>BSBK01004535.1:0-1322500 GCA_027943335.1 Chamaecyparis obtusa
CATACATACATACATATATATATATATATACATACATACATATATATATATATATACATACATATATATATATACTACATATATATATATACATATCATATAATATATACATACATATATATACATATATACATACATATATATATACATATATACATACATATATATATACATATATATGTATATATATATGTAGATGTATGTATATATATCTATATATAGATGTATGTGTGTATATATATATATATATATATATATATATAAACAAATCTATTCTTACATTTACATGGACTATGCTTTCATCTGATCTTCTCTGTAAACTTATAAATTAAAAAGAGAGTTGCTAGCATAGCATATTTTTATCACTAGACAGAATATTTAGATATAGTTTAAAGGGAATCGCTTGGTCCCCTTTCAACTATACCTATTATTATATGATTAATGTCCCTTACCGTCTTGTAGATGGAGTTCAAAATGATAAGGGACCTTAATCATAATAGTCAAGACCTTATAAATGAGACTCGACGGTTCCTTTTCGTTGTTGTCCTATTTTTATATGGTTTCATGTATTCTTTATTATAGGAAAATGATGATAGATTAATATGTTTGTCATTACTAATAGCCATGGTGTAATTGAGGATTGATTTCTAAACAGGAGGTTTGTTTATGTTCCTCTAATATTAGGCCATTATTAGATAAGAAATTTCCTAATGATTTATTTTTAATGACATTATATGATATTTGGTTTCTCTATTAATAAATAGATTTCATAGAATAATTGTATCATCTTCTTATACCATTGGGAATCTCATCCCATTGAAGCTAATATGGGATGGTTATTTATGCCTTTATACATTAACCCAGACACCCAAATGGCGGTACATTTGGAGTAAGGTTAACAATGCCTAAGGTAGGATTTATTTTTATTTTTAAAAAATGATATATTAATTTTAACCATTAGATTTGGTAGAATTTGTCTTGCTTTTTAGGGGGAAACATCCAATTTGGAGCCAAGTTCAATCTCTCTCCGAAGGAATAAGATCAAAGGTTGATATTCCAAAGGATTAAAACAAAGTTGTATACACACTTAATTGTTGTAACTTAATTGGAGCATGTAAAGCTTTTTGAAAAATTAATTTTTTTTAATATTTTTTTTAAGGTAGTGGGTATGCCCACGGATCTATGTATGTGAACAAATCTCGACAGAGCTCAAGTCGTGGGTATGCCCATGTATATTTTGTATTAGTAACAAGACTTTTGTCCCGGGCACGGCTAGAGGTTTTCTCGACCCCACTCTTTCCTACCAGCACCCACATTGAGCGGGGTTATTTTGTAAAATTAATTAATATTAATAAAATTATGGCTTCGGCCTTTTACCGATCAATATATATATATATATATATATATTATATATTTTTTATATATCTATGGGTATGTGTGTGATGGAATTTGTGTGACATATATTACTTCCTAATCCAAGACAAGGAGATCCCAATTGATTAACTGAAAGGAGATGATCAATGTGAAAAGGAATCAATTGGTTATGGATAAAGAGGTAAAGGGGATCTAACAATAAATTAGAAAGATTGGGATAAAATAAAACACTTACCTTGAAATGTAGTAGATTTGGAAATTGCAATTTTCTGGTGTCTGTACTAAGTTTATGGAAATTCTGCAATTGAATCTTGAATGAAAACATAGACACAGAGAAAACCCATAAATCTTTTTCTTTTTTGAACTAGGTCGAGCTTGACGAAAATGAAGGTCGACCTTGACTTGCACTACTCCGACGGAATTTTTGTTCACCGATCCTGAAAGTTTGCTAAAAATAGTATTTGAATCAGCTTTGTAATTCATTGTTCCACACCTATTCCTGCAAGAAAAATGGATTTTTTGTTTGGATGAGGGGTTTCCCTTGGTCAAACCCCGGTTTTGGAATTAACCTTGAAATAGAATTGAAATGGAGAATGTTACCAAGTAGTAGAAGTAGATCTAAAAATGAAGCTATGATATTCAATAGATATGCAATTGTATTTGAAATGTAAACAAGTATGTTAATATGAAAGCTTGGACTCAACACTAAAAACCATAAATGTAAATCAAAACCTCCATGATTGTATGCTTGGAATCTACCTTGAAGGAAGAATGAATGAATCTTGAAGATACACAAAGGATCTTGAAAGAAGATCACACCACCATGATGGATAGATCTAGGGTTTGAATGATGAATCTTGAATGCTTGAACCAAATCCCTTCAAAGGCTTGAATGCTTGAATCCTTTATCTTCAATGGAGAACTTGAATGCTTGAATATAGATGATTTATTGAATGCTTTCTTTCTACACCTTCTTGTTCTTATTTTTTCTTCATGTCCAAATGAGAGGAGAAGGCTTCCTTATATACTAGTCTAGGGCACAAAATTCTAGAGGCTGACATAGGATAAATAAATTCCCATTAAGCCTATACCCCTAGAAGTGGACCTAAATTAAATATATTTTTAAGTTTACCATTTCAAAGCCCAAAACAGTCGACCCGGAAGTGGGAAATAAATCTTTTTGAAACCTGACATACATAAGCCTTCAAAATTTGAAATTTAAACACTATGTTAGGGTCAAGGTCAACCTTGACCCTGAGGTCAAGAACCTCAAATTCTTAGATTAGGATGCCATAAACAGGTAGGAAAGAAGTAGAAAATAGGACAAGACATGAGAAAATGCCAGATCCAAGTCAAAGACCTATTCAAGGCATTTAACATGACCCAAAACCACTTACTCGGAGGGCTATAATAATCCTAAATGGAAGCGCTTCCATTTTACGATGATACAATTAGCCCCCACTTTAGCAAGAGTATGGACTAGATGCAAACTCTTGGTAAAGTTAGAAGAAAGACTCCAGCGAATCGCAAGGAGGTATAATATCACTTAGTTGAGGACATGAGCCCCTAGGCCAAGGATTCAAGCTCAACATACATGCACAAGGGTGTGAAAACAAAGAGAAAATAAAGACAAAGCTAAAAGACACAAAAAGAGGGGTTAGTATAAAAACAAACCCAAATCAACTAGCAAAGGAAACCTTGCTAAGAAATGCTTCCTATACTAATATCATATTTGGAAGGCTATAATAAAAGCATAAATGACTACATAAGAATGAAAAGAGAAACACTATAAATAGCATAGCTTCATGATCTGATGCAAGAGCATTTTGAGTTCCTGAAGATCTTTCTTAGTCTTGGAGGAATTCCCTTGCAGAGGGATGCAGTACTTTGTTTTTGGTAGTTTTCTAAGTTTCTGGGCTGTGATGATCTCTGGAGATCTCTGGGATGTGAAATGAAAGGAGTTTGTTCCTTGATGTATGTGGAAGCTATTTCTAAGATCACATCTCTTGAGGTGGCATGGTTTGGGAGATATTGGATGAATTGTTTCAAAGTTAGAGTTGTTTTCCTTGCCATCAGAGTAGTATTTTCTTGCAGTTTTGGAGCTGATTGCGCATAGTGGAGACCTTGATCCTTAATGAATAATCATTTGAAATCTTAGGGCCTTAAATAGTATCTAAAGTAATACCATTTCCCAAGAGCGCAAGCCCTAATTAATTATGAGTAAAAAATTATGACCATTTTTCTCGGGGACCTATTTTCTGGTAGTTTTCATGCGAAACGTGGAGTGTTTCTTCTTGCGCAGTTCCATGTGATGAGATGGGGCCTTGCATAGTTAAGGGAATGTTTTTGGGTCATGTGTGGACCTAAATCCAAAGGTGCATTAATTTTTTATCATTATTGCATTAGTTTTGGTTTCTCTTATTGGACTAGACCTATATTGTAATTAAATGCCTGTGTGGCCGACTTGTGGCGTAGCTGGCTATATATTGAGAGCTTGGGTAGATGTTTAGTAGTTAGGGAGTTGATTAGTAGATGATCATTAGATCATTAGGAAGAGTAGAGTAGAAGCAGATTTGCGAATCTGGGACTTTGTAGCAGAACTAGTGGCCTATGGGCTTAGGACAATAGCAGGTTGCTTGGGTGGCTTGCGAGCACAAGTTTAGACTCTATCTTGGTTGTTCCTATCAGAGGCTACTTGTTGTAGATCTGAACTAGTTAGTGGTTTCCTAGATCTTGTGAGATCTTGCTGATACTTTTTTATTTCATTGTAATAGGATGAAACCCAAAAGGCCTTACAGTCGGGCATGTTGAATGAAATTTTATTTTGAATCATTATCTTGTTGTATTCCACTGTGCTTGTTGTTGTTATAATTGGCAGTTGTAGGTTTGGATCTTCCATTATTGGATCCTCCATCTTTTCCCTATGTCAAGTGGTATTAGAGCTTGAAGATCTTGAGTGTGCAAATTGAGTTGAGGCTATTTGCACCAGGACCTTGTTGGTGATTTGTTGCCTTGGGTTTTCGAAGATCTTGAAGGATGTCTCCAAGAGGATTGGACCTTAGTGTGAGTGTAGAGGAATTTAGAGCTTTGAAGAAACAAGTGCAAGAACTACAAGATGAATTAAGAAGGAAGACTACAAAGAAGAAGGTTGTGCAGAGATGATGACAGCTTGTGGAAGTCCCTGATGACTTGGCTAGAGTTGATGAAATGTCTATTGGTTCGCATGGGTAGATGGATGGATCTGGCATGGAACTTGTAGAGTATCTTGTTGTGTGTAATGAGATTGCTAGTGGTGAAGAGATTGGTTTTGATGCCTAGTTGGTGGAGTCTAACATGAAACCTGTAGAGTGACTTGTGGCTATTTCTGAGATACCTATGGTTGCTGATGATGTTGTTAACCTTGTTGAGGCTGGTGAGAAGATTTGTTTTCATGTTTAGTCACTTGTGTCTGACATGGAGATTGCAGAGCATTTGGTTGGGTGTGATCAGACTGTTGTTGGTGAGGAGTTATCTATTGTTGACCACCTTTGTGATGATGGTGTTACCAAATTGCTTTTATTTTGTGTTATGATGTAGATCTTATTTGCTAGTTGTGGACTTGAATTTCTGGTTGACAGTAATGAGTCTTGTGATGAGTTGTAGATATGGGATGTTGATGATGAGAGATTTCATATTGATGTGGATCTCACTTTGGATCTACTTGTTAGGGAGTTGGATAATCTTGTTGCTGAGACTGGTTGTGGTGATAAGTGGTATGCTTATTGGATTGTTGGAATTCATATGATCCTGATGTTTGAATGGATGAAGCATAAATGGTTGATTTTCCAATTTATTTTCTTATCCCTGAGGGATTGGAAGCCTTTGGTGAAGATGAAGTTGATTGCAGGTAATTATCTTGAGATTAAAGTATGGTACATACTTTCTATTTACCTAGGTATTCTGATGTGGGAGCATTTTGAGTTTTTGAAGATCTTTCTTAGTCTTGGAGGAATTCCCTGGCAGAGGGATGTAGTACTTTGTTTTTGGCAGTTTTCTAAGTTTTTGGGTTATGATGATCTCTGGAGATCTCTGGGATGTGAAATGAAATGAGTTTGTTACTTGATGTATGTGGAAGCTATGTCTAAGGTCACAGCTCTTGAGGTGGCATGGTTTGGGAGATATTGGATGAACTGTTTCAAAGTTAGAGTTGTTTTCCTTGCCGTCAGAGTAGTATTTTCCTGCAGTTTTGGAGGTGATTGTGCATAGTGGTGACCTTGATTCTTAATGAATCAGCCTTTTTGATCTTAATTCCTTAAAGAGGACCTAAATTAATACCATTTACCAAGATCACAAGCCCTAATTCATTATGAGTAAAAATTTATGACCATTTTTCTCGGGGACCTATTTTTTGGTAGTTTTCATGCGAAACGTGGAGTGTTTCTTCTTGTGCGGTTCCATGTGATGAGATGGGGCCTTGCGTAGTTAAGTGAATGTTTTTGGGTCATGTGTGGACCTAAATACAAAGGTGCATTAAGTTTTGATCATTATTGCATTAGTTTTGGTTTCTCTTATTGGATTAGACCTATATTGTAATTAAATGCCTGTCTGGTCGACTTGTGGCTTAGCTGGCTATATATTGAGAGCTTGGGTAGATGTTTAGTAGTTAGGGATTTGAGTATTAGATGATCATTAGATCATTAGGAAGATTAGAGTAGAAGCAAATTTGTGAATCTGGGACTTTGTAGAAGAACTAGTGGCCTGCGGGCTTAGGACAACAACAAGTTGCTTGGGTGGCTTGCGACCACAAGTTTAGACTTTGTCTTGGTTGTTCCTATTAGAGGCTACCTGTTGTAGATCTGAAATAGTTAGTGGTTTCCTGGATCTTGTGAGATCTTGCTGATACTTTTTTATTTCATTGTAATAGGCCGAAACCCGGAATGCCTTACAATCGGGCATGTTGAATGAAATTCTATTTTGAATCATTATCTTGTTGTATCATGTTGTGCTTGTTGTTGTTATAATTGGCAGTTGTAGGTTTGGATAATCCATTATTGGATCCTCCATCTCTGCCCTGCGTCATGATCTAATCCTAATAGCATGAAAGCAAAAGAGAGAAAAAAAAGAGAGAGTGATTACCTCACCCAGTAAGATGCCCACCTTACCATGAATCACCAAGGAGGGAGAGCCCAATAGGTAGCCAAACCTGGTAGTTCACTCAAAAATTTTTCTTTGTAGTTGTAATGCATCTTCTGACGGCTTTTGAAATACCCATAGATCCACATTCTTGTATCACTATGGAATATAAAATGTGTGTCTCTTCAGGATTTAGCAACTTATGCGTGTTACCTTCCAAGGATTTAGCATATTTGAAATTGAAAAATGTGTGTCTCTTTAGGATTTAACAACTTATGTGCGTTAGCTTTTGAGGATTCAGCATATTTGAAATTGAAAATGCGTGTCTCTTCAATGTTTAGCAACTTATGTGCATTACCTTCCGAGGATTTAGCATATTTGAAATGTAAACTATAGCATAAGGGAGACCCTATATATGCCCCCCTCCTTATCGTGGCTACCTACTAGACAAGATAAGGAAGAGAAAGAGGATACCTACTTCAAAAAGTAAGGAATATATCTTGTTAACAATAATGTACACTATATTCTTAGTGAAGGGTATTGACCCTAACATCAAAGAGCATAGATAATGATGAAAAGGATATGTCAATTATGGAAAAATTATCCTCAAAGAGAAAGAGATCTTATCAACAAGAACCCCACCATAGAGGAGTTCTTTGGATAAAATATCATCTTTTAAGGAAAAGAAAAGAGGGACAAAGATTCAATCATCAAGCCCCTTATGATCAAGAGGAAGAGGAATATTGGTACTAAGGAAGAAAACTCTAACCCCTAAGCAAGGGAAATAATTTATAAAGAACATAATTTGCAAAATAAAGAAGAGGTGATGACCTAGGACAACAACCTCTCACATAAAAGGATATCCATAGCCAAAACATTAGTTAGTATAATGAAATAATCTTGTAGATTAAACAAATGCCACTAAGCTAAGGAAAGTAGATCCCTAGATAGAAAGAAAGAAGGAAAACCTTGCCCCCCAGAGATGAAAGCAAGGGATACCTTTTTAAAATAAATGTCTTTAGAAAAGATATCATGAATACTAGAAGAGAGCTATGGATTATTATGAACCATAATACAAAACAATAGGGGAAGAATAGAAAGAATAACCAATTATGCTCAAAACAAAAAACATGCTAGGAGCATTATGGATCCTAGAGAAATGGAAGAAATACCTCTTGCCCCCTAGTCAAGAGATAGGAAGAGAAAAGATCTACATTATAGAAGAATGAGGAGTATTCCCCGTATCAAAATTATGAAGGAATTGTAAAACCACACGAGAGTGAGATATAATTCCTAAAGAAAATCTCTCTAACATACATCTTGAAATGCACACAATCAGAAAGTGAATGTGTATTACTATAGTGAAAAGGACATTTGTATTTGGAGAGAGCATTTTTCGGCATAGGTTTAAAGATTTATTTTTTAGAATTCATTAACTGAACATACACCTTCTTAGCCACATCTTGAGGAGTATCAGGGTAATCTAAGGAAGTTGTTGGAAGAAGAACATAAAGAGGAGGATGATGATCAAAATCAAGCACCTTACATTGAGATAGTGGAAAACCAAGACCACGTATATCTTGTTTAAGGGATAGATGAACTAGATATTTAATATCATGTTCATTAACACCAAGCCCTAAACCCTTATAACCTTGTTTAGCCATCATATTATATCCTGTAGTGTACATATCTTCTAAAGCTTGTACAGGAGATGATTGTTTACGATGATCATGAGAAAATGTTGTATAAGGTGGAATGATAGGTTTAGAAGAAGTTTCTTTTCTCTTCCCTTTAATATCATCATGGATCGAATAAGAAGGGGAAGGTAAATCCAAGAATTCTTGCACATCAACATCATGAACCATAGTTTGAGCCTCATCATAAGTGTGGGAAGAACTAGGAATATAAGATTGAGAAATGGGAACATTAGGAATTGGATTAGGAAGGATAGGATTAGGATTAGGAAGATTAGGAACTAGATTAGGAAGGATGGGATTAGGATTAGGAAGATTAGGAGTTGGTGTATCATCTACCAAATTCTTCACATAATCCAAAAGAGTAATAAGTACACCACACAAATCCTTAATGGAAGTTTTGAAAGTAGGAAGGCTAGCTAGTATTAGTCAATCTCACAATAGCATAAGCAAGTGAAACCTGAAGAGTGATAAACATAATGAAATGGATGATACTCTCATAAACATCATAAGTACTATAAAGAGATACTAAGAGGAGAATAATGAGGAAAACAACCACACACCAAAGCATCTTAAGGATCTTCATAGAGAATGAAATGTAAGAAATGTTTTTGTATTTTGATGAATATGTAAAAAATTTTGTTTTTGAATTTGAAAATGCAAGAGCATAAAAGAAAACTAATCTAAGCTAATCTTAAGGAAAGGAGGCAAAGAATACAACACCAAAAATAAAGATTTTTCTATCATAGGTTCACCAAAATGTAAGATATAAATATATATTTTTATATCTATGGGTATGTGTGTGATGGGATTTGTGTGACATATATTACCTCCTAATCTAAGACAAGGAGATCCCAATTGATTTACCAAAAGGAGATGATCAATGCAAAGAGGAATCAATTGGTTATGGATAAAGAGGGAAAGGAGATCTAACAATAAATTAGAAAGATTAGGATAAAATAAAACACCTACCTTGAAATGTAACAGATCTGGAAATTATATTTTTCTGGTGTCTGTACCGAGTTTCTGGAAATTCTACAACTAGATCTGGGATGGAAACACAGAGATGGAGAAAACCCAGAAATCTTTTTCTTTTCTGAACCAAGTCAACCTTGACCCAAATGAAGTTCGACCTTGATCCATTTATGTCGACCTTGATGTGCGCTGCTCCGAAGGAAATTATGTTTGCAGATCCTGAAAGTTTGCCGAAAAAGGTATTCGAATCTACTCTATAATTCATTGTTCCACACCTGTTCCTGCAAGAAAAATGGTTTTGTTATTTGGATGAGGGGTTTTCCTTGGTCAAACCATGGTTTTGGAATTAACCTTGAAATAGAATTGAAATGGAGAATGCTAGCAAGTAGTAAAAGTAGATCTAACAACGAACATATGATATTCAATAGATATGCAATTGTATTTGAAATGTAAACAAGTATGTTAATACGAAAGCTTGGACTCAACACTAAAAACCATAAATGTAGATCAAAACCTCCATGATTGTATGCTTGGAATCCACCTTGAAGGAAGAATGAACGAATCTTGAAGATGCACAAAGGATCTTGAAAGAAGATCACACCACCATGATGGATAGATCTAGGGTTTGAATGATGAATCTTGAATGCTTGAACCAAATCCCTTTAAAGGCTTGAATCCTTGATCTTTAATGGAGAACTTGAATGGTTGAATATAGATGATTTATTGAATGATTTCTTTCTACACCTTCTTGTTATTTTTTCTTCTTCATGTCCAAATGAGAGGAGAAGGTTTCCTTATATACTAGTCTAGGGCACAAACTTCTAAAGATGCCGACATAGGAGAAATAAATTCCCATTAAGCCTATACCCCTAGAAGTGGACCTAAATTAAATATATTTTGAGAGTTTACCATTTTGAAGCCTGAAACAACCAACCCGGAAGTAGGAAATAAATTTTTCTGAAACCTGACATTTGAAAACCTTCAGAATTTGAAATTTAAACCATGGTTCAGGGTCAAGGTCGACCGTGAACCAGAAGGTCAACCTTGACCTTGAGGTCAAGAACCCAAAATTATCAGAGAAGGGTGCCAAAAACATGCAAGAAAGAAGTGGAAAATAGGGCAGGACAGGAGAAAAATCCAGATCCAAGTCAAAGACCTATTCAAGGCATTTAACATTACCCCAAACCACTTACTCGGAGGGCTAAACTAGTCCTAAATGGAAGTGCTTCCATTTTATGATGATACACTAAGAAAGGAATAAATAAGGTGTACACACTCATCAAACCATGCATTAGAACATGAATGAAGATAATTTGATGACATGGAATAAGGTTTGAATTTAATGCACACAATTACAATCCATTTTGATATTCAAGCACAAGAATCCTATTTCATAATCCCAGTTATCCAATAAAAATTGACAAAGAACTCAAAAATAAAATATTTGTAATTCAAGAATAACATTTTAAATCTAGAGAAGGAAAGGGAAGTGAGCAGGAAAGAGATCGAAGGAGGAAATTCAAATGGTGTTGCAAACGGGGATGTGCAGTGAGATGAGGATGATGATCAAAGATATTTTGCAGTGGCTTGTTTGTTTGTGCATGAATACTTTTGCCTTGTTTCTTTTCAATATGTGTCAGATGGATTCATTTACAAAGCATGGCTCATTGTGGAGGTGATTGAGAAAGAGAAACTTCCCTATGTTTTGGACATCTTTCATGGACCATTTGTAGAGAACACCTCTTGTCCTAGAATGGTGGTGTATGAATTTTTTTTTTTAGGTAGGTTGACATTTTTTGTCTTCCTTCCTCTTTGGTAGATATTATTTGTCCCTATAACTAGTTTCTTGGGGGTCTAGTCGGGGATGGATGCCCCATTATTCTTGATGGATCTTTATGTTCAAGAATTTTATGTATATGATAGAACATGGACTTTTGTTTCAACCCTATAGCATTGGTTATGCATTCCCTCCTCCTAGTCTATGGGATAGATGTTCTAAATTGGGATCGTCTAGGTCAATGTGGTGATTGTAGATCTTTTCTCTACTCATAATGAATGACAAGTTTGTTGTTTATACTAGTGAGGTTGAGGATGGACAAAGGAGTTTCATCCATATTCCCCCAAATCTGTCAAGGACCTGATTTGATGGTCCCCCTTGTAGTAGAAGTGGTTATGTCCTTGTGTGAGAATTTTGATATATTTTCCTATACACTGTTGATGTTGTTCTCTCTTTTTTTGATGTGTGGAGAGCTAGTTTCTTCTATTTGGTGGTGACCAAATTATAGTGGTGGTCTAGTAAGTCTATACCCAACTATGGGTATGATACTTGGTGTTCCTTTCAGTTTGAGGGTGTTGTCTACCTTTCATATATCATGTGAGTGGGGCCTCTTTTTTATTTTCTTGTGGGGGTTATTGGCCTTCCTTAGGCCCGTGACATAATTATTTTCTCACCTTTGGGGGAAGGACACTTTGATGTTCAATGATGCCAAGTTATGGGTAGTTTCTCTTATAATGGTTCTCCTCGTGCTACTTAGTTGGAATTTTTTCCTCTCTTTGGTGAATGGAGATTAGTGTCTATGTGGGATGTCTTAGCATTCTATGATAGGCTCTTGGTGGATAGAATATGTGTAGGGTGTGTTAGTTTTTAGTGTGTTTGGTCCTTGGACTACTACGTGTCTTTATTAGGTTGTTTTTTTCCTATTATAGGCTTCCCTATTTGGAGGTTTTTGTTCATGTAGAATCTCTCTCTTAGTTTGGAGGTGTTTAAGTTGCTATATGATAGAGCTAGGGATATGGTTTTGTTAGGTGTTCTTGGCTCTATCCTATTTGGTGCGTCCACTCCTTTACAAAGGTGGTATTTGGGAATAGAGTGTGTTTTTTGTAGTTTTGGAGGAATACTTGTGGCCTCTATTGTAGGATACTAGATAGGAACTCTATTTCATGATTTGGAGGTCTATCTACATGGCCTTCTTGGACGAGGATGCTATGTGTGGCTCCTGTTAGGGACATGTGTGATGAATCTCAGGCTCAAGAAAATAACTTGTTGGTTTTGGCCTATATGTTCTCTCTGATTCTTGGGTATTATAGATGGGGCTTATGCCTATTTCTTTGTGGTTAATAAAAAAATTTCATTTGGATTCTCATAGGTTTAATCCATACATGTTGAAGTAACATCATGCAAATGTATTTTTAGTGGACTAGAAAATTTAACTCTTTGGATGTCATTCTTGAGATTGGTGGTTTTGGATTGAGCCGTGATTGAATTTTCTGACACTTTCAATTTTATTTTTGTCTTTTTGTTTAGACTATCCATTTTAGATAATAAGGATAGTGGTCATGTTTTCTCTTGTGGCTAGTCATTTGATAATAGATTTCACTGGTTCATTCTAGTCTATGGTTTTTTGTTGGTGAGTGTATTAGGTTTTGGGGTTGTTTCCATCCTTGATAAGGTGGCGGTTATATGTTGTCCATGATGTGGGTTTGAAACATTCAATTTAATTCTTCTTCTTTCATAGTTCCTATGGAGGCGAAAGAATCTCCAATGGAGGTAGAGAATTACTTCATGAAAAAGGAGGTTTGTAACTGAATGTGGGCTTCTCCTTTCTATCACTATTTGGACATAGGATGGATTTGAGGTGTGCTCTCCTTTTCACACATCTCTTCCTTTCCTACTCCTACAGAGGTGGGTTCCTTTTCTATTAAGGTGGAAAGGATTTTTTTAGATGGGGGTGAATTTGAAATCAAGGAGATTTTTTTTCTTCTATGGGATAGTTTTGGACATCATTTTATTACCCAATGTGAAGGCTTAGGGAGCCTTTCAAAAACCCATTATCTAATGCTCTACTCTATGGTTTGTTAGATGTGCATTGTTAATGGCCTTTTGAGCCTTTGTGTTGTAAGTGGCTAGTTGTAGCCTCTTGTCATTCAACAAGCCTTTTTAGGAAGAATAGTTACTTTGTTGGTTAGTATGCCATTTGTGACCTTGATTTGTTATAGCCAACATCTTTTTTTAATGTGTTGTTGATTTTTTGACAACCCATGGGCCGTGGTGGTGTAAGGTTCATCCCTCTTTCTTTTTTAATGAACTTACTCAAAACCATTTTAAATCTAGGGGATCAAAAAATACATTTTTCAATCCATACACATGTCATGAATATTTTAGAAACATTATCAAAAAATTCAAAATTTCCAAAAAATTTAAGAAACCAACAATAAGGGACAAACCAACTAAATTTAATCTATGGATTCATCTCATGATATAAAATTTATGCAATTTTGTTGTATCTTCCAACTAATAAGAGCATGGCATAATGTAAAAATAATGTAAAGTAGGGTGAAGGTAAGACCCTTACTTTCAATAATATACACCACAAAAAAGGAGAGGTAGAAATTTAAAAACTCCATAATGGCATATCAAATATTCTAACCATGTCGAAGGCATAAGGGTAAATTAAGGAAGACCTATTGGAAAAATGGTCAGAACTCCCCTCAGGATTCATTACATGGCTTAACCGCCTCTTGTGTCTTATATAAGTCTAGTGATTGTATTAGACATTAACATGTCGATCTTTTGGTGCAATGACAACTACTACTTGTAATAAGTGGTATCAGAGCTTGGTCACAGGTTCAAATCCCCTCAAGTAACGTTGAGGGGGAGATTGTTGGAAAAATGGTCAGTGCTCCCCTCGAGATTCATGGCATGGCTTAACCACCTCTTGTGTCTTCTATAAGTCTAGTGGTTGTATCGGGCATTAACAGGTCGATCTTTTGGTGCAATGACAACTACTACTTGTAACAAGACCCTCATGTGAATGAAAAATGAGTGGGGAGGGGGGGGGGGGGGATGAAGAGAAGGAAGAAAGATAAGAGTGGAAGAAATTGAATCACCATGCACCGATTTTCCCTAATAGGATTCACTATTTTAAATCTTAACAAGATGGGAAAGGAAAATAATATGAGCAAAAACAAGGTTTCCATGATTAAACCAATCAACTTTACCAAATATCTACCTAAACTAGGCTCTTCTTCCTAATTTTATTCCCTAGTTGTTCTTCCTTTTTCACAAGTTAACAATACAATTTATTTTTATTCAATTTAAATTACTATTACAAAAAACCTCACACATATGTATGATTAGTTTCCTTTCAAAGTTAGGTAATATCTACAACATATAGAAATTATAAATATTAGATAAAATATGTCCTAATACATGGTTTTCTAACTAGATAATATATTCTATTATTTATAAAATGACATTACAATACACAATGAAAATATATTTAAATTATAATTCAAATCAATTAATAGCGGGAAATCCATGTGTTTCCATTATAGAATAGACTGATGCACATTATCTAAACAAATTTAATAATAAAATCTAGATAAAAACATACATAAATACAATCATGGGTTTCCGCATGACTCGAGGATCTAAAATAAAATGGTTCAAATTTAAGAGAACAACGTCACAAATTATGATACATCTTGTAGTTATACCTCAAGTGAGATGGGGAAGATAACCCTAACACATTTTTTGAAATTATTTTTTTCTCTAGCCAATCATCATTGAAGATAATCTTTGTTTGTAAAATGATAGAAACAATCACAAATAATTGTATAGTTCAAAATAACCAATGTATAGTATGCATATAACCACCAATGAGACACTTTAAAAAACTACATCTAACTAGAAATTGTTTAACATTTAAGATTGCTTTGGATATACTAATACATTATAGCTAATCATAGTGGTGAGCTCAATGAGAATGGGAAATGACACATATTGTAATAAAAGATAGTGAGGTTTGAGCATTGTTACATCCAAACATATACTAATGCACATAGGAAAGGAATTATTTCCAAAAATGAATAGCATAGGTGAAGTAAAACATATTGACTAAAGTATATGTAATCTAGCAAGGTCATATCCATCCCACAACTACATCATCAAAATTATTGCATAGTAACCTTTAACTAGGAAAATATAGGAGTTAAAATAGGGCACACACTATATATATGTCACCACATAAATAATAATCTACTACCTTAAACTATTATTAAACACTATGAATCGATGCTTATGACATTTACACTATTGGTAGTGTCTCTAGTATAGACACCACTATGTAATATCTTCACTTGAAATAACTTACACAAACACAACTTTAGTTTTGACTAATTTTAGTACCTCGTGTCATCTTCAAAAAGCTCATCCTTCTCTCAAAAAAATTATACATCATCTCTAGTTCTATTGCAAGTGCTCCTGCATCGTTAATCATGGTCCAACAAAAAAGTAAGCTCAAATTTAGTCATGAGCCGTTCTATATGATGCGTAGTTTTGGTCACAATAATCACACACATAAATAAACCATGTATACTACATCACAATTAATTGTCATTGAGCCACTTTCTGTTAATTCTCATAGATGCAAGATACCAAATACCTAAAACTTAGCATATATTCAACACAATATGGTCTACAAACAAAAAATTCCTATAAGGAATATTTGTAGGTGAATGTAACCCAATTTCCAACATGCCATACATTTTGAAAGTAAATTAAAATACTTGATGAAACCAAATCGAATACTTCCTTACATTTTGGTGAACCCACTTGATAAAAAATTGCCTAGAGTTTTCATTGAGTTGCTCTCCTTTTATGTTTTAAGTTTTAGATAAATGATTATTTTGTTTTTGAAATATTTTTCAAAATTGATTTGTTATTATGCATGCATTTCTTTATATAAGGATTATCTCTTAATTTATGATGAATTCTATTTCATCATTATGTGAGTTTTTATTTTTATATTTTAGTCATAATTTTTCATCAATCATTGGGCATCATTGTCTTCCATTTAGACTCATTATGGGTTTAATGTACTTTCAAAATTGAAGGCATCCTTTCTTTTGTGATTATTTCAAAATATTTTACCATAAGGATGGTGGTTCATGTCCCATGAATTTAATGATCCAATTTGTATGTAATTTTTCATTCTTCTTAGAACTCTACTTTTCCTTGCATTTTTGTTTTTGCATACTCCTCTTGTGAAATATTTCAAATCTTTCTTCCTCCATAATTCACTTCTTGGAACTTCCTCCATAGCCCCTACAATTTTTACATACATTCTTTCTATCACTCAAAACCATATAGTGTTGGATTTGTATCCATTCTAAGAATCTTGGGCATCATGAAAACATTGTCTAATCCTTGCTTCCTTCCATACAACACAAGAACATTGACACATTATAATCTAGCCTTCAAGTTTCTTACATTTTAAATATTTTATTATTTTCCAACACCTTGTACATAGTGGTAATAAAACCTCCCAAATTCCTAGCCTTTGTAGTTGACATTAAATTAAATTACTCAATGGAGAAATTGATTTATTCTCTTATATAGAAATCAAATATCTAGTTTTGTTTGTACATGTTTTGTCCCTAATCCTTAAAGAGATATCATCTCAAGAATAAAAAAATCCCAACCACAACTAACAGATGAATTTGTACTAGTTGTATAAATTTCAAACTTTTGAATGACAAGGTTACTATTGTTCCAACATACTATTCACCACGCAAGAACAATCACTACTACATAGGATAATAAATACAATTGAAACCTGTCCATTATTTGACATCATAGTATTTCTAAATTTTTTATTCAAAACCTACTCTTGATCTTCTAAGATTTATTGTCATAGTTTCCCTTTATTTATTCTATCTTCTAGATTTTTTTAAATAACCATCATTATAATTTCAATATATTAGATAGCCAATTCTAAAAAACTTGGAGCTATTGTTATTTATTTAACATATAAATTTATTTACGATATTTTCATTATAGTCATTTGATTAAACTTAGATCTATTGTTATGTAGTTAGCATAAAAATTCATTTACTATATTTTTAAATTGCTTAAATCTAAATGAAGTAAATCAATGCACTAGTTTATAAACAATATATTGAATATTTTAAATTCTTATTTTGAACAATTTTTTTTAAAAATGTCCACTTAAACTAAACTAATAAGATTGTGTGCCCAAATATAATTTATATTAAAAAATTCAACCTTAAACTCAATAGTATTGGTAATAATAGTAGTGATCATGGCAACACCATAAGAAATATCATTCTTACTAGATTGGACATTTGAGAATTCAAAATAGAATTTTTTCTTAAATGAAGTTGAAAATAAGGTTGCGATCTTAGCATTTAAAGAACTCAAATGATCTACTAGTCAATTGATATGAAGAGAACATTAAGTTAGATATAAAATTAGAAAAAAGTGTGAAAATATTTATGAATCATAAATATCACAAACTCAATATTTTTTTAATTAAAAATTTCAATTACAAAATTATTTAAAGAGGTTTCAAATGAATTTAAATTTTTTTAAAATATTTGATTGCTATTCTACTCTACTCATATTTTCTTAAACGGGGTAAATATTTTGACAGGAAGCTATGAATGAGTTATGTCACGAATGAGGGACCTCCTCCTACTAATACATTATAGCTAATCCTAGTGGTGAGTTCAGTGAGAATGGGAAATGACACATATTGTAATAAAAGATAGTGAGGTTTAAGCATTGCTACATCCAAACATATACTAATGTGCATAGGAAAGGAATTAATTCCAAAAATGAACATCATAGGTGAAGTAAAACATATTGACTAAAGTATATGTAATCTAGCAAGGTCATATCCATCCTAGAACTACATCACCAAAACTATTGCATAGTAACCTTTAACTAGGAAAACACAGGAGTTAAAATAGGGCACACACTATATATATGTCACCACATAAATAATAATCTACTATCCTAAACTATTATTACACATTATAAATCGATTCTTATGACATTTACACTATTTGTAGTGCCTCTAGTATAGACACCACTACAATCTCCTCACTTGAAATAGCTTATACAAATGTAACTTTAGTTTTGAATAATTGTAGTACCCCATGTCATCTTCAGAAAACTCATCCTTCTCTCAAAAAATTTCTACATGATCTCTAGTTCTATTGCAAGTGCTCCTGCATCGTTAATCATGGTTTATCAAAAAAGTAATCTCAAATGTATTCATGAACTCTTTTAGATGATTTGTAGTTTCAGTCACAACAATCACACACATAAATAAACCAAGTATACTGCATCATAATTGATTGCCAGGGAACCACAATACTCATAGATGCTAGATACCAAATACTTAAAACTTAGCATATTTCAGCATAATATGGTCTACAAACAAAAAATTCCTATAAGGAATACTTGTAGGTGAAAGTAACCCAAGTTACAACATGCCATACATTTTGAAAGTAAATTAAAATACCTAATGAAACCAAATAAAATATTTCCTTACATTTTGGTGAATCCACTTGATAAAAAATTGCCTAGAGTTTTCATCGAGTCACCCTTCTTTTATGTTTTAAGTTTTAGATTTGATTATTTTGTTTTCAAATTTTCAAAATATTTTTCAAAATTAATTTCTTATTATACGTGAATTTCTTTATTTAGGGAAATTATCTCTTAATTTATGATGAGTTCTAATCCATTATTATGTGGATTTTTATTTTCATATCTTAGTCGTAATTTTTCATCAATCATTGGACATCATTGTCTTCCATTTAGACTCATTATGGGTTTTAATGTACTTTCAAGATTGAATTCATCCTTCCTTTTATGATTATTTCATATTATTTTACCATAAGAATGGTGGTTCATGTCTTGTGAATTTAATGATCCATTTTGTATGTAATTTTTCATCCTTCTTAAAGAACTCTACTTTTCCTTGCATTTTTGTTTTTGCATACTCCTCTTGTGAACTATTTCAAAACTTTCTTCCTCCACCATTCACTTCTTAGAACTTCCTCCCTAGCCCCTACAATTTTTACACATTATTTCTATCACTCAAAACCATATAGTGTTGGATTTGTATCCATTCTAAGAACCTTGGGCATCATGACAACATTGTTTAATCCTTGCTTCCTTCCATACAACACAAGAACATTGAAACATTATAAGAGCCTTCAAATTTCTTACATTTTAAATCTTTTATTATTTTCCAACACCTTGTACATAGGGGTGATAAAACCTCCTAAATTCCTAGCCTTTGTAGTTGATGTTAAATTAAATCACTCAAGGGAGCAATTAATTTATTCTCCTATATAGAAATCAAATTTTTAGTTTTGTTTGTATATGTTTTGTCCCTAATCTTTAAAGGGATATCATCTCAAGAATTAAAAATCCCAACCACAACTAAATGATGAATTTGTACCAGTTGCATAAATTTCAAACTTTTAAATGACAAGGTTACTATTGTTCCAATTTACTATTCACTGCACAAGAACAATCACTACTACATAGGATAAAAAATACAATTGAAACCTGTCCATTATTTGACACCATGGTATTTTCCAATTTCTTATTCAAAACCTACTCTTGATCTTCTAAGCTTTATTGTCATAGTTTTCCTTTATCTTTTTCTATCTTCTAGATTTTTTTTAAATAATCATCATTATCATTTCAATATATTAGATAGCCAATTGAATAAAACTTGGATCTATTGTTATTTATTTAACATATGAATTTATTTACTATATTTTCATTCTAGTAATTTGATTAAAACTTAGGCCTATTGTTATTTAGTTAACATAAAAATTTATTTACTATATTTTTAAAATTCATTAAATCTCAAATGAAGTAAATCAATGCACTAGTTTAAACAATACATTGAATATTTTAAATTCTTATATGTAACTTGAACCAAATTTTAAGAAATGCTCACTTAAACTAAACTAGTAAGATCATGTGCCCAAATATAATTTATGATAAAAAAATCAACCTTAAACTCAATCATATTGGTAACAATAGTAGTGCTCATGGCAACATCATAAGAAATATCATTCTCACTAGATTGGACATTGGAGGATTCAAATTTTTTTTTTTGTTAAATGAAGTTGAAAATAAGGTTGAGATCTAGTCAATTGATATGAAGAGAATATGAAGTTGATATAAAATTAGAAAAAAAGTGTGAAAATATTTATGAATCTAAATATCACAAACTCAACATTTTTTTAATTAAAAATTTCAATTACAAAATTATACAAAGATGTTTCAAATGAATGAGAGAAATTCTTATATCACTCATTTTTAAATTTTTAAAAATATTTGATTGCTATTCTATTCTACTTATATTTTTTTAAACGGGATACATGTTTTGACAGGAAGCTATGAATGAGTTATGTTAGGAATGAGGGACCTCATCTTTATTTAAACATTTAACAATAGTAATCTAAGGAGATTTGAGCCTTAATGACAAGAACAATAAGACTAAAACTTAACTATCACAACATGCCAATACTAATATGATTCTACCCATATTCTAATATGATTTAATGTATTATATTTTTTAACCTCTATTAGAAATCTATATCCTTGAAAGAATAATACATCATCCCTTTTACATTTTATTTCCTAATAAAACAGAACCTTATTAATAAATTTTTTTAATTCAGATAGCCTTTACCATTAGGAGGTGGAATGAAAAATAGTAGTTTATAACAACCAAGAAAGCCAACTACTCCATGAATACTATAGGTAGCATAGGCAAAAATATATTTATTTAAACAACAAATGGTTGCTTGGACACATGGACTTCCGGTTTTAATGGCAATGAGAATCATAGTCACAAATTGGCAATTAAAAATGTCTCTCTTTCCCTTTTAAAAAATATGTGAATGCCAACAAAAGATAAAAAGCAACATGTAAATTGATTTGTGGGTCACGGGGATGAATAATGAATGAGCTTGAAATGGGCAGCAAGTTGTTATAAATGTAAAGTGTAATTAAGACATTTGTGCCACAAGGTCATCAAATACAAAATATGTGCAAATGATTATAACCAAGAAAATAGTAATCTAATGAAACCACATAGACTTTGAAGTGATAACTAAAGAGATGTGATTTTTTCATGGAATCTGATGTGTGGAAGAGAATGAATATGAGCACATGGAAGATAATTGACTTGACTTGTGAAACTAAAGTAGGAAACCGACATCTCATAGTTAGTATGGTTGAAAAACCAGGGGCAAAAATTCAATCAATTTGGGCTATATGTTTTCAGTACAATGCCAAAAGATAATGGTAAAAAAACCCTAAATAGACCCCTATTATGCAATAACCAAGCTTTAATAGTAAATAAATAACATGGGTTCCCTCCACTTTTACAAGTGGGAAGCATGAGAACACATTAATAGTGTTGAAATATACAAGTGGGTGGCATGAGAAACATTAACACTGTTGATAATATTAATAAGAGTGGGTGTAAAGTTAAGGGCAATGTGGGTCATGCATGCATGTGCAACCATGTGGCATGTCGCTAGGGATGGCCCACTCTCCACTTACCCACAATTTCATTATATTTTAATGCCATTTTCTTTATTAATGTTATGTTCTCCCTATTTCCTTCGCCTATGCTTTCATCATCTATGACATATTGCTGAATGTCAGGCCATGTTTGCAGGCCAAGGAAAGAAATTTATGTCTGTACTTTCTGCCATTTTCATTTTTTAGGGCTCACCCAAAACCATCACCCTTCTCAATATTGATTTCAAGCCAGAGTACTTGCAAACTAAAGAGGCAATGTCAGGTATGTATATATATATATAAGTATATCTGCCTATGTACCCATATTTTTCTTCAGTTTCATTTGTATGGGTTTCATGGGCTCTCCTAAGAGTACAACCATGATCTAGATTTGTGTTTGTTTTGATGGTTTTGCCATTGTAATTTTGCAGACTTTGAAGGAAGATTTTAAGGTATTGCTTCTAGGTTAAGAAACAATAGCAGTTTAGGTCAAATCCAGTCCTGCAACAATACATCATTATGCCAGTTGTAGTTTTCTTTGATTAGCTTGTACCAGAGTGCAGAAATCTGGGATTTCTCTGTTTGGGTAGTTGTATACCTGGTTTTTAAGATATCTCAGGCTACTCTGTCATAAGAAATGAATATCCCACCAAGTTGTTTCAGACAGAAATACATGGCAAGGCTTCTGAGAGCACTCAGTAGCATTGATAGAATTAGTAACAAGGAGTTGAGCTTACTGAAGAGGAGAAAGAGAATCAAGCTTGCAGCAGACATATCACTGGCTCTCACATCCAACGGGAGTCTTTGGAGCCATGCTCTGATATCAAAACTATCCAAGATTAACAAGGATAAGACCCTTTTGCAGAGAATTATAGGGGGGAGGACTGTGAGAGAGATGAAAAACAGTAACAATCAATGCTGCTCTGGTACCCACATGCAGAAACTAATGGCTTGCAGGAGGAGAGCAATGAAAAGATCATTGATGAAGAGGAGGAATATGATGAAGGGCATGGCTGATATAAAGACATGTCCAATGAAGGTGAGGCCAAATCCCTATCAACTTGCAAGGAGCCTGGTGTCCCAGAGAACAAAGCTGCTCAAGAGACTCATTCCTGGTGGGGAATCCATGGACAGTTGCTGTCTATTGAAAGAAGCAGCAGACTATATCATCTCCCTCAGAACTCAGGTAGAAGTCATGCAATCTCTTGCAAATAATGGTAGTCAGCAATCTAGACAAACTCTCTAATGATAGAATCATCACATACAGTATGTATATACTCATTGTGTATCAAGCTTGTTATTAGAGATTCAAAATTCAATATCAACCCTATGTCTGCCCAAGGATGATGCCATGCAATACCCAAGCCTAGGACTAGAATCCATGGACTCCTCTGGCCTGCATGGAAAGCCTTGTCCAATGGAAAAAAAAAAAAAAAAAAAAGCGCCCTTGTCTGCAATAGCGTCATTATGTTTATGTTCTGTTGTCTTGCTCTCCTCTTTCTCTCCTCTTTCTGATGATGGATCAAGTATTTTGAGTTCAAACGTTAAGAAAATAAACTCACACAGTTATTACCAAAAACTATGCACATTAGTGTCATCTTCTTTAATTTCCCAGGTTTCTTTGCCAACTGCTTTAGGTGTTTTCCTCAATAGTTTCTGTTATAATACCAACTCCTACCGTTTGTAATTATCAGATCCATTATACTGCAAAGCCAGAGATTATTCTGAGTTGCTTTCATCCAAAATGTGAAAAATGTAATAGTTATTTATCTTTCCATACTCCCATGGCAATGTGTGACAGCAGTATTTATTTGTTTCCTTTCAAATAATGCAGAACATATGTGTATATACACATATATTGTCCATATTATTTTTCTGTAAATTTCTTCTACATTCCATATGAACAAGGTAGATTGGCATTTTCAGCACAGCTCTCATGATATTTAGAAAATTATTTCTGTTGGCTTCTTTACCATGCTTAGAACCATCTATATCCAAACTGGGTTGTTGGACCTTACTAGAACACTATATAGACTTCGTTGGAAGATTGTCTATTTCATTTTCTGGTTTTGCACTAGATTCGTGAAAGTTTTATTCTATTTTGATCTAAGATTTCATGGAGTGGGCTGCGATTTCTTTTTTCAGTGGAGTAGATCGTTTTACAATTTGAATTTTTATAAAAAATGTTTGTAATATGAAGCTTTATGTAAGAGATCATTCCCAAGGTGCCATGATGAAACTGACCTCAGCAAGAAATCATGGTATTAGAAAAATTTAGCGCCTAGGTTACAGTCAGGGTGCAACCAGGGTGCTCTAATTTATCAGTACCGGGTCGATACGTTACACATTCTATCTGTCTGTCTATTTATCAATATCTATCTCTTTTATCTTTTTGTATTTACGCTTTTATTTCATAATTATTTTTTATGGAGAATATTTCATCTATAAAAATGGGTTTTAGTTATCTGTTGGTTGAATTTCTTCTCTTAAGAGTCAAGGACTAAAGGATATCTATTCTGCCAAATTCACCTGAACACCATTCTGACCTGTCTCTTATAATATTTAAACCTGATACTCACCAAAACATATTTCCGATGAACTCTCCAAAATTCTTTCAAATCCACCCACAACCCAAAAGCCTACTCACTGAAATATAAATTTTCTTAACCAAATTAGAAAAAAAACCCTTAAACAAACCCTAAAACAAAGACACCCAATTCACTAAAATATAAACTTGCTTAAACAAACCCTTAAAAAATACAATTTCTTTTTCCTAAGTTAGTTCCATGTGAAAGTGTGCATATTTAAGCCTCTTCAATTTATTTGACTTTAGTTCCCTAAGATGTTCTTAAGATCCTATTGGTTTGGTTCAACATAAGCAAAACTTTGTGTAAACCATTCAAATCATTATCTCTTTTATCATTTTACTTTCTTAATCTAGGGTAGAAAATTTCTAACATTTATCAATTTAGATTTATTTAATAAATGTATTTAAATGAAGAATAAATTAATAAAGATCAATTTATAGTTGAGAAAAATAAATATTAAAAATTAAATGAAGAGATTTGATTTTGGCTTTGGAATTATGATTAAGACTATATTGTTGATTTGAATAGATTATACTTAAATATTAATATTCATAATGTGAAGAATGTCTTAAGATTTGAGTAATCATAATATTTCTCATAGATCAAATTTGTGATCTACATGATCAATCTTGTGTTTAAAATAATGACTTAACATTTAGAATTGCTTTGTAGCTCATGAGAACTATCTAATTGACTATGGACTACTAAAAATTATGCTACCCACACCATAAATGTTTACTAATTTGTAAAAACTAGCAATATTGAAAAATACTTCACACATCAAGTCAAATTGTGAAGAGTCCCAGTTCTCCTAGATCAACTCCCTTGATTAGATTGAGTACATTATTATTCTCACTGAATATTGAATACAACATCTTGACACATACAAATGTCCTACATGGTTTTGCTAGAAGTAATAGTTCCTAGAATGACTCTCCTTGTAACTAATATTTTAATGTATGAATAGATTGCAAATTAGATGCCTTTAAATACTAATACCTATCAATAAATAATGCAAATGCATAGCAATTTGACTCATAATGACTAGTGAAATAAGAAAAGTTGAAAATAAAATTTAAAAATGCAAGGGCCAATCTTGTGTGGTATGAGGTCAAACCCACCTTTCATGAAATTGACGGGGATGAGGAGGTGTAAAATTTCAATGTAGAGAATACATATTTGGATGTGTGTATAAGGATAAACATAGTAAGTGATTAATAAAGGTGAAAGTATGGGAGTAAGGGAAAATAACGATGGGATAAGATTGAGAACCAAACAACTTCTCCAGCAGACCAAGGGCCCATTGACACATGTTGTACTTTCATTACATGTTTAGCCACTTTTTTGTCACTCATCTTAATACACGTATCTTAATATGCAAGTGTATTAAGACATTCTATCAAAATACACTTAAACTATATACAAATCTTATCACTGCACTTCTATAACAAATGCTATGTCTCCAATTTGAACATTTTAAATATTCTTTTATGATTATTATTTTAAACATATCATATGATAAATAAAAAAATTTAAGTGAGTAAACATGATTTATATATACTTTTATTTTTTTTAGAAGTGATATTATTCTTTATGGATAATTTTTTCTTTGTGAAGGTATCACTTTTGAAGTACCATAGAATTTATTCTTCAATTTTAACTTGAATGTATAAAAAAAATTTGTCACATATTTTTTCCCAATATTTTAACTAATGTACAATGTTATTTTATTAATCAAAGATTGTTTAACCATAACTATAAAAGAATCATGACAAGTGCCAGAAACGATTCACCTCAGTAGCTTTTTATCATTACTTCAGGTAGCATGGCCAAATTATTTTGTGTAGTATGGTGACACAGAGACTTAAAAAATGATTGTAAAACAAAATTCCTAATAAAATTTATTTCAATATTTTAAAGCATTGATTCATCTCAATTCAATCTCTGCAATTTAATTTTTAATTCATATTCTACAAATGCCGATGTGAATCAGTTCTAAATGTTTAGACTAGTTTTAATTCGTATTGTACAAATACCAATCTTTGCCAAATAAAATACTAATAAATGTTTACTACCCTAAAACAACCTTAATATTATTTATAAGCTTTTCAAAGTTATCATATTTCTAGTTTCCATTTTCATTCCTGACACAAAGTAATACCAAATGCCTTGGAAAGCAAACACAAACTCTGTTTTTGATTTGTATATTTTAACTTGCTGTGATCAGAGTTCAGACTGAATTGAAAACATCTGCCATTTATGTAGATTTCACTATAAAATTGGTCTGTGTGTGAGTTGAAACCTTTTTTCTGGGTACTGTAAGTGAAAATATTGATTTTATTGTTCCTTCTCATGGCTTGGGGAATTCCTCTTTTTATTTGGAGTGAGACCCAGTTTGGTCATGTAGTTTAAGAGTGGTCTGCAAGTTATCATCTGCCAGGGATTTTCAACCAATGTATGCCTTCAGTGACTTTCTTTAATGGTTCAGATTGTGAGATACTTCATGACCATTTTTAAAGATAGTATTTTCAACCAATGTATACTTCATGAGCATCTTAAAGATAGTATATTTTTACAATTTATACCTATTCTGAATTCAATTGTCAATAGATTAATGCCAATAAATTACACTTAATGAAATCCAAAAGCACAATACAATAAAGTGAATCTTACAGTCTCAAATTAAAAAAATCAAGAATAGAATTCAGTTCACCATCACAAAACCAATTATTTGTTGATTTTATTGTGGGCGCGACACAATTAGTCTTTTGGTTATATGGATGAGTCAGCCCAGATAGTTGGGTAAGATTCAGAAAGCTCTCTTTGGTCAATTTAAAACTTGGACATACTTAATGATTTTGACCTAAGAAAAGGACATGATTGATGCTAAAAACATTTCGACTAGAAATGTGTCTAAGGCTGCTTATTTGTCGGTATGGTAACTTATAATGTATACCAAGATGTAAAGGATGAGTGAAGCTATGCAATATAATCTTTATTCTAGCTTCATTTTGCTCTCTTGGGTAATATGGTTATTCATGGGCAATAAAAATGACATGCGTGACATACAATGACCTCCCTAGCTCTCAGTAGCAAGAAAAGTTGAAGGGCCCTATTTTTTATATTTAAATATAAATAAAGTAAGATATTTATTTGTTTGTTTAAATTTATAAATTTTTTGTTAGATTCGTAGTAGTGGTTTAGTTGTTCTTGTCATCAAGGTTTAAGCTTTGTTGGGATGGTATTGTTGAATATTTGAATGGGAGTGAAGCTCTTCATTTGTGGTCTCACCAAATAATGGAATACATGCCAATTGAATTTGTGATGTTTTGTTTTTAAGAAATTTTTGTTACGTTACATATGTAAACTTGAAATTGATTCTCCTTATTTGTACAATGTATTTAGAGAGGTAACGATTTTGGAGACATGTAAGATATAAAAATACAAATGTAGAAAGAGAAAATGCATGTGTACATGAAAGGGACAAATAACCATTCTATAATATTTGTTGCAACCTGACTTTTATTTATATAGTATGTTATTTAGTGTAACTTTATTTTTTGATATGATATGTTTACTTTGTATAATGTAATCTTACAAGGAGCTAGAGAAACAATACATAGAAGTTGATTAGTTAAATTTGTCGACACTTATTATAGACAAAAAGTGCAAACAAGTTGATTAGTTACATTTGGTTGCCACTAGTATTACAATAGATAATAACAAATTTATTTTACAATATGCAATAATTGAAATAAGTAGTACATACAATAAGCGTGATTTGAAATAGCTAGTACTTATAATCAAAAGTGATTAAGATTGTGACATACATTAAAAAATCTAGAAGTAACCAACATATTTTATTTTAATATTAGTCCAACGAAATGATTTGTTGGTTAACAAGATTGATACATGCACTCACAATTAAGCCAATAAGGATGTCAAAAAGAGAGAGAGAGAGAGAGAGAGAGAGAGAGAGAGAGAGAGAGAGAGAGGATACATGTGAATTGAATTTATGATAGGAGAATAGTTTTATTTGATTCTATATTACTTTATACATATAAAAGTAAATTTGGTTCTCCTTAATTTTATAGTGAATTTAGAGATGTAATAATTGTAAAACATGTGAGATATAATAGTATGTTATTTAGTGTAACTTTATTGTTTGATCTAAGATATGTTTACCTTGTATGATATGTTTACCTCTAGTATTATAATGGATAATATAAAATTTATTATACTATAAAGAAAAGTTTAAATGGGTACTTGCAATAAGAGTAATATGAAGCAACCGATACTATTTAAGAGTAATTAAGATTGTGACATGCATTAAAAAATCTAGAAGTCTTAAACAATCAACTTATTTTGTTCTAATATTAGTCTAGATGAAATTGCATGTTGGTTAACAATATTGATACATGCACCCATAATTTTTGGCATATAATATGTTAAAACAAAGAGGTAATACAAGGAGAACATATAGAGATAAAATTATGACTGGGTGGGGCTAATCACATAAGTAAAATAAGTGGTGGAGGACAAAACATGAAGGCAATACTTCCCTTCGATCCTCAACACATGCACCTACAATTAAGTCAATAATGACGTCAACAAGGAAAAAGAGAAAAAGACATGTGTGATGAGATATCATGCCTTATATTCTAATTAACATAGAATGTGCAAACTTCATGTATGAAAGTGAAAAAGAGTGAGTTGACTATTTGCATAAGGGTGAAAAAGTTGTTTCTAAGGTTTTTTACTTATTCTAAATGGAGATAGTGCATGTCAAATATGCTTTTTTTTAAAAATAATATGGGCCTTAGATTCTATTTTTAAACTTTGAAAACTTAGTGGCATAATGATTTTTAATCCACATTAATAAATCTACGTGTGGTACCATAGGCTCTATTTTCAAATCGATATAAGTATTTATCTATTATCATGTACAAGTCATGAATAGTATTCTCGAATCCTACATTTTGTTGTTTCATATATAATGATTCAATGTAATGTTAAATTTGTGTCTTTTATTTACAGAAGAACATTAATTAGTATAGAATGTGTAGAATATTTGTGTGCACACAAGAAAAAGAATGTGTTAACTATTTACATGATGGTAAAAAATATGTTCAAATTTTATTTCTACTTTGAATGATGATAACACATTGGAAAAAATTAAATGTTTTTTTTGGCAAAAAAGTAAACCTTATACTTTATTTATTAGAAAAAATAAATTAAAACAAAGTTCAAGGTTGACAAAAAATAGTCATAAGATAGTTTGTCACAAGGAAACATCACTTTGCATTCATGCATCTGACTTTCCTTACCATTACCAAATGGTTATTCTTGTATGTTAAAAATAGTAACCTAGATATTTCATTGGGTGAGGTCCATGTAAAAGAGAACTACTTCTCATCACAGAGAAAAAGTGCAAACAAGTTGATTGGTTACATTTAGTTGCCACTAGTATTACAATAGATAATATCAAATTTATTTTACAATATGAAATAATTGAAATAAGTAGTGCATTCAATAAGAGTGATTTGAAATATAACTAGTACTTATAATCAAGAGTGATTAAGATTGTGACATACATTAAAAATTCTAGAGGTAACCAACATATTTTATTTTAATATTAGTCCAACAAAATGATTTGTTGGTTAACAAGATTGACACATGCACTCACAATTAAGCCAATAAGGAGGTCAAAACGAAAAAGGGAAAAAAAAGAGAGAGATAAAGGTTACATGTGATTTGAATTTATGATAGGAGAATAGTTCTATTTGATTTTATATTACTTTACACATATAAAAGTGAATTTGGTTCTCTTTAATTTTATAGTTAATTTAAAGATGTAATAATTGTAAAACATGTGAGATATTTAATAGTATGTTATTTAGTGTAACTTTATTATTTGATCTAAGATATGTTTACCTTGTATGATATGTTTACCTCTAGTATTATAATATATAATATAAAATTTATTTTACTATAAAGAAAAGTTTAAATTGGTACTTGCAATAAGAGTAATATGAAATAACTGATACTATTTAAGAGTAATTAAGATTGTGACATACATTAAAAAATCTAGAAGTCTTAAACAATCAACTTATTTTGTTCTAATATTAGTCTAGATGAAATTGCATGTTGATTAACAATATTGATACATGCACCCATAATTTTTGGTGTATAATATGTTAAAAAAAAGAGGTAATGCAAGGAGAACATATAGAGATAAAATTATGACCAGATGGGGCTAATCACATAAGTAAAATAAGTGGTGGGGGACAAAACATGAAGGAAATACTTCCCTTCGATCCTCAACACATGCACCTACAATTTTAAGGCAATAATGAGGTCAACAGGGAAAAAGCGAAAAAGACATGTGTGATAAGATATCATGCCTTATATTCTAATTAACATAGAATGTGCAAACTACATGTATGAAAGTGAAAAAGAGTGAGTTGACCATTTGCCTAAGGGTGAAAAAGTTGTTTCTAAGGTTTTTTACTTACTCTAAATGGAGATAGTGCATGTCAAATATGTTTTTTTTAAAATAATATGGGCCTTAGATTCTATTTTTCAAATTTGAAAACTTAGTGGAATAATGATTTTTAATCCACATTAATAAATCTACGTGTGGTACCATAGGCTCTATTTTCAAATCGATATAAGTAATATATATTATCATGTACAAGTCATGAATAGTATTCTCGAATCCTACATTTTATTGTTTCATATATAATGATTCAATGTAATGTTAAATTTGTGTCTTTTATTTACAGAAGAACATTAATTAGTATAGAATGTGTAGAATATTTGTGTGCACACAAGAAAAAGAATGTGTTAACTATTTACATGATGGTAAAAAATATGTTCAAATTTTATTTCTACTTTGAATGATGATAACACACTGGAAAAAATTAAATGTTTTTTTTGGCAAAAAAGTAAACCTTATACTTTATTTATTAGATAAAATAAATTAAAACAAAGTTCAAGGATGACAAAAAATAGTCATAAGATAGTTTGTTGCAAGGAAACATCACTTTGCATCCATGCATCTGACTTTCCTTACCATTACCAAATGGTTATTCTTGCATGTTAAAACTAGTAACCTAGATATTTCATTGGGTGAGGTCCATGTAAAAGAGAACTATTTCTTGTCATAGAGAAAAAGTGCAAGCAAGTTGATTGGTTACATTTGGTTGCCACTAGTATTACAATAGATAATAACAAATCTATTTATCAATATGAAATAATTGAAATAAGTAGCACACATTCAATAAGAGTGATTTGAAATATATTTAGTACTTATAATCAAGAGTGATTAAGATTGTGACATACATTAAAAAATCTAGAGGTAACCAACTTATTTTATTTTAATATTAGTCCAACAAAATGATTTGTTGGTTAACAAGATTGACACATGCACTCAAACTTAAGCCAATAAGGAGGTCAAAAAGAAAAAGGGAAAAAAAAGAGAGAGATAAAGGTTACATGTGATTTGAATTTATGATAGGAGAATAGTTCTATTTGATTTTATATTACTTTATGCATATAAAAGTGAATTTGGTTCTCCTTAATTCTATAGTTAATTTAAAGATGTAATAATTGTAAAACATGTGAGATATAATAGTATGTTATTTAGTGTAACTTTATTGTTTGATCTAAGATATGTTTACCTTGTATGATATGTTTACCTCTAGTATTATAATAGATAATATAAAATGTATTTTACTATAAAGAAAAGTTTAAATTGGTACTTGCAATAAGAGTAATATGAAATAACTGATACTATTTAAGAGTAATTAAGATTGTGATGCAGGAGCATCCTGGGTGTAAGAGCAATCTTGCATCACCCAAAAATATTTCTATTTTTATATTCAATAAGGGCTATTTTGTGCAGAGCTGCTATTTATGGAAAGTTACTATTTTTGGTAATTTTTGTATGTTCTCAGAATGATCTGATTTCTTTCTTGGAGGTTCATTTTGGTCATATAAGTCTGCCAGTAAAGTTTCATTGCCAGATCAAGTGTATATTGGAAGATATTGAAGATTTTTGGTATTGGGAGCAGGGTACAAAAACTTTGAACTCAGTTTTGAAGGCTTTAGAGGCCCCGGATGAGGTCAAAAATTTGGGTGATGGACACTTGCATGGCTCAAGCCTGTAGAGCGCTTCATGGCGTTTCTGAAATGGGGTTATAATAGCCGATCGGGTCAACTGGTGATGACTTATGGTCTTCGGAAGTTGGGCCACCTGAAATGGCGGAAAATAATTTTCTTCAAAATTTTTGTTCGGGTTTCAAAGGTTATCTTGAGCCGACTATGATGTAATAAAATGTAAAATAAAATAATTCTAAGTTTGGTCGGCCTTATTGGCTAAAATTCTGGAACCTTCCCAGGCGGTGAAAAATTGCCTATATAAGGAAGGCTGTATTATTGTCTTAGGCAATTGAGAATAGTTCTGGGTAGTAGATCTGGGTATTGATTCGAGGCTTTGTCCTACAGAATATTGTAAGGGAATGCCCATGTGGCTTTGCATATTGTAATTCTGAAAGTTTGTAATTCCACATTTGTGGAGATAATAAGAAGCCAATTTTCTGTTCTTGCATATTATTGTTGTTGTTTCTCTATTTCTGTTATGTGTTTGTGGTATTAAGGGGAGCACCCTTCATCAGATTGTGACATACATTAAAAAATCTAGAAGTCTAAAACAATCAACTTATTTTGTTCTAATATTAGTCTAGATGAAATTGCATGTTGATTAACAATATTGATACATGCACCCATAATTTTTGGTGTATAATATGTTAAAAAAAAGAGGTAATGCAAGGAGAACATATAGAGATAAAATTATGACCAGATGGGGCTAATCACATAAGTAAAATAAGTGGTGGGGGACAAAACATGAAGGAAATACTTCCCTTCGATCCTCAACACATGCACCTACAATTTTAAGTCAATAATGAGGTCAACAGGGAAAAAGGGAAAAATACATGTGTGATAAGATATCATGCCTTATATTCTAATTAACATAGAATGTACAAACTATATGTATGAAAGTAAAAAAGAGTGAGTTGACTATTTGCGTAAGGGTGAAAAAGTTATTTCTAAGGTTTTTTACTTATTCTAAATGGAGATAATGCATGTCAAATATGTTTTTTGTAATAATATGGGCCTTAGATTCTATTTTTCAACTTTGAAAACTTAGTGGAATAATGATTTTTAATCCACATTAATAAATCTATGGTTGGTACCATAGGCTCTATTTTCAAATCAATATAAGTAATATCTATTATCATGTACAAGTCATGAATAGTTTTCTCGAATCCTACACTTTGTTGTTTCATATATAATGATTCAATGTAATGTTAAATTTGTGTCTTTTATTTACAAAAGAAGACCATTAATTGGTATAGAATGTGTAGAATATTTGTGTGCACACAAGAAAAGGAACGTGTTAACTATCTACATGATGGTAAAAAAATATGTTAAAATTTTCTTTCTACTTTGAATGATGATAGCACACAAAAAAATTTAATGTTTTTTTTGGCAAAAAAGTAAACCTTTTACTTTAGTTATTAGATAAAATAAATTTAAAAAAAGTTCAAGGATGACAAAAAATAGTCAAAAGATAGTTTTTTGCAAGGAAACATCACTTTTCATTCATGTATTTGACTTGCCTTACCATTACCAAATGGTTATTCTTGTATGTTAAAAATAGTAACCTAGATATTTCATTGGGTGAGGTCCTTGTAAAAGAGAACTCTTTCTTGTCATCAATAAATAGAGATGTAGAAGAATAGGATGTTAAGGAATTGCTCTTTAAAACCACTTGATGACTACATAGAACTACCTTTACCTATGCTTCCATCTAGGACATTGAACGTCCAATTTTGGTTACCCCAATTGACTTGAGATTACAAAGATCATCACCTTTATATTCAATCATAACCTCTTTCTATACATGCTCCTTTTAAGTTGAAACTAGTACTCTCTGAAACAAATAAGTCTTCTACGTGGTGAATCTTGAGAAATATTTGAAACCAATTCTATTTGGATCCTCTAATACCGCCATAATGTTTAGACTCTCCATTTATACCATATAGTCTCTTGCATTCCTAGAAAATGATCCATCCCTTTGAAAAATGTGCACACCCCTGTTCTCAAACTCAATATGTGATCGCATGTTGGCATTAAACTTTAAATTCAAAGATTCAAAATTTTAACATTAAAAAATTGGTAGAATAATGATATATCTTCTACATCAAGACAAGGTTTTTTCATCTTGTATCATTTCATAGTCTATGGTCTTGTGTCATGAATAATTTTCTTGGATCCTATATTTTTTTGTTTCATAAATTATAGAATCCTAGAATCTAGAGATATAAAATAAAGCACAAATAACACAATATAGAGCCAAAAGTTGACCATACAATAATGCATAGAAGAAGTGCACAGATAGGAAGAGTGATTGGGTCAAATCAAAAGTTGAACCCAACAATCAATGAATGGTGGTGACTTTCCTCCCACAAACCTAGGATGGGGTGTTGAAATGGAATCGACACCTCTCTAGACACCTCTTTAAACAACTCCTAAACAATGACAATTTGTATTAACAAGTAATGGACATGAATGACTAAGTAGGATTAATAAGCCTAAGTAAAATTAAATTAAATAATTACACTAACATCCCCTTAAGAATAACTTAGAGGACAAGATTAAAAATGGGTCCTGACTACTAGCTTGGTGAGGTACCCATGTACAATGCAATCTCTCATAAAAGGAGAAATGATAAAAACCTAGTGGGAACAAAACCTCCTTCCAAAAAGAGATAAGATGCAATGACATGTACAAGGAACACTTGAAGAAGAGTGATTAATGGAGGACTTATGATAACCACTAAGGAATACTTCTACCAAAAAGTACAATATGTTCTCCCCATAGGAGAGAAAGTAGAGAAGATCATATGACCCCCTAGAAGATATGAAGTGATAAACTCCATGTAGTGTTGGTAGATTCTCGATATTGGATGATAAATATTCTCCATGAATGTTGAACAACATTTATCCCCTTAGGAATCTTGAAACAATACAATAAATGTATGTGCAAGATTAAGTTTCCTATTCTGAATAGGAATATGTAGGAAGCAAGATGAATGTCTTTGAATGTTGCACATAACCCAAAGAATGAAATGATGCCATTGAAACCTTCGAATTATGTTGAAAGATATCCAAACCAATGTTGATGTGTGACGGATCATGTACCATGAAATATTCTAGAACATGGACCATGGATCTATGGTTGTGTCTGGATTGATGTGAATTTGATACTACTACAAATGATGATAACTAGGTTAGATTTCACAACTCATGAATGTTTGCACAATCTAGCACAATAGGAGTTAAAGTAGGCAAGGTAAGAGAAATTTCAAAATATGGAAATGATGATGCAACTTCATGAAATTCATCACCAAATAGAAGACTCGAATATCTTCATTGTTGTCATTCAAATATGTAAGATAGGATTCTATAAATAAAGATGCTATGTCTGATAGATATGCATCCCAATGTAGTGGATATGGTATAAAAATAGAAAATAACTAATGCAAAGAATATATAGAACTCATGAATGAGTGAGAAACATATTTAGATGTAACAACAAGTGATGGTGTCCCACTAGATGGCCAAGTAAGACTGGATGGTATTTTTGTATGAGTTGGAGAATCAAGTAATGCAATACCATGATTGAGAAGAATTTGTTGCATTTCCTCAATGTGATGAAACCAACATTATTTTGTTGTATGTCTATACTTTCCACAATATCCATATTTGATTTTCCATTTATAAAGAAGATTCTATAGAATACTCGGATGTAATGGATTTAATGTGAGAGACATGATCACTAAAAAAAAACACACCACACCACAAAAAACACACGACACCCTCTTGATTATATTTTCTCCCTTATTTTTGGCACTTTATAGAAATATTTATTTGCAACCAAACCCCAAAAAACACTAAAAATGACACTTTGCAATAATAGCACGCGTGAGTGTGTCCATTAGATTTATGAAAGAAAAATATGCAATTTTACAAAAAAATAGAACTCAATTTCAAATTAAGGAATAAAAGTTATGAGAACAAGAATTTTGTTACTTTACAAAATTAATCTTCCTCCAAAAACAAAAATTATGGTGAAGATTTTTAACTTCACCAAAAAATAATTTGCCAAAAATTTAAAATGTGACAGAAAGTTAAGCTCGCATGCGACGTTGGAAAGAACCAAGAGATAAAAACCCATGTGACAAGCGGCTAAACTCTCAAAAAAGTGCACCCCTTCCCTATTTGATTACCCCGAGTTTCTTATGTCATCAATTTATGCACACTTTTTTTTTGACATCAATAGTCCCACAAGTTGTTGCAATAAAATTGATTTTCTTATGTCATCAATTTATGCACGGGTAAAAGCACAAAGCTGTGTCACGTTTCAGGACAACTTATCAGCGTAGCTGAATTTGAGTATTTCTAACTAAAATTATTTTTTGTCAAACATATGGTCTAGCTAGATTCATTCTAGCTAAGTTAGATAAGTTCTTCACCTTTTCCAATTGGAAATATTTATTAAAAGCATGTTTTATAATAATTACTAAAGAAATAAAATTATTTCAAAAAATCGATGTTTCAATAACTCTTCCTCTTTTTAATGATATTTTTTTACAAATATAAAAATACCCTTTTTTAGAGCACAGAGTCAAGATTATCATCATATAATTTTTATAATATTTTAATTAGATTTAATATATTATAATTTCAAAATACTCCAAGTAGGTATTTTAACATTCGAGAACAAGATGCTTCAAAAATAGAAAAAAATAGTAAAGCTTATCAAAAAAATTGAAAATTTATATTTAACACTAGAGGAGAGAGTTATCTTCAAGAGTGTGTAATTTATTTTTTGAATGGTGTAGATTTGATAGGGGAAACTTGACGCGAGATGAAAACTGTCGATTTCAGGTATGTTCAACTTTGAGTAGTTATATTAGAGAAAATATACTTTGAAAACTAAATTTTCTACTTTTTTGCACTAGCTATACATTTTATCTACGACATACTTTGAAATCAAAGGAAAAAAAGATTATTTGCATATACTTTTTTGTTGCGAACAAGACCCTTGTTTTTCAACATTTTTCAGTAAGTAAAAAATAGACTTAAAATTTTTTAAAACTATGTGAATTCTTGTTCAAAAAAAATTAAAAAAATTATAGGCATAAACTTCATCCACTTTTACACATTTCATTAGTTTACATCATCTCCAAATTTTAAACATAAATGCCATTTTTATGTTGTTAAAGTTAAAAAATTTGTGTTTTGTTGACCTTTTCCTTTATAAAAGTGTGACACAGCTTTGTACTTTTACCCGCTGCACACCTTTTTCAAAATGTAGGTTGTCTTCCCATTTTCAAACCGTAGGTGGTTCCATCTAGGGTCAAACAAAGGACCCGTAGGTGGACAATTTTTTTGAAAGAACATATACAAAATATGAGAAACCATTTAATGGTATTTGAGTCCCAAAATGGTCTGCATCAAAAGGCTCATGTGTTTGACTCAAGGAAAAACGTCAGATGGTCTTCCATCATGTAACCAAGATGTATTTATGATAAGGGAACTAAATCCTTCATCCCTTTTGCATCCTTATGTAGTTTTGGAAGGATACTTTTGATTTAAAATAATTTATTTTTTTATTTTTTTTTTGTTTGTTCTCTCTTTTGTGATCATACTTTGTACTGCTATTATATTAAATCTTGATATTTTAAAATTATTTGGTTATTAAGATTCTGGTACTAGTTTTAAAAGCTATCACAAGTTTGTATATTTTTAAAAATTACTATCAATATGTTATCATAATCATTGAAATTTTCAAATCAAGGTCAAATTATGATAACATTACATAAGTTTATCATATAAGGATGAGATTATCTTTAAATGCATATCACTATTTTTGGCTACTATTATGGTAGTTTGTGAAAACAATTGGTAGATAAGTTTTACAAATCTCTCAGTTTTTTTTTCTTGAGTTGAGACCAAAGGATGATACACATTATCATATTCAAATTATTTCATTCATTATATACTTGATCTGTCTTTAGAATGGCACAACACTTCTTCAAGGTGCATAAGTTGTTACAGATGTCAATATGTTTGTATTAGGATTTGATAACTATATTTAACTTGTCAGTTTAGTATTGGCTACTAGCTATTAATCTAGACTATCTTATTTTTTAGTTTTAGCAATATATAAATAATTTTCTAATGCTTCCTTATAGACATTTCTCATTTTCAATAGGGCTACTTCATCTTGTATATTTTTGGTATATTTAAGTTACAGTTGTATTGCTACTTTTAGTTACATGATTTATAGGGATATTACCTCTATACTTTTATAGGTTCATTGATGTTCTCATGGGGTACATGTATACTAATTTCCTTCATTTGGTTCATCATGCATACTCTATTTTATCTCCTCTCAATTTTCCTTGATTCAAAGAGGGGGAGAGGATTAGTGTTTTGACACCAAGGACAAAGGGGGAGTTTGTTTCTCCTCTCCATGTTGTCCTTGATGTCAAAAGAACTAATAGGTTAAGGGATAAGGTGGTCAATGCACTTGTATCATATGTACATTCCTATTGCATCTATGGTTCAAAAGGTGGTTAATGCACTTGTATCATTTGTATGACTCATCTTTCAGTTATCATGCCTTCATTGTTTGATCAAAATTTCATTCAATATGCATATGTTATGAGTTTTTTTACTTTTATTTGATCAATTGCATCATTCAATTGATATTATTAATCACATTTGATATATCAAACATTATTCATTTATCTCATTGATGCATTCATTTGGTTAGTAAACATAGGTCATGAGACATTTCTAGTTTGGTATAGATGATCATCATGTTCATTGCATTTTGATTACTATATATTTGATCAACATATTAAGTTGGCAAGATGTTTCTTTCAGCATACAACTATAAATTTGATTCTTTTTAGTGACATTACATTGATGTTTATTATGGACTCACATAGTTAGTAGCAACTTGTCATACTTTATGACAATCAAGTTTGAAGAGAACATTACTACACTCAAAGAGAATAAATTTAAGGTCAATACCTTGTGCCATGCATAATACATTTATTAGAATCATATGTTTATTATGTTATCATTGCAAAAGTCCTAAAATTAGTTTTCAAAATCATTACTTTTCATGTATTAGTGCATCATAGATTATGATCATAGCATCATCAAAGGTGATATTTTTTTTGTATCAAAATTTTTATTTGGATAAGTCAGTAAAGTGATGAAGGAAAAATTATTTAAAAAGGAAAATTAGCATACCTTGGGGTCAACTATGCTAAACCTTGCAAGTGTTGTAAAAAACACAACACTTAGAACTTTGTGCAAGGTTGTTGATAGGGAGACCTCAAACACTCCTTGAGCCAAGAAAGCTCAATCAATAAGGTCACTCTCATACCACTTAGGGTATCTTGTTATCACCCTCTCACCTTGGAAGAAACTACCAATTCTTCCCGCCACTTTGGGGTCTTCCTACCAATTGAGTTACCACTACTCCTCTTTGAAATCACCAAGGTAAGTTCACCTCACACACACCATGTCTAAAAATATCATTGCACAAGGTTGAATCTATTGTGATTAAGTGTTTCTCCATTCTTTTGATGAAAATTATCATAAACTAGGTTGAACTTTCTTACCGATCTCAAGGATTCCTAGATTTTAGGCTTGTAGCCCTATTAGCCCTCTAGGTCTTTGAACATTGATTTTGTTCAATAACTCTGAAACTTCATAAATGATCCCTAAAAGTGATTTAAGATCTAGATATCCTTTTGGAAAATCTCAAAGATTTTTGAGGTCTAGGGATTCTCAACTGACCGTACAGTACCTTACATTTGTTGAGTCTCTTTCCTAGAAAGTAGGCCTAATTGACTAGGTCACTTAGTTTGGTTGTCAAGATCAAATCCATAAACTCCAAACACTAGTTCTAGGGCTTTCTTCAATCTCTAATAGAACTTTCCAATCCTCACATACCATTCCTCAATCCAACCCTGCATTGTTTAATTCACTGTCATTGGTCTTGCTCTTAACTGAGACACCCTATCTCACCTAGGGAAAGCCTTCAAATTCAGCTCCCTTCACTTTTGGAACCTATACAATTTGGGATAGTATGTACAAAGATTCCACTTTACTTCCACCATGATTCATCAAGTTTTCATGGAGGAAAGTCATGGTGGATCCATGTTTTCATCATAACCTCTCAAACTAGCAAGACACAGTCTAGTGAGGGTTAGGCTTATATAAAAAAAAAAAAAAGTAAAAAAAAAACTCACTACAATCTATTTTAGAAAAAAAAATACTCTAAGGAAATGAAATAACAAAACATAAGTTTTCCCAATCACATTTTTAGTGATAAGCTTCAAACCTCAATAAACTATATTGAAAACTCTGAGAATGTAAACAACAATCAATCTTGGGAACTGTGTCTCCCAGTTGTCTAACCCCATACTCTTTCATTTCAAAGCTTAAATACTATTTATATCCTTGACAGAAACCTAGGTTTGATTTATAACTAATATTTAGGGCATTTGGACATTTCTTGCCCGAAAGCTATAAAAGTTGTCAAAAAGTTGTCAAAGTTACTCGAGCAACTTTGACAACTTTTTCATTTTTCCTTAGGAAATTTTTCCTAGAGGTCCTCAAGTGACCCAAACTGATCTCAAACCTATCTAAATCTTAAGAAACATTTAAAAAAACTTTCCAACCTATTTCTAGGCATTTCCACACTCTAGGCCCTATTTGGCCAACTTGGCAAACTAAGTCCAACTAGTGGCAACTTAGTGCCAAGTACAAAAATTAGACTAAATACCTAACTACTAGACTCTCTTGGAGTCTTATTCTCTTCTTGACTTGGCTAAGGTCAAGTAAAATTCAAAACACTAGGGAGTAAGCCTTCTCTATCTAGGTGCTTGTGCGCCATACTGCCCCTAGACAAAAGAAATCAAGTACCATTTAGGTTTAACAAAGTTGTGTCTATACCAAACTTCTTAAATGTTTCTTCAACAATCCATGTGGATTTTGACTCGAGTTAGTTATTCCACTTCACTAGATGCTCCATGTACACTCCATGTCTTGTTTTCGTCTGTACCCAAGAGTTTAAAATCTTCTTTGCTTTAGGTTCGCTCTTGGGTGGTAAGGATACCTTGTGTGCCTTTGCCTACATCATGAACTTTATACTTGGTAAAATCTTGTACATTAAACACAAGGGAGATGGTGTTGGTTCCTGAAAAGCATTTTACACTCCAAGAGACACCAATATACCTAAGACTGATTTTTAGGAGGGTTTAGTTCCAAATATAGGATATCAGTAGGTAACTAGACCAACTATAGGGACAAGACTACCCTCTTCACTTCTCGCTTTGCAAAACCAAGGTGGGTGTACCTAATCTAGTAACATATGGCACCTTTAGGACTTTAAAATAGATTGAACAAAGCAGATGATAGCAAGAAAGTACTGAATGATAATCAGTCATTCATTGACTCTCCATTGCTATGGTAGAACAAAATGGCCTTGTGACCTCAAGAATTTGAGGGATTTTGGGATTGGTAATGATTAATATTTGTGGGATGTAACACACCATATTAGACACATTATTGCATAAATTACTTACTTTTGACTAGTGCCTTATCCATTGGGCTAGAGTCTCTAATGCACAATAGAATACATAATCCAACTACTAATCTTCATCACAGATCCAAGCCATAAATATAAACACCCAAATCCATACTTCTCACAAACATCCTAGTGAAAACCCAATGAATCTATGCTTCATCTAGAGCATCATTTAATTTGATTCTAAATCAGAACTAGAGAATGACATCATATGCATGGATAAAACTCCATACAATGAATTAGAAAATTTAGAGCACATTAGATGGAGACAAATGGAGAGAAGTGAGAAATGATATTTATATTAAGTATGAGTAACATGCCTTTGTATACACCTGCTTCAAGGTCTAAACCACTTCAATAATATGCAAAAGGCTAGAATTTTTCCTTTGATACAATAATACTGTCTAATACAAGGATCTTCTACATCCTAGACTGAGAGAAAAATCATTAGCCGGTATTCTAAAACCAAGAAGAGACTAAACCTAGACCTCTTGCCCAGCCAAAAGATGACCCCCCTAAATGATAATGAAAAATTATTCATACTAGGATTGCAACAAGCATCCGATCATTTAGGGAAAAATTAGCTTTCCAACCACTTCCAAAAACTAGATACAACAAGAAATAAAAGTAGACAAGAAAGCCTGAAAACTGGGAGAATCAGATCAAATCTAATTGTACAATTTGGGTTTCATCATTTAAGGCTAACTACAAATACAAAACACCGATTTCTTGTTGTAGACAAAAAAAATTTAAAGTCAAGAACCAAATACAACTTTCATGTATAGGGCATGGAGATAAATGATATCCATCAAACCCTAGTCGCCCTAGTCAAGCAATAGTCCTTTGCATTAACTCAGCATGACACATCAGGAAACAAGATCAGATCAGATGGCTACCCATATCTTATTCATCACTTCTTTACTTGCAACCATCCTGGAAAATCAAATTTGATATGGCTTTGTCATATCTACTTCACTATTCAAAACCCTGCTGAAACCCTGGCAAAAGATTCAAATCCTGGTAGCAATGGTTAACTGATCCATTTTAAAACATGACCATTGATCTTAGTCTTTCCTGGCACATCGAGTAGCTCACATTACATGACAATAGTCACTTAACCTTTTGAAATTACCTGGCCACATCATCATTTCCATCGGCCAATCAGAAATGAGCACCTTGGCACACCTGGCAACTGGACCCACTTTGAACTCATTTGTCTTCACCCACTGGAAGATCGGATGGTTGTTGCAATGCCGCGATCATTAAATTTTGAGCACTTTTCCTTACCGGCATCACAACCACCATTGATCCTTTCTACACCTTACTCTCTAACCACGAAAAGCCCTTAACTCTAAGTCATCTAGTGAATACATGACTAAAGGCATTCTCTTAGTCACTAAATAAAAACCTTAACCCTAGTCTGATTAGGAGATAATCCGAATGAAGCATTCACTAGATCTCTAGATGCTTTCTTAACCCTGCATTAATCTTTCATCTCATGGTCCATGCTGAGTCTTGAAACCTCATTAACTTAACTCATCTCAACCTGGCAAACATGTGACTAAAGACTTGCATGATCATTGAACCTTTTATTTAACACGAGTCTAATCTAGAGATCATGCGAACAAAGCATTCATGTAATCTTATAATCTTTCCTTGACCTAAGGTTTCATTCAGAGAATGGGCGACCACCACCTAATCATATCTACATCAATGACTCATATTTAATCTCTAAAAGCCTCTTGCCTTGACCAGATATCTGGAGAATGAGCGACTCAAGAAAATACTAACTGCCCGCCAGGTCACTAGATGTTAGGAACTTAGCCACCAAGATCAAGAGAATGCATGACTACCGCAGTTGCCAGATCACCAAATGAAATGACTAACTACCTGGGAATTTGGAGATTAAGAGAACACCTCAATCATGGAAACCCTAAATAGAATAAAGCATGTGTAGAATGGGTAATTAAGTGGCCAAGAAAAAGGTAACAAAGAAATAGACTTGTCCAAGGGTTTTGGATTTAGACAAATTTCATGAAGCCCTAGGACATGGATTTAGACCTATTTCTCAGATCTTAAAAATTCTATAACTCACTGGTTTTTGCATTTTAGCACATGTGATCTTGACTGGAGCTTGTACACATATTGAACTATACCAGGCTAAGGGCGCAAGCCATAAAACCTTACACATCTTCTTCACTGATAAAACAAGTTGCAGCGAGGGCAAGACAATCTCCCTAGGTTTATGCAGGGGATAGACCATTTTCTTAGGATTTTTGCTATGATAGGAAAATGGGCTAATAGTGGCTCTATTTGGGGATGCATGCCTCTTGCAGGCATGACAAGGATTCAAAATTTTTGGAGGAAGTAGAACACCCATAGGACAAAAAATGATAGGGAACCTTCTCAAAAAACTGCCAAACGAACCAGGGAAACCAAAAAGGAAACACACAACAGAAAAGGAAAATATTTATAAATATCTTACAAGATCAAAACTTTACTTGGTGGCTCCGGGCCACCAAAGGAAAATCAAAACCCTCCTGAGTCAAAGGTCTTATTTTCATCCACATATGTGGCCATCCACTTGAAAATATCATGATCATCCTGTTGCCAACATATGTGAACACTCATGGGACGAAAAATGAAACTACAATTATAACTACCCATGCTCTTCCAGTCACAACCATTATCATGTTCATTTTCCAAAAAGTATGGAACATCATCCATCTCTTGTTGTGGACTAGAAATATAAAACTGATCTAGTAATGCATCAAAATATAGAACATAGTGATTGTCATGCATTACTCCAAAATAACTTGGCTAAGAAGGAATTGGTTCCTCAAATTTACCTTCATGCATTACTTTAGCCATTAAGCAACTTGGTTCCTCCATGATATCCTCACTCACTAGATCATGAACCAAGTGCAAACTATCTTCACAAATTTTGTGACTCGGGGACAACTGATCTTCATCATTATTTGTATCAAAAAAATTATTGTCCCAATCATTGAAGACAAAGTCCTCAATACTGTCATATTCACTATCATATTTGGCAAAAGAAGGAAAAGGATATGAACAAGAAACTTTCTCATCACTAGAATCTTTATGATAGGAAAACACACTATCATGGCCTTCAACCTCTTCTTTTGTAGAGTCACTACATGAGGGGAAATCTAGTAAACATGGATCATCTTCATCACTTTGAACACCCACCTCATTATTGGTGTCAAAGGATATGTCAAAGGGGAGCTGCAAATCAAAGTCCATATCAGGTGCATACCTTTGGAATTCATTAGCCAAGAGTGCTGAAATATTTTGACTACTCAATGGACTATGGACCTTATTATCATCCTCATTGGCCTCACCCCTAGTGCTGCAAACATCATCCTTGTCTAAAACAAGGACCAAAATCTTTGGCATCAAATCATCTCATGTAAATAAATCAGTGCAGGAATCATCATCATCATCTACATCATAATCATTTTTTTTCTTTTCACACAAAACATTCTCAAAATGGGACAAGAAGGTTATCATCTCATGCTGATAAGAAGAAAAATCTGCAGACAAAATGGAAACATTGTCAACCACAGGTTCATCTTCAGAATCCTCATATGCATTGACTTCAAAGTCAACATCATAATCAATACTCTCTGCACAATGAGAATTAACATCAAAACAACTAGCCTCTTCATGATCAACATAAATAACTGCCAGTTCTCTCAATCTATTGTCCTCCTCTAACTGCCAAACCTCATCACTTTTCTCTGCAAGTTTCTTCTTGAGAAAATAAATTTTGAGGAGCATATTTTCATAATCATAATCATGGATGGTGGGATCAGAAGAGACACTAATGTCTTGCACCTGATCTTCATTCTTTCCTTCACACCCATCCATACTAGCTCTTTCATCATGATGTTCTTTAAATGCTTCTCTTAATACCTCCCAAGAAGGGATTGAACATGAAGGAAGTGATAAGAACCAATCCCTTGCACTATCAGTAAATGTCTGCACTAAAATCCTCATGGAAACATCTTCATGATCAATCACAAACACATACATTAAGTCTTCAAGGTCATCTAAATGTTCTCTTGCTAGACATGATCCATTACCACTGAAAACTGGCAAATATTCCCTAATCTTAGTAGGAAACTCATTAGGGGCACCCTCAATGCCATCAAAACAAAAGGGCTTGTATTCCTCCATAAGGAACTTCCCACTATCTCTCATCCTTTTACATTAGTGTTGAACACTTGATAGGGATACATTTCTTACACTTGATTTTCATAAAAAATATGCATATGAAAATCAACATACCTAGAAGTATTGCATTTGAAACTTAGCCTGTTGACTGGGAAGCAGGGAAGATCTAGAGACTCCTTATAGCTCCATCAAGTTCTTTTCTTATAGAGTCCCCACCTCCTTGAAGAGAAAAATATTGTACTTATTTTGTATCTCCTTCTAGCCAACACAAAACTTCACCAGGCCTTTACACACAACTTATCATGGAGTGCACTGGTCAAACAGAGAACTCAGATTCACCACCCACACTTGGTGATAAGATTTAAAATATTTGAATCTAACTCTATACTTTCAACCAAGACTTTGGGATGATTTAGCAAAGCAAGGAAACAAACATCTTAAACTTGATGTCCTTTATTCTTTCTCCAGCAGAGTCACCATCTTGTTGGTTCCTGAAAAGGATTTTACACTCCAAGAGACACCAATATACCTAAGACTGATTTTGAGGAGGGGCTAGAGTTCCAAATATGGGATATTAGTAGGTAACTGGACCAACTATAGGGACAAGACTACCTTCTTCACTTCTATCTCTACAAAACCAAGGTGAGTGTACCTAATCCAGTAACATATGGCACATTTAGGACTTTAAACTAGATTAAACAAAGAAGATGATAACAAGAAAGTACTAAATGATAACCAGTCATTCATTGACTCTCCATTGCTATGATGGAACAAAATGGCTTTGTGACCTCAAGACTTTGAGGAATTTTGGGATTGGTAATGATTAATATTTGTGGGATATAACACACCATATCAGACACATTATTGTAGAATTTACTTACTTCTAACTAGTGCCTTATCCATTGGGCTAGAGTCTCTAATGCACAATAGAATACAAAATCCAACTACTAATCTTCATCATAGATCCAAGCCATAAATATAAAAACCCAAACCCATACTTCTTACAAACATCCCAGTGAAAACCCAATGAATCTATGCTTCATCTAGAGCATCATTTAATCTGATTCTAAATCAGAACTAGAGAATGACAACATATGCATGGATAAAAGTCCATACAATGAATTAGAAAATTCACAACTCATTAGATTGACACAAATGGAGAGAAATGAGAAATGATATTTATATTAAGTATGAGGAACATGCCTATGTATACACCTGCTTCAAGATCTAAACCACTTCAATAATATGCAAAAGACCATAAGTTTTCCTTTGATACAATAATATTGTCTAATACAAGGATCTACTACATCCTAGACTAAGAGCAAAATGATCAGCCGATATTGTAAAAGCAAGAAGAGACTAAACCTAGACCTCTTGCCTAGCCAAAAGATGACCCCACTAAATGATCATGAAAAATCCTTTATACCAGGATTAAAACAAGCATCCAATCATTTAGGGAAAAATTAGGTTTCCAACCACTTCCAACAACTAGATACAACAAGAAATAAAAGAAGACAAGAAAGCCTAAAAACTAGGCAAATCAAATCAAATCTAATTGTACAATTATTTGGGTTTCATCGTTTAAGGCTAATTGCAAATACAAAACACCAATTTCTTGTTGTAGACAAAATAAATTTAAATGCTAGAACCAACTCCAACTTGCATGTACAGGGTATGGAGACAATTGACATTGATCAAACCCTAGCCGCCCTTGTCAAACAATAGTCCTCTGCATTAACTCGACATGGCACATCAGGAAACAAGATCAGATCAGATAGCTACCCATATCTTCTTCATCACTTCTTTACCTGCAACCATCCTAGAAAATCAAATCTGATCTAGCTTTGTTGTATCTAGTTCACTATTCAAAACCCTATAGAAACCTTGGAAAAAGATTCAAATCCTAGCAGCAACAGTTAACTGATCCATTTTAAAACATGACCATTGATCTTAGTCTTTCCCAACACATCAGGTGGCTCACATTAAATGACAACAATCACTTAGACTTTTGAAATTACCTAGTCACATCATCATTTCCCTCAGCCAATCAGAACTGAGCACCTTGGCACACCTAGCAACTAGACCCACTTTGACCTCATTTGTCTTCACCCGCTGGAAGATCATACGATTGTCACAATGCCATGATCATTAACTTTCGAATACTTTTCCCTAGTGGCATCATGACCACCATTGATCCTTTCTCCACCTTACTCTATAACCATGACAAGCCCTTAACTCTAAGTCATCTAGTGAATACATGACTAAAGGAATTCTCCTAGCCACTGAATAAAAATCTCAACCCTGGTCCAATGAGGAAATCACGTGAATGAAGCATTCACTAGATCTCTAAATGATTTCTTAACCCTAAGTTTTATCTAGCGAACATGCACCAGCTGTCGATCAATCTTTCATCCTATGGTCCATGCTGAGTCTCAAAACCTCATTAACTTAACTCATCTCAACTTGGAGAACATGTGACTGAAGACTTCACATGATTGTTGAACCTTTTATTTAACCTGAGTCTAATTTGGAGATCACGCGAACAAAGCATTTGCGTAATCTCATAATCTTTCCTTGACCTAAGGTTTCATTCAGAGAATGAACGACCACCACCTGATCATATCTACATCAATGACTCATATTTAATCTCTAAAAACCATCTACCTTGATCAGATATCTGGAGAATGAGAGACTGCAAAAAATCCTAATTACCTGCCGGGTCGCTAGATGTTAGGAACTTATTGTTGGCAATTTGGCTGAAGTGAGTACATAGATTTTGTCATTATGGTAACTAATGATCCACATGAAGATCACACAGGACCGAGAGAAAGTATAGCAGAGCGCATTGCAAATTTGTCTAAGTGTCAGACAGTGTTTTCACAAGCGCACCAGGATACAATTTTTGTTTGTCACATTGTGATTAAGGGTGCTCCCCTTAATACCACAAGCACATAACAGAAATAGAGAAACAACAACAATAATATGCAAGAACAGAAAATTGGCTTCTTATTATCTCCACAAATGTGGAATTACAAACTTTCAGAATTACAATATGCAAAGCCACATGGGCATTCCCTTACAATATTTTGTAGGACAAAGCCTCGAATCAATACCTAGATTTACTACCCAGAACTGCCCTAGACAACACTACGGGCCTTCTTTATATAGACAATTTCCACTGCCTGAGAAGGTTCTAGAAATTTAGCCCTTAGGGCCGACCAAACTTAGAATTATTTTATTCTACAATTTATTACATCAAAGTCAACTCAAAATGAGTTTTGAAACTCAAATAGAAATTTTGAAGAAAAACTATTTTCCACCATTTCAGGAGACCCATCTTCCGAAGACCATAAGTCATCGCCCGTTGACTCGATTGGCTATTATAACCCCATTCTGGAAATGCCACAAAGCGCTCTATAGGCTTGACCAATGCAATGCATCCGTCACCTAAATTTTCAACCTCATCCGGGGCCTCTAAAGCCTTCATAACTGAGTTCAAAGTTTCTGTACCCTACTGCAAATACCGAAAATCTTCAATATCTTCAAAACTACACCTGATCTAGCCATGAAACTTTGCTAGCAGGCTGATATGGCTGAGATGAACCTCCATATGTAAAATCAGACATTCCAAGATCATAAGACCAACTTACTAAAAATAGCAAGTTTCCATAAATAGAAACTTTGCACAAGATAGCCCTTATTGAATACAAAAACAAAAATATTTTTGGGTGATGCAAGATTGATCATACACCCAGGATGCTCCTGCATCAGACACCCAGGGTAATTTGAGAAGTGACCCTATCACAACTCAGGTGTGCAGAGGAAAACCAAGATGGTTAACCTCCTCCTTTGTTAGCCATGATGAATCTTCAACAGGTCATCCTTTCTATTTGATGAAATACTCTTCATATGTCCTATTTCTTGTGCTTCTGCCAACACGACTGTCTAGTATGTCTTCAATCTCCTTGATATCTGAACTAGTTGCTGGAATACTCCACTGTGCTGCTGCAACCTCATCTTCAACACCTCCTTCATGATACTCTGTGAAATCTGAAATGTTAAACACAGGTGAAATATTCAGCTTAGTAGGCAATCCTATCTCATATGCATTTCCTGAATCATGCTTCTTCAGTATCTTACATGGTACAAACTTCTTCTTTTTCAGCTTGTTATATGTACCAACTGGAAACCGCTCCTACCGCAAATGAACCATGATTTCATCCCCAACCTAAAATTCATTATGCCTCCTTTTCTCATCTACCTTAGTCTTATACTGCACATTCATCTTGGTAATATGCTTCCTCACCTCCTCATGGATGTTCTTCAAATGTTTTGTAAAATTCTCAGCTTCAGCACTACTTATTTCTCCTTTATCTATCTTTCTCAACTCACATACATTTCTTGGACTACTTCCATATACAATCTAGAATGGTGATTTACCAGTGCTCCTGTTGATAGAATTATTGTATGTAAATTCTGCCTATGGTAAAATCAAATCCCATCCTGTTGGCTTATCTCCAACCAAACATCTCAGTAGATTTTCCAAACTTCTATTCACCACCTCTGTCTGTCCATCAGTCTATGGATGATGTGATGAGCTGAACTTCAAATCTATCTTCAACATCTTCCACAATGTCTGTCAGAAATATCTAACAAACTTAGTATCTCGATCTGAAACTATGGTCTTTGACAAACCATGTAGTCTCACCACTTCTCTGAAAAATAATTCTGCTACATGAACAACATCATTAGTCTTCTTGCAGGGAATAAAATGTGTCATCTTCAAAAATATGTCAACTACTACAAAAATTGAATCATGTCCCCACTGTGTCCTCGGTAAACCAAGAACAAAGTCCATACTAATATCCTCCCAAGGCTTCTCTAGTACAGGTAATGGCTGATACAACCTTGTATTTTGCTTCACTCCTTTTGCCATCTGACATACTCTGCAACTTTGTACAAACTTCTTCACATCTTGCTACAATTGTGCCCAATAATAATTCTCACCAACCAAAACAAGGGTTTTATCATGACCAAAATGTCCAGCCAATCCTCCACTATGCTTCTCCTTGATGAGATTCTCCCCCATAGAACTTCGTGGAATGCACAACTGACTCCCTTTGAATAGCATATCATCTTAGATGGTAAAATCTAGCCATTTTGTCTGATCTAGAGTAACAGGTTCTGTACAAGCTTTCCAAGCTTGACCGAAATAAGGATCCTCTAGATACAAATTCTTGAGTTCCTTGAACCCAACCACTTAAATCTGCATCTATGTCAACAATAGTTGCCTTCTACTAAGAGCATCCATAACTGTATTAGACTTTCCACTCTTGTATTTCAAAACAAATGTATAACTCTGCAAAAACTCAACCCATTTCAAATGCCTCTGATTCAACTTTTCTTGACTATTCAAATATCACAACGCTTGATGATCAGTATACAAAAAAAACTCCTTAGGAAGTAGATAATGTCTCCATTTCTTTAATGCTTGAACTATAGCATAAAATTCTTGATCATAGACATAATATTTTCTCTTGGCATCATTTAACTTCTCACTGAAATAAGCAACAGGTTTACCTTCTTGGCTCATAACAGCTCTTATTGTAGTACCACTAGCATCACAATCTACTTGAAACACCTTATTAAAATCTAGAAGTGCTAAAACAGGTTGTTCTGTAACTTTTTGTTTCAACAATTGAAAACTCTTTTCTGCCCCATTAGTCCACTTAAACTCTTTTCTATCCCCTCTCATTGTTTCAGTCAAGGGTCCACAAATACTGCTTAAATTTTTGATAAACTTTCTCTAAAAGCTAGCCAAACCATGAAAAGATCTTACCTCAGTAGCACTCCTTGGAGTAGGCCATTCAAGGATAGCCTGTACCTTCTCTGGGTCCATTTTTAGAACTTCTACTGAAACTACAAATCCCTAATACACTAACTCTTTCTTCACAAAACTGCACTTCTTCAAATTAATCAACAATTTCTCATCCCTAAACTTCTCAAACACCATACGAATATGCATCATACGTTCCTCCAATGTCTTACTAAAAATCAAAATATCATCTAGGTAAACAATGACAAACTTACCCAGAAATTCTTTCAGAACCTCATTCATGAGCCGCATGAAAGTGCTCGGTGCATTGGTTAGCCCAAAAGGCATGACTAACCACTCATACAGTCCTTCCTTTGTCTTGAAGGCAGTCTTCCATTCATCCCCTTCTCTGATCCGAATCTGGTGATATCCACTCTTCAGCTCTATCTTTGAGAAATACACAGCCCCACTCAAACAATCCATAATATCATCCATTCGTGGCAATGGAAACCTATACTTGATTGTGATCTTGTTTATTGCTTTGGAATCTGTACACATCCTCCACTCTCTATTTTTCTTCGGTGCTAATACCACTGGTATAGCACAGGGACTCAAACTCTCTTGAATCAACCCCTTCTGCAATAACTCATGTACTTGTCTGTTCAACTCTTCACTTTCTACTGGTGTCATTCTGTGTGCTGCCTTATTTGGCAAACTGGCTCCTGGATTCAAATCCATCTGATGACTGATCTTCCTTATTGGTGATAATCCATCAGGTACATTATCAGATACAATATCCTGAAACTCATTCAATAAATCTGTAACCTCTATGGATACATCCTCTACTTCTTTACCAACTTTTAGAATTAAAGAAAAACACACATGCTCATGCCTCATACCATCTAGGAACTTTCTTCCATCAACAAATGTTATTCTTGCATTACCACATACCTTTTCTTCAGTCTCCTTTAATGGCTTTAGCTTATGTCGCACTCCATCCTTTGTCAGGGAATAGGTATTCACATGACCATCGTGTACACAACATTTGTCAAACTGCCATGGTCTACCCAACAACATATGACATGCATCCATAGAGATGATATCACATAGTACCTCATCTTGGTACCCGCCAATCTTGAACTCTACCAAGCACTGTTCACTGACCATGACCTTGTGGTCATCTTGCACCCAAGCAATCCAATATGGATGTGGGTGTTTCTATCTCTTGAGCTTCAACTTTGTCACCATCTCTTCTGACACCAAATTGTTAGTGCTTCCACTATCAATAATCACATCACAACATTTACCCTCACACTTGCATCTAGTGTGAAACAAGCTCCTCCTTTGTTCAGGTTCATTCTCACCACTTAGCAAGACTCTTCTGTTAATTAGCATTTCTCCTCTTTCAGCATCTTCAGAATTTGATGATCTAGCATCTTCATCTACATGTGCAACTCTGGCCTGGCCTTCATTTCTCTTGTTTGTCCTGCCTTGGTGTGGAGGACATTCAAATGCCCTATGACCTTCTTCTCCATAGTGAAAACATGTTCCACGAAAGCCTCCTCTTCCAGATCCTTGTCCTCTTCCTCTTCCTCTCTGATCTCTATTACTTTGATCCTGGAAATGATTAGAATTATTTCTTCTCTGATTCTGACTGCTACTGGCCTCATCCTTTTTTTTCAGATCTTCATTTCGGCCACCATATGACCATCCACCAGATCTTCCACCATGACCTCTTCCATTGTGTCTGCTCTCAAACTTCTTGTTCAGTTTTTCCTCTAGTTTTAGCGAAAAATGGTATGCCTCCTCAATACTGTTCATTCAAACCAGATTCAACTCCTCCTGAATACTTGGTCTTAACCCATTAAGGTATCAGGCAACTTTCTCCTTATCAGCTTTTACATGGCCTGTTCTGATGAGGAGTCGATAGAACTCCTCTGTATACTCCTGAACAGATCTTCCTGTTTGCTTCAAACTATGTATTTTCTTTAATAGGTCAAGCTCATAATCAACAGGAATGAACTGTCGCTTCAATTTATCCACCATCCAATCCCATCTTGTGATTTTATCTTTCCCTCTTCTATTTTGCTTCAATTGAATTTCTTGCCACCAGATCTTCGCATGACCTTTCAATCTGGCCTTCGCAAATTTGACCCTATCAGGATCCTCAACATCTTCATACTCAAAATATTCCTCACATTCATTGATCCAGTCGATCAATTCCTCTGGGTTAAGATTTCCAAAAAATGTAGGAACGTCAATCTGAGGTCTTTTCCCAATCTTGGAAGTCACCCGAAAAAGTCTTTCTTCCTCTTGGTTCACAATTTCAGCTTCTCCTTCTTGATATTCTTCTTCAGCTTCATCCTCGCTTTCATCCTCGTTTTCATCTCTGACATTAAGATTTATTTCTCTGTAAATCTATTTTTGCAATGCTCGCACTTGTCTCTACAGCTCTCTAACCTCAGGTGTCACAGCACCAGCTCTTCTGCCACGTTCTCTTCATGGAGGCATTTTCGTGATGCATGCTGAAACCTTAACCACGGTCCTAGTGCAAACTACCTCACAGTCGATGATCTATTTACACACTCAAGAACTCCTGCTCTAATACCACTTGATGAAGGGTGCTCCCCTTAATACTACAAGCACATAATAGAAATAGAGAAACAACAACAATAATACGCAAGAACAAAAAATTAGCTTCTTATTATCTCCACAAATGTGGAATTATAAACTATCAAAATTACAATATGTAAAGCCACATGGGCGTTCCCTTACAATATTCTATAGGATAAAGCCTTCAATCAATACCCAGATCTACTACCTAGAACTGCCCTAGACAACACTATGGGCCTTCTTTATATAGGTAATTTCCACCGCCCGAGAAGGTTCTAGAAATTTAGCCCTTAGGGCCGACTAAACTTAGAATTATTTTATTTTACAATTTATTACATCAACATCAGCTCAAAATGAGTTTTGAAACCCAAACAAAAATTTTGAAGAAAAATTATTTTCCACCATTTCAGGTGACCCAATTTCTGAAGACCATAAGTCATCACCCGTTGACCCGATTGGCTATTATAACCTCATTCTGGAAATGCCATGAACCACTCTACAGGCTTGACGTGAACAATGCACCCATCATCAAAATTTTCAACCTCATCCAGGGCCTCTAAAGCCTTCAAAATTGAGTTTGAAGTTTCTGTACCCTGCTGCCAATACCAAAAATCTTCAATATCTTCAAAACTACACCTGATCTAGCCATGAAACTTTGCTGGCAGGCTGATATGACTGAGATGAACTTCCATATGCACAATCAGACTTTTTGAGATCGTCAGACCAACTTACTAAAAATAGAAAGTTTCCATAAATAGCAACTCTGCACAAGATAGCCTTTATTGAATACAAAAACAAAAATATTTTTGGGTGATGCAAGATTGCTCTTACACCTAGGATGCTCCTGCATCAGACACCCGGAGTAATTTGATAAGTGACCCTATCATGACTCAGGTGTGGAGAGGAAAACCAAGACAGTTAACCTCCTCATTTGTTAGCCATGATGAATCTTCAACAGGTCATCCTTTCCATTTGACCAAATACTCTTCATATGTCCTGTTCCTTGTGCTTCTGCCAACATGACTGTCCAGTATGTCTTCAATCTCTTTGATATTTGAACTAGTTGCTGCAATACTCTACTGTGTTGCTACAACCTCATCTTCAACACCTCCTTCATGATACTCTGTCAAATTTGAAATCTTAAACACTGGTGAAATATTCAACTCAATAGGCAATCCTACCTCATATGCATTTCCTGAATCATGCTTCTTCAGTATCTTACATGGTCCAAACTTCTTCATTTTCAGCTTGTTATATGTACCAACTGGAAACTGCTCCTGCCGCAAATGAACCATGACTTCATCTCCAATCTAGAATTCCTTATGCCTCATCTTCTCATCTACCTTAGTATTATACTGCACATTCATCTTGTTAATATGCTTCCCCACCTCCTCGTGGATGCTCTTCAAATGTTCTGCAAAATCCTCAGCTTCAGCACTACTTATTTCTCCTTTATCTATATTTCTCAACTCAAATGCATTTCTTGGACTACTTCCATATACAATCTGGAATGGTGATTACTAGTGCTCCTGTTGACAGAATTATTGTATGCAAATTCTGCCGATGGTAAAATCAAATCCCATCCTGTTGGCTTATCTCCAACCAAACATCTCAATAGATTTCCCAAATTTCTATTCACCACCTCTGTCTATCCATCAGTCTGTGGATGATGTGATGAACTGAACTTCAAATCTATCTTCAACTTCTTCCACAATGTCCGCTAGAAATATCCAACAAATTTAATATCTCGATCTGAAACTATAGTCTTTGGCAAACCATGTAGTCTCACCACTTCACTGAAAAACAATTCTGCTACATGAACAACATCATTAGTCTTCTTGCAGGAAGTGAAATGTGCCATCTTTGAAAATTTGTCAACTACTATAAAAATTGAATCATGTCCCCGCTGTGTCCTCAGTAAACCAAGAACAAAGTCCATACTAATATCCTCCCAAGGCTTCTCTGGTACAGGTAATGGCTGATACAACCCTATGTTTTACTTCACTCCTTTCACCATCTGACATACTATGCAACTCTGTACAAACTTCTTCACATCTTGCTGCAATTGTGGCCAATAATAATTCTCACCAACCAAAGCAAGGGTTTTATCACGACCAAAATGTCCAGCCAATACTCCATTATGCTTTTCCTTGATGAGATTCTTCTTGAAAGAACTTCATGGAATGCACAACTGACTCTCTTTGAATAGCATATCATCTTGGATGATAAAATTCAGCCATTTCGTCCTGTCTAAAGTAACAGGTTCTGTACAAGCTTTCCAAGCTTCACCAAAATCAGGATCCTCTGCATATAAATTCTTGAGTTTCTTGAACCCAACCACTTCAATCTACATCTCTGTCAGCAATAGTTGCCTTCTGCTAAGAGCATCCACAACCCTATTAGAATTTTCACTCCTGTGTTTCAAAATAAATGTATAACTCTACAAAAACTCAACCCATTTCAAATGTCTCTGATTCAACTTTCCTTGACTATTCAAATATTGCAATGCTTAATGATCAGTATACAAAACAAACTCCTTAGGAAGCAGATAATGTATCCACTTCTTTAATGCCTAAACTATAGCATAAAATTCTTGATCATAGACAGAATATTTTCTCTTGGCATCATTTAACCTCTCACTAAAATAAACAACAGGTTTACCTTCTTGGCTCATAATAGCTCCTATTGCAGTACCACTAGCAACACAATCTACTTGAAACACCTTATTAAAATCTGGAAGTGCTAAAACAGGTTGTTCTGTGACTTTTTGTTTGAACAATTAAAATTTTTTTTTTGCCCCATTGGTCCACTTAAACTCTTTTCTATCCCCTCTCATTGTTTCAGTCAAGGGTCCACAAATACTGCTAAAATTTCTGATGAACTTTCTGTAAAAGCTAGCCAAACCATGAAAAGATCTTACCTTAGTAGCACTCCTTGGAGTAGGCCATTCAAAGATAGCCTGTACCTTCTTTAGGTCCATTTTTAGACCTTCTGTTGAAACTACAAATCTCAAATACACTAACTCTTTCTTCACAAAATTGCACTTATTCAAATTAATCAACAATTTCTCATCCCTCAACTTCTCAAACACCATACAAATATGCATCATATGTTCCTCCAATTTCTTGCTAAAAATGAAAATATCATCTAGGTAAACAATGACAAAATTACCTATAAATTCTTTCAGAACCTCGTTCATGAGCCGCATGAAAGTGCTCGGTGCATTGGTTAGCCCAAATGGCATGACTAACCACTCATATAGTCCTTCCTTTGTCTTGAAGGTAGTCTTCCATTCATCCCCTTCTCTGATTCGAATCTAGTGATATCCACTTTTTAGATCTATCTTTGAGAAATACACAGCCACACTCAAACAATCTATAATATCATCCATTCGTGGCAATGGAAAATTATACTTGATTGTGATCTTGTTTATTACTCTAGAATCTATACACATCCTCCACTCTACATTTTTCTTTGGTGCTAATACTGCTGGTACAGCATAGGGACTCAAACTCTCTCGAATCAACCCCTTCTGCAATAACTCATGTACTTGTCTGTTTAACTCTTCACTTTCTGTTGGTGTCATTCTGTGTGCTCCCTTGTTTGGAAAACTAGCTCATGGAATCAAATCCATCTAATGATTGATCTTCCTTACCGGTGCTAATCCATCAAGTACATTATCAAATATAATATCCTGAAACTCATTCAACAAATCTGCAACTTCTATAGGTACATCATCTATTTTTTCTTTACCAACTTTTGAAATTAAAGCAAAACACACATGCTCATGCCTCATACCATCTAGGAACTTTCTTCCATCAACAAATATTATTCTTGCATAACCACATACCTTTTCTTCATTCTCCTTTAATGGCGTTAGCTTATGTGACACTCCATCCTTTGTCAGGGAATAGGTATTCACACGACCATCATGTACATCACATCTGTCAAACTGCCATGGTCTACCCAACAACATATGACATGCATCCATAGAGATGATATCACATAGTACCTCATCTTGACAGCCACCGATCTTGAACTTTACCAGGCACTGTTCACTGACGATGACCTTGTGGTCATCTTGCACCCAGGCAATCTGATATGAATGTGGGTGTTTCTGTCTCTTGAACTTCAACTTTGTCACCATCTCTTCTGACACCAAATTGTTAGTGCTTCCACTATCAATAATCACATCACAGCATTTACCCTCACATCTGCATCTAGTGCAAAATAGGCTCCTCCTTTGTTCAGGTTCATTCTCACCACTCAACAAGACTCTTCTATTAATTAGCATTTCTCCTCTTTCAGCATCTTCAGAATTTGATAATCTAGCATCTTCATCTACATGTGCAAATCTGGCCTAGCCTTCATTTCTCTTGTCTGTTCTACCTTGGTGCTGAGGACATTCAAATGCCCTATGACCTTCTTCTCCATAATGAAAACATGTTCCATGGAAGCCTCCTTTTCCAGATCCTTGTCCTCTTCCTCTTCCTCTCTCATCTCTATTACTCTAATTCTGGAAACGATCAGAATTATTTCCTCTCTGATTCTGACTGCTACTGGCCTCATCCTTTTTTTTGGATCTTCATTTCAGCCACCATATGACCGTCCACCAGATCTTCCACAATGACCTCTTCCATTTTGTCTTCTCTCAAACTTCTTGTTCAGCTTTTCATCTACTTTTAGGGCAAAATGGTATGCCTCCTCAATACTGTTCATTTGAACTAGATTCAACTCCTCCTGAATGCTTGGCCTTAACCTATTAATGTATCAGGAAACTTTCTCCTTATCAGCTTTTGCATGGCCTGTTCTGATGAGGAGTCGATAGAACTCCTTTGTATACTCCTGAACAGATCTTCCTGCTTACTTCAAACTTTGCATTTTCTTTAGTAGGTCAAGCTCATAATCAACAGGAATGAACTGTCGCTTCAATTTATCCACCATCCAATCCCATCTTGTGATTTTATCTTTCCCTCTTCTATTTCGCTCTAATTGAATTTCTTTCCACCAGATCTTCGCATGACCTTTCAATCTGGCCTTCACAAATTTGACCCTATCAGGATCCTCAACATCTTCATACTCAAAATATTCTTCACATTCATTGATCATCAGACCAACTTACTAAAAATAGAAAGTTTCCATAAATAGCAACTCTGCACAAGATAGCCTTTATTGAATACAAAAATAAAAATATTTTTGGGTGATGTAAGATTGCTGTTACACCTAGGATGCTCCTGCATCAGACACCTGGGGTAATTTGATAAGTGACTCTGTCATGACTCAGGTGTGTAGAGAAAAATCAAGATGGTTAACCTCCTCCTTTGTTAGCCATGATGAATCTTCAATAGGTCATCCTTTTCATTTGACCAAATACTCTTCATATGTCCTGTTCCTTGTGCTTCTTCCAACATGACTATCCAGCATGTCTTCAATCTCTTTGATATCTAAATTGGTTGCTGGAATACTCCATTGTGCTGCTGCAACCTCATCTTCAACACCTCCTTCATGATACTCTATCAAATCTAAAATCTTAAACACTGGTGAAATATTTAGCTCAGTAGGCAATCCTACCTCATATGCATTTCCTGAATCATGCTTTTTTAGTATCTTACATGGTCGAACCTTTTTCATTTTCAGCTTGTTATATGTACCAACTGGAAACCACTCCTGCCGCAAATGAACCATGACTTCATCCCCAACCTGTAATTCCTTATGCCTCCTTTTCTCATCTGCCTTAGTCTTATACTGCACATTCATCTTGGTAATATGCTTCCTCACCTCCTCATGGATGTTCTTCAAATATTCTGCAAAATCCTCAGCTTCAGTACTACTTATTTCTCCTTTATCTATCTTTCTCAACTCAGATGTATTTCTTGGACTACTTCCATATACAATCTGGAATGGTGATTTATCTGTACTTTTGTTGATAGAATTATTGTATGCAAATTTTGCCTATGGTAAAATCAAATCGCATCATGTTGGCTTATCTCCAACCAAACATCTTAGCAGATTTTGCAAACTTCTATTCACCACCTCTGTCTATCCATCAGTCTGTAAATGATGTGATGAACTGAACTTCAAATCTGTCTTCAACTTCTTCCATAATGTCTGCTAGAAATATCTAACAAACTTAGTATCTCGATCTAAAACTATGGTCTTTGCAAACCATGTAGTCTCACCACTTCTCTGAAAAACAATTCTGCTACATGAACAACATCATTAGTCTTTTTGCAGGGAATGAAATGTGCCATCTTTAAAATCTGTCAACTACTACAAAAATTGAATCATGTTCCCGCTGTGTCCTCGGTAAACCAAGAACAAAGTCCATACTGATATCCTCCCAAGGCTTCTCTGGTACAGGTAATGGTGATACAACCCTATATTTTGCTTCACTCCTTTCGCCATCTAACATACTCTACAACTTTGTACAAACTTCTTCACATCTTGTTGCTATTTTGGCCAATAATAATTTTCACCAACCAAAGCAAGGGTTTTATCATGACCAAAATGTCCAACCAATCCTCCACTATGCTTCTCCTTGATGAGATTCTCCCTCATAGAACTTCATGGAATGCACAACTGACTCCCTCTGAATAGCATATGATCTTGGATGATAAAATCCAGCCATTTCATCATATCTAGAGTAACAAGTTCTGTACAAGCTTTTCAGGCTTCACCAAAATCAGGATCCTCTAGATACAAATTCTTAAGTTTCTTGAACCCAACCACTTCAATCTGCATCTTTGTTAGCAATAGTTTCCTTCTGCTAAAAGCATCTGCAACCTTATTAGACTTTCCACTCCTGTGTTTCAAAATAAATGTATAACTCTGCAAAAACTCAACTCATTTCAAATGCCTTTGATTCAACTTTCCTTGACTATTTAAATATTGCAACGCTTGATGATAAGTATACAAAACAAACTCCTTAGGAAGTAGATAATTTCTCCACTTCTTTAATGCTTGAACTATAGCATAAAATTTTTGATCATAGATAGAATATTTTCTCTTGGCATCATTTAACTTCTCACTGAAATAAGTAACAGGTTTACCTTCTTGGCTCATAACAGCTCCTATTGTAGTACCACTAGCATCACAATCTACTTGAATACCTTATTAAAATCTGGAAGTGCTAAAACTAGTTGTTCTGTAACTTTTTATTTCAACAATTGAAAACTCTTTTCTATCCCATTAGTCCACTTAAACTCTTTTCTATCCCCTCTCATTGTTTCAGTCAAGGGTGCACAAATACTGCTAAATTTTTTAATAAACTTTCTATAAAAGCTAGCCAAACCATGAAAAGATCTTACCTCAGTAGCACTCCTTGGAGTAGACCATTTAAGGATAGCCTGTTCCTTCTTTGGGTCCATTATTAGACCTTCTGCTGAAACTACAAATCTCAAATACACTAACTCTTTCGTCACAAAAATGCACTTCTTCAAATTAATCAACAATTTCTCATCCCTCAACTTCTCAAACACTATACGAATATGCATCATATGTTCCTCTAATGTCTTGCTAAAAATCAAAATATCATCTGGGTAAACAATGACAAACTTACCCAGAAATTCTTTCAGAACCTCGTTCATGAGCCGCATGAAAGTGCTTAGTGCATTGGTTAGCCTAAAAGGCATGACTAACCACTCATACAGTCCTTCCTTTATCTTGAAGGTAGTCTTCCATTCATCCCCTTCTCTGATCTGAATCTGGTGATATCCACTCTTCAGATCTATCTTTGAGAAATACATAGCCCCACTCAAACAATCCATAATATCATCTATTCGTGGCAATGGAAACCTATACTTGATTGTGATCTTGTTTATTACTCTAAAATTTATACACATCCTCCACTGTCCATTCTTCTTTGGTGCTAGTACCATTGGTACATCACAGGGAATTAGACTCTCTTGTATCAACCCCTTCTCTAATAACTCATCTACTTGTCTGTTCAACTCTTCACTTTTTGCTGGTGTCATTCTATGTGCTGCCTTGTTTGGCAAACTAGCTCCTGAAATCAAATCCATCTGATGACTGATCTTCCTTACCAGTGGTAATCCATCAGGTACATTATCAGATATAATAGCCTGAAACTCATTCAACAAATCTGCAACCTCTACAGGTACATCCTCTACTTCTTCTTTACCAACTTTTAGAATTAAAGTAAAACACACATGCTCATGCCTCATACCATCTAGGAACTTTCTTCCATCAACAAATGTTATTCTTGCATTACCACATACTTTTTCTTCGGTCTCCTTCAATGGCTTTAGCTTATGTCTCACTCCATCCTTTATCAAGGAATAGGTATTCACACGACCATCATGTATAGCACATCTATCAAACTGCCACAGTCTACCCAACAACATATGACATGCATCCATAGAGATGATATCACATAGTACCTCATCTTGGTACCCGCCGATCTTGAACTTTACTAGGCACTATTCACTGACCATGACCTTGTGGTCATCCTGCACCCAGACAATCCGATATGGATGTGGGTGTTTCTATCTCTTGAACTTCAACTTTGTCACCATCTCTTCTAACACTAAATTGTCAGTGCTTCCACTATCAATAATCACATCACAGCATTTACCCTCACACTTGCATCTAGTGCGAAACAGGCTTTTCTTTTGTTCAGGTTCATTCTCACCACTCAGCAAGACTTTTCTGTTAATTAGTGTTTCTCCTCTTTTAGCATCTTCAAAATTTGATGATCTAGCATGTTCATCTATATGTGCAACTCTAGCCTGGCCTTCATTTCTCTTGTCTGTTCTGCCTTGGTGCTAAGGACATTCAAATGCCCTATGACCTTCTTCTCCAAAGTGAAAACATGTTCCACGGAAGCCTCCTCTTCCAGATCCTTGTCCTCTTCCTCTTCCTCTCTCATCTCTATTACTCTGATCCTGGAAATGATTAGAATTATTTCTTCTCTGATTTTGACTGCTGCTAGCCTCATCCTTCTTTTTCAAATCTTCATTTCAGCCACCATATGACCATCCAAAAAATCTTCCACCATGACCTCTTCCATTTTGTCTGCTCTCAAATTTTTTGTTCAGTTTTTCCTCTACTTTTAGGGAAAAATGGTATGCCTCCTCAATACTATTCATTCAAATCAGATTCAACTCCTCTTGAATGCTCGGCCTTAACCCATTAAGGTATCAAGCAACTTCCTCCTTATCAGCTTCTGCATGGCCTGTTCTGATGAGGAGTTTATAGAACTCCTCTATATACTCCTGAACAGATCTTCCTACTTGCTTCAAACTTTGCATTTTCTTTAGTAGGTCAAGCTCATAATCAACAGGAATGAACTATCGCTTCAATTTATCCACCATCTGATCCCATCTTGTGATTTTATCTTTCCCTCTTCTATTTTGCTCTAATTGATTTTCTTGCCACCAGATCTTCACATGACCTTTCAATCTGGCCTTCGCAAATTTTATCCTATCAGGATCCTCAACATCTTCATACTCAAAATATTCCTCACATTCATTGATCCAGTCGATCAATTCCTCTAGGTTAACATTTTCAAAAATGTAGGAACCTCAATCTTAGGTCTTTTCCCAATCTTGGAAATCGCCTGAAAAAGTCTTTCTTCCTCTTGGTTCATAATTTTAGCTTCTCCTTCTTGATATTCTTCTTCGGCTTCATCCTAGCTTTTGTCTCTGACATTAAGATTGATTCTTTTGGGAATCTCTTCTTGTAATTCTCGCACTTGTCTCTGTAGCTCTCTAACCTCAATTGTCACAGCACCAACTCTTCCGCCATGTTCTCTTCATGGAGGCATTTTTGCGATGCATGCTAAAACCCTAACCACAGTCCTGTTGCAAACTGCCTCATAGTTAGTGATCTATTTACACACTCAAGAACTCTTGCTCTGATACCATTTGATGAAGGGTTCTCCCCTTAATACCACAAGCACATAACAGAAATAGAGAAACAACAACAATAATACGCAAGAATAGAAAATTGGCTTCTTATTATCTCCACAAATGTGGAATTACAAACTTTCAAAATTAAAATATGCAAAGCCACATGGGCATTCCCTTACAATATTCTGTAGGACAAAGCCTCGAATCAATACCCAGATCTACTACCCAGAACTGCCCTAGACAACACTACGGGCCTTCTTTATATAGGCAATTTCCACTGCCTGAGAATGTTCTAGAAATTTAGCCCTTAGGGCTGACCAAACTTAGAATTATTTTATTTTACAATTTATTACATCAAAGTCGGCTCAAAATGAGTTTTGAAACCCAAACAAAAATTTTGAAGAAAAATTATTTTCCACCATTTCAGGTGACCCAACTTTCGAAGACCATAAGTCATCGCCTGTTGACCCGATTGGCTATTATAACCCCATTCTAGAAATGCCATGAAGCACTCTACAAGCTTGACTGGCGCAAAGCGCCCATCACCCAAATTTTCAACCTCATCCCGGGCCTCTAGAGCCTTCAAAACTTAGTTTGAAGTTTTTGTACCCTACAGCCAATATGGAAAATCTTCAATATCTTCAAAACTACACCTGATCTAGCCATGAAACTTTGCTGGTAGGCTGATATGACTGAGATGAACCTCCATATGTAAAATCAGACATTCCAAGATCGTAAGATCAACTTACTAAAAATAGCAAGTTTCCATAAATAGCAACTCTGGACAAGATAGCCCTTATTGAATACAAAAACAAAAATATTTTTGGGTGATGCAAGATTGCTCTTACACCCAGGATGCTCCTACATCACATTGACTAGAGTAAGTTCAATGCTTGTGCACTTGAACATAGATTCTATGATGATTAATGATGACCCATCTCAGAGTGCAAGTCAGTATAGCATGTATGGAATTAGTTATGATAGTTTTACCGAAGACAGTGTTAAGCGGATAGGACGGAATATGAAGGTAGAATTGGTAAAGAGTTAAGGGATTATTTTATTTATCAAAATAATGACTTAACAATATAAAGAGATGACATCCTAGATGTTAACTCTTGGATAAAGATATATGGAAGCCGACCATGTAAAGTTATTATCTTTAATAACTTGTATATATGTAATTGTAATTGCAAGAAGAGAAGAGATGATGTAATATTGTAATGATATGATGCAAATGTAAGAGTAGCGAAAAGATATTGATGCAAGCAGCATAAGGTTATATACCTTAATCCATTTTTTAATAAGTATACATTGTACATTACTTGTTTGAGTAGTGGGCTCATCTGGTAATCAAATTTTGTATTGACAACTCCTAATAGGGTTGAGGCTTCTAACAAGGCCTATAGTCCTGTAATCAGGATTGATACACTATATGCTTGTAATAAACTCCTAGAAGGGTCAACATCCTTAACAAGATACTTTTGATTAGTGGATCTTTGTGGGTATCATCCCCACCAGGGTTTCCTCGAGAACATATCATGTGTTATGAGTTCTTTATTTCCATTGCTATTCATATTTTTTAGCTTCTTATGATATGCATGTATAAAGATAATCTGTTATATCCATAATTGGGAAAAAGAGAAAGTTTTTAGAATATTGATTCACCCCCCCTCTCAATATTTCCTATTTCTAACACTTAGCCGCCAAGATTAGGAGAATATGTGACCACCGTAGTTGCCAAATCACCAAATGAAATGACTAACTACTTGGGAACTTGGAGATTAAGAGAACAACTCAATCACATAAATGTTGAATAGAATAAGGCATGTGTAGAATGGGGACTTAAGTGCCTAGGAAAAAGGTAACGAAGAAATAGACTTGTCCAAGGGTTTTGGATTTAGAAAAATTACATGAATCCCTAGGACATGGATTTAGACCTATTTCTCAGACCTTAAAAATGCTATAACTCACTGGTTTCTACATTTTAGCACATGCAATCTTGACTAGAGCTTGTATACATATTGAACTATCCAAAACTAAGGGCGCAAGCAATAAAACCTTACACATATTCTTCGCTGATAAAACAAGTTGCAGATAGGGCAAGACAATCTCCCTATGTTTATGTAGGGGATAGACCATTTTCTTAGGATTTTTGTTATGATAGGAAAATGGGCTAACAGATGGCTAAATCTATTAGCAGTGCCACATTATATGCATTTTGAGCATACCTAGCCACACTACTACATTTGGGGCCAAATTTCGATGGCCATTTGTCAGATTTGCAATGCTCATTTGTCAAACTTTCGACACATGAGTCCGTTGCTATTTTTGCATAGAAGATTGTGACAGAAGACCTATCCATCGGTTTACCAACACCATGTCACATCGGAAACTTGCACATGACAATAGCTTCATTATGACATTTCCTATGGTTCATCCATCAAAATTTTGATAACAAGACCTATCAAAAATATACAATCTCTGTTGGAACTTACTGTCGAAACCATATTTTTTCTAACATTAGAACTGTTGGAATACTGATAGTTTTCATCAAATTCTGACAGATCTACCTGTTGGTGATATAGCCTCACTGTCGAATATTTTTTATTTATGACACTTTAACTGTCAAAATACTGACAGTTCTGCAGTATTTTTTGACAGGTTACCCTGTCGAATGTATAGCATTACTGTCACAAGGAATGTCATAAATTATTTTTTTCCAACATTTTGTCTATCAAATGCATAGTGCTTCCATCAAAACTAATGCTAAAGTGTCAAAAAACTGACAGATAGGCACATTAAAGTTAACACAGCTCAAGAGACCATCATAGGTTGTCTCTTTCTTCAGTCTATGTTATTGACAGAATGTTTTACCTTTCATTAGCTCATCAAATCTGACAATTTGAAAGAATTTAATAGAATATTTTCATGACAACGTATATTATTTAAGTTGACATTGCATGAATTTATCTATTTCGTGCACTTGTAGACTATGAGGACGGTGATAAAGAAGCATTTCCATGGGAGGGGATGCTTCTTCATCACCGTCTTCATAGTATACAAGTGCATGAAGTAGATAAATTCGTGCAACATCAACTTAAATAATATACGTTGTCATGAAAATATTATATTAAATTTTTTCAAATCCCTAGATTTGATGAGCTAATGAAAGGTAAAATATTTTGTCAATAATATAGACTGAAGAAAGAGACAACCTATGATGGTCTCTTGAGTTGTGTTATCTTTAGTCCTAGCTACCTGTCGATCATCGAGAATAATCACTGCCTTGCATTTATGTACACTGCACAAATTGATCATAGTCTCGCAAAAACATTTTACACTTGTACATCTCATCAATACTAGAGGCCTAAAGTAATTTTATATGATCACTAGTACATTTCATGCATGGATGAGAAAACACTATCCAAAGTTTCTAGATAACCATTTTTGAGAAGAGGAATGAGTGGAGGCCAAAGAAAGGATAATTGTGAAGGTTTTATAGATGTAGGTTACTGAATCATCATCTCTACACTGGTACTCAATTTGGCCTCCACTCCATATATGTCTTCTCATAATCTAAAAACTCTCCATCATTGATTCTCGTCATTTTTTCAACATCTATGTGGACTGAGACCTTAAATTATTGAGCTTCTCTATGTTTCAAGAATAGTTTAACATTCTCTACTTAATAGGACCAACCACATGAAGGTGGAAGCTCACCTAGCCCCTCCTAGGAGCCTCTTATGACCCTTTACAAAATTTTAAGACCTCTAAGATGTATTCTTAGGGATCGTAAAGGGTCATAATGGGTCCTGGGACACAACTGCTGAGAAACATAAATGTAGGCATCATGGTCACAATTTTTTGGAGACACAACATATTTGAGTGGTTTTCCAAGATGATGCAAAGTAGTGGTTTCTTTGCATCATCTGAGAATAGCACTCAATTATGTTGTGTCTCCAAAAAATTGTGACCATGATGCCTACATTTATGTTTCTCAACTGTTGTGATATGTACATCGCAGTTTGTCATTGTTGTAGCAGCATAGCCTATATTCCACAACAAAAAGGAAGGTATCTTTTTAGCCTAGGTCTGGATCCTACCCCAATTGTCGAAGGATCCAGGGCCAAGCTCAAAAAATATCTTCCCATTCTGTTTGCAACATTGTGTCCATCCATGATCTTAGGAATATCATCATCTTTCTACTCTTCATTTGCCAAAATATATCGCTTCTTCAAGCTTGTAGAGTAATCTTATTAATAAAAGATCTCTTGCCAACATTAGGGTACCCACATATCAAAATAGTTGATGTTATTGGTGCTTGTGCTCAAGGATATCGATTCACTATTTTGAAACGGCCAAATCATTTTTATTTCAATTGTAGAGAAAAGGAGTGGGAAAAAATGAGCGGGTGAAAGTTGATCGAGTGCGAGAGAAGGCATTTTATTTTATTTTATCATGAATGCTCTTTGAAATGAACAATCATGTTTTCTATTCAATTTTTTTTGGTGTTTTTTTTTCTCATATTTAGTAGATAAAAATCATAGCGGCAGCCACTTAGCCATCTTTTTGATGTTCCAAGTATTTTACAAAGATACAAGTATGTGGATTTATAGTTGCTTGTAGTTATTGGTCAACTGCAAATATTTTGCCAAGTTGAAAGGGCAAGATATCAGTTTGGTGTTTTCGGTTTATGTTAAAAGTTGATTTGGTAAAATCCTCAAAAAACACACTACATGTTCTAAAATGTAAAGAAGTTGAATGTTAAATGTAAGATATATATCTCATCCATAGTAATCAAAAGAAAGGACATGAAACTTATAAGAAGATTTACCAATCCAAAAATATAAGTGAATAGGAAACATGATTGGTACCTTATGAATTGGTTTTTGAGGTGCACAATTTTCATCAATCTCCTAAGAACAAGACCCCCCCTCATGAAAAATGTATTTAATGGATTAAAAAAATCTACAAAACTAAACCAATGGCATGTTTAGAAAAAAGAAATAGATTCATAATAATATGTTGGAAATTCTATTATGTTTAATACATGCAAAAGGACCAGTCCCAACAATTCTTAAACATACTTTATCTAATATGATAATAACATGCTAATTAAATTGATAAAGGTGTTATCTACATTTAATCTACCAATTACTAATTACACAAAAAACAAATTACAAAAATGAACCAATGGCATGTTCTTTGTGTGGTACAAGGAAGATTTGGCTATGAAAAAAAAAAGTGAAATGGCCTCATCATTTTTATTTCAATTGGATAGAGGAGTGAAAGCTGAGCGTGAGAGGAGGTATGTGATTTCTTCATCTTTCAAGCATCTGGCATCATATTCGACTGCAAATTTTGAATGCATTGCATTTTATTTGATCACAAATGCTCTCTGAAATGACCACATACTACTGGTGTCGTGCCCTAGCCCATGCTTTATCTCCATTATTTGATATTATTGGTGCTTGTGCTCAAGGATATCGATTCACTATTTTCAAATGTTTGGATTGTTTAGACAGTTACATTTCTTGACTGTTCCTCTAGTACACAGTCAGGAAATGTAACTGTCTAATGATTATATGTAATGTTGAATGGATTAAATGCTTTATTCTTGGTAGAAGTGAATGGAAGGAATAGTGTGTATTAAATACAATCCAGTCACTTATTGAATGCTTTGGAGACTACTGGTTTGACTGTCCATGCGCTACCAGTGACTGAGATTCATTAAAGGATACAAAACCCTTCATTTTGGGGTTATTGTGTGTGGATTCAAATGTAGATTTGATTTGGTTAATGTTTAGAAGAGATCAATAAAGTATTTAAAGAAAATCTTACATGTTTGGAGAGGTTTGAGAGGCACTTATCATGACTGTACACTCACAAACATTGGCATAGACTGGTTTTACTAAGTTTCCTTTCTCTACCGCAGGGGTACAGTTAGAGGGTTCATTGAAAAAATGATCCTTCAAATGGTTACTATGAATATGAATGATTTGATATAGCATATTGCCCATTATACTTGAAGTTTGGAATAGCTTGTGCAAGGCTGAAAGTAGTTTTGATCATTTTGGTCGTGACTATTCCTCTTCACAGTCAGGAAATGTATATGTCTAATGATTATATGTAATGTTGAATGGATTAAATGCTTTATTCTTGGTAGAAGTGAATGGAAGGATTAGTTTTGGTGTTAGGTTTCATTTATTATTGAATTCAATGGTTTCCAAGATGTGTTCAGGAGTTTGCTCCTTGTTTAATGTTAATTGTTCCTGCACAATCCACTCATACAATAGTGAAATGCTATGTGGAAGAGATGGTTGATAGTGTTCCTTGAGGGAAGGGGGATTTTGAAAGACTTTTTATCATTGTATTGTGTATTTTCAATATGTTTGGTTGCAGGGTAGACCGGGAGAATGAAGGATCACTCACCGATTGCATGATAACCCGATTTTGAAGGGTCACTGGTTGAGGGGACAGTCAAGGTCCCAATGATTGGGCCATTGGAGGACCCTATTTCTTTGTATTAATTTCTATTCAAATTAGATGCATGGATTTCTTGTGAACTAGCAGTTGCTATGTATCCTCCAACTGCATCTATAAATCTGCATATATGTCTCTATGGTTGTAAGCCACTTATAGATCAAAATAGAGAAACTAAATCAAAATCATTCTTTGTCCTATTTACTTTTAACAAATTCTCAATTATCAATGATACAATATACATTTGATTCCCTAAGCTATCAAATATACAAATGGCACCTATCTAGAAGCTCACCAGGAGAATGAAGGATCACTCATTGATTGCATGATAACCCAGTTTTGAAGGGTCACTAGTTGAGGGGACAGTCAAGGTCCAGATGATTGGGCCATTAGAGGACCCTAGCTCTTTGTATTAATTTCTATTCAAATTGGATGCATGGATTTATTGTGAATTATCGGCTGCTATGTATCCTGCAACTGCATCCATAAATCTGCATATACTTCTCTAGGGTTGTAAGCCACTTAGGGATCAAAATAGAGAAACTAAATAAAAAAATTTCTTTGTCCTATTTCCTTTTAACAAAGTATCAACTATCAATAATACAATACATTTGATGCCCTAAGCTATCAATAATAATGGCACCTAGCTAGAAGCTCACGGGCTATCCATTTGATAACCACAGTCAACATTTCAAAAAAATGGATATCCTTGAGCACAAGCACCAATAACATCAAATAATGGAGTTAAAGCATGGGCTAGGTCATGAAACCAATAGAATACAGTCATTTCAGTGACAACAATTTACAATGCGGTCCTTTGGCGTGTATTAAATAGAATAGAATTTTCAGCATATTATTATCATTCTATTTCTTTGCTCTAAACATGCCATCGGTTCAGTTTTGTAACTTCACTATTGTATGAGTGGATTGTGCAGGAACAGTTAACATTAAAAAAGGAGCAAACTCCTCAACACATCTTGGAAACCATTGAATTCAATAATAAATGAAACCTAACACCAACACTATTCCTTCCATAGTTACAGGATACATAGCAGTCGATAATTCACAAGAAATCCATGCATCAAATTTTTATAAAGATATCCTACTAATCAATAGGAATTTTCTTGAGATGACCAATGATTATGCATTCTGATGGTAGTGTGCTAGTTCAAAAGGATAATATAAATCTGAAACAATTTTTTCTAATTTTCTCAAACTATAAATGTGGTTAAAGGGAAAATATTATGTGGAAAACCCACAAACCAAGCTAGCAAATGATTGTACATCAAATTATTCCTATATTCATTCAAGTATTTCTATGCTTCAGCTACCTAACCTTTGAGCTTCATCTAGAGGAATGTGTAGCTTTAAGATAGAGTTACTTCTTGGGCCTTACAATAGGGTGGAATATGATCAAGATTTGTTTAGGTTGTATCTTTGTTAGTCCCATTGTTAGGTTCTTACAATTCATGGTTTGAATCTATTATGGTTGTGTAAGGGATTTGTAGATGCTTTTTCTAACATAATTATTGGATACCATGATTGGAACAACTGGTTGTTGGCTATTGTACACATGAATCATATCTATCAATGGTTCTTTGTGTTCAAGAATTTGTTGATCAATCTTTGAGATTTATTGTCCCAGCTTTAAAAAAGTGATAAAAGATATAGTGAGTGCTATCTTTTCCAAGTGTTTTGTGGGCGCCATTATCTTCTAAGAGTAATTGCTGGAACCAAATTATGTTCTTTGCCTCTAGTAAATATTACAGACACAACCATCTTCTTGGTGAAGGGTTTCTTCCATCCCCATGAGGCACTATTGCATGGTTTCCATTCCCTTGTAGTATACTGAACCTAATTTAATACAAGTGTGCACTATTTTGGGTTCCATAATTTATGGCCCCTACACTGTGGTTGTTAGCCTAATTAAGAGAGGCCTACCTTTGCATATAATAAGAGGCCAACATGAAACAAACATCTAGAGGTTAGGGGGTTGTTCCCTATCCAAAATTTATTATTTAAGTGCTAAGTGATGATGGGTATATCATGTAATTCATACCTAGTGTTTCTCTTTATTTCTCTCCACATTTCACATTAGGAGTATATGTTCTAAAATACTAATGAAATCAACTATAGGTCAAATCTAATCAAAATTGCAATATAAAGATTAAAATAAATCTTGAAGAAATATGGGAACCATTTTTGATAGATATTGTACAAATGAAGAAAATACTCCAAAGAGGAAATGCTTCAATGTGGAACAATTGAAGGACAATATTTTACTTTTATATGCACATCTGCAATGTTTTTGATATATTTCTGAGATAACAAAACCATAGAAAGAATAGCATATATAAGAAAGTAAAGAATAATGATCATACTTTGAGATATTATGAAAAATTAAAGGAAAGAATGCTTGGTGGGGTTATCATGCAATCACTGAGTGATCCTTCATTCCCCTCTTCCAGTGACCCTTCAAAACTGTGTTATCATGCAATCGGTGAGTGATCCTTCATTTTCCTGGTTTGTCCTGCAACCAAACATATTGGAAATACACAATACAATATGATAACAAGCCTTTCACAATCCCCCTTCCCTCAAGGAACACTATCAACCATCCGTTCCACATAGCATTTCACTGTTGTATGAGTGGATTGTGAAGGAATAGTTAACATTAAACAAGGAGCAAAATCCTCAACACATCTTTGTTGTAAACATGCCATTGGTTAAGTTTTGTAAATTTGTTTTTTGTGTTAAATGCATTTAAATGGAACATTAAGCATACTAATAATATGCTTAGTCTATTAGTAATTGCAGATTAAATGCCCATAACACCTTTATCAGTTTAGCATGTTATTATAAGATTTTAAAGAAGACCTGCTATTTGTCAGAGAAATCTTCACTGCCCCCCACAATGAAGACAATGAAGATTGACCTCCTGCCCCACAACAAAGAACATTGTAATAAGAATAAGATAGTGCCAAGAAACATTTTCACAAATATGAAACATGAGGAAAAGTAATAACATTAACAATGCCAAGATTCACAACATTAAATTTCACCTGTGGATGAGTTTCTGTAGTGGGTTGCCATCAAAAATATGTTGAGTTGCATTTGAGCTGTAACTAAGAGTATCATGTAGAACAGACCCTAAAATTTGAAAGCATTCTCTAGCTTTTCAATCCAAAATTCAATCTAGGCAAGCATCAGTAAGTGAAATAAATTATAGACATCAACATCAACATCATCATAATCATTAGACATAAATTATAGACATCAACATCAACATAATCATAATCATTTGGAGGGTATTTGTTTTGGTCCTTGGATAGTACTATGTTTCTTGAAAGTTCTTGTGATGCTTCTAAACTTTAAAGACATATTTTATGGCTTAATGATAATATAGATTAGTGTTTTGTTTTCTAATAGAATGTTGTTGATCATTCATGGTCTTGAAGAAACTTTTGATTGTTTTGATTCTCGAGTCTTGATGTTGTTTCTCAATGTGATATAGATTGACCACAAGATGGTTTAGTTGGTCCTCTCTTTCTATTTAATTATTTGTCTTCTTCATGGTGTAAGTGTCAATAGGTTATAATCCAACCAGCATGTCATACCCCACTTCTGACAAACCTCACAACATGCAAATCATAGCCAAAGACTTGGGTGATCAGCATACACAAACAATGATTACCCTTAGGAAACAATGATCATTAATATTCATTAATGGTGGGTGGTGATTCCTTGGTAATAAAGGCAATGCCAGCATTCATCATCTTAACCAAGTCATGGGTGGTGATCCTTGAATTTGGAGCGAGGAAGAAGGAAAATTGGAAAAAAAAAATGGAATAATTAGGTTGGAATTGGAGAAGAATTCAGAAATAAGCTTGAATTAGAAAAAATCCAAGTTATCTAGTTCTTTGTTTGAGGCTGGGTTCCGATTCTACTTTTGTTCTCCTCTGGGTTTGACTTGGGTTCCTTTGGTAGGAACTTGGGTGCCTAGGCCAATCCCGGGTGCACTTGTAGTATTATAAATATGATACACAAGGTATTTTATTCATGATTTTATAGGCTAACTCATTATTATGGTAACATGGGTATGACCACACTCCATGCCTTATAATGGTACCCGACATGGACTGTGGTTCAAATGAAGTTGAACCAAATGTTGACCGTGATGGCTATGATCATGATGAAGATAAATATGAATATTAAATCTAAAATATGGCTTGTAATTTGAATTTTCATTGTGAATGAAGAAACTATAGATTCAAGTTGACTCATTCTATGTTGTAGTATATTTGTTCCCTAGATCTACCATATTATATATGTGTAGCCTATAAGGGACATCTTTTGCTCATCCATGTATCATAGCTCGGTGAGAGTTCTTAGGAGAAAGACAAGATGTCAGTGGGAGATGAAGAAACCAATATCAGAACACCACTTGAAGCCTTGCAATGTTGAGAGTGGGATAAAAGCTACACTTGAGACCCTATATAAGGAACAAACTTATTGAGCTTCACTTTGTTTTCAGAATAGTTTTATATTCTATACTAAACAGGGCCAACCATGTGAAGGTGGAAGCTCATTTGGCCCCACGCCCCCCCCCTAACATCACTCTAAATTCCCCATTAACATCTAACATTCATTCATTATTTCATCCATTAATAAAATTCATCTAACATCTAACATTCATTCACACATTAATAAAATGTGACATTCATTAATTATCACATGATAACATTCATTAACACATTACAAAATTTTTGAACATTCACTACCCCATAATTAAATTCATTGGCATATAAAAATCAGTCATTATCAATTAAAGTGCATAGATGACAATCATTTCTTTTTTTTCTTTTGATTTCTAGTTTTTAAGATGTAATTGTTAAGATGAGTATCGATATCATCATCATGATCATCTACCCTCTCATTAGATCTCAATGCACGCCTAGTTCTCTGTTGATGCAAAGGGGGGTCATCTGCAATAACATATAAAAGGGTTAAATTAAAAATATTTTATTATAATTAAAAACATTTTCAACATTTTAAAGTATTTCAGTACTTTACAGGCCATAATCGTATAGCTCTTTACCTGATCTAGTCACATCATCAACATCGAGGTCAGCTTGTCTGGCCTCAGCCTCAACCTTAGCATGCTCATTAACAGCAACCTCTATACTCTCTACAACTGCAATACAAATTGTAATTAAATTTGTAATACTACACCAATCAATTTAAGATGTTTACTTGTATTACTATGATGCACATCCTCATTGTCATCAACACCCATAGGTTGTGTACGGGAAGAATCAGCAGACTACATTTCAATTTCATACGCATTCATGTTATCATTATTTTCTTACTTAAAACAAATTTACTCACTTTATGTTGGAACTTAATATCAAATAAACTAATTGGTAAATAATTAAATTTGAAATATCATCTATTTAGCTTACTTACACTGACAGATCCATTAGTAGAACCTTGTGCACTTCTTATTCTTTCTGCCATGGCTTTATAGCCTTGTTGGAAGCCAATTCTCTTGTCCTCTTCTGTGAGACTTATATTGAACTCCGCACCCTGCATTTTTGCTTGGTATCGTCAAATTTTATTTTATTGTTTCATCAAAACAAAAAAAGATTTCAAATAATAAATAAATATTTAAAGATCAAAGAATTATTTTCAGTGTTAAAAGCCATGTAAAGATTGTATTTTTCCAACACTTACAACTCGTGCAACAAATTTTGAATAACCACTACAGCCTAGCTTGTGTTGCTCATGCTTTTGCAATCTTTCCTTTGTTGCCTTTGATGTTTCAGGCAATCTATGAAGAGATTGAAATATGTTAGTTCATATAAATATGAAGAGTATTTAGTACACAATTACATTCTTAACAGTATCACATACCTTCTATTCTCTGGTGGTGTATTTCTTTTTTTTACTTCAGTTTTCTCATTCGCATCTAGAATAATAGATTTCCACTCTAAATCAGGAATGCAAGGGGGGCACTGGTAATGTGGGTTTTTGGTTAATGTACACCTGTACTGGTCCCTAATATACCTCAAACATATCCCGACTCTTTGAAGGAGCTTACCCTTCTCAAATACATGAGGTCCAAACAAGTTTATCATACTCTCTACAAGATCATCCTTTAACTTTTGATTTTGGGTTTTCCACCTTTTAAGAAAGAAAAAAGTGTTAGATTAAAAATTGGATGTAATGATAACTATCCTAGCAATGATATGAAATCAAAATAGTGGATTGGGGTTTTAGTTCAAATATGATGTTTCACCCTGTATAGATGGTGGGCCCGAATATTCGTAAACACTTATCATTAAGTTTACTATAAAAAACATCATTCCCTACAAAATAATCATGGGATCATTAGTAAAGGATATAATAGTATAAAATAAGAACATAATAGATGTAAGCTTCTCATATTAAATGCAAGGTGTAATTAACATACAATTGTATAGTAAAAGAAAGGTCCAATCTTTAAAGTACCTGGAAGTGTTTCTATTTTCAAGGGAAGTCATTCTTCTTTGGACACAAGCAATATGAAATCCATCACAGTTCCCGTACTAGCAATACTAGTACATCCAGGAAAATCACCATCAAGTGTTGCATCCCCTGTTGCATAAATTTAATCCATTACAAAATGGCCCTAAGAAAGAACACTTCAAGGGAAATAAACATATATATAATGAAAGAGAAAATAAAATACTTGTACGAGTAGGTGGTGCCATGGCATCTATGGCCATGCTTTGTGTTGCTGACATTGCAGGATGCAATAAATCTGAGCCTGCCATCGTATGACGCAGCGATAGTAAATGATCATTGACATGTGTTGAAGAATAAGATTGTTAGAGCATAATAAAACTAGTGATTAGCATGGACAATATTGTTAGAGAGTAAAAAAAATATAGTCCAACATGCGATCTACCTGAACCAGCTGTAGTACCCTCATCATGGCCGCAAGGATCAAAATTATGCAAAAAAAGTTGTAAAAGCAACACATCCACTTATTTTTTAATGTCATAAAAGACTACTATAACATAAAAATTATTATTGAACTTTTGTTATAATAAAAAATTTGATGCAAGAGCATCCTGGGTGTAAGAGCAATCTTCCATCACCCAAAAAAAAAAATTTCTATTTTTATATTCAATAAGGGCTATTTTGTGCAGAGTTTCTATTTATGGAAAGTTACTATTTTTGGTAATTTTTGTATGTGCTCAGAATGATCTGATTTCTTTCTTGGAGGTTCATTTTGGTCATATAAGTCTGCCGGTAAAGTTTCATTGCCAGATCAAGTGTATATTGGAAGATATTGAAGATTTTCGGTATTGGCAGTAGGGTATAGAAACTTTGAACTCAGTTTTGAAGGCTTTAGAGGCCCCAGATGAGGTCAAAAATTTGGGTGATGGGTGCTTGCGCAAGTCAAGCCTGTAGAGTGCTTCGTGGCATTTTTGAAATGGGGTTATAATAGTCGATCGGGTCAACTGGTGATGACTTATGGTCTTCGGAAGTTGGGCCACCTGAAATGGCAGAAAATAATTTTCTTCAAAAATTTTGTTCAGGTTTCAAAGGTTATCTTGAGCTGACTATGATGTAATAAAATGTAAAATAAAATAATTCTAAGTTTGGTCAGCCTTATTGGCTAAAATTCTGGAACCTTCCCAGGCGGTGGAAAATTGCCTATATAAGGAAGGCTGTATTATTGTCTTAGGCAGTTCAGAATAGTTCTGGGTAGTAGATCTGGGTAATAGTTCGAGGCTTTGTCATACAGAATATTGTAAGGGAATGCCCATGTGGCTTTGCATATTGTAATTCTAAAAGTTTTTAATTCCACATTTGTGGAGATAATAAGAAGCCAATTTTCTGTTCTTGCATATTGTTGTTATTTCTCTATTTCTGTTATGTGTTTGTGGTATTAAGGGGAGCACCCTTCATCAAGTGGTATCAGAGCAGGAGGTCCTAAGTGTGAAAATAGATCACCGACTGTGAGGTAGTTTGCACCAGGATCGTGGTTAGGGTTTCAGCGTGCATCGCAAAAATGCCTCCACGAAGGGAACGTGGCAGAAGAGTTGGTGTTGTAACACCTGAGGTTAGGGCACTGCAGAGACAAGTGCGAGCATTGCAAGAAGAGATTCATAGAGGAATGAATCTTAATGTCAGAGATGAAAGCGAGGATGAAGCTGAAGAAGAATATCAAGAAGGAGAAGTCAAAATTATGAACCAGGAGGAAGAAAGACTTTTTCGGGCTATTTCTAAGATTGGGAAAAGACCTAAGATTGAGGTTCCTACATTTTCTAGAAATCTTAACCTAGAAAAATTGATCGACTGGATCAATGAATGTGAGGAATATTTTGAGTATGAAGATGTTAAAGATCCTGATAGGGTCAAATTTGCGAAGGCCAGACTGAAAGGTCATGTGAAGATATGGTGGCAAGAGATTCAGTTGGAGCGAAATAGAAGGGGAAAGGAGAAAATCATGAGATGGGATCGAATGGTGGATAAATTGAAGTGACAGTTCATTCCTATTGATTATGAGCTTGACCTACTGAAGAAAATGCAGAGTTTGAAGCAAGTAGGAAGATCTGTTTAGGAGTATACAGAGGAGTTCTATCGACTTCTCATCAGAATAGGCCATGCAGAAGCTGATAAGGAGAAAGTTGCCCAATACCTTAATGGGTTAAGGCCAAGCATTCAGGAGGAGCTAAATCTGGTTCGGATGAACAGTATTGAAGAGGCATACCAGTTTTCCCTAAAAGTAGAGGAAAAGCTAAACAAGAAGTTTGAGAACAAACAAAACGGAAGAGGTCCTAGTGGATGATCTGATGGATGGTCATATGGTGGCCGAAATGAAGATCTAAAAAAGAAGGATGAGGCTAGTAGTAGTTAGAATCAGCGAGGAAATAATTCCAATCACTTCCAAAATCACAATAATAGAGATCAAAGAGGAAGAGGAAGAGGACAAGGATCTGGAAGAGGTGACTTTCGTGGAACATGTTTTCACTATGGAGAAGAAGGTCATAGGGCATTTGAATGTCCTCAGCACCAAGGTAGAACAGACAGGAGAAATGAAGGCTAGGCCAAAGTTGCACATATAGATGAAGATGTCAGATCATCAAATTCTGAAGATGCTGAAAGAGGAGAAACATTGATTAACAGAAGAGTCCTGTTGAGTGGTGAGAATGAACCTGAGCAAAGAAGGAGCCTATTTCGCACTAGGTGCAAGTGTGAAGGTAAATGTTGTGATGTGATTATTGATAGTGGAAGCACTGACAATTTGGTGTCAGAAGAGATGGTGACAAAGTTGAAGCTCAAGAGACAGAAACACCCACATCCATATCGGATTGCCTGGGTACAGGATGACCACAAGGTCATGGTCAATGAATAATGCCTGGTGAAGTTCAAGATTGGCAAATACCAAGATGAGGTATTGTGTGATATCATATATATGGATGCATGTCATATGTTGTTGGGTAGACCATGGCAGTTTGACAGATGTGTTGTACATGATGGTCATGTGAATACCTATTCCCTGACAAAGGATGGAGTGTGACATAAGCTAAAACCATTGAAGGAGACTGAATAAAAAGTATGTGGTAATGCAAGGATAACTTTTGTTGATGGAAGAAATTTCCTAGATGGTATGAGGCATGAGCATGTATGTTTTGCTTTAATTCCAAAAGCTGGTAAAGAGGAAGTAGAAGATGTTCCTGTAGAAGTTGCAGATTTGTTGAATGAGTTTTTAGGATATTGTATCTGATAACGTGCCTGATGGATTACCACCAGTCAGGAAGATCATTCATCAGATGGATTTGATTTCAGGAGCTAGTTTACCAAATAAGGCAGCACACAGAATGACACCTACAGAAAGTGAGGAGTTGAACAGACAAGTACATGAACTGTTATAGAAAGGATTGATCTGTGAGAGTCTGAGTCCCTGTGCTGTACCAGCGGTATTAGCACCAAAGAAGAATGGAGAATGGAGAATGTGTACAGATTCTAAGGTAATAAACAAGATCATAATCAAGTACAGGTTTCCATTGCCACGAATGGACGATATTATGGACTATTTGAGTGGAGCTATGTATTTCTCAAAGATAGATCTGAAGAGTGGATATCATCAGATTCGGATCAAAGAAAGAGATGAATGGAAGACTACCTTCAAGACAAAAGAAGGACTATATGAGTGGTTAGTCATGCCTTTTGGGCTAACTAATGCACCGAGCACTTTCATGCGGCTCATGAACGTTCTGAAAGAATTTCTAGGTAAGTTTGTCATTGTTTACCTAGATGATATTTTGATCTTTAGTAAAACATTGGATGAGCATATGATGCATATTTGTATGGTATTTGAGAAGTTGAAAGAAGAGAAATTGTTGATTAATTTGAAGAAGTGTAGTTTTGTGAAGAAAGAGTTGGTGTATTTGGGGTTTGTAATTTCAGGAGAAGGTCTAAAAATGGACCTAGAGAAGGTACAGGCTATCCTTGAATGGCCTACTCCAAGGAGTGCTACTGAGGTAAGATCTTTTCATGGTCTAGCTAGCTTTTACAGAAAGTTTATCAAAAATTTTAGCAGTATTTGTGGACCCTTGACTAAAACAATGAGAGGGGATAGAAAAGAGTTTAAGTGGACTAATGGGGCAAAAAAGAGTTTTCAATTGTTGAAACAAAAAGTTACAGAACAACCTGTTTTAGCACTTCCAGATTTTAATAAGGTGTTTCAAGTAGATTGTGATGCTAGTGGTACTGCAATAGGAGCTGTTATGAGCCAAGAAGGTAAACCTGTTGCTTATTTCAGTGATAAGTTAAATGATGCCAAGAGAAAATATTTTGTTTATGATCAAAAATTTTATGCTATAGTTCAGGCATTAAAGAAGTGGAGACATTATCTACTTCCTAAGGAGTTTGTTTTGTATACTGATCATCAACTGTTGCAATATTTGAATAGTCAAGGAAAGTTGAATCAGAGGCATTTGAAATGGGTTGAGTTTTTGCAGAGTTATACATTTGTTTTGAAACACAGAAGTGGAAAGTCTAATAGAGTTGTAGATGCTCTTAGCAGAAGGAAACTATTGTTGACAGAAATGCAGATTGAAGTGGTTGGGTTCAAGGAACTCAAGAATTTGTATCCAGAGGATCCTCATTTTGTTGAAGCTTGGAAAGCTTGTACAGAACCTATTACCCTAGATAGGATGAAATGGCTAGATTTTATCATCCAAGATGATATGCTATTCAGAGGGAGTCAGCTGTGCATTCTAAGAAGTTCTATGAGGGAGAACCTCATCAAAGAGAAGCATAGCGGAGGATTGGCTGGACATTTTGGTCGTGATAAAACCCTTGGTTTGGTTAGTGAGAATTATTATTGGCCACAGTTGCAGCAAGATGTGAAAAAGTTTGTACAGAGTTGCAGAGTATGTCAGATGGTGAAAGGAGTGAAGCAGAATATAGGGTTGTATCAGCCATTACCCATACCAAAGAAGCCTTGGGAGGATATCAGTATGGACTTTGTTCTTGGTTTACCAAGGACGCAGTAGGGACATGATTCAATTTTTGTAGTAGTTGACAGATTTTCAAAGATGACACATTTCATTCCCTGCAAGAAGACTAATGATGCTGTTCATGTAGCAGAATTGTTTTTTTAGAGAAGTAGTGAGACTACATGGTTTACCAAAGACCATAGTTTCAGATCGAGATGCTAAGTTTGTTGGATATTTTTGGGGGACATTGTGGAAGAAGTTGAAGAAAGATTTGAAGTTTAGTTCATCACATCATCCACAAACTGATGGACAGACAGAGGTGGTGAATAGAAGTTTGGAAAATTTGCTGAGATGTTTGGTTGGAGATAAGCCAACAGGATGGGATTTGATTTTACCACAGACGGAATTTGCATACAATAATTCTGTCAACAGGAGCACTGGTAAATCACCATTCTAGATTGTATATGGAAGTAGTCTAAGAAATGCATTTGAATTGAGGAAGATAGATAAAGGAGAAATAAGTAGTGCTGAAGCTGAGGATTTTGGGGAACACTTGAAGAACATCCATGGGGAGGTGAGGAAGCATATTACCAAGATGAATGCACAGTATAAGGCTAAGGCAGATGAGAAAAGGAGGTATAAGGAATTTCAGGTTGGTGATGAAGTCATGGTTCATTTGTGGAAGGATCAGTTTTCAGTTGGTACGTATAACAAGCTGAAAATGAAGAAGTTTGGACCATATAGGATACTGAAGAAACATGATTCAGGAAATGCATATGAGGTAGAATTGCCTACTGAGCTAAATATTTCACCAATTTTTAACATTTCAGATCTGACAGAGTATCATGAAGGAGGTGTTGAAGATGAGATCACAGCAGCACAGTGGAGTATTCCAGCAACTAGTTTAGACATTAAGGAGATCGAAGATATACTAGACAGTCGTGTTAGCAGAAGCACAAGGAAAAGGACATATGAAGAATATCTGGTCAAGTGGAAAGGATGACCTGTTGAAAATTCATCATGGCTAACAAAGGAGGAGGTTAACCATCTTGGTTTCCCTCTGCATATCTGAGTCGTGACAGGGTCACTTCTCAAATTACCCTGGGTGTCTGATGCAGGAGCATCCTAGGTGTAAGAGCAATCTTCCATCACCCAAAAAAAATATTTCTATTTTTATATTCAATAAGAGCTATTTTGTGCAGAGCTGCTATTTATGGAAAGTTACTATTTTTGGTAATTTTTGTATGTGCTCCGAATGATCTGATTTCTTTTTTGGAGGTTCATTTTGGTCATATAAGTCTGCCAATAAAGTTTCATTGCTAGATCAAGTGTATATTGAAAGATATTGAAGATTTTTGGTATTAGCAGCAGGGTACAGAAACTTTGAACTCAGTTTTGAAGGCTTTAGAGGCCCTGGATGAGGTCAAAAATTTGGGTGACGAGCGCTTGCGTGGGTCAAGCCTATAGAGTGCTTCGTGGCATTTCTGAAATGGGGTTATAATAGCTGATCGGGTCAACTAGTGATGACTTATGGTCTTCAGAAGTTGGGCCACCTGAAATGGCAGAAAATAATTTTCTTCAAAATTTCTATTCGGGTTTCAAAGGTTATCTTGAGCCGACTATGATGTAATAAAATGTAAAATAAAATAATTCTAAGTTTGGTCGACCTTATTGGCTAAAATTCTGGAACCTTCCCAGGCGGTGGAAAATTACCTATATAAGGAAGGTTGTATTATTGTCTTAGGCAGTTCAGAATAGTTCTGGGTAGTAGATCTGGGTAATAGTTCGAGGCTTTGTCCTACAAAATATTGTAAGGGAATGCCCATGTGGCTTTGCATATTGTAATTCTGAAAGTTTGTAATTCCACATTTGTGGAGATAATAAGAAGCCAATTTTCTGTTCTTGCATATTGTTGTTATTTCTCTATTTCTGTTATGTGTTTGTGGTATTAAGGGGAGCACCCTTCATCAAAATTACATTAATACTTACTTGGTAATTTTGAGATAGGTGCATCAGTTTAGTTGCCCTCTGTTGTGACTCAAGAGTCAGAGGGAATATAGATTCCAATTCAGCCAATCTATTTCCAATTTTGTGGAGGCATTTTTTAATTGTAGAGGCTGGCTCATCACAAGCACTGAAATCAACAACTAGGTCCTTGTCAAAGGACTCCTCTTCAGGGACTGCAGGTTCCTTTCCCTTTCTCTGCTGACCACTTGTCTGTGACAACAATATTACTAACACTTTTAAAATTAATCTGAAACAGTGATTAAAAGAATATAATAAAAAACTTTATTTAACAATTTGCTTCTATCTAATTTTTAGTTCAATAACAAAGAGGTTTACTTGCTGGGAAGAAGTGCATGCACGATCATCATTGTCCCCACTACATGGTTGCTCCATATTGTGGTCCTCTGTTATTATTTAAAGTTAACTAATAATTAGAAAGGACTACATTAATAAATTTCATTAGAAGATGATGATGGAGATGAGGTGGATGGTGAGGAGACTCTCTAAATGTGGTTGGTAAAAAAAATCAATTATTTAATCGTACATAGTATGTACTTGCACCCTAATGATAGTGACATCATTTGTATCTATGCGATTCAAATTGTAATTAATAAGCAACTCTTCCCCTGCACTTATTGATTTTATCACACATACAAATACATGATTTCCCTCGCGCGCCTCAAATATGCAATTGGGTTGCTTAATAGTTGACAGAGGTCACATGCTATTTATAAAACCTACAATATTCCCATATGCTTTTGGCCTTCTGTCAATGTATATAGCCACTCTTTTACTTTGCTCATTGTCTTTTTGTGGAATATAATTTTCCGAGAGTGCATACCTACGCATACTTTTTTTATATTGAACAATTCGCATCTAACTTTTGTAATCGTAATAAAGTCCAACATACTCCATCAATTCAACAACTTTGTTGTAAGAGACCTTTATGCCATCCATGGAAAATAAGCCCAAACCATGTATTGACGATGGTGCAATATGATATATCTTGCCTTTAACACTAAAATCAATGTTTATTGGAGGAAGTTCCTTGGGGACCCATTGTTTCTATAGATTTTGGTACCTAGAGGGCACCTCGATGTTGCCTTTGCTCCCATCATCATAAGAACATGACCCCCCTTGAGCAAGGAAAAATTTCACGCGTCTATTGAATTTCCTTCTAGTCTTTTGACCTCTAGTTGATCTTCCTAATTTAGACATACTAAATGACTCACTTTCTTCACTCGAGGAAGACACTTCTAACAAATACCTATTTGCTACTACATGCACTCCATCAAATGAGAGAGATAGCAAGTAATGCAAGATATTTTGCAAAATGTGAAATACATTAATCTCTATAGGCTATATTGACTTATACCTGTCGATCCATGAGACTATGTGGGATGCTCATGAAAGGAGTCTGGGTACCTACATATGTAATTCAATTATCTAATGTTAGCTAAAAAAATCATGATACATATTGTGAGTTTGAAGAGAGTTCATGCCATGTGTGATAGAACCTACTTTATCTAATATGGTGCATTGTTAAACAAATTAAGGGTAGAGTAGTTATTACTTAGTTTTTTGTGGGGGACAATGAAGATATGTCTGACAAATAGCAGGTCTACTTTAGTATTTCATGAATTTTTACCACATATATTGTTTCAAGCCTTTGAGTCTTGGAGAAGAAGAATGGTGTAAGTTGAATAGATCAGAGTGAATGGGGTGTTGAAACATGGTGAATAGACCATGATGAGATGATACTTGATGTCGTGACTAAGTTTCCCTCACAAACATTGACATAGACTAGTTTTACTAAGTTTCCTTTCTCTATTTTGAGATTTTCTTTCTCTGTCACAGGGGAATAGTCAGAGGGTTCATTGAAAAAATGATCCTTCAAATGGTTACTATGAATATGAATGATTTGATATAGCATATTGCTCATTTTACTTGAAGTTTGGAATAGCTTGTGCAAGGGTGAAAGTAGTTTTGATTGTTTTGGTCGTGACTATTCCTCTACACAGTTACGAAATGTAATTGTCTAATGATTATATGTAATGTTGAATGGATTAAATGCTTTATTCTTGGTAGAAGTGAATGGAAGGAATAGTGTTGGTGTTAGGTTTCATTTATTATTGAATTCAATGGTTTCCAAGATGTGTTGAGGAGTTTGCTCCTTGTTTAATGTTAACTGTTCCTGCACAATCCAATCATACAATAGTGAAATGCTATGCGGAAGGGATGGTTGATAGTGTTCCTTGAGGGAAGGGGGATTTTGAAAGACTTGTTATCATTGTATTGTGTATTTCCAATATGTTTGGATGCAAGGCAGACCGGGAGAATGAAGGATCACTCACTGATTACATGATAACCCGGTTTTGAAGGCTCACTGGAAGAGGGGAATGAAGGATCACTCATTGATTGCATGATAACCCCACCAAGCATTCTTTCCTTTAATTTTCCACAATATCTCAAAGTATGATCATTATTCTTTACTTTCTTCTATATGCTATTCTTTCTATTCTATTTTTATCTCAAAAATATATCAAAAATATTGCAGATGTGCATATAAAAGTAAAATATTGTCCTTCAATTGTTCCACATTGAAGCATTTCCTCTTTGGAGTATTCTCTTCATTTGTACAATATCTCTCAAAAATGGTTCCCATATTTCTTCAAGATCTATTTTAATCTTTATATTGCAATTTTGATTAGATTTGACCTATAGTTGATTTCATTAGTATTTTATAACATATACTCCTAATGTGAAATGTGGAGAGAAAGAAAGAGACACACTAGGTATGAATTACATGATATACCCATCATCACTTAGCACTTAAATAATAAATTATGGATAGGGAACAACCCCCTTACCTCTAGATGTTTGTTTCATGTTGGCCTCTCTTAATTAGGCTAACAACCATAGTGTAGGGGCCATAAATTATGGAACCCAAAATAGTGCACACTTGTATTAAATTAGGTTCAGTAAACTACAAGGGAATGGAAACCATGCAATAGTGCCTCATGGGGATGGAAGAAACCCTTCACCAAGAAGATGGTTGTGTCTGCAATATTTACTAGAGGCAAAGAACATAATTTGGTTCTAGTAATTACTCCTAGAAGATAATGGCACCCATAATACACTTGGAAAAGATAGCACTCACTATATCTTTTATCACTCTTTTAAAGCTGGGGCAATAAATCTCAAAGATTGATCAATGAATTCTTAAACACAAAGAACCATTGATAGATATGATTCATGTGTACAATAGCCAAAAACTAGTTGTTCCAATCATGGTGTCCAATAATTATGTTAGAAGAAGCATCTACAAATCCCTTACACAACCATAATAGATTCAAACCATGAACTATAAGAACCTAACAATGGGACTAACAAAGATACAACCTAAACAAATCTTGATCATATTTCACCCTATTGTAAGGCCCAAGAAGTAACTCTATCTTAAAGCTACACATTCCTCTAGATGAAGCTCAAAGGTCAGGTAGCTAAAGCATATAAATACTTGAATGAATATAGGAATAATTTGATGTACAATCATTTGCTAGCTTGGTTTGTGGGTTTTCCACATAATATTTTCCCTTTAACCACATTTATAGTTTGAGAAAATCAGAAAAAATTGTTTTAGATTTATATTATCCTTTTGAACTAGCACACTGCCATCAAAATGCATAATCATTGGTCATCTCAAGAAAATTCCTATTGATTAGTAGGATATCCTTATAAAAATTTGATGCATGGATTTCTTGTGAATTATCGACTGCTATGTATCCTGCAACTATGGAAGGAATATTGTTGGTGTTAGGTTTCATTTATTATTGAATTCAATGGTTTCCAAGATGTGTTGAGGAGTTTTCTCCTTGTTTAATGTTAATTGTTCCTCCACAATCCACTCATAAAATAGTGAAATGCTATGTGGAAGGGATGGTTGATAGTGTTCCTTGAGGGAAGGGGGATGGTGAAAGACTTGTTATCATTGTATTGTGTATTTCCAATATGTTTGGATGCAGGGCAGACCAGGAGAATGAAGGATCACTCACTGATTGCATGATAACCTAATTTTGAAGGGTCACTAGTTGAGGGGACAGGCAAGGTCTGGATGATTATGCCATTGGAGGACCCTAGTTCTTTGTAGTAATTTCTATTCAAATTGGATGCATAGATTTCTTGTAAATTATTAGCTGCTATGTATCCTACAACTTCAAGAAGAAAGAGGCCTATGGATGATGAAACAATGTAGGGACCCTCTCCTAAGAGGTAGAGACAAGAGGAATCAAGGCCAGAACAAGATGTTTATTCTCCTTCTCAATCCTCCTTACACTTGAATGAACATAGGGTAGCTGAATAGTTAGTGCAAATTAGGAATGAGGGAAACTTTTTCATTTCCAATGATGAGTTTCAGGAGGGAATGCCGAAGGCACCCAAAGAAATAGAGATGGATCTCACTATTGCAAAATTTGAGGGTAAGAAAATTGACCCTATTCTGAAGCAGGCTAGTGATTCTTTTATTGTTGATGATGAATTTGTAAAGACTAGGGAATTCATTCAATTCTTATGGAGAATGAAAATAAGCCAATTTAGAGAAATTTGTGAAAAGAAGAAAGAAGAGTTCCCTGATAGGGATATAACAGAGATTGAAAATGAAACCAAGGGGGAGATGATGAAACAATTTGAAAAAATCACCCCAGTTGAGGGAAAGGCTATGGTCCACACTGTAGGAGTTTTGATTCTTCCAGAGTGGGATATTGCAGATGCAATAATTTTTTATCAAGTTAGGGAGAGCAAGGTAAAGACCCTTGCTACTGTAGAACATGCAAAATAGGTTGCTAGAGGTATTACTTTCTCAAATGATCATGCAGCCCTAGTAATGTGGTCCCTAAAGAGGGAAGAAAATAAAGGGAAGAGAGAGGATCTCTCTTGAGGATACACCGAAAATCTGTTAGTGCAATGAGTAGGTGAGACTTCAAGTGTTGAAGCCTCAAATATCATTTTGCAGACTGCCAAGTTTAATGTAAAGGTGGTAGAAAAGGATGCACAAGAGAAGGAAGAGCTGAGGCTTAAATTTGGAACTGTCCTTAAATCCTATAATATACTCAAAATAGAATTGATCCAAAAGGACAAATTGATTGCAAAATTATCAGGACCACAAGACCACAAGTCACCCCAATTGATGATAGCTGATAGGCCTACAGTGGCTTCTTCATCAAGCCCTATCATTGAATTTCCACCATCACCATACCCAGAGACAAGCATAGATGCAAGGGTCAGCTGGGAAAAGCAACAGTTGCTTGAAGAAACAAATCATTTCAAAAGAAAAAGGGCAAAATTGGACAAGCTGAGGGAAGAACATTTGAAAGATAAAAGGTTGTTAGAGTAGAAGTATGAAGAAAAGGTAACAGAGGTTGTGATGCAATTTGCTACAAATATGAATCCCACAATTCTATTTGACCATGCTAGGAGATTAAGGATATTTCTTACATCATTAGATAAGCATAAAACTAAGTTAGGACCAATTTTCAATAAATGGATTGAGAGATCTCTAGATGTAAGATTATTCAAATGGTTTTCCTAGTGTCAAAATGATCTTGACCCATTGATCAAACCATTGCATCAGAATGTGAAAAGGCTTGTAGAGCATGATATACTTTTGGGTGATTTTGAAAGAAAATCAAATTTGTGGAAGAAATAATTGACACTTCCCTACTATGATTTAATCTCAGGATTTTTCAAGAAGATTGGTGAACTTAAGGAGTTGATCAAGTGGAGAGCACAAATAGATGATGACTTTTATGCTAGAATGACTAGCATTTTAACTTTGGAGAATACTTTATTTTTTATACATACTATTGAGACATTGATTTCTGCCAAGTCCAAATTTTATTTCATTCAATGAGAAATCAGTCAGCTAGAGGACAAGTGGGAACATTTATCCAGCAAAAGTGCATAATTTGCAAATTTTGATTTCCCAAGTGAAGAGGTGTATAAAAGGTGGAGGTATCAGTATATTCCACATGCAGAGAAAGTAGACACTCCACCTACTTCTTAAGACAATTGAAGATTGTAACTTTTTGAGTCCTAAAAAAAGTTGTTGAGATATAAAGAGGTATTTATTGTAGGAGTGAGAACAAAGAGATGGCGGTCAGATTTGCTTGAGTAAACCAAGAAAAGAGTTGAAGACATAAAGCAAGGTGGTTATCTGCAAAATATCTCTCCAAATTTGATCGATGCATTTATTGTAAACCCAGTAGGGTTATTGTAAAGCTTTTAGGTTAAATTTTGTAAACCCTAGAATGATCGGCAACTTTTTGCATCTCCTTGTATATAAAGGATTTTCCATGATCATTCTAGGCATTGAGAGTTTTAGGAATTGAAAATATAGAAACTTTGAAACCCTAACCCTCAGTTGAGGATTGTAATATTTTACATCATTTTCTTATGAAAGCAAGAGAAAAGAAGTATAGGTTGTTGTTGTTGTCTTGCAAGCTTGCAATTCAGGACATATTGTATACAAAGGAAACAAGTTATACTTAATACAAATATCAAAGTCTTTGTCTCTCCTTTGCATTTAATCTGTGAATTTCTCAAGTTTACAAAGACTTGCATATATGTATTTTTACTTTGATTTCTGATCTAGGGTTGGATTAAACACTGCTCAAAGTGGAATATATGTTCATTGGATTTGTATGAAGGATTCTCATAAGTAGGAAAGAGTTGGGCTATTTGTGTTTATGTTCAGAGATCATTTCTTCTTGAAACATCTTTGTATTCATTTTATTTTCTGGTGTTGTATGCCCAATGGATAAGGCACTGGCCTGTATGGATCTATCTTTGTTTTATAAGGGATGATTGAAATCATTGTAATAAAAAATATTTAAATACTAGTCATTTTACTTATTTTACTTATATATAGTAGTTCTACCCAATGATGGAGAGTCAAGAAAAAATAGGTTGGTATTTAGTACTTTCTCACTGATATCTATTGTAAGATCTAGTATTGAGTAAGGAATAGAGTTGTATCTATTGGATCAGGTGTACCCACCTTGGTTTTGTAGAGGCAGAAGTGAAGAGGGAAATCTTGTCGCTATAGTTGGTCCAGTTACTTATAGATTTCCCACATTTGGAGTTAACCCCTCCTTAATATCAGTCATAAGTATATTGGTATCTCTTGGAGTGTAAAATATTTTGAAGAACCAAGAAGATGGTGACTCTGTTGGGGATGTTGTAAGATTCATGTAAAATAACATAGGTAGAAGTTGAGCTAGACTCCTGGCCTACTTATTTTTAAGCCAGTTGGTTACCTTTGAACATGCAGAGTTATTTCCTTTTCAAAATTTTGCCTACCCTTCCTATTTGTTTAAAATCATAAAAAATCCCATTTGGCTTGGGTGGAAACTCTAAGATATCTCTGTACTAGTGCTAAATAAGGTGTTGCTATGTCACAATGAGTTTCAAAAATACAAGGTCCTGGAGGAAGGAACACCCAAAATAAAATTTGGATGGTGGGCTCCCAGCTACATCTAGATGAGGTCAAATTAGAAAAGAAAAGAGTACTAATGACATGTCTTTCACTTGGAAGCAAAAAGGAAACTCTAGACAAGAAAGCCTTGCTCCTCCTAATCAGGAGGGAAATGCCTCAGAATATGAAGAGGATGTTGATCTAGGTCTAAATCAGTATGAGGATTATTATTCCCCTGCAAAAAGAGGGGTTAAAAGTTTCCCCATAATAGGAAAATAATCCCTAACAAATGGTATAGAGGGGAGAGGAGATCTAGAAGTAAGAGTAGAAGTAGACAAGATTTTGTCCCTCCTTTCACCCTTGGTTCATCATTACCCCAAGGCCTCCATGAATCTCAGGATCAACAAGAGGAGCCTCAAACACATCAAGTTGAATCTAAAACAACTTTACTTGATTCTAAGGAGATCTTTGAAGAAGTATATGAATTAGAAAGAAGAATTCATGAACAAGAAGCTATTAGGTAGAAGAGAGAAAAGGAAAGAGAAGATAAAATTAGGCATGCCATGATAAGGGTTGATCAGTTGAGAAGACAACTACTAAATTTAGAAGCCATAAATTATGTTCCCATTCTTGAATAGATAAACGAATAGCCCATTGTCCAATAGGTGTTTGAAATAAGGAATCCTAGGGATAAAGGAAAGTAGAAAGCAGTGGGAATTTCAATTAATGAGCTTGTAGGCCCTAAATTTCCCATAGATCCAGCTTTAAAGTTAGGAGCAGACCTTGAGAATGCCAAGAGGGAACATGAATTGCTAGCCAAAGAATTGGAAAAGGTAGAATTGCAAGCTTCAACACTAGAAATGAGAAAGAAGATAGACTTTCTTAGACGGTCTGCAGGACCCACTAACTTTGCTAATTCTACTGTGACATAAGGAGGAAATGTTACAAATATGGCTAATCAAACAATGGGTGTTCCCCCACCAAGAGGGCTCAGGATTTCTACCATGACAAACACTAATGCATCTACATCCCAGGGTGTTGGTATTTTCAATACATGGCTTATTCATGAAAGATGTAAACAGTTGGTTTTTATAGGCATCCCTAGATATCCTAACCCTATCCCTGAAGAGATTAGGAAGAAACTTCCCAAATTCACTGGAAGTAATGTTTTCACTTGTGAGGAGCACCTAAAAAATTTTATTGATGTGATTGATGATTATAATATTCTACTAGATGATGTTATAATGAAGCTATTTGTACAATCCCTAACTGAAGATTCAAGAGATTGGTTTAGGGCTTTGCCACATGGTAGCATAGGCTCATGGGATGAGCTTAGACATTGTTTCAAGGAATAGTATGGGGATAAAACACATGAGGTTTTTATGTTAAATGAATTTAATAACATCAAGAAAAATTTCAATGAGGATGTTGTTGAATTTAATGTCAGATTCCAAAAGGCCATGCATAAACTCTTGCAAGTCATCAGATTGGATGATAGAGTATGTCTTGTCACCTATTTAAATGCCTTTGATTCTAAAATGGGCTACCTTTTGAGAGGTAAGAACCCAAGGAGTCTTGTTGAAGCTTATAAGCTAGTTGTAAACATAGAGAGTAACCACATGATTTCAGGGAAATTGGGAAGAAGAGAAGATAACAAATCACAATTGTTGAACAGAAAGGATCCAGGAAAGCCTATGAGTGTAAAATCGAAGGATGATGATAACTTAAAGAAAATATTGAAGGAAATAAAGGATTTAAATCCTTGTGAGAACAAAAATAACAAAGTAGCAGGAAGTGATAAGCCTGCCTTTAATAATTTTAACAAGTTGCCAAGAATGCAAAACTACCCTTATAATACTCAATGGAAAGATGGGAAGCCTATTCTTCCAGAAAGAAAGGATAAACCAAATGATAGGACCCCTAGTCCATTGAAAAGGAACTCAATTAATGTGGTGGAAGATGTCCCATGGTGTATTGTTTGTCAATCACCACATGATCCTAATTATTGTGTCATATCCCAAAGTGTCTCTTCACAAGAGGAGCAAGAGTGTAATGAGGAACAACCTTATGATGACCAAGGATGTGGAATGACTTCTTCCCATGTTTGGGATGAAGTTGACTCTGCTGAAGAAGATGAAAATTAGGATATCTTGAATTCTCAAACTAAAATTGAATCATACCATCAACAAGTCTTTTCAGATGAGGATAGTGAGCTTGATAATATTCTATGTAATATTTTGAAGGGTAAAGAGATAGTTGTTTTGAGAAGGCCATTTGATGAGGAGATTTCCTTAATAACAAATGATATGGTTACTCAAGCTAAAACAAGTTATAACTTGAGAAATAGAGCAGTTGGTAATCCAAATCAGAAGCCCGCTGGTATTTTCATCAAGAAGAAAGAGAAAGATGTAAAGACATCCCAGAATAAATTAAAGGATGCCGATGCTATTGATAAGGTCAAAACAAAGAAAAATGTTAAGCCTAACATTGTCTATAAAGTAAAGTTTAAACCCATAGTTGAGGTTGTTCCAGCTTTGTAGAATGAGGATAGAGTCCAGACTGAAGAACCTGTAAATATATCCATTCAAAATATTAATAAAGAAGCTGTAAGTATGAAGCTAGATGTCTCTGATTCAAAATATGTCCCAATTGACATGAGTAGGCTATTTTCATAGATCATTGTCAAAGTCCCTTTATTGGAAATGATGAGAATAAAAGAGCATAAGGAAAAGGCCCTAAATTTGGTAAATGGTGTGGTATCCATAGACTCCCAAAAAATAGAAAGGGTTGAGAAACAAGTAGCAATTGTGAATGATGAAAATGAAAATTGTAATGAGGAGATTGTTTCTAAAATTCCCCAAATCTATTTGGATACAAATGTTTTTAGTACTACAGCAGGAACAATTGATCCTTTCTTTTTAACTTTGCTGATAAATGGAAAGTTGCTAAAAAACTGTATGATTGATTGAGGAGCATCAAACACTATCATGCCTACTGGGGTTATAAAATCATTAGGGTTAAAGTTTGATACACCTCATGGAAGATGTCAAGCAATGGATTCAAGAGAAGTACCATTTTTGGGTACTATTAAGGCTCTACCTTATAGATTGGCAACATAGCCTAGAAAACAATTGACCATGAGCATCTTGGTAGTTTATATTCCTCCCCAATATGGGATGTTACTATCAAGAAAGTGGAGTGCTTCTATGGGAGGCAGCATATAGTCTAACTTATCATTTGCTACTTTTAACTTTTAAGGATAGAATATTAAGATTTCCAGGGAACTTAGAACTCCACATATGATTGAAGAAGAAGAAGACACCATGAATTATTTTCTTGACATTGACATCAATGCTTTCAAAATCCAAGATAAAGAGGTGGAGGAGGATGTTGAAAATACACAAAAGTCAAATAGCCAGGAGGGATGGATTGACCTCAACAGTTTGTGGACCATGTATTTTGATGGTGCCAACAACAAGGAAGGGTCTAGAGCTGAAATATTGTTGATATCTCCAAATGGTAAAATTTTCAAATTCTCCTTTACTTTATTATTCTCATGCACAAATAATGTTGCATAATATGAAGCTCTATTGATACATCTAAGGTTGGCATCAAGGCACGGTATAAAGTGTTTAAAAGTAGTGGGTGATTCTAAGTTAGTTGTCTCCCAAGTTAGATCAAAGTATGCTTCAAAAAATTAGAAATTAAAGCAATATAGAAACATAGTATGGGATGAAATTGAAAGCCTTAGTGCTTTTAACATTTGTTGGATGGAAAGAAATCAAAATAGAATGGTAGATTTGTTAGCTAATGTGGCTCTTAGACTAGAAGATGTTACATTTGCAGATATATCAAATATTGAGGTACAAGCTAGGCCTTCCATCCCTGATAATGTAGAAAATTGGTAGGTTTTCTCTGATGATCAAGACATATTAAGATTTCTCCAGTGTGAATCTCATTTTGGTGACAGAGAAATGGATTTTAGTACTTATGTTGATATAGTAAATGGTAAAGATGTAATTTTTGGGAAGGAAGTTTTACAATTGAAATCAAATAGAGTTCCCAAAGGATTGGTTTCTCTTGAAAGGGTGTTTGACAATAAAGACAAAGCTTTCTCCACCAGTACTGACAAAATAAAAGATCTTGAAGAAATAAATTTGGGCACAAAAATAGTACCCAAGAAGGTTTACATAGGTAAATGTTTGTCCCCTAGGACCAGAAAAAATTGATTGATCTTCTTAGAAAGTTTAGACATGTTTTGGCTTGGTCCTATGCAGATCTTAAGGCTTATAGAGAAGACCTCTTTCAACATGAGATTCCACTAAAGGAAGGTACAAAAACTTTCAAACAAAAATTAAGACATGTTAACCCTACCTTGGCACCTAAAATGCAAGGAGAACTTAAGAAGATGATGGATGCTAGAATAATCAAGCCTATTAGACATTCCACTTGGGTTTCAAATTTGGTGGCCATTAGAAAGAAGAATGGTGACATCAGGCTTTGTGTTGATTTTAGAAACCTTAATATAAATTATCTAAAAGATAATTATGGATTACCTAATATGGAGAACATGTTGCAGAAGGTCACTGGGTCAGAATTGATGTCTAGGATGGATGGCTTTTCTAGTTATAATCAAGTTATGGTTAAAGACATAGAGCAATTCAAAACTACATTCACAACCCCATGGGGGACATATGTTTATGTGAGAATGCCTTTTGGATTGACTAATGTTGGTGCCACTTTCCAAAGGGCCATGGATGTAGCCTTTGCAGATTTTATTGACAAGTTCATGGTGGTATATCAAGATGATCTAACAACATTCTCAGCTAGGGAGGAGCAACATTGCCAACATTTAGAAAGGATCTTCATTAGAGCATTAGAGTATGGGGTTTCTTTGAATCCAAAGAAATGTATTTTTGGTGTGGTAGAGGGAAAAATTCTAGGGCATATTGTTTCAAAGGATGGAGTGAGAATAGACCCTGAAAGGGTGGAAGCTATTGATAGATTGTCTCTACCAAATAATGTCAAAGGAATCCAGTCCTTTTTAGGATAGGTGAATTTCTTGAGGAGATTTATTACAAATTTTGTGAAAATTAGCATTCCTATATCAAGAATGTTGAAAAAGGGAGCTAAAGTTGAATGGAATGCTAAAGCAGTGCAAGCTTTTAATGACATTAAAAGGGCTATCAAGCATGCCCCAGTTTTGAAAACACTAGATTATAGCAAACCTATGTAAATCTTCTCCTTTGCATCTGCCCATTCTATTGCAGCAATAGTATTACAGAAAAATGTTGATGGTTTTGAACAACCTATTTCTTTTTTTAGTAAGACCTTACAAGCAGCAGAGCTAAACTATGAAATTATTGAGAAGCAAGCTTATGCCTTGGTTAAGGCCATCAAAACATTTAGGTGTTATCTGGTTGGAGCCATAGTGGTTGCCTATGTTCCAAGTGCTACAGTCAAGGATATCTTGGTCCAGCAAGAAGTTTGATGAAGAAGATGTAGATGGATCAATAGAATTCAAGAGTTTAACATTGACATTAATATTACAAAGTTGGTAAGAGGGTTGGGCCTAGAAAAGTTGATGGCTCAAAGTAACTTAGCTGCAAATCAAATAAACATGTTAGAGGATGATCAAAGACCTTTTGTTTTCAATATGGATTGTTGTGAGTGGTATAAGGATATTGTTAAATACTTACAAAAGATGATTTTACCCCCTAAATTGGATGATAACAAGAAAAGAACTATTAAGCTTAATTCCATAAGATATGAAATTATAAGTGGTGAGTTATGGTCGAGGAGTAATGAAGGTGTCTTGCTTAGATGTGTAGACCAGGATAAAGCCAAGCTCTTGATGGATGAAATGCACAATGGGACTTGTGGAGGACACTATACGAAAAAGACTACAACTCACAAGATCATCAGGTCAGGTTTTTGGTGGCCAACACTTTTCAAAGATACCCATCAGTTTGTAAAGAAATGTGACCCATGTCAAAAATTTGTAGGAAAATTGAAATTTAGTGGAAATTTGCCTCTCAAACCTGTTACCGTTCAAGCTCCTTTCCAAAAGTGGGGTATGGATTTCATTGGTGAAATCCCAAACAAGTCTAGTGATGGACATTCTTATATCTTGGTAGAAACTGATTACTTCACCAAATGGGTTGAAGCAATCCCTTCAAAGAAAGCAACTAGTAAGGTGGTAATAGATTTTATGATGCAGAATATCCTTGCAAGATTTGGTTTCCCAGAAACCATGGTGGTTGATAATGCAATGTGCTTTAGGTCATAAGAGTTTGTTGTCTTTTGTCAAAACAATGGTATTAAAATCTCATACTCATCACCCTATCATCCACAAGGCAATGGCCAGGCTGAATCCAGTAACAAGAGTTTGATTAAAATATTGAATAAAAGGGCCTAGGATTCCAAGTTGTTGCAAGCCTTATGGGCTGACAGGGTTACAATAAAGAAAGCAATAGGGTGTGCCCCTTTTGACTTAGTCTATGGGATTAATGCAAGATTACCCCAGAACAATTTATTATAGATGTATCAGTTCATACAAACCTATGATGATGATATGGATGATGAAATGACTATCATAATTAATGATTTGATCCAGTTGAATGAGGTGAGAAATGATGCACATGCTAGAAATGAGAAGATACATGCCTAGTGCAAAGTCTTGTATGACAAAAGGACTACTCAGAGAAGTTTTGTAAGTGGTGACTTGGTCCTGATGTGGAATGCAAGATTGGAAGATAAAGGAAAGCATGGGAAGTTTGATCCCATCTGGTTAGGCCCATATATCATTGAAGAGAAATGGGGAATAGGTTCATATCTTTTGAAAAATCTGACAAGAGAACTTATGGAATTGCTAGTTCATAGGCAATTCTTAAAATTTTACTTCTCTTGAAGGATTTTCTGAGTCTCTGTGAAGTTTGAGGTTTAGGGTTTTGTGTCCAGTTCTGTGTTTCTAGTCAATTTTTTATTTTTGTCTTCTCTTCTAGGAGATTCCAGTTTTCTCATTGTATCTGCAGGAGATACATGTCCCCAAATATGAGCCACTATTAGCACTATTCTAAAAATTTTCATCCTCATGCTTAAAGGGTTTCTAAATTGAGGTCCTTAGACCTAATTGTAAAGTATTATGGCTAAAACCCTAGCTTGACCTAATCTCTATTATGTTTGAGAGTTAATTTTTTCTCACTAACATTTCCTAATGATGCATGTGCAATTTGCCCCCTTTTAAAGTGACCACTTCATTTGTTATGTCACTAGGTTGTCGAATGGGTCCGCCTTTTTCAATATTTCCTTTAAATCCTAAGTTTTCCCATTAAAGTCCCCATATGACTAACCTTTTAAAACTTGTGGCTGTCATTAAATCTTGAACTCCCTCTTGTCAGATTTTTTGACATGCGCTTTGGCGACAGGATGACACCTATCCAAGCAGGCCCATCTTCAAGCCTCTATTGTCGATTAAGCATTGGAATCAATCAACGGTTACCATTAAAGATGACTATCCTTTAATCATCACGCTTTAGCAATGGGCATCTGATCAAGACCTTTTCTGACATATCAACATTCTGACAGTTCTTCTTAAGTGGAAGTTCTTTGTATTGACACTTGTCTTAAGTGATGTAGTAGCTGTGGGGTCAGATTTTTTAAAGGGTAAAGCTTAGATTGATCTTACGTTTGTCATTATACCGTTGAAGAAAGATGTGAAGTGTTTAAGCTTTACGGTATAGCGAAGACTGTCTGATTCTATATGAAGGATGCGATATGAAGTGGGCCCTAAATTTCCATGTCATGTTGATATGGTTGTTTTCTATTGGTTGAAATGAGTTGTGATGTGGTAGTTGATAGGGTGTTTGGTACCGAGAAAGAAAAAGAGAAAGGCCCGCTCACCAATTTTTGTAACGTGGCAATTTTTGACTCGATGAAGAATTAGTAAAGTATAAAGTGGGGCCAGTTTTCTCAAACAAATAAGGCTCCAATTGATCTTATGGTTGTCATTATACCACTGAGGTAAGATGTGTGATGTTTAAAGCTTGCAGTATAGCGATGACCATTCGATCTTATAATCAGGGTGTGGACTATGCAGTGGGTCCTCCAATGCCATGTCATGTCAACATGCTAATTTTTTATTGGTTGAAGTTAGGGTGATCTGGCAGCTGTCAGTATCTCTAGTGTAAAGAAAGAAATAGAACAGGGTCCGCCTGCTTGTCTGTCTGATGTGGCAATTTTCTGATTAATGAGAGGTTCAAAAATCTAAGGTGAGGTCATTGTTTTGGGAAAAGGTAAAAGCATGATAAATTGGGAAAAGCTCTACGGTGGTCATTATGCTGCTAAGGAAAAGTGTTTAGATCTTATGCTTGCGCCTTAGCGACAGGATGTCACCTGTCCGCTTTGATCAAAGTTAAGTTAAGTTATAAATTTTTCCACATGTTTAAAGTAGAGTGTTCTCATTGGTTGAGAATTGATCTAGGGCAAAGTAACATAGGGTTATGCTATTGAACTTGTTAACCATCAGATGTGCTAAAAAATAGAATGGATCGATAGTTCAAATTTGAAATTTTTCTCTCTGAAGTTGCTCGCATCTTGTGAACGTTGAAGCCACTAGTTCTTAGTAATGGTGAACTTAATGAGTTTCATGCAGATGAATCGTAAACAGTTGGAAAATTATTATATACCTTGATTTGATTACTAAAGATTTTACCTCTTTTAGAATATTTTGGCAAGCAAAATTCTTTTTCTTTCCAGAGTGTTTTCAAGCGAATATTCTCAAAGTGTCTGGTAGGCCAAAAATCCTAACTTAAGCATTGCATAAAATGTTAAGAAGGAAGTGTGAAAAGATTGTTTTTCTTGGTTATAGTTTTCTGGTGATATTTGAGGTTCTCTCTGGTATTTGTGCATTATTTCATAACCCTAGTTAAAAATGTCACCTAAGAGGGGATTATTAGGAAAGACAGAGTATAAAGATAGGAGCATTTTTGAGGATTTGATGCAGCTACTTCCACACTCAGAGAATGGACTAGCAAAGGTAAAGGAATTAAATCCAAGAAACCCTAGGGATTCAGTAAATGAGGGGCTCTATGATAGAGGTCTTTGGATGAGAGAAGCCAAAGTAGGAAAAGACCACAATGGTTTGATTTTGTTTAGGGCAGCATACTCTCAAAGGAATTCTTGTGCCCCCCTCAGTAATATATGGCAATTTGATATAAGGAAATTAGTTGTCCCTGGAGTGTTCATGGATGCAGATCTCTTCATTCAAATTGCTAGGTGTTATGATCCTGTGACTAGGTGCATCAAAGACATAAATGTAAATGACCTAATAAGCATTATAGAAGATGATATTAGAGAGGTCTTTTCATTAAATGATCCTTCCATTGGACTAGAAAAGATTGATTTTAAAGAGTTGACCGAAATATATGAAGCACAGAAAGATTATTTAAGGGCATGGCCTTTAAGGGACTTCCTTGATCAAATTGGATCAATGTCTGTGATTAGCCCTAGTACACCTAAGCCTTTTAGGTTGGATTTATTCATTTTATGGGCACAACCTATGTACAAGTCTCTGACTTTGATCCTTGGACATGATGAGGCAACCCACATGCTAGTTCCATATATGTTTATGATGGTACAGTCTCTACATCCATAATTGGCCCTGATTTTTTATTTTGCCTCTCACCTTCCTGATTTAATCCATGATGGATTAATGGGGATAAAGAACATGAAGATAAGTAGGCCTTTTGGGTGGTACTCTATGCTAATGCATATGTTCTTGCACAAGGGTGAGCAATTTTTTAGTTCAACAGTTAATATTATCAAGCAGAAAAATGGAGAAACCCTTCTAGTTCAGTTGTGGACAACGGAATTTTCTTGGGACAGAATAAAGGCTAGCTTCCTTGTCTTTGATACAAATTTTTCTTCAAGACTTAGGACATTATTATATCTTGAGAATCCAAGAATCCCAAGAGAATTGTTGAGACTGATTAGGCCTAAGGAGTATTGCCAAGATATCACTATTGTTCACAATTTTGGTGATATTATATTGTATCTAGTTTCTATAGTTTTTCGAGTATATGGTTGCAAGAAGGCACCATACATTTTTCCTTACCAAGTTTCACTAAAGATAGGATATGTAGAAATTCTAAGGTAGATTGGTGATCTGCAAGAATCAACACTTACTGGTAAAGGAAGGGGAACTTTGTTCCCAGATATCACCATTGCACACTAGTATGTAATTATCAAGAAAGGATGGGTGCACTTAGATCAGGTCTTGCAGCCTTACAGGATGGCTACATCTATCATTAGATGGGCAGACAATGAAGGTTTCTTGTCAGGAATGTTTAGGGACAAGATAAGATGTGCCCTCATAAAGCATCAATTCCAATTTCTTGAAGAGAGTAAGAAACGAGTTTGACCTCCAAACTCAAGAAATTAAGAAGGAGAAATGGGTAATCTACAAGAAGACTGTAGATTTTATTAGATATTTTGATAGAGGCTATGACCCATTGAAGAGTTTTGAGCCATGGGCTAGAAAGGTAGATGCTCTTATGGAGCATTTTAAAGGGATCATGCATGTAGTGAATGAGAAAAGAGTTGTCATAAGCAAGACAGACCCTAAGAGAGTTGGGCAGATTTTAAGCCAGCCAAGATATACAAAGTTGACCCCAAGGGGAGTTTACACTATATAAGAGAGAAGTGGTTATAGTGTCCTTCTACCAACATAGTAGAGAGATGACAGTCTTCCTTCTACTTCAAGAAGAAAGAGGCCTATGGATGATCAAACAATGCAAGGACCCTCTCCTAAGAGGCAGAGACAAGAGGAATCAAGGCTAGAACAAGATGTGTATTCTCCTTCTCAATCCCCCTTACACTTAGATGAACATGGGGTAGTTGAAAAGTTAGTGTAAATGAGGAGTGAGGGAAACATTTTCATTTCCAATGATGAGTTGTAGGAGGGAATGCCAGAGGCACCCAAAGAAATAGAGATGGATATCACTATTGTAGAATTTGAGGATAAGCAAATTGACCCTATTTTGAAGCAGGCTAGTGATTCTTTTATTGCTGATGATGAATTTGCAAAGACTAGGGCATTCATTCAATTCTTATGGAGAATGAAAATAAGCCAATTCAGAGAAATTTGAGAAAAGAAGAAAGAAGAGTTCCCTGATAGGGATATAACAGAGATTGAAAATGAAACCAAGAGGGAGATGATGAAACAATTTGAAAAAATCACCCCAGATGAGGAAAGGGCTATGGTCCACACTACAGGAGTTTTGATTCTTCTAGAGTGGGATATTGCAAATGCAATAATTTTTTATCAAATTAGGAAGAGAAAGGTAAAGACCCTTGCTACTGTAGAACATGCAAAATAGGCTTCTAGAGGTATTACTTTCTCCAATGATCATGCAGCCCTGGTAATGTGGTCCCTAAAGAGGGAAGAAAATAAAGGGAAGAGAGAGGCTCTCTCTTGAGGATACACTAGAAATCTATTAGTGAAATGAGTAGGTGAGACTTCAGGTGTTGAAGCCTCAATATCATTTTGGAGATTGCCAAGTTTAATGTAAAAGTGGTAGAAAAGGATGCACAAGAGAAGGAAGAGTTGAGGCTTAAATCTAAACATTCCTTAAGTCCTATAATGAACTCAAAATATAACTAATCCAAAAGGACAAATTGATTACAAAATTATTAGGACCATAAGACCACAAGTCACCCCAATTGATGATAGTTGATAGGCCTACATTGGCTTCTTCATCAAGCCCTATCATTGAATTTCCACCATCACCACACCTAGAGACAAGCATAGATGCAAGGGTCAGCTGGGAAAAGCAACAGTTGCTTGAAGAAAAAAATCATTTCAAAAGGAAAAGGGTAGAGTTGGACAAGATGAGGGAAGAACATTTGAAAGATAAAAGCTTGTTAGAGTAGAAGTATGAAGAAAAGGTAATAGAGGCTGTGATGCAATTTGCTATAAATCTGAATCCCACAATTCTGTTTGACCATGCTAGGAGATTAAGGATATTGCTTACATAATTAGATAAGCATAAAAATGAGTTAGGACAAATTTTCAATAAATGGATTGAGAGATCTCTGAATGTAAGATTATTCAGATGGTTTTCCAAGTCTCAAAATGATCTTGACCCATTGATCAAACCATTGCATCAGAATGTGAAAAGGCTTGTAGATCATGATATACTTTTGGGTGATTTTGAAAGAAAATCAAATTTTTTGAAGAAAGAATTGATAGTTCCCTGTTGTGATTTAATCCCTGGAGTTTTCAAGAAGAGTGGTGAACTTAAGGAGTTGATCAAGTGGACAGCACAAATAGATGATGACTTTTATGCTAGAATGACTAGCATTTTAACTTTGGAGAATACTTTATTTTTTATATATACTATTGAGACATTGATTTCTGCCAAGTCCAAATTTGATTTCATTTAGCAAGAAATCAGTCAACTAAAGGACAAGTGGGAACAGTTATCTGACAAAAGTGTAGAATTTGCAAATTTTGATTTCCCAAGTGAAGAGGTGTATAACAGGTGGAGGTATCAGTATATTCCACATGTAGAGAAAGTAGACACTCCACCTACTTCTTAAGACAATTGTAGATTGTAAATTTTTTAGTCCTAAAAAAAGTTGTTGAGATATAAAGAGGTATTTATTATAGGAATGACAACAAAGAGATGGCGGTCAGATTTGCTTGAGTAAACCAAGAAAAGAGTTGAGGACATAAAGCAAGGTGGCTATCTACAAAATATCTCTCCAAATTTGATCGATGCATTTATTGTAAACCTAGTAGGGTTATTGTAAAGCTTTTAGGTTAAAAATTTTGTAAACCTTAGAATGATTGGTAGCTTGTTGCATCTCCTTATATATAAAGGATTTTCCATGATGATTCTAGGCATTGAGAGTGTTAGGCATTGAAAATATAGAAACTTTGAAACCCTAACCCTCAATTGAGGATTTTAATATTTTACATCATTTTCTTATGAAAGCAATAGAAAAGAAGTACAAGTTGTTGTTGTTGTCTTGCAAGCTTTCCATTCAGGACATATTGTATACAAAGAAAATAGGTTATACTTAATACAAATATCAAAGTCTTTGTCTCTCCTTTGCATTTAATCTGTGAATTTTTCAAGTTTTCAAAGACTTGCATATAAGTTTTTTTTCTTTGAGTTCTGATCTAGGGTTGGATTAAACACTACTCAAAGTGGAATTTATGTTCATTGGATTTGTATGAAGGATTCTCATAAGTAGGAAAGAGTTGGGGTATTTGTGTTGTTCAAAGATCATTTCTTCTTGAAACATCTTTGTATTCATTTTATTTTCTGGTGTTGTATGCCCAATGGATAAGGCACTGGCCTATATGGACCTATCTTTGTTTTATAAGGGATGATTGAAATCATTGTAATAAAAAATATTTAAATACCAATCATTTTACTTATTTTACTTATACATAGTAGTTCTACCTAGTGATGGAGAGTCAATGAATAATAGGTTGTTATTTAGTACTTTCTCACTCATATCTGTTGTAAGATCCAGTAATGAGTAAGGAATAGAGTTGTATCTATTTGATTAGGTGTACCCACCTTGGTTTTGCAGAGCCAGAAGTGAAGAGGGAAGTCTTGTCCCTATAGTTGGTCCAGTTACTTATAGATTTCCCACATTTGGAGTTAACCCCTCCTTAATATTAGTCATAAGTATATTGGTATCTCTTGGAGTGTAAAATCTTTTGAAGAGCCAACACATCCATATCATTACTCTTAAAGGAGTACAAAATCAAACTGAATCCTCTAATGATGTGACAAGGAACCAAGCTAAACTCACCCTCAAAGGGGCTTCAACAGCAAACCCACTAGTTAAAATAGTAGGACTTAAACAATTGGCATTACCTCTGAAGTGCAATCTAGTAGACTAGTTGCAATGCACACCAGCCCAAATGTAATGTCCCCACTAGGGAACTCATAAGGAAACAGGTTTATGACCTAAAATTACAACTAACAATTTTTTTTTCTTAACATTCTAACATTAAATCATTTGTTACATTCACAACTACATTCTTTAAGGTTCCCTTAATGAATTCATTTACCATTATCAAGCATTGAATTTTACAACTTAATGAAATGAAGTTCATTTCCTTTTCTATTTGTTTAGTCCTTAACCTTATCTACGCACAACTCAATTGCATTAACAATACATAAATAAGCTTTTGATTAAAATACCTCACTTTCCATTTTTGCTTAGGATCATAATAGAAGGAGTGTAAATTACTTAACCATATATTGATAACCAAGACAAACCATTCAATGAATCTTTCTTTTTCCATAAGTTTCAACAAATCATCATCTATAACCTTGTATAAGTCTAGTTAAGAATTGAGCTTAAAACCTTGTTTGAATAATCACACATTGCTCACATTGAACTATACATTTAAGAAGTCACATCTCATTACTACTTTAAATAACATACATGTTTCCTTTTCCCTTATTTTTTCACCTAAATATACCCTTGAACTCTTAGCATATCTTCTCACTAACCATATATCAAAACAAGTTTCCTTTTAAAGAAGTTTACATCCATAAATAATTGCATTACCATTACTTCCAATTTTCATTTAAAAATTCACAAGAGATATAAGGTAGGAATAACTTAAACATAATCCATGCTTGATTTACCAACATTCCATTCCATTTTTGAGATTCCTACCCTTACCCATATACATAGCTTCTTTCATTTACAACTTAATTGGAATTACAGTTACTGCACATGGCCCAAAGGCATAGAGAAAGATAATTACATCAAGGTGCCCAAGGGATTACAATAAATCTTTACATCTTGATAACAAAAGATAGAGATACATGATACAAGAATAGAATCTTCACCACTGAACAACTCAAAATACAAGCCATGACATGAACCATGAACCATACCTCGAAAGAGATTTTCCACCCAACCATGTGAAACTGGTAAAGTTCCACCCCCCATTCTAGGAGATAGAACCAAGGTACTCTCAAGACCTTGAGGCAATCTAAGTCTCAAATACAAATAAATCCAAGACTCAAATAAAAGGAATAAGGCACATAAAAATATCATCATATTATAACACCAAGGTTAAGGTTCTAGGAGACCACCTAAGTGAGTGTCATCACACAACCTGTTTATTGGGATCCACCCTGGCAACCATGTAACCCCGGTCCCCCCTTTATGAATAGGGATCCATCTTGGTAGTTATCCCTGGTCTTGGTACTCCAATCAGGTTTGTGTGGCCATTATTATGTTTTCTTTCATTATCTTTTGAATCCCCCCCTTCCTAGGTTAAAATTTTTAAGGTTATCACTTTTACAAACCCATCCATAGGATCATCTGGCAACCACTTTAGGGTTCCAACACCTATGGTGAGCCACTCACATAGGGTTCCTATTCCCTTACCCCATCAAAATCTGTAAATACAAGATAACACTTCCAAGTCTTGATTCATAGGTTTATGAAACTCCCCTGCGCACTCAGGCCCTTAGAGTGAGTCCTAACCTTAGCCATATACATAACAGGAACCACTAGAATAATGTCTATCACAAGACATCTCCAAGAAAAACATAAAACTTTCCACATGCATTAGTACAACTTTCCAAGGCTCATTTATAGGTCTAAGGAACCCTCCCATGCACACAGGCCACCGAGACGAGTCCTAGCCTCATAAACTAAGCTCAAGAATATGCCAAGTGCAAAAACACCAAAAGTATACCATATAACCTCAACACAACAAGTAATAAACATGCATAGGGGATAAAAACTTCCACATGCATAAACACAACATTCCATAGCTTGTTTTTATAAGTCTAGGAAAAACTCATGTCCCTGAAATTTGGCTAAGTTTGAAATTTATAAAAAAAAAAACCAAAAACTATAATTCACATCTTAACTCCTATGCAGCTAAAACCTATCTCAATCATCCTGGAAGGTACCTAATTCCTTTATACAAGTATAACTTAAAATATAAGAAATTAAAGTATTGTAACTTATACTTAAATGTTATACAAGTATAACTTAAAGTATAAGAAATTAAAGTATCGTAACTTATACTTAAATGTTATACTTGTATAAATCCTATTTTTCTCGCTCAACACTAACTTGCTCAGCCAACGCTAACTTGGTCGGTCAACACTAACTTGCTCAGCCAACACTAACTTGCTCGGCCAACACTAACTTGCTCGCCAAAACTAACTTGCTTAGCCAACACTAACTTGCTCGGTCAACACTAACTTTCTTGGCCAACACTAACTTGCTCAGCCAAAACTAACTTGCTCGGCCAACACTAAACTGATTGCCAGAAACTACAAAATATGACTATCAACTCTGACTTGCAAGTAAAAATGGGCATTATGGGGACTATGGTTTCCTAATCTAGGCACAACCCATTTGAGATCTCCCAATTTCCCTTCAAAAATGGCTCTTCAATCCTTCCTATCTATCTAACAAATCTATTCTAGACCTGGACAAAGAAAGGTGGTGCATAAACATATATGGACCAACAAGGTTGAAATGATAGTTTTAAATTCTGGAAGCACTCATGGATATCCTAGAAAGAAAGGAGATAAAAGGGAGAATACTAAGGAGCCTACAAACTAAATTAATCAAAATAAAACAACCATTCACAAAGAAGCCTGCAAGAGGAAAAGAGTAGGAAAAAAAAGGACTGCATCTCAATCCTACACCTTCATGACTCTTCCTGTTTCCTACTAGACTTCCCTATTTCATTCAATAATAGAAGATACACCATCACAATCAATCAAAAGCATTACCAAACCTCTAGGAAAATTTCACAGCAAAACTATACAACACTCATAAATTTAATTCCCAGATGCCTAGTTTGATCACACAGAAAACATAGCATTAAATTTCCTTCTAACTCACAGTTTATAAATCATATTCAATTCAAATAACATATCATACTCATCCATAACACACATAGGAAAAATATTGATTTCATCCCAAATTTAGACCCTACTTGGGGTCCTGCGGAGAATCCTCTTCAAGCGGCTGGAGCACACTTTGCAAATCTCCAAGATATGGTAGCCTCCTTGATGGATTTCCACTAGCAAGAATTCATCCTTACTCACAGAAAACCCAACACTAGCATTCACAAAACTAGAGAACTCTCAACCTCACAAAAACCTCAAAATGATCTTTCTGGAATAATATATGCAGACATCTTGCAAAAATTTCTCTGGAAACCTCCCTCCCCTAGAAATCCCAAAAATACAAATATTAAAACCCCAACTATATGGTTGGAGGAGTTGCTTTACGGGAAGCAACTTCTCCAGCTTCCATAGTTGGTTGAAAAATTAAATCAACATCTCCCGTAAACAATAATAAAGCTTTTAATAAATTTAGTAAAAAATTGCCTCCAAAGAACCCAATAACAAGAAGAATAAACATTAAGCTTTCAAGGAAAAACACATAGCACAATTGGGAAACAACTAGCCTAATTTCTAGGAGGTCTTGAGTTCAACTCCCTCCTAGATAGCTAGTTTTACTGCTAAAAGCATACTCCTTTTATTGTTATTATGTTTACTTTTTATTTAATACATTCATTAAATATAGTTTATTTCACTCACTTTATTTACTTATCATAAATAACATACCATTACACAATTAATGAAAAACATACAATTATTATTATTTATATAAGCATGGATATATGCGTGTGCACCCACATATACACATACCTATATAAAATACAAACAATATAACACATATAAAATAAATAAATATATATATACATATACTTACAAGGATAAATCAAACTCACATCAAAAATCATAGAACAACATCAAATCATAAATCACAAGATCACATCACATACTGCATTCAGAATCCCTAGCTAGGCCTAAATAGAAATCTAAGTCCATGGGTAACCTTAAGAGTAATCTTGGTAATATCTTCACACAACAATAGTTTGAGGATTTTGAAGGCACGCTCAGACCTATGTAGCCAGGTGGAGTTGATGCCTAGTACCTACATCCTGGAACACCAACCAACATGCATATATATATATATATATATATATATATATATATATATATATATAAATAGACAATGGCAACAAGGAGGGAGAGTGTGACATCGTGTGGACCTCCTATAGGAGTAACTACAACTACCTCCCCTCATCCTACGCTCACACCAGACAATGACATCAACAAAGAATAATTGGATTAGTATGGTTAGTACCAAAATAATCTCTTTTCCATATTGTATAAAAGAATGCATCATAACATAATCATGTGAATATAAATAATCTATTAACTTTCAAAAACTCATTTAACCATCAGGCATGTACTCAAAATGTCCCATTATCAAATCAAGATAAACAAATCATATAACCCTAAATGCATTAGTCATGTCTAATCCCAAGTAACGTTATAAGAGAAGGTAACACATCTAACCCTTAAGTGATTATAATCAATTAACCTAAGGTACACATGAATAATAATAATGAACATTTCACATAAAAGCATATAAGTTTGTCAGGTGATCCTTTTAGCATTAAGGTCCTTAACTATTTCTAACACACAAGAAGATGTATAGGAACATACCTATGCAATTATTATTATTTCCCATATTAAAATATGAAGTTAGGGTGAGTTGTAAGTGGTTCTGTTTAAGAAACCATCACAAGAAGGATCATTCTCACATATAGTCCTTCCTAATTTCAAGAGATCATAACCAAGACTTGATAGGGTTGGAGGGGTATTACATCATCCCTCCCTAAGATTTGACTTACTCGTGGAAGTCAGAAGTTTCGAGCCATTGATCAAACATAAAATAAGGATATTACAAAAATTTCTACTTTAGTCTATCATTGTTATATTAGGTAAAATTTTCACTTTAGGAATTAGGAATTATTTTAATAGCAAACATTTTTAAGGATTCTGAAATGCAATCAAGAATTCAAAATTCATCCTCTAAACTAGATACAGATTGATACAGGGGTTATCTCTATTATAAGATACTACTATTATATGACTGCCTTGGTAAATATTTCAAACCAAAATCATTAAAACATTGAATTTCCACATATAACAACACACCATTTTATGACATAAGCCAAAAACAATTCTCTTTATGCAGCTAGTTTCTTTTTCTCATCAAGCCTATGGTAAACTTATAGGATAATCACTAATACCAAACTTAAATACAAGATGGAATTCATAGATCCTCTTTAAATAATGTAACCTAAGATACCTTTTATCATTCCATTATAACAAATTATTAGTGTTGTATTACAACAATACACATAAATATATTCCTAAGAAATTTTAACGTGATTCATTAAGCTAGAGTTTCATCAATATTACTTATTAACTAGCTATTTAACCAATTCCATATCCCATAAATTTATAATAAGCTTCTTATGAGTGTGTGTGTGTGTATATATATATATATATATATATATATATATATATATATATATATATATATATATATATATATATATATATATATATATATATATATATTCCTAACATTATAATTTTTACCATTTTCCAAAATAAAGGTCATAGATTCTTTAATAGAGGGAGAGAAATACATGAGTCCTGTGGCTACCCTCTTATTCAATCAAAATACTATGTTCAACCCACTAACCTTTTGTACATACATTTCAATAAAATAACATTAGCGAAGCAACTACAAGTATTGTTATCTGCATATGCATCTTTCATATGACATTTGTACTATTACCTACAAATTCACATTCTTCTAATATTTCCATTTTAGGACAGTTATAAAGTTTGACTTAAATATTATAAACATATAATTATTCCTTTCATAATAATTCATCGTTCCTATACACCAACAATGTTGTTAGCTTCAACTTCTATTCCACACACAAAAATGATAACAAAGAAATTATTACTACATAATTTTGTTTAATATAATATCCCTTCCTTATAGTTGATGACTTTTCTCTAGTCTAACTCCCACCATTTACGTGGATCATATATAATTTCAAATTTCTTTTTGTATAAAAAAACACTTCTCATTTAAACCCTTATGAACTATAATCCTATTTATTACAAAACCTTGGGGACATAGGTCCTTTACCCAAGGATTTCCTCTAGCTAAGCACATTCTCCTTATTGACACATTGATTTTCCCTTATGCAATTTAGCCTTTAATTATACTTTTTGAGAAAGAAGGGAGAGACACATCTGATTCAACAATAGATTTAATTTCTTACTTGAGATGGTATGTAAAAGAGAGATTCTTATTAATCTTGCCATACTTTGAAATATCAGATATTACCTAAGCTCAACATGTTATCTCAGTTTTCAAGAAAATATAAGCTCATAAGTCCCTAAGTTCTTGAGGAAGGATAAAAGATACATTTACTAGACATATTTTAAAACCATCCAATATTACAATCCTTTTTTATCCTAGAAACCTAATCATCCCTTGTTCCCAACCATAAGTACAACATGATTTAAATCTATCTTGAGATTTTATATTACTACCTTTAAATAATCAAGTATAACAAATCATGACGACATTATCTAATATTTATAGGAAAGTAGAGTATATAACTTTTCAAAATATTTTGACATTCATTCATAGTAATCATCATAAAATCAGGAATTAAGGTCAACAACTTTCCTTACAATTCTATAACATTTCTTAGAACAAGGATACAAATACAACACTCAAGTATCAAGAATTCTTGACTATCTATTGAACCACATGAATCTTATAATCATTTCAAATATTCCTTTCTTGCATGATTTTATGGTAGAAATATAGAAAACATACCTTTTATGTTCAATGCTCAAGTTTGTTAACATAAAGGAAACTTAGAAAGAAGACACATAATGTATTCAAGTTTGGTAGGCCAAAAAAAAACATTAGATGGGGAAACATAATAGACTCAAGTATTATGAGTCATCCAAGTATGATTCCCAAGGTTATTAGTAGAACAAACTAGGGCTTATATTCTATCCCTATCATAATGGTCAGAATATGTTGCCTCCTCAGGGCTAACTTTGCTTTCGATGGGTTCTAGCTTTAGCTAAATTAGTCACTAGAGTTGTCTTAGTTGAGAAACCTCTAAGTCATAATTCATGTTTCGATTCCTCACATTCTCTACATGGAATTTTCATGTTGAGATGGTGAGGGAGACTATTAATCTCTCCCCTAAGATCCTCTACAGTGTTGGAAAGCATCTAGGAAGAATGTTACAACATAAGTATAGCCATTGAGTTGACATAACTTAATAAGAAGAAGAAGAACTAAATTAAACACAAATAGACCCTAGAGCTCCTAGTGTAGCAACCTAGGGCTCTAATACCAAGTGTAATGTCCCCGCCAGGAACTCATAAGGAAACAGGTCTATGACCTAAAATTACAGCTAACAATTTTTTTTTCTTAACATTCTAACATTACATCATTTGTTACATTCACAAGTACATTCCTTAAGGTTCCCTTAATGAATTCATTTACCATTATCAAGCATTGAATTTTACTACTTAATCAAATGAAGTTCATTTCCTTTTCTATTTGTTTACTCCTTAACCTTATCTACACACAACTCAATTGCATTAACAATACATAAATAAGCTTTCCATTAAAAGACCTCACTTTCCATTTTCTCTTAAGATCATAATAGAAGGAGTGTAAATTACTTAACCATATATTGATAACCAACACAAACCATTCAATGAATCTTTCTTTTTCCATAAGTTTCAACAAATCATCATCTATAACCTTGTATAAGTCTAGTTAAGAATTGAGATTAAAACCTTGTTTGTATAATCACACATTACTCACATTGAACTATACATTTAAGAAGTCGCATCTCATTACTACTTTAAATAACATACATGTTTCCTTTTCCCTTATTTTTTCACCTAAATATACCCTTGAACTCTTAGCATATCTTCTCACTAACCATATATCAAAACAAGTTTCCTTTTAAAGAAGTTTGCATACATAAATAATTGCATTACCATTACTTCCAATTTTCATTTAAAATTTCACAAGAGATATAAGGTAGGAATTACTTAAACATAATCCATGCTTGATTTACCAACATTCCATTCCATTTTTGAGATTCCTACCCTTACCCATATACATATCTTCTTTCATTTACAACTTAATTGGAATTACAGTTACTGCACATGGCCCAAAGGCATAGAGAAAGATAATTACATCAAGTTGCGCAAGGGATTACAATACATCTCTACATCTTGATAAAAAAAGATAGAGATACATGATACAAGAATAGAATCTTCACCACTAAACAACTCAGAATCCAAGCCATGACATGAACCACAAACCATACCTTGAAAGAGAATTGCCACCCATCCATGTGAAACTGGTAAAGTTTCACCCCTTGTGCTAGGAGATAGAACCAAGGTACTCTCAAGACCTTAAGGAAATCTAAGTCTCAAATACAAATAAATCCAAGAATCAAATAAAAGGAGTAAGGAACATAAAAATATCATCATATTATAACACCAAGGTTAAGGTTCTAGGAGACCACTTAAGTGAGTGTCATCACACAACCTGTGCATTGGGATCCACCCTGGCAACCATGTAACCCCGGTCCCCCCTTTATGAATAGGGATCCATCTTGGCAGTTATCCCTAGTCCTGGTACTCCAATCAGGTCTCTGTGGCCATTATTATGTTTTATTTCATTATCTTTTGAATCCCCCCCTTCCCAGGTTAATTTTTTTAAGGTTATCACTTTTTACAAACCCACCCATAGGATCATCTGGAAACCACTTTAGGGTTCCAACACCTATGGTGGGCCACTCACATAGGGTTCATATTCCCTTACCCCATCAAAATCAACAAATAAAAGATAACACTTCCAAGTCTTGATTCATAGGTTTATGAAACTCCCCTGGGCACTTAGGCCCTCAGAGCAAGTCCTAACCTTTGTCATATACATAATAGGAACCACTGGAAGAATGTCTATCACAAGACATCTCAAAGAAAAACATAAAACTTTCCACATGCATTAGTACAACTTTCCAAGGCTCATTTATAGGTCTAAGGAACCCTCCCGTACACATAGGCCACTGAGACGAGTCCTAGCCTCATAAACTAAGCTCAAGAATATGCCAAGTGCAATAACACCAAAAATATACCATATAACCTCAATGCAACAAGTAATAAACATGCATAGGGGATAAAAACTTCCACATGCATAAACACAACATTCCATAGCTTGTTTTTATAAGTCTAGGAAAAACTTATGTGCCTGAAATTTGGCTAAGTCTGAAATTTATTAAAAAAAACCAAAAACTATAATTCGCATCTTAACTGATATGTAGCTGAAACCTATCTCAATCATCCCGGAAGGTACCTAATTCCTTTATACAAGTATAACTTAAAGTATAAGAAATTAAAGTATTGTAACTTATACTTAAATGTTATACAAGTATAAGTTAAAGTATAAGAAATTAAAGTATCATAACTTATACTTAAATATTATACTTGTATAAATCCTATTTTTCTTGTTCAACAGTAACTTGCTCAGCCAATGCTAACTTACTCGGTCAACACTAACTTGCTCGGCCAACACTAACTTGCTCGGCCAAAACTAACTTGCTCGGCCAACAGTAACTTGCTCAGCCAATGCTAACTTGCTCGGTCAACACTAACTTGCTCGGCCAACACTAACTTGCTCGGCCAAAACTAACTTGCTCGGCCAACACTAACTTGCTGGGCCAAAACTAACTTGCTTGGCCAACACTAACTTTCTTGGTCAACACTAACTTGCTCGGCCAACACTAACTTGCTCGGCCAAAACTAACTTGCTTGGCCAACACTAAACCAATTGCCAGAAACTACAAAATACGACTATCAACTCTGACTTGCGAGTAAAATTGGGCATTATGGGGACCATGGTTGCCTAATCTGGGCACGACCCATTTCAGATCTCCTAATTTTCATTCAAAAATGGCTCATTAATCCATCCTATCTATCTAACAGATCTATTCTAGATCTGGACAAAGAAAGGTGGTGCACAAACATATATGGATCAGCAGGGTTGAAACAATAGTTTTAAATTCTAGACGCACTCACGGATATCCTCAAAAGAAAGGAGATAAAAGGGAGAATACTAAGGAGCCTACAGACTAAATTAATCAAAATGAAAACAACCATTCACAAAGAAGCCTGCAAGAGGAAAAGAGTAGGAAAAAAAAGGACTGCATCTCAATCCTACACCTTCATGACTCTTCTTGTTTCCTACTAGACTTCCCTATTTCATTCAATAATAGAAGATACACCATCACAATCAATCAAAAGCATTCCCAAACCTCCAGGAAAATTTCACAGCAAAACTAGACAACACTCATAAATTTAATTCCCGGATGCATAGTTTGATCACACAGAAAACATAGCATTAAATTTCCTTCTAACTCACAATTTATAAATCATATTCAATTCAAATAACATATCATACTCATCCATAACACACATAGGAAAAATATAGATTTCATCCTAGATTCAGACCCTACCCGGGGTCCTGCGGAGAATCCTCTTCAAGTGGCTAGAGCACACTTTGCAAATCTCCAAGATATGGCAGCCTCCTTGATGGATTTCTACTAGCAAGAATTCATCCTTACTCACATGAAAACCCGACACTAGCACTCACAAAACTAGAGAACTCTCAACCTCACAAAAACCTCAAAATGATATTTCTGGAATAATATATGCAGACAACTTCCAAAAATTTCTTTGAAAACCTCCCTCCCCTAGAAATCCCAAAAACACAAATATTAAAGCCCCAACTATATGGTTGGAGGAGTTGCTTTACGGGAAGCAACTTCTCCAGCTTCCATAGTTGGTTGAAAAATTAAACTAATATCTCCCATAAACAATAATAAAGCTTTTAATAAACCAACCAACATCCTGCAACACCAACCAACATGCATATATACATATATATAAATAAACAATATAGTCCTTCCTAATTTCAAGAGATCATAACCAAGACTTGATAGGGTTGGAGGGGCATTACACCAAATCTCTATTTTAAATCTGCTAAAAATATCTCCAAGCCATAGAGAGATCATTGATCAGGCCTTTCTCAATACGAATGTGCCTAAAGACTTAGATGTGGACAGATTCTAGACTATGGCTGGTTACCTAAATTCCCTGTATTACTTGTCTTTCTCTAAACCAACTACATAATTAACCTTTGCATCTAGAAGTCCTCATTCATAAACACCATGTCAAGTCTATCTTGATAGATGGAGGTGTTGGTTTGAACATATATACCTACAATTTGGTGAAACAATTGGGATTTTTTGAACACACAATTGATCCAAGAAGGAAGATAATAATCAAAGCTTATGATGAAGAAGAGAGATCCTCCAAAGGATTGGTTTTATTACCTATTAGACTAGTGAAAAGAGACGTGATATGCTAGGTCCTTGAGTTGCCACTTGCTTACAAAATTATTCTTGGAAGGCCGTGGATCCATTCAATGCAAGTTGTACCTTGAACTTACCACCAATGCATAAAATTTCCTCACAATGAAATGGAGGTAACTATTCCAGCTGACACAACATATCCCTGTAATAGTCTAAAGAAAGCAGACAACATGAGCCCACACAACAAAGAAAGTTCCAACAAAGAAGAAACATCCAAAGAAATGGTCTTGTGAAGGTTTTCCAAGAAATTCAACATTCAAGAAACAAGAATGGGTGAGTACAAGATACATTATTTAGTGTCCTTGATAGAACTCCCAATATCTCCTAGGTCTCAAGGATGACCTTCATCTACATTTACACCTTCAAAATGTAATACTCTAACAATCCATGAAGGAACATGGATGGTGAAGGAAAAGGTGTCCCTTGAAGAAGAAAATTAAGAGAAAGTTGTCTTGCAATGGCTATACAAAAAGAATGAACAAGATGGAAATATCAAGAATGTAGTGATAGCCACTGATAAATATGGAAAAGGCTATGATATCATGAAGAAAATGGGTTACAAAGAAAAAGGACTCATGGAACTAATACATATGGATTTCAGAAAGCCTAAGGACAAAATTGGAGTAGGCTTCAAGGAAACAACATCTCACCCTATAGCAAAAGATAGTCCAGTGTTTGATAGATCATGAGACTTAGATGATGAAGAAGAAGTGGAAGGACAACCTATTTCCTATGAAAGGTTTCTACTCTTACAAGGAGATCCATTGTTAGAACTTAGTGCTACTCTTGGACATGAACAAGAATCAGGGGAAGAAAAAACAAGAGAATCTGAAGGAGAACTACAACAAAGACATCCTATTCTTAACATGCCTCACTTTGATGAAGAATCAAACATGACATCTTCACAAGAACTTTTGCAAGAGGGAGAGAACAATGTTGATAAGGAAGCTAAAGTGCTAATGACTATTGCCCACATCTTGGGGGTTTCAAATTATAGTTAGGTGGAATCACATGAATATGAATGGGATATTCTCTCTGATGCTATGATGGAAATAGAAGTAGATGTGGTACATAAATATGCTTCTGGAGTTCAACTCAAAGTAGGAGAGAGTTCTAATGATAGGTTGCTAGAGTTAGACTCACATAGCATTAACATGAACTCTAATAATGATGATAATGACTCTAATAATCTTGACATCTCTTTAGAAGAAAACTTGATAGAAAACATCTTACAAGTTAATGACATTGATAATAATGTGGTGTTGTCTCTTGAACCTAATGAATATTTTTCCTTAATACATCTCGAGTTGATAGACTGGAATGAGCCTACATCTACAAGCCTGTTATCTTTTGATAATGACTATACCCTAGCCTGTTATCTAAATGCTTGTGAACCTTTTACTTCTTCTAGCTGTGTAAGGAGAGAAAACATGAGTGAGGAGGATATCAATTTTATCAGTCTAAAAATGAAAAAAAAAAGAATAAGAAATTTGATGGTGAAAACCACATAGTGGTAGTATCATATTTGAAAAGAGAAAAAGAAAAAGAAAAATATGTATCTGATGGTGAAATCCTCCTAGAGGCACCTAAGGATGAGATTCTTAATATCCTCCCAGATCACTTTTAGGAGAGATCTTCAGTGCTAATTAAACTAACACAACCTATCAATCTAGGAATAATAGAAGCTCCGCAACTAGTCCACATTGCTCAGTCATTGATAGAAGAAGAAAACTCTAATTTGTAACCAGTTTATTTAAAGAAAAGAAGATTAATTTTTCCTAGTCTTATTTAGATATTCTTGGGCTGGATACAGATTTAATAATGTAGCATTTATCTATTTCTCTTGATGTGAAACTTGTTAATAAAAAGTTAAGAAAACTGAATCCACATGTGGCACTGCTAGTCAAAGAAAAACTAAAAAAATTATTGAAGGATGAATTCATAAGAGCCATTGACTATGTAGAATGGATATCAAACATAGTTCATGTTTCCAAGGAAGATAAATCCATAAGAGTTTGTACGGACTTTAGAGATTTAAACAAGGCTTGCCCAAAGGATGACTTTCCACTTCCTAATATAGACATGATTGTAGATCTTACGAAAAGCTATGAGATGTATTCACTGATGGATGGATTTTTAGGATATAACCAAATTAAGATTTCACTTGAGGACCAAGAAAAGACCGCATTCACATGCACGTGGGGAACATACTATTGGAATGTAATGTTGTTTGGTCTTAAAAATGTAGGCGCAACCTATCAAAGAGAAATGACTATAATAGTCCATGACATGATGCATAGAAACATGGAAGACTATGTGGATGATACATTAGAAAAATCAAAGATAAGAACAACACATCTAGAAGATCTAAGAAAAATTTTTGATAGAATGGAATAGTTTCAAATAAGGCTTAACCCCAAGAAATGTGCATTTGGGGTATCATCGGGAAAGGTTCTAGGATTCATAGTCTCGGCAAAAGGAATTGAGGTTGATCTAGAAAAAGTGAAGGCAATTCTTGAAATGAAACCACCTAGAAACATCAGTCAGATGAGGATGCTTCTAGGCAAGTTGTAATCTATAAGGAGATTTATATCCCAATTAGAAGATAAGGCTTAGTCTTTCACAAAGATAATGCAGAAAGGAGCTACATTTACATGGGATGAGCAATGTGAAACAAATTTTGCACAATTCAAGGAATATTTTATGAATGCTCTAATCCTAATGGCTCCAATATATGGGAAACCTTTGTTGTTATACATATCAGCGACAGATACATCATTAGGAGTATTGCTAGCATAAGATTATGAGGCTAAAAAGGAGAGAGCTATATATTACATCAATAGTACTTTGGTTACCTATGAGTTGAGCTATTCCATGATTGAAAAAGCATGCCTAGTAGTAGTATTTGCATTTTTTAAGCTCAGGCATTACATGTTGGCACACAACGTGAAACTGGTTGCTAAGATAGATCCACTTAAGTATATGTTAAGTAAAGAAACACTAATAGGAAGACTAGCAAAATGGGTCTTGATATTGGGTGAGTTTGATATTGAGTATGTTGATAGAAAATCCATTAAAGGGTAAGTGACAGTTGATCAACTTGCTGAGACACCATTGATAGATGATAGGCCATTGCATATAGAATTCCCTGATGAAGTAATCATGCACTTAATAGAACATTCATGGAAGATGTATTTTGATGGCTCCTTTACATAGCAAGGATCAGGAACTGGATGTTTATTCATTACCCCACAAGGATACAAGATTCCAAAGGCATATAAAATGATATTTCCATGCACAAACAACATAGAAGAGAATGAAGCTCTAGTGAATGGATTGAAGCTCGTAATAGAATAGAAGATCATTGAATTACACATCTATGGAGATTCAGAGCTTATTATCAATCAGGTGAATGGTGAATACCAAACAAAGGATGATAAGCTAATGCCTTATAAAAGAATGGTGGATGGCTTAAAGAAATAGTTTGTATTCATCACATTTGAATATATTCCAAGATCAGAAAATAGGGCAGTAGATGTGATGGATATGTTACCATCCATGTTACAACTAGAAGAATATCAATTTCTTTATGAATTCCTAGTGGAATAACTTCCCTTTCCAACCTATGAATCACTTGAATCCAAAATTATCTGTGCCATTGAAATCCAAGTGTTATCCAAATATGCCCATATCTATTCCTATCTAAAAGACCAAACATTCCCTAAAAATTATTCTAGAAATGAAAAGAGATGTCTCATAAGATCAACATCGTGTTATATAATCATCTCTAATGACTTGTATAGACATGGTCTAGATGGTATGCTACTTAGATGTTTAGAAAATAAAGAGTCAAATCATGCATTAAAGGAAGTTCATGAAGGTGTGTGTGGGTCTCACTCAAATGACTTTTCATTAGCCAAGAAACTTTTAAGAGTGGAATACTACTGTCCTACAATGGAGAAAGATACAATTCAGTATTCTAAAACATGAAAGAAATGCCAAGTGCACAACAACCTGATACACGCTCCAGCTAGGGAGCTAATTCATTTCATAACACATTGGCCATTTTAGCAATGGGATTTTGATTTAGTCAGACAGATTTACCCAAACTCATCCAATGGACATAAATATATCATTACCGAAATTGAATATTTTACAAAATGGGTGGAATTTGTGCCACTATCCAATGCAGTTGGAAAACAAATCTCAATTTTCATCTTGAACTACATCATCTATAGGTATGGAATACCCTCATCAATTGTGACTAATAATGGGGGTAAATTAAAAAAAAAGACATGGATGACCTGTGTCTTCAAGTCAAAATCACTCAACACTATTCCTCGATCTATTAACCTCAAGGCAATAGACAATCTGAAGCATCAAATAAAATAATCTTGAAAATCTTGCATAGAATAGTAAATAAATTAGGAAGAGACTGGCATTTGCAAATAAATTCAGCATTGTGGGTGTATCGCACTAGCATCAAAACACCAATTAGCGCAACTCCTTTTGCACTAGTATATGGATCCAAGGTGGTACTACCAATTGAAGTAGATATTCCATCACTGAGGGTATTTTTGAAAAATCTAGTCACTAATGAGGACTATAGAATCTCTAGACTACAAGAAGTAGAATTGCTACATGAGCGTAGGATATCGTTTGAGGAAGATTCATATGGTGATCCACCTTCCCCACCACCACCAAATGTGTCACGAGTACCCAAGTGGGCTCATGATACTGTTGATGCAACAAGACCTTTGGCAGGTGATCCTTTAGATACTCGTCACACTCGCGCATAGACATCAAGTTCTAGTCTTCTAATTCAGGCCATTTCTACTAACCCTCAAAGTTTCTCTTGTTGCACATGTAGAAATAGTGAGAAATCTTTGGCAAGATGAACTCTATTCATCTTGTACTATCTCTTTTAGCTTCATAGGGATGGATAGTATTTTAGATGGATGTAAAGAGTGCTTTCTTGCATGGAGACCTACAAGAGGAGATCTATATGGAGGAGCGTCTAAGTTTTGTGCATGATTCCTCTTTGGTTTGCAGACTTCGACGATCATTATATGGTCTCAAAAAATCCCCTAGGGCTTGGTATGAGAAGATGGACTCTTTTCTTTTTTCTTCACACTTCACTCACTATCATTCTAATCCTATACTGTACATTCAGTGTCATGAGGGTGATATTTTGATTCTTGTGCTATATGTTGATGATCTTCTTCTCATAGGAAGCTCATCTTCTATGATTTAGAGTGTTCAGAGAGAATTGATGGAGCTCTTTGAGATGAAAGATCTCGGTCTTTTGCACTATTTTTTGGGCAAGTTATTCAGTCTTTAGATGGGATCTCCACACTCTAGCAGAAGTATGCTCTTGATATGCTCCAGCGATTTGGCATGCTTGACTGCAAGTTGTGTGTGTGAATTTTGAACCTAGTTGAGGACACAACACTTCAGTAAAACATTAGAGGTTAGTTAAAATCAAAATCGTGCAGTGAAATGGAAACTAATATAACCAGGCAATTTACTACCTTCTAGTAGATGCGAGTATGTATTCTCAGATTGCACCGAGATTAGTGACCTTGATCACACCTAAACGAAGGATTTGAATGTAGAATCTAGATATGAGATGAATGCAAATTAATCTATTTTTTTTGGTTTTTAGATGCTATAAGATGGAAAACTGATATGAATCTATTCTAGATGAAAAACTGATATGCAAATTAAGCTACAATGAATTTCAAATAAGATTGATCTCACAAAAGTTGTTGATTCACAAAGAAGCTTCAATTCTTTAGATGTTGATTCACCAGCGTGATTGTGCAAATTTGTTGATTGATTTTGGTAGAGTAAGTATGCAAACTTGTGAGATGATTTGTGAAGAGCTGAAGCCTTGATTTTATAGAAATCCAAGGCTTTGGAGGTGCATGGAAAAAACCCATAAATCACTCTAGTTGATTTTTGAGTCAACAGGGAATTAAAGATAGTTAACTCACAAAAAATCATGCAAAAATAACTTTTTGATTTAAATCAGAAGTTGAGATCAGCTTTTAACTCAAAATAGAGTTGAGTTTATTTTTAAAACAACTTGAATTGATTTTTTGATTTATAGTTTAACTTCTTTTTGGATGTGCATAATTAATATGAATTAAATTAAATAAATAAAGTGATTTATCCTCAACTTAACTAATTTTTAAAAATATAACAATTGATTTATAGGTTAATCAATTATTAAATCAAAATTTTATTCAAAAACTATATTATTAAATTTGACAATTGACATTAATTAATTAAATAAGAATTTAATCAATTAGTCATAAGATATTTGATTTATTGTCAAAAATGAAATAATACAATTTAGGAATAAATGTAATTAAATCCAATTAAATAATTAAGTGGTAGTATTAAATCTAATTAATTAAATATTCAATTAATCAAACTTTAGGATAAATAAGATTTATCACCAAATAATTATTAATCAAAGATAATTATGATAAATAGGAATATTACTAGGAATATTCCTTGATGCAGAATTTAAGATAATCAATTAGGATTCGATGATGTTTAGATGTGCCTTAGGTTAGGACTTCGATGTCAATTTCATTCGATATGTCGATGTAGGATGTTAATGAACTTATAGCCCATTTTTGGGGTATTACATTTTGCCCCTCTTTGAATTGATGTCCGGAGCGTAGTGGTTCAAAGACAGTCTGTGTATGATATGGAAATTGATGTTTGAAATTGAAATTGATATGAGACAGAAACTGATTGAAATTGATATGAAGATATTAGGTCTTGAATGACCAAAGATAATGTTAACTATAATAGCAATGAATCGATGATTGCGAAGAAGTGTCAAAATGCCTGATTTTGAACCTTATGATTGCGAAGAAGTGAGTGACCAATTCCATACCTGATTGTTGATAAGAATCACATTGGTATCACATCTGAACCCTTCAGTTATGAAGAACTAAGGAAATAACACTAATGAATCGATGGTTATGAAAAATTGATACAGTTTACAAGATTAAGAGAATACTAGACTCATATGGATCTTGATGAATCTGATATGGCCCGAGCGATGATTGATTTGACCCAAGCGATGAGGTCTTTTTGATGAATCAACAACTAGATGTGGTTGTTGTCTTGATTACTGAGGAAAGATATGATTTTAGATTTAGATTATAGACTTTGAATGATATGCAATACTATGCCCCCTTCAGGATTAAAATTGAAATCTGACAAGAAAAGTCAGGGTTATGGTTTAGAAGAATGTTAATTGATTTGAGAAGTGGTTATACACATTCAAGAATGCATTCTGCATCGATTAGAGGTCCTGGAGACCAGGTTTGACTAGGTGAAACCATGAGTTCACCATGGTTAACCAAGTTGAAATTTCAATAGTTTAATGTAAGATAAATAGTTAAGTTGAATTCTGGATTCATATGATGATTGAAGGTCGATTATGCAAGTAGTTAATAATATGAATGATCTCAAAATTTGATTTTGATCCCGAAAAAGGATTCTACTTGCTATTTCATTGGATGGACCTTCATGTAAGATTTAGCTCTTGTTAGATTTGAAGAGACAAGTGGAGAATTGTTTAAGCATTGAAGTTTGTTTAGCCATTGTGAGATCATGCAAACATGCAAAAATGCAAAGAGACATGCAGTATGAAATGCAACCTAAGACCTAGGACCTAGTCATTGATCATGTGTCGGTCATTCTCATCATTAAATTTTTAGGTAACCAGATAAATCAATACAATGCCCACTAGTTATGAAACCATAGACATATGTATATCGATTTGTATATGCAAGAATCAATACAACACCCACCAATTAGGCAACCGTGGATATATGAATATTGATTTTGTTTTTGGAATATCAAATTAGATATAAGAACCAAGGTACAAATGCCAGGATGACCTGAATATCATGTCCATTTTGATATAGCAATTTGTATAAGCATCAAAACATAGACATCATGATGACCACAATATTCCTTGCATTCAAACACATCAAACAGTCAAGAGATCATTCTAAATCCAGTGTGAATTACCTGTAGTGGCCCTTTATCATTCACATCCTTAGGTAAGATCATGTTTTAGAGTACAAGAAAGAACTAACTCAAAAAGACAATAGTTAGATCAAACTTCCTTGAATTTTCCAAGTATCAATGGTCAAGGTACTCATGGCCATCCAATTCGAGATAGAGGCTCTTACAGATGGACACCATATTAATCCAGAATTTTGAAAGTTGTTAGATTTTCACATACAAGCAGAAGACAAAGAAAAGATTATGGCCCTAGTCATCACTCTCTAAATCCTATAAAGGGCATCATCGAAGAGCTCGAAAGGACATAATATGCAAAAATCTCAATGTGAATTAGTAAGCATAAAAGGAGATAAAAGCATGTAAAAAGCATAGATTATTTTCAATTTGTGTTCATGTTTGATTGTGTTGTTGTAGATGCAAAATCCTTTCTAGAGAGGAGATAGACTGACTGACTTGGATGAAGCTTTAAAGGACTCTGACTAGATATGATACATCTAAGATATACTGGAGACCATAGGATATGACATTGGTTGCCCCCAAGTGGTAAGAATTGATAGGATACAGATGCTTGAGCTGATTGGTGTACAGACTGACTTATTGAAAATAGGAACGCAGAAACAAATCGGGAGATATGTACAAACTAAAGCAAGATTGAAAGCTAGGAAAGACCAAGATTGCGCTGATAGATGGAGCTTTTTGAACAAGTGGCACCTGTTTGCTAGGTTTTCACCATCTTGGCAGAGATTCTATTTTTGCTACCAAGGTGCCTGTTTCTAGGTTTTCACCAAGGCACTTTTTCTTTTTCTCATTTTTTTGTACATTTCATTTTTTCCAATTTTTTTGTAATTTTGATATTTTTTATTTTTTTGTGAATCATCAAGGTTCCTATTGCTAGGTTTTCACCAAGATGTTCATTTTTTCAGGAATTTTTTTGATTTTTCTGATTTTTTTCAAGACATTTTACCATAGACTGAATGCCTTAGGCATAGAATTTCTTCAGATGGAGAACGTTGATTGGTTCTTGGAGTTGTTCTCCTTTAGTCATTGAGAGTTGATAGGCACCAGAGCCAAAAGTAGCAGTGATAACAAAGGGACCCAACTAGTTGGGTTCAAACTTCCCCTTGCATTCTCGATGTGATTGATTTTTAGGATTTTCTTTCAAGACTAGATCACCAACCTGAAATTCTCTATGTCTAACTTTCTTATTGTAATCTCTAGAGATTCTCTTTTGATATACTCTGAGATGATCATATGCTGCTTGTCTGCACTCATCTAGTAGTTCAAGTTCTTGCAACCTAGACACTCTATAGTCATCATCAATTACTAGACCCTACATTTTGATTCTTAGTGATGGGATTTCAACCTCAATAGGCAAGACCGCTTCAGACCCATAAACTAAAGTGAAAGGTGTAGCCCTAGTAGGCATTCTGATACTTGTTCTGTAGGCCCAGAGAGCTAGATTGATCATGAGATGCTAGTCTCTTCCTATTTTATTAACTGTGTGGTGCAAGATTTTCAATAGATTCTTGTTAGAAGCCTTTGCTTGTCCATTCCCTTGAGGATAGTAGATAGATGACCAATGTTGTGTGATCTTGAATTTGGCACATAAATCATCTAGACCTTTGTTCTTGAATTTTCCACCGTTATCTATGATTATGGAATGGGGTATCCCATATCTGCATATGATATAGTTCAATATGAACATAGATATTTGTTTTCCAGTTGCTTGTGTCAAAGGGACTACTTCTACCCATTTTGTAAAATAATCTATAGCTATGATTATATGGGTATGTCCATTAGAAGAATGAGGATGTATAGCTCCTATAAGATCAAAGGCCCATTGATGTAAAGGCCATTGCGTAGTGAAGGGAATTAGATCTCTCCCTGGAGTATGAATTAAGTTGCCATGCACTTGGCATTTTTGACAATTCTTAGAAAACTTGATAGACTCTTTCTCCATTTCAGGCCAATAGTACCTAGCCCTAATAAGTTTTCAAGCTAGTGTTAAACCATTCAAGTGTGACCCACAAATACCATCATGGACTTCCTCTAACACACATTGAGACTCTTCCCATTCTAAACATCTAAGTAGCGTACCATCTAGACCTCATTTGTAAAGATCGTGACCAATGATGACATATCAGGAGGCATTACGGATAAGGTATCTCTTTTCATGGCGGTTGAAGGTATTGGAAATGATTTGGTCTTGGAGATAGGAGAATAGGTTTTTGTATCTGGATGAATCATGACCAACAATAGTGCAGATCATGTGGGTTTTGAGGGAATCATATGCAGGATAAGATAGTGCTTCCACCAGGAACTCATAGCGTAGCTCATGTTCAGGCTGCTGTAATAAAGTAGATAATGTTTCCATTGCATTGGTAGCCTTGTTCTCTAATCTAGGTATTTGCTCAAATGTGATAGATATGGAATGCTTCTTTAAATCATCTACCATTCTCTTATAAGGAATGAGCTTTTCATCTTTAGTTTGGTACACATCATTGACTTGATGGATTAAAAGTTGAGAGTCTCCATGAATGTGTAGCTCTGTTACTCTCCATTCAATTGCTATTTTCATACCATTCAAAAGGGCTTCATATTCCACAATATTGTTTGTGCAAGGGAACTTTAACCTGAACACTTTTGGGATTGAGTATCCTTGAGGAGTTATGAACAATATGCCTACTCCTGATCCATTCTGTGTATAGGAGCCATCAAAGAATAATTGCCATTCTCTAGAAGAAAGAGTCATGATAGAGGAATCTAAAAATTCCATTTGCATTGGTGTATCATCAATCATGGGTGCATCTACTAATTGATCAGCAATAACCTTTCCTTTGATATCTTTTCTTTCCACATATTCAATGTCAAATTCACTTAAGAGCATGATTCATTTAGCTAAACTACCTATGAGGGCAGCTTTGCTTAGTAGGTACTTGAGTGGATCAATCTTATCTACCAAATGTGTGGTATGTGCTAACATATAATGTCTCATTTTCTATGATGCAAAGATCATAGCTATACAAGCTTTCTCAATCATTGAATAATTCTTCTCATATGCAACCAATGTTCTACTGATATAGTATATAGCTCTTTCCTTTTTGTTCTCATCATGTTGTGCAAGCAATGCCCCCAGTGATGTATCTGTAGTAGAGACATATAAGATCAAAGGCTTCCCTAGAATGGGAGGCATTAAGATAGGAGGATTTGAGAGATACTTCTTGATATGGTTAAAGTTATTCTCACATTCTTCTTTCCACGCAAATGTCACACCTTTATGTAATGTTGTTGTAAAAGGTTGTGATATATCTGCTAGCTGCGATATGAATCTTTTGATAGATTGAACTCTCCCTTGTAATGTCCTCATTTGACTAATATTCTTTGGAGGTTGCATTTCTATGATAGCCTTTACTTTAGCTGGATCAACTTCAATGCCCTTCTTTGAGACTATGTATCCTAGGAGTTTTCCAGAAGTGACACCAAAAGCACACTTCTTAGGATTTAGTCTAAGACTAAATTTTTTCATTCTATCTAGTATCTTGCTCAGGTCATTTAGATGTTCAGCTCTAATCATAGATTTTGCTAAATTATCATCAACATATTCCTCCACAGTCCTATGCATCATGTCATGAAAAATAGATGTCATGGCTCTTTGATATGTAGCACCAACATTTTTAAGCCCAAATGGCATGACATTCCAAAAGAAGGTGCCCCATGCATATGTGAAAGAAGTTTTATCTTGATCCTCTGGAGAAATTTTTATTTGATTATATCTAGAAAAACCATCCATTAAAGAATACATCTCAAAGCCCGTAGTCATGTCCACTATCATATCAATGTTAGGTAATGGAAAATCATCCTTAGGGCATGCTCTATTTACATCTCTAAAGTTTGTGCACACTCTGATTGATTTAACTGGTTTTGAAATAGGTACAATATTAGAGATCCACTCTGCATAGTCAATAACTCAGATGAATTTGGCTTTCAAGAGCTTCTCTAATTCAGCTTTTACCAAGAGTGCAACATGAGGATGCATCTTTCTCAATTTTTTCTTGACAGGTTTGACATTTGGAGCTATAGATAAATGATGCATTATAAGATTAGGATCCAACCCTGGCATATCTGAATATTTCCATGCAAAGTTGATCTTCTTTTCTGTTAGGAATGTAGTAAATTTTTGTTGCTCTTCTTCTGATAAAGATTGTGCTACATGAATCAACTGTGGTTCTTCTATTATTCCCAAGTTGATGGATTGAGTGGGCTCAATTAGAACTGGAGATCTTTCCCATAAATGACTCAGAAGGACATCAAATATCTCATCCTTAGGCACCTTAGAGAGGTTTTCACCTTTAGATATGTCTTTTATTTTTACTTTTGTAGTTTCTGAGACTGCCACAAAGTGGTTTTCACCCTCAGAACTCCTTTTCTTTTTATTCTTATTCTTATTTTTCTGACTAAGATACTTGATGTCTGACTCCGTCATGCTAACACTTGGTTCACTAATGGAAGTCCTCATAGGCTCAATTGCATTGAGGTAGAAAGAAAGGGCATAGTCATTTGGGAAGGTATAAATACCATGGCTCGAATTTGTGGAGGTTTGATCAAGAAGTTCAAGATGTTGGATAGTCAAAATGGGGAAAGATTGGGAGATAGTGTTTACGAATATGGATCTGTCATCATTGGTCCTAACCTGACGCTCAAGTTAAAAGGTGATATTACAACTTAAGACATTCAATTCATGAATAGGCTCAATGTCATTGTGGGAGTCCAATTCAGCCATAGGTGGACCAGATTCGTTAAGTTCACTACTTCGCTCTAGACTTACGCTGGGTTTAGGTGCATATTGGTGAATAACATCAACATGTTTCTCTATAATAAGCTCATCTTCTTCTGGAATGGATCCCCATTCATAGTCATTAGATTCTTCATCTATGCCTTTAGGAAATCTAAGAACATGAGTAAAGTCAGGATGAATCCCCCAAGAAGGGTTACCCTTAGATGTTGATTTGAATTCATACTCATGAGAATCTGTATCAAAATAACTACCACCTTTCTCTTTGTCTATTTGATTGTCTTCGAGATTAGTTGGTTCTTGTGTTGCAACTATCTCTTGCTCTATAGTAGGTTCTTGTGTTTCTACTACATTGATTCTTTTTATTGGATCATCTTCAACTTCAAGGAGGTCTTTGCTTTCCTTAGGCAAATGATCATATGGAATAAGTTTTGAGTTGTTTGAATCACTATTTGATGGTTCAATTTCTTCCTTCTTAAGAAGGGGTTCTCCTGGTGTGATCTTCTCTATGACATGAGAACAATTACCTTTGAGGTGGAAGGGTTTCTTTTTAAAGCCTAAGCCAACAATATCTTTGTTTTCCCTACCCGTATGTGAAATAGGTGTTATAAGACCTTCTCCTCTGACTCCTAGAGGTCCTTTACCTGAATATCCCATCTTAGCTATTAATTTATCTCCTAGACCATATGCCTTAGAAGGGATTTTGGATACTGTAGAATCACTAGTTGGAACAGCTTGAAATTTAGGTTCATCTTTGTATAGCCATGTAGGCACAACTTCATCTTCTTCAAATTCTTGCTCGGAGACTTGTTCTGCTACAAAATTCTTTTTATATGCCTCAAGAGGTTCTTTAGAGTCTGGTTTGGACTGTTTCAAGGATTTTCCATAAGACTTAGGTGAGATAGGTAGAGATGTCAAAGATAAGACTGGCTCTATAGTATATTCTCCCATACCATTTTCTTTGATATTGACCTCTTTTGCAATGTCTTCCATTTTAGATGTGGATGCTTCTTTTGTTGGCTCAATGGAAGATTCTCTGTTATTGGGCACAAGTTTATCCACACTTTCCTTCAATGTATTGCAAGTGGTGGATATGTTTACAGGAATAGTGACCTCTACTCCTTCATACGGAAACTTCAAGCATTGGTGGAATGTAGAAGTAATAGCCTTCATCTCATGTATCCAGGGTCTTCCTAGAAGAATGTTGTAAGCCAAAGGTAGATCAAGAACTTGACATATATATCTCTAATAACCGGACTTGCTTTGATAGGCAAGACAATGGTGCCTTTAGAAGATCTTTCTTGTTCATCATAGGCTTTTATAGTTATTTTCTTTCTAGGATCAATAGCCAATTCTAAAAATCCCAATTGTGTGACCAAGCTGTAAGAACAAATGTTTAGGTCAGTGCCCCCATCTATCAACACATGTTTGACTCTACAGTTCTGGATCAAGACTTCTATGTGTAAGGGCTGGTTATGTGGGTGACTCAAGGAGTTGTCATCTTCCTCTAAAAAGGAGATATATTATGGAGATGTAAGATGTCCAACCATAGTCTGGAACTTGTCTAAATCAAGGTCATCATGAACATTGGATCCGAGCAAAGCTTTGTCTAGAATAGCTCTATGAGCTGGAGATATCCGAAGAAACTCAAACATGGAGATTTTTGCATTAGTGTGTTAGAATTTTTGAACAATGCTATAAGATGTTGGCCTTGTATCTTTAGGATTGGAAGATTTAGAAGCAGCCTTCTATTTGGAAGTAGAAGAAAGATTGAAGGGCATCTTAGGGACATTTGATGAATTTGGGATTTGTCCATTCAGATGTGCTTGAGCCTATGATTGAGTCACTGCGTTAGTTGAAGTATGATCTCTATCTCTTCACACAATTGTGATGACATTGCAATGCTTAGAGAGACAAGGTTCAACCATATTGATAACAACATTATTTCTAGGGTAAGCATAATTGACCTTTGCCCCCATATTAGGCTGAGAAGATGAAACTTCTTGACCATGTTTTGGAAATAGTTCTGTGACTGTTGTATGATCATTATTGCTCTTATGATTGTCAATCATGATGTCTCCCTTATCAATTAGATCTTGAATAGTATTTTTCAACCGTAAGCAGTTATTAGTTTTGTGACCTTTACCTCGATGGAAATCACATAATTCATTCTCTCTCCACCATTTTGGTTTAGGATCAGGATCAGATTGTCAAATTTTAGGCAAAGAGATGATGTTATTAGCCAGTAGAGTTCTCATAGCTGATTCCAAAGATTCTCCAAGAGTAGTGAACTTTCATTTATTATCAGCGGACCAAGATTTGTATTCTGGCTTCTTTTGAGATGGTTCGGGCACCTTTTTCTCTGAGGCTTTGATGGCTTGGGTGCCAATAGTTAGATTGAAAGCTGGTGCCTTTGATGGGGCATAGATAGTATCAACAACACCATCTATGATGATGCCTTTATTCTTGTTCGAATTTTTGTTCTTGTCTTTAGAACTAAATCTTGATTCGTACTTGTCCTTTTGAAGTGTGATGTCTCCTTTTTTCACAAGTACCTTTTCAATTTTGATCACATTATCTACCATCTTATCAAAAGATGTATGATCTTGCATTTGTAAAGGGTAGTTGATCTCTAGGACAAGATTATTGATGAAGATTTCCAGTTTCTTAGTTTCTAGAATAGGCCTAGCATATAGAGAGAATTTCATCCTCCATCTCTTGAGAAATGTCAGGAATGGTTCTCCTGGATATTGTTTGAGATTGCAGATATCAATCATGGTGACTGGATGTTGAATGTTGTAGGAGTATTATTGATAGAACAATTTGATCAACTCCTCAAATTTTTTGATAGTAGAAGGCAATCTAGAGAACCAATGAATGGCTCCTCCTCCTAGAGATCGAGGAAAGAGATGCATCAGATAAGTTGGTTCATGCATGAACTCCATAGATTGTGTACAAAATTCTCTAACATGATCTTGAGGATCCGAGTGTCCATCATACTTATCATATTTTGGCATTTCTACCCTTTTAGGGAATGGTGGCATATACAAGTCTTTGTCAAATGGAAAAGGACATAGGGCCTCCATGGAGAACTCCTTGGGTTCCTTTTCTTTTTGAAGTTTATTTAGTTTGACTTGCATGGCATGCATTTGTTTCATCATAACCAAAATAGGAGTTTCTTTCTCATGCATAATGATATCTTCAACATTAAAGTTGGGAGGAAGTTTGGCTCCTTGATGAGCTAATTGTAAAAAGTATGCTTCTCTATCTTCTTTCAAAAAATGCTTCATCATTCTTTTGAAGTCATCATGATTTTGATACTAAGAAATTTCTTCAAGTGTGGGTTCCTGATTTGCACCATGTTGAGATTGAGCTCTTTGAGAGCCAATTTTTTTCCCTGCTTGAGACATGATAGGAGTTCTCCTTGGGATAGATAGAGGAGGAGCTTTTTGATTACCTCCGTGAGTTGATGAAGGAGGAATGTAACCAGTTTTCAATAAAAAATTGTCAAGACCGCCATCTTCGTAAAGACCAGAATTGTAGAGTTTCTCAAGAGCTGGAGCCTAGAGAGTATTCAAAGGTATGGTATGGGATATTTCTCCAGATTTCTTGTTAGAGGATGCTCTAGTTTCCACCATTAACCTAGGGTGAAGCAAAAGAATATGATGAAGACAACTAAAGAAAGATCTGATTCAAGAAGATCAAATGATGCAACCTTGTCAAGGTTTGATTGATTGAAGCTTAGATTAGACATAAATGAAGGATACTATGCCCTAGATGTATGGGTAGATTTCCCAAAAGATAGCGGGCACGAGTTCACAACACTTAGCCATTTTGAAGATGGATTGAAGATTGATAGTTATGACAAGGTTTTGACACAAGATAAAAAAGGACTCAAATCAATTAAATAGAAGGCTAAACTGGATTCAAAAGGACACTCTAGGAAAATGATTGGATTCTCAGTAGTTCCTGCTCTGTTCTTGACACAGTGATTTTCTTGACAGACTTTGGAAATAGGCTGGAAAAGTTGGGTCTCTGACAGTTTTGACAACTTTCTGGCAATTTTTCAAACTTTCTCAAATGACTTTCTACAGGCTTGTACAATAGTGGGTATAGCATGAAATGACAATTGACAAACTCGTACGAGTATTGAAAAACTTTCACGATAGTTGATAGTAGGGTTTTTGACTTTTTTGAATTGACTGGCAGTAAAACTCATACGACAATATACCAACTACCATACGACAATCTGGGGGTTCTGAAACAACAATAGCCAAAATTCATATGACTATCTGACTTTACAAGATGACTTTTAACTCCAGAAAGGTGTTTGATATCAGATTTTGCAAATTTTCAGTTTCAAATTGTTCACAAAATCATCTGTCTAGATTTGAAGATTGTATCGGATTGATTCATTCTTAGTAACCAGATAGATAAACAGGCACACAAAAAAACAAGCAAGTGATCTCAAGCACATTTGAAAACAATGAACAGGGGACAAAGCAACCCTGTGCATGAAAAATCAAGTGACTAAATTGTGCTAATCCCTAGGAGTGCTAATAGTGTATGTTCCAAAAAGTTTTGCAATAACACATATTCCTAGAAAATGAAAATTTGGCCTCACTAGGGTTTTTAGTAATGGTCTGACTCTGAAACTTTTGTGATCTCAAGAGGGAAAACTCCAATCCAGGTGCACCAGGGTTTTGACATAGTTCAAGAAATTAATCAATCATGAGCTGCTAGGGAGATCTGACAACCCAACAAGAGACCACACTTGTGAAGATTTCCTCCACAAGGACATTTATATAGCGGCTGCTGCTACCATAGTGAAAATGGCTATTATCGCTTGAGGTTCCATCAATGTGGTTGACACAATTAAGGGAATGTCCACTATGGTTAACCCTCTCTAAAGGTGACTCACAAAAGATAACACATGGAGACTAGTTCCAGATTCAAGGATCTAAGTTTTTGGTACTACCCAAAAAGAGAATAGAGCATAGTCCTCTAGCCTTTTCACTTTTAACCCAAACAAATCAGACAGATTAATCGAACATGCTAAGACCAAGATTATCTCACAAAGATCTATGATGTCAACCACTCATGATCTATCAACCTCTCCGAAGAGAGAATGTATCAATCAGAAGTTGAAGATGCACAAATCTAGTAGAACGTGAGATGCTCTCAGTAACCTCCCTACCTATAAGGATTCCTTCATTGAGAAGAGTTTCACTGGAAACCCACTCTCTCAAGAACCATGAATAGTGTTCATAGGGCCTATTTACTATGTGTAACAAAGATGCTAAAAAGCAAATCTATGTTCATTTTTATAGCCCAAAATGAAATCTGTGCTATGAAAGCAATAAAGGTCACACAAGCTTGACACGCAAGAGTTCTTTTTAATCCAAATTGAAATGTTATCAGCTGAGAAGATTACCTGAATTCCTCACAATGTGCTTAGTAGATTCTTACCCATTTTTTAGCAATTCTCATGCTTTTGCCCAATCAAAATCAGCAGAAATCAATCAGAAATAAAAAATTTCAATTGTTAATGTTAGCTGTCAGTCTAAATTAGAAAAATAAATTTGGAAAATTGCTTGAAAAAGTGAAATGACAATAGAAACCTAGCACTAAAACTTGTATGATAGTGGGTCACCTACCAGATGACAACCCAAAAACTCATACGACACTGGGTATTAGATCATACGACAAAAGAGTTTCCAAATGACACTGTATTTCTGACGGTACAATCCTCAATCAAATAAACTATCATATGACAATGTGATGAAGGGTGCTCCCCTTAATACCATAAACACATAATAGAAATAAAGAAAAAACAACAATATGCAAGAACAGAAAATTGGCTTCTTATTATCTCCACAAATGTGGAATTATAAACTTTCAGAATTACAATATGCAAAGCCACATGGGCATTCCCTTACAATATTATGTAGGACAAAGCCTCAAATCAATACCCAGATCTACTACCCAGAACTACCCTAGACAACACTATGGACCTTCTTTATATAGGCATTTTCCACCACTCGAGAAGGTTCCAGAAATTTAGCCCTTAGGGCCGACCAAACTTAGAATTATTTTATTTTTCAATTTATTACATCAAAGTTGGCTCAAAATAACTTTTGAAACCCGAACAAATTTTTTTTGAAGGAAAATTATTTTCTGCCATTTCAGGTGACCCAACTTCCGGAGACCATAAGTCATCACCAGTTGACCTGATTGACTATTATAACCCCATTTTGGAAAGGCCATGAAGTGCTTTATGGGCTTGACTCATGCAAGTTCCTGTCACCCAAATTTTTGACCTTGTTAGGGGCCTCTAAAGCCTTCAAAATTGAGTTCAAAGTTTTTGTACCCTGTTGCCAATACCAAAAATCTTCAATATCTTCAAAACTAGACCTGATCTAGTCATGAAACTTTACTGGCAGGCTGATATGACTAAGATGAACCTCCACATGTAAAATCAAAACATTCCAAGATCATACGACCAACTTACTAAAGATAGAAAGTTTCCATAAATAGCAGCTCTACACAAGATAGCCCTTATTGAATACAAAAACAAAAATATTTTTGGGTGATGCAAGATTGCTCTTACACCCAGGATGCTCCTGCATCACAATGGGTATCTCCTAATATGATTTTTTGACAAAAATCGTACGAAAATTGTATCGACAAAAATTAAAAATCACAGCTTGGAATAGAAAATGACAAGAAGATGATAGAAATTCATAGAAATTGAATGGAAACCTATTTTAGGGCCCCATGGTGGGTGCAAAAAATGTGTGTGTGAACTTTTTACCTAGTTGTGGACACAACACTTTAGTAAAACATTAGAGGTTAGTTAAAATCAAAATCGTGCAATTAAATGGAAACTAATCTAACCAGGCGATTTACTGCCTTCTAGTAGATGCAAGTATGTATTCTCAGATTGGACCGAGATCAGTGACCTCGACAACACCTAAATGAAGGATTTGAATGCAAAATCTAGATATGAGATGAATGCAAATTAATCTATTTTTTTGGTTTTTAGATGCTATAAGATGGAAAACTGATATGAGTCTATTCTAGATGAAAAAATGATATGAAAATTAAGCTACAATGAATTGCAAATAAGATTGATCTCACAAAAGTTGTTGATTCACAAAGAAGCTTCAATTCTTCAGATGTCGATTCACCAGCGTGATTGTGCAAATTCATGGATTGATTTTGGCAGAGTAAGTATGTAAACTTGTGAGATGATTTGTGAAGAGCTGAAGCCTTGATTTTATAGAAATCCAAGGCTTTGGAGGTGCATGGAAAAAAGCCATAAATCACTCTAGTTGATTTTTGAGTCAACAAGGAATTAAAGATAGTTAACTCACAAAAAATCATGCAAAAACAACTTTTTGATTTAAATTAGAAGTTGAGATCATCTTTTAACTCAAAATAGAGTTGAGTTTATTTTTAAAACAACTTGAATTGATTTTCTAATTTATATTTTAAATGCTTTTTGGATGTGCATAATTAATATGAATTAAATTAAATAAATAAAGTGATTTATCCTCAACTTAACTGATTTTTAAAAATATAACAATTGATTTATAGGTTAATCAATTATTAAATCAAACTTTTATTCAAAAACTATATTATTAAATTTGACAATTGACATTAATTAATTAAATAAAAATTTAATCAATTAGTTATAAGATATTTGATTTATTTTCAAAAATGAAATAATACAATTTAGGAATAAATGTAATTAAATCCAATTAAATAATTAAGTGGCAGTATTAAATCTAATTAATTAAATATTCAAAATATTCAATTAATCAAACTTTAGGATAAATAAGATTTATCGCCAAATAATTATTAATCAAAGATAATTATGATAAATAAGAATATTAATAGGAATATTCCCCGATGCATAATTTAAGATAATCAGTTAGGATTCGATGATGTTCAGATGTGCCTTAGGTTAGGACTTCGATGTCGATTTCATTCGATATGTCAATGTAGGAGGTTAATGAACTTATAGCCTATTTTTGGGGTATTACACAAGCCTACCCCTACACCTTTTCAATCAGGTGTTTATTTATCACCATCATGTCCTACTCCTTTAGTAGAATCTACTTTGTATAGATAGTTGGTTGTTAGTTTGTTGTACCCAACACACACATGTCCAGATATTTCATTTGCGCTTGGCCTTGTCTCTTGATTCTTGCAAGATCCGCATGAGAGTCATTGGAAAGATTCCAAACATATCTTGAGGTACATTTGGAGCACTACTTTGTATGGTATTACCCACACATTAGTAGATCCTCACATTGTTGGTTTCACTGACTCCGATTGGGTTTTTGATACCACTGATCGAAATTCTACTTCTAGCTTCATTTTTGTCTTGGTTCTGGTCCTATCACATGATCTTGCAAGAAGAAAAATGCTCATGCATTATCATCTATAGAGGTAGAGTACTAAGAATATTTTCTAGCGAGTCAAGAGGTTTTATGGCTTTCATAGATGATGCCAGAGTTTGGGTTTCTTCCAGACAGTCCCACTATTCTATGATGTGACAATCAAGGTGCTATTCACATTTCTCACAACCCAGTAGAGCATTAGTGGACCAAACATATTGAGATCTACATGCACTTCATTCGGTAGTTGATCTAGGTTGGTGTTCTCATCTTGGAATATATTCCTAAAGCTGAGTAGGTTGTTGACATCTTCACTAAATCTTTTTCCACGTTGTGCTACCTTTAGTTGCACTTGATTCTTAAGGTGAAGGAAGTTTTCCTTGGGGGATCTCTATGAGGCCTTCCTTCCTTCATGTTTATTTTTTGCATGTTGTTTCATCTTTTTTTGGAGTAGATTTTTTTCCATGTGGTTTTCTCTATTTATCCACTTTACAAAGATTTGGTTTTGATTGGGTACCTGATCAGGCTTTGTTGTCGGGACCCAAATTTTCTTTTCAGCTTGTTTTGCTTCAGTTTCTTTATCTTTTAGTTTGTAGCTTTTTCCTAAGCTCATCTTAAGGGAAATGTTAGAGTAATAGGTTATTTTTAAATTTTATTCCTCTTTAAAGATTCACTTAGGGTTTCTCATTCTCCTATTTAAGGATGAATCTTGTAATTTCTCTTTTTAATTTCTCTAATGCAATTTTACTTTTGAGAGCTATTGCAGTTTGTCTCCATTCTTCTCTTGTAACAGGTTATTCTAGTTTGGATATATTCATGCATTGTGATGATTTGTATTCTAAAATCTTTCATCATCCATACATATGCATGCATAAAAAAAAGAAATCCATCATCATAAAGCATCACATGAGTATGCATTCATACATCCATAAAGCGTTAAAAACACAAAAACATATGCATATATTAGTGAAACGATACAATGACATCAATATATATCATCATTCATATAATCTAATCACATGACCAAGTATCTACATGAAAATGATGAGATCAATATTCAAAGCATGAGAAACATATCAAAGATCATAACACATATGCAGAAATCAGATAGCATCATATAGAAATAGAAATTAGATGGCATCAACATAATATTAGTGAATCAATAGTATATTAGAATATAAGAGTATCAGCATATCATAGAGTATCAAATTATCAAAGAGAATCAAAGTATCAATATAAGAGTCCAGAATATGTCACAAGGTGCATTGATAAAAAAAATGGTACAATATATAGTATATATCAATGAGGTACAAATATCTAGAGGATACAAAATATGAAATATACAAAAGATCATGTCTGGCTCACACCCTCATCCTCCCAAGGAGGTTCAAGAGGAGGAACATCTACTCTTCCTTGCATGGGTGGAGGCATGGTATCCTCAGATTGCTATGCAATGGTAGTGTAGACACTCAAAAATGGACAAGTGCTTTAAATCAGTAAAATTGCAAAATCTTAGTCAAAGTGCACTAATTCTCATAAAAAAGGATCAAATCAAATTTAAATAGTTATTTATTAAATCAAATTGGACAAAATAAATAAAATCAAAGGAAAAATTAAATAATGACATTAAAGAATTAAATACAAGTTTAAAGGGGTCAAATACACTATATAATTGATTTTAATCAATTAATTGTATAGTTGTTAAATCAAAAATCAAAATGAACCTATTCCTTACATGGATAATTTAATTAATTGATGGAATTTAATTAATCCTAATATCTTTCTGTTAGCATGTGCAAAAACTTTCATGGCTGTAGCATTTTCCCCCTAGTCTTTGCAATGTTTTTCATGCCTCTGGCATAAGCCCTTAGTTCAAATTTTCAAAAATCTAGCCGTTATGTTCAAAAACCCTTTGTTATGCCCTGGCCTTGTTCTAATTTGATGTTACTTTATTCAGGCCACTTAAAAATCCTTTAACGCATGTGTTAAAATTAGTGACCAATTGGTCATGTGATCGCGTGAACCTTTTTCATGTCTTGCGATCATGCAACTAAAGTTTTATGTCGGCCCCCCTTGATTTATTTTCCTAAGTCTCTAAACCCCCGACGGCCTTTAATATTTCCTAAGGTCCTCAGCACCTAATTTTTCCTAAAAGCCTAAGTCCTATGCTTTAATTTTTCTTATGTTCTGGCTTAATATTTTCCTGGGCCCAGTCTTCTGACAACATCTCAATCCAACGGTTAGCGTAAGTTCTTATAGGATTTGTCAGGAGCTTGAGATCTTACACCAATCATTGATTCTCCTTTATGACAGAGCTTCTCAAACAGGTGGGTCCATTGACACGTATGCACAAATGGTGACATCTTATTGGTCCATGTTTTGACACGTTGGCAGTTGTCAGTGGGTCCTGGGTTGCCAGCTTGTCAGAGGGTCCTAACACTTGCAGTGAATCAATGGCGGGCGTAAATTCTTATGAGATGTGTCAGACATATGAGATTTTGGGACAACCGTTGATTCATTTGTATGATGTAACCTTTTCTTTTGGCGGGTCCATCTGCCAGATATGCTAATTTGTTGTACTGTGATTGGTCCACATTGTGTGAGGTGGACATGTTGTCAAGCAGGCCTGGTATCTCAATTAGAGGATTCCTAATTGATGGTTGGCATGTAAGCGCATAGAATCTTTTGAGCCTTTCAGATCTTGTGCCAGTCATCTGATCTTTTAGGAAGCTTAATGTTCTCAGTGGGACCATTTTCCAAGTGGTGCAGGATTGTTCAAATTTTATTGGTCGACATGGATGATGCGGCAAGGTGGGGTCATTGTCAGAGAGATCAGTGACAAGGACAAGATCTACAGTTGGCGTAAGTTCTCATCAGTTTTGTCAGAGCTATGAGATCTTACACTTGTCATCTAATTATAAGGCTTAAAGAAAGTGGGTCCTATGTCAGTGTGACCGAGCATGAGCTGTGAATGATGTAGTGACACCTGGCAGGTTTTTAGGCAGGCCCAGGTGGGGTCAAAGGTCTTTTTGTGGTTCTGATAAAGTGTTTAGCGGCCTGATAAATTTTAATGTCTTTTTCTCATTCACAAAATGAAATGGCGGTGATCCAAAATGATCAGTGATTCATCAAAGAAGGGTCGCATAATTGTTAGATATATTGGCGGAAGTAAAGAATGTTTTGCGAACTAGCGAAAGCCTTTTGTCGCCAGTTCACCAAATGTAATTGGGATAAGTTTATTTTCCTGTAGTCGCTAGTTCATGGGGTTAAGTGGTGAGTTAAGATTTCATTCTATGAATAAGAAAATGTCATTTTCATGTAGTCACTGAATGTTAACCCAGGGTTTCCTAATGAGTAAGACATAAGACCGCGAAAGGGAGAGATCGGATGGTCAGGACTTAAAGTTGGCCCAGATTTAAATTATGACTGTCGATTCACTACTGGTGCTTGAAACTGACCATTTGTTTTCAAATTTAAATTTTTGAAGGGTTTCCTGTGACCAAAAGGACTAGAATTCAATGCAGAAGTGACTGGAGCTAGTAGGAGATGATTTTCTTGCTATTACAGTGTGGTCCAGGGTGTTCTTTAATCATTTGTAGGGGTTTGTACCATGTGGTTTTCTACTCAAGGTGTGTTGTAGGTGACTCAAAGGGTTGACATTTTGGATGTTTTTGTGGTTCTCAGTACCTTCTGTTAGCAGATTTTCTTGCACGGGTAAATAACTAGATCATAACCTAATCTCTCCCCTTTGATGCTCTTTTCCTAGCACAAGAAATGCTAATTGACAAGGATTAAATCCTTCTTCACTTCGGGCTCCATGGACCCAGGCGGGTGTACCTCATTCCTCTGCTTATGCAAATAGATATAAACTAATACAAACACTTAATAAGCAGATTTACTAATGGATTAAATAGAATAAATACATCTTGCAACAGGATTCATGACTGGGATGAACCTCTGTTATGGGAAGCCTACCCACATGCTCAATCTATCTTTCAGACTCATCAACAGAAAGGGAAAGTTGATTGGTTAAATTGATTGGTTACAAGTCTAGTCAAGCCAGTGCCTAATCCTGGGCATGGAGTCATGAGATGCATATCAACAGAAAACTTCAAATCTTATACAACTTGAAATCAAACAATGCACCTTGCACATCATTCTTTCTTCCCCCTATCTGGACATCAGATCCTTATGAAACATCATACTATCACCAATAATCTTCAAGATATTACACTCTCCTTGAAAGAAACTCGAAAATCATTACACTGTTTATCTTGTAAACAGATACATAGATGTGCCTTACAAATCAGTGTACAACAATTTGACAAAGACACAAAGAGACATCAGAAAAACATGAAAAAGGATTTTAATTGTATTTCATTGAATTATTCTGAAACTATACATTCAATCCAGAAAACTCAAAATCATAACTCTAAGATGAAACTAAAAACTTGTATTCATGGAACTCAAACTTGCAGAGCTTTGCTCATGCAAAAATATTGGAACCCTTCGAAATGAAAAGAATCGAGACTAAGAAGAGAAGGGGGAAACACCAGAAAGCATTACCAACTAACACTTGTCAAACTCTGAAATACTCACTAAATGAGTCATGAAGTCTGGAACAACAAACCTGATCTGCTCTATCCCCTTGAAAATGCATGAGTCACCAGACATAACAAATCAAATTCAAAAATCAAATTTATGCAGGCATTTAAAAATTTTAGGTGAGCCCCATGCCACATGGTGACACCCTATTGGTTCATTGGTCCACCTCATCGCCACGTCACCAACGTGCCACATCCTTGCCACATGTCATTTCGTGACTGGCTGACCTCACTGACTGGATGCCTATGTTGCACAAGACTGCCACCTCACAAGAGTGCCACATGGCAGCCAGGCGCATGATCGCATGGGCCAGAAATGGCCCTTGCGATCATGCGACAAGGTGACATGTGTCCACTTCATGCTCGTCACACTCCTGCAAAATGACCTTCTGGGCGCCGACAGGGAAACTGAGGCACTAACACTGAGGGTCGCGTGCTTCTTCTTATTTCATCTTGTGTGGGTCATTGCTTATAAACACTATAATTTCTCAATCCGGGATCAATGTGGGACAATTCTGCTGAGGGTTTTAAAGCCTTCTTCACATTTTCGTTCAAAATTTGTGGGGCCCACCATGCATAGAGACCTCCAGCCAAGGGGCCCACCAAGAGCCCTTGCCTCTTTACTTATTTCACATTGTAAGTGCCTTTGCTTATAAACACAAAAATGAACCCTCACCCAGCCAATGTGGGATAATTGGTCATGAAGTTTTAATGGGCAGTTTTGATAGTGCTGCACTCAGGTGACTGTAACTCCCGAACCAGAAAGAATTTTAAAAATCACTCTGGTGAGAATCAAGACAACTAGGTTTGTGACAACATATCCACAAATGAGCTCAATCCAACGGTTCAAAAAAAAGTTATGTCCCCCGCAATATGACTATTTTTTCTTTTCTGCAAATCCGCGTTTTCAAAATCCATTGTATGGGCTATTTCTTATATCATTGTGTAAGATTCTCATGTGACAAATGTGCCTCCATTGTTTTCTGTGTAAGTCCCCAATACACCTTTGCCTTTCACAAATAGTGAGCACACTCTCCATTTTATTGCGGGCTGCTCACATAAAGCTCCTCTCACATTGGCATCTACAACAAACCGTGTGCACCCAAATGGCATTCATGCTGGCACCATGATATATGAGTCTTCCTTACTTTGTTAATGCTGGGCTCTTCTCCATGAAAGGGTGAAATTTTCTCTAATGCCTCCCAATAGTATCAACAGAAGTAACATTCATGTTCTCCCTCCTCTGCCATTGCATCAGATGACCAAGTTTGAAAAGCTCTTATCACTCCTGCAACTATCATGGAGAATTAACTCCTGAATATTTGCCTCCAACAAAAACTCTCTAATATTCTTATACATTGAAGACTTAGAATGCTGAAACAAAGCTCATGCACCATTTTTAACTCATGTTTAAACACTTGTCAACAAACTTAGAGCATTTGTGTCGGGCAATAACATTAAGGAAAACTAGAAGCATTTTCAAGACATATGGATACCATCATTCCTTCCAACCATATCAAAAGAGATATCAGGATATGGGTCGGCATCAAAACATGTAGATAACCTTAAATTCATTTACCCTTTCAACCTTTGCAAAGTTATCAAGTAACATCAACTGGCCTCAGAACTAGCTTTTAAAACTGACCCATTGAAACTTTCGGTAATCAGAATCTCAAGCATTGGTTCTCCCTCATACAAGGAACATGAATCCATAACCAACTCACCAAAAAGATCAAACAACTGATTATAATTAATCACCAAAGTCAGCCTGTTAGATATATTCAGATTTAAAACAGTCAAAATCATAGAAATTAGGTTTGGAATTGGCCTGGGAAAATGGTCAAATGGATTGGTAGAGACTTCAAAATCCATAGACAAGTAGTCTTCTAGGTCTGTAGTATGAAACAACTTTCAATTATGTCAGACCTTGCACAGGGCACAAACTACAAGACCTCAAAGTAGGCTACTTAGAACTTTGAACAAAGCACAGAGAATTCTAACAAATTGCAAATGGAATGGCACTGGTAAATAGGTCAAACGGGTGCATGGGGGGATAAAAATTAGCAAGATGACTCACTCCCATGCCTATAGTATGATGCCACAACTGGCATGCAATGATCAATCACAGGGAAAAAGACACAGCTCCACAAATAGGGCCTCCGAGAAAAATTGAACAAGTGCACAAGTGCAAAAATAAGGAAACACCTCCGGAAGGGGATAAATAAATGGGGTCAAATCTTATCACAGAGGCCTAAAACCTGACACATAAAGAGTATGAAATGTGTACAACAAGACACTAGGCTCAGATTTTCATGACGCTCTCCAGGGTGCATGTTACAAGCTGACAAAGTACCCCTTCCCGGTGACCTTCACACTTAGCAATTTCTGCATTCACGACCTCCTAGAAATGAAACGACGCCAACCCATTTGAAAATGCCATCTAAGAAGTCAAAAAAACTTGATAGGATGAATGAAAAGCAATGAACATATAGACCTCAAGATTTGACCCCAAATACACCCATACTAGCATCCAATACAAGGCCAAAAATGAGCACTAATCAAGAATTTTACATGGTACCTCAAAACTGCATTTTGAGTACCAACATTGGCTCTGTCTGGGGATGGCTGAGTGTAAGATCAGCACAAAAATACCAGAATGTTTTGGAATAGCAGACCACCCCAAATACAACTTCATTTCTTTTTATTCCTCCAACTTCTCAAAAACTTACTAAACCGGGTCCAACAAGCTCCTCAAAACTGGTTCCTTATTCCAAAGCAAACTACACTACTGCTGAAAGGAAAGCAATTGTACAAGTATTTACAAAAATTTCAACTGAAATCAATGCTTACCCCGGTCAAATACATGATTTTCATTTCCATCCCACTCAGGCAAGCTGTAAGTATCATTCACATCTTCTTGATTAACAATACTCACATTTTTCATCAGTTCAGCACACAAAACATGGTCAAAAAACTCACCATTATCCGGTACGGGAAAGCTATCAGGATGCCATGAGTACTAATCACTGTGTGACATTAAACCATCACACTCTTCATTGTCACTGCCATGCTGAAAAGTGAAGCATTCCAACTCAACATTATGGCTGGAAACATCCACATTCTAAACACTAGTTTGCACCACAGGATAGACTTCTTTTACATCAGTTTGCAAACTAACAAAAAATGTCTCTAAACAAAAATCAAATTGCAATAAATCAGAGAAATCTTGTTGATCATAACTCCTATCAGCATCTTGTAAACATGGGAAGGCATTGTCAAATAATGGTTCATCATTTACTTGTAAATCTGAGAATACACATTCAGATTCATCTTTTCCTTCAACATCATGGCATATGTGAGGATCAATGACATTAGACTCATGAGAATCTGAATCTACAGTAGCACATACATCTTCATACTCATCATACATGACAGTAGCAAATCCATCATAATCATATGTACTCTTAATCTGCATGTCATGAACTTCAAAAATAGGGGAAAGGAATTCATCATATCTCTCACATTTGATGCCCTGATTAATACCCTCTTTATCAAAACATATGTCTGTCGGGCATGAGACTCTAGAATCAAATGTGTGTGCATACCTCTGAAAATCAGCATCTAGGAGTTGTGAAATCTTCTCACTACTGAGCAGGCATTGAACCTCTTGTCCATTTTCTTTGATCTCTTGCTCAATGCTGAATACATCTTCCTTGTCGGAAACAAGAGACAAGACTTCTTGATTTATCTCATTTTGTGCAAAAGACTCAGTATCACTTTCATCTACATCATACTCAAACTCTTGTTGTTCACATGAGTCATTTTCAAGCTGAAAAAAGAAGTCGTCATCTACAAGCTGAGAATACGGGAACTCTACAAACTTAAAGGAATCATTTCCAGTTACAGATTCTTCCTCATTGTCTTGTTGTTCATCGACTTCATTGTCGGCATTATATTCAACACTACTAGCACAAGTAGACTCAGCATCAACACAACTAAGTTCAGATTCAGCATTTTCAATTTCATCTATCCATCTCCTAACACATTTAGTTGTTTCTTCTATACAAGAAGCTGACAAATCATAGGATTCTGGCACACAAAGCTCTACAAATAATTGTACCCACTCTAATTCTGGGAAATCAATATCCATTACAAGCTTATCAACTGTACTAGAAAACCTTTGATAAAATGAAAATGCTGACTCATTGTTTCTTTCTCCTACCCTTTTTCTCAAAATCAATAGGGCTTCCTCTTGGACTCTTTGCCAACTTGATGCAATATCCTTTTCTACATTATCATTTCCAAGATGTTGCTCATAAACTTCAAATCTAGAAAATAGATCTTGCTCCATGAATGCTGAAATTTCTATTTTAACCATTTATGTGATCAACATGTCATATTCTATCACAAATATTTCTATCTGATTTTATACAACCATTATCTTCACAAAACTATAGCATAGCATACTCCTGATTTCTTGAAACCAAAATTTCAACCAGAACGTATGACAAACTTTGAAACTAATTTCCCTTTTCTTAGCGCTTTGCTCACCTATCAAGGGACTTTTATTATTGTATAAAAACTTGGGATTACCTGGATAAGATTTGCAGCTTCTTCTTTTTTAATTCTAGAGAATCAATCCAACCAGCAAAGTCACATAATCCCTTTTCAAATTGCTGCAAATATAAATACTTCCAGGCTATTCATACATAGAGATCTGAACAAATTTTAGATTCTTTTTCTGACTCTCTTTCATAAAACCAGATTCAAATATTGATTTAGCCAAGCAAGGAAACAAACATCTTAAACTTGCTAATCTTAAACATCAAATAACAACTGATAATCGCAAATTACACTGGCACAACACAACCAGGATTCTCCAATTACAAACAGAGCCGCCACTCACAACATGTATGGGATTAAATTTCATAAACTGGTCTGTAACAAGTACAATAGACAGTATTACACAAATCTATTGTATATTCCCGTTCGATCCCGAACAGAGTCGCCATTTTGTTAGCAGATTTTCTTGCATGGGTAAATAACTAGATCATAACCTGATCTCTCCCCTTTGATGCTCTTTTCCTGGCACAAGAAATGCTAATTGACAAGGATTAAATCCTTCTTCACTTCGGGCTCCACGAACCCAGGCGGGTGTACCTCATTCCTCTGCTTATGCAAACAGATATAAACTAATACAAAAACTTAATAAGCAGATTTACTAATGGATTAAATAGAATAAATACATCTTGCAACAAGATTCATGACTGGGATGAACCTCTGTTATGGGAAGCCTACCCACATGCTCAATCTATCTTTCAGACTCATCAACAGAAAGGGAAAGTTGATTGGTTAAATTGATTGGTTACAAGTCTAGTCAAGCCAGTGCCTAATCCTGGGAATGGAGTCATGAGATGCATATCAACAGAAAACTTCAAATCTTATACAACTAGAAATCAAACAATGCACCTTGCACATCATTCTTTCTTCCCCCTATCTGGACATCAGATCCTTATGAAACATCATACTATTAGCAATAATCTTCAAGATATTACACTCTCCTTGAAAGAAACTCGAAAATCATTACACTGTTTACCTTGTAAATAGGTACATAGATGTGCCTTACAAATCAGTGTACAACAATTTGACAAAGACACAAAGAGACATCAGACAAACATGAAAAAGGATTTTCATTGTATTTCATTGAATCATTCTGAAACTATACATTCAATCCAGAAAACTCAAAATCATAACTCTAAGATGAAACTAAAAACTTGTATTCATGGAACTCAAACTTGCAGAGCTTTGCTCATGCAAAAATATTGGAACCCTTCGAAATGAAAAGAATCGAGACTAAGAAGAGAAGGGGGAAACACCAGAAAGCATTACCAACTGACACTTGTCAAACTCTGAACTACTCACTAAATGAGTCATGAAGTCTGGAACAACAAACCTGATCTGCTCTATCCCCTTGAAAATGCATGAGTCACCGGACATAACAAATCAAATATCTCAAAAATATCTTCCTGGCCCCCCTGAAACTTAAACTGCAAGTATCGCGAGAAAATGGCCACATGTGCAAAAATCTGATTGTAAAATCAAGATCCTCATTTTCTCCTGGTTCTAGCGGTATATAACACTTCATATTTTGGTGAAAAACTGAGCCCTGGGCACCATTTTTACGAGCAGACTGTATATTCGAAATATTTGAAATTTTTGAATAGTGCAACTTTAACAAATTTGAAAATCAAATTTATGCAGGCATTTGAAAATTTTAGGTGAGCCCCATGCCACGTGGTGACACCCTATTTGTTCACCGGTCCACCTCATCACCATGTCACCAACGTGCCACATCCCTGCCACATGTCATTTCATGACTGGCTGACCTCGCTGACTGGGTGCCTATGTTGCACAAGACCGCCACCTCACAAGAGTGCCACATGGCGGCCAGGCACATGATCGCATGGGCCAGAAATGGCCCTTGCGATCATGCGACAAGGTGACATGTATCCACTTCATCCTCGTCACACTCTTGCAAAATGAACTTCTGGGCGCGGGCATGGAAACTAAGGCACTAACACTAAGGGTCGCGTGCATAGCCTCCAGCACTTCTTCTTATTTCATCTTGTGTGGGTCATTTCTTATAAACACTATAATTTCTCAATCCGGGATCAATGTGGGACAATTCTGCTGAGGGTTTTAAAGCCTTCTTCACATTTTCGTTCAAAATTTGTGGGGCCCACCGTGCATAGAGACCTCCAGCCAAGGGGCCCACCAAGAGCCCTTGCCTCTTTACTTATTTCACATTGTAAGTGCCTTTGCTTATAAACACAAAAATGAACCCTCACCCAGCCAATGTGGGATAATTGGTCGTGAAGTTTTAATGGGCAGTTTTGATAGTGCCGCACTCAGGTGACTGTAACTCGTGAACCAAGAAGAATTTTAAAAATTGCTCTGGTGAGAATCAAGATAACTAGGTTTGCGACAACATATCTAAAAATGAGCTCGATCCAATGGTTCAATAAAAAGTTATGTCCCCCGCAATATGAGTATTTTTTCTTTTCTGCAAATCCGCGTTTTCAAAATCCATTGTATGGGCTATTTCTTATATCATTGTGTAAGATTCTCATGTGACAAATGTGCCTCCATTGTTTGCTGTGTAAGTCCCCAATACACCTTGGCCTTTCACAAATAGTGAGCACACTCTCCATTTTATTGCGGGCTGCTCACATAAAGCTCCTCTCACGTTGGCATCTACAACAAACCGTGTGCACCCAAATGGCATTCATGCTGGCACCATGATATATGAGTCTTCCTTACTTTGTTAATGCTGGTCTCTTCTCCATGAAAGGGTGAAATTTTCTCTAATGCCTCCCAATAGTATCAACAGAAGTAACATTCATGTTCTCCCTCCTCTGCCATTGCATCAGATGACCAAGTTTGAAAAGCTCTTATCACTCCTGCAACTATCATGGAGAATTAACTCCTGAATATTTGCCTCCAACAAAAACTCTCTAATATTCTTATACATTGAAGACTTAGAATGCTGAAACAAAGCTCATGCACCATTTTTAACTCATGTTTAAACACTTGTCAACAAACTTAGAGCATTTGTGTCGGGCAATAACATTAAGGAAAACTAGAAGCATTTTCAAGACATATGGATACCATCATTCCTTCCAACCATATCAAAAGAGATATCAGGATATGGGTCAGCATCAAAACATGTAGATAACCTTAAATTCATTTACCCTTTCAACCTTTGCAAAGTTATCAAGTAACATCAACTGGCCTCAGAACTGGCTTTTAAAACTGACCCATTGAAACTTTCGGTAATCAGAATCTCAAGCATTGGTTCTCCCTCATACAAGGAACATGAATCCATAACCAACTCACCAAAAAGATCAAACAACCGATTATAATTAATCACCAAAGTCAGCCTGTTAGATATATTCAGATTTAAAACAGTCAAAATCATAGAAATTAGGTTTGGAATTGGCCTGGGAAAATGGTCAAATGGATTGGCAGAGACTTCAAAATCCACAGACAAGTAGTCTTCTAGGTCTGTAGTATGAAAAAACTTTCAATTATGTCAGACCTTGCACAGGGCACAAACTACAAGACCTCAAAGTAGGCTACTTAGAACTCTGAACAAAGCACACAGAGAATTCTAACAAATTGCAAATGGAATGGCACTGGCAAATAGGTCAAACGGGTGCATGGGGGGATAAAAATTAGCAAGATGACTCACTCCCATGCCTATAGTACGATGCCACAACTGGCATGCAATGATCAATCACAGGGAAAAAGACACAGCTCCACAAATAGGGCCTCCGAGAAAAATTGAACAAGTGCACAAGTGCAAAAATAAGGAAACACCTCCGGAAGGGGATAAATAAATGGGGTCAAATATTATCACAGAGGCCTAAAACCTGACACATAAAGAGTATGAAATGTGTACAACAAGACACTAGGCTCAGATTTTCATGCCACTCTCCAGGGTGCATGTTACAAGCTGATAAAGTACCCCTTCCCGGTGACCTTCACACTTAGCAATTTCTGCATTCACGACCTCCTAGAAATGAAACGACGCCAACCCATTTGAAAATGCCATCTAAGAACTCAAAACAACTTGATAGGATGAATGAAAAGCAATGAACATATACACCTCAAGATTTGACCCCAAATACACCCATACTAGCATCCAATACGAGGCCAAAAATGAGCACTAATAAAAAAATTTACATGGTACCTCAAAACTGCATTTTGAGTACCAACACCTTCTCAGTTAGATTCTCATGATTATGGATCATTCTGGGATTTTCTTTCTCCTAGTTTCCTGGGTTTCTTGCCCTGTAATAAATTTGTGATCATTCCTAGCGGGTCTGGTGGGTGAAACCCTAACCCTAGTCATCCGTAGCTTGTTGCAAACTATTTTGGGTTTCCAAGATGACTAGGGGGTATATATTGCAGAATTTTTGACTTAGTAGAGGTTCCAAAAATTTTTGGTCCCTAATTGTTGTTGATGGTATTATACTGAGTAAAGAGAGCTTGGATTTTGGGTCTTTTCCTTTGGTATTTTATTGCTTGGTAATGTATTGATTTTTGAAATTAATGAGAATACACTTGAATTCCTATTTCAAATATTTGATTGTCTTCTTTTCTGATTGTGGATTCATATATGTTAAGGTCACAAAGTGTATTAGCATATGGTAAACAAAGAGTATTGTGAGATCATCTTGGAGTTCCTAACAAAGTTAGAATTAAAGCTTTTAGGGTGATTTCAGTGAGTTCATTATTAGATTGGAATTTGATGATCATGTTTGGGAGTGAGGGGAGTAATAGGAAAAGCACTTACTCTGAGTTCATATGTATTTGAGTTAAGGTTTTAGGGTGATATATGTTATTTAGTGACTCTTTGCCTTAGGATAAGGCACTGATCTTTTCTCTGGAGGTAGTCCATCATCATCAATCACACACACACAAATTAAATGATCAAATTCTTAAATCAGTTAGTAAAGAGTATATTGGTATAACATTTTATGATTCCTTTGAAGAAGTGAATCAAGGGTACACCCACTTGAGCATTAGAGCTTGAATTGTAGGAGGATCTCTTTTGATCCTTGTTAATTGGCCCTCTTCCTTGTAGACTTTGGAGTGGTGATAGAGTCAAAGCTATATTAAAGTTATCCATCAAAGTATAAATCTACAAGTTGAAGATCATAGGGAACTACCAACAAAATGGTTTCTCTACTGGGGAGAGTCTAGAGATAAAGGTTGTCAAGTGCACTCTTTTTTTTCTTTTTGTATTCAGTTAAAGATTTCCCATCTAGGTGGGTGGTGACTCAAGTGGTTAGAACCAGTGTCATACTATAAATCATGGACAAAAGGAGGAATACTAGGTCCTTTGTCAGAAAGAATCTAGAGATCACTCTGGAACAATTACCTAGATAGGAGAAGAAGAGTTGGATAGAAGGAATGGTGAGTTTACTAGTGCTCCTATAAGAGAACAAAGAAATACCAGAGGTAAAGCACCACATGTTTCCTCAAGTGAGGAAGGTTCACAAGATAGAGTTTCTAGATCAGATGGTGGTCACTCTAAAGATAGATTTTATGATACCCCAGAGGCTGTATTTCAAGACAAGGGTCCATTGCCTCCAGGTTAGGATGAACAAGCTAGAGAGATGGGTTTGGAGATTGATTTAGATCTTGATGAAGATAATTTCAAAAGAGAGCCCATGAGACCACGACAAGTTCACTTCCCATATCAAAATCTTACTGATATGGATGTGTCATCAGGTTTTGATGACATTATGGTAGACCCAGATGATTTAAATGCACTAAGGTTACAGTTGGCAGAGTAGGATGCCATACATAAGAGGTTACAAGAGGAGAGAGAAGCTAAAAAGGTGAATGCTCTAATAGAAAGACAGTCTCTCCTTAAAAAGATTAATGAAATGAAGGAGAGAAACAAGATGCTTGCTTCTACTCCTAAGACTTTGCAACATGATGTCTTTGGTGATCTTGAGGCTTTGAGAAGTGAGCAAGAGTGCTTACTACAAGATCATGAATTTGATCAAGAGGGCCCTATGGTTAGATAGGTTCAAAGTTATGCTTCCCTCCCTAAAGATAAAGATGGAAATGAGATCACTAGGCCTGATGTTGCCGCTGGTGAGAAAGGAAAGCAAAATATGGTGGGACATCAAACAAGTAGATCATTAACAATACCAGGGGTCCCACCACCCAATTCAAATAAGGACACAAAGATAGAAAGAAGAAGAAAATAAGATGAGGACCTTGCAAGAGAATTAGAGAGGGCTGAAATTGAAGCTTCCATTGCAGAAAAGAGAAGAAAGATCCATTTCTTGAAGGCTTCATCAGCCAATGCTCTTGGTCCATCTACTACTGAACTAGGTATGCCATCTATGACTACTACTATTCCACTTAGTAATGCTACTAGTTCAATTCCTTCTTCATCTGCTAGGATAGGTGCTGATCTAAGACAATAGTCAAATGCACAAGTAGATGGAAATGTAATTGGAAATGTTAATCCTAGGGTTAACACTAGTTCAAGTTTTCAAAGAAAACCTATGCAATTAGAAGGCTATAGGCAAATTAGTTTTGATGGAATTCTTGGTTACCCAAATTCTTTTCCAAATGATATAAGAGATAAGGTACCTAAGTTTGCTGGTAATAATGCTATTAGTTGTGAGGAGCATCTTAGGTTATTTATTGATATGCTTAATGATTATGAGGTAGAGCATGAGGATGTAGTCATAAAATTATTTGTTCAATCTCTAATGGAGGATGCTAGAGATTGGTTTAAGAGACTTCTTGATAAATGTATTGATACTTGGGATTCTTTTGAGAGATGTTTTAAAGAGCAGTATGGTGATAGGCCTAATGATAGTTTCATGTTGAATGAATTCAATACCATAAGGAAAAATTAGAATGAGACTGCTGTTGAATTCAACATGAAATTTCAGAAGGGTGTGCATAAGTTGTTCCAAGTTATGCGGTTAGATGACAATGTTTGTCTGACCACATACTTCAATGCATTTGATGGAAAGATGGGATACTTGTTGAGGGACAAAGAACCAAGAACTCTTAGAGATTCTTTTAGGATTGCTGTAAATATTGAGAACAATATGAAGATATCAGGGAAATTGGGTGGAAAGAGAGATGACCCTAAGTTGTTTGGGGACAAGAAATAAAAAAAATAAAATGATAAGAGTGTTGGAACTAGGAGGCAAGAAGAAGATAAATTAGATAAGGTGCTCAATGCATTGAAGGACTTGAAGGAACCTACAAATAGGAACATCAGTGCTCCTACCAATAAAAGGCCTCATTTCAACAACAATTTCAATAAGTAGAATAGATTGTAGAATTACCCCTACAACACCTGATGGAAGGATGGAAAGCCTATTGTCCCTACTGCAAGAGGTAAAAATGACAAAGGTGTCCTTGACCCTCTACAAAAAGCTTCAATAAATGTCATGGAGGACATACCTTGGTGTGTTGCATGCCAGTCCCCTCATTCTGCAGAGCATTGTGTAGTTGCACATTCTATGGCTGCAAATCAAGATTGTGGCAATGAGGAGATAGATCAAGAAGAGGATCAAGATGATGTTGGATGCAACATGGCTACTCCATATCTAAGATATGAAGATGATTCTGATTTGGATGAAGAAGCAGATGTAAATGTGAAGAGACATAATCAGGCCCTTTTTCATCAAGAGGTTTTTTCTGATAGTGAAGACATTGATAAGAAGACATGTAACATGAACTCTTCTTCTGAGCTAGTAAATTTAAGAAGACCTTCTAGAGAAGAGATGGATAGGATTACTGCAAAAATGATCACCCAAGTGCAAACTAGAGGCATGGTGGCAAGGAATACAAATGAGAAAGCTATAGGAATGTTTATAAAAAGTACCAACTCCAGAGAGCCTAATAAGAACAAATCAAAAGGTGATCACATGGTGAAATTCAAGAATGTAAAAGGTAAGAATTGTGAGCCTAAGGGAGTTGGAATTGAAAAAATTTCTAATGAGATTGAGAATCCAATTAACACAGTGGCTAAGATTGAAAAAATGAGAGTGGCCAATACACCTAATGTATCAAACAAGCAAAAGGATACTAAAGCGGTGCAGATTGAGATTCCTTTCTCTGTTCTTGTTGATATGTTATCTGTATTGTCCCAAATTATAGTTAAGGTTCCATTGTCAGAATTGTTGAGGATCCCTGAACACAAAGACAGAGCTATTGCATGGGTGGATAATGTTCATAACAATGATGTTGCATGCAATGGATCTTGGGATAAAGCTTTGAAAGGTGTTGTTGCTTAGGGAATTGTATCTCAAATTCCTCCTATATATTTGGATAGTTCTATCAATGCCAGCCTTGAAAACATTGATCCATTATTTTTAAGTGTTCTTGTGAATGGAATGAAATTAAGAAATTGTATGATTGATAGTGGTGCCTCTAATACTATTATGCCTTTTAAAATCATGGAGAAGTTGGGTCTTAAAGTTGATATAGTTCAGGGTAGATGTTGTGCAATGGATCAGAGGGAGGTACCAATTATTGGGAATATCAATGCAATGCCATATAGGCTGGCAGCATATCCAGAGAAAGAGTTAACAATGAGTGTTTTGGTGGTGGACATCCCTCCTCATTATGGGATGCTACTATCTAGAAGGTGGAGTGCTGCCATGGGTGGAAGTTTACAATGTGATTTGTCCTATGCCACTTTCAAGATTGAGTGAGAACCAAGAGTATGCCACATGATTGAGAGAAATATTGATAATGAAACTACATATTTTTGGATACTGATATTAATAATTTTAGGGTAGAGATCCCTGTATTTGAAAATGAACCTATTTTGTCACCTATCTCTGTTGAGGTAAGTGCTAATTCTATGAAGGGTGATTTGTGGTTAATGTACTTTGATGGTGCAAATTGCAAAGATGGAGTAGGAGCAGGTATTCTACTTATTTCTCCTGATGGAAATACCTACAAATTTTCTTTCACATTGAATTTATTTTGTACCAACAATATAGCAGAATATGAGGCATTGTTGTTAGGACTGAGGTTGGCACAAAAACAAGGAATTAAGTGTTTGAGTTTTGTTGGTGATTCTAAGTTGGTGGTGTCCCAAGTCAAGTCAGTATATGCTTCCAAGAACAAGAGGTTGAAACAATATAGGAATGCAGTTTGGGATTTGATTGAACATTTTGATGCCTTCAATATTGAGTGGAAGGATAGGAGTAACAATAAGATGGCTGATTTGTTAGGCAATATTGCAATCAATCCCACTGATATTACTTTTGCTGGTATCCCTAAAGTTGAAATTCAACCTAGGCTAGTGTACCAGACAATATTGAGAATTAGCAAGTTTTTGATGATGATAATGATATCTTGAAGTTTATGAGTTGTGAAGATTGGTATCATGGTCAAGAATTTGATTGTTCAGCCTTGGTTGAATCTATAGAAGGAAAAGGGATTGTCTTTGGAAATGAGGTCATTCAACTTAGAACTAACAAGGTGCCCAAGGGGCTTGTTGTTTTGGAGACTATCTTTGATAACCAGGATAGAGTTCAAATAATATCAAAAGGGAAGATCATGCTGATCTAGAGGGGATAAATCTTGGAACACATGAAGCACCTAAGAAAATATACATTGGTAGGGACATGTCTCACAATGTGAGAAAATATTTGATTGAATTATTGAGAAAATTTAGGCATGTTTTTGCATGGTCATATGATGACCTAAAGGTTTATAGAGAAGATTTGTTTCAACATATTATTCCATTGAAATAAGATGCTAAACCTTTCCAGCAAAAACAAAGGTCTATAAATCCTACTTTGGCACCCAAGATGCAAGAAGAGTTAATGAAGTTAAGAGATGCTGGAATTATCAAGCCTATAAGGCACTCTTCTTAGGTGTCAAACCTTGTTCCTGTGAGAAAAAAGAATGGTGACATTTGGCTTTGTGTGGACTTCAGGAATTTGAACATCAGCTCATTAAAGGATAACTATTGTCTACCCAATATGGAAGCTATGTTGCAGAGAGTGACCGGGTCAAAATTGATGTCTATGATGGATGGTTTCTCTGGTTACAATCAGGTAATTGTCAAAGAATTAGAACAATTCAAGACAACTTTCACTACACCTTGGGTAACATATGTTTATGTGAGGATGCCTTTTGGTCTCACAAATGTTGGTGCTACTTTTCAGAGGGTAATGGATGTTTCCTTTTCAAATTTTATTGATGATTTCCTTGTTTTTTATCAAGATGATCTAACTACCTATTCCAAGAAGGAAGAAGACCACTGTATTCATTTAGAGAAAATATTTTAAGGGCTTTGGAATATGGCATTTCATTAAACCTAAGGAAATGTGCTTTTGGTGTCATTGAGGGTAAGTTGCTTGGCCACTTGGTTGGAAAGCAAGGAGTGAGAGTTGACCCTGAGAGGGTAGCAACCATTGATAAAATTTAGAGACTGAAGAATGTTAAAGGGATTCAGTCCTTTGGTCAGGTCAATTTCTTAAGGAGGTTTGTGACAAATTTTGTAGAGGTTACTAGACCTATTTCTAAGATGTTGAAGAAGGGATCTACAATCAATTGGGAGGGTGAGCCTGATGAGGCTTTCAAAAATATCAAGCAGGCTATCAAAGATGAGCCAGTGCTTAAGGCACCTGATTATAGTATCCCAATGCATATCTTTTCATTTGCATCTTTTCACACTATTGCTGCAGTTTTGTTACAAAAGAATAAGGATGGTTTTGAGAAGCGTATTGCATTTTTCAGTAAATCTTTGCAGGTTGCTGAATTGAAGTATGACATAAATGAGAAATAAGCTTATGCACTTGTGAAGGCAATAAATGCTTTTAGGTGTTACTTGATGGGGGCAGTTGTGAAGGATATTTTCTCACAGCAAGAGGTATCTGGGAGAAGATGCAGATGGATCAATAGGATCCAAGAATTTAATGTTGATGTCCAAATTACTAAATTGGTTAGAGGATAGGGATTGGAAAAACTGATGGCCCAATCCAATCTTGATGCTAATCAGATAAATCATTCTGAAATTGATTATACATGTGACATGGATGATTGTGTTTGGTATCAAGATATTATCTATTACTTGAGAAATATGACTTGCCCAACAGGAATGAATGATAATCAGATGAGGACAATGAAGTTATAGGCCATCAAGTATGTAATTGTGAAACGTAAATTGTATAGAAAGAATTTAGATTGCATACTTCTTTAATGTGTAGATGAAAATCAGGCTAGCAAGCTATTAACAGAAATGCATGAGGGAGTTTGTGGTGGGCATTATATGGGTAAAACAACTACTCATAAAATCTTGAGAGTAGGATTCTGGTGGCCCACAATCTTCAAGGATGTAGAACATTTGGTAAGGAGGTGTGATGCTTGTCAAAGGTTCTCTAGTAAGCTTAAATTTTTAGGTAATGTGCCATTAAAACTAGTAGAAGTACAAGCTCCTTTCCAACAATGGGGAATTGATTTCATAGGGGAGATACCAAACAATTCAAGTGGAGGACACTCATGGATCTTAGTTGCCACTAATTACTTTACAAAGTGGGTAGAAGCTATACCTACAAGAAATGCAACTAGTAAGGTGGTAATTGATTTTTTGTTGAATAATATTGTTACAAGGTCTGGTTGCCCTGAGAGAATAGTAAGTGATAATGCAATGTGCTTCAGGTCTACTGAATACAAGGAATCATGCAAAGGTTTAGGAATTTAGATCTCTAATTCCTCACCTTATCATCCACAAGGAAATGGTCAGGCAGAATCTACTAATAAGAGTTTGATTAAAATCCTCAAGAGGATTCTTGAAAGGAATAAGAGGGCATGGAATTCAAAGCTGCCATTAGCTCTATGGGCTGATAGGGTAACTGTAAAGAGGGCAATTGGTTGTGCACCATTTGACCTAGTATATGGAATACATACAAGGATGCCTCAAAATAATTTATTGGAAATGTACAAGTTTTTTCAGTTATATAATGATGATATAGATGATGAGATGTAGTTGAGAATTGAGGACCTCATTAGGTTGGATGAGACTAGAAGAGAGTTAGTTGAAAGAAATGCCAAGTTGTAGTTGTAGGTTAAAAATTTATATGATAAGAAGACTATTGAAAGGAAGTTTGAACCTGGTGATTTGGTGTTAATTTGGAATGCTAGACTGGAGGATAAAGGAAAACATGGTAAGTTTGATCCCATCTGGCTAGGGCCATATCTAATTCATGAGAAATGGGGCCAAGATTCTTACATTGTCAAGGAATTAAATGGTGACATTTAGGAATTTCCTGTTCATGGACAATTCTTGGAGAAATACTTCAATTGAAGGTATTCTATTTTCCATGAATAGTACTTAGGTTTGTATATTTTGTAAATTCTATAAATAAGTTGCTTGCCCCTACCCTGTTTTGTCCTGGTCTATAAGGTTTTGGTCCTGTTGCTCTTTGTTGTCAATTTTCCAGTGGGATGGTCTTCTTTTACCAGTGATTCTAGATCCTTGCTATGCCTGCAGGAGGCATACATCCCCAGACAGAGCCACTATTAGCACGTGCAAAAAATTTCATGGCTGTAGCATTTTCCCCCTAGTCTCTGCAGTGTTTTTCATGCCTCTGGCATAAGCCCTTAGTTCAAATTTTTGAAAATCTAGCCATTATGTTCAAAAACCCTTTGTTATGCCCTGGCCTTATTCTAATTTGATGTTACTTTCTTCAGGCCACTTAAAAATCCTTTAAAGCATGTGTTAAAATTGGTGACCTCTTTGTCGCGTGATTGCGTGAACCTTTTTCATGTCTTGCGATCATGCGACTAAAGTTTTATGTTGGGCCCCCTTGATTTATTTTCCTAAGTCTCTAAACCCCCGGTGGCCTTTAATATTTCCTAAGGTCCTCAGCACCTAATTTTTCCTAAAAGCCTAAGTCCTGCGCTTTAATTTTTCTTATGTTTTGGCTTAATATTTTCCTTGGCCTGATCTTCTGACATCTCAATCTGATGGTTAGCATAAGTTCATATAGGATTTGTCAGGAGCTTGAGATCTTACGCCAGTTGTTGATTCTCCTTTATGATAGAGCTTCTCAAATAGGTGGGTCCATTGACACATATGCACAAATGGTGACATCTTATTGGTCCATGTTTTGACACGTTGGCAGTTGTCAGTGGGTCTTGGGTTGCCAGCTTGTTAGAGGGTCTTGACACTTGCAGTGAATCAATGGAGAGCGTAAATTCTTATGAGATGTGTTAGACATATGAGATTTTGAGACAACCATTGATTCTTTTGTATGACATAACCTTTTCTTTTGGCAGGTCCATCTACCAGATAAGCTGATTTGTTGTACTGTGATTGGTCCACATTGTGTGAGCTGGAGGTGTTGTCAGGTGGGCCCGGTATCTCAATCAGAGGATTCCTAATCGACGGTTGGCATGTAAGCGCATAGAATCTTTTGAGCCTTTCAGATCTTCCGCTAGCCGTCCAATATTCTAGGCAGCTTAATGTTCTTAGTGGGACCATTTTCTAGGTGGTGCAGGATTGTTCAAATTTTATTGGTCAACGTGGATGCTGCAGCAAGGTGGGGTCATTGTCAGAGAGATCAGTGATGAGGACAAGATCTACGGTCGACATAAGTTCTCATGAGTTTTGTCAGAGCTATGAGATCTTACACCTGTTGTCTGATTATAAGGCTTATAGAAAGTGGGTCCTATGTCAGTGTGATTGAGCATGAGCCGCGAATGATGTAGTGACATGTGGCAAGTTTTTAGGTAGGCCTAGGTGGGGTCAAAGGTCTTTCGGTGATTCTGATAAAGTGTTTAGCGACCTGATAAATTTTAATGCCTTTCACTCATTCATGAAATGAAATGGCGGTGATCCAAAATGATTAGCAATTCAGTGAAGAAGGGTCACATAATCGCTAGATATATTGGTGGAAGTAAAGAATGTTCTGCAAACTGGTGAAAGCCTTTTGTCACCAGTTCACCAAATGTAACCGGGATAAGTTTATTTTCTTGCAGTCGCTAGTTCGCGGGGTTAAGTAGTGAGTTAAGATTTCATTCTATGAATAATAAAATGTCCTTGTTGTGTAGTCACTGACTGTTAACCCAGGGTTTCCTGATGAGTAAGACATAAGACCATGAAAGGGAGAGATCAGACGGTCAGGACTTAAAGTTGGCCCAGATTTAAATTATGACCGTCGATTCACTGCTGGCGCTTGAAACTGACCGTTTGTTTTCAAATTTAAATTTTTGAAGGGTTTCCTACGACCAAAAGGACTAGAATTCAATGTAGAAGTGACTAGAGATGGTAGGAGATGATCTGCTTGCTGTTATAGTGTGGTCCAGGGTGTTCTTTAATCATCTGTAGGGGTCTATACCATGTGGTTTTTTGCTCGAGGTGTGTTGCGGGTGATTGAAAGGGTTGAAATTTTGGATGTTTTTGTGGTTCTCAGTACCTTCTTAGTGAGATTCTCATGATTATGGATCATTCTGAGATTTTATTTCTCTTGGTTTCTTGGGTTTCTTCCCCTGTAATAAATTTGTGACCATTCCTAGTGGGTCTGGTGGGTGAAACCCTAACCCTAGTCATCTGTAGCTTGTTGCAACCTATTTTGGGTTTCCAAGATGACTAGGGGGTATATATTGCATAATTTTTGACTTAGTATAGGTTCCAAAACTTTTTGGTCCTTGGTTTTTGTTGATGGTATTATACTGAGTAAAGAGAGCTTGGATTTTGGGTCTTTTCCTTTGGTATTTTATTGCTTGGTATTGTATTGATTTCTGAAAATTAATGAGAATACACTTGAATTCCTGTTTCAAATCTCTGATTGTCTTATTTTCTGATTATGGATTCATATATGTTAAGGTCACAAAGTGTATTAGCATATGGTAAACAAAGAGTATTGTGAGATCAGCTTGGAGTTCCTAACAAAGTTAGGATTAAAGCCTTTAGGGTGATTTCAGTGAGTTCATTATTAGATTGGAATTTGATGATCATGTTTAGGAGTGAGGGGAGTAATAGGCAAAGCACTTACTCTAGGTTCATATGTATTTGAGTTAAGGTTTTCGGGTGATATATGTTATTTAGTGACTCTTTGCCCTGGGATAAGGCACTGATCTCTTCTCTGGAGGCAGTCCATCATCATCAATCACACACACAGAAATTAAATGATCAAATCCTTAAATCAGTTAGTAAAGAGTATATTGGTATAATATTTTATGATTCCTTTGAAGAAGTGAATCAAGGGTACACCTACCTAAGCATTAGAGCTCGAAGTGTAGGAGGATCTCTTTTGATCTTTGTTAATTGGCACTCTTCCTTGTAGACTTTGGAGTGGTGATAGAGTCAAAGTTATATTAAAGTTATCCATCAAAGTATAAATATACAAGTTGAAGATCAAAGGGAACTACCAACACTTTCAACAAATATCTAAGGAACCAATGAGAATTGAGAACACAAAGCACATGGACCACTCAAAGGAATTGAATCTTGATCACACAAATTCAACTTTGAATCTAAACCACTCAATTTTTTCCTTTTGTCCAAAGCTTTGAGACAAACATTTAAATTGTCCCCCCATTCAAAAACATTGCAAAGTTTTTGACTCAACCAAGGCTAAATCATGATTACTTCACTCTACCCCCTACCCTTGGGAATTTACTATAAATAAGAGGCATTTTGTGAGCATAATAAGCAATTAGAGATTTGAAGAGTAAAGCATCCTTATTATAGTCAATTTCATGAGCAATTAAGAGCATTTGAGAGCATTTATCATTTGCATTTACATTTTATCATAGCATAATGGAGAATTATGAGCTAGATTAGGCATATTAGTATCATAGATTTCTCATTTTAGAAATGTCACTAGTAGGGAATACAAAGCTGAGAGCTCTAGTTACCACATCTAATTAGAGAATCATGAGATGTCATGGATGTTAAATGCATTTCTTAGTTTAAATTTGCATTGTATTTTCTTTGAATTTTTAGTTAATAATCCTAATTTCATGAAGGTGTTTAACATACACACACAAATGGCACCCACCGTGGGGCTCTAAGCCTCATTTCTAACATTTTCATCAAGTTTTTGTGTGTTTTTGTTGTCACTTTTCTATGAATTTTTGCATAAAATAGGAGAAATGACATGTATGAAGGATTAAATGATGCTTGTGATCACTGTTATGATGCTTACTAGCAAGTAACTGACACTTGAATGATAAATTGTCATGCTTGTGAGATAAAGTGTTACACATAGGAGTGTAAAGTGATGCCTGAGACCTAAGAAGTACCATGTATTCACTATCTTTTGTCACCTGTGAATATCTTTATGATGCAGTTTACTGCAAACTGTCATGCCTAGTATCTCTTAACTAATGCCTAGTATTTGTTAATTGCCACTTTAAATAGCTTATCATACATAATTTTCATTAATTTTCACACCTAGTAATTAAAGTGTTACGCTTGCTAAACTTTAAATGTCGCCTGAGTCACTAGAAAGTGACGATAGATATTTTTAAAGTTACACCTGCTATCATTTTAATCATGCATATTAGTTGACTAATGATGCCTACTACTTTTTGCTTTAATTTTCTATCAAATCTATAGATTCTATTTTCTTACTCTCTGTTTTTATTTTTACTGCAGATGAGCAAACATAGGAAAGTTCAAAAGCTAGAGAGTAGAGTCACACAGCCAAGCAAAGAGGTAAGAATACAAGCTAAACATGAAAAGTAATTTCATAGTGCTTTAATTTTAGAGAGTTTAGGCTTAGAAGAGGAATTTTATGCTCATTACATCAAGGTGTTAGAAGCTTACAAGCTTAAATTTCCTACCTTAAATTGAAATTTGTTTACATTAAGTTGTTGAAATTTTCATTGAAAAATCTTGTGAAAACACTTAATTGTACTTCAAATTGTTCCTTTATGGTTTCCCTCATTTTGTATGGCTTTGTTGAGTAACTTGTTGGAGGAGGGAGCGGGAACGATCACCACTAGGTGAGTGAAAGAAAAAACAAGCAATCAAAAACCTCATAAAAGCACCTAGCCTTTTTGCTAGCTACAAAAGAGAGGTATTCATCAAATCAAGCTTGCACTTGCTTAAATTGTGGCATTCATTGAATCTATCTTAATTAAAATAAGAAATTAACACAAACACCTCAATTATAAGAATCTTGTTGTCAAGAGATTGAAAAAGAACAATTGTTGCTTGAGTGTTTGGAATGAAGAAAGACAATAGGGATATGCTCTTCACTTTTTAAGTGAACCAAATTCCCAAACTTGTTGGACTAAGTTCAATTTTCTTTTTTTCTATACATGCTAGTTAAAATAGAGCAATAAAGGGCCTGCCTCCCAAGATTTTCCTTATGAGGATGGTGAGAGGGAATGACCCAAGTGGGAGACAATCACCTTAGCCGTGGTACTATCCAACCCACTATTAAAAAAATACACTCTTCCTTAATAGGGGAGTGACTAGATTATGTGCAAGTTTCTTCACTTCCGCTAGTAGTCCTTTTGGATTGCGCCAAATCATGCTTTTGTGCATGTGGGAAGCCCCCAAGTGGGAAAAAGACCTTGGCATGGTTTAGAATGGAAATATTCATTAAATCTTGATAAGTAGTAAGCTACCTTATAGAGCCAAATTTAACTATAGGTAAAATTGATTGGAAGACTTTCTTGTTCAATACTTGTGAAAAATGACCGAGAACATACACTTTTAGTGTGGTTTTAGGGACATGGTGCAAATTTGATGTGTGTGTTGCATTTGTACTTCATTTTCAAGTAAGAAAATTCCACAGACCGGATCTTACAATTTTTAAAATCTAAAATTTACAACTTGGTCTGCAAAGTGCCACCTGTGCACAAAGAAAAACCGTGTGTCAGTAGTAAAGTCACGCCTGTGACTATTCAAAAAATGCCTGTTAGTAGTAAAATCATGCTTGAGACATATTAAGTAACGCCTGTAAAAATTGGAAAAATAACTATCAATAGGAAAGTGCCGCCTGCACATTTGTAGAGTGCCACCTAAATCAATACCAGTCAACGCATATCAACTTTTAAGTCACGCCTACACGCAGGCAAGTGATGCCCAGAAACAAAAAAGGGAAAATAGTGAGCATTTTCCAAGGGTTTCAAAAAATTTTGGTTCCAGATTCTGATACCCTTTTGGCTATTTTATTTGTTCCAGTACCTTGCCTGGTCAGAAATCTTGATTTTGAGCAATTTTGAAAATTTCACAAGGATTCGACCACAAGCCAGCAAGATAAAGTCTATTTTCAAGTGGTTTATGTTCATGCCTACTTTTACTCGATCATATTACATAAAGAAAACCTTGCAAGTAGACAGAACTTATCTGAGACAAGAGCTTCCTTTCCCAAGTGATACTTCTACCATCCCAAAAGTACCACAAGAACAACTTGTTCAAGAAGTGAAAACCAACATGATGTACTCCGGTAGCTTGGGTAATAACAACAATGGAGGTATTGACCCAAACAATCAGGGAAATACCAATAATGGAGGAATAGACCCTAACACTCAAGGAATTGATAACACTAACCCTAGGGCTAATGGTGAACCAACTACCAAAGATGCCACTAATGAGAAGGTTAGTGAAGCTATAAAAAGTCTATATTTCTTGAAATTTATGGAAAAAGAAATGGAAAGAGACAAGGAAAAGCACTTTCTAGATCTAGCCCGAAAAGGTCTTAAACTCCCTCATGATTATGATGTTAATCAACTTAGAACACAAGAAGTTGAAGAGAGCCCGATCGATATCATGAATAAACAATTTAAGTTATTTCAAATGCAATTGGACATGATAAAACAAAGTGGGGCTCCAAAGCCCTTTTCAATAGAAGCATTATGTCCATTTCCATTTGACAAGAGTCTAGTCATGGTACCATTCCCCATCAACGTAGTATTTCCTAAGTATGATAAATACGAAGGAACATTGGATCCTCAAGATCATCTACAAGAATTTTGTGTATTGAGCTTAGAATTCATCCATGATACCACTTATTTAATTAGATTATTTCCTAGGAGTTTGGGAGGTATGGCCATGGAATGGTTCTAGAAATTACCTTCTGGCATTAAAATTTTTGAAGAGCTAGCCTCTAAATTTGTGGCACACTACTCATACAATATCAAACATGAAGTCACAATGATCACCTTATGTAATACCAAGAAAAAAGAAGGAGAAGGATTCCTAATCTTCCTGCAAAGATGGAGGAAGGTATTTGCTAGATATCTCCGGAGTGTACTGGAAAATGAGAAGATGGATATCTTTATCAATAGCTTGAGTAGTGAGATGAATTATTGGTTGTGAATGCAATGTCCTAAGACCTTCCAAGATCTTATTGAGAATGGAGTAACCATGGAAGAGGTATTAGTTAAGAGTGGAGAGTTAAAACTCTACAAGGACAATAAGAATTACAATAACAATACCTCCAACAACAACCATAACAACCAGAATAAGAACTTTTCTAACAGCTATAATCAGTTTGGGTTGAAGAATAGCAATAAAGGAGTGGTCAATGATGGTGTTGTCAATTCTAGTAATTTAAAAGTGACTCTCTTTGCTCTCAAAATAACACCTAATCAGGTGAACAATGCAAATTAGGCTCCCAAAGTGCCTTACAACAACAATACCAATAGTGGCAATTTTGGGAATAATCAAGAAGGTAAAAAATCTAACAAATTCTTGGTACCAACTCCCAAGAGGAACTTCACACCTTTGGGTGAACCTCTTGAGAAAGAATTGAGGACTCTCATTGCTAACAAGATCGTTAATTTACCTAGCATTCAACCCTATGAGAAACAGAATAAACCCAGCTGGTGGAGTGAGAATAGTCATTGTGAATATCATAGAATTAGAGGGCATAGGACCAATGAGTTCTTACAGCTAAAGAATGTGGTGCAAAACCTTATTTATAATGATATGATCACTATAGAGGGGCCTCAAGGTAATGAAGATCATACAATGTTTAAACAACCTTTTTATAACCATGAAAAAGGTGAGTCATCCAATGGGAATAAACAAAGCAGCAATAATATCAATTTTGCTCCTCATTATGAAAAAATCATCAATACTTTATCTAGTCATGAGCATATTGTCAATACTATTGTGATCAAGGAACAACCCCAAAAGGAAACATCTAATGTTATCTCTAGGGGGCAGGCTTCAAGGATTACCTTGCAAGGGGTTGATCCTAAAACTATTAGTCCTCCAAAATCTAACATTTTGGCAAAACAACTGACTACAACAGCAAAACCATATAGTTTGGTAGATCAACTACAAAAGACTCCAGCACAAATTTCTATCTTGGAGTTATTAAATTTATCGCCAAATCACAAGGAAATATTAGAGAAAGCTTTAGTGGAAACTAATGTTCCTACCAACTTGGATGAGGAGAAGTTTCAGAATATGGTAGGACATCTCATTGCACCCCATTGCCTTTCATTTTTAGACCATGATGACATGTCCATTACCCATCCCCAAAATCTACCATTGCATATAGAAGTCTTGATTGAAAGACATAGGGTCAAGAGAGCTCTCATAGATGGGGGAGCTGGTCTTAATATCTGCACTTTGAGCCTTGTTAAATCTCTAGGATAATTTGAGTCATGCATTGATCCTTTAAAAAGAATTACTAATGCAGGAGCATCCTGGGTGAAAGAGCAATCTTGCATCACCCAAAAAAAAATTAAAAAAAATCTTTGTTTTTATATTTAATAAGGGCAATTTTGTGCAGAGCTGCTATTTATGGAAAGTTACTATTTTTGGTAATTTTGGTATGTGCTCAGAATGATCTGATTTCTTTCTTGGAGGTTCATTTTGGTCATATAAGTCTGCCAGTAAAGTTTCATTGCCAGATCAAGTGTATATTGGAAGATATTGAAGATTTTCGGTATTGGCAGCAGGGTACAGAAACTTTGAACTCAATTTTTAAGGCTTTAGAGGCCCCAGATGAGGTCAAAAATTTGGGTGATAGGCGCTTGCATGGGTCAAGCCTGTAGAGTGCTTCGTGGTATTTTCAAAATGAGGTTATAATAGCCGATCGGGTCAACTGGTGATGACTTATGGTCTTCAGAAGTTGGGCCACCTGAAATGGCGAAAAATAATTTTCTTCAAAATTTCTGTTCGGGTTTCAAAGGTTATCTTGAGCTGACTATGATGTAATAAAATGTAAAATAAAATAATTCTAAGTTTGGTCGGCCTTATTGGCTAAAATTCTAGAACCTTCCCAGGCGGTGGAAAATTGCCTATATAAGGAAGGCTGTATTATTGTCTTAGGCAGTTCAGAATAGTTCTGGGTAGTAGATCTGGGTAATAGTTCGAGGCTTTTTCCTACAGAATATTGTAAGGGAATGCCCATGTGGCTTTGCATATTGTAATTCTGAAAGTTTGTAATTCCACATTTGTGGAGCTAATAAGAAGCCAATTTTCTGTTCTTGCATATTGTTGTTGTTTCTCTATTTCTGTTATGTGTTTGTGGTATTAAGGGGAGCACCCTTCATCAAGTGGTATCAGAGCAGGAGTTCCTAAGTGTGTAAATAGATCACCGACTGTGAGGTAGTTTGCACCAGGACCGTGGTTAGGGTTTCAGCGTGCATCGCAAAAATGCCTCCATGAAGGGAACGTGGCGGAAGAGCTGGTGTTGTAACACCTGAGGTTAGGGCACTGCAGAGATAAGTGCAAGCATTGCAAGAAGAGATTCGTAGAGGAATGAATCTTAATATCAGAGATGAAAGCGAGGATGAAGCTGAAGAAGAATATCAAGAAGGAGAAGTCAAAATTGTGAACCAGGAGGAAGAAAGACTTTTTCGGGCCATTTCTAAGATTGGGAAAAGACCTAAGATTGAAGTTCCTACATTTTTTGGAAATCTTAACCCAGAAGAATTGATCAACTAAATCAATGAATGTGAGGAATATTTTGAGTATGAAGATGTTGAGGATCCTGATAGGGTCAAATTTGTGAAGGCCAGATTGAAAGTTCATGCGAAGATATGGTGGCAAGAGATTCAGTTGGAGTGAAATAGAAGGGGAAAGGAGAAAATCACGAGATGGGATCAGATGGTGGATAAATTGAAGCGACAGTTCATTCCTGTTGATTATGAGCTTGACCTAATGAAGAAAATGCAGAGTTTGAAGCAAGCAAGAAGATCTGTTCAGGAGTATACAGAGGAGCTAAATCTAGTTCGAATGAACAGTATTGAAGAGGCATACCAGTTTTCCCTAAAAGTAGAGGAAAAGCTGAACAAGAAGTTTGAGAGCAGACAAAATGGAAGAGGTCGCGGTGGATGATCTGGTGGATGGTCATATGGTGGCCAAAATGAAGATCTAAAAAAGAAGGATGAGGCCAGTAGCAGTCAGAATCAGCGAGGAAATAATTCTAATCGCTTTCAGGATCAGAATAATAGAGATCAGAGAGGAAGAGGAAGAGGACAACGATCTGGAAGAGGTAGCTTCCGTGGAACATGTTTTCACTATGGAGAAGAAGGTCAGAGGGCATTTGAATGTCCTCAGCACCAACGAAGAACAGATAGGAGAAATGAAGGCCAGGCCAGAGTTGCACATGTAGATGAAGATGCTAGATCATCAAATTCTAAAGATGCTGAAAGAGGAGAAACATTGATTAACAGAAGAGTCCTGTTGAGTGGTGAGAATGAACCTAAGCAAAGGAGGAGCCTATTTCACACCAGGTGCAAGTGTGAAGGTAAATGTTGTGATATGATTATTGATAGTGGAAGCACTGACAATTTGGTGTCAGAAGAGATGGTGACAAAGTTGAAGCTCAAGAGATAGAAACACCCACATCCATATCAGATTGCCTGGGTACAGGATGACCACAAGGTCATGGTCAATGAACAATGCCTGGTGAAGTTCAAGATTGGCGGATACCAAGATGAGGTATTGTGTGATATCATATCTATGGATGCATGTCATATGTTGTTGGGTAGACCATGGCAGTTTGACAGATGTGTTGTACATGATGGTCATGTGAATACCTATTCCTTGACAAAGGATGGAGTGCGACATAAGCTAAAACCATTGAAGGAGACTGAAGAAAAGGTATGTGGTAATGCAAAGATAACTTTTGTTGATGGAAGAAATTTCCTAGATGGTATGAGGCATGAGCATGTATGTTTTTCTTTAATTCCAAAAGCTGGTAAAGAGGAAGTAGAAGATGTTCCTGTAGAAGTTGCAAATTTGTTGAATGAGTTTCAAGATATTGTATCCGATAACGTGCCTGATGGATTACCACCAGTCAGGAAGATCAGTCATCAGATGGACTTGATCCCAGGAGTGATTTTGCCGAATAAGGTAGCACACAGAATGACACCTGCAGAAAGTGAGGAGTTGAACAGACAAGTACATGAACTGTTACAGAAAGGATTGATCTGTGAGAGTCTGAGTCCCTATGCTGTACCAGCAGTATTAGCACCAAAGAAGAATGGAGAATGGAGGATCTGTATAGATTCTATGGCAATAAACAAGATCACAATCAAGTACAGGTTTCCATTGCCATGAATGGATGACATTATGGATTGTTTGAGTGGAGCTGTATATTTCTCAAAGATAGATATGAAGAATGGATATCATCAGATTCGAATCAGAGAAGGAGATGAATGGAAGACTACCTTCAAGACAAAGGAAGGACTGTATGAGTGGTTAGTCATGCCTTTTGGGCTAACCAATGCACCGAGCACTTTCATCCCGCTCATGAACGAGGTTCTGAAAGAATTTCTGGTTAAGTTTGTCATTGTTTACCTAGATGATATTTTGATTTTTAGCAAGACATTGGAGGAACATATGATTCATATTTGTTTGGTGTTTGAGAAGTTGAGAGATGAGAAATTGTTGATTAATTTGAAGAAGTGCAGTTTTGTGAAGAAAGAGTTAGTGTATTTGAGATTTGTAGTTTCAGCAGAAGGTCTAAAAATGGACCCAGAGAAGGTACAAGCTATCTTTGAATAGCCTACTCCAAGGAGTGCTACTGAGGTAAGATCTTTTCATGGTTTAGCTAGCTTTTATAGAAATTTTATCAAAAATTTTAGCAGTATTTGTGGACCCTTGACTGAAACAATGAGAAGGGATAGAAAAAAGTTTAAGTGGACTAATGGGGCAGAAAAGAGTTTTCAATTGTTGAAACAAAAAGTTACAGAACAACCTATTTTAGCACTTCTAGATTTTAATAAGGTGTTTCAAGTAGATTTTGATGCTAATGGTACTGCAATAGGAGCTGTTATGAGCCAAGAAGGTAAACCTGTTGCTTATTTCAGTGAGAAGTTAAATGATGCCAAAAGGAAATATTCTGTTTATGATCAGGAATTTTATGCTATAGTTCAGGCATTAAAGAAGTGGAGACATTATCTACTTCCTAAGGAGTTTGTTTTGTATACTGATCATCAAGCTTTGCAATATTTGAATAGTCAAGGAAAATTGAATCAAAGGCATTTGAAATAGGTTGAGTTTTTGTAGAGTTATACATTTGTTTTGAAACACAGGAGTGGAAAGTCTAATAGGGTTGTAGATGCTCTTAGTAGAAGGCAACTATTGCTGACAGAAATGCAGATTGAAGTGGTTGGGTTCAAGGAACTCAAGAATTTATATCCAGAGGATCCTGATTTTGGTGAAGCTTGGAAAGCTTGTACAGAACCTGTTACTCTAGACAGGATGAAATGGTTGGATTTCATCATCTAGGATGATATGCTATTCAGAGGGAGTCAGTTGTGCATTCCACGAAGTTCTATGAGGGAGAATCTCATCAAGGAGAAGCATATCGAAGGATTGGCTGGACATTTTGGTTGTGATAAAACTCTTGGTTTGGTTAGTGAGAATTATTATTGGCGACAGTTGCAGCAAGATGTGAAGATGTTTGTATAGAGTTGCAGAGTATGTCAGATGGTGATAGGAGTGAAGCAAAATACACGGTTGTATTAGCCATTACCCGTACCAAAGAAGCCTTGGGAGGATATCAGCATGGACTTTATTCTTGGTTTACCGAGGACTCAGCGGGGACATGATTCAATTTTTGTGGTGGTTAACAAATTTTCAAAGATGGCACATTTCATTCCCTGCAAGAAGACTAATGATGTTGTTCATGTAGTAGAATTGTTTTTCAGAGAAGTAGTGAGACTTCATGGTTTGCCAAAGACCATAGTTTCAGATTGGGACACTAAGTTTGTTGGATATTTCTGGTGTACATTGTGGAAGAAGTTGAAGATAGATTTGAAGTTTAGTTCATCACATCATCCATAGACTGATGGATAGATAGAGGTGGTGAATAGGAGTTTGGGAAATTTGCTGAGATGTTTGGTTGGAGATAAGCCAACAGGATGGGATTTGATTTTACCATAGGCAAAATTTGCATACAATAATTATGTCAATAGGAGCACTGGTAAATCACCATTCCAAATTGTATATGGAAGTAGTCCAAGAAATGCATCTAAATTGAGGAAGATAGATAAAGGAGAAATAAGTAGTGCTGAAGCTAAGGATTTTGCAGAACACTTGAAGAACATCCATGGGGAGGTGAGGAAGCATATCACTAAGATGAACGCATAGTATAAGGCTAAGGCAGATGAGAAAAGGAGCTATAAGGAATTTCAAGTTGGTGATGAAGTCATGGTTCATTTGCAGAAGGAGCGGTTTCTAGTTGGTACATATAACAAGCTGAAAATAAAAAAGTTTGGACCATGTAGGATACTAAAGAAACATGATTCAGGAAACGCATATGAGGTAGAATTGCCTACTGAGCTAAATATTTCACGAGTGTTTAACATTTCAGATCTGACAGAGTATCATGAAGGAGGTGTTGAAGATGAGATCACAGCAGCATAGTGGAGTATTCCAGCAACTAGTTTAGACACTAAGGAGATCGAAGATATACTGGCCAGTCATGTTGGCAGAAGCATGAGGAATAGGACATATGAAGAATATCTGGTCAAGTGGAAAGGATGACCTATTGAAGATTCATCATGGCTAACAAAAGAAGAGGTTAGCCATCTTGGTTTTCCTCTATACACTTGAGTCATGACAGGGTCACTTCTCAAATTACCCTAGGATGCAGGAGCATCTTGGGTGAAAGAGCAATCTTGCATCACCCAAAAAAAAATAAAAAAAAATCTCTATTTTTATATTCAATAAGGGCTATTTTGTGCAGAGCTGCTATTTATGGAAAGTTACTATTTTTGGTAATTTTTGTATGTGCTCAGAATGATTTGATTTCTTTCTTGGAGGTTCATTTTGGTCATATAAGTCTGTCAGTAAAGTTTCATTGCCAGATCAAGTGTATATTGGAAGATATTGAAGATTTTCGGTATTGGCAGCAGGGTACAGAAACTTTAAACTCAGTTTTGAAGGCTTTAGAGGCCTCGAATGAGGTCAAAAATTTGGGTGACAAGTGCTTGCGTGGTTCAGGCCTGTAGAGTGCTTCGTGGCATTTCTGAAATGGGGTTATAATATCCAATCGGGTCAACTGGTGATGACTTATGGTCTTCGGAAGTTGGGCCACTTGAAATGGCGGAAAATAATTTTCTTCAAAATTTTTGTTCGGGTTTCAAAGGTTATCTTGAGCTGACTATGATGTAATAAAATGTAAAATAAAATAATTCTAAGTTTGGTCGGCCTTATTGGCTAAAATTCTGGAACCTTCCCAGGCGGTGAAAAATTGTCTATATAAGGAAGGCTGTATTATTGTCTTAGGTAGTTCAGAATAGTTTTGGGTAGTAGATCTGAGTAATAGTTCGAGGCTTTGTCCTAAAAAATATTTTAAGGGAATGCCCATGTGGCTTTGCATATTGTAATTCTGAAAGTTTGTAAATCCACATTTGTGGAGATAATAAGAAGCCAATTTTCTTTTCTTGCATATTGTTGTTGTTTCTCTATTTTTGTTATGTGTTTGTGGTATTAAGGGGAGCACCCTTCACCAATTACCATAAAGGCTTATGATGAAGTGTAAAGAGCTTCAAAAGGCATGATTATATTTCCCATTCAAGTTGGACCAGTCAAAAAGGACACAAAATGCCAAGTCTTAGATATGAAACTAACTTATAATATCTTATTGGGGAGGCCATGGATCCATGAGATGCAAGCAGTTCCATCCACGTATCATCAATGCATAAAATTTCCATACATGGGTGAGGAAATCATGATTGGAGGGGATTCAAATCCCTTCCAATATTGCAATGCGCTAAAGCCTCTCCATGAATTATTTATTCCACATAATAGAGAGGGGATTATCCAAAGGGTTACCATTGAAGACATTAAAGTGGATGATCCTAAGTTAACATTAAGTGCTACTTCTACTTCAAGTCCTCCTCAAAATAACTCAACTACATCAACTAAAGGAAAGGAGAAAGTGAGTTATGAGGGCACAACTTCAAATGAAAATTTACATAAGACATGTATACCAAAAGTAGAACTTTTCAAACCCACCAAAGAAGAGAAAGATAAAGCTAAAGAGGACCATTACAAAAAAATGAGTGAGATGATACATACATTGAAAAAAATGTAGAATTAATTCCAAGGGAGTAGGGGAATATTTTGTTTCACTATTTGACTTACCTACTTCTCCAAGAACACATGGGAAACCGTCCAAGGAAAATATTCCTCATAAATATAACTCTTATTTTGTAAGAGAAAGTGACAAGGCAGCATTTGACAAAGAAGAAGATGAAGTCCTCCAATGGTTGTATCAAGATGAAAAGGATACCTTAAATAATCCCGTAGAGAGAATTCAGCATATTAACATTCAAACAGATCAATATGGAAAAGGATTCAAAATAATGCAAAAAATGGGGTACAAGGGAAGAGGACCCTTAGGAAAAAGAAATAGAGGCTTGCTAGAGCCTATTGAACCTTCTTGGAGGTCAAAAGAGGAAAGATAAGGGGTAGGCTACCAACACAAAGGAGAAAGCTCTAGCCCCATGCATGATTCATATCCTCAAGTGAACATGGTGGAATCTGATGTTGATAGCGATGATTCCTAAGACTATGAGTGGGATACTTTATCTGATGACTCATGCCATGATAAAGAGATTATCACCATACATAATTATGCTAATGTTCCTAGGTAGAAAACTCCAAGGAATGAAGATCCCATCATAAAAGAACTCAATATAGGACAAGTACCCATTAATCAACCATGGATAGAGGAATTTTGGGAACCATCAGAGGAGGATGATTCAAACATTAGGATTAATCTGTGTGTTGTATTTCCCATGCTATTTCTCATAGAAGTCCTTAAGGGCTCAAGTGAAGAGGACTTTGATCCTTCTTGCATGGACCATCTCAAGGAAGCTCACGTCATACACCTAAATGATACAATGCATGAACCCTCCAATGAGGTCATGTCCATAACTCCAGCCGATGACACTTTTCCAAATGAATCCCTATCCTTGATGCATCCCGACCTTATTGATTGGGACCTAAATGAGCCAAGTGACTTACTCTATTTCCCAAATGACCAAGCAATGACCCAATACTTAAATGTGGTTGAGCCCTCTTTCACCAATGAATTTGAATTGAACATGATGAGAACAACGGGGGTCCAATCTCTTAATCGAAAGAAAAAAATGAAAAGTTATAGTGATGAAAAACACTATGTGGTAGCACTAGAACCAAAAAAAGTAAAGATAAAGGATGTTTCCTTTGGTGAAAACCCAACTATGGCACCAAAGGAAGAGAGGTTGGATACCCTACCTAAACATGAAGAAGAAAGGTCACCAATTCTCATAGAGCCAACAAAAAAGGTCAACATTGGAACATAATTGAATCTTAAATTCATACACCTAGTAGCGTCACTTACACATTTAGAAAGAAAAGATTTTGTCAAGGTTTTCCAAGAAAAATAAGTGAACTTTGCATGGTCCTATGCCAACATGCCAGGATTGGATCCTGAATTCATTATGCACCATTTGAATGTTAAACTAGGGGTTAAGCCCGTCAAGAAAAAGTTGAGAAAGATGCACCCACATGTAGCTCTCCTAGTGAAAGCCGAATTGGAGAAATTGTTGAAGGTGGGGTTTATAAGAGAAATTGCATATGTTGAATGGATATCCAATATTATACTAGTCACCAAGCATGAAAAATCTATTTGGGTATGCACAGACTTTAGAGACTTGAATCTTGCATGTCCTAAAGATGACTTCCCACTTCCTAGCATAGATGCAATAGTGGATTTGACAGTGGGTCACTCCATGTATTCATTAATGGATAGTTTTAGTAGTTACAATTAGATAAAAATTGCACCTGAAGACCAAGAGAAGACAACCTTTACATGCCCTTGGGGTACCTTTTGTTGGAACGTAATGCCCTTTAGCCTTAGAAATGATGGAGCCACATACCAAAGGGCAATGACCACTATTTTCCATGATATGATGCACACCTTTCTAGAAGATTATGTGGACAACATATTGGAAAAGTCACACAAAAGACAAGATCACCTACAAATTCTGGAAAAGATATTCACAAGATTGGAACAATTCAAAATGAGACTTAATCCAAAAAAAATGTGCTTTTGGTGTTCAATCCGGTAAATTGTTAGGCTATATAGTTTCAGAAAAAGGGATTGAAGTGGATCCGGAAAAGGTCCAAGCCATAATGGATATGGAGATTCCAAAGAACATAAGCCAAATGAGAGCACTCTGAGGCAAGATTCAATCAATAAGGAGATTTATCTCTCAATTAGCCGAAAGGTGCCATTCATTCACAAGGTTACTAAACAAAGACACTATTTTCATGTGGGATGAAGAATGTAACAAAGCCTTCATGTTTTTGAAGACATATCTAATAAATCCACCAATCAAGGGAAAACCATTGCTACTATAGATATCTACCACCGAGAGGTCTCTAGGCATTCTTTTGGTGCAAGAAGATGACCAAGGGAAAGAAAGAGAAATATACTATTTGAGTAGAACATTGATCAAGTATGAACTCAATTACACATTCATGGAAAGATCTTGCCTAGTGATTATCTTTGCATCCCAAAAATTGAGGCATTACATGTTGATGCACAAGGTGAAACTTATTGCAAAAATTGATCCCCTAAAATACTTGCTAAGCAAAACTGCCTTAATGGGTAGGATAGAATAATGGGTCATGATATTAAGTGAATTCAACATTGAGTATGTGGATAGGAAGGCCATAAAAGGACAAGTGATAGAAGATCACTTAGCAGAAAACCCATTGATTTCTACATAAACCATTCAAGTGGAGTTTCCAGATTCAACAATTGTCAACATAGAGGCCAAGACATGGAAGTTGTACTTTGATAGATCATATACATAAGGAGGTTATGGGGATAGCATATTATTGATTACCCCTCAAGGGTACACTATTCCCAAGTCCTACAAGCTTTTGTTCCCATGTACAAACAACATAGTAGAATATGAGGCTCTAGTTATTGGCATTAAGATGGCTTTAGAATGGAACATTCATCGAGTTACAAGTGTATGGAGACTCCCAATTGATAATCAATCAGATCAATGATGAATACAATACCAAAGATGAAAAACTAATTCCATACAAGACTATGATAGATGCTTGGAAAAATTACTTTTCTTTGATAACCTTTGAAAAAATTCCAAGAGAGAAGAATAGAACAACTGATGCAATGGTGACCTTGGTTTCCTTACTTCAAAAACTAGATTAGAATGAGAAGTATGAATTCTTGGTGGAAGAGTTGGAAAAACCAAAATTTGACCTCCCCAATATCCAAATTGTTGCCCTACTGAATGGACATGACTCACCTTGGTATGACCCTATCTATACCTATCTCAAAGACCAAGTGTTACCTATAGACCAATCTTGAGCCCAAAAATGAAATTTCATCTGACAATCAGCCCGTTACATAATCCTTTCTAAAACATTGTATCGTAAGGGTCTTGACAAGATGTTACTTAGATGTCTAGAGGAAGAGGAGTCTAAATTAGCTTTAAGTGAGGTTTACAAGGGCATTTGTAGGTCGCACTCAAGTGGATTAAACCTAGCCAAGAAGATCCTTTGTATGGGGTATTTCTGGAAAACCTTAGAGAAGGATGCTTGTCACTTTGTCAAAATATGCAGCGAATGTCAATACCATGGTGACATGATACATGTGCTAGCACAATAATTGCATCCATTTGTTACACCATGGCCATTCTATCAATGGGGATTTGACTTGATTGGTGTAATCTATCCACCATCTTCCAATGGGCACAAGTACATCATCACCACTACGGAGTATTTCACAAAGTGGTTAGAAGCTATTCCTTTGATCACCACCATGGGCAAATAGATCTCCATGTTCATACTCAATCACATCATTTGTAGATATGGTATCCCTCAAACCATAATCACAGACAATGGAAAACAATTCAAAAAAAAAAGATGTGGATGAACTTTTTGACACATTCCATATTACTCATCACTCTTCATCCATTTATTATCCTCAAGGAAATGGACAAGTCGAAGCTACAAATAAGAAGATTTTGAAAATCTTGAAAAGATCAGTAAATAAGTCAAGAAGAGATTGGCATGTACAAATCAACCCAGCATTATGGGCCTATAGAACTAGCATTCGGACATCTACATGAGCTACACCATTTTTATTGGTGTATGGACCCGAAGCTATTTGGATGTAGAAATCCAATCTTTATGAGTATCATTGCAAAGGTTAATAATAGATGAGGACTATGGAGTTGCTCAGCTTCAACAATTAGAGTTGCTAGAAGAACACCAAATGCAAGCCTATGAACACTTGAAATTCTATCAAAATAGGATCTCAAGAAACTACAATAAGCATATCAAACCGAGAGTCTTTCAAGTAGGTGACTTAGTACTAAGAGAAAACCCTAAAAATCAAGTTGAAAGAGAGAAGAAGGATAAATGGGAGGTGAATTGGCTTGGTTTGTTCATGATTGTTTCCTCATGTGGAATGGGAACTTATAAATTAGCAGATTGTGATGGAGAGGATCTACAAGAACATATCAATAGCATCCATCTAAAAAGGTTCTATACATAAGGTAGATGAAAGAGTATAAAGAGTATCAGATGAGGAGCATCATATTTATTGTTGATGCAGGAGCATCCTGGGTGTAAGAGCAATCTTGCATCACCCAAAAATATTTCTATTTTTGTATTCAATAAGGGCTATTTTGTGCAGAGCTGCTATTTATGGAAAGTTACTATTTTTGGTAATTTTCGTATGTGCTCAGAATGATCTGATTTCTTTCTTGGAGGTTCATTTTGGTCATATAAGTCTGCCAGTAAAGTTTCATTGCCATATCAAGTGTATATTGGAAGATATTGAAGATTTTCGGTATTGGCAGCAGGGTACAGAAACTTTGAACTCAGTTTTGAAGGCTTTAGAGGCCCCGGATGAGGTCAAAAATTTGGGTGATGGGCGCTTGCACGAGTCAAGCCTGTGGAGTGCTTCGTGGCATTTCTGAAATGGGGTTATAATAGCCGATCGGGGCAACTGGTGATGACTTATGGTCTTCGGAAGTTGGGCCACCCGAAATGGCGAAAAATAATTTTCTTCAAAATTTCTGTTCGGGTTTCAAAGGTTATCTTGAGCCGACTATGACATAATAAAATGTAAAATAAAATAATTCTAATTTTGGTCGGCCTTATTGGCTAAAATTCTGGAACCTTCCCAGGCGGTGGAAAATTGCCTATATAAGGAAGGCTGTATTATTGTCTTAGGCAGTTCAGAATAGTTCTGGGTAGTAGATCTAGGTATTGATTCGAGGCTTTGTCCTAAAGAATATTGTAAGGGAATGCCCATGTGGCTTTGCATATTGTAATTCTGAAAGTTTGTAATTCCACATTTGTGGAGATAATAAGAAGCCAATTTTTTGTTCTTGCCTATTATTGTTGTTGTTTCTCTATTTCTCTTATGTGGTTGTGGTATTAAGGGGAGCACCCTTCATCAATTGTACATAGTCAAAAGAGATCTTGAAAATACCAAAAACATTGAAAATTTTGAAAAAAGAAAAACAATTTGAAAAAACAAAAAAAAAATTGAAAAAAACAAAAAACAAAAAAAATTGAAAAACAAAAAAGTGCCTTTGTGAAAAATTGGTAATCAAGCGCCTTTGGTTCCCTTAAGTCATTTCCTAGTTGCATGTGTACATATTGCATTCCCAACATCTCACTTTTAAATGTTCATTGCATCCATCATTTGTGCATAATCATAATAAAACCTTTCAGCTGCATTGTCGCATTGCCTATTTTCCCTAAGTTTATCACACGATCACATTTATCACTTGGGGGTAGTAGAGGATTGGATTTTTGGTACAAATGGATTCAATTAGTGCTAAACTCAGTCACATCAAAGAGAGAATTATCAGAGCTTCAGAAGAGATAGATTTTCATTGAACCTTTGATGGATATCATTATTCACAACCAAGTATTTTGATTCCACAACTTGATCCTTGAGCCTTCATTTACTTTATTATTCAGGATTAAAAATTGACAACATTTAAAAGATCAGAATGTTTGGAAATTCTATTTGAAAATCTCGATACATGGAAAAACACTTGAAGCTTTCCTTTGATGATCTTTATTGAAATAACTTTTATCATGTTTCTTTAGCTAATCGATGATGTTTCGACTAGATTGGCAATGATGGAGATGTGATATTTTCTTGCCTTTAAGTGTTTGTCTTGAGGGAGATCCATCAACTTATATGAATTCATCTAACGACATGGTCATCAAAGAACCATCAAGGACTATCACATAAGGGAGGGATTGACCTTTGCTTGTTTACACAAATAGATACCTTGGCTATTTAGATCTTCCATATCTTAATACCAAAATCCACTTGCAACATTGAATCCATTGAAACTGGTATTCATACTCCCACAGTTGGTTATTCAACTAGTGAGTGTTGTACTAGTTTCCAAAGGTGTTACCAAAAGTGATTAAAAGTGGTATTCATATCATCATGATGTGGTCAGTGATGGTTGTACTTGCTTTCCGGTCCTACAATGCTCAATGATGAAAATATTTCCATATGGCATTTCTTTGCTAAAAATCTAGTGACACTTAGTTGCATTGCATTTTCATGTTAGATTAAGTACATGTTTGTAGTTATGTTTCCAAGGGAAAAGGGGTTCAGTTAATCAACTTGAGTAAAACATTAAAAAGGGGGTTCAATTAAATGTTTCATCCTTGATTCAAATCAATCATGTGAAATTATATTTTGCATTCATCCATATAATTACTCATTAATCATTATCCATTTATCAGAAAAAGAAAAAAGGAAAAAAAAATTCATTACACATCATTTGCATACATCTAGTTAAGAATAGAATTGCATACATTCAAAAAAATAAAAAACATAGGGGAATTCATATCCATATTTCCATTAAAGCTTTGCATCCATACATTGAAAAGTAGAAAAGCATATCAAAATAGCATAAATCATCACATCCATCTATCTATATCATACATGAGATACATTGCATCCATAGCATAATCAAAGTAAATACATCATAAAACATCATATAGCTACATATAAGATGATGTCACAGGTACACATCAAGAGAATCAAGGAAAGTATAACATCATATAAATGTTCATAATATCAAATGATCCATCAAATCAGTATAGCAAGATACAATGTCAACAACAAAGTGATACATCAAGATAAAACATGATACAAGTCATCAATATGAGGAAATCAAATAATCGTGATCCTATTGCACCACCTAATCCATCACCAGCACCCAATCCATTTGGACCCCCATCACCTAGTCTATCTTGAGTAGGAGGTGTTTGACTAGTGCTATCCATACAGGGCTTCTAAGTCACAAAGGTCATAAACTGCTACATCAAAATAGCCACCTGGTCTAATCTTCCAACAACAGTGGATACATCTGTTTGCAATGACTGAACATCCCATGATAGAGTGTCAATACTAGGAGCCGCCTGAGATGACTAACCCATATCCTATGATCTAGGAACCTGTGGAGGCACCTGTTGTGCTAGAATTTGATCCTACTATATTGGAATCTGATCCTACCGTGCTAATGCAACTCATTGTAACTGAACCAAAGGGTCTAGTCCCCCAGGAACCAGTCTAGTAGCCTCAATGTGTACTTATCTCTGAGCCCTCTGTTGTCTTTGTTTTCCCTATACCAATGTAGCTCTAGGATGAACAAACTCAGGTCCCTATTGTACCTGCCTAACATCTCTAGCCCTGTCCCTAGCATGTCCACCTCTCACTTGTGGCCCATCTTGTCCTCGACCCATGACCTGAGGAGCTCTCTAGCCTCTCTAAGCTCATCACCTCTGATGTCTCCTCTTGCCACCACCACCATCACCACCATCATCCCCTCCATCATCATCATCCCCATCATCCTCTGATCTCTCATCATGGCTGGGGATAGGATTCGCTAGATCTATAAATCGAAGAAACCTATTCCAAGACCACCAATCTCGATACTCATGTGACATACTAGCATCAGCTACATGCACTAACATATCCCATCTCCAATACACTAACTGCACAATCTGATCATAGGAAAACTAGAAATCAATCTGCGCACCCCACATAGATCACTCTGCTTGGACTCTTGCATACAAAGTCGTGCCCTATGGCATATCCTACACTCTACAATACTTCCTAGAGACCTGACCAAAGAAAAATCACTCAATTATAGTCGTAGATCTACCAATCATCTACCGAGGAGAAAACATTTATGGGAGCTCATCATCATCCTCCCTCCATCCCTCACAACCTATATATGGTCGCTAATGGACCTGATCAAGATCATCAATAACCTGACACCAATACTTAAGTTTTCCTAGATGATGCTGGACAACCATGCCACCATATATAAAAGCATAAGGAAAACCTTGACACCGAATCCTATCTGACATTGGCCTAATGATGGGAAGATTCTCCCACACCCATAGCTACAAGATCACTACACCTGCTGACAAAGATGCACTTGATCTGTATACCACCTCATGCAAATAATGATACAACTGTGCAAGGATGCATGAACCCTAATCAAACCATCTAGGCTACACAAGAAAATCCTCCAAGATTTGGCCCCATCCAACCGAGAAACTGCGACCTTGCTGGTAGGGAGGTAGTAATCCACCAATCAGACCACCTAGAACTACTACTAATGTGGGAAATGAAGTGAATTATACCCACATGATAGTATCATCATCGATGGTGTTATCTCTGAACACCCATCTACATACTATACTATCATCAATAGATTCATAGTACACCATCTCTCCTCGATAAGGAATACACAATAGTCGATACATGTCCTCTGGCATGATCATCATCTCTTTGAAAGGTAGGTGGAAAGTATTGTGGCAGAGTGCCATCTCTCTACCACAATGGTAAGGAGACCATGGTTCAGCTGGAATCGATGTCAAGTAGAAAGCTAAGGCCACACAACTCAATAACATGATACTTTGCTAGGGTCAAAGCTTGACCTAGCTCAATGACCCAGGATACAATGGTCCGTATATAAAGTTTACAGAAATGTGCCTGTTTGGAAAAATCAAGGAAATCATATTAGTATTCTATATCAGTGAATCCTTTTAAGTTAATTAGTTCTATGAGAATCAAAGTATCAAGCAATCAAACCTAGTACCATTTGTTTGTGTCTCTATGTCTTAAGACTGAATTATCAGTTATCTACCTATTAGTTTCCACACTGATCAATCAGTATCCTACCTGTCATTTTTTCTATCCTATCTGATTGACAAATCACATTCATTGGTACTATTATCCTAATATCATAATCACTTGTTTTTTTAACTACAACAAACCTATCTATCTTGGAAAATCAATCAATCAGTCAGAGTTATACAATTTTTATCAGAAAATCAAGTTTGAGTTTAAACCTTTTTTTCAAAATCCTGCAAGCGTCATTTTCCTATTACCACGCGGAATTTTACCTTACATGGTGTAGAAAATATCATAAGCAGCACATTATCAATCCTACATGTCCCTTAACATTTCATGTGACATTTTACAATGCTACGTGACACTTAATCAAGCCTAGGTGGCATTTTAAACCTAGGGTTTTATATGTAGAAAAACATATGTAAATTGGCATGAAAACCCTAGTGCTACACGATAGTTAAAATTGATCAGGAGACATTTAAAGGTTCCTAGGTGACACTTTACTATGCGGAGGTGTGAGTAAAAAGTGCAGTGATGAACTACAACTAATTTAGAACCTAATTGAAGATTTGTGATTAGAGATCACCGAGTTGCTAATTAGATATGTAATATGATTAAATCAGTAATATGTTGTCATTGATGTCAACTAGTTTGACAACACTTATTTTGTAAATTACTATACTGAAACATCTGTAGAAAAGGAGTAAAAGAGATGAAGAATATGAATATCTACATGAGGAAGATGTACATGATAGATGAGGATAAGGAATACATTGAGTAACTTGCTGATGAGTCTATGACCTTATGTTATTGACTTGATTATGTTTCATTCATCTATGATGAGGAAAAGAGATGAAAGACACAAGGTAGTGTGGTCAGTTGATGAAGCATTATAGTATACAATGAGCAACGTAGTGTATACTGAGCATAGTATAAACTAAGCTTGTTTTTACCGACACATTTCTTTGATAATCGAGCAGGAGAAAAGAATTAAATGATTAGTTTATCCGTTAAAGATTGTTGAGCAATAAAGTACATCAAAATCAGTGATGGAGATAATGTTTGTTATGAAGATCAATGACTAGCATAATTCAAGGAAGATCTAAAGGATGAAATCAAAATGTTTTACTGGCACATGTGCCGAGGAAGGTTTAAGTGGAAAAATAGATGAAGGAGAATAAGCGACAAAATCTATGGAGGAAAAGAAAATGGTTTACTTGTCTATTTAAGAGACAAGAGTTTCAGTATGAAACATTTGCCAAAAGAAGGACTACAAAATTATTGCATGAACAAGCTCATGTATGCTTGATCAAACTGGTCAAGGAGAACCAAATTGCAAAGTTTATTGAGCGTCAGAAAGCTATTACCGAATGACAGTAAGTCATTGATTATTGTTGATACAGAATTGTAATACTAATTAGAGGATTTGAATGAGCATAATATAGATCTAATCATCTACAATTGAAGTTTTATTGTAATTAGATAAAATTGCTATTGCATTTTAACCATTGTAAATAGAGAAATCTCTTAACAAAGTGGACTTGAAAGTCTTATATGTGTCATTCATAGAATGACCATTGTTATCCTATCAACCCCATAGTGAATGCTGGTTGGATGATAATGGTTGGTCTAAAATCCTCTAACAAGGTCACACCTAACAGTGTGTTTGTAACCTTTAACAGGGTTGGGTCTTCATTGACCTCACTTCAGAAGAGTGAATATTTTTGGGTTGTCGGTCCCAGTTGGTTTTTCCCTTCACAGGGTTTCCACGTTAAATCTTTTGTGTTATGTGTTCATTGTGGTGATTGTTTATTATCATACTTTACATATTACATGTTAGATTTGGTCGGTAATCATTAGTTGTTAATTGACTAGTAATCGGTAAAAGCATGTCTACAGTAAAGTATTTTATGTTACCGAGCTGTAGAAGGTTAAGTAATTTGTTTTGGATTATACATTTTGATTGGGACTATGGATAACTAGTTCACCCCCCTCTCAGTTATTCTAACAATTGGTATCAGAGTTGTGGTTTCTTGGAATAGAGTTTTAAGGAATTTAACACAAAGGTCTCAAATGTTTAAGAGGGAAGTGCCAAAGCTAAACAAGGACAACTTCACAATATGGAAAAGTTGAATGAATCTGCATGTATCTAGGATTGGGAATTCTGCCCTAGATATGATGGAGAATGGATACCTTGCACCACCCACTGGTCCCTTGACTCTTAATCAACTAAGGGACACGCATGAACATAATGTTACCATGATGGAGATTGTTGCTACCTATTCAGATGCCAAATTTGAAGATATTAAGAACTGTACTACTACTTAGCAGATGTGGGATAAACTAGCTCTAATCTATAGTGGTGATGCGAATGGCAAGAGAGCTAGAGCCGAAAGCTTGAGAGGAAGATTCAATGACATGAAGATGAAAGAAGGTGAAAATATTGTGAAGTACACAAACATAATAAAAGAGGTAGTTTATGCTATTAGAGCATCAAATGGAGTTATTGATGAAGACACTATGGTAAGAAAAATTTTGAGAACCCTATTGCCTATCTATGCCATCAGAATATCTGCAATTCATGAAAATAGGTTAGCACCTAATAGCACACTCACTCTTGATAATCTGATTGGAAAGCTTACAACATTTAAACTAAATAATTATGATAATAGTGTTGTACCCAATGTTGAATCCACTTTTATGACTTCTCTGAAGATTGGTAAGTCTAGTAGCAAAAATAATAAGGATGATAGTGATAGCAATACTGATGATGAGCTTGATGAACTTGAAGCTCTTATGGCCAGAAGGTTACCTAAAGGTAAAGGAAGGTATAGAGGCAAGTTACCTTTAGCATGCTTTAACTATAAAGAAGTTGGTCACATCACTGCTAGATGTCCACACAAGAAAGATGATGATAGAACCAAAGATCGATCTGAAGGAAGCTATAGGAGAAGATACACTAGAGGCTACCGACACTACAATAGAGATAACCAAGATAATAATGACAAAGGCAAGAAGGTTTGCTACATTGTCGAGGAAGAAGATATCATCGATACTAACATTGATGATGATGAGTGTTGGACTACAACTGATTTGGAATCTGATTGAAGAATCTATGATTACAAGATCACTGAGGAGTTGTTGATTAGATATGTAATATGATTAAATCAGTATTATGTTGTCATTGATGTCAACTAGTTTGACAACATTTATCTTGTAAGTTACTATACCGACACATCTGAGGAAAGGTGAAAAAATGATGAAGAATAGATAAATCTACATATGGAAAGATGTACATGACAGATGAGGATAAGGAACACATTGAGTAACTTGTTGATGAGTCTGTGACTTGATGATATTGACTTTATTATGTTGCATTCATTTATGATGAAGTATAGAGCTGAAAGACACAAAGAAGTGTTGTCAGTAAATGAAGCATTTCTAGTATACATCAATGGAGTGTAGTGTATACTGATCATAGTATTAATTAAGCAGTGTTCATCAATGCATTTCTTTGTTAACCAAGTGGAACAGAATGTATTAAATGATGGGTTTAGCCGATAAGATTGATGAGATGGCAAGAGTATAACATTGAGGTAATAGATAATGTTTGTTACACAGATCGATAGCTGACAAAATTTAGGGAAGATCTAACAGAGAAGATTGAAATGTGTTATTGAAACAAGTACCAAGAAATTTTGAAGTGGCAAAATCTATGAATGTGGTTAAGTGGAAAAATCTAATGGTGGAGAAGAAAATGATTTACTCGTCTATATAAGAGAATAGATTTTCTTTATGAAAGACATTAGAAGAAGAAGAAGTTGTAGGAGTATTGCATGACCAAGGTTTTCATGTATTTTGATCATATTGGTTAGTAAGAACTGAGCTACAGAACAATTACCCAGCTACAGAGAGCAATTGCCGATGGATAGTAAGTTGATACAATATTGAATCTGAAGTGAAATATTGATCAGAAGGATTTGTATGGACTAAATATTGATTTGTAATTTTCAATTGAAGTTGTATTAGGGTAGGTCATTTACTATTATATATTTAACCATTGTATATAGTCAAAATCTCTTAACCGAGTGGACTCTGAAAGTCTTATGACGTATCATTCATAGAATGAACATTGTTATCCTGTCAACCCCATAGTGAATGTTGGTTGGATGATAACTTCTAGTCTAAAATCTTTTAACAAGGTCACACCTGACAGTGTGTTTGTAACCTTTAACAGGGTTGGGTCTTAATTGACCTCACTTCAGAAGAGTGAACAATTTTGGGTTGTAGGTCCCAGGTGGTTTTTCCCTTTACAAGGTTTCCATGTTAAATATCTTGTGTTATGGGTTGATTGTGATATTTGTTTGTTATCATTCTTTAGATGTTACATGTTAGATTTGATCAGTAAACTATTTTAGCATTAGACTGGTAATCGGTAAAAGTACAGACAGTGAAAGTATTTAGTGCTTACTGACAAGCATAAATTGAAGAAGTTGTTTTGGATTATACATTTTGTTTTGGGATTTTGGATAACTGATTCACCCACCCTCTTAGTTATTCTAACAATTGGTATCAAAGCAATTGGTATTTTTCTTTGGTGAAAGACTTGTAACATGGACAAGTAAAATGTAGGCTTGTATTTCTCAGTCTATAGCTGAAGTAGAATATGTTGTTGCTACTACTAACTATTCAAACATTGCATATATCAAACAAGTGTTGGAAGGGATGAATGAGGTAATCACTGACCCAGTGATTATATATTGTGACAACACTAGTGCTATTAATATTTCAAAAAATCTTGTGATGCACTCTAAGAAAAAGCATATATCTATTAAGTATCATTACTTAAGAGAACAAGTGCAAGAGAAGCAAGTGAAGTTAGAATTTGTCACATCTAAAGAACAACTTGTAGATATTTTTACAAAACCCCTACCGAAGGACACATTTGAATACTTGAGGACTATACTTGGGGTTCGTCCCTTGTCTATCGATCACTAAGGTGATCTGGTTGTTGCATCAGCCTATTTTTATCAGAAGATCATTCATGTTGATGCAGCATAGTTCACACTTTGAATCATGTTCAAGGTTGTGATTAAGTTTGAGAACTTGAACAGATTGGAATATTAGTATTCAGAGATATAGAGGAAGACATAATTGTTTGTTTATTTGTTTCTTTGGCATTGCTATCAAAGGGAGAGATAAACAATATGAAATTAAAAGGGGAGAGATAAACAAGATATGAAAATATGAAAAGGAACAAGCACCGACAAAGAATTATCTAAGGGAGAGACAATTTGAATGAGACAGAGTATTGAAGATTAGTTACAGAGAACAAAAGTAGGAAAAGGAGAACTAAAAAGATCACAACTACAGAATGATAAAGCTATATTATTTAATGTTGTTTAGTAATGTAGTGATTAAACATAGTAAGTCTATTTGAATTACAACATTTTGTTCACTAAGTTGTAGAATATATGTTTGGTATGTGTATGGTACATTTCATATTACTTGAGTTGCCATCAATGCCAAAGGGAGAGATTGTTGGACTACAACTGATTTGGAATCTGATTAAAGAATCTATGATTACAAGATCACTGAGGAGTTACTAATTAGATATGTAATATGATTAAATTAGTATTATGTTGTCATTGATGTCAACTAGTTTGACAACATTTATCTTGTAAGTTACTATATCGACACATTTGAGGAAAGGTGAAAAAGAGATGAAGAATAGATAAATCTACATGAGGAAAGATGTACATGACAGATGAGGATAAGGAACACATTGAGTAACTTGTTGATGAGTTTGTGACTTGATGATATTGAATTTATTATGTTGCATTCATCTATGATGAAGTATAGAGCTGAAAGACACAAATCAATGTTGTCAGTAAATGAAGCATTTCTAGTATACACTGATGGAGTGTAGTGTATACCGATCGTAGTATTAACAGAGCAATGTTCACTGATGCATTTCTTTGTTAACCAAGTGGAATAGAATGTATTAAATGATTAGTTTAGCTGATAAGATTGATGAGCTGGAAAGAGTATAACATCGAGGTAATAGATAATGTTTGTTACACAAATCGATGGCTGACAAAATTAAGGGAAGATATAACAGAGAAGATTGAAACATGTTATTGACACAAGTACTGAGAAAGTTTGAAGTGGCAAAATCTATGAATGTGGTTAAGCAGCAAAATCTAATGGTGGAGAAGAAAATGATTTACTCGTCTATATAAGAGAACATATTTTCTTTATGAAAGATGCCAAAAGAAGAAGAAGTTGTAGGAGTATCGCATGAACAAGGTTTTCATGTATTTTGATCATATTGGTTAGTAAGAACCGAGCTGCAGAATAATTACCGAGCTACAGAGAGAAATTACCGACGGATAGTAAGTTGATATAGTATTGAATCTGAAGTGAAATATTGATCAGAAGGATTTGTATGGACTAAATATTGATCTGTAATCTACAATTTAAGTTGTATTAATGAAGGTCATTTACTGTTACATATTTAACCATTGTATACAGTCAAAATATCTTAACCGAGTGGACTCTAAAAGTCTTATGATGTATCATTCATAGAATGAACATTGTTATCCTGTCAACCCCATAGTGAATACTAGTCATATGATAACTTCTAGTCTAAAATCCTCTAACAAGGTCACACCTGGTAGTGTGTTTGTAACCTTTAATAGGGTTGGGTCTTAACTGACCTCACTTCAGAAGAGTGAACAATTTTGGGTTGCTGATCCCAGGTGGTTTTTCCCTTTACAGGTTTTCCACGTTAAATCTCTTGTGTTATGTGTTGATTGTGATATTTGTGTGTTATCATTCTTTACATGTTACATGTTAGATTTGATCGGTAAACTATTTTAGCATTAGATTGGTAATTGGTAAAAGTACAAATAGTGAAAGTATTTAGTGCTTACCGATGAGTAGAAATTGAAGAAGTTGTTTTGGATAATACAATTTGTTTTGGTACATTGGATAACTGATTCACCCCCCCTCTCAGTTATTCTAACAAATGTGGAGGTAGTATTTCTGGCAATGAAGGATGATTCTGAAGAAGATGAAAGGTATGTAGAAACAAACTTATCTCTAAGGTTAATAAGAATGATACATGGATTATAGATAGTGGTTGTACCCATCACATGATTGGTGATGAAGAAAAATTTGATTATCTTGAAGAATACAATGGAGTATCTGTAAGAATGGAAAATGATGCACCTTGTATGGTAAGAGGTAAAGGATCCCTAATGATAAATTATAGATTGAAATGTGAAAATGCTTATTGGGTAAGAGGATTGAAATATAATTTTCTAAGTGTGGCATAGCTGAACAATTCAGGCCACCAAGTTGCTTTTGAGAGAAAAAAGGTGAAAATATTTGATGATGGAGGAAGACTTGTTGGAACTGGTACACAATCTAGAGGTAATCTATTCTATCTTGATAATGATCAGTCTTCTTATTTATTGATGAAAGATGAAGATGCATGGTTGTGGCATAAGAGGTTATGTCATGTGAATTTTGATAACATGATTAAGATCAATAAAAAGAAAAGAGTTAGAGGTCTTCTTAACTTATCTAAGCTGGATCATGTTATGTGTCATGAATGTCAGAAAGGTAAGATGACTAAGTCTAGTTTTAAAAGAAAAGATTACTCAATGAAGAAGATACTTGAGTTGGTTCATACCAACCTATGTGGTCCTATGAGAACTCAAAGTTATTATGGAGACAGATATTTTATTCCTTTTGTTGATGATTATACTAGGTTAATGACTGTCATGTTCTTAAAAGAAAAATATGAGGCATTCAAGATGTTCAAGTGGTATAAAGCAAAAGTAGAAAAAGAGATTGGTAAAGATTTGAAATTCTTAAGATCTGATAGAGGAGGTGAATTTATCTCTAATGAATTTACTAATTTTTGTAATGAGCATGGTATTAAAAGATAGGTCTCTGCACCGAGGACACCCCAGCAAAATGGCATTGCTGAAAGGAGGAATAAGTCAATTGTTGACTGCGCAAGGACATTAATGATAGAAAAGAATGTTGCTCAAATATATTGGAGAGAAGCCATTAGCACTGTTGTCAATGTGCTAAACCGAGTACAACTGAAGGACACTAATAAGACACTCTATGAGTTATGGTTTGGACACAAACCCACTGTAAGTTTTTTTAGAATTTTTGGAAGAAAATGTTTTATTCTAAAAGATGAAAGAAATGGAAAGTTTGACTCAAAAGGTGATGATGGGATATTTATAGGATATTCCAATAAAATTAAAGCATACAAGTGTCTAAATAGAGTTACAAATAAAATGATTAAGAGTACTAATGTTTGAGTTGATGAGTTTGATGATAAGAATGTAGAGGAAAGAAGAAAGGAACCTGAGGACTACAGTAGATTCTCTTACATTGAACAACCTGAGTACCTACCAATGATGTAGATAGTGACAACCGGTCGGCAGGAAAACAATACCAAGGAACAGGAAAAAGAAATCGACGAGCAAGAAGAACCTACCGAGAAAGAAAATGAACCTGCACAGGGTGAAAAAGAAAGAAGAAATTGGATATTGGTGAGTTTTGTTAGAAGACACCATCCTGAGACACAAATCATTGGAGACAGACAAGCTAGCATGCAAACAAGGAGTAAAGCAAGATAAGGTACATATCTTGTTTGTGATTATGAATCGAAAAATGTAAAATTTGCATTAGAAAATGATGAATGGGTTAATGAAATGAAAGAGGAAACATAACAGATAGAGAAGAACAAAACATGGACCTTAGTACCCTAATCTAAAGATAAGAATGTTATCCATACTAAGTGGATATTTAGAAACAAGCAAAATGAGAATGGAGAAGTAACAAGGAATAAAGCTAGATTGGTATGCAAAGGATATGCACAGGAGGAAGGAATTGATTATGGTGAAACATTTTCACCTATTGCTAGATTAGAAGGAGTCAGAATGTTACTTGCATATGCTACACACAAAAAGTTCAAATTTTACCAAATGGATGTCAAGTCAGCATTTCCGAATGGAATACTTGAAGAAGAAGTCTACATAGAACAACCTGAAGGGTTCATTGATGCAGAAAATAAAGACATGGTATGTAGATTACATAAAGCTTTATATGGTTTGAAGCAAGCACCGAGAGCCTAGTATGAAAGTCTACATACTTATTTTTTAAGTATTGGATTTTTTAGAACAAGTGAGAACAACAATTTGTATATGAAAGGAGATACTGATGATACAATCCTTATTGCTGAAATATTTTTGGATGACATTATATTTGGAGGACAAGATCAAATCTATAAGTCATTTGTTGATGAAATGAGAAGTGAATTTGAAATGTCTATGTTTGGAGAGATTAAGTTCTTTCTAGGACTACAAGTAATTCAACACAATGATGGTATATTCATCACACAATCCAAATATATCAAGGAAGTATTGAAGACATTTGGCATGGAAGATGCTAAACTTGTGGGAACACCAATGGCTACTAGATGTAAAATGACTAAGGAAGATGAAACTACATAAGTGAACCAGACACTGTACCATTCAATGATTGGTAAGTTAATGTATGTAGTGCATAGTAGACCAAACATAGCACATGTTGTGGGAATTGTTGCAAGATTTTTTGCAAACCCTAGAGAGTCACACATGGTTGCTACAAAGAGAATCTTAAGATACCTAAAGAAAACAAAAGATTATGGATTATGGTATCCTAGGGATGGAAAGTTTGAACTCAGAGTCTATACCAATGCTGATTGGGCTGGAAATGTGGATGAAAGAAAAAGTACCACTGGAGGAGCATTTTTCTTTGGTGAAAGACTTGTTACATGGACAAGTAAAAAGCAATCTTGCATTTCTTAGTCTACAAACAAAGTAGAGTATGTTGTTGCTGCTACAAACTATTCAAATATTGCATATATTAAACAAGTTCTAGAATGTATGAATGAGATAATCACTGAGCTGGTGATTATATACTATGATAACGCCAATGCAATAAACATTTCAAAGAATCCAATGATGCACTCTAAAACAAAGTATATATCTATTAAGTATCACTGTTTGAGAGAACAAGTACAAGAGAACAAGTACAAGAGAAGCAAGTTAAGCTAGAGTTTGTTACATCAAAAGAACAACTTGCAGACATATTTACAAAGCCTCTACCAAAGGATACATTTGAATACTTGAGGACTAGACTTGGGGTCTATCCCCTATCTACTAGTCACTAATGTGATCTGAGTGTTACATAAGCTTAATCTTATCAGAAGATCATTCATGTTGATGTAGCATAAGTTCACACTTTGGATCATGTCTAAGGTTGTGAAAAGTTGGAGAGCTAGAATAGATTGGCATATCAGTATACAGAGATATAGAGTATGTAGTGGACAACAGAGAGTTACATGGCTACTACAGAGCTACATGTTTATTTGTTTCTTTGGCATTATTGTCAAAGGGAGAGATAAACAATATGAAATAATATGCACTGATGAGAAAACTGACAACTATCTAAGGGAGAGACAAACTGAAAGAAAGGGAGAGCATTGAAGATCAGTTACTGAGAACAAAAGAAGGAATCTGAGAGCTGAAAAGATCATATTTGCAGAATGTCAAAGCTACATTTGTAATGTTGTTAAGTAACGTAGTCATTAAACATATTAAGCTAGAGAGATCTTGTACATCATTTGTTAATAGAGTTGTAGAATACATGTTTGGTATATTTCATATTACTTGAGTTACCATTAATGCCAAAGAGAGAGATAGATGAACTAAAAATGATTTAGAACCTAATTGAAGATCTGTGATTAGAGATCACTGAGTTGCTCATTAGTTATGTAATATGATTAAATCAGTAATATGTTGTGATTGATGTCAACTAGTTTGACAACACTTATTTTGTAAGTTACTATACTGAAACATCTATAGAAAAGGAGTAAAAGAGATGAAGAACAAGAATATCTACATGAGGAAGATGTACATGACAAATGAGGATAAGGAATACATTGAGTAACTTGCTAATGATTCTATGAACTTATGTTATTGACTTGATTATGTTTCATTCATCTATCATGAGGAAAAGAGCTGAAAGACACAAGGTAGTGTGATCGGTTGATGAAGCATTATAGTATACATTGAGCAACATAGTGTATACCAAGCATAGTATAAACTAAGCTTGTGTTTACCGACACATTTCTTTGATAACTGAGCAGGAGAACAAAATTAAATGATCAGTTTAGTTGTTAAAGATTGTTGAGCTGTAAAGTACATCAAAATCAGTGATGGAGATAATGTTTGTTATGAAGATCAATGACTAGCATAATTCAAGGAAGATCTAAAGGATGAAATCAAAACATTTTACTAGCACAAGTGCCGAGGAAGGTTTAAGCAGCAAAATGGACGAAGGAGAATAAGCGAAAAAATCTATGGAGGAAAAGAAAATGGTTTACTTGTCTATTTAAGAGACCAGAGTTTCAGTATGAAACATATGTTAGAAGAAGAAGGACTGCAAAATTATCGCATGAACAAGCTTCATGTATGCTTGATCAAACTGGTTAAGGAGAACTAAACTGTAGAGTTTACCGAGTGTCAGAAAGCTATTACCAAGCGATAATAAGTCATTGATTATTGTTGATATAGAATTGTAATACTGATCAAAGGATTTGAATGAGTGTAATATAGATCTAAACATCTATAATTGAAGTTGTATTGTAATCAGATCAAACTACTGTTACATTTTAACCATTGTAAACAGAGAAATTTCTTAACAGAGTGGACTTGAAAGTCTTATATGTGTCATTTATAGAATGAGCATTGTTATACTGTCAACCCCATAGTGAATGCTAGTTGGATGATAACAGTTGGTCTAAAATCCTCTAACAAGGTCACACCTAACAGTGTGTTTGTAACCTTTAAAAGGGTTGGGTCTTCACTGACCTCACTTCAGAAGAGTGAACATTTTGGGGTTGCCGGTCCCAAGTGGTTTTTCCCTGCACAGGGTTTCCACGTTAAATCTTTTGTGTTATGTTTTCATTGCGGTGATTTTTTGTTATCATACTTTACATATTACATGTTAGATTTGGTTGGTAATCATTAGTTGTTAATTGACTGGTAATCGGTAAAAGCACAGACAATAAAGTATTTTATGTTACCGAGTTGCAGAAGGTTAAGTAGTTTGTTTTGGATTATACATTTTTATTGGGACTATGGATAACTAATTCACCCCCCTCTTAGTTATTCTAACATGTGGATGTAGTGTTTTAGAAGCTTACACATCATTTAACATGTCCTACACAGCATTTTGCATAATCTAAACTATGAAAGTAAGAAAAAATTGTAATAAATGCTATAAATGAGAAATAAATGCACAAGGAAGGTTAGAAATGACTCATTGGAGGTCCATAGTCCAACGGTCTCTGATAACAACAACCTCTCTCAAACCAGTGCTCGTGAATCAGGACAACCATCGTGAAAAATCAATGTAGGATCAGAGCAAAATCTCAAAAGTCAAAAGTGAAAATGAATAGTAAATCTAGGTTTTTCAACCTATTTAAGCTAATTTGACCTAATTTAGAGGTAAATTTTGACCTATTGACCTAATATCAATCTATTAATCGAACCGGGGCAATTTATTTGAAATCAACATCATCATCAATGTTTTTAAAAAATGAAAACATATTGAATCAATCAATCAATCAATTAATCAATTTCATCAAATTTTTCAAATCAAGCAATCAATATGTTTTATTTATGAGGGGGCATTAGAGTATCAAATTGACATCAAATATCAGTGAATCTGGGACATCAAAATTTTTGAACTATTATTAGTGGGACACATATCATTTTATTAAATTAGATCAAAGGCATATCATATCAAGCAGTAGTCAATTTCATATCAGGAGCTAAAAGTGATCAGGACTTAAATTTTTTTTTGAATCAATATTCTTCGTACATCAATTCAAAGAGGGGCATTTGTAGACACTAAAAAATGGGCAAGTGCTTTAAATCAGTAAAATTGCAAAATCTTAATCAAAGTGCACTAATTCTCATAAAAAAGGATCAAATCAAATTTAAATGGACATTTATTAAATCAAATTGGACAAAATCAATAAAATCAAAGGAAAAATTAAATAATGACATTAAATAATTAAATACAAGTTTGAAAGGATGAAATACACTATATAATTGATTTTAATCAATTAATTGTATAGTTGTTAAATCAAAAATCAAAATGAACCTATTCCTTACATGGCTAATTTAATTAATTGATGGAATTTAATTAATCCTAATATCTTTCAACAAAGATTTGAGGAACCAATGAGAATTGAGAACATAAAGCACATGGATCGCTCAAAGGAATTGAATCTTGATCACACAAATTCAAATTTGAATCTAAACCACTCAATTTTGTCCTTTTGTCCAAAGCTTTGAGACAAACATTTAAATTGTCCCCCCATTTAAAAACATTGCAAATTTTTTGACTCAACCAAGGCTAAATCATGATTACTTCACTCTACCCCCTACCCTTGTCAATTTACTATAAATAAGAGGCATTTTGTGAGCATAATAAGCAATTAGAGATTTGAAGAGTAAATCATCCTTATTATAGTCAATTTCATGAGCAATTAAGAGCATTTGAGAGAATTTATCATTTGCATTTACATTTTATCATAGCATAATGGAGAATTGTGAGCTAGATTAGGCATATTAGTATCATAGATTTCTCATTTCAGAAATGTCACTAGTAGGGAATACAAAGTTGAGAGCTCTACTTACCACATCTAATTAGAGAACCATGAGATGTCATGGATGTCAAATGCATTTCTTAGTTTAAATTTGTATTGTATTTTCTTTGAATTGTTAGTTAATAATCCTAATTTCATGAAGGTGTTTAACATACACACATAGGTAGAATATAGAGGGGCTCTCTATGTCATAGGTATGGCCACACAATATAAAGAAAATTAATATGTGGCCCTATGTCCCTAGTGGCTAGCCGTATGAGAAAATTTGTCTCTCTATACCCTCAAAACTGATAACTATTGGTCCCTATTAGCCCTTATATTATCCAACTGTGTATCTCTCTCTACTAAATGGGCTCTCAAAGTTTCCACCTCAAGGCACAAAGCTTCCTGATGCTACTCACACTATGATAATTGATCACCATTTGAACCACCTATAGGAGGACCTCTAGGAGGCTATTGTCCACCTCCTCCACCACTGTTGTCCCCAGGAACTCTTTGCTGATGCACATGATGATCTCTATGAATAAATGGACCTATATCACACTAAGGAGGATGTACTCTAAGTCTCCTCTATTGACTCTACTTATCTCCACCCCCGTCAGGTGCTTGTTATCTCTCTCCTCCTCCATCACCTCCTCATCTACCTACATCTCCACCACCACCACCATCTCCACCCTTGGATCCATCTCCATCTCTACCTTTTCCCCTACCCCTATCTCTGCCTCTCTTGGTATAACCTTGGCCAGCACCATCATCATTAGGATCATAATCTAGAGCATCCTCAAGGTGAGGAGCGAACTCATCAGGTGAAGTAAAATGTTAGAATGGATGTTGTGAATAATGGGCATGGAACCCATCAATGATTCCACCATCAGATACCTCAAGAAAGTAATCCCAGGTTACTAGAACTATCTGTGAGATCTGATGAAGCATAGTCCCATAAATCAGCCTAGAACCCCACTATGCCTCCTCATCCTGGATACGGGCATATACTGTTGTCTCTTAGGGCATGGCCTAGATATGCCCATACTATCGCATGACATGAGTAACTATGAACCTCTATACTATGTAGTGGGTTTTCCCAATCAAATGTCGAGACTAGAAGAAGTTTGACATCTATAGCATATCTTATCTCTACTCCTCATAGTCTAGATATAGCCACCATATGACATTTATGATATCATGAAGAACACAATGCCAATAGTCTAGCTTTCCTAGGTGGGGCTGTTGGAGCATGCGTAAATACATACATACACACATACACACACACACACACACACATATGGGAGCTCTGGGTCCCTTTGTCTATCCACTACGGGCCATGTAACTAGGATGTTCTCCCAAACCCAGATCTGAAGAACAAGTATGCCAACTATCTCATGGAGCTCTCAATACATATGGGCCAATATGTAGCTACCCCAAGAAAACTGACAAGGTAGTCAGATCATCTCCTCAATAACTCTCGACCAACTGCACATGAATTTGTGTTGGCCACGATTAGTGATCAACAAGCCACCAATTAGACCTAGAAGGTAAACTGGAAATCACTCATAATGAGCTACCATATGGTCACATAAAAGATATCATCAAATAATAACCTCATCATGAAATAAGCATCGTGCATCTACCATAGCAACGTAGGCTCTTACCTTGTACTCTACATGTGCCCCCGTCACTAGTACATGAAGAATACACCATACATCCTTCAGGGTCACCATGATCTCTCAGGTGGTAAAGTGGAAGGTGTTGTGCTCAGAATGCAATCTCTTAACAAGAGCAGTCAACAACCCTCCATTTACCTAAATATTGAGTAAATCACCTAGACTCCAAAATCTACAATGTGCAATCACTCGCTGCTCAGCAAGAGTGAGATTCTCATGAAGCTCTAGGACCTAGGTCAGTCTCAAAGAATGAAAGGAAACAACACTAAACTAAGACTGCACATAGAAAAAGGGACACTATGTCAGTATTAGACATGAAAAATTGAAGTGAAATGGCCTAAATAGATCAAGCAGACAAGTTAAGTTGTCTAACATTTCAAAGAAAACCAAATGTGATCCTAGATCCCATATGCAATTTGGGATACACAAGATGAAATGCTCTAACTAAATATGATACTTCACATATGAGATGGAACTCGAGATATGCAAGAAGTGATCCTAAACACGGATGCGACCCTATTTCAACCAGATGCGATAATATGGCAAAATGTTTTTAAAAATACACCAAAATCACCATATGCAACCTTACAAGGTGCAACCCAGGAAATGCGACATGCGATCCAAAATTTGGACAAAAACTAGATGTGACATGGGATTGATCGAGTGCACTCCTTCTTATAGGATGCAATCCTAGACTAAAAAAGCTATAAAATACATGAAATATAGTAAAAATTGAAAATGCAAGTTTGAACGGAGATGTTATCAACTACTCATTGGTGCTACATAATGCGTTAGCTAGTCATGTCATTGCGTAAGCTCGAATCGATGTCGCTCAGTAGGGAACACCATTTCACCAACTAGAGCTCAAAAATTACTAAGGGTAAAAGTGAAAATGAATAGTAAAATGACCCTTTTGGACCTATTTAAGCCTCTTGGGGACCCTGGTGACCTAGAGCACTTTCTTGACAGGATGTCACAGAAGCTTCATATTGGGACCAAAATCAAAATGGGTGATCTATGTCACTTAATGCAGTAAAAATAAAGTTACAAAGAAAGGTAACCGTTCAAAGGAAAAAGTCAACTTTGGTCAAGTTACAGTTGAACAAGCGAAAAATGAGTAGAAATGATAGTATCAACATGGAAAATACATTCAGTGATGATTATTAGTCAGATACATAGTCAACAAAAGTCAAAATTTAGTCAAACACAAGTTATGAAAGCTGCACTAAGCGTAAATAATGTATAAAAGGCTTACCAAAAGCTATACAAAGTGAATTTCTCACTCATGCATTAAGTTCACAAACTAGGATATTGGTCAAACACTAGTCAAACTTGGTCAACTCTCATATTTTCTTAGTCAAACTTGGTCAAATAAATTTTATTTAACACTAAAATCGATCCTAATCAAATTCTGACATATTCTAAATGATTTGTACTTGATCTAGATTCATGTTAATCAATCAAATATCTCTTCAATGCTTGAAAATACCAATTTTATCAAATTTCTATTCTAATTTTGTTCCCGAGAGGGCATAATCATATCATAACTTAAAAATTTCAATCAAATCTTTGAACACCAAGGGCATGGCAATTATCTTCAATCAAGTTGATGATGTTAATCTTTTTGACATTGATCAATTTTATCGCTTGAAATCAAATTGGTTATTTGTCATCATATCCAATTGCTGCAAATCAAATCTAAGTTGGATATTTCTATCCAAATCTTTTATCGATTTCTGTTCAATCAAGCTCAAAATCAGTATGGTCAATTCTCATTCAATCAAGTTTAGAATTAATAACTTTCAAAAATGTGGGATTTCATTTGATCAATCTTGGAATTCTCAAAATTTAGAGTAGTTTTCTTCACTACTCTCTAAATGTTTTAGAGTGGTTTTCAGTACTCTCTAAAATCTCCTTGATGTTGGCAAGTTGGCTATACTAGTGTATATGACTTAGTATAGTGTTGTCATTATGGCATCAAAGTCATATAGTAGTTTGGAGTCAGCTCACTTGATGAGAAGATCAGAAATCGACTAAGCGTTGAAGACTGGATAGTGTACAGAGTACCTGAAGCTTAGAGCATTAACACACATGCGTATGACTGAGTTATGGTATGCACCCTAGAAGATAAGTTGGTTATACTATATTCATGCTTAGTCTATGTGTGCATGATCAAATATGCAAGTATGAAAAATTTACACATAGTTGAAGTTACACAGCCAGTGTGTGCCAGAGAAGAACAGAGTAAGCAGTCGACTATTAACATTTTGATTTTTAGTTATATTATAATGTTGTAAAGGCTATGCACCTATTGTAATTAGGTTTCTAACATGTAAATATGTTTGTTTGTAAACATTCTTGAGCCAATTTAATTGGAAGCATTGTATGTAATTGGTCAAAGGGCCGACCTAGTTATTTGATTTGTATGCGCATATAAATATGAGATGCGCCCATTGTAATTAGCATGAAAGTTGTAATACAATTGAGATAAGAAAAGAAAAAGTGTGAGAAGAGTCTATAAGGTGTATTAGAGCTTTGCAAGAGGTCAAAGCATCAACACATCAAAGGAACTAATTAGACAAGCATTGTCACAGTGACAGTTCATCCTGCAGATATAGTGTGTATCTGAGATCAGAAGGTTGCAGCCTTCACCACTTGAGTAGTGAGCTCTAGGAAAATGCATCCACACCCCTAGTAGGGTTTATTGTAAAAGACTCCTAATAGGGTCTAACCCTTGACAATGTCTACTGTACTTAATACATTGTAAAGAAACTCCTAACAGGGTTAAGGATCTTATAACAAGGATCATAAAACACTAGTACAAAATATTAGTGGGTGTCAATTCCCACCGGGTTTTTTACCTATTTGGGTTTCCCCATAACCAAATTCATGTTATGTGTTGATTTCATGTTTATGTGGATGTTCATTTCAGTACTTAAGTATTTAAGTTCAGTTTGAAATTAAGTAAAAAGATAAAATATAGTGAACACTGATTCACCCCCCCCTCTCAGTGTTCCCATTCCTAACAATTGGTATCAGAGCTCTAGTCCCTAGAAAAAAAGTTTAACCACTTGAGGAGATCATGGACAAAGTAGAAATGAAACATGTGAAAATAAATCTTGAAGTTGCTCTTGAAGGCCTAGACAAATTTGAAAAAGAAATTGAAGAACTAAAGGAAAAACTCAGTGATTCTCAATTAGTCATCAAAAGGCTAAGGAAGGATTTGAAAGAATGCTCTACTAGTGATCTAGAGATAATGGTCAAGAAGCTAAATGAAAAAAATGCATCCTTGAAAGAATAGCTTGAAGAATTTGATGATAAGCTGATTAACAATCAGGAAGTCTATGAAGAATAGATCAAAGAGAATCTTCAACTCAATGAAGAATTAAGGCAAGAAAAAATGGAAATATTGGAGCTAAGGAACAACAAAGAAAGCTTGGAATCTGAATTGAAAGAGGCTAAGAATCACATTAGTAAATTACACACCAGTTCTGATTTGATAGAATCTCATTTGTATGCAAGAAGAGCTAAAGGAGATACTAGCTGCATTGGACACAATGAAGCACAAAATCAGATTGACAACATGTGAGCAAGAATGAAAGCACTAGAAGACACCTTAGATGCTAAGGAGACTAGAAGTTAGACTAAAGATCATATTAAACCACCTAAGAATGAGCACAAGCCAATAAACCATACTTGTTATGCATGTAACAAGCATGGACACATAGCGAGGAATTGTACAGAGGTAAGACCTTTGAATGGCTAATGTTATTCATGCAATAAATTTGGTCATAGAGCTATGAATTTTAAGACAAGTAAAAAGAACAGGACTCATTATAATCACAGAAATCAGAATCGGTCAAATGTAAGAAGTTCTCAGAATATTACATGTCAAATATGTAACCATAATGGTCACTCAGCTAGACAATGTAAAATGGTGACCATGTCAATGTGATGAGGAATATAAGGCCTCCAGTCATTTTTCACTCTTGTAACAAGGCTAGACACATCTCAAAGTTTTTTAGATCAAGGACAAAAGGTTAGGAAAGCCCTAAAAATCCTAAAGAACCAGTATTGGATCCCAAAGGAGAAGTCAAGTTTATGAAAGCATCAAAGGATGCGAGCTTGATTTGGTCAGAATCAAAGAAGGATAAGGTTGATGAGAATGTATTGGATGCATCCATAGTGGACGCACCCTTTACATCTGGATGAATGGCCCTTAGGGTCATAGGGGGAGCTAATTTAGCTCTAGACCCCTGCGTAGCTGGTATTCTCACTTTCAGAGTATGTGCCTTTGGACTTAAACTTTTGGAGACTAGCATAACCTTTTTGCAAGAGTGCACTAGCTGACTGTTTGTAGAATGAAAGTTAGAAATTTTCAAGTGATAGCCTGGTTTATGCAACAAGCATTAATGACATATTTTCTACTTTAAAGTAAACATAAGTTTATAAATATATCATTGCATTCAAATTCAGAGTGATTGGAGAGTAGAAGAGACATAGCATTTGATTGTGAAGAATTTTAGATTGATTCATGAAGTGATTTGCTATGCATTTGATCAGTTGCATAAACCCTAGTTCATCGTGCCAATTCAAGAAGTTTTCAAGATAATTTGGAAAGCGATATACAAGTAAGTGATGGCTACTCCTATAGTATTTGATGTTGCGGAGAAGAAAAGATATGTGTTCAAGAGGCATCATTTAAATCAACACTTGACGACCTAGAAGGGGCATTCTCTTGCACGCTTATGGGTGTTATGCATGTCGAAGACATTAAGGCATACATTTACTACAAGAAAGAACTAGTAGGATTGGATAGATTAAGAGCACACATGGAAACAATGATGAAACTAGACAAAACCTTCATGGATGAGTATGCATAGTGGAATAATCACCCTATAGTGGAGTATGCTATGACATATGAGTTCTAAAAATCAAAATGGATTAAGATTCTACTTAGCAGGATTCATGATGACCTATTTTGGATAGGTGAAGTACCGGTTAGGATTACAGGTGACCTAGTTCATGAGATTACAGGCCTCTCAAAGATAGGCACCATTCTTCTAGCAGGAAAGGATGTAAGAAAACTTGTTGAACAAACATGGAAGTCAAGAAGTGATAGGTGCAAAATGACCATAGAGCCTCTTGAGAAAGATGACATCAAATTGATGTCCATGATACTTGGATATAGGTTTCAACACACTAGCAGGGTGAACAATGTGTCTACGGCCACAATTCTGGTAGCTAGAAGACTTGTGAAAGAGAATGGAGAGTTTAATCTATGTGAGCTCTTGCATGCATAGTTAATTGATAACATTAAGGAAATCAAGCATGATAAGACCAAGATATTCAGATTTGGGTCTTTGATCATTTATATGTACTTCCACATTTTTGGAAAAGTATTTGATTTGTATCTAGACAAATCCATTCCCACAATGCCATAGATATCTCTCAAGGAATGTACTAAGAGTACTTTTAAGGACTACATGACACTGGAGTTGAAGACATTCAGGACTAAGATGTAGATGAGATTTAGAATTCTAGAGAAGATAGTTGAAAAGTACAAGGATATTATTTGTTTTATGGTTGAGACTGACACAACATGCATGGAAGCTATTGAACCAAGGACAAAGTGGAATCATCCAATTGGATATGAGGTTGATGAACAAGTCCTAGAACCATATGCACAAGTATTTCTTTCAGCCCCTAAAGACCCTAATGAGCCTAGATGGGGAACCTATGAAGAGAAAATAAGAGAAGTTGATGTAGTCTTGAATAGTGTAGCAAAAAAAAGGAAGGTTGCCAAGATTACCTTAGAGATCTTGAGAATTCATGGAGTGTCTCAAGAAGACCTAGACAAAGCAAGGGAAGAGAAGATTGATTTGGAATTAGAAAACACAGCTGCAACAAAGACAAAATCAGATGACCCTAAGATAAAGAAGATAAAAATTGAGAAATCTGATGTTCAGAAGGGTAAAACTGATGTTACTCCTACATCCAAGGAAACCATTTACCTTACTGCTCCACCTAAGTATAAGGAAATGCCTAAGAGGAAGAAAGAGATCAGCATTGGTCATCCATCCTCACAAGTAACAAGAAACAAGAAAAACACTCAAGCTCCTCCCGAAGTAAGTTTCAAACATAGTCTCAGTGTGTTAAGTACAAGAATTTTTTATGAAGGCAGAATTGATCAAGTAGGAAATTTTTATGAGAAATACAGTGAGATTGACAAATCAGAGATACATGGAATGATTGTCAAACATATCTTGAAGTTTAAGAAGATGGTCTTAGAACTGAAGACTATGATCCCTGATAATGTGTGGAACATCTTAGAATTCCAAAAGAGACAGGTCATTAAAGAGGATTTAAGGATAAGAGAAAATATTATAGATGAAACCCTTCCAGTATGCGAGCTAGAAGAGAAAAATTTATTGTTGGATTTGGTAAAGCCACATCTCAGAACAAAGTCAAGGACCCTACTTATAATGGACAAAAAATATGAACTGGTGGCTAAGGAAAGAGAGAAGGCATTTGAGAAGGTCTTCATTAATAGGCACATGTATCCAGCTACTACTCCCAAAGTTAAAGTTCCCACAATGGTTCCAAAAGAGTTAGAGACTACTAATGTACCTATGATAGGTCCCCAGGACTCAACGCCTATAGTTGAAACAATATCAGAAGAAGATTATTCTGCACCCATCACAGAGACACTCAAGGATGATTCTATCTTTATTGACAATGTAAAAGTTATTATGGCAGCCACAGACACGGATCTAGACAAGTTTGAAGAGGAACTTGTAAGCACTCAAGAGGCTGAGAAATTATGTAGTAACACTCCTCCCAATCAACAAGAAGAAGTATTGATTGAAGATATAACAAATTAAAAAGAAGAAGAAAAAGAAATAGAAAAAGAAGAAGAAAAGAAAGAAAAAGAAAAAGCAATAGAAAAAGAACAAGAAAAGAAAGAAGAAAAAATAGAAAAAGAAGAAAAAAAACAAAAAGAATAAGTAGAGAGAAAAGAAAAAAAATCAATGACAATAAGATTCAAAGAGGAAGTTATGGATAGTACTCCTATCACTCCACTTCCCTCAGCAGCATTGTTGTCAAGTTTGACACCTGACAAAACTAGTTTGGATTATTGGGGAGAAGAAGACCTAATCAAGTTCAGCATCTTATCTATGGAGAAAGCCAAGGAGAAATAGGCAATGAGGAATCCCCTCCTTGTAGAATCAATAAACATCCTGAACAAATTGTTACCAGTAGACAAGAAAGTGTCCAAGGTACACTTTGTTGATTATGTGAGTATAGTTATTTCACAGTTCAAGAGTAATTTCTCTAGCCTGGAAGATTCTGCATCCCTAGTTGTAGAGGATAATTATTTGAAGAAAAGGCTAAGTGAATTGGTTAGAAACTATGCACTTGAATTGAGCTCACTAAAGATTGGTCAAGCATCCTTGAAGGAGTTTTTAGAAAAGGGCAGAAATATTATTGTTGACTGTATGAACCATGACAAATTGACTAGTGATCTTTACAAGAAGATACAAGAGGCAGAAGCTAAGATAGACAACATAAGGAAATGAGTGGAAGATCCATATTTTGATGTGAACATGTGTAATAATGTCTACCAAGGATAGATAGATAAGATTGAGAAGGCAGAAAAGGAGATGTCCAAGATAAGGGCTAGGGAGACTCAGCTAAGGAATGCTCTTGCACCCTCATTAGATATACTTAATCAAAATATCAAGGAGATCGATGCCACCATGGTGACATATGATCAAGGTCCTAGTATAGATTTGGAGAAGATGGAGAAGCTATAGTATGCACTATGCACCCATCTCTAGATTGTAAATTCATTGATCACATTTTGGAAGAAGGAGATCCAAAACTTGTAGATAGCATATCTAGATGTTCTCTCATAGTAAGTAGTTGTATATATAGTTTTGAAGCACCTTTGTCATTAATATCAAAGGGGGAGTGTGTATGTATAGAATATGGTTATAGATATGTATAAGGAGATATAAGATAGAAAGTTATGTATAAGGGAGATATAAGAAAAAAGTTTTTTGTATTAAGGAATAGTTTGCAACTTGGCCATATTCCTCTGTTGCCATCAATGAAAAAGGGGGATATTGTTGGAAAGTTGGCTATACTAGTGTATATGACATAGTATAGTGTTTTCATTGTGGGAACAAAGTCATATAGTAGTTTGGAGTCAGCACACTTGATGAGAAGATCATAAATCGACTAAGTGTTGAAGACTAGACAGTGTATAGAGTACTTGAAGCTCAGAGCATCAACACACGTGCATACGACTGAGTTATGGTATGATCCCTAAAATATAAGTTGGTTATAATATATTCATGCTTAGTCTATGAGCACATGATCAGATATGCAAGTATGACAACCTTATAGATAGTTGAAGTTACACAGCCAGTGTGTGCCAGAGAAGAACATAGTAAGCAGCCGACTGTTAGCATTTTGATTTGCAATTATATTCTAATGTTGTAAAGGCTATGCACCTATTGTAATTAGGTTGATGACATGTAAATATGTTTTTTTGTAAACACATTTGAGCTAATTCAATTGGAAGTGTTGCATGTAATCAGTCAAAGGGCCAACCTAGTTATTTGTTTTGTATGGGCATATAAATATGAGATGCGCCCATTTTAATTAGCATGGAAGTTGTAATAGAGTTGAGATAAGTAGAGAAGAAGTGTGTGAAGAGTCTATAAGGTGTATTATAAATTTTCAAGAGGTCAAAGCATCAACCCATCAAAGGAACTAATCAGACAAGCAGTGTCACAGTGACAATTCATCCTGTAGATATAGTGTGTATCTAAGATTAGAAGGTTGCATCCTTCACCACTTGAGTAGTGAGCTCTAGGATAGTGCATCCACACCCCTAATAGGGTTTATTGTAAAAGACTCCTAACAGGGTCTGACCCTTAACAAGGTCTACTATACTTAATACATTGTAAAACAACTCCTAACAGGGTTAAGGATCTTCTAACAAGGATCATAAAACACTAGTACATAATATTAGTGGGTGTCAATTCCCACCGGGTTTTTACATATTTGGGTTTCCCCGTAACCAAAGTAATTCAAAGAGGGGCAAATGTAATCACCTAAAATTGGGCTAATAGAACCTAAGGCCATATTTAACTAATTAGGGATATACCTCCTAATTGTGTTAATTTAATTCTTGATTATTAACATAATTCAATAAATTTGACAAAATAAAAAAAACTTCATAAATCAAACATTAATCATCAATAATTGATCAAGAATCACATTGATTACCTCTAGGCCTAATAAATTAAATCATTCCCATTAAATGCATGGCCAGAGTAATTAATTAAAATAAATTAATAAAATACTCAAAAATGAATGTTTCCTCTCAAGGGACAACAAAGACACATTCACCCAATGGAAAGACATCACATGGATCAAGTTTAGAGGCTTCTCAACCATTCATCATGGATGCATCTTAACCATTCAATTCTTTGAAGTTCTATAAAAGAAGGATTTTCAAACCTCAAAACATAAGAGTTAATTGAATTTACATCTACATGCTACATATTTCATTTCATAGCTAATTAGAAAACATTTCAATTTTCATAGCTTAATGGTGAAGTATTTAATGGCTTTAATTGATGAATCATGGTTTTTAGCTCATTTCAATTAAAATCTCTCATTCTAGCATTGCATTGTCACTGTTTAGAGTCTAAGGCTGAGAGAAATTTAGAATTTTCACATACTCTTTTTAGTTAGAGATAAATAAGATGATTTTTCCTAGTTTCATGGCTTTCAATTTGATTAAAACTAACAATATAATGTCTTAATGAAGTGTTGTATTACAGATTAATAGGTACCACAAAATAAACACACATTAATAAGTTTAATATTTGATTAGACACGCTATAATACATGACATGTAAAGAAAATAAAAAAGATTCATTGCAGATCGCATTTGATATTATGATCATTTTGTAAGTTTTTGGGTTTCATTTTAAACCTTAGCTTGAAGGAGCTAGGAATCAACATGGCGTGGGAGTTTGGGATCTTGACAATTGCAAAATGGTTCAAGGAGGTTGAGATTGTAGGTTGAGAGTTTGTTTAAAAGATTTATTGTAGAGAATGACAAGTGTTCATAGGTGTTTTCCATCTAATTTCTCTTCTTGGTAATAAGTATGTTTAATTTTTTTTATTGTCCCTATCAAAACCATTTTGTTTAAGGTCTATCATGTTTAATTGTCTAAGTTGTTCAGTCATGTTAGTTAAAATGATTAACAAGTTATTAATTTTTTGAAAGGACTCTTAGTTTGGTTTTCTTAAACAATGTTTGTATCCATAATTATTAATCTTGTTATTTGTTAAAGCTTCTAACCCTAGTTCAGGTTGTGTCTATGGTAAAAAGAGATCATTCTTTTATAGTTGCATAAAAATTTAATTCATTTGTTAAAGTCTCTATTAGTCTTAAGGGATCCTAATACACATTAATGTGTCTTAGGAGCCCTTAAGACCCCTTACAATCCTTTAGGAACCCTAAGAATACATCTTAGAGTTCCTAGGACACATTAATGTATCATAGGACCTCTTAAGAACACATAGGACCCCTAAGAATACATCTTAGGGGTCATAAGGTGTTTTACGAGGTCTTAAGTGGTCCTAGGACATATTAATGTATCTTAGGACCCCTTAAGACACCTTTCAATCCTTTAGGGACCCTAAGAATACATATTAGTAGTCCTAGGACACATTAAGGGTTCCTAGGACATGTTAAAGTGTCCTATGAAACCTTAAGACCACTTACAACCCTTTGGGAACCCTTAGAATAGTTCTTAGGGTTACCAAAGGTTTTTAAGGTGTATTTTGGGGTCCTAGGATACATTAACATGTCCTAGGACCCCTTAAGACCCCTTACGACCCTTTAGCAACCCTAAGATGTATTATTAGGATTTCTAAGGGGTTGTAAGGGGTCCTAGGACACATAAGGGTCCTATGGGGTTGTAAGGAGTCCTAGAACACATTAATGTGGTCTAGGACACCTTAAGACCCCTTATGATCCTTTAGTACCCCTAAGAACACATCTTAGGGGTCCTAGGACACATTAAGGGGTCTCAAGGGGTCCTAGGAAATGTTAATGTGTCCTAGGACCCCTTAAGATCCCATATGACCCTTTTGGAACCCTAACAATACTTCTTAGGTTCCTAATGGGTCGTAAGGTGTGCTAGGACACATTAATGTGTTTTAGGACCCCTTAAGACCCCTTACAACCATTTAGGACCCCTAATTATACATCTTAGGACTACTAAGAGGTCTTAAGGAGTCTTGGGAAATATTAATGTGTCCTAGAACCCCTTAATACCCCTTATGATCCTTTAGGACCCCTAATAATACATCTTAGGAGCCTAGGAAAACATAAAGGGTCTTAAGGGCTCCTATAATATATTAATGTGTCCTAGGACCTCTTAAGACCCCTTACAACCCCTAAGAATACATCTTAGGGGTCCTAAGGTATCATTAGGGGTTTTAATGGGTCCTAGGACACATCAAGGGGTTTTAAGGGGTCCTCGAACATATTAATGTGTCCTAGGACCCCTTAAGACCAATTATGAAACCTTAGGACCTCTAAAAATACATCTTAGGGGTCCTAGGACATGTTAATTACTCCTAGGACCCCTTAAGACCCCTTATAGTCCTTTACAACCCCTAATTATACATCTTAGGGGTCCTATGACACATTAAGGGGTCCTAAGACATGTTAATTTATCTTAAGACCCCTTAAGACCCCTTACGACCCTTTAGGAACCCTAAGAATACTTCTTATGGCTCATAAAGTGTAGTAAGGGGTCTTAAGGGATCCTATGACACCCATTAAGACCTCTTATGACCCTTTAGGAACCCTAAGAATACTTCTTATGGTTCCTAAGGTGTTGTAAGGGGTCTTAAGGGGTCCTAGGACACATTAACATGTTCTAAGACCCCTTAAGATCCATTGCAACCCTTTAGAGACCCTAAGAATACATTTTAGGGTTCATAAAGGGTTGTAAGAGGTCCTAATGGATTGTAGGACACATTAATGTGTCCTAGGACCTCTTAAAAAACATTATAACCCTTTAGGACCCCTAAGAAAATATCTTAGGGGTCTTAAGGGGTCCTATAACACATTAATGTGTTCTAGGAAACTTAAAGACCCCTTACAATCCTTTAGGACCCCTAATAATACATCTTAGGGGTCCTAGGATACATTAATGGGTCTTAATGGGTCCTAGGACATGTTAATGTGTCTTAGGACCCCTTAACACCCCTTAAAACCCCTTAGGAACTATAACATACAACTTAGGGTTCCTAAGGGGTCATAAGGGATCTTAAGATGTCCTAGGACACATTAACATGTTCAAGGACCCCTCAAGATCCCTTATGACCCTTTAGGACCCCTAAGAATACATCTTATAGCTTATAAGGGGTCTTAATGGGTCCTACGATACATTAATATGTCTTAGAACCTCTTAAGATCCATTATAATCTTTTAGGACCACTAAGAGTACATCTTAGGGGTCCTAGGAAATAGTAAGGGGTCGTAGGATATGTTAACATATCCTAGGACCCCTTAAGACACCTCAAGAACCTTATGATCCTTTATGACCCTTCTCGCTATTGGAATAACTGATGCTAACAAATGATGTGATGGTAAGTGATTTATGGAGTTATCATGGTATAGATTTTATTGCATGATGGTCAGTTATTGAGTTGTCATTGATGTCAATTATGGACCTAGTGTTTCTAGTATGTTGCTAAGTATAAGGTTGATGATCAAATTGGTGCAGTAAGTTTTAGTTTTAGTGATTAATATGGGAGACTCAATGATGTCACATAATGTTAAATGCATGACCGCTACTATTGAGATTGATCGGTAAGAAATTTATGATCAGATTAAGTATAATAGTGAAACTACTAGAATTGTTAGTGATAGATGATAGGTGATTTGATTAGTTTTTCATATATTTTTTGTGTCTTGTAATGTGGTTATAGGATATGGCTTCTAACAATGATTAGATGCTATGGTTGTAATCTCAAAAAATTTGGATGACCAAATAGAAGGTTAGATGACCAGTGCATAGAGTAAGAGTTATTAATAGGTTGAAGTGTTTATGTTCTTGACAAATAGTTGTAAAATCTTTGATCGGTGATCATTGAAGATGTTGTGATGATTTTAGTTGAGTCAGTCATGATCTAGTGACATTTCCTAAAGATTGGAAGTGATGATATGGTATCACATTATTCGAGGCTATCATGTGGAGATGATTCTATTGGATATTGCTAATGCATGGGGAGGTGATTGAGAAATTTTATATGTTTAATCACTACGTTACTGAATGGGCACTCATACTATTGTCATTTTTGTTTTGTCACTAATGTCAACATATGTATCTATGAGAAGAAGATGCTAGTTATCATAGTGTATAGAAACTATACAAATGCTTTAGATGTTGTGAAGTTAGATGAGAGTTTAGGTGGATGTTGTGATCTTATATCCAAGATCACATCATTAGATGTTTCATATTGGATAAGTTACAGATTATTTAGTGAAAATTGGTCACTGGACTATGATAGTGAGAATTGACATAGATAGTCTCTGTGTTTCTGGTATATCTTTTAGATGGCTTGGGTTAAAGGTATGCGAGCTTGAGAGATGATAGACAAGGTATTGAAGGATGTTCGTTGGTCAATGTAAGGTATGGAATGGCTGGTGACATTAGTTGTGGCATGTGTTCTAGTGATGGCTTATTTAGAAGCTGACTTACAAGATGAAATGTGTGTTTTTTTTGGAAAACATAAATTAAGGATGTTGGTCCTTAAATGATGTAATATAATCATTGTATACTTGTTTTAGATACTGTGTATATCTTAGCAAGGGTTTATGTAATTGTTTGTAATTAGGAAAGCCTCATGGGCTGACCTAATCATGGTGAATTGTAATAAGGTATATATGTAAGGTGTTTTCTTTGGAAAACATATGCATGAGAAGGAGATGATATAGAGAAGTTGTAGAAGCCATGAGCTTGTGTCTGCTGCATGTAGAGAAGAGATTTATTGGTGAACTTTGTTGGAACTGATCAAGCAAATAAATTTGTAGCTGAACAGTTCAAAAGATTGTGTATTTCTTCATATACACTTATGTTGTGAATAATGAGTTCTAAAGGTGGACTTAACCTTCTTTAAGTAGTGAGCCCTTCCTTTTTCTTCTTGACTCCTAACAGGGTCTATCCTCTAACAAGGACTATGTACTGTAATGCTTCAATAAGCTCCTAACAGGGCTAAATCTTCTAACAAGGATACTATAATCTCAATACATAATTTGTGGGTGCTAATTCCCACTAGTTTTTTTACCTTTAATAGGGTTTCCCTGACACCAAAATATTGTGTTAATGTTTTGGCATTCATTGTGTTCATTTGATCTAATATTGCTACTACCTAAAGTTTAAAGATTAATAATCTATCATACAACTGATTCACCCCCCCTCTCAGTTGTATTATGGACTATTATTCCTAACAATTAGTATCAGAGCTTGTGGTCCTAATAGAGAAATATTAATAGCTTGAGGTGATTTTGGAGATGGTATACTATAGGATGGATAGTCTGAAATTTGATCTTGAAAACTTTGACAGTTGGAAAAACAAGATGCAGACTCACCTATTTTTTTTGGGCATTGACTATTGGTTGATTATAAGAAACAAGGTAGCTATAAAGACCAAAGATGAGTTGACAACTACTACTGAGGATGAAAAGAAGATATTTTACTTAACATGATTGCAAGAGAAGCATTGATCAATGCACTCTCTGAAGAAGATTTTACTGGAGCTAAAGACCTAGATTTGGCATATCTAATATGGGAAAGATTAGAAGCACTATATGAAGGAGACAAGTATACCAAACAAGCAAAGTTAAAAAAATGGAAAAAAAAGATGGAGAAGCTACAAATGAATGAGGATGAAAGCATTAGGGCTTATGTTCAAAGGGTTATAGAAGCTATAGTTGGAATCAAAAATTGTGGAGGCACTTATGATGAAGAAGTTATTGTGAAGATCCTCAAATCATTAACACCTGCTTACAAGTTCAAGGCTATGTCTATTCAAGAAACTATACCTATGACTCTAAACTTTAGTAGAGAGATGTTGATTGCAAAGCTAACTACTTTTGAAGCTATGGAATTAGGAGAAGTTGTACCTAAATTTGAATATGCATTTAAGGCATCCACACACAATAAATTATCTGCACTTCTGAGCACCAGCAAACAAGACCTAAAAGAAGATCTTGGTGAGTATGCTAAGGAATGGAAATAGATAATGGAAGAAGAAATAAATATGGATGAACATGTTGCACTAATTTTGAGAAGACAAAAAAGAGGTAAGGGCAAGTTTGAAGGAAAATTACCCTTGAAATGTTTTTCATGCAATAAGGTAGGTCATTTTGCATCTAGATGTCCTACAAGAGTTTCTAAATACAAACCTATTGGAAAGTTGACTATACCAAAGTATATGACTATATTTAGTGTTGTCATTATGGAAACAAAGTCATATGAATTTTTGGAGTAAGCGCATAAAGTAGAAGATCATAAATATGGCTAAGTATGAAAGACTAGACAGTTAGTAGAGCACTAGCTGAACATAGCATCAGTGCACATGTGTATGACTGAGTTATGGCATGTGCCCTTGAATATAAGATTTTTGATATGTAATCATGATAATTCTAAGAGTGCATGATAAGATGAGTCGGTATGATGAAGATACAGCCAGTTGAAGAGTCAGAGTCAGTAAGTGACAAAACAAAATAGAGTACAGGGCCGACTGTTTGTATTTTGATTAGCGCTTGTAATATTGTTTTGTAAAGGCTATGCACCTATTTTATTTAGATCATAGACATGTTAATATGATTATATGTAAACACACTTGAGCCAATTTAATTGGAAGCATTGTATGTAATTAGTTATAGGCCGACTTGATGAAGATTTTTGTATGTGCATATAAATAAGATATGCGCCCTTGTAATTAAGAATTGAATGTGATATAGAAACCGGTAAGAGAAGAGTAGAGGTATGAAAAGAGAAGTTAGTATTTTTTAGTGCTTTAAAAGAGGCTAAAGCATAAGTGCACAAAAGGAACTGATCAAAAAAGTAGTGTCATAGCAATAGTTCACCTTGCAAATATAGTGTGTATCTGAGATCTAGAAAGTTGTAACCTTCACCACTTGAGTAGTGAGCTCTAGGATAGTGTGTCCCCACCCCTAACAAGGTTAATTGTAAAAGACTCTTAATAGTGTCTGACCATTGACCATGTCACTTTACTAAAATCATTGTAAAGAACAACTCCTAATAGGGTTGCAAGATCTTCTAACAAGGATCATAAAACACTAGTGCAGTTCTTAGTGGGTGTCATTTTCCACTGGGGTTTTTAGCTATTTGGGTTTCCCCATAATCATATTTTGTGTTATGTGTTGTGGGTGTTTATCTTACTTGCATTGATATTAATTTCAGTACATAAGAAACTAAGTTAAGATTCAAGAGTAAAGAAAAAGTATTAATATATAGAACATTGATTGACCCCACCCCTTTCTCAGTGTTCCCATTCATATCAATTAGTATCATAGCTCTGGTCCTCTGAAGATAAGTTTAACCACTTGAGGAGATCATGGATCAGGGAGAAATGAAACATCTAAAAAATAATCTCGAAGCATCACTTGAAGACCTTGACAGATCCAAAAAAGAAATTGAAGAACTAAAAGAAAAGGTTAGTGATTCTCATGCAGTCATCAAAAAACTAAGAAAAGATTTGAAAGACTATTCCACTAGTGATTTGGGAAAAATGGTTAAAAAGATAAATGAGGAAAACACATCCCTCAAAGATCAGATTGAAGAATTGGATGAAAAGTTACTTAATAATCAAGAAGCCTATGAAGAACACATCAAAGAAAACAAATAGTTGGATGAAAAACTAAGGCAAGCTAACATGAAAATCTTGAAATTAGAAAACACCAAGAAGCAAGTGGAATCTGAATTAACTGAAGCAAAGAATCATATTGATAAATTGCACACAAGCAAGGATCTTATAGAGTCATAATTGTATGCACAGAAGATTAAAGGAGACACCAGTAGTATTGGGTTCAATGAAGTACAAAATCAAATCAATGACATGCGAGAAAGAAAGAAACCATTAGAAGAATCTATAGAAGCTAAGAAAGAAGGAAATCATACAGTAGCTGAAGTTGAACCATCTATGGATGAGCACAAGCCAGCAAAAAAGTCTTGTCATGCTTGTAACAAGCGTGGTGATCACATAGCAAGAAATTTTAAAGAGGTAGGACCTTTCAATGGTTATAGTTATTCATGCAATAAGTTTGGTCATAGAGGTATGAATTGTAGATCAAATCAAAGAAATTAGAATCAACAAAGTTAGAGAAGTCATCCATAGTAGAATGTAAGAAACTTTCAAAACATTACATGTCAGATATGCAATTATGTCGGTGACACAACCAAATAGTATAGTATGGTAACCTACATGAATATGCCAAGGAATATTAGGCCTGTAGTCATTTGTCACTCATGTAACAAGGCTGGACACATCTCTAGGTTCTATAGAACAAGAGTGCAAAGACAAGAAAGCCATAAAAAGATAGAAATTTCAATATTAGAAGCAGGAGAAGTCAAGTTTGTGCAAGCTTCAGAAGATATGAGCTTGATTTGGAAGGAAGAAAAGAAGGATAATGTTGATGAAATAGTTGAGGATGCATCCGCAATGGACGCACCTCCTATTTATGGTTAAATGACCTTCATGGTCATAGGGGGAGCTAGATTAGCTCTAGAACCCTATGCAACTGTTATACTCACTCTCAGAGTATGCACCTTGGACTACAACTATTAGGAGACTATGTGATGCAGTATGCAAGAGTGCATTACTTGATTGTTAGCAGAAACAAAGAACAAAATTCACAATTGCATTCTATCTTTACATAGAAAGCATTAATGGTAGAAAAGTTTCTTTATAGCCATCAGAGATTCATTATTCTCACATTGCATTCTAAGTTGAGCAATTGGAGAGCACATAAGATCAAGCAGTTGAGTTGTGAAGCATTGCAGTTGAATTTATCAGCTAAGAAGGAAGATTGATTATTGCAAAGCCCTAATTTAGATGTGACGATACATAAACCCTAGAAAACCTCTATGAAGTGATTAAACAAGTAAGTCATGGCTACACCAGTTATCTTTGATGCTATGGAAAGGAAAAGATATGTGTTTAAGAAGAATCCATTCAAGTCCACCTTAGATGACCTAGAAGGAGTCTTTTCTAGAACCCCAATGGGTGTTATGCATGTAGAAGACATACACACATATGTGTATTGCAAGAAGGAACCAGTTGGTCTAGACAAGATTAGGTCACACTTAGAAACTAGGATGAATCTAGACAAATCATTTACTCAAGAGTTCACGCATCTTTAGAGTCACCCAATAATTGAGTATGCTACATCACATGAGTTTTATGAATCTGACTCGATTAAGATCTTGTTGAGAAAGATCCATGATGACCTATTTTGGATAGGTTAAGTACCAGTCACAATCATAGTAGATCTCATTCATGAGATCACAGGTCTATCAAAGATAGGCACCATTCTTCTAGTTAGAAAGGATGTCAGAAAATTGGTTGAACAAGCTTGCAAATCCTAGAGTGATAAGCATGGAATGACAATTGAGCCAATTGAGGAGAAGGACATCAAATTGATGTTGATGATTCTTAGTTATAGATTTCAGCATGCTAATAGAATAGTGTGTCCACAACCACTATTCTTGTAGCCATCATATTTGTGAGAGAAAATGGAGAATTCAATTTGTGTGAGATCTTGCGTACACAATCGATGGACAATATAAGAGATATCAAACATGACAAGACCAAAATATTCAGGTTTGGGTCTTTAATAATCTACATGTACTTTCATATAGTTGGGAAGGTATCAGACTTATACCTAGATAAAATTTTACCTACAATGCCTCAAATATCTCTTAAGGCATCAATTGAGAGCACACTGAAAGACTATATGGAGTCATAGTTGAAAACCTTTAGGATAAAGATGTAGATGAGGTATACGATACCTTAAAGAATTGTTTAAAAATACAAGGATGATATCTATTTTATGGTAGAAACTGACATTACTTGTATGGAGGTTTTTGAGTCTAGAACTAAGTGGATTCATCCACTTGGCTATGAAGTGGAGGAGAAAGTTTTGGAAGCTTATGCACAATTATTACTATCGGTCCCCAAGGATCCTAATGAGCCTAGATGGGAAACATATGAAGAGAAGACCAGGGAAGTAGATACAGTCGTAAATAGTGTAGTGACTAAGAGGAAAGCCAACAAAATCACCTCTGAGATTTTGAAGATCCATGGTGTGACCCAAGAAGACCTGGATAAAGTTAGAGAAGCAAAGATAGCTATGGAAATTGAGAGCACATCGACAGTGGAAGCCACGATAGGGGAAATAGATGATCCTAAGGTGAAGAAGATTAAAATTGAGAAAAATGAAGATATAAAGGAAAAAGAGAGTAAGACATATGATATCAGTCCTATGCCCTTTGATGCTTCTCCTAAGATGTCTAAGAGGAAAAGGAATTATTAATGGATTTGGTGAAGTCACACTTAATGACAAAGATAAGAACATTACATATAATGAACAAGGATTATGAGCTAATAGCTAAGGAGACAGAGAAAGCCTTTGAGAAGGTGTTCCTTGAACAATGCATGCAACCTACATATGCACCCATCACTCAAGCACCTGTTGAGTAAGATAATATAGCCAAGGTCACAAAATCACCTATTACAGGTCCACAGGACTCAACACCCATAGTGATAGTGCCTATAGTTGAAATAAAGTCTGCGCCCATGCGCACAACAAAAGAAGATGCCACAATAATGATTGATAATGTGGAGATATCAATGGAGGCCACTAACAAAGACTTAGACAAATTTGAGAAAGCCTTTGTGAGTACACAAGAGGTAGAAACACTATATGGTGACAATTCACCTAAGCAGCAAGAAGACATGTTAATTGAGGACTTAACAGGACAAGAAGAAGAAGAGGAGAAAGAAAAGGAACCAAGAGATGAACTCTCTATTGAAATACCTACAAAGACAAAGATAGAAGTGATGGACAATATGCCTATCACTCCCATGCCATCAGTAACATTGTTGTCAAGTTTGAATCCTGACACTATGAGCTTGGACTCTTGGGGAGAAGAAGACTTGATCAAGATTAGTGTCCTTGCTATGGAGAAGGCCAAGGAGAAACAAGTGATGATAAATCCTCTATTTGTTGAATCATCTATTTGTCGAGTCAGTAAACATCTTGAACAATCTACTGCTAGTAGAGAAGAAGGTACCAAAAGTGCAGTCAGTGGAGGATGTCAGCAACATCTTGACAAGCTTCAAGGAAAAATTTTCTTTCCTAGAAGAATCAACAATGAAGGTAGCAAAAGAGAAGTACCTTAAGAAAAGATTGAATGAATTAATTGCAAACTTTGCACTTGACCTTAACTCTCTAAAATTTGGTCAAGCTTTATTGAAAGAATTTGTAGCAAAAGGAAGAAAAATCATAGAAGACTGCATGAACCAAGACAAGCTGACTGCAGACCTCTATAAGAAAATTTAGGAGGTAGAAGCTATGATAGAAAAAGTGAGGAAATTAGTAGAAGACCCTTCTATAGATGTGAACATGTGCAACAATGTATACTAGGGTCAAGTGGACAAAATAGAGAAGGTAGAGAAAGAAATGTCCAAGATAAGGGCAAGGAAAACACAACTAAGAAATGCTCTTGCACCTCATTAGATATCTTGAACAAGAATATCTGATGCAGGAGCATCCTGGGTGTAAGAGCAATCTTGCATCACCCAAAAATATTTATGTTTTTATTCAATAAGGGTTATTTTGTGTAGAGATGCTATTTATGGAAAGTTACTATTTTTGGTAATTTTTGCATGTGCTCAGAATGATCTAATTTCTTTCTTGGAGGTTCATTTTGGTCATATAAGTCTGCCAGTAAAGTTTCATTGCCAGATCAAGTGTATATTGGAAGATATTGAAAATTTTCGGTATTGGCAGCAGGGTATAGAAACTTTGAACTCAGTTTTGAAGGCTTTAGAGGCCCCGGATGAGGTCAAAAATTTGGGTGACAGGCACTTGTGTGGGTCAAGCCTATAGAGTGCTTCGTGGCGTTTCCGAAATGGGGTTATAATAGCCGATCGAGTCAACTGGTGATGACTTATGGTCTTCGGAAGTTGGGCCACCTGAAATGGCAAAAAATAATTTTCTTCAAAATTTCTATTTGGGTTTCAAAGGTTATCTTGAGCCGACTATGATGTAATGAAATGTAAAATAAAATAATTCTAAGTTTGGTCAGCCTTATTGGCTAAAATTCTGGAACTTTCCCAGGCGATGGAAAATTGCCTATATAAGGAAGGCTGTATTATTGTCTTAGGCAGTTTAGAATAGTTCTGGGTAGTAGATCTGGGTAATAGTTCGAGGCTTTGTCCTACAGAATATTGTAAGGGAATGCCCATGTGGCTTTGCATATTGTAATTCTGAAAGTTTGTAATTCCACATTTGTGGAGATAATAAGAAGCCAATTTTCTGTTCTTGCATATTGTTGTTGTTTCTCTATATTTGTTATGTGTTTGTGGTATTAAGGGGAGAACCCTTCATCAGGTGGTATCAGAGCAGGTTTTCTTGAGTGTGTAAATAGATCGCCGACTGTGAGGCAGTTTGCACCAGGACCATGGTTAGGGTTTTAGTGCGCATCACGAAAATGCCTCCATGAAGAGAACGTGGCGGAAGAGCTGGTGCTGTGACACCTGAGGTTAGAGAGCTGCAGAGACAAGTGCGAGCATTGCAAGAAGAGATTCATAGAGGAATGAATCTTAATGTCAGAGACGAAAGCGAGGATGAAGCCAAAGAAGAATATCAAGAAGGAGAAGTTGAAATTGTGAACCAGGAGGAAGAAAGACTTTTTCAGGCGATTTCCAAGATTGGAAAAAGACCTAAGATTGAGGTTCCTACATTTTCTGGAAATCTTAACCCAGAGGAATTGATCGACTGGATCAATGAATGTGAGGAATATTTTGAGTATGAAGATGTTGAGGATCCTGATAGGGTCAAATTTGTGAAGGCCAGACTGAAAGGTCATGCAAAGATATGGTGGCAAGAGATTCAGTTGGAGCGAAATAGAAGGGGAAAGGAGAAAATCACGAGATGGGATCGGATGGTGGATAAATTGAAGCGACAGTTCATTCCTGCTGATTATGAGCTTGACCTACTGAAGAAAATCCAGAGTTTGAAGCAAGCAGGAAGATCTGTTCAGGAGTATACGGAGGAGTTCTATCGACTCCTCATCAGAATAGGCCATGCCGAAGCTGATAAGGAGAAAGTTGCCCAATACCTTAATGGGTTAAGGCCAAGCATTCAGGAGGAGTTGAATCTAGTTCGAATGAATAGTATTGAAGAGGCATACCAGTTTGCCCTAAAAGTAGAGGAAAAGCTGAACAAGAAGTTTGAGAGCAGACAAAATGGAAGAGGTCGCGATGGATGATCTGGTGGATGGTCATATGGTGGCCAAAATGAAGATCTGAAAAAGAAGGATGAGGCCAGTAGCAGTCAGAATTAGAGAGGAAACAATTCCAATCGCTTCCAGGATCAGAATAATAGAGATCAAAGAGGAAGGGGAAGAGGACAAGGATCTGGAAGAGGTGGCTTCCGTGGAACATGTTTTCACTGTGGAGAAGAAGGTCATAGGGCATTTGAATGTCCTCAATGCCAAGGCAGAACAGACAGGAGAAATGAAGGCCAGGCCAGAGTTGCACATGTAGATGAAGATGCCAGATCATCAAATTCTGAAGATGCTGAAAGAGGAGAAACGTTGATTAACAGAAGAGTCTTGTTGAGTGGTGAGAATGAACCTGAGCAAAGGAGGAGCTTGTTTCACACCAGGTGCAAGTGTGAAGGTAAATGTTGTGATGTGATTATTGATAGTGGAAGCACTGACAATTTGGTGTCAGAAGAGATGGTGACAAAGTTGAAGCTCAAGAGACAGAAACACCCACATCCATATCGGATTTCCTGGGTACAGGATGACCACAAGGTCATGGTCAATGAATAATGCCTAGTGAAGTTCAAGATTGGCAGGTACCAAGATGAGGTACTATGTGATATCATCTCTATGGATGCATGTCATATGTTATTGGGTAGACCGTGGCAGTTTGATAGATGTGCTGTACACTATGGTCGTGCGAATACCTATTCCCTGACAAAGGATAGAATGCGACATAAACTAAAGCCATTGAAGGAGACCGAAGAAAAGGTATGTGGTAATGCAAGAATAACATTTGTTGATGGAAGGAAATTCCTAGATGGTATGAGGCATGAGCATGTATGTTTTGCTTTAATTCCAAAAGCTGGTAAAGAGGAAGTAGAAGATGTTCCTGTAGAAGTTGCAGATTTATTGAATGAGTTTTAGGATATTGTATCCGATAACATGCCTGATGGATTACCACCAGTCAGGAAGATCAGTCATCAAATGGACTTGATCCCAGGAGTGATTTTTCCGAATAAGGCAGCACACAGAATGACACCTGCAAAAAGTGAAGAGTTGAACAGACAAGTACATGAACTATTACAGAAGGGGTTGATTCGAGAGAGTCTGAGTCCCTGTGCTGTACCAGCGGTATTAGCACCAAAGAAGAATGGAGAATGGAGGATGTGTATAGATTCTAGGGCAATAAACAAGATCACAATCAAGTACAGGTTTCCATTGCCACGAATGGATGATACTATGGACTGTTTGAGTGGAGCTGTGTATTTCTCAAAGATAGATCTAAAAAGTGGATATCATCAGATTCGGATCAGAGAAGGAGATGAATGGAAGACTGCCTTCAAGACAAAGGAAGGACTATATGAGTGGTTAGTTATGCCTTTTGGGTTAACCAATGCACCGAGCACTTTCATGCGGCTCATGAACGAGGTTCTGAAAGAATTTCTGGGTAAGTTTGTTATTGTTTACCTAGATGATATTTTGATCTTTAGTAAGACATTGGATGAGCATATGATTCATATTCGTATGCTATTTGAGAAGTTGAGAGAAGAGAAATTGTTGATTAATTTGAAGAAGTGCAGTTTTGTGAAGAAAGAGTTGGTGTATTTGGGATTTGTAGTTTTAGCAGAAGGTCTAAAAATGGATCCAGAGAAGGTACAAGCTATCCTTGAATGGCCTACTCCGAGGAGTGCTACTGAGGTAAGATCTTTTCATGGTCTAGCTAGCTTTTACAGAAAGTTTATCAGAAATTTTAGCAGTATTTGTGGACCCTTGACTGAAACAATGAGAGGGGATAGAAAAGAGTTTAAGTGGACTAATGGGGCAGAAAAGAGTTTTCAATTGTTGAAACAAAAAGTTACAGAACAACTAGTTTTAGCACTTCCAGATTTTAATAAGGTGTTTCAAGTAGATTGTGATGCTAGTGGTACTGCAATAGGAGCTGTTATGAGCCAAGAAGGTAAACCTGTTGCTTATTTCAGTGAGAAGTTAAATGATGCCAAGAGGAAATATTCTGTTTATGATCAAGAATTTTATGCTATAGTTCAGGCATTAAAGAAGTGGAGACATTATCTACTTCCTAAGGAGTTTGTTTTGTATACTGATCATCAAGCTTTGCAATATTTGAATAGTCAAGGAAAGTTGAATCAGAGGCATTTGAAATGGGTTGAGTTTTTGTAGAGTTATACATTTGTTTTGAAACACAGGAGTGGAAAGTCTAATAGGGTTGCAGATGCTCTTAGCAGAAGGCAACTATTGCTGACAGAAATGCAGATTGAAGTGTTTGGGTTCAAGGAACTCAAGAATTTGTATCCAGAGGATCTTGATTTTGGTGAAGCTTGGAAAGCTTGTACAGAACCTGTTACTCTAGACAGGATGAAATGGCTGGATTTTATCATCCAAGATGATATGCTATTCAGAGGGAGTCAGTTGTGCATTCCACGAAGTTCTATGAGGGAGAATCTCATCAAGGAGAAGCATAGCGGAGGATTGGCTGGACATTTTGGTCATGACAAAACCCTTTCTTTGGTTAGTGAAAATTATTATTGGCCACAATTGTAACAAGATGTGAAGAAGTTTGTACAGAGTTGCAGAGTATGTCAGATGGTGAAAGGAGTGAAGCAGAATATAGGGTTGTATCAGCCATTACCTATACCAGAGAAGCCTTGGGAGGATATCAGTATGGACTTTGTTCTTGGTTTACCAAGGACTCAGCGGGGACATGATTCAATTTTTGTAGTGGTTGATAGATTTTTGAAGATGGCACATTTCATTCCCTACAAAAAGACTAATGATGTTGTTCATGTAGCAGAATTGTTTTTCAGAGAAGTAGTGAGACTTCATGGTTTGCCAAAGACCATAGTTTCAGATCGGGACACTAAATTTGTTGGATATTTCTGGCATACGTTGTGGAAGAAGTTGAAGATAGATTTGAAGTTTAGTTCATCACATCATCCACAGACTGATGGACAGACAGAGGTGGTGAATAGGAGTTTGGGGAATTGCTGAGATGTTTGGTTGGAGATAAGCCAATAGGATGGGATTTGATTTTACCACAGGCCGAATTTGCATACAATTATTCTGTCAATAGGAGCACTGGTAAATCACCATTCTAGATTGTATATGGAAGTAGTCCACGAAATCCATCTAAATTGAGGAAGATAGATAAAGGAGAAATAAGTAGTGCTGAAGCTGAGGATTTTGCAGAACACTTGAAGAACATCCATGGGGAGGTGAGGAAGCATATTACCAAGATGAACGCACAGTATAAGGCTAAGGAAGATGAGAAAAGGAGGTATAAGGAATTTTGGGTTGGTGATGAAGTCATGGTTCATTTACAGAAGGAGCGGTTTCCAGTTGGTACATATAACAAGCTGAAAATGAAGAAGTTTGGACCATGCAGGATATTGAAGAAACATGATTCAGGAAACGTATATGAGGTAGAATTGCCTACCGAGCTAAATATTTCACCAGTGTTTAACATTTCAGATCTGACAGAGTATCATGAGGGAGGTGTTGAAGATGAGATCACAGCGGCATAGTGGAGTATTCCAGCAACTAGTTTAGACACTAAGGAGATTGAAGATATACTGGATAGTCGTGTTGGCAGAAGCACAAGAAACAGGACATATGAAGAATATCTGGTCAAGTGGAAAGGATGACCTGTTGAAAATTCATCATGGCTAACAAAGGAGGAGGTTAACCATCTTGGTTTCCCTCTGCATATCTGAGTCGTGACAGGGTCACTTCTCAAATTACCCTGGGTGTCTGATGCAGGAGCATCCTGGGTGTAAGAGCAATCTTCCATCACCCAAAAAAAATATTTCTATTTTTATATTCAATAAGAGCTATTTTGTGCAGAGCTGCTATTTATGGAAAGTTACTATTTTTGGTAATTTTTGTATGTGCTCAGAATGATCTGATTTCTTTCTTGGAGGTTCATTTTGGTCATATAAGTCTGCCAGTAAAGTTTCATTGCCAGATCAAGTGTATATTGGAAGATATTGAAGATTTTCGGTATTAGCAGCAGGGTACAGAAACTTTGAACTCAGTTTTGAAGGCTTTAGAGGCCCCGGATGAGGTCAAAAATTTGGGTGACAGGCGCTTGCGTGGGTCAAGCCTGTAGAGCGCTTCGTGGCATTTCTAAAATGGGGTTATAATAGCCGATCGGGTCAACTGGTGATGACTTATGGTCTTCAAAAGTTGGGCCACCTGAAATGGCGAAAAATAATTTTCTTCAAAATTTCTGTTCGGGTTTCAAAGGTTATCTTGAGCCGACTATGATGTAATGAAATGTAAAATAAAATAATTCTAAGTTTGGTCAGCCTTATTGGCTAAAATTCTGGAACTTTCCCAGGCGATGGAAAATTGCCTATATAAGGAAGGCTGTATTATTGTCTTAGGCAGTTCAGAATAGTTCTGGGTAGTAGATCTAGGTAATAGTTCGAGGCTTTGTCCTACAAAATATTGTAAGGGAATGCCCATGTGGCTTTGCATATTGTAATTCTGAAAGTTTGTAATTCCACATTTGTGGAGATAATAAGAAGCCAATTTTCTGTTCTTGCATATTGTTGTTGTTTCTCTATATCTGTTATGTGTTTGTGGTATTAAGGGGAGCACCCTTCATCAATATCAAGGAGATCGATGCCACTATGGTGAGATATGATCAAGGTCTAAGTATAGATTTGGAGAAGATGGAGAAGTTAACATATGCTTTGTGTGCCCATCTCTAGACAATAGACTCATTGTAGAAATTTTGGCAGAATGAGATTGCTAACCTAAAGATAGCATATCCAAATGTCTTTACTTTTTGAGTACTTATAGATACATTTTTTTGAGCACCTTTGTCATTAATGTCAAAGGGGGAGTATAGTATGTAGAAGAAAGAATATGGAGCTTTGTATATGATGTAAAGAAAAGTATAGTACATAATGAAAGGGGAGATATAAGTTAGAGTATGTATTATAAAATTTTGTATAAGGATACAATTAGTAACTTCACCATATTCCTTTTTTGCCATTAATTAAAAAGGGGGAGATTGTTGGAAAGTTGATTATACTAAAGTATATGACTATATTTAGTGTTGCCATTATGGAAACAAAGTCATATGAAGTTTTGGAGTAACTGCATAATGTAAAAGATCATAAATATAGCTAAGTATGAAAGACTGGACAGTTAGCAGAGCACCAGGTGAACAAAGCATCAACGCACGTGTGTATGACCAAGTTATGGTGTGTGTTTGGTATATTATTAATTTTTTGAGGTGTGTGTCCAAATTTTGGGTTAAATCTCCTTCCAGGTGTTTTGTTTGGTCTAGGGTTTGGAAAATTCACAAAAAATTGTCATAGCCGAGTTCAATAAATCCTCACCATAGGTTTTGTTTTTGAAAAATGTCAAATTCATGCAAGAACCCTCATGTTGCCCTTGTTCTTCTATTTCATTTTTACCTTTTAGTCACTTAAGCAGGTTAAATTGTGCACGTGCTTAATTATCCCAAGTGTTCACTGAATCAAAAAATTTCATAGCATGTCTCATATAGTATTCAGTGAATTAGCGAACAAGTCAATCTTATGCTAAGTGTCATTTTATTTGCATGGTCTCTAAGTCTCTCAGTGATCACCTCAACCATTCAGCGAATTGGTGAATGTGTTTGAACCTTGTTAACTATTTTTCTTTGTCACTGAGTCTCCAAATGTTTTGGCGGTTATTTTACCATTTGTGAGAACTAGCGAACAAAGGCTATCTCTAGTTCACATAGTCCTTGGTAGTCATGTGATAACACTCAATGACCTAGAAAAAGTAGTATTCGCTCATTCTCTGAATCCGGCGGTCAAGGGTTATATCAAATGGAGAACTGGTGAATACCATGGATTGATTTCAAGATCAACGGCTCTATTTTAATCTCAAGTATCTTTTGGGTCCTACATGTTTAATTTGGTGAATAAGTGACTGAATACTTATATTATCATTGTCCAAGTTTGGCAGTTTTGACAATTTGATGAAATGAGTTTGGCAGAGGTAATGGTTTTTGTGTTCACTTATTCTTGGAATGAGTTAGTGAAATACTAAATGATCTGGCAATTTAGTGAATCATATGGTCACGAGTTATCTTAAAGGAAAGGTAAAGGCTAGAAGTATTTGGCGAATGGGTGAATCAAAGGATTAGAAAAGTTTTAAGTCTTCAGTCACTTAATCACGTAAGGAAACATTCAATGTTTGAAGTATTGTGAGATTCAGCGAACCCTTTGTTCGTTGATTCTTGTAATCAAATAACTAAAGGTTATATGTTTCGGTGAAATGGTCAACTAACCGCATTCACCAAGCCATGTGATGTTGGCAGTCAAAGCTACATGATTTAGCGATTTAGAGATAAGATGCTCGCCAAGTCGTCAGATATTTGGGCAGTTAGCATTAACATCTAGTGAATGGGTGAAGCATACAATCGCTAAGTCTCAGAATAAAGGTGATGGTTAAGGAAAGATTCAGGGACTCAGAGAGTAAAAGCTTTGCTAGTTCTCTAAATAATTAGGTGGTTAATTATCTCATTAAGCGAATGGGTGAACCCTTTGTTCACTAAATCTCCAAGAAAATTGACAGTTAGCCGGGACATTAAGAGAATGGGAGATGACCTTATTTGCTAGTTCTCTAAATGATAACTGCAGTCAAGTGCTCGAAGGTGATCACTTCAAATGTTGATTCACTAAGATGATGAAGAGTTAAGAATTGCATTGTGAGAACCCGTGAAGGCTTTGGTCACTAGTTCTCTGAAAATGAGCTAGGGTTAACATTTTATTAAGCGATTATGAGAGGCTTTCAATCACTGATTCGCTAAATGGGCTCAGTTGGAAAAGGTAATAAAAGAAAAGAAAGGGTACTGTTGCCTGTGTGGATAAAGTACAGTTTCAAGCTAGAAAGTAAACTAATGAGCCATCCAATTAGTTTCAAAGGAAGATTGCATAATGTAAATAGGTTTAAAGTGCAGAATCTTAATCATTTGCCTCTTTGCCTTGTTTTTGAGTTGTTTAATTTATCTGTCAACATCCAAACATGGCTAACTCAAAATTTGAAATCTGATGGTATATGAAATTGAATGTGGAAACAATTAAGGAGATTTGCAGTAATTGTGGTAGCTATACACATTTGATCTGTATCGATAATTAAGCTAAGCTCATTATTTCATGTGTCCAAAATCAGTCGAAGAGAATTGTGTCTTTCTGAAGCAATTTCTTAGCACCAAATAAATCCAGTTTGTAGAATTTGAAGGTAATCCTATAGCGAAGATGAGTCAACTTGAGAAGAGTGCAACGTCTTCCAGTAGTGAAGCCAAGTCTAAAAGTGGTGAAGATAAGGGCAAGCCTAATTATTCAGATGAATTCATAAAATTGCTGCTGGGATCCAATTAGAACAAAAGAGCTCCTGATGATGTTTTTGAAGATGTGTTGGGGTTATGCAGGGATCCTATCATACCAAATAGTATAGGTTATACTATTTTTAGCTTCTTTTGTGGAAATAGAGATAGGCATGTTCCTGTGTGTAATGGTTGGAATTTGGGTTTAGGAAAATTAGTTGTTCCTGATATATTTTTAGATGTGGATCTAATTGTTGCACTAGCTAGGCATTATGACCCTATTTCCAAAACAATTAGAAAAGAGGACTAGTCACCTTTGGTTACTCTAGATAGGGGTTCATTCATGAAAGCTTTTAATTTCTATATGTCTTCCTCCACCGAAATTGACCTGAGCAAAGAAAGGGAGAGGTACAAGAATAACATAGGGACAATAAAGGACCAAATGATGAAGCATATCCCAAAGCAAGATAAGTATATAGCTCCCCTCCCTACTCACATGAATGCCCCTTACCAATTTAAGTCCCTCCAGCATTATATGAGGTAGATTTGTTATGCATTGTGTAGGGTTTTGGGAATTGATGGAGATGCAGAGTTCTTGCCAGCTGATTTGTTGATGATAATCTTGGACATCTAGTATTCCTTGGTAAATACTAACTATGATTACATTCAGTATATAATTGATAGAATGCATGAGGGTTTGATTTCTATCAAAGAAAGTAAGAGCCCAATTAAGTTCATGCATTATTCTTTGTTAATGCACTTGATTTTGTTCTTCAACATCAATAGCTTTGACTGGAACATGCTGAAACCAAGGTTTAACTTTGAAGGCCAATATAATCCAGTACAATAATGGGTGAGGGTATGGAATTCTACTTCCAATGAAGGGGATTTTTGTGTTTTTCAAAATTTCATTGTCTTTCCGATTGTAAAGCTATTAGGCATCAATGCCACAAGGCTATCCCTGAGGGTCCTTAGGCTCCTAAGACCATTGCAGTTTGTGGATAAGTGGGAGGGAGATCATAATTGGGGTGATTTTTACTTAGGGGATAATTCTAAAATTATTAGCATTTATGGTTGTCCCCAGCCACCACATCTGTTACCAAAATATGTGCCTCCAAGAGTTTCTTGTCTGGAATTTGTTTGGTAGTTGATGTGCACAGATAAAGAACTTATAGCCCCTAACAGGAAGGGTACATTCACACCTAGGCAATTCAAGACAGGTGACTTCCTGGTGGGAAAGAGGGCTTTTCCTCAAATCACTGCATGGTTAAATCAATTCAAGATGGTTACTGGTGTTTTTAGACATGTAGATCTTGAGGGATTTATCAAAACTGCCAGGATGGTCTATATTCCAAATATTGGTGTGATTAAGGAACATGAAGGTTTAGATGAGGAAGATGTAATCAGAAATATTTTCGAGGATGATGAAGTTAAAAGGAGATGGAACAGGTACTTTAATTTGATAGATTTATCAAAACAAGTGATGGCAGCCCAACTTCCTTTTGAGGGTTTCTTCCTTGACCTTCCTTATCTAAAAAGAATTGACAAGATGATAGAGATGCATGACACTCTATCAAATCAGTTGGAGAAGTTGATTGACTAGAAGCAACCAAAGAAAAGGAAAGACTATTAATCTTTTGATCAAGAGGAGTCTTCTAATGAGTCCCCGGAAGGAAATATCCCACCACAAGTTGGTTATGTACAAATTGTTGAGCCTAGTGAAGACCAGCCAGAAACAGAGAGTGTCCAAGAGCCACCTTTGAAGAAGTAGAGGCTTGAGGAAGGAGAGCCTTCAGGGTAGGGAAAACAAAAGAGAATAATTGATAGAGCATCCGCTCTAGTGCTAGGTGATAGGGCTTACCATCACCAATTGAGAAAAACAATAAGAGTAGGCAAGAAGGTGGCCACTGATGAAATAGATAAGGAACAAGCCTTGTGGTTCGAAAAGGATATCAGAGAAGTCTATCAAGAGGAATTTTTGAGTGATGAACAATTTATTAAAATTGATGAATTCAAGAGTTTTCTTATTTGGAACAAGCAACAAGAGGTGAAGAAAGCTATGCCCAAAGGTGTGGAGCCAAGTGAGGAAACATTGAGAGCTTTAGCTTCTTATGATCCTAGCCTAGATCCTATAACACTAGATGAAGCTAGACAATTGGTTAAGGAAAGTGGAATGCTATTAACTCCAGGATGGGATCTAACTTCTGCATTCATCATAGATCAAATAAGGAAGCAACCATAAGGTAGCCTATCATATGAGGTTCACATTGGTGACATGATAAGAGGAAGTGGCTATGACCCTAAGTCTCAGGCTGTTGCAATGTGGTCTATGGCCCCTAGGACCCAAAAGCCATTCCTATTAAGTATAGAGGATAAGATGGAGGGGAACAAAATCATATGGATTGTGCAGAATATGACTAACCTTGAAGTTTCCAAGGCAATGACTCATTGGGCCAATTTAAATGAGGCCAAGACAACTCAATTGTCTAAGAGGTATTCAAAGTTGTTTGAAAGCGCGAACATGGTGGCCAAGGATAGAGATTTGAAAATGATGAAAATCAAACAATTAGAAGATGAGTTGGTAGAGGTAAGAGTCAAGCTTGAAGAAGCTTCAAAGGTAGTTCCTCCTCCTTCTTTTCAAATTGAGGCCCCTGTGTAGACAGATGTGGAAGTGCTTGAGAGACCCACTAAGGACTTGGAAAAGATAAGGATAGAGGCATCTTTGGATACTATGTCAAAGATTGTGCAATATAGGTAGGGTAGGATAAAGGATAGAATGGAATCAGTCCATAAATCATTCAGCGTATTTCACCAGACTAATGAAAAGGTGAATGAGCATTTAATCACCTTGGAGCCACTTTTCAGTACATGGTCAAGGAGTATATTATTTGATAAACTTGATGATTTGCAAGAATACAAGGCAGATGTTCCTAAAGTAGTAAGTGAAGTTTTTGAGAAGATTGGCTTAATAAGTGCTGCTTCAAAGTTTTTCAAAGGAAAGTCAAACCAAATAAAGGCCAAGCTGGTCATGTTTGATAAAGATTATAGCAAATATTTGCCTCCGATTTATGATGACAATGGAAATGTGGTCAAGTTGGAAGAATGGAAGTTGTCAATGGATCAGTTGGTAATTAAATAGGATGCCTTCCTAAAGGATGATAATGCTTTGGACCTAGATAGATGTAATAATATCATTGATAGTCTTTTCAAGATTGAAAATGATTGCATATGGTTTGTGGTTGAAGCCAAAAATATAACTGATTCTACATGGGAGCAGTAGATTAAATCACTTCAGGAGCTATAGAGCTACAACTAGCCATCTGATGATGATGTGGTGGCTTGGGAGAAGTTAATAATAAGGAAGAAGAAGAAGCCAGTTGTCCAACTTGTAGAGGAAGAGGGAGAATAGAATGCACTTGGCACCTGATCTAGAGTTTGAGGGAGAGCATGTCCAAATAAAGGATGATGTAGGTTAGCTAGATGGCGGTCATCATTCATGCAATAAATTTAGTAACTGCTCTGAAATATCCTTAGACAAAGGTGCCACCTACAAGATTGTTGGAAATAGATATTTGTAATCTGTTGTTGCAAACAATTTTGTCAGTTTGTAATCTTGTTTTTAGTGCAAGATCTTTTAACAGCCATCTGAAGCTTGTTGCATCCTTTCGAGGATTCCAAGATGGCTGATTAGTATATATAGCAATTTTTTGCTCATTTCAGGGGGGGAAAAATACTCTGTAAGAAAGGTTATGAATACAAAATCTTATTTTCTTTAAGTAAGAGGATATTGTATCAATGCATTTTGACCATTAATACAAAATATTGGAGCTCTGTTATTACTATTTTGTTGTCTTTATGTAAGGAGTGTTTTAGTTTTCTTATGTATTTAGATTGCAAGGCATTTTAAATACATTATTCACAAGGTGAATATAGGGGTTAAGCTTAAGTTTCTTTCAAGGAAAGAATAAAATCTTAAGGGAGGTCTCTGGGAATTAATAATCCATGTATGAATTTGATGACAGTTGTAGGAATTAAAAGGATGGTATGTTAGGCATGTCATTTGAGTTACAATATTTTTGTTTTGATAGATATATGTGGAGGTAGGGTTTGACTCTGATGCCCAGTGGATAAGGCATTGGTTTTGGATCCATTTATAGTTATTTTCCACCCAAGATATAAACAACTGATTGATTTTACTTTATCTGTACAAACCATTAATATGAACTACACTATGACACATTCATAGACATGTATTGTAAAGCTTTATAGAAGTACTGGATGAGGTTAACCTTCCTTGATTTTGACTCTAAAAAGAAGAAGGATGAATATCCTTAAACCATTGTTTCATGTTTCTGCTTTCATGATTTCCATCATAGTTTGGTGTATCAAGATAATTTGGGCCGTACTCAGAGTTTTATCATCTTACTAAGTTGATGTTTGAAAGCAATAACAAAGCAGTGAAGGAGCTAGTTCACAATTCAGAATTCAATTAAACATTGAATTGATATAGGTACACCTGCTTGAGTATCCATTGCTCAAAGTGAAGAAGGTTTTCTAACCTTAATACCTTAGTGTTTGCATTTTGCGAGATTATAGTCTATTGGGATTACATGAGTTCATAAGTATTTGATAATCTGTAGATTTGAGCACTAACAGTATGCACCCTTGAAGATAAGATTTTTGATATGTAATCATTCTAAGTCTAAGAGTGCATGATCAGATGAGTCAGTATGATGAAGATACAGTCAGTTGAAGAGTCACAGTCAATAAGCAGCAGAACAGAACAAAGTATAGGGCCAACTGTTTGTATTTTGATTAGCGCTTGTAATATTGTTTTGTAAAGGCTATGTGCCTATTGTATTTAGGTCATAGACATGTTAATATGATTATATGTAAACATGCTTGAGCCAATTTAATTGGAAGCATTCTATGTAATTAGTTATAGGTCGACTTGATGAAGAGTTTTGTAAGCATGTATAAATAAGACATGCGCCCTTGTAATTAAGAATAGAATGTGATATATAAATTGGTAAGTGTAGAGAAGAGGTATGAAAAGAGTAGTTAGTATGTTGTAGTTCTTTATAAGAGGCTAAATCATAAGTGCACAAAAGGAACTGATTAGATAAGCAGTATCACATCAACAGTTCACCTTGTAGATATAGTGTGTATCTAAGATCCAGAAGGTTGTAGCCTTCTCTACTTGAGCAGTGGGCTCTATGAAAGTGTGTCCCCACTGCTAACAGGGTTAATTGTAAAAGAATCCTAATAGGGTCTGACCCTTGACCAGGTCACTGTAATAAAAGCATTGTAAAGAAAAATTCCTAATAGGGTTGCAAGATCTTCTAATAGGGATCAAAAAACACTAGTGCAGTTCCTAATGGGTGTCGATTCCCACTAGGGTTTTTACCTATTTGGGTTTCCCCGTAATCATATTCGGTGTTATGTGTTGTGGGTTTTTATCTTACTTGCATTGATATTCATTTTAGTACATAAGCAACTAAGTTAAGCTTCAAGAGTAAAGAAAAAATATTAATATATAGAACACTGATTCACCCCCCCCCCCTCTATGTTCCCATTCCTAAAAATTAATTATGAAAAGATTAAAGGGACAAAGAATGATATTATGCTAGTGAAGGCATTTCTGATGATGATTTATATTTTGAAGAGATTGGAATTTTTTCTATTAAAGATGAACCAGTGCATGAGGAATAGGCTTTAGTATCTCATGTTGATAAGAAGACTAAATGGATAATAGAGAGTGGTTGTTCACATCATATGACTAGTGATTAAAACAAATTTGTTAAGTTAGTGAAGTATGATGGTGGTGTTGTAAGATTCAGAGATGATCTTCCTAAACCTATCATAGGTCGAGGATCTATTACTTTGGATGGAAAGACTAATGTTGATAATGTGTTTCTTGTTGATGGACTAAAACATAACTTGTTAAGTGTTGGAAAATTGATGGATAAAGAGTTTTAGTTAAGTTTTGTTAATGGCAAATGTTTTATTAGAAGTAAGGAAGGAAAGCTGATTGCAACTGGTACAAAATCTAGAGGTAATGTATTTGAATTAAACACATCTGTAGCCTCTTGTTTTTTTGCAAAGGTAGATGAAAGTTGGTTATGGCATAGGAGATTTTGTCATGTTGATTTAGATAACATTGTGAAGGAAAGTATGGATAATGCAGTAAGAGATTTGTCGAAGATTGTGAAACCATCTAACATTGTATGTAGAAAATGTGTTATGGGAAAACATACTAGAAGTAGTTACAAAAGAAAAGCTTATACATCAAAAGGAAAGTTGGATCTAGTACATACAGATCTGTGTGGACCTACAAGAAAAAAATCATACTATGGTGAAAGGTATTTGGTACTCTTTGTTGATGACTTTTCTAGAATGATGTGGGTTACTTATTTAAGAGAGAAATCAGAAGCATTTGATAAATTCAAGTTGTTCAAAGACAAAGTAGAGAATGAATCAGGTGTAAAGATTAAATGTTTGAGGTCAGAAAAAGGTGGAGATTTCACCTCAGACTTATTCAATTCATACTATGAAGAGCATGGAATAAAGAGACAAACATCATCTCCTAGAACTCTACAACAGAATGGCATAGCAAAGCGAAGGAATAGGACTATACTTGATGCCGCTAGGAAAATGTTGATTGAAGGAAATGTATCCCATCTACATTGGAGAGAGGTTGTTGGGACAAAAGTGTACACATTAAATAGAATTCAAATTAGAGAAGGTACAAATAAAACTCCTTATGAATTATGGTTTGATCATACTGCTACTATAAAATATTTCAGAATATTTGGTAGCAAGTGCTATATTAAAAGAGAGGATGAGATAGGAAAGTTTGATGCTAGAAGTGATGTAGGAATTTTTATTGGTTACTCTATCAAGAGAAAGGATTACAAATGTTTCAATCTAATATTAAGAAAGATGATTGAAAGTAACAATGTAAGGATAGATGAAAAGTTTCAGATACAAGAAAGAATGTATGACAGTAATAAGATTTCAGAGATCAAAGAAGCTATTGTTGTAGAAGAAGAAATACTTGTTGAAATAGAATGTGAAAAAGGAATTTATGATGTCAACACAAATGGAACTGCTGAGGTTCCAAAGACTCCGAGGTATGTAAAAAATAATCATCCTGAAAATCAAATTATTGGTGATTCTAATAAAGGAGTATTGACTAGATCAAAGGTTAGAGAAGAAATTTGTTTAATTTCTCATATTGAACCAAAGACTACAATTGATGCATGTAAAAATGAATCTTGGATGAATGTTATGAAGGAAGAGTTAAATCAGATAAAGAAGAAAAAACACTTTGGAACTGGTTCCTAAACCTAAGGATAAAAATGTAATAGGAACTAAATGGGTCTTTAGAAACAAAATGAATGAAGAAGGAACTATTGTAAGAAACAAAGAAAGATTGGTATGTAAGGCATATTCATAGCAAGAAGGCATAGAATGTGAAGAAGCATTTTCTCTTGTTGCTAGATTAGAGGCTGTGAGATTGGTCTTGGCTTATGTTGTTCATAAAGACTTCAAGGTGTATTAGATGGATGTGAAATCTGCATTCTTGAATTGAGATCTTGAAGAAGAGGTATACATAGAACAATTAGATGGATTTCCCCTATCTAAAGACAAAGATATGGTATGCAAGTTAAAGAAGGCACTGTATGGACTAAAGCAAGCTCCAAGGGCTTGGTATGAGAGGTTAGACAAGTATCTACTTCACCTTGGATTCAGAAAAGGTAATGCTGACAGTAATCTAGATTTGAGAACTAGTAAAGATGGAGTTGTGATAATTGAAGTTTTTGTTGATGATATTACCTTTGGTGGAAATGATGATCTATGCAAGAAATTTTTAAAATAAATAGAAAATGAATTTGAGATGTCTGTGATAGGAGAAATGAAATTCTTTCTTGGACTGCAAATAACTTAGAATGAGAATGGTATCTTTATTTCTCAAACTAAGTATCTCAAAGAAATTTTAAAGAAATTTGGAATGGAAGACTATAAACCAGTAGGAACACCCATGGTAACTGGTAACAAGTTATCATGTAATGATGAGTCTCAGTGTGTATTTCAGACCAAGTATAGATCAATGGCTAGAGGATTATAATATCTGAATCATACCAGACCAGATTTTGCTAATGTTGTTGGAATTGTGGCTAGATATCAGGCAGAACCAAAGGAGACACACCTAGCTATTGTAAAAAGGATATTCAAATATCTAAAAGGGACAATTGAATATGGCCTATGGTATGATAAAAATGATATCTTTGAACTTCATGCTTACAATGATGTTGATTGGATAGGAAACATTGATGATAGAAAAAGTACTAGTGGTGGTACATTTTTCCTTCAGAAAAAGTTGGTTTCATGGCTAAGTAAGAAGCAAGATTGTATAGCTCAATCTACTATAGAATTAGAGTATGTTGCTGCTGCTATTAATTGCACTCAAATTATTTGGATGAAGCAAATGGTGAAGGACATTGGAATAAATTTTTATGAGCCTGTGGTTATCCATTGTGATAAAACTAGTACGGTAAATATGTTAAAGAATCCAGGGATGCACTCTAAAACCAAGCATATTTCTATCAAGTATCACTTCTTGAGAGACAAGGTGGCAAAAAAGGAGATAAAGTTGGAATATGTTAGCACCAAGGAACATATTGCTGACATCTTCACAAAGCCTCAACCGAAAGATACCTTTGAATATCTTAGAGGTATGTTGGGGGTTCAGGCCCCTCCTAGTCAGAATTAAATGATGTAGAGATGCATCAGTCCAAAGGTTTTCAGAGCCTTATAATATTTTGGACTAGATGCAAGGATCTAGTCCTCATGGGGAGTGATCATGGAAGAAAGGTACTATAAATTAGTTACTAACTCATGGCACCCTTTTCCATTGTTGTCAAAGGGGGAGGGTTGGTATGAGAAAATCCCTACTATTTGGAGAGACTGTATGTAGCAGAACTTTGGATTGATATAACTTTGGGATGTTGGATTTTCCCATATGTTGACATCAATGCCAAAGGGGGAGATTTTTGGATATTGCTAATGCATGGGGAGGTGATTGAGATATTTTATATGTTTAATCACTACATTACTAAATGGGCACTCATACTATTGTCATTTTTGTTTTGTCACTAATATCAACATATGTCTCTGTGAGAAGAACATGTTGGTTATCACAATGTACAGACATTGTACAAATGCTTCAGATGCTATGAAGTTAGATGAGAATTCAGGTGGATGTTGTGATCTTATATCCAAGAATGCATCATTAGATGTTTCATATTGGATAAGTTACAGATTATTTAGTGAAGATTGGTCACTAGACTGTGACAGTGAGAATTGATACAGATAGTCTCTGTGTTTCTGGTATATCTTTCAGATGGCTTAGATTAAAGGTATGTGAGCTTGAGAGATGATATAAAAGGTACTAAAGGATGTTCATTGGTTAGAAAAAGGTACAAAATGACTGGTGACATCAACTATGGCATGTGTTCTGGTGATGGCTTATTTAGAAGCTGACTCAGGAGATGAAACATGTGTTTTGTTTGGCAAACATAAATTAAGGATGTCAGTCCTTAAATGATGTAATGTAATCATTGTATACTTTTTTTAGATACCGTGTGTATCATAGAAAGGGTTTATGTAATTGTTTGTAATTAGGAAAGCCTCATGGGCCGACCTGATCATGGTGAATTGTAATAAGGTATATATGTAAGGTCTTTTCTTTGGAAAATATATGCATGAGAAGGAGATGATATAGAGAAGTTGTAGAAGCTGTGAGCTTATGTCTGTTGCATGTAGAGCATAGATTTATTGGTGAAATTCATTGGAACTGATCAAGAAAAGATAGTTGTTGCTGAACAGTTCAAAAGATTGTGTATTTCTTCATATACACTTGTGTTGTGAACAGTGAGTTCTGAAGGTGGACTTAACCTTGTTTAGGTAGTGAGCCTTGGGTAGTGAGCTCTTCATTTTTCTTCTTGACTCCTAACAGGGTCTGTCCTCTAATAAGGACTATGTACTATAATGTTTCAATAAGCTCCTAACAGGGCTAAATCTTCTAACAAGGATACTATACTCTAAGTACATCATTTGTGGGTGCTAATTCCCACTAGGGTTTTTACCTTTAACTGGGTTTCCCTGACACCAAAATATTGTGTTAATGTGTTGGCATTCATTATGTTCACTGGATCTGATATTGTTGTTTCCTAAAGTTTAAAGATTAATAATTTGTCATACAACTGATTCACCCCCCCTCTTAGTTGTAATGTGGACTATTATTCCTAATAGATTCTAGATGAAGGTTGTGTATGGTTGAAAGTGTTTAACCCCTGGACACAATTTTCTATGTAAATCATTGTGATGGTCGATGCAATGTTGGAAATTTATTGTGTACATTAAATTTTGTTGATTGATGAGTTGGATTCAAGTGTTAAGATTAGGATTTAAAATTGTAAGCCATTTAGGGAAATCTTAAGGTAGTGAAAAACTTAAAGGCTTGATGAAAATATATATTTAATGAAGTTGAGAGGTTTTAGCATTGATCATGTGTTGGGAAAGTGCAGTGTAAAGTGAAAATTGTGATCAAGACATAACATAGATAAGTGTGTTAAGAAGTGATTGTGTACTTTAGTGGATCTAATCAATAAGAGGTAGTGTTATTCTACAAATCATTTCTCATGTTGTTTCCTAATAGTTACAATAGTCAAAATCTCTTAATCAGGTGGATCCTAGCAGGTGCCTATTGTAAATCCTAACAAGGTGGCACATTATCTTGTGTTTGAAGTCCTCTAACAAGGCTAATTTTAACAAGGTAAAGGTCCTAACAAGCCTAAAGGTAAATACCTTAACTAGGTAGCACCTAACAATGCTTTTGTAAACTCCTAATAGGGTTAAGCTCCTCATCGGGCGTACTTTAGAAAAGTACAACATTTAGTGGCTACTAATTCCCACCATAGTTTTTTCATGATTTTGATTTCTATGAGATAAACATAGGTTTCATGTATTGTAATTATATTTTGGATGTGTTTATGGATATGATTTTCATTTTGTTCTATTAAAGTGAATCTTTTGAGTGTTATAAAGTTTAAGTGGTTGTTAAAGACTTGGAAAATTATTAGATTATTGATTCACCCCTCCCTTCTCAGTAATATAATCTTAGAATTAACTCTCTCTCTCTCTCTCTCTCTCTCTCTCTCATACACACACACACACACACAGGGAATACACCCTATAGAACATATGTGCTATAGGTAGTATAACCTATCTAGGAATAGGGAAAATGGTAAAAATGGAAGGGAACTCATGATTGAGGCCCACTTTTTCTATTTCTTGTTTGGTTTTTGTGCATTATACGAAAAAAATATTCTTTTCATGGTGTTGAAAGTCACAAGGAAGCATATTCCAACAATTTTACACTACCTTTTTAGTGATAAATCAACATATAGTGCGAAAGACAATGATTCTTCACCAAAATTGATCATTTGAGTTAAAATTTTCATTTATTACATGTGAAATGTGAATAAGGAGTTATTTATTTATAACTGATATAATGTGGACTTGTTATTTTTATAATTTTACTTATTGTAATAGATTTGTTTTTATAATTCAAGCTTTAATTAGAAAGAATGTGTCAAAGTTCATAATTTAAGTGAGTTTCAAAGTAATTTGAAAATTGCAATGAATAATTGCAATTGGGAAGGTATATTGGACATAAATAGAGGTTGTCAAATAATCTACAACTTTCTTTTACAAACATGTACAATTCATCATCATGCCAAGGAAATGAGAAAAGGTTCTAGCATCAAAAGAGCATGAAGTAGAGAAATAGAAGAAAAGGGAAAGAATGAGAGTACTTCGTGAACAAAGAAAATTGCATACCATACAAGAAGATTTTCATTTTGATGAGGAACATGAAACATCAATAGAAAGAGATAATTAGGATTGGAAACAAAAAAGGAAATGAATGAGAAACTTGTGTGCAACAAGACAATTGAATTACGAAGATCCATGAACATCATCTATGAGATCCCAAGTTGAAGGGACACCATCATATAGTGTTGGAGGCTCACCATCATATCATGTTGAAGTTACAACATTATCTACATCCGAAGGTGTAGGCACACACTACAATAATTCCCTATCATTAGCTCCCTTTTTAGCTTCATTTTTTTCTTCCACACACTCTTTTAATGTATTTCTCCCCCTTATTTTTTTTCAATACGATGTTATTCATTGGGATTACATGAGTCAAGACATTCTTTACGATGAGCTAAAGATACTAGCATGAGGCTGGGCGCAATGTAAAACTTGCATTTGTGTCAATATTGGTGCCTACATTGGCACCCAAATGAAAACCACTTGGACAAGTAGGCATAGAATTAGGTGCTATGTTAAAGTATCCATTTTTCATCATGTCATATCTGATGGCAATGTTTATGCAGCACCCAAAACCTCCATTTATTGTAATTATTAATTAATTAAAAATTAAAATCAATTAATTAAAAATTAAAATTAATTAATTACAGATTGAAATACAATGAATATGAAATTTTTTAGTTAATTAAAAATTACAATAAGTTAGTCATTTTGGGTGTTGTATAGACAATGGTCCCATGGGCTATCTTTAGCCTCCCAGACATTAAAACTAATTTCTTTCTTTCTTTCTCTTATGTCCTAGCTTAAAACTTTATTATTTATTTTGAATGTTCTTTAAGTTGTGCTTAAAGCATTTATCATACCCTCATGGAGGCTAAGGTAGATGACAAATATTGGTTGTGAGGTTGTGTGGTGATCCTTGGGTGTTGATAAAAGTATTGTCGCATCCTTGCAGGCCTAAATTATAGTTAAGGATGGTTGTGAGCTTGAAATAAAATGAACCTATAACCCATATTAATTAATCAACAAATAATATGGCTTAAAAATGTGGGGAGACAAGAGAAACATTACAACACACCACCATGTAGACCCACAATCTCTTAGCCAATGAATTATGCACGTGCATTTATAAATGGGTTAAGTCATCACATCCTCATAGGGCTAGATTGCAGTTAATGAAAATAATTGTGAGCTTGTGATGAAATGAATTGATAACCCATATTAATTAATCAATGAATAACATAGCTTGGTAACATAGGGAGACAAGAGAAATATTACACTGTGCCACCACACAAGACCCACAACCTCTTAACCAATCAATTATGCACGTTCATCTATAAATGGATTAAGTTGTCATGTCCTCGTAGGTATAAATTATAGTTAAGGAAAATGATTGCGAGATTGCAATGGAATGAATTGATAACCCAGGTTAGGTAAGTCACAACCTCATGACATTTTATGTTGGTTACTCACAACTATTTGAAAATATATTAAAGAAAGAAGTGGTAGGAAGAATTTGAGAAGAGACATCATGACTGATGGAATGTTGCAGTTTCTGATCTAAAAATTATTCCCTTTCTAGAAAATCACTCCATTACAACTCAAAAATGGATACACAGGCATCAAAAGGATACACGACAAGACCAATTTTTTATTTTAATAATTAATTTAAAAACCAAAATGAAACTATATTCTAAATGGAGAAAATAAAACCAAATGTTGCAATAATACCTATACAACTAAAGAGAATTTCCAAAACCATAACCCCCCATTTTTTATGGCCATGGAATTCCTTTTATATTTAAGGAATGCAACAAGATTTAGGCCACTAACAAATATTTGATTCTACCCCCATTAATCTATATCCTAATATAGTTTTTTATTTTAATGTGGTAAATGTGGATATAGGAAGGGTTTCTAACAACATACCTAATAGAGATCCAAAGTCCACATTTCCTATTTTAAATATGAATTGATAGCAATATAAATCTAGAAATTAGATAAGATAAAATACATACCTCATAAAACTAATCTGGAACTACCTATTTTCTGGTGTCTATGTTCGGTTTTGGGAAATTCTGCAACTAGAATCTGGGATAGGAAAATAGAGACATAGAAAACCCAAACAGATTTTTCAATTCTAAGGAAGGTCATCCTTGACCCAAATGTGTGGTAAGATCTTACCCAGGGGTACAATCTTACCCCTGAAGGTCATCCTTGACCTACTTTTCTCTGATGGAAATTCTATTCATGGCTCCTAGAAGTTTGGTGAAAAGGGTACTCAAATATGATCTGCAACTCCTGAAACAATGACTGTAGATATCTGAAAATGGTGTTTTTGGGGTGGATATATAGGTTTTTTCCTTAGTCAAACCCCATTTTGGTGATCTCCACCTCTATGAATAGTTTGATGTAATAGAATATGTGTGTTTATTGAATGTGTAATGCCAAGATCTAATCCTCTAGATTAAAACCCTAGCATGAATGGATATGAGAAAACAATGCATAGATTTGAATGTGATAAGAAAGCATAACAAGCCCCCAAGGATAAATTAGTCTCACCAAACTCACAATCCATAATTTCTACCCCATGATTGTATCTTTGAATGCTTGAATATTGAAAATGGTGGATCAAGGAAGAAGGAATCTTTCTTGCTCCAAGGAATGTCCACAATGGCTTGTCCACAAAATTCTTGATATAAAAAATGGATTGATCTTCTAAATCATCCTCTTACAATCTTGCATCTTCACTTCAATATCACTTGCTTGCTTCTCATGACTTGTTGAAATGAATACAAAAGAGAGTGCTTATATAGAGGTTTCAAGGTGAGGCTCCTCGGGTAATGTAAGGACCCATAATTCAAATTTCATGTCAAATTATGGTCCAATCACAATAAAAAACTAAGGAGGGAAATGAATTAAATGAATTTCAAATTAAAACCATTCCACATTCAGATCTGGAAGCTCGACATTAATTTTAGGGTCCTCCAAGACCAAAATTTGAAAAGGAGGATCAAATCCTGACAAAGGTCAAGGAAGACCTGTACTTTGACCTAGGTCAAATTCAACATAAACCTTTACCTAGGTCAAAGTTGACCTCAACCTTGACCCAAGGGTCCAGATTTAGTCAGTGTTGAGAACAGGAGGTCTCGGGGATGCCCAGAGACTTAGAAATGATAACAGAATAGGTCAGGATGCTAGAAAAGGACACAGAGGCCTATGATGAATATGTTGAAGGCTAGGAAGACCTATTCCTAGATCCTACCTAGAAAATAGATCCCTAGAGGAGGGAAATCAAGGAGAATCCTCAAGATCCTAACCCTAATTTCACCTAGAATGAAGGAATCAAGTGAAAATGCATCCTAAAGGCAAGTCTATAATGATAAAATGCACTAAAAGAGGGTGCTAAAACTATCAAGATGGAAGTGCTTCCATTTTAAGATGGTACATTTATCCCCCACTTTATCTTAGATATGACACTACGTGAATATGCAAGCTAAAGTAAGAAATCATCATAGTAAATAAAAAGGATATAGCCAAGTCCTCAATGTAGAGATCCTATAGAAAACTGTTAGAACCTGCAACACACAAGGTTAACAAAAAATCATTAATCATCTAGGGCTTACTAAATGGAAACTGAGAAGTTTGTAAAGCCCTTTATGCACCCCCTATTTCATCTTTCTACTTTTGAAGGGTGAAACAGGGTGATAAGGATAACCTTATACACTAGATATGTAGTTTGTTGAAAATTCCATTCCTAAACTAATTATAAGGATTCCTATCCTTCCTAAACTAATTCAAGGAGTTAGGTATCTAAATCATGATTCCAATGCCACTGACGGTACTAAAAATAGAGTTACCAAACTCAAGTTATGCTGAAAAGAGTGAATGTCTATCTAAATGCATATAAAGGGAAATCTAAATTTAACATGAGTAAACCCTAAGAAAAACCCTAAGAAAATCATAATTATGACTATAAATAAGGAAAAGGAAGTCATACTTACTCATTCTTACCATTTGCAAATTTGAAGAGAGAAAGCAAGATGCCAAGGAGAGAAGAACTTCAAGCGATGCACATGGAGCTCCTAAGACAGTGCCTAGCTACCAGACGACCACTTCCCAAGGTGAGTTTGCTGTTATTAATTTTTTTAGTTCACAAATTCTAGATTTTTGTAGGCAAGGTTGACCATGACCCTTAAAGATCAACCCTGACTTAGTAATGTCGACCTTGACCTAGAAAGGTTGACATGACCTAGAAAGTCTCCACGTTGTCTGGGGTGAGGTTGTCCTTGACCCAAAAAGGTTGACCCTAACCCAGTAAAGTCGACCTTGACCCAGGAAGTTTTTCCTTGACCTAAGTAAGGTCAACCTTGACCTGATCAAGTTAGATTTATAGATTTCATGTTACATAATGGTAATATGATGCTTTTTTGTGCTGAGAGGACTTGGTTTGTCTCTAAGAGCATCCCTTTGGAGGGTTACTAGGAGTTATCAGAGAAAAACTATCTGAGTTGAGCAAGGATGAGATCCAATTGCTGAGAGATGTAGGGATGTACTGGGTGACAGTCCTACCATAGATCAAACTTCACCGATCCATGTTATCAACTTTGATAGAGAGGTGGGATGAGGATACATGCTCCTTCCATCTTCCCTCAGGTGAGATCACTGTGACACTAGATGACATCTACAAAATCTTGCTACTTTTAGTTCAAGGAAAGCCTACCAGACCGAGAGAACAGTGAGTTTCTCAGGAGATTTTAGATGCAAAGTATTGTTTGGGATAGGTTCCACACATGTGAACCCAATCAAATCATATCTCTTTATCATCCATACTAGTAGGCTCTACACATTTAGTATGGAGAGTGATGCTATGCATACTATCCTTGGTTGTGGTACCCAACACAAAGGGTACAATCTTTTGTGCACTTTTCACCCATCTTGTAGAAAGGATGGAGAGTGATAGGATTGTCTACTCAGATTTGGTTGTTTGAGCATTTTGTATGTACATGACCATAGGGTGTTCTAGTGATGGTAGATGCTAGCATACCAAGAGGATTTTCTTATCCTCTGAGAGATGTCTGGCAATTCAGAGATCCTCTATTAGAGGGTATGTCTAGACCGTATTCTAGGCACATATGTGATATGGAGACCCTACTATCGGATGATAGAGTGGCCTAATACATGACACCAGATGAGACATTCACAATAGCATAAGCTACTAGAGGGTCATTAGAGTCACATAGTGATGCCATACTACTATGATCGAGTGATGAGATAGTTTGGTCTTTTATAGAGAGTCCCCAGAGTGGTACCTTGTTATGCACATCTGACAAGGTACTATCAGAGACCCAAAACCATACACTGACCATCAGTAGTAGACATAGTAGATAGCTATGTAGATGAGACATAGGATATAGACATACCACCAGATGTATCATATTTAGGCATGAACCAAGACTACATCAGGTATTGGGGTCTGAAGGGAACCCATCCCATCTTTCATGAGGATTATCCTATAGGTGATCGAGGCCTTTTAGAGAGGACATACTAGGATAGTATCATAGTAGAGGAGGATGAGGATCATAGAGATGAGGAGGAGCCCATCTCTGAGGGAGACCATATGGAGGAGGAGAGAGAAAAGGAGAGAGCAGAGGAGATGCCCCCACCCAGTGATACTAGTGTGGATGTGCACATTTTTCATGCATCACCACTGAGATCATGATGACCTCAACAAGCCCATACTATTACACCATTGTTGATACCTAGACAGAGAAAGTGTGGAGAGAGTATTCAATCCATTCCCCTACCATCTAGATCCTTTGGTGACACCCAAGATGGATATCTAGGTATGGAATATGAAATTGATTGAAAATATAACTTGATTTGTGAGAAAAGAGCATCAAATTGATAAACATGTTTCCATTATGTAGCTAGCATAGCAGAGTGGAGGAGTTTTGTATCTAAGGTTCTGAAGGATACATGTATATCCTACTGACTACCAGCTAGCAAGCAAGAGTCTTCCATTGCTCATAGAGATCCTGGCAGGCATGCTGATATCTTTGCATGTGTCCAACGAGAGCTGAGATTGTGCAAAGAAAGAGAAGATAAACTAACAACTAACTTGCAGAGGGCCCAAGAGTGCATGTGTGATATGAGAATATCAAGAAGCCACTCATGGACACATAGATCTACATCTTCCTATCATAGGCCAGAGAAATCTGGGAGTCATCAACCATTAGAGAATAGAGATAGACATAGTGATAGATAGGGCCATGGGCCACATATGTATCAAAACTAAAAAGACTTTTATGAATGAAAAAATTTCTCTACTAATTAGTTCTATTTTTTATTACTATATTTTCATCAATATAAAACTTAACAGAAAGAAAGAAGGTGCATAAATGTATTCTAATGTAATTTTATTAAAACTACATAACCTATAAAACAAACATAATTATTTTATAAGGAGCACATAAATATACAAAGAAATAAAGAAATTAAGGATAATAATGTTTAAGATGCATAATATTGATAGGTTCCTTAAGAGAAACGCCATCCACATCAGCAAGTTTATAAGCACCTAAACCGAAGTCTTCAATCACAATAAAAGGTCCAAGCCAATTAGGGATAAACATTCCCTTCTCACTAGGTAAAGCATTCACATTTAGTTGATTCTCATATAAGACTAGATCACCAACCGAAAATTTTCATTCAATAACCTTATGATTATATTATTTATGAAGAGTTTTATGATAAGCTTTTATATGTTCCAAAGCATGTATTCATTGTTCAACCAACATTTATAATTCTTGTAAGCGTTGTTCTCTAAATGTATCCTTGTCGATCATCCCATGAAATGAAACATGTTGAGAAGGTATTTCTAATTCCAAAGGCATAATAGCATCAGTACCATAGGCAAGATTGTAAGGAGAAGTACCTGTGGTAGTATGAACATTATTCCTATAAGCCCATAAAGCATAGGTCAATTGGGTATGCCAATCTTTCGCATGCTTTTTAACTATTTTTCTCAAAATTTGTTCAATGATTTTATTCAATGCTTCAACTTGACCATTAGATTAAGGATAATAAGGAGTTGAAAATCTATGTTGAATTCGATATGTCTCCAAAAATTTCATGACTTCTTTGTTCTTAAAAGAGGTAGCATTATTCAAAAATATCATCGAAGGAATACCAAATTGTGTTATAATATTGTTAAGGATGAAATAAAAAATAACATCAGCACTTGTCGAACGAAGGGGGACAACTTCTACCCACTTCGTAAATTAATCTATAGCAGTCAAGATGTAAGTATTTCCTTGACAAGAAGATGGTGAGATTTTTCCAATAAGGTCGAAACCCCAAATACTAAAAGGCCATGGAGAAACTTGATTATGAAGCTCACAAGAAGGAGCATGAATCAAATTACTATATTGTTGACATTGAGGACATTTCTTAACAAACATGAAAGAATCTTGTTCCATCATTTTCCAATAACATCCCATTTTAAGAATCTTATTAACCAGAGATTTCCCACCAAAATGTCCCCCATAAGAACTAGAATGAGATTCTGCCAAAGCTACCAGAATTTCAATTCTATTAAGACATCTTAATAGTAAACCCTCATAAGAATGTTTGTAAAGTGTGTCTCCTAAAATGATGTAACACACTGCAAGCTTCCTAATACGATTACTCATGTTCCTTGTTGCCGATTCAGGAAAAGTACCATCTTTCAAAAAATGAAAGATATGAGAATACCATTCATCCAAATGCAAATTAAAATAATCAGAGGTAACCTTATTAGAAATTGTAGGGTTTTTAAAAGTTTGTATAGTAAATTGAAATTTTTTAGCATTATTCTCAAGAAAAACCAAAGATGCTGCGCTTTCCATAGCATCCGCATGTCAATTATCCTTCCTAGGTAAAGTTTGAATTGTATAAGAAAAGAATTGTGACAACACATCAAGAGCCAAATCTCTATATTGTGTTATTTTATCATTCTTATTCTGATAACCTCCTTTAATTTGTTCAACAATCAATTGTGAATGTTTGATGTTAAGGGATGAAGCTTCTTGGAGGCTAGCTATAAGAGCTTCATACTCTACAATGTTATTAATACAAGGAAAGGTTAATTTGTATGATAAAGGAATTGGTTTTTTTGTAGGAGGGATCAAGATAATATTGACACCAGAACCTATCTTACATCTAGACCCATCAAAATATAATTCCCAAACATCATCTTGTTGAATAGCTAGAATATTTTCATCAGGGAATTCTATTGAAGTAGAGCATGTATCAGAATGAGGACAAGGAGCTTCAGCCAAATAATCTATTAAAGCTTGTCCCTTAGTCAACTTCTAAGAAATGAAATTAAGATCAAACTCTATAAGTAACATCACCCACTTTGCCAAATGGCTAGAGAGATCAATTTTTGAGAAAAGATGTTTCAAAGGATCAAATTTAATAATCACATTAACTTTAGCATTTTAAAGATAATTCCTGAGTTTTTGGCAAGCATAAACTACATCTAAGCATTGTCTTTCCAAATCTGTGTATCTTGTTTCATAATCAAGTAAAGTCTGACTAATGTAATACACAGGTCTTTCTTTACCTTCCCTATCATTCTGAGCTAACAATGCACTCACCTGTTTCAGAGTGGCTGAAGTATACAAATGAAAGGGTTTATCAAATTTAGTCAGTTGCAAGATAGGAGGATTGGCGAGATACTCCTTAAATTTCTCAAAGGATTGTTTACACTCATCATTCCAAGAGAAAGTGGTATCCTTTCTAAGAAAGGAAGTAAAAGGAATAGTTTTATCAACTAAGTTGGAAACAAAGAGACGAATAGCTTGGATTTTTCCTTGTAAACTGTGTAATTGAGAAATATTCTTAGGAGGAGGCATATTAAAAATAGCTTCAATCTTTTTAGTATCTACTTCTATGCCTTGCTTAGAGATTATAAATCCTAATAATTTACCAGAATCAACTCCAAAGACACATTTCTTAGGATTCAACCTCATATTGTAATTTCTAATCTGTTCAAATATCTATTGTAAAATTCTAATATGATCTTCTATTTGTATAGATTTTTCCAAGATATCAGCCACATAATCCTCAAGAATCTTATGAATGTAATCATGAAAAATCAAGTTCATAGCCCGTTGATAAGTTGCTCCCACATTTTTTAATCCAAAAGGGATCATGACCCAACAAAATGTTCCCCAAGGTGTTATAAATGTAGTTTTCAATTGATCTTCAGGGGGAATAAAGATTTTATTATAGCTCAAAAAAACATCCATAAAAGATAATAAAGCATGACCCGATGTTGAATCTACAATCATATCAATATTAGGTAATGGGAAATCATCTTTTAAGGATGCTTTGTTTAAGTCTCTAAAGTCAGTACACATCCTTATCTTGTTTTCTCCTTTTGAAATGGGCATAATATTTGAAATCTAGTTTGAATAATCAATAGAACGGATAAATCCAGAATCTAATAATCTTTCAATTTTAGACTTACCTAATAAAGAAATTTTTGGATTCATCTTTTGAATTTTCTGCTTCATAGGCTTCACATTTGGTTTTAGAACAATGTTGTGAGTAACAATCTTAGAATCTATACCCGACATATCCAAATATGTCCAAGCAAAAATGTCCTTAAATTCAAGTAAAAGGGAAACCAACTGATCACATTCTTCTTGATTCAAACATTTCCCAATTTTTATCATCTTTTCAGAGTCAGTTTCATCCATTTGAATATCAATAGTCTCATTTATTAGTAAATCAATTTGTATCAAAGAATCCCTTGGTACAGGAGAAATATTCTATTCATCATGTTCTTTGAAATGCGCATATGTACTTAAACAATAAGGCTTCCGTCATTTGTGATGAAACTTAGGTAAGTCCTCATAAACACCTAAAAAATCCACTAAGGCTTCATCTTTAGGAGAGATATCCAAAGTAGATCTTTGATTAATGTCAAGGAGGAGTGGATTAACCAACTTCAACTATCCCCCATGGATATGATTAACATTAAGAGGAAAAAGTGATGGTTTTCTATAAGGATTAAATCCTAATCCATATGTATGATCATAAATTTCATTATCCAAAGGCACTTGTATACCTTGCTCATATTTACCACATCCTTTCCCATTAAATCATGACTTCTTCAGTATATGATAACTAGAACCATATCTATCATCTATATCAGATGGAGTCCAAGGAGCGGCATATGTCACAATATCATAGCAATCATGTTTTATTATTTCAATTTTTTCTTCAATCGAGGCGGCAACAAAGTTACTTTTTAATTCCTTAGAAAGTAGGGAAGGAGAAATTTATTTTTTTCAAATTCACTTTTTTGTTTCATAAATTCCAAATTAGAGACCTTATACTCTCCAATGAAAGCAGGATTAAAGTCCAATGTTCCCCAATCATTCTCAGTTAAAGAATAAGATGGAGCTTCAGGTTATTTTCTCTCAAGTTGTTTTATCGCAAGCTAGTTTATCTCAGGTTATTTTCCCATCTCTTTGCTTGGTTGAAGAGGCTCAGAGATTTTAACATATTTTGCATTTAGGCAAGGATTTGGTGCATCATCCACATGTAATGTGTACATTAAGTTTTTATAAATGAACCAAACCTTGCGATGAAGAATAGAAGGACCTACATGCATAGTATGTAACCAAGGTCTTCCTAGAAGAACATTATAATTGAGAGGTCCAGACATAACATGAATAGGTGTATTTAGCATAACTGGACCAACTTTAATAGGTAAGCTAATAATGCCCAAAGTTATTTTTGCAATATTGTCAAATCCACGTATAGGGATATTATCAAGTTGATTAGTTGTGAGATCATCCTTAATTTCCTTAAGAATATCCACGCTACAAACATTAAGCCTAGATCCATTATCAATTAACATTCTGTGAATGATACTTTGATTAATAGAAACAACTACCATAAGAGCATCATATTGATTCTGCACCACAAGAGTAGGTAAATAATCATTAGTAAACACAATAGGAGGTACAAAAGGCATAGTATGAATGCACTCCAAAATAGAATGAATGTTCTCTTGATTAGGAGGTGAATCAAGAAGAGTGGATAAAGCCTTTTTCAATGCCTCGTAATATGTTGGGGAAGTTTGAAGCAATTCCCATAAAGATATCTTAGCAGGAGTAGCACGTAATTGGTCAACTAAGTCATACTCCTTAAAGGTAGAAGGAAACCTAGGATCTTATAGAAGCATAGGTTAAGAAGGTGGTAAAGAAACCAAAATAGTAGACTAAGGGTTATTTCATGTGTGATAAGAATGTGAAATGGAATTTGTGTTATCAAATAAATCCAAAGGATCTCTAGGTTTACCCTTAATTGTTATTCGAGGATATCCTTTTACCATCATCAAAGGTGTAGGCTATATCATTTTAGGTTTATCAATGTTGTAAATAGTGGAGCATGAAGCTAACCATGCACACACCCTATGGTAAAGGTCAATTGAAGAGGTTGTGGAGGAGAGTGAAATAGGAATAGGATCAATAGAGATCTCATTCGAACAATTTTCATTCTCACTTCCATGTACCTCATTAAGGGATCTATCCTCTTGTACAATAAAAGCCTCATAAAAGTATTCAAAACAATAATCATACATGTTGAACACAAAGTAACTCTACAAGCATGAAAAATGTAAATTTTTTATATTTTTAAAGGAATTTTGCAATTTTTTTGTATTTTTGAAATATAAGAGCATAAAATAAATCTACTTTTATAAACTTGCAAGATCTAACACAAGATGCAAATCTAACACCAAAAAAGAAAGAGTTGTCATAAATGGGTTCACCAAAATGTAATGTGGTAAATGTGGATATAGGAAGGGTTTCTAACAACATACCTAATAGAGATCCAAAGTCCACATTTCATGTTTTACATATGAATTGATAGAAATATAAATCTATAAATTAGATAAGATAATATACATACTTCATAAAATTGATCCGAAAATAACTATTTTCTGGTGTCTGTGTTTGGTTTCAGGAAATTCTACAACTAAATTTGGGATAGGAAAATGGAGATGGAGAAAACCCAAAAAGATTTTTCAATTCTGAGGAAGGTCATCCTTGAACCAAATGCAGGGTAAGATCTTACTTCAGGGTACAATCTTACCTGTGAAGGTTATCTTTGACCTGCACTATTCTGATGTAAATTCTATTCATGACTCTTGTAAGTTTGGCAAAAAGGGTACTTAGATCTACTCTGCAACTCTTGAAACAATGACTATAGATATCTGGTAATGGTGTTTTTTAGGTGGCTATATAGGGTTTTGCCTTAGTCAAACCCTCATTTTGGTGATCTCCACCTCTACAAATAGTCAGATGTAATAGAATGTGTGTGTGTATTGAATGTGTAATGCCAAGATCTAATCCTCTAGATTAAAACCCTAGCATGAATGGATATGAGACAACAATGCATAGATTTGAATGTGATAAGAAAGCATACCAAGCCCCCAAGGCTAAAGTACACTCACCAAACTCACAATCTATAATTGCTACCCCATGATTGTATCTTTGAATGCTTGAATATTGAAAATGGTGGATCAAGGAAGAAGGAATCTTTCCTGGTCCAAGGAATGTCCACAATGGCTTGTCCAAAAAATGCTTGATATAAAAAATGGCTTGATCTTCTATATCATCCTCTTGCAATCTTGCATCTTCACTTCACCATCACTTTCTTTCTTCTCATGACTTGTTGAAATGAATGCAAAAGAGAGTGCTTATATAGAGGTTTCAAGGTGAGGCTCCTCAAGCAATGTAAATACCCATAATTCCAATTTCACCTCAAATTATGGCCCAGCAACAATAACCAACTAAGGAGGGAAAATAATTAAATGAATTTCAAATTAAAACCCTTTTGCATTTAGATCCAGAAGCCCAACATTAATTCCAAGGTCCTCCGGGACCAAAATTTTAAAAGGGGGATCAAATTTTGAAAAAGGTCAAGGATGACCTTGACTTTGACCTAGGTCAAAGTTGACCTTGACCTTGACCTAGGTCAAATTTGATCTCAACCTTGACCCAGGGGTTTAGATCTAGTGAATGTTGAGAACAGGAGGTCTTGGGGATGCCCAAAGACTTGGAAATGATAATAGAATAGGTTAGGGTGCCAGAAAAAGATAGAGAGGCCTATGATGAAGGATAGGAGGACCTATTCCTAGATCCTACCTAAAAAATAGAGCCATAGATGAGGGAAATACAAGAGAATCCTCAGGATCCTAACCCTAATTTCACCTAGAATGAAGGATTCAAGTGCAAATGCATCCTAGATGCAATTCTATAATGATAAAATGCACTAAAAGAGGGTGCTAAACCTATCAAGAGAAAAGATGATACAATTACCACTAGTCTTGGCTTGAAGTGAAACAACTTGGCCAATATAAAAGGGAGCTATGGTGAAAATGCTAGTACCTTTAGCTAATCATCCAACAAAGAGGGCTGTATTAAATATTGGTTCAAATTGTTGCTATTATTTCTCTTCAAGTTTTGTAATTGATGTCAACATATGACAAATACTTTAGTTTTGAGTCGATTGTATCAAACAACCTATGTTTCTTGTTGCTATAGGAAGTTGGACAAATATGTAAGGACATTGTATGGAAGTTCAGAGTATGTGAGATTTGTTTTATCATACTGAAGGTGCATAGAACTTATGTCTAAAGTTGCATGGCTTAATATGATGATTGGAGTGAGATAAACTTGTTTTGGTGAAGACTGGTTATAGGAAAAAGACAAGAAATATGAAAAATTTAGTTCTTGAGTTTTGAGCATAAGTTGGTTTCAAGATGGAATCATGTTATGTGATCTTAAGGCATGCAAAAAGACACATGATAGATTAAATTATGATATTTTTGGCTTGATTGGGTCATGTTTTGTTGGATATTGCTAATGCATGGGGAGGTGATTGAGACATTTAATATGTTTAATCACTATGTTACTAAATGGGCACTCATACTGTTGTCATCTATGTTTTGTCACTGATGTCAACATATGTTTTTGTGAGGAAAATAGGCTAGTTATTATAGTGTATGGACACTGTATGGATGTTTCAGATGATGCAAAGACATATGATATTTTATGAGGATATTGTGATCTTATATCCAAGATCATATCATGTAATGTTTCATATTGGAGAAGTAACAGATGTTTTGGTAAAGACTGGTCACTGGACTGTAACTATGAGAAATACCTATTAGAAAGTAAAGTCCACCAAGATAATTGAGAGGGGGGGGTGAATCAGTTATCAGATAATTATAACTTTTATCATCTTCAACAACATTAAACCATATAAGAAAAATAATTATCAACCATAGAAATATATTCATACATAATTACACAATAACACAAGATATGTTGACTAGGGAACCTCTTGATCAAAGAGTAAACCCTGATGGGAATGATGCCCACAAAAGATGCACTAATATGAATATTCCTTATGAAAGGATGGAATCTGTAAGGAGTCTTATGAAATACATTGAGTACATATAAATCCCTGTTAGGAGATTTTGAATCCATGTTAAAAGATTCTAACCTTGTTAAGAGTTATGGAAGATAGAAGGACCCACTGCCCAAACAGCTTCAGGGTAAGATCACTTAACTCACTGTCCAAATAATATTTGCATTATTCAATAGAATAATATGTTACCTCTTCTCTGACTATGCCAAATCACACTCATTGCTACATCAAATCTCAATTTCTGATCTTTGTACTTCGCATGTCTTCCTTCACAATTTCACTCTCATACTTAGCTCTTTTCTTCACTTCATGCATACCACATCACACATCATCACTACAATAAGAAAAAAACATTCCTTCCTTTATACACACTCAAATAATTACAAATGATTCGGCACACAATTACAAAATAAAAGTTTCCACACGCTACACCAAAATTACGTAAAACTATCAGCTTCCAAATACAATAAATCTTCACTCATGTGACTTCAAAGTTTGCACTATCATCAAAATCACTATCAATGTGTCTCAAAATTCCCTTTAACTACACAAAGCTAGCTTCTATCCCGATTAGGAGATATCATCCGATTTCCAAAAACCGCTACTCAGGAACACTTCCTGAATACTGCTTCCACCAAAATGCTCATAACTTTCATGAATAAAAGAATTACTATCTATGCTCTTAACCATAGACATATAACATATCAAAGAGTATATCATCAACATCACATAGCTCCAACTACAATATACCACATGCGCTAATCAAAACATTGTCTTCTCTTTGCAAGTCTTTAGTAAAACACTGTGTTGACATCAATGACAATCATAGTCATGAATGCAACAACAACTTCTATAGAATGGGTGCTAAAAAATTTAGCATTCATTCCTAACAATCTCCCCCATTGGCATTGATGGAAACATAGATGAAAAACATCCAATGTTCCAAAAATCCAATACTACAACACTGCTTCTTCAAATCCTCTTCATCAATCAAATCTTGATTCATTATCTTGTTCAGTTCTCTCATATTGTTTTTCATGCATATTTCTCCCCCATTGACATCAATGACATAAATTTCATAACTATGTCAACAACATCTCAATGTCAAAAGACACTATTCAAAAAAAAAGTACATTTAGTAGAGTCCTCATGACTCAGCTCAGATACACATACTCCCCCATAGAGGAAGTACCAACATCCAGTCTAGAAGAAAGATAGGGCTCATAAATTACTGGATGGATGCAACCAACTACATCACTACTCAAAAGTAGGCTGGGGCATAACCCCAAGCATACCTCTTGAATACTCAAATGTATCATTAGGGAAAGGCTTTATAAATATGTCTACTATCTGTTCATTTGTGCTTATGTACTCCAATCTGACTTCTTTCTCCACAACTTTCTCTCTTACAACATGATACTTGATCTCTATATGTTTTGTCTTAGAATGTAGTATGGGATTCTTAGACATACTGAATATACTAGTGTTGTCACAATGTCTAACAATAGGTTCAACAAATTTAATTCCAATATCCTTTAGTGTCTGCTTCATCCAAATTATTTGGTTACAATTTTTTGCTACTACTACATACTCTGCTTCTATTGTGCTATGTGAAACACAATTTTGCTTCTTTCTTAGCCAAGAAAATAATCTTCCTCCAAGGAAAAATGCTCCTCCACTGGTGCTTTTCTTATCATCAACACTGCCTCCCCAATCAGCATCTATATATGCACATAGGGTAAAATCATCAGATTTTTCATACCACAATCCATAGTCCATTGTGCCTCTTAAATATCTCAGTATCCTCTTTACTACTGCATAATGTGATTCTCTAGGTTCAGCTTGAAATCTTGCTACAATTCCAACTAAATGTGCTATATCCGGTCTTACATGTGTCAAATATTGCAATCCTCCAATCATGGATCTATATTTCTTCTGCTCAACTGCTGGTGTTTCATCTATGCTAGATAACTTATGTCCGGTTATCATAAGTGTTCCAACTAGTTTACAGTCCTGCATTCCAAATATTTTCAGCAAATCATTCAAGTACTTTGTCTAACTTACAAAGATACCATCATTGTTTTGTGTTATCTGTAATCCCAAAAAGTATTTCATTTCACCAATCATACTCATTTCAAATTCAGTCTTCATTTCATCAGCAAATTTGTCACTAGCTTCATCTTCTCCTCCAAAAATAATGTCATCAACAAAAATAACTATAATCAAAAAACCATTTTCAATTTCTTTTGTGTACATATTGCTATCAGCTGTTCCTTTAGCAAATCCTAACTTTAACAAATACTTATCCAATCTTGCATACCAAGTTCTAGGTGCTTGCTTTAGTCCATATAATGCTTTCTTTAGTTTACATACCATGTCTCCTTCTTTAGTCAAAGGAAAAAACTTCAGGCTACTCAATGTAGACTTCTTCTTCCAATTCTCCATTTAGAAATGCTGACTTCACATCCATCTGATACACTTTGAATTTCTTAAAAGCTTCATAGGACAAAAAAATTCTTACTGCTTCAATTCTTGCTACTGGTGCAAAAGTTTCTTCATAGTCAATTCCTTCTTGTTGTGAGTATCCCTTACATACCAATCTTTCTTTTTTTCTTACAACTTCTCCTTGTTCATTCATCTTGTTTCTAAATGCCCATTTAGTTCCAATCACATTCTTGTCTTTAGGTCTAGGGACCAATTCCCATGTCTTGTTCTTTTCTATCTAATCTAGTTCTTCTCTCATAGCATTAATCCAATGTTCATCTTCACAAGCTTCACTAGTAGATTTAGGTTCAATTTGAGAAATCAAACATAAATGTACCTTATTTCGAGTCAGAACTCCTCTATCCAAACTTCCAATAACTTTTTCAATAGGATGATGTCTTGATAAATACCTATTTGGTGTCATAGTCTTAGATCTTGCTTCAACTATAGATTCTTCTCTAGATTCCTCTCTGGTTTCTTCAGCGTGACTCTCATTCAACAATTCACTGTCAGTCTCATAGAATAATTTAGTAGTTTCAATGTTAGGCTTAGGATGAGCTTCTTCATCAGATTCATAATCAAGCATTCTTTCCTGAATTTTGAACTTTTCATCAACTTTAACATTTGTGCTCTCAACAATAGTTTTAGTTATCTTATTGTAACATCTATATGCTTTTCTCTTCAAAGAATATCTAAGAAAAATACCTTCATCACTTCTAGGATCAAACTTTCCAATATCATCATCTCTCTTTATATAACATTTTCTTCCAAAAATTTTAAAATACTTAACTAAGGGTGCATATCCAAACCATAATTCATAAGGTGTCTTGTCTGTATCTGCTCTGATTTTTACTCTGTTCATTGTATATACTACTGTATTCACTACTTCTCTTCAAAATGTCTTCGCTAAATCATTCTCAAATAACATAGCTCTCATTACTTCAGTCACTGATTTGTTTCTTCTTTCTACAATACCATTTTGTTCAAGTGTTCTAGGGGCTGAAAACTATCTCTTAATACCATTCACTTCACAAAAAGTGTTAAACTCTCTAGAAGTAAATTCACCACCTCTATTAGATCTCAAACATTTAATCTTCATTCTAGATTCATTCTCAACTTTGTTCTTAATGATCTTAAACTTATCAAATGCTTCAGATTTTTCTTTCAGAAATGCAATCCACATCATTCTTGTAAAATCATCAACAAGAATCATAAAATACCTTTCTCCATAGAATCCTCTAGTCCTGGTAGGACTGCTCAAGTCTGTATGAACAATCTCCAACTTCTCTGCCGATGTGAACTTCTTACTAGGAAATGAACTTCTCTTCTGCTTAGCCATCACACATTCTTTGCAAATCATGTTAGTAGGCTTCATAATTTTAGGTAAATCCCTTACTCCAAGTGTAGTACTCACTTTCACAATACTATCAAAGTTTATATGACAAAACCTTCTATGCCATAACCAACTGTCATCAATCTTAGTAATCAAACATGTCATCTCAGTAGGATTCAACTGAAATATATTACCTCTAGTTCTAGATCCAGTTCCAATCAGATTTCCATCTTTATCCTTTATCACACAAGTTTTCTCAGTAAACCAAACTTGATATCCCTTATCAACTAACTATCTAACACTCAAAAGATTATGTTTCAATCCATCCACAAAGTAAACATCACCAGTATTATTCTTTCCATCTAGAGTAATAGATCCTATACCTTTAATCAAACAAGGTGCATTGTTACCAACTCTAACAACTCCTCCATCATAATTGTTAAACTTTATGAACTTTTTCATATCTCTAGTCATATGATGTGAACAACCACTATCTATAATCCAATCAGCTTTCTTTTCAACTTGGGAAACTAATGATGTTTCTTCCTTAACATTAGTTTCAAAATTTTCTTCTTTAATTGCTACAAATCCTATTTCATCATTACTCTCAGTATCACTTTCACTTAAATTTCTTTCAATACTAGCTTCAAGGTCTTCATCATTAGCATAATAACATTCCTTAGATCTTCTAGGCTTGAAATTATTTCTATACTTCTTAACTCTCTTAGGACATTTAGATGCAAAATGACCATATTCTTGACAAGTCCAACATTTAAAAATTTTCTTACCGTCTAGTTCTCTTTTCACAAGCAAGGCAATACCTTCTTCAATATTCTTGTCTTCTTCATTTCTAGATCTACTGCTTCCAGCATAATCTCTGCTCACACTGATGCTTCTTGACAATGTAGGGTGAATACTAAGAGCACTGAATGCTGTCTCCATTCTAGGTAAGTCTCTTGATAACCTCAGGTTCATCTCTGCTGCTTCCAATCTTCCAAGAAGAGTCTCTCTTGTAACGTTTTTAGTACAAGGTATAACTTGTTCAATCATTTGTGTTGTCTACTTAAATACAAGAGTCAATGTCCTCAGAATTTTTCATATCACTTCATTCTTTCTCTTTGTTCCTCCACAAGATTTTATCCCTGCAACAATTTCTGACATTCTACCAATATAGCTTCTAACAGATTCATCTTCCAACATTCTTATATCTTCAAATGCACATATCCAATTATGTAATCTAATTCTTTTTTCATGTTCATCACCCTCAAAAGTAAAGTGCAAAGCTTTCCAAATTTCATGAGACTTTTTCTAACATTTTACCTGACTATATTCATTCTCTAGAAGTGTTGTCAAAAGTGCTTCTCTTGAAAGTATGTTACACATGAATATATCTCTCTCATCATTAGAGAATGTCTCAAGATCATCTTCTTTAATGATAGTCTTATCATTCTTTGTAGTCAACCAATAACCTGGTCCTAAACATATGAAGCAGGGGCTGGGTAGATACAAGCAGAATTGAGTCCACTTGAATCCACAAACAAGCCCTGCTCAAAGTTACACAATGGAAGAAATATAATATCACATGAAAGTAATGAAATCAAAATGGATATGAGACAATCAAATAGCAGCAACAATAGAGAATTATATTATTTCTTTCAACATGCCCGGCTGTGAGGCCTTTCGGGTTTCGGCCTTATACAATGAAAATTATGAATTCAGAATTACAGCTTGCATCATATCTTTGTCTCCAATGATATATCTTGATAATATTTTCTAGATATTTCTCCTGATGATCTCTTTATGATGCCCTACTACATCAATCTAGACTCTTTATATAGCCAGCTAAGCCACAGGTTACCCAGTCAGGCATTTAATTACATTATAGGTCCAGTTTGGAAGATTTAAACCAAAACTAATGCTAGAATGAATATAAATTGATGTAAATTTGTATTTAGGTCCTCACATGACACAAGAACATTACTTTAAGGGTGCAAGGTCCCATTTGATCACATGGAACATTGCAAGAAGAAACACCACACGTTTCACCTGAAAACTGGCACAAAATAGGTCCCGGGGAAAAATGGGCATAACTTTTTACTCATAATGAATTAGGGCTTGTGCTATTGGGAAATGATAGTACTTTAGGTCCTATAAAATTCAATAATAGAGAAAATTTTTATTGCTTATGGATCAAGATTTCCAACATGAACAATCAACACCATAACTACAGGAAAATGTAGTTTCAACAGCAAGGAAAACAACTGTAACTTTGAAACAGTCCATCCAATCTTTATGTGATCATAAGAGAAGGTTTCCTAATAGGTCCTAAAAATAATGTAATCTTTTCACACCATGAAACCATCAAATGCAAAGATTATAAATAAAACAATAGCAAACAGGTACAAAAATTAGGAAATGTTTTTGGTTGATGCAAGATTGCCAAAGACCCAAGATGCTCTTGCATCAGACACCTAGGGTAAATAAAGAACTGATGTCCACATCAAGAACTACTCATATTCTAACCTGAATCATAAAGATCCAACTTAGCTTGTGTAATCCATGAACTATCCTCAACTGGCTTGTCTTTCCACTGAACTAGATATTCCATGTAGTCTTTTCCTCTTGTACTCTTGCCAACTCTGCTATTCAAGATCTTCTCAATGTTGTCTCTATTTTTCTTTGGATAGTCCATATCATCTTCAATCTCATCAATTTATTCAAAGTACTCAAATATATCAGCAATATTGAATATAGGTGATATATCCATGTCCTCTGGTAATTCCACTTCATAAGCATTTCTACTGTCAAACTTCTTCAGAATCTTACAAGGTCCAAATTTCTTCATTTTCAGCTTGTTATAGGTACCAAATGGAAATCTATTCTTCTTCAAATGAATCATAACCTCATCTCCAACTTCAAAATATTTATGTCTTCTTCTCTTATCTTCTCTCTATTTATATTTCAGATTATTGTCCTCCAAATTCCTTTTAACTTCATCATGTAAAGTTCTCATGTATTATACAAAATGATCGGCTTTAGCACTTCTTCTAGTCTCAGTAGGTAAATCTCTCAAATCTATGGTTCCCTTAGGATGAAATCCATTAACAATCTCAAATGGTGTTCTCTTAGTGCTTATATTCATAGAATTATTATATGCAAACTCTACTTGTGCCAAAACTAAATCCCAATTAACAGGCTTATCCCCAACTAAACATCTCAACAAGTTTCCCAAACTCCTGTTCACAACTTCAGTCTATCCATCTATCTGAGGGTGAAATGTAGAACTAAACCTCAAATTAGTATTCATCTTCTTCCAAAGTGTTCTCCAAAAATAACCAGTAAACTTAGTATCTTTGTCTAAAACAATAGATTTAGGAAAACCATGCAATCTTACCACTTCCTTGAAGAATAATTTAGCTACATGAAACGCATCAGATGTCTTCTTACAAGGTATGAAATGAGCCATCTTAGAAAATCTATCAACCACTACCAAAATAGAATCATTACCTCTCTGATTTCTAGGCAATCCAAGAACAAAGTCCATACTCACATCTTCCCAAGGTCTATCAGGTATAGGAAAAGGTGTCTACAATCCAACATTTTGACTAGTTCCTTTTGCTACTTGACAAACTTTGCAACCTCTAACCATTCTTTGTACATCTCTATAAATCTGTGGCCAAAAGTATCTTTCTAAATCAAATTCATAGTCTTATCAATCCCAAAATGTCCAGCAAGTCCACCACTATGTTTCTCCTTTATTATGTTATCTCTCATAGATCATCTAGGTATGTACAACTGAACTCCTTTAAACAACATGTCTTCTTGAATGAAATAATCAGTCCACTTATCATTCACTGTGTGTTCCTTACAAGCTTTCCAAGGCTCTAAAAAATCAATGTCAGTCTCATACAAATACTTCAAATCATCAAAACCAAGTACCTCAACTCTCATCTCTGTTAGAAAACTTCTTCTTTGGCTCAAGGCATCAACAATCTTATTTGACTGTCCACTCTTATGCTTCAATGAAAAGGAAAAATTCTGCAAGAACTCAACCCACTTCATATGTCTCTGATTTAACTTATTCTGACTTCCCAAATACTGCAAAGCTTTATGGTCAGTATACAACACAAAATCTTTAGGCATCAAATAATGTCTCCACTTCTTCAAAGCTTTAACAATAGCATAGAATTCCTAGTCATAAACTAAATATTTTCTCTTAGCATCATTCAACTTTTCACTAAAGAAAGCTATAGGTTTTCCTTATTGACTTAAAACAGATCCAATTTCACTACCACTAGCATCACAGTCAACTTGAAAAACCTTACTAAAATTAGGAAAAGCAAGTGTAGGCAACTCTGCAATTCTTTGTTTCAATGTTTCAAAACTCTTTTGTGCTCCATGTGTCCATTTGAAATCCTTTTTATCTCCTCTCATATTTTCAGTCATTGCATTACAAATAGAACTAAAATTTCTGATGAACTTCCTATAAAAACTAGCTAATCCATGAAATGATCTTACCTCTCCAACATTCTTTGGTGTAGGCCAATCAAGTATAGCTCTCACTTTCTCAGGGTCCATCTTCAATCCATCAACCAAAATTACAAAACCAAGGTATACAATCTCCTCTTTCATAAATGAATATTTCTTCAAATTAATCAGCAACTTTTCTTCCTTCAATCTCTGCAATACTTGTGTGATATGTTCAAGATGTTCTTCCTTACTCTTACTGAATATCAAAATGTCATCAAGATATACAATCACAAACTTACCCAAGAATCTTTTCAGAACTTCATTCATTAGCCTCATGAAAGTACTAGGTGCATTAGTCAAACCAAAAGGCATAACCAACCATTCATACAAACCTTCATTAGTCTTAAAAGTAGTTTTCCATTAATCCCCTTCTCTAATCCTAATCTGATGATATCCACTTTTCAAATCAATCTTTGTGAAATACTTTTCTCCACTCAAACTATCCATTATGTCATCCATCCTAGGCAAAGGAAATCTGTACTTTACTATTATCTTGTTTATAGCTCTAGAATCAATGCACATTCTCCATTCTCCATTCTTTTTAGGTGCTAATATAGCAAGTACTACACAAGGACTCAAACTTTCCCTAGTAAAACCTCTTTCAAGAAATTCTTGCACTTGTCTATTCAATTTAGTCTTTTCATCAGGTGTCAACATATGTGGTGCTTTATTAGGCAAACTAGCTCCAGGTATCAAATCCATACAATGACTTATACTTCTCATAGGTGGTAACCCATTAGGTACATTATCAGAAATGATGTCATGAAATTCACTCAACAAAGGCTTAACCTCAGGTGCATGTTCTAACTCATCTTGTTTGTCAGTCTTTCTTGGAATTAAAGCAAAGAAAACATTCTATTCTTTCATTTCTCTTGCAAAATTTTTACCATCAACCAAACATACTCTGACTATGGTATAATGACTTTCATCAAACTATGAATGTACCAATAGTGCTATGATGTGTTGGGGTGAGGCCTCACATCCTCCCCCTCTAGGCATGAACTTCCTCCTAGAGTTCATGAAAAAGGTATGGGTACTATGATCTCATTTGTGTTGCATCCTCCCATGAAGCCATGACCGCATCATAATAATCCCACTGGACCCTAACCTAGTCCAACTCTCTAACTCGAAGTGCTAGGGTCTGTCAGGCTAAAATGCGAATGGACTCCAAGGCTAGCTACCCATCTGACTCCACCTACAAGGCATCCCAATCTATAATGTGAGACTCATCATAAATATATTTCTATAACATAGATACATGAAACACATCATGGATGCATGACAGGGTGGGTGATGAAGGGTGCTCCCCTTAATACCACAAACACATAATAGAAATAGAGAAACAATAACAATTTGCAAGAATAGAAAATGGGCTTCTTATTATCTCCACAAGTGTGGAATTCCAAATTTTAGAATTATAATATGCAAAGCCACATGGGCATTCCCTTACAATATTTTGTAGGACAAAGCCTCGAATCAATACCCAGATCTACTACCCAGAACTACCCTATACAACACTACAGGCCTTCTTTATATAGGCAATTTCCACCACCCGAGAAGGTTCCAGAAATTTATCCCTAAGGTCTGACCAAACTTATAATTATTTTATTTTTCATTCTATTACATCGTAGTCAGCTCAAAATAACTTTTGAAATGTGAACAAAAGAATTGAAGAAAAAATATTTTTCACCATTTCAGGCGGCCCGACTTTCAAAGACCATAAGTCATCACCAGTTGCTTTGATTGACTATTATGACCCCAATTCAAAAAGGGCGAAAGGAGTTCTACAACACCTAAAAGAAGAAAGCTTCATTCAACCAAAAATTTGACCTCATCTGGGGCCTCTAAAGCCTTCAAAACTGAGTTCAAAGTTTCTATACCCTACTGCCAATACCAAAAATCTGCAATATCTTCAAAACTAGACTTGATCTAGCAATGAAACTTTACTGGTAGGCTGATATGACTAAGATGAACCTCCACATGTGAAATCAAAACATTCTGAGATTATATGAACAACTTACTAAAAATAGCAAGTTTCCATAAATAGCAGCTCTACACAAGATAGCCCTTATTGAAAAGAAACCAAAAATATTTTTGGGTGATGCAAGATGTCTCTTACACCCAAGATGCTCCTGCATCAGTGGGTGGCAATGCTAGAAGATAAGAAATTGGTTCTATCTTCTCCAAGATCTTGAAAGGTCCAACAAAGCAAGGCGCTAACTTAGAGCCCTTTCCAAAATGGATTGGACTCTTATGTGGGTGCACTCTCAGGAAAAATCTATCTTCGACCATGTACTCTCGATCAACTCTCTTCACATCTTCATACTTCTTATGTCTATCTTGAGCCTCTCTAAGACGTTGTCTAATCCAAACCACCTGCTACTCCATATCTCTGACTAGCTGAGGTCCAATAGATACTCTATCCTCAATCCTGTCCCAACTTAGTCATGTCCTGCATGGTCTACTATACAAGGCCTGATGTGGTGGCATACCTATAGAGGAATGATGTCCATTATTATAGGAAAACATGACTAGATGAAGGTACTCCTCCCACTTGAATTGATGGTCCATCACATACATGTGCAACATGTCCTCTAAAACCTGATTAAACCTCTCATTCTATCCATATGTCTGAGGGTGGTATGTTGTACTTAAATTCAACCTAGTGCCAAAATCTCCCTGAAGCTCTCTCCTAAAGGAGGATGTAAAAAGTGAATCTCTATATGAGATGATGTTATGAGGAATGCCATGAAGTCTGATAATGTCCCAAAAGAACACTTGTGCCACTGCGGGTGCTGTGAATGTGGCATGAATGGGTGAGAAGTGGGTGAATTTGGTCAATGTGTCGATTGTCACCATGATGACATCATGACGATGAGAGGACATAGGGAGACCAACTATAAAATCCATGGAGATAGTATCCCACTTCCACTATGATATCTCATGTGGCTACAGGAGCCCACCTGGATGACTATGCTCTACCTTCACCCTCTAACACTCTAGGCATCTAGTAACTATGTTATTAATCTACAATATCATGCCTGGCCAATGATATAACTATCTCAAATTAGCGTGCAACTTCTTAACTCCTGAATGAGCTGCATAAGGTGGTCTATGAGCCTCAAGCACAATAAAATCTCACAAGTTGCCAATAGAAGGTACATAGATGCATCCCCTATGGCGTAGTAGGCCATTAGACTCTAGTGAATAATATGCAAACCTCCCCTCAAGAGGTTTCTAAGAATGGATAAATTAACAAACCTCCACATACAATCCATCCTCTAGCAAATGATACAAAATGTGCTCTCTCAGATCTATACTAGAAGTCATAGACAAGAGCTCATGTTGCCTCCTACTCGAGGCATCTACAACAACATTCTCCTTCCCCTTGATGTAATGAACATCAAAATCATACTCACATAAGAACTCCATCCATCTCCTCTACCTAGCATTAAGATTAGGTTGCATAAAGATAACTCTAGTGATCTGAATGAAGTTGAAATTGGTGACCTAGAAGAAAGTGTCACCATCTCACTAAAGCATCAACCACCATTAAAAGCTCTAGGTCATGATTACGGTAATTAAGCTCATGATTCTTTGTCTTCCTAGACTCAAATGTTATAGGATGACCATCTTGCATAAGGACTATTCCTAAACCATCCAATGAAGCATCGGTGCATACAACAAAGTCTACCGAAGGATCTGGCACTGCTAAAATTGGTGCACTAGTGAGGGCTCTCTTGAGCTACTGACAAGATCTCTCACACTTCTCTATCCACTCATACTTATTCCCCTTCCTTTGAAGGGAAGTGATGGGATGAGATACTCTAAAGAATCCTAACACAAACCATCTATAATAACCTAATAGGCTCACAAAAATCCTAACCTCAGTGACACTGGTGGGTGTTGGCCAATCAATAATGGCTTTTGTTGGTTGTCTTTTCTTTCTACTTGTAGGTTTACACTATGATTGACAACTTAATGTCACTGACTCTATCACCACTCCAAAGTCTGCAAGGAAAAGGGCCAATTAACAAAGATCAAAGAGGTCCTCCTACACTTTGAGCCTAAATGCTCAGGTAGGTGTACCTTTGATTCACTTCTTGAAAGGAATCACAAAATGTTATGCATTATACCCTTTACAAACTGATTGAAAGATTTTATCATTTAAATGTATGGTGGATGATGATGAACTACTTCTAGAGAAAGGATCAGTGCCTTAACCTAGGGCATAGAGTCACCCAATAACATAAATCAACCAAAAATCCTAAATCAAATACTCTTGAACTCAAGATAAGTGCTTTTCCTGTTATCCCTCTCACTCCCAGACCTGATCATCAAATTCTTACCCTACCATGAACTCACTAAAATCACCTTAAAGACTTTAATCCTAACTTTGTTAGGTACTCAAAGATAACTCCACAATACTCTTTGTTTACCATATGCTAACTCACTTTGTGACATTAACATATATGAGCCCCAGATCAGAATAAGAAGACAAACAAGAATCTAAGATTGGAATTAAAGTGCATTTTCATTAAAATCTTCAGAATCAATACATTATCAGAACAACAAAATGTTAGGAAACAAACCCAAAATCTAGGCTCTCCTTGTTCAATCTTTTACATTCATTTTCAACATAACATCAACCACACAACAAAATAAAAAAGTCAACCATATATACCACTAATCATCTTAGGATCCCAAAATAGGATGCAACAAGCTATGGATGATTAGGGTTGGGTTTTACTCACCAAACCAACTAAGATCAATTAGGAATTTATTACAATTGGGGGAAAACCAAGCACCTTGGAGAAAGAAGATCCCAGAATGATCCTCATAAAAGAAAAATTTCCTAACTTGTACCAAGAATCATGAATTTATTAAACTCGTCGATCTAATTGTCCACCTACAACACACCTCAAGAAACACTTCATGGTACAAAAAAACCCCTGCAATCAGTCACAAACCCCTAGACCACTCTGCAATAGTCGATGAAATCATTCCTACCAAATCTGATGGCAAAAACATTCAATTTCAATCCTTCTATCACTGGAAACCCTTTAAAATATTCAAATTTGAACTACAATGGTTAACCAGATAGATTTTAAAATGCGGCCGTCGATCCAATTATTTCCCAGCAAATTAGGTGGTTCACATTAATCTCCATAATAGTCATGAACCCTTTGAAAAGTCTCCATCCACATCAACATTTCACAACCAATGAAAATTGAGCAAGTCAGCACCACGTAGCATATTGGACCCACTAAATCATTACCCTTCCACCAATGAAAATCATGCACGTCAGCTCCAACTATTAGAGGACCCACCTTCCCTTTGCCACCTGAGAAAAGGTAAGATCAACAGTTGGCGTAAGATCTCATGGCACTGATAGAACCCATGAGATCATACACCAACCATAGATCCCCTGCAAATGTCAGAGCCCTCAAAGACACACTGGAAACCCTATTCCCACTGACAACTGCCAAATCACTACTCAGTAACCAATGAGAAACTACCATTTTCAAAACACTTGGCACCCTAAGGACCCACTAGGATAGATGTCCGCTCATCGCTATACCGTATATCAGAAACTCTGACAATGGGAAGCCTTGTGATGTAATGATAGCCACACATTTTTAAAGGGTTGAAACACTTGGAAATATTATCGGGAAAACTTAGGCTTAGATAGAAAAAATTAAAGGGGGCCCCGATAATAAAACCTAATGACATAACATGCAAAGGCTCACCACAATTTTAGCACATGGGTAATTTAGAACTTTAGTGACCAAAAAAACAATGCTTAAATAGAACCTGCCAAGATAGATTAGGGCTTCTTTTCACCAATGGCTACAATTTTGAATATTTGAACTAGGGTTTGAGGATAGGGGTAAGGAAAAATAATGTAGAGGCCAAAGAAAAGCTATAGAGTCATAAAAATTTTACAGGTGCTAACAGTGGCTCTGTCTGGGGATGTATGCCTCCTGTAGGCATAGCAAGGATCTAGAATCACTGGGTGAAGTAGACCACCAACTAGACAAAAACCTTGAACAATAGAGAGCAAAGGACAAAACCCTACAAGCTAAGACATAAAAAATAGGGAATAGGCACACCACTATATAGAATGTACACCAAAAATAGACCTAACTACTATTCATGGAAAGAAGGATACCTTCAATTGAAGTATCTCTTCAAGAATTGTCCATGAACTAGAAATTCTTAAACATCGCGGTTTAGTTCTTTCACAACATAAGAATCTTGGCCCCATTTTTCATGAATTAGATATGGCCCTAGCTAGATTGGGTCAAATTTTCCATGTTTCCCCTTATCCTCCAGTCTAGCATTCCAAATTAATACCAAGTCACCAGGCTCAAACCTCCTATCAATAGTCTTTTTGTCATACAAATTCTTGACCTGCAATTGCAACTTGGCATTTCTTGAAACTGATTCTCTCCTAGTTTCATCTAGCCTAATAAGGTCTTCAATTCTCAACTACATTTCATCTTCTATATCATGATCATATAATTGAACAAACTTATACATTTCTAACAAGTTGTTCTGAGGCATCCTTGCATGTATCCCATATACTAAGTCAAATGGTGCACAACCAATTGCCTTCTTCATAGTTACCCTATCAGCCCATATAGCTAATGGAAATTTTGAATTCCATGCTCTTTTATTCTTATCAAGGATCCTCTTGAGAATTTTTATCAGGCTCTTATTTGTTGATTCTGCCTGTCCATTCCCTTGTGGATGATAGGGTGAAGATTTTGACATCTAAATTCCTAGACCTTGATAGAATTCCTTGTATTCAGCAGACCTGAAACACATGGCATTATCACTAACAACCCTCTCAAGACAACCAAACCTTGTGAAAATATTATTCAATAAGAAATCAGTCACCACCTTACTAGTTGAATTCCTTGTGGGGATAGCCTCAACCCACTTTGTAAAATAATCAGTGGAAACTAATATCCAAGAATGTCCTCCACTAGACTTGTTTGGTATTTCCCCTATGAAATCTATTCCCCATTGCTAGAAAGGAGCTTGCACCTCAACTGCCCTTAAAGGTACATTACCTAAAAACTTAAGCTTACTAGAGAATCTCTGACAAGCATCACATCTCCTTACCAATTTTTCTACATCCTTGAAGATTGTGGGCCACCAGAATCCTGCTCTCAAGATTTTTTGAGCAGTAGTTTTACCCATATAATGTCCCCCACAAACTCCCTCATGCATTTCTTTTAACAACATATCCACCTAATTTTCATCCACACACTTCAAGAGTATGCAATCCAAATTTTTTCTATACAATTTGCATCTTACAATCACATACTTGATAGCTTGTAACTTCAAAGTCCTTTTCTTGTTGTCATCCATTCCTACAAGACACTTCATGTTCCTTAAGTAAAATATAACATCTTGATACCAAATACAATCATCCATATCACAAGTACAATCAATCTCAGTCTGGTTTATCTGGTTTGCATCAAGATTGGATTGAGCCATCAGTTTTTCCAACCCTTGTCCTCTGACCAATTTGGTAATCTAGATATCAATATTGAACTCCTGAATTCTATTTAGCCATCTACATCTCCTTCCAGACACCTCCTGCTGTCAAAAAATATCTTTTACTATAGCACTAGGCACAAAGGCAATCACAACTACTCCAATTAAATAACATCTAAAAGCCTTGACTACCTTCACTAGTGCATAAGTTTTTTCTCATTGATATCATACTTCAATTTAGCAGCCTGCAAAGATTTACTAAAAAATGCAATAGGCTTCTCATAACCCTCATTATTTTTCTGCAACAATACTAGAGCAATAGTGTGAAAAGATGCAAAGGAAAATATATGGATTGGGACATTGTAATCAGGTGCCTTAAGCACAGGTGCATCTTTGATAGCCTACTTGATATTCTTGAAAGCTTCATCAGGCTCACCTTCCCACTTGATCTCAGATCCTTTCTTCAACATCTTTGATATTGGCCTAGTAACTTCAGCAAAATTTGTAACAAATCTTCTCAAGAAATTCACTTGACCAAAGAAAGACTGAACTCCTTTAACATTTTTTGGCTTAGAGATTTTATCAATGGCTACCACCCTTTCAAGATCAATTATGACTCCTTGCTTTCCAACCAAATGGCCAAGAAACTTACCCTCAGTGACACCAAATGCACATTTCCTTGGATTTAGTGAAATGCCATATTCCAAAGCCCTCACAAATATTTTTTCTAGATGAGTACAATGGTCTTCTTCCTTCTTGGAATAAGCAATTAAATCATCATGATAAACAACAAGGAAATCATTTATAAAATTTGAAAAGGCAACATCCATTGGCCTCTGAAAAGTTGCACCAGTGTTTGTGAGACCAAAAGGCATTCTCACGTAAACATATGTCCCCCAAGGTGTAGTGAAGGTCATCTTAAATTGTTTTGATTCTTTCATAATTACCTGATTATAACCAGAGAAACCATCCATCATAGACATTAATTTAGATCTAGTCACTCTTTGTAGCATAGCCTCCATATTAGGTAGACAATAGTTATCCTTTAATAAGCTGATGTTCAAATTTCTAAAATCCACACAAAGTCTAATGTCACCATTCTTCTTCCTGATAGGAACCAAATTTGAAACCCAAGAAGAATGCCTAATGGGCCTAATAATTCTAGCATCTCTTAGCTTCATTAATTCTTCTTGCATTTTAGGTGCCAAAGTAGGATTTATAGGCCTTTGTTTTTGCCTAAAGGGTTTGGCATCTTCTTTCAGAGGAATAACATGTTGGAACAAGTCTTCTCTATAAACCTTTAGGTCATCATATGACCATGCAAAAACATGCCTAAATTTTCTTAGTAGCTCAATCAAGACTTCCTTACTTTGTGAGACATATCCTTACCAATGTAAACCTTCTTAGGTTCTTCTTGTGTGCCAAGATTTATTTCTTCCAAATTTATATGATCCTCCTTTTTGGTACCTATCTGAACTCTGTCCTGATTATCAAATACAATTTCTAGAACAACAAGCCCCTTAGGAACCTTGTTAGTTTTAAGTTGAATGACCTCATTACCAAGGACAACCTCCCTTCCTTCTGTAATCTCAACCAAGGCTGAACAATCTAACTCTTGACCATGATACTCATCTTCACAATTAAAAAATCTCAAGATATCCTAGTCATCTTCAAAAACTTGCCAATTCTTAACATTGTCTGGTATAATAGGCCTAGTCTAAATTTCAACTTTAGAGAGGCCATAAAAAGTAATATCATTGGGATTGATTGCAATATTGGCTAACAAATCAGCCATCTTGTTATTACTTCTATCCTTCCACTCAATATTGAAGGCATCAAAACACTCAATCAAATCCCAAAAAACATTTCTATATTGCTTCAACCTCTTGTTCTTGGAAGCATATACTAACCTTATTTGGGACACCACTAATTCAGAATCCCCAATAACTTTTATACATTTAATTCCATGATTTTGTGCCAATCTCAATCCTAGCAATAATTCTTCATACTCTGCTATATTATTGGTACAAAATAAATTCAATGTGAAAGAAAACTTGTAGTTGTTCCCCTTAGGAGAAATGAGTAAAATACCTACTCTTTCTCCATCTTTGCAGCTAGCACCATCAAAGTACATCACCCACAAATCACCCTTCATAGACCTAGAACCAACCTCATCAGCAATACATGGAAATACATGCTTTTTTTCAAGTATAGTGACCTTAGCTCTAAAAGAATTGACATCAATATCTATAAAGAAGGTAACCTCATTATCAATATCCTTTTCAATCATTTAAGTTACCATTGGTTCTCTTTCAATCCTAACAAACTAATCATCAATCTTGAAAGTTGCAAAAGAGAGATCACACTGCAAACATCCACCAATGGAAGCACTCCATTTCCTAGATAATAGCATACCATAATGGGGTGGAATGTCCACCACCAAGACACTCATGGTCAATTCTTTCTCTGGATAGGCTGCCAATCTGTATGGCATTGCATTTATAGTCTCAATGACTGGTACTTCCCTCTGATCCATTGCACAACATCTGCCTTGATCTGTATCAACCTTGAGACCTAACTTTTCCATGATCTTAAAAGGCATAATAGTATTAGAAGCACCAAAATCAATCATGCAATTTCTTAATTTCATCCCATTCACAAGAATACTCAAGAAGAATGGATCTATATTTTCAAGACTAGCATTGACAGAATTATCCAAGTAAATAGGTGGCATGTGAGATACCAGTCCTTGGACCTCCACTTCTTTCAAAACTTTATCCTGAGGTTCATTGCATGAAATATCATTACTACGAACATTATCTACCCATGCAATAGCCCTATCCTTATGTTCAGGGATCCTCAACAATTCTGACAATGGAACCTTGACAATTATCTAAGACAACATAGCCAACATATCAATAGGAATAGAGGGAGGAATCTCAATCTGTTCTACCTTAGTGTCCTTTTGTTTATCTAATATGTTAGTTGTAGCTGTGACCTTTACTTTTTCAAATTTAGCCATTGTGCCAACTAGATTTTCTATTTCATTAGAAACTTTTTCAATTCCAACCCCCTTAGGTTCCCACTTCTTACCTTTCACATTTTTGAACCTTGCCATATGATCATCCCTTGATCTATTTCCACTGAATTTCCTAGAGTTGGTGTTCTTCATAAACATTCTTGTAGCTTTCCCATTTGTATCCCTTGCCACCATGCCTCTAGTTTGCACTTGGGCAATCATTTCTACAGTAATTCTATCAATTTCTTCCTTTTAAGGTTTTCTAAAATTTACTGTTCCAGAGGAAGAAATCATGTTACATGTCTTTTCATTAATGTCATCATTATCAGAAAAAACCTCCTGATGGAAAAGTGCCCTACTGTGTCTTTTCAAGCACACATCTACATCTTCATCAATATCAGAATCATCTTCATATCCCAAATATGAAGCTTCCATGTTGCATCCAATGTCATCATGATTTTCTTCTTGATCTAACTCCTCATTGTTACCATCTTGATATGCTTACATGGACTATGCAACCACACAATGCCCTACAGAATGAGGGGACTGACATGCTATACACCATGGTTTATCCTCTATAACATTTACAGAGGATCTTTGTAAAGGATTAGGGACAACTTTATCATTACTTCCTCTTGCAGTAGGGACAATAGGCTTGCCATCCTTTCATTGGGTGTTGTAGGGATACTTCTGCAATCTATTCTGCCTACTGAAATTGTTGTTGAATTGAGGCTTTTCATTGGTAGGAGCATTACTAATTCTATTAGCAGGTGCTCTTAAATCCTTCAATGCATTCAACACCTTATCAAATTTATCTTCCTCTTGTTTCTTATTTCCAACATTTCTTTCATTATCCCGCTTATACTTTTTATCTCCAAACAACTTCAAATCATCTCTTTTTCCACCCAACTTTCCTGATATTTTCATATTGTTTTCAATATTGATGGCAATCCTAAAAGCATCTCTGAGAGTTCTTGGTTCTTTGTCCCTCAACAAATATCACATCTTTCCATCAAATGCATTGAAGTATGTGGTCAGACAAACATTGTCATCTAACCTCATTACTTGAAATAGCTTATGCATACCCTTCTGAAACCTCATATTGAATCCAGCTGCAGACTCATTTTGATTTTTCCTTATAGTGTTGAACTCATTCAACATGAAACTAGCATTAGGCCTATCACCATATTGTTCTTTGAAACATCTCTCAAAAGAATCCCATGTATCAATACATTTGTCAGGAAGTCTCTTAAACCAATCTCTAGCATCCTCCACCAAGGATTGAACAAATAATTTCATGACGACATCCTCATGCTCTACCTCATAATCATTTAATACATCAAAAAATAACCTAAGGTGTTCTTCACAACTAATAGCATTATTACTAGCAAATTTAGGTATCTTATCTCTTATATCAGTTGGAAAAGCATTTAGGTAGCCAAGTATACCATCAAAACTAATTTTCCTATAGCCTTCTAGTTGCATAGGTCTTCTTTGAAAACTTGAACTAGTGTTAACCCTAGGATCAACATTTACATTTACATTCCCATCTACTTATGCATTTGACTGTTGCCTAGGATCAACACCTATCTTAGCAGATGAAGAAGGAATTGAACTAGTAGTAGCATTACTAAATGGAATAATAGTAGTCATAGATGGCATACCTAGTTCAGTATTAGATGGGCCAAGAGCATTTCCAGATGAAGCCTTCAAGAACTGGATCTTTCTTCTTTTTTCTACAATGGAAGCTTCAATTTCAGCCTTCTCTAATTCCCTTGCTAGGTCCTCATCTTCTTTTCTTCTTCTTTCCATCTTGGTATCCTTATTTGAATTGGGTGGTGGGACCCCTAGTATTGTCAATGATTTTCTTGTTTGGTGTCCCACCATCTTTTGCTTTCCTTTTTCACCAATAGTAATAGCAGGCCTAGTGATCTCATGCCCATCTTTATCTTTAGGGAGGGAAGCATAACTTTGAACCTGTCTAACCACAGGGCCCTCTTTATCAAACTCATGGTCTTGCAGCAAGTGCTCCTGATCACTTCTCAAAGCATCAAGATCACCAAAGACATCATGCTGCAAAGTCTTAGGAGTAGAAGCAAGCATCTTGTTTCTCTCCTTCAATTCACTAATCTTTCTAAGAAGAGACTCTCTTTCTATCAGAGCATTCACTTTCTTAGCTTCTCTCTCCTTTTGTAACCTCTTATGTATGGCATCCTGCTCTACCAATTGTAACCTTAGTGCACTCAAATCATCTAGGTCTAACATAATATCATCAGAACTTGATGATACATCCATATCAGTGAGATTTTGATATGGGAAATGGACCTGTCTTGGTCTCATGGGTTTCCTTCTGAACATATCTTCATCAAGATCTAAATTTGGTTCAAAACCCCTTTCTCTTGCTTGTTCATCCTGCCCTATAGGTAATGAACCCTTGTCTTGAAATACTGCCTCTGGGGTATCATAAAATTTATCTTCAGAGCGACCACTATCTGATTTAGAATCCTTGTATTGTGAAACTTCCTCATTAGAGAATGCAAGTGGTGCTCTATTTCTAGTATTTCTTTGTTCTCTCATGGGAGCACTAGTAGACTCACCATTTCTTCTGATCCAACTCTTCTTTTCTTATCTAGGTAACTGTTCCAAAGTAACCTCTAGATTTTTCTTAACAAAGGACCTAGTATTCCTTCTTTTGTCCATGATTTGTAGTTTATAACACTGCTTCTAACCTTTTGAGTTTCCACCCACCAAAGTGGGAAATCTTTAACTGAATATCATAGGAAAAGCAAGAGTCCACTTAATAACTTTCATCTCTAGAATCCCCCTAGCAGAGTCATCATTTTGTTGGTTGTCTTTTCTTTCTACTTGAAAGTTTACACTATGATTGACAACTTAATGTCACTGACTCTATCACCACTCCAAAGTCTACAAGGAAAAGGGCCAATTAACAAGGATCAAAGAGGTCCTCCTACACTTTGAGCCTAGATGCTTAGGTGGGTGTACCTTTGATTCACTTCTTGAAAGGAATCACAAAATGTTATGCATTATACCTTTTAAAAACTAATTGAAAGATTTTATCATTTAAATGTATGGTGGATGATGATGAACTACTTCTAGAGAAAGGATCAGTGCCTTAACCTAGGGCATAGAGTCACCCAATAACATAAATCAACTAAAAATCCTAAATCAAATACTCTTGAACTCAGGATAAGTGCTTTTCCTATTATCCCTCTCACTCCCAGACCTGATCATCAAATTCTTACCCTACCATGAACTCACTAAAATCACCTTAAAGACTTTAATCCTAACTTTGTTAGGAACTCAAAGATAACTCCACAATACTCTTTGTTTACCATATGCTAACTCACTTTGTGACATTAACATATATGAGCCCAAGATCAGAATAAGAAGACAAACAAGAATCTGAGATTGGAATTAAAGTACATTTTCATTAAAATCTTTAGAATCAATACATTATTAGAACAACAAAATGTTAGGAAATAAACCCAAAATCTAGGCTCTCCTTGTTTAGTCTTTTACATTCATTTTCAACATAACATCAACCACACAACAAAATCAAAAAGTCAACCATATATACCACTAATCATCTTGGGATCCCAAAATAGGATGCAACAAGCTACAGATGATTAGGGTTAGGGTTTTACTCAACAAACCAACTAAGATCAATCAGGAATTTATTACAATTGAGGGAAAACCAAGTAGCATGGAGAAAGGAGATCCTAGAATGATCCTCATAAATAAAAAATTTCTTGACTTGTACCAAGAATCATGAATTTATTAAACTCATTGACCTGATTGTCCACCTGCAACATGCCTCGACCAACACTTCATGATACAAAAAAAAACCCCTGTAATCAGTCACAAACCCCTGGACCACTCTGCAACAGTTGATGAAATCATTCCTACCAAATCTGACTGAAAAAACATTTAATTTCAGTCCTTTTGTCACTGGAAACCCTTTAAAATATTCAAATTTGAACTACAATAGTTAACCAGACATATTTTAAAACACGTCCATCGATCCAATTATTTCTCAGAAAATTGGGTGGTTCACATTAATCTCCATAACATTCACGAACCCTTTGAAAAGTCTCCGGCCACATCAATATTTCACAACCAATGAAAATCAAGCAAGTCAACACCACGTAGCATATCAAACCCACTAAATCATTACCCTTCCACCAATGAAAATCATGCATGTCAGCTCCAACTATTAGAGGACCCACCTTCCCTTTGCCACCTGAGAAAAGGTAAGATCGACAGTTGGCGTAAGATCTCATGGTACTGATAGAACCCATGAGATCATACACCAATCATAGATCCCTTGCAAATGTCAGAGCCCTCAAAGACACACTAGAAACCCTAGTCCCACTGACAACTACCAAATCACCACTCAGCAACCATTGAGAAACTACCATTTCTACAACACCTAGCACCTTGAGGACCCACCAGGACAAATATCCACTCATCGCTATACCGCATGTCAGAAACTCTAACAATGTGAAGCCTTGCGATGTAATGAAAACCACACATTTTTAAAGGGTTGAAACACTTGGAAATATTATCGGGAAAACTTAGGCTTAGATAAAAAAATTTAAAGGGGGCCCCAATAATAAAACCTAATGACATAACATGCAAAGGGTCACCACAATTTTAACACATGGGTAATTTAGAACTTTAGTGACTAAAAAAGCAAAGCTTAAATATAACATACCAAGATAGATTAGGGCTTCTTTTCACCAATGGATACAATTTTGAATATTTGAACTAGAGTTTGAGGCCAGGGGCAAGGAAAAATACTGCAGAGGCTAGAGAAAAGCTACAAAGTCATAAAAAATTTATAGGTGCTAATAGCTTTAATCTTCAATGGGTCCATAGAGATCCCATTGCTGGATATAAAATGACCAAGATAATGTACCTCAGGTCTAAAGAAAGCACACTTTGACAAGCTATCATATAACTGATTCTCTCTCAAGTGCTGCAAAACCTATCTCAGATACTCTTCATGCTCCACCTAATCGTGAGAATATATCAAAATATCATCAAGGAACACTACCACAAACTTTTCCAAGAATGTACAAAATACCCCATTCATGAGGCTCATGAACACAATTGGAGCATTTGTGAGGCTAAATGGCACCACTGTTAACTCATAGTGACCACACCTCATACGAAAAGTAGTCTTGTGGATATCACTCTCCACAATCCACAACTAATGGTACCCCGACTTTAGATCTATCTTTGAGAATACTCAGGAACCTTGCAACTAATCAAATAAATCATCAATCCTGAGGAGTGAGTATCAGTTCTTAATTGTTACTTTATTCAATTTTTGATAATCAATGCACAACCTAAGTGATCCATCCTTTTTCTTCACAAAAATCACTAGTGCACCCCAAGGTGATACACTAGGTCAAATATGCCCTTTCTCCAAGAGCTCTTCTAACTAAATCTTTAGCTCACGAAGCTCATGTGTGGTCATCCTTTAAGGTACTCTAGATATGGGCTCAGCTCCTGGAACAAGGTCTATATGAAAGTCAATTTCCCTAGGTGGTGGCATACCAGGTAGCTCAGAAGGAAAAAAAATTGAAAACTCCTAAGGATAGGATAATCCTCAAGTGAGGGCTCCCCCTTTGAATCCTCCTCTCTATTACTAATGGTGATGGTGAATAACTAACATCCCTTTCATATACACCACCTTAGCTTCATAGGGGAAACCATGTGAAGAGATACAGATATCTATACCCCAAATATCACCATAGGAGTATCGTGATCATCAACGCACTCAACCCTCTTTTGTCGACAATCCATCTTGGTGATGTGGGCATATAGTGTTAGGAATAGTCCCAAGAGATAACTGAGAGGGGGGGGGTGAATCAGTTATCTACAAGATTCAATTCTTTATCCAATTAAGTATACTTAAACATAAAGCATAAACATAATGAAAGAAAACTTGAACACAACACCAATATTTTGGTTACGGGGAAATCCAAATAGGTAAAAACCTTGGTGGGACTTGATACCCACTAATATTCTATACTACTATATAATGATCCTTGTTAGAAGATCCTTTACCCTATTAGGAGTAGCTTTACAATAAATTAAGTATAGTATACATGGTCAAGGGTCAGATCCTATTAGGAGTCTTCTAAAATTGTCTGTGTTAGGGGAGAGGACGCACTGTCTGAGAGCTCACTACTCAAATGGGCGAAGGCTACAACCTTCTGAATAATAGATACACACTATATCTAGATCTTGGTGAATTGTGCTTTGACCTGCTATCTAGATTAGTTCCAATGAATAGCACAAGTACTTTACTTGGTCACATAGACCTTCTTCTGATGGCTCAACACTTCACACACTCTACTCTGCTCTGCTTCATTAACCATGAACCACATTTCAGCAATCACAAATGAATTCCTATAAATATCTTTCCTCAAAATGATATAATCAATTTGGCCTATTAGAACCACCTTGAAATCATATTAAAGAAACCATAATAAACTCCAACAAACATTTTGTCAGCTCTACTATGCACGCAACTCATTTTGGGACCTGTCTAATAAAATAAATGTAGATGCACACTACACACTATTGGCTCTACCAAAACAACTGGAACTTTCTTTGTAAGATGAATTAACTTATGCTCTCTTAACCAAACATCAATAACACTTCTCCAATATTAACTCCTAGGGTGCATACCCTCAAGATAGGTGCAACTCAAGAACCAATAAAATCTCTATCAGCTCTTCTGAACAAACATAGGAAACTATTACTGGTGAATTGCAACTGCATAACTTCACTTGCATTCATCATTACACTATGCGTCTATAACTAAAACATCACTAACATGTCTTCAACATATATCCAAGCACACAAGGCTCCATGATAACTGTACAGACAACCATACATAGAACACTGTGTATTACTTTGTCAGGAACACTGCTGACACCAATTGCTATATAATTATTTGTACTAACAATAAACCTCTGCGCCCATGATGTCATGCTGATATCATGTCCATGCTACATATACTAAAATCTTACTACATAAGACTTTCATGCATGCTACTTTCCATATGTTATCATCAATGAAAAACATACAGTCAGTATTGGCCTGCTAGCAAATCTCCAACAATCTCCCCCTTCAGCATTGATGGCAACATGTGGAATGAAAAACCACCACCAACCCAAATGAATATTTATTTTATAACATTCTTCATTTCCTCTTCAAAACTCCCCCAAAGATGAATCCTCCATCTACTGCAATATTTTATAATATTCTCCATTTCCTCAACTATATTGCTGTTATAATTGAATGCTACTCCCCCTTAATATATTAATCCTATTTTTACTACTATTTTTCATGACTCTATATATAATCCCCCTTTGACATCAATGGAAAAGGGCACCATTCATTTTAAGCACTAGTACTCCTCCTGAGGTAGAGTAGTCAACCTTCCACTAGTCCCAAAGGACTGATGCCTTTCCTTCTTTTTCTAAGCAGAATCAAGGAAGGGAATAACTCCCAACTTCTCCCTGAGATACTCAAAAGTATCATTAGGCAAGGGGTTTGTGAATATATCTACCAACTATTATTTAGTACTCACATATTCCAACTTGACTTCTTTCTTTGCCACTTTCTCTCGTAGGAAGTGATACTTGATCTCAATGTGCTTTGTATTTGCATGCATCACAGTGTTCTTTGACATATTGATAGTGCTAGTGTTATCACAGTGAATAACAATAGGATAATCAATCTGAATTCCAAAATCCTTTATCATCTATTTGGTCCAAAAAATTGTAGAACAATTCAAGGCTTCTACAACATACTCTAGTTCTGCTATTGACTAAGAAATACAATTTTGTTTCTTGCTTGTCCAAGTGACAAGTCTATCACCAAGAAACACTACTCCACCTGAAGTACTCTTTCTATCATCAACACATCCTACCCAATCTGCATCAGTGTACACATGAAGCTCAACATTTTATGAATTAGGATACCATAGATCATAATCTATAGTGGCCTACAAGTATTTGAATATTCTCTTTATTGCCATGAGGTGACTTTGTTTAAGCTCTGTTGCAAGTCTTCCAACTATGCCAACTACATTGGAAATATCAGGTCTAGTCTAAGAAAGATATATGAGTTTAATAATCATAGACTTATACAATGTTATATCTATTGTTGGTGAGTCATCTTGTTTTTTAAGCTTACATCCAGTGATCATAGGACTTCCTACTGGCTTGCAATCATCCATCTTGAATTTCTTCAGTATCTCTTTCACATACTTTGATTGATTTATGGAAATCCCTTTTTTTGTCTACTACACATTTAGTCCCAAAAAGTATTTGATAGGACCAATCATACTAATCTCAAACTCATTCTGCATTCCTTTGGCAAATTCAGCACTAAGTTTGTCATTACCTCCAAAGATAATGTCATCAACAAATATAGCTACAAGAAGTAAACCTTCAGATGTCTCTCTAATGAATATATTATAATCTATTGCTCCTTTATTGAATCCAATCTTTATTAAGTATCCATCTAGTCTCTCATGCCATGCTCTAGGGGCTTGCTTAAGTCCATAGAGGCCCTTCTTTAATCTACATACCATATTTGGTCTATCTAATAAGGTGAATCCTTCTAGCTACTCAATGTATACTTCTTCTTTCAAGTCTCCATTCAAGAAAGCTGACTTGACATCCATCTGATAAACTTTGAAGTTTTTGACTGTAGCATAAGCTAAAAAACACTTAATAGCTTCTAATCTACTTACAGGTGCAAATGTGTCTAAATAATCAATGCCTTCTCTTTGTGCATACCCTTTAAATACTAATTTTTATTTGTTTCTTACTACTATACCATCTTCATTCATCTTATTTATGAATATCCATTTTGTTCCAATCACATTCTTATCACTAGGTCTTGGGACCTATTCCCAAGTGTCATTTTTAACAATTTGATCAAGTTCTTCTTTCATAGCATCATGCCAATCTGAATTATTACATGCATCTTCTATTAGGAATGAATGCTAAATGTTTGGCAGCCATTTTGTACCAGTTTTTGTTGCATTCATGACTATGATTGTCATTGATGTCAACACAATGATTTACTGGAGACTTGTAGAGAAGTAGACAATGTTTGGATTAGTGCACATGGGATATTGCAGTTGGAGCTATGTGATGTTGAGGATATACTCACTGATATTTTATATGTTTATGGTTAAGAGTGCAGATAGTAATTCATTTATTCATGGAAGTTATGAGCATTTTGGTGGAAGCAGTATTTAGGCAGTGTTCATGAGTAGCGATTTGTGGAAATCGGATGATATCTCCTAATCGGGATGGAATCTAGTTTTGCACAGTTAAAGGGAAGTTGAAGACACAATTTTAGTGATGTGGATGATAATGCAAACTTTGAGGTCACATGAGTGAAGAATTATTGTAGTCGGAAGCCGATAGTTTTGTGTAATTTTGATGTAGCATGTGGAAACTTTTATTTTGTAATTGTATGCCGACTCATTTGTAATTACTTGAGTGTGGTATAAAGGAAGGAATGTTTTTCCCTATTTTAATATGGCTGGATGTGTTGATGTATGCATGAAGTGAAGAAAAGAGCTAATTGTGAAAGCGAATTTGTGAAGGAAGACATGCGAAGTACAGAGATTTGAAATTGAGGTCTGGTGTAGCAAAGAGTTTGGTTTGGCATAGTAAGGAAGGAGGTAACATATTTTCTATTATTCTATTGAATAATCTAGAGATCAATTGGACAGTGTGTTCAGTGATCTTGCCATTGAAGTTGTTTGGGTAGTGGGTCCTTCTGTCTTCCATAACTCTTAACAGAGTTAGAATATTTTAACAAGGATTCAAAATCTCCTAATAGGGATTCATATGTACTGAATGTATTTCATAAGGCTCCTAATAGAGTCCATCCTTTCACAAGGAATATTCATATTGGTGCATCTTTTATGAGCATCATTCCCATTGGTGTTTACTCTTTGATCAAGAGGTTCCCTAGTCAACATATCTTGTGTCAATGTGTTATTGTGTATGAATATCTTTCTATGGTTGGTAATTATATTGCTTACATGGTTAAATGCTATTGAAGTTGATAAAAGTTATAATTATCAGATAACTAATTCACCTCCCCCACCTCTCAGTTATCTTGGTGGAATTTACTTTCTAACAATTGGTATTAGAGCAGCAAGTCCTTGAAAAAGAAGTTTAACAGCTTAAGGAGATCCATGGAAAATTTTAGAAAAGAAATCCCTAAGTTTGATTGAGTAAATTTTGACAGCTAGAAAGAAAAGATGAAGACACACCTACTATGTTTAGGACTAGGTTATTGGTTGATTACAAAGAATGATAAGAATATCATTGAAGAGGACAATCTTGAAACATGTACTACCGATGAGAGAGATCTATTCATGTGTAACATACTTGCAAGAGAAGCACTTTTGACAACCCTTCCGGAGAATGAGTACAATTAGGTAAAATGTTTGAAAAAATCTTATGAAATTTGGAAATCTTTACACTCTACTTTTGAAGGTGATGAACATGAAAAAAGAGTTAGATTACATAATTGGATATGTGCATTTGAAGATATAAGAATCATGGAAGATGAATCTATTAGAAGCTATATTGGTAGAATGTCAGAAATTGTTACATGCATAAAATCTTGTGGAGGAACAAAGACAGAAATTGAAGTGATATGGAAAATTCTAAAGAAATTGACTCCTATATTTAAGTAGAAAACACAAATGATTGAACAAGTTATACCTTGTACTACAAACTTTACAAGAGAAACTCTTCTTGGAAGATTGGAAGCAATAGAGATGAACCTGAGGTTATCAAGAGACTTGCCTAGAATGGAGACAGCATTCAGTGCTCTTAGTGTTCACCCTACTTTTTTAAGAAGCATCAGTGTGAGGGGAGATTATGTTCATAGTAATAGATCTAGAAATGAAGAAGACAAGAATATTGAAGAAGGTATTGCCTTGGCTATGAAGAGAGAACCAGACGGTAAGAAATTTTTTTAAAGTTGGACTTGTCAAGAATATGGTCATTTTGCATCTACATGTCCTAAGAGAGTTAAAAAGTACAGAAACAATTTCAAACCTAGAAGATCTAAGGAATGTTATTATGCTAATGATGAAAATCTTGAAACTAGTATAGAAAGAACTTTAAGTGAAAGTGATAGTGAGAATAATGATGACATAGGATTTGTAGAATTAAAGAAGAGAATCCTCAAACTGATGTTAAGGAAGAAAAATCCTTAGTTTCTCAAGTTGAAAAGAAAGATGATTGGATTATAGATAGTGGTTGTTCACATCATATGACTGGACACATGAAAAAGTTCATAAAGTTTAACGATTATGATGGAAGAGTTGTTAGAGTTGGAAACAATGCACCTTGCTTGATTAAAGGTATAGGATATATTACTCTTGATGGAAAGACTAATACTGATGATGTTTATTTTGTGGATGGATTGAAACATAATCTTTTGACTATTGGACAATTAGTTGATAAGTGATATCAAGTTTAGTTTACTGAGAAAACTTGTGTGATAAAGGATAAAGATGGAAATTTGATTGGAACTAGATCTAGAACCAGAGGTAATGTATTTCAGTTGAATCCCACTGAGATGACATGTTTGATTACTAAAATTGATGACAGTTGGTTATGGCATAGAAGGTTTTGTCATATAAACTTTGACAACATTGTGAAAGTAATTACTACACTTGTAGTAAGGGATTTGCCTAAAATTATGAAGCCTACTAACATGATTTGCAAAGAATGTGTGGTGGCTAAATAGAAGAGAAGTTCTTTTCCTAGTAAGAAGTTTACATCTACAGAAAAGTTGGAGATTGTTCATACAGATTTGAGCGGTCCTACCAGGACTAGCGGATTCTATGGAGAAAGGTATTTTATGATTCTTGTTGATGATTTTACAAGAATGATGCGGATTGCATTTCTTAAAAAAAGATTGAAGCATTTGATAAGTTTAAGATCATTAAGAATAAAGTTGAGAATGAATCTAGAATGAAGATTAAATCTTTGAGATCTGATAGAGGTGGAGAATTTACTTCTAGAGAGTTTAACATCTTTAGTGAAGAAAATGGAATTAAGAGAAAATTTTCAGCCCCTAGGGCACGTGAACAAAATGGTATTACAGAAAGAAGAAATAGATCAATGACTGAAGCAGCAAGAGCTATGTTATTTGAGAATGATTTGGAAAAGATATTCTAGAGAGAAGCAGTGAAAACAACAGTATATACAATGAATAGAGTATGAATCAAAGTAGACACAGACAAGACACCCTATGAATTATGGTTTGGACATGCACCCTCCGTTAAGTATTTTAGAATTTTTGTAAGCAAATGTTATATAAAGAGAGATGATGATATTGGAAATTTTGATCCTAGAAGTGATGAAGGTATATTTCTTGGATATTCTTTGAAAAGTAAAGCCTATATATGTTACAATAAAAGAACCAAGACTATTGTTGAGAGTGCAAATGTTAAAGTTGATGAAAATTTCAAAATTTAGGAAAGAATTCTTGATTATGATTCAGATGAAGAAGCTCATCCTAAACCTAACACTGGATCTACTGAGTTATTTTATGAGACTGATAGTGAGTTCTTGAATGAAATCCATAGTGAAGTCATTGAAGAACCTACACTTGAAGTGAGATATAAGATAGTGAAACCTAACAAGAGGTTATCAAGAAATCATCCTATTGGGAAAATTATTGGAAGCATTAAAAAAGGAATTCTAACTTGGAATAAGGTACAAGAACAGTTATGTTTGATTTCTCAAATTGAACCTAAAACTACTAGTGAAGCTTGTGAAGATGAAAATTGGATTAATGCTATGAAATAAGAACTAGGTCAGATTGAAAAGAACAAGACATGGGAATTGGTCCCTAGACCTAAAGACAAGAATGTTATTGGAACTAAATGGGTATTCAGAAACAAGATGAATGAGCAAGGAGAAGTAGTAAGAAACAAACCAAGATTGGTATGTAAGGGATACTCACAGCTAGAAGGAATTGACTATGAAGAAACCTTTGCACCTGTAGCAAGAATTGAAGTAGTAAGAATCTTTTTGGCTTATGCAGCTTATAAGAAGTTCAAAGTATATCAGATGGATGTGAAGTTAGCATTTTTTAATGGAGAATTGGAAGAAGAAGTCTACATTGAGCAGCTTGAAGGTTTTCCTTTCACTCAAGAAGGAGACATGGTATGTAAACTGAAAAAAGTTGTATATAGACTAAAGCAAGCACCTAGAACTTGGTATGCAAGATTGGACAAGTATTTGTTAAAGTTGGGATTTACAAAAGGAATAGCTAATAGAAATCTCTACAAAAAAGAAATTGAAAATGGTTTGTTGGTTATAGTTATTTTTGTTGATGACATTATTTTTGGAGGAGAAGTTGAAGCTAGTGACAAATTTATTGATGAAATGAAGACTGAATTTGAAGTGAGTATGATTGGTGAAATGAAATACTTTTTGGGATTATAGATAACATAGAACAATGATGGTATCTTTGTGAGTCAGAAAAAGTACCTGAATGACTTGTTGAAAAGATTTGGAATGGAGAACTATAAACCAGTTCGAACACCTATGGTCACTGGACATAAATTATCTAGCATAGATGAAACACAGACAGTTGAATAGAAGAAATACAGATCTATGATTGGAGGATTATAGTACTTGACTCATAAAAGACATGATATAGCACATTCAGTTGGAATTGTAGCAAGATTTCAAGCTAAACCTAGAGAATCACATTATGCAGTAGTAAAGAGGATACTAAGATATTTATGAGGCACAATGGACTATGGATTGTGGTGTGAAAAATATGATGATTTTACCCTATGTGCATATACAGATGTTGATTGGGGAGGTAGTGTTGATGATAAGAAGAGCACCAGTGGTGGAGCATTTTTCCTTGGAGGAAGATTGGTTTCTTGGCTAAGCAAGAAGCATAATTGTATCTCACAGAGCACAGTAGAAGGAGAATATGTAGCAGTAGAAAACAATTGTAACTAGATAATTTGGATGAAGCAAATGCTAAAGGATATTGGAATAAAGTTTTTTGAACTTTTTGTCATACATTGTGACAACACTAGCATAGTTAGTATGTCTAAGAACCTTGTATTACATTTGATCAGGATTAAATTGTGAAAATACTGAAATCTAATTTTTCAAAATTTCATATGTTTTAGTAAATTGCAATTTTGTGGGTCTTCAGTGCATTTCTGGGAAAAAATAATTTCATTCAAGATTATTTGAATACCTTTCCAACGCATCAAACAATTCATAATTTGGAGCTAGGATGAGAAAGTTATGCCTCCTCCAAGCGGACCTAAATTTAATATATAGTTTTTTGATAAATTTTGATAGTTTTAATAGTTTAATTGTAATAAACATTATGATGAATCTTCATTTCAATTCCAAGGGATTTGTGTGACCTTGGGATCCATTCAACTTGTATAAACTCCAATTTTGAATAGAATGGAGACATTTTTTGGTTTGCAATCTTGTTGTTCTCAACTTTCGTGTTGAATTCTACAATACTGGAGGTATCACACCAGGTATTGTAATCTAGTTTTTATAAATCAGATCAACATTCTAAGACAAAACATATAGAGATTAAGTATCATGTTTTAAGAGAGAAAGTTGCTGAGAAAGAAGTCAGACTTGAGTACATAAGTACAAAGGAGCAGATAGTAGACATATTTACAAAGACTTTGCCTAAAGATACATCTGAGTATTTGAGAGGTATGTTTGGGGTTATGCCCCAACCTACTTTTGGGAAGTGATGTAGTTGGTTGCATCTATCTAGTGGTATATATGCCTTATTTTTCTTCTGGACTAGATGTTGGTATTTCCTCTATGGGGAAGTATGTGTATCTGAGCTGAGTCATGAGGACTCTAGTGAATGTATTTTTTGAATAGTGTCTTTTGACATTGGAGTTGTTGTTGACATAATGACGAGATTTCTATCATTGATGTCAATGGGGGAGAAGTGTACATAAAAAACCATTTTTACTTTCTGAACAAGAAAACGAAGCAAGATTTGATTGATGAAGAGGACTTGAAATATTTTCCTAAAGCAACAGTATTGCAGTATTGGATTTTTGGAACATTGGATATTTTTTCATCTATGTTGCCATCAATGCCAATGGGGGAGATTGTTAGGAATGAATGCTAAATGTTTGGCATCCATTCTGTAGCAGTTTTTGTTGCATTCATGACTATGATTGTCATTGATGTCAACACAGTGATTTACTGGAGACTTGCAGAGAAGCAAATAGTGTTTGGATTAGCACATGTGGGATATTGTAGTTGGAGATATGTGATGTTGAGGATATACTCATTGATATGTTATATGTTTATGGTTAAGAGCATAGATAGTAATTCATTTATTCATGGAAGTTATGAGCATTTTGGTGGAAGCAGTATTCAGACAGTGTTCCTGAGTAGCGGTTTGTGGAAATCAGATGATATCTCCTAATCAGGATGGAATCTTATTTTGTGTAGTTAAAGGGAAGTTGAAGACACATTTTTAGTGATGTGGATGATAGCACAAACTTTGAGGTTGCACGAGTGAAGAATTATTGTAGTTGGAAGCTGACAGTTTTGTGTAATTTTGATGTAGCCTATGGAAACTTTTATTTTGTAATTGTATGCCAACTCATTTGTAATTACTTGAGTGTGGTATAAAGGAAGGAATTTTTTTCCTTGTTTTAATATGGTTGGATGTGTTGATGTATGCATGAAGTGAAGAAAAGAGCTAATTGTGAAAGCAAATTTGTGAAGGAAGACATGTGAAGTACAGAGATCTGAAATTGAGATCTGGTGTAGCAGAGAGTGTGGTTTGGAATAGTAAGGAAGGAGGTAACATATTTTCTATTATTCTATTGAATTATCTATATATTAGTTGCACAGTGTGTTTAGTGATCTTGCCATTGAAGCTGTTTGGGCAGTGGGTCCTTCTGTCTTCCATAACTCTTAACAGGGTTAGAATCTTTTAACAAGGATTCAAAATCTCCTAACAGGGATTCATATGTACTAAATGTATTTCATAAGGCTCCTAACAGATTCCATCCTTTTACAAGGAATATTCATATTAGTGCATCTTTTGTGGGCATCATTCCCATCGGGGTTTACTCTTTGATCAAGAGGTTCCCTAGTCAACATATCTTGTGTCATTATGTTATTGTGTATGAATATCTTTCTATGGTTGGTAATTATATTTCTTACATGGTTTAATGTTGTTGAACTTGATAAAAGTTATAATTATTAGATAAATGATTCACCCCCCCCCTCTCAGTTATCTTGGTGGACTTTACTTTCTAACATCTTCAACACTTAAAGGTTCAATCTGAGATAGTAAACATGCTGCTTCATTGATAGCTGAGTTCTTTGCCTGTGATCTTGTTAAGACTTTGCCACTCTGATCTCCAATGATTTTTGCCTTGGAATGATTTCTTGATGTAAACTTTGAAACTTTAGGTGATCTAGATTCATCAGCCTTAGGAGTATTTTCTTCACTTGTCTCAGGGTCATTGAATAACACATCAATACTGTCAAACATTTCTTCAACAACTGTCTCACTAGTGGAGGGTCTAGGTTCTTCTTCAATCATGGGTGAGTAATCATGATATCTTTCTTGAATCATAAACTTTTCATCAATCTTTACATGAGCACTTTCAATGATCTTTTTCAACCTTAAATTGAAACATCTAAAAGTTTTACTTTTAGTAAAGTAACCAAGAAAAATACCTTTATCACTTCTTGCATCAAACTTGCCTACTGCTTCATCCCTCTTGATGTAGCACTTTCTTCCAAAGATTCTAAAGTATTTTACTGTGGGAATATTACCAAAGCATATCTCATAAGGTGTTTTGTCAGTGATAGGCCTTAATTGAATTCTATTGATGGTATAGACTATTGTATTGACCGCATCTTTCCAATAGGTGTGTGCAACTTTTCCTTGTATCATAATGGTACATGTTGTATCAAGGATGATTCTATTCCTTCTCTCTACAATTCCATTCTACTGAGGGGTTCTAGGTGCACTTAACTGTCTCTTTATGCCATGTTCTTCGCAGTACTCATAAAATCTATCAAAGGTAAATTCACCTCCTCTATCCTATCTCAAACATTCTATCTTTAATCTAGATTCATTCTCAACCTTAGCTTTGAATATTTTGAACTTCTCAAAAGCTTCTAACTTATCTTTTAAGAATGCAACCCACATCATCCTAGTATAATCATCAACAAACAAAATGAAATACCTTTCACCATAGTATGATCTTGTTTGAGTTGGACCACACAGGTCTATATGAATCAGATCCAACTTGTTCTCTACTGAATTCTACTTGCTCCTGAATGAATTTCTCACATGCTTCCCCATCACACATTTCCTACATATAGTATCAACTAGTTTTTCTATGCTAGGTAGATCTCTTACTGCCTTTACATTGCTTATTTTTACTATGTTATCAAAATTGATATGACATAGTCTTTTATGCCACAACCAACTATCATCAACTTTAGCAATAAAACAACTTGCTTTTGAATTGAGTTGAAAAACATTACATCTTGTCTTTGTGCCTGATGCAATCATAACACCATCTTTGTTCTTAATAATGCATTTTTCATCTTTGAATTCCAACTGATAGCCTTTTCCAAGTAACTGTCCAACACTGAGAAGGTTATGTTTCAAACCATAAAACAACTTTAGCAATAAAACAACTTGCTTTTGAATTGAGTTGAAAAACATTACATCTTGTCTTTGTGCCTGATGCAATCATAACACCATCTTTGTTCTTAATAATGCATTTTTCATCTTTGAATTCCAACTGATAGCCTTTTCCAAGTAACTGTCCAACACTGAGAAGGTTATGTTTCAAACCATCAAAATAAAGAACATCACCAGTACTGTTCTTTCCATCCAAAGTGATGGCTCCTCTACCAACTATAGGTTTAGGAGTGTTGTCTCCAAATCTGACCATACCTCCATTGTATTTTTCCAAATGAACAAACTTGCCTTTATCACCTGTCATGTGATGTGACCAACCACCGTGTATAATCCAGTCTATCCTTATGTCAGCTTGTGAAATCAATGCTAGCTCTTGATTCTCTTTCTTGTCTACATGTACTATCTTGTTATTCATTTTATCTACAATAGCAATGAATCCAAGTTCTTCTTCACCAGATTCTTCATCTAAAACTCCATCTCCAGCATAGCAGCATTCCTTAGAATACATAGGCTTGTAATCCTTTTTGAACTTTCTAGCTCTAGTGGGACACTTAGATGCAAAGTGATTGATCTTATTACATGAAAAGAACTTAAAAGGCAATTGGCTTTCATATTTTCCTTTTCCTTTCTTTTCTCTTTTGGAAACCATAGCAATAAAATCATCTATGTTTTATCTTCATCATCATCATCAAAATTACCAGAAGTGTTTGTAGATTTTTGATGAAGGGTGCTCCCCTCAATACCACAAACACATAACAGAAATAGAGAAACAACAAAAATATGCAAGAATAAAAAATGGGCTTCTTATTATCTCCACAAATGTAGAATTAAAAACTTTTAGAATTACAATATGCAAAGCCACATGGGCATTTTCTTATAATATTCTGTAGGACAAAGCCTCGAATCAATACCCAGATCTGCTACCCAGAACTATCTCGAACTGCCTAAGACAACACTACAACCTTCCTTATATAGGCAATTTTCCACCACCTGGGAAGGTTCCAGAATTTTAGCCAATAAGGCCGACCAAACTTAGAATTATTTTATTTTTCATTTTATTACATCATAGTCGGCTCAAAACATCTTTTGAAACTCAAACAAAAATTTTGAAGAAAAATTATTTTCTGCCATTTCAGGTGACCCAACTTCGGAAGACCATAAGTCATCACCAATTGACTCGATTGACTATTATAACCCCATTCTGAAAGGGCCATGAAGCGCTCTATAGGCTTGGCTTGCACAAGCACTTGTCAGCCAAATTTTTGACCTCATTTGGGGCCTCTAAATCCTTCAAAACTAAGTTCAAAGTTTTCGTACCCTGCTGCCAATACTAAAAAAATTTCAATATCTACAAAGCTAGACTTGATCTATCAATGAAACTTTATTGGGAGGCTGATATGACCAAAATGAACCTCCAGGGAACAAATTAGAACATTCCAAGATTGGATGACCAACTTACTAAAAAATAGCAATTTTCCTTAAATAGCAGCTCTACACAAGATAGCCCTTATTGAATACAAAAACATAAATATTTTTGGGTGATGCAAGATTGCTCTTACACCTAGGATGCTCCTGCATCAGACACCTGGGGTAATTTGAGAAGTGACCCTATCACAACTTAGGTGTGCAGAGGAAAACCAAGACTATTAGCCTCCTCCTTTGTTAGCCATGATGAATCTTCAACAAGTCATCCTTTCCATTTGACCAAGTACTCTTCATATGTCTTGTTCCTTGTGCTTTTGCCAACATGACTATCCAGTATGTCTTCAATCTCCTTGATATTTGAACTAGTTGCTAGAATACTCCACTGTGCTGCTATAACCTCATCTTCAACACCTCCTTCATGATACTCTATCAGATCTAAAATGTTAAATACTAGTGAAATATTCAGCTCAGTAGGAAACTCAACCTCATATGCATTTTTTGAATTATGCTTCTTCAGTATCTTACATGGCCCAAACTTCTTCATTTTCAGCTTGTTATATGTACCAACTAGAAATCGCTCCTTCTGCAAATGAACCATGACTTCATCTCCAACCTAAAATTCCTTATGCCTCCTTTTCTCATCTACCTTAGCGTTATACTACACATTCATTTTGGAAATGTGATTCCTCACCTCCTCATGGATGTTCTTCAAATGTATTGCAAAATCCTCAACTTCAGCACTACTTATTTCTCATTTATCTATTTTTCTCAACTTAGATGCATTTCTGGGACTACTTCCATATACAATTTGTGGATGATGTGATGAACTGAACTTCAAATCTATCTTCAATTCTTCACTTTCTGTTGGTGTCATTCTGTGTGCTGCATTATTTGGCAAATTGGCTCTTGGAATCAAGTCTATCTGATGACTAACCTTTCTTAATGGTGGTAATTCATCAGGAACATTATCAGATACAATATCTTGAAACTCATTCAACAAATCTGCAACCTCTACAGGTACATCATCTACTTCCCCTTTACTAGCTTTTGGAATTAAAGAAAAACACACATGCTCATGCTTCATACCATCTAGGAATTTTCTTCCATCAACAAAATTTATTATTGCATTACCACATACCTTTTCTTCAGTTTCCTTCAATGGCTTCATCTTATGTCGCACTCCATCCTTTGTCAGGGAATAGGTATTCACATGACCATCATGTATAACACATCTGTCAAACTTGCACGGCCTACCCAACAACATGTGACATGCATCCATAGGTATGATATCACATAGTACCTCATCATGGTACCCACCAATCTTGAACTTTACTAGGAACTATTCACTAACCATGACCTTGTGGTCATCCTACACCCAGGCAATCCGATATGGATGTGGGTGTTTCTATCTCTTGAGCTTCAACTTTTTCACCATCTCTTCTGACACAAAATTATCAATACTTCCACTATCAATAATCACATCACAAAACTTACCCTCACACTTGCATCTAGTGCAAAATAGGATCCTCCTTTGCTCAGGTTCATTTTCACCACTCAGTAGGACTCTTCTGTTAATTAGCATTTCTCCTCTTTCAACATCTTTAGAATTTGATGATCTGACATCTTCATCAACATGTGCAACTCTAGCCTAGCCTTCATTACTCCTATCCATCCTTCCTTGGCATTGAGGACATTCAAATACCTTATGACCTTCTTCTCCATAGTGAAAATATGTTCCACGGAAGCCTCCTCTTCTAGATCCTTGTCCTCTTCCTCTTCCTCTCTGATCTCTATTATTCTGATCATGGAAATGATTAAAATTATCTCCTCTCAGATTCTTACTATTACTGGCCTCGTCCTACTTTTTAAGATCTTCATTTTGATCTCCATATGACCATCCACCAGATCTTCCATCACGACCTCTTCTACTTTGTCTGCTCTCAAACTTCTTGTTCAGCTTTTCCTCTACTTTTAGGGCAAACTGGTATGCCTCTTCAATACTATTCATTTGAACCAGATTCAACTCCTCTTGAATGCTTGGCCTCAACCCATTAAGGTAATGGACAACTTTCTCCTTATAAGCTTGCACATGGCCTATTCTGATGAGGATTCGATAGAACTCCTTTGTATACTCCTGAACAGATCATCCCACTTGCTTCAAACTTTGCATTTTCTTTAGTAGGTCAAGCTCATAATCAATAGGGATGAACAATCACTTCAATTTATCCACCATCTGATCCCATCTTGTGATTTTATCTTTCCCTCTTTTATTTCACTCCAATTGAATCTCTTGCCACCAGATCTTCTCATAAACTTTTAGTCTAGCCTTCATGAATTTGACCCTATCAGGATCCTCAATATCTTCATACTCAAAATATTCTTCACATTCATTGATCCAGTCAATCAACTCCTCTGGGTTAAGATTTCTAGAAAATGTTAGAACCTCAATCTTAGGTCTTTTCCCAATCTTGGAAATGGCCTGAAAAATTCTTTCTTCCTTTGGGTTCACAACTTCAACTTCTACTTCTTGATCTTCTTCTTCGGCTTCATCCTCACTTTCATCTCTAACATTAAGATTCATTCCTCTGTGAATATCTTCTTACAATGCTCACACTTGTCTTTGGAGCAATCTAACCTCAGGTGTTATAACACCAGCTCTTCTACCACATTCCCTTCATGGAGGCATTTTCATGATTCTTGCTGAAACTCTAACCATGGTCCTAGTGCAAACTACCTCACAGTCAGTGATCTATTTACATAGAAACCCTAATCCACGGTCTCGATGCAAACTGCCTCACAGTCGGTGATCTGTTTACACAAAAACCCTAACCCACGATCCTGGTGCAACCTGCCTCACAATCAGTGATCCGTTTACACACTTAGGAACTCCTTCTCTGATACCACTTGATGAAGGGTGCTCCCCTCAATACCATAAACACATAGAAACAAAGAAACAACAAAAATATGCAAGAATAGAAAATGGGCTTCTTATTATCTCCACAAATATAGAATTACAAACTTTTAGAATTACAATATGCAAAGCCACATGGGCATTTTCTTACAATATTCTATAGGACAAAGCCTCGAATCAATACCCATATCTGCTACCTAGAACTATCCTGAACTACCTAAGACAACACTACAACCTTCCTTATATAGGCAATTTTCCACCGCCTAGGAAGGTTCCAAAATTTTAGCCAATAAGACTGACCAAACTTAGAATTATTTTATTTTTCATTTGATTACATCATAGTCATCTCAAAACATCTTTTGAAACCTGAACAAAAATTTTGAAGAAAAATTATTTTCTGCCATTTCAGGTGACCCAACTTCCGAAGACCATAAGTCATCGCCAGTTGACCCAATTGACTATTATAACCCCATTTTGGAAAGGCCACAAAGCGCTCTACAAGCTTACCTCATACAAGCACCTATCACCCAAATTTTTGACCTCATCTAGGGCCTCTAAAGCCTTCAAAAATGAGTTCAAAGTTTTCATACCCTACTAATAATACTGAAAAATCTTCAATATCTACAAAGCTAGACTTGATCTATCAATGAAACTTTACTGGTAGGTTGATATGACCAAAATGAACCTCCAAGAAAGAAATCAGAACATTCTAAGATCGAATGACCAACTTACTAAAAAATAGCAAGTTTCCATAAATAGAAGCTCTGCACAAGATAGCCTTTATTGAATACAAAAATAGAAATATTTTTGGGTGATGCAAGATTTCTCTTACACCCAGGATGATCCTGCATCAATTTCTTACCATGAATTGTTGCTTTGAAAGCTATCTCACTTTTTGGTTCTGTCTTCAATCTTGAAATCTCAAAAGCTAAGATCTTGTTGATCAAGACCTCTCTGTTGAAATTTGATGTAAGCTGCATGGTCTCATCAAGGACGTTGATCTTGCTTTCATATTCTTGAGTAAGAGTAGTCATCAACTTGTCCATAATGTCCTCCTCTGATATCTCTCCACCATTTTTCTTGATTCCAGCAACTACTTCAATAATCCTCTGATTGTAAGCTCTGATGTTTTCTTTAGGTAGCATCTCTATTGCATTGTATCTTTTCTTCCATGTCTTTCTATGTGCATCCTTTGCTTTTTTGTCATCTTCAAATGTGTCTTCTAGGTGCTTCCATATTTTGTGGGTTGTATCTACCTTTTTACTTCTGAAAATTCACCATCAGATAAGGCATTGATAAGGGCTTCTTTAGCAATAGCATTATGATGAAACAATTCCTTTTGTATGTCAGTAGCATCATCTTTTGCAAGGTCTTCTAAGGTAGGAATCTTGGTTGCTTTGATGGTTACATTAAAAACTTCAAAAGCAATGCACTGCAAATGGGTTACCATCTTGTTCTTCCAATCAAGATAATTTTCTCCATCGAACTTAGGACTTTCTTTCCTGAAGTACACCATTTGATCAACCTCAAGTTGTCAAAATTTCTCTCCAAGGCACTTGGCTCTGATACCAATTGTTAGGAATAGTCCCAAGAGATGACTAAGAGGGGGGGGTGAATTAGTTATCTACAAGATTCAATTCTTTATCCAATTAAGTATACTTAAACATAAAGCATAAACATAATGAAAGAACACTTGAACACAATGCCAATATTTTGGTTATGGAGAAACCCAAATAGGTAAAAACCCCAGTGGGACTTGATACCCACTAATATTATGTACTAGTGTATAATGATCTTTGTTAAAAGATCCTTTACCCTTTTAGGAGTAGCTTTACAATATATTAAGTATAGTAGATCTGGTCAAGGGTCCCTACTAGGAGTTTTTTACAATTGTCCCTATTAGGGGAGAGGATGCACTATCCAAGAGCTCACTACTCAAATGGGTGAAGGCTACAACCTTCTGAATAATAGATACACACTATATCTGTATCTTGGTGAACTCCTCTTTGACCTACTATTTGGATCAGTTCCAAGGAATAGAAAAAGTACTTTAATTGGTCACATAGACCTTCTTCTAATGGCTCAACACTTCACACACTTTGCTCTGCTCTACTTCGTTAACCATGAACCACACTTTAGCAATCACAAATGACAGCCTATAAATATCTTTCCTCCAAATGATATAATGAAGTCAGCCTATTAGAACCACCTTAAAATCATATTAGAGAAACTATAATAAACTCCAATAAACATTTTATTGGCTCTACTATGCACGTAACTCATTCTGGGACATGTCTAATAAAATAAATGTAGACACACGCTACACACTATCGGCTCTACCAAAACAATTGGAACTTTCTCTGTAAGCTGAATTAACTTATGCGCTCTTAACAAAACATCAATAACACTTCTCCTAGATTAACTCCAAGGGTGCATACCCTCAAGATAGGTGCAACTCAAGAACTAATAAAATCTTTGTCATCTCTTCCAAACAAACATAAGAAACTGCTACTAGTGAATAGCGACTACATAACTTTACTTGCATTCATCATCAAACTATGTGTCCATAAATAAAACATCATTAACATATCTTCAACATATATCCAAGTACGCAAGGCTCCATGATAACTATATGAACAACCATACACAAAACACTATCTGTTACTCTGTCAAGATTACTACTAATACCAGCTACTATATAACTATCTATGCTAATAGTTAACCTCTGTGCCCATGATATCATGTTGGTATCATGTCCATGCTACATATACTAAAATATTAATACATAAGACTTCCACACATGCTACTTTCCATATGTTGTCGTCAGTGACAAACATACAGTCAGTACTAGCCTGCTGGAAAATCTCCAACATATAGCCAATCCATGGCAAGGACTGCATCATAAGGACCTAGAGAGCTAATGCATATATTAGACATCATGATAAAGTCTCCAACTTAAATCTGGTAACTAGGAACTAAGGAACTAACAAACACCCTAGCTCCTGAGGCTAACTCGACCTCCCAACCGACATCCTGTCTAATTGCCACTAGCCCACAATGCTCCACTACATATGGAGATATAAAGGATTTTGTGGCTCTTGAATCAAACAAGATAGAAATAATGATACCTTGAATCATACATGTGGCTTCTATGACTATGGCCTGATGCTCGACTTCATGGTTATCAACCATTGCAAATACCTTGTGAGATATACCCAAATCACCTACTATCGGCTTTGATGTAGCTCCTCTCTAATTGTCTACTTCCTATCATTGTGGACACTCTCTAGCTAGGTGTCCCATACCACCACAAGTGTAACAAGTACCATGTGTATGTATTGAAACTCCCTAAGGCCTAGATTGCTGCTGACCTCTAGTCCTACTAGATCCACTGTATCCACCCCTAGAGGACTGTTGAGTCCTAGTTGGCTATGTGTAAGGGGCCTGTGACCTCTGATCCTACCTTTGACCCTGAGACTACCACTATTTTGTCTTAGAGCCCTATTGTCCCTAAGATGATTTCTACCTAGAATCCTATTGTGGTCACTGCTATGATTGTTGGCCCTTAAAGGACCCTACTGAATGACTCTGATTCCCCTTCCAAGGGGGTCTCTATTATCCTGAGTACTGGGAAGAGGGATTTCAATGCTGAGACTGATTCTAAGACTCCTTTCTAGTACAGATATCCTCAGCTACAAGTGTCATCTCAATTATCTCTCTGAATATGGTAGGAAAGGCTAGACATACTATACCCTAAAGAGACATATTAAGTCCCTTAATGAAATGATGGATACATAGTTTTTCATCCTTCATGTAATCCATGTATGGAAGGAGCTCAAGAAATTGACTCTCACATTGGGTCACTATGAGACTTTTCTGCTGGAGGTCATGGAACTCCTCTATCTATCTCTGTTTGAAATGCTTAGAGAGGTATCTCTCTTGGAAATAAGCAACAAAAGACTCCCAAGTGAGTGTGTCAATATCAATGCCACCCATGGCCTCCTCCTACTACCACAAAGTAGAGGCTCCCTCATGAAGGAGGTCAACAGTGAGTCTTGCATTTAGATTTCTCCCATAGGAACGCAATCCAAAGCACCACTATAAGCTCAAAATCCATGCCTTTGCTCTGAAACCATCAATAGCTCCTAAAAATAGAGGTGGCTAGAGTTGTAATAACTCCCTAATCTGATCCTTGATGTCACAGGTCTCCCTCTCAATTGCACAAGCACCTAAGTCACGTGGGTGCCCTATCTGTTGAACACACTCAACTTCAAAATCTATGTGGCCCTCAGACCGTCTAGGTGGAGGACTCCTACTCCTCTCTCTGGAAGCTGTCATATGGCACTTTGAGGGATGTTTCTCTAATTTTTGCACCATGTGTGGTAATCTATGCTAGATGATGCCTACTAGATTCTAGACTATAGCAAGAATATCCTGGTTTAGATTTGGAGGTGGCTCGGGTGGGGGAATTTGAGATTCCCTAGGAACCCCTGCCTCCTGCTCCCCATCTGAATGCACCAAAGGGGTACACCTACCCCCTCATCCATGCCTATGACCATTGCACATGATGAAAAGCATCTTACACAATAGTTATAAGTTATAAGTGAAACGTGAAGGGTCTAAGGTCCTAGTGTTGAAAACTAGGCTCTGATACCAAATGTCATGCCCAAAAATAATCACGCAAAAACACAACAATTTTTTTTTTCCCTTAGTAGCTTCTTCATTTGTTTTTTATTTGCCTCACATTATTTCATATGTTGGACTGAATAAACACTAAGTCCTTACATTATGTTTTGATAAGAAAACACACATAATGGAAAGTACTTACCTAAATCTTATAGGATCAAATAATTTTTTAAAAATAATGCACTTCTAAATATTGCATTTGTTAAAATGTCCTAAACATCTTATGTTCTTTCTTTTTGATATTTCAACTTGGAAATCATTTATCATGCTATTAAGAGAATGCTTCTAAGAGTTTAGAATAGCACTACTTGCAAAAATGAAATAGAACACAACATTAATCCATTTTCCACTATTGAGTTCAACAAGAAGCTTTACATTTGACTGAATAAAATACATTGTTCATTTCTACATTGAAACCATTTTTAGAATGAACAAGAACATTTTCACATACAACTTTATATAGATCACAATTGTTCAATACAATAAACAACATGAGATGATTCTCATTCCATGGGTTCCCCAATACAAAACTTCAAATTTGTTCTCACAAGACACCAAAATAGAAACTCTCCAAAGCCTATTTCTTTTGCAAAGACATTGCCTTCAAACCTTCATTAAAAGAGAGTAACCATGGAGATCTCACCTCCCATCCAAGGTCTCAACTAGACCACCCTTGAGCTCGGAGAATCAAGGGGCTAAATGTTCACATAAAAACACCAAATGCTCACAACACATACATAAACCAAACTACATAAAACTCCCAACCATGGCTTCACAAATGGGTTTTCCAAACCCATTGAAGTAGGGTGAAGGTGGGCTTTCCAAGGAGGAGAATTCAACTACATTATATATATTTCCACCATGAGTTTTTCATGCCTTCCAAAGGCTACAATGTCACAACTTCCATACACAAGATTTCATCAATATCATCCCCAAAATGCAAGGATCACAATATGACTTCATGGAGACCATACTCCATGAAAATATCCCTCTTATCCAAAAGAAGAGACTCTCAACTACAATGGAGAGTCCAACTAACCCCTTCACCCAAGGGTACTACTTCCCCTCCCAAGGGTGAGGGATGCCTTCAACTCCCATGAACAACACACCCAAAACCAAAAGAATAAAGAATGATCTAAAATACAAATGCATCGCAACCCAACACAACAACAACAAGATTCACAATGAAAATTGCATGCAAGATTTCACATGTTCATTCTACACTAAAAAATATCAAAATTTCAATGAAATAAGCATTTCTTCATAGCAAGAATCACCAACCTTGGTCCAAAGAAAATGGCAAGAAAGTAGTTGTGAAAAGCCCTTATCTTTTTCCCTTGTCTTTTTTCCTTTCTCCAACCCTAAGTGTCTCTAAAATTAGAGAGTGGGTGAACACCCACTAAGTCTCTCCAAGCCCTCTAAAAAGACCTCCAAAATGCTACTCATGATCAAGCAATTAATGAGACATGACCCCTAGTCCTTGGCCTTACCTCTTGTTCCCCCTCTTAATTGTGGGTTTAGCAAGGAGTGTGGAACAAGTTAGAATGCATGTGGTCATCTCCATTTTTTCCACTCTTGAAGAGTAGCCTTTTTGGAGGGCCATAATGGTGATCTAGACTTTCCCATAGGTAAAAACTAGCCCCCAACTCAAGGTACCTCCCCAGGGTTAGCTAATTTTGGCCAAAAATGCACTCTAGGGTCACTTTTAACCCTCTAAAGTACCTCTAAAGTTCAAATCCGAGTTCCAACTTGATGTGATCCCTACAAGACATCTACATGCAAGTGGGATTAATATAATACCCTATTTAAGGTTAGGTGATAACCCTAATTGACATGTCACCATCCACATGGACAATACAAGTGTCAAGTGACACCATAAAATACACATCACATTCACAAATGACATGTCCAATTAATAACATGAATTTAAACTATTCACATACATACAAATTATGTTTACAAATAGAAATCACATTACAATGAGGTTTCAATCTCTTCATTAGATTAAACCTTGGCTTACTCAATTCACATGTGTTTAGCCCTGATTCTCTGAATAATTCCATGGTTTTCTTTTCTCCACACTAAACTCGAGCATCAGTAGTCCAAGGTAATAAAATCACATGTAAATATATATATAGAACTCATAATTAGAAACATTAATCAATATGCAAAATTCAATTTCTAATTACAATTTTTATTCATTAATGCTCAAACATAGTACCTTCATAATTTATCATCACGAGACATTATCCATGCTATTTCCTAACATAGAGCATAATCCATGAAATAATCAAATATAATCATGATTAAATCTTTCTCATCAAATCACATATCTAAGCCTGTATAACCAAAATCAACCATATATTCTAGATTCTAATCCACATCAAAATATAATCCACATAATATAATCATCATCATAAAACATAATATCACGAGTCTCTATCAAAATGATCAGAAAGTGTATCAAAGTATCAAATCATAAATTATCAAAATTTGAATGTATCAATAGTGCTATGATGGGTTGGGGTGAGGCCTTCATGGTTACTCTCTTTTAATGCAGGTTTGAAGGCCATGTCTTTGCAAAAGAAAAAGGCTTTGGAGAGTTTCTATTTTGGTGTCTTGTGAGAACAAATTTAAAGTGTTGTATTGGGGAACCCATGGAATGAGAATCATCTCATGTTGTTTATTATATTGAAAAATTGTGATCTATATCAAGTTGTATGTGAAAATGTTCTTGTTCATTGTAAAAATGGTTTCAATGAAGAAATGAACAATGTATTTTATTTCTTCAAATGTAAAGCTTCTTGTTGAACTCAATAGTGAAAAATGGATTAATATTGCATTCTATTTCATTGTTGCAAGTAGTGCTATTCTAAACTCTTAGAAGCAATCTCTTAATACCATGATGATTTCCAATTTGAAATATCAAAAAGAAAGAACATAAGATGTTTAGGACACTTAATAAATTCATTATTTAGAAGAGCATTATTTTTAAGAAATTATTTGATCATATAAGATTTAGGTAATTACTTTTGAAATGTCATGCCAAGAAATAATCTAATCTAATCATGATTAAATATTTCTCATCAAATCACATATCTAAGCCTGTATAACCAAAATCAACCATATGGTTAGGTTCTAATCCACATCAAAATATAATCTACATAATATAATCATCATCATAAAACATAATATCATGAGTCTCTGTCAAAATGATCAGAAAGTGTATCAAAGTGTCAAATCATAAATTACCAAAATGTGAATGTATCAATAGTGCTATGATGGGTTGGGGTGAGGTCTCACAATCTTAGAGGTATGCTAGGGGTTCAGACCCCTCCTAGTTAGAATTTAATGATGTAGAGATGCATCAGTCCAAAGGTTTTCAAAGCCTTATCATATTTTGTACTGGATGCAAGGATCTACTCCTCAGGGGGAGTGATTGTGGAAGGAAGGTGCTGAAAATTTGTTGCTAACTCATGGAACCTTTTCCATTGATGTCAAAGGGGGAGTGTTGCTATGAGAAAATCCCTATGGTTTGGGGAGATTGTGTGTAGCAGAACTCTGGATTGATACAACTTTGGGATGATAGGTTTTCCCATATGTTGACATCAATTCCAAAGGGGGAGATTATTGGATATTACTAATGCATGGGGAGGTGATTGAGACATTTAATATGTTTAATCACTATGTTACTTAATGGGCACTCATACTATTGTCATTTGTATTTTATCAATGATGTCAACATATATTTCTGTGAGAAGATTAAGCTTCTTATCACAGTGTTGATGAAGTGTGAATACCACAAACGCATAACAGAAATAGAGAAACAACAACAATATGCAAGAACAGAAAATTGGCTTCTTATTATCTCCACAAATGTGGAATTACAAACTTTCAGAATTACAATATGCAAAGCCCCATGGGCATTCCCTTACAATATTCTATAGGACAAAGCCTCGAATTATTGCCCAGTTCTACTACCCAGAACTATTCTGAACTGCCTAAGACAATAATACAGCCTTCCTTATATAGGCAATTTTCCACCGCCTGGGAAGGTTCCAGAATTTTAGCCAATAAGGCCGACCAACTTAGAATTATTTTATTTTACATCTTATTACATCATAGTCGGCTCAAGATAACCTTTGAAACCCGAACAGAAATTTTGAAGAAAATTATTTTTCGCCATTTCAGGTGGCCCAACTTCCGAAGACCATAAGTCATCACCCGTTGACCCGCTCGGCTATTATAACCCCATTTCAAAAATGCCACGAAGCGCTCTATAGGCTTGACCGGCACAAGCACCTATCACCCAAATTTTTGACCTCATCCGGGGCCTCTAAAGCCTTAAAAAATGAGTTCAAAGTTTTTGTACCCTGCTGCCAATACCGAAAATATTCAATATCTTCCAATATACACTTGATCTGGCAATGAAACTTTACTGGCAGACTTATATGACCAAAATGAACCTCCAAGAAAGAAATCAGATCATTCTGAGCACATACAAAAATTACCAAAAATAATAACTTTCCATAAATAGTAGCTCTGCACAAAATAGCCCTTATTGAATTCAAAAATAGAAATATTTTTGGGTGATGCAAGATTGCTCTTACACCCAGGATGCTCCTGCATCACACACCCAGGGTAATTTGAGAAGTGACCCTGTCACGACTCAGGTGTGCAGAGGAAAACCAAGACGGTTAACCTCCTCCTTTGTTAGCCATGATGAATCTTCAACAGGTCATCCTTTCCACTTGACCAGATATTCTTCATATGTCTTGTTCCTTGTGCTTCTGCCAACACGACTATCCAGTATATCTTCAATCTCCTTAGTGTCTGAACTAGTTGCTGGAATACTCCACTGTGCTGCTGTGATCTCATCTTCAACACCTCCTTCATGATACTCTGTCAAATCTGAAATGTTAAACACTAGTGAAATATTTAGCTCAGTAGGTAATTCTACCTCATATGCGTTTCCTGAATCACCTTTCTTTAGTATCCTACATGGTCCAAACTTCTTCATTTTCAGCTTGTTATATGTACCAACTGGAAACCGCTCCTTTCACAAATGAACCATGACTTCATCACCAACCTGAAATTCCTTATACCTCCTTTTCTCATCTGCCTTAGCCTTATATTGTGCATTCATCTTGGTAATATGCTTCCTCACCTCCTCATGGATGTTCTTCAAGTGTTCTGCAAAATCCTCAGCTTCAGCACTACTTATTTCTCCTTTATCTATCTTCCTCAATTCAGATGCATTTCTTGGACTACTTCCATATACAATCTGGAATGGTGATTTACCAGTGCTCCTATTGATAGAATTATTGTATGCAAATTCCGCTTGTGGTAAAATCAAATCCCATCCTATTGGCTTATCCCCAACCAAACATCTCAGCAAATTTCCCAAACTCCTATTCACCACCTCTGTCTGTCCATCAGTCTGTGGATGATGTGATGAACTGAACTTCAAATCTGTCTTCAACTTCTTCCACAATGTATGCCAGAAATATCCAACAAACTTAGTGTCCCGATCTGAAACTATGGTCTTTGGCAAACCATGAAGTCTCACTACTTCTCTGAAAAACAATTCTGCTACATGAACAACATCATTAGTCTTCTTGCAGGGAATAAAATGTGCCATCTTTGAAAATCTGTCAACTACCACAAAAATTGAATCGTGTCCCCGCTGTGTCCTCAGTAAACCAAGAACAAAGTCCATACTGATATCCTCCCAAGGCTTCTCTAGTACAGATAATGGCTGATACAACCCTGTATTCTGCTTCACTCCTTTTGCCATCTGACATACTCTGCAACTCTGTACAAACTTCTTCACATCTTGCTGCAACTGTGGCCAATAATAATTCTCACTAACCAAACCAAGGGTTTTGTCACGACCAAAATGTCCAGCCAATCCTCTGCTATGCTTCTCCTTGATGAGATTCTCCCTCATAGAACTTCATGGAATGCACAACTGACTCCCTCTGAATAGCATATCATCCTGGATGATGAAATTCAACCATTTCGTCCTGTCTAGAGTAACAGGTTCTGTACAAGCTTTCCAAGCTTCACCAAAATCAGGATCCTCTGGATACAAATTCTTGAGTTCCTTGAACCCAACCACTTCAATCTGCATTTCTGTCAGCAATAGTTGCCTTCTGCTAAGAGCATCTGCAACCCTATTAGACTTTCCACTCCTGTGTTTCAAAACAAATGTATAACTCTGCAAAAACTCAACCCATTTCAAATGCCTTTGATTCAATTTTCCTTGACTATTCAAATATTGCAAAGCTTGATGATCAGTATACAAAACAAACTCCTTAGGAAGCAGATAATGTCTCCACTTCTTTAATGCCTGAACTATAGCATAAAATTCTTGATCATAAACATAATATTTCCTCTTGGCATCATTTAACTTCTCACTGAAATAAGCAACAGGTTTACCTTCTTGGCTCATAACAGCTCCTATTGCAGTACCACTAGCATCACAATCTACTTGAAACACCTTATTAAAATTTGGAAGTGCTAAAATTAGTTGTTCTGTAACTTTTTGTTTCAACAATTGAAAACTCTTTTCTATCCCCTCTCATTGTTTCAGTCAAGGGTCCACAAATACTGCTAAAATTTCTGATAAACTTTCTGTAAAAGCTAGCTAGACCATGAAAAGATCTTACCTCGGTAGCACTCCTTGGAGTAGGTCATTCAAGGATAGCCTGTACCTTCTCTGGGTCCATTTTTAGACCTTCTGGTGAAACTACAAATCCCAAATACACTAACTCTTTCTTTACAAAACTGCACTTCTTCAAATTAATCAACAATTTCTCTTCTTTCAACTTCTCAAATACCATATGAATATGCATCATATGCTCATCCAATGTCTTACTAAAGATCAAAATATCATCTAGGTAAACAATGACAAACTTAACCAGAAATTCTTTCAGAACCTCGTTCATGAGCCGCATGAAAGTGCTCGGTGCATTGGTTAGCCCAAAAGGCATGACTAACCACTCATACAGTCCTTCCTTTGTCTTGAAGGCAGTCTTCCATTCATCTCCTTCTCTGATCCGAATCTGGTGATATCCACTCTTCAGATCTATCTTTGAGAAATACACAGCTCCACTCAAACAGTCCATACTATCATCCATTCGTGGTAATGAAAACCTATACTTGATTGTGATCTTGTTTATTGCTCTGGAATCTGTACACATCCTCCATTCTCCATTTTTTTTTGGTGCTAATACCACTGGTACAGCATAGGGACTCAGACTCTCACGGATCAATCCTTTCTGTAACAGTTCATGTACTTGTCTGTTCAACTCCTCACTTTCTGCAGGTGTCATTCTGTGTGCTGCCTTATTCGGAAAACTCGCTCCTGGGATCAAGTCCATCTGATGACTGATCTTTCTGACCAGTGGTAATCCATCAAGCACGTTATCGGATACAATATCTTGAAACTCATTCAACAAATCTGCAACTTCTACAGGAACATCTTGTACTTTCTCTTTACCAGCTTTTGGAATTAAAGAAAAACATACATGCTCATGCCTCATACCATCTAGAAAATTTCTTCCATCAACAAAAGTTATCCTTGCATTACCACATACCTTTTCTTCAGTCTCCTTCAATGGTTTTAGCTTATGCCACACTCCATCCTTTGTTAGGGAATAGGTATTCGCACACCCATCATGTACAGCACATCTGTCAAACTTCCATGGTCTACCCAACAACATATGACATGCATCCATAAATATGATATCACACAATACCTCATCTTGGTACCCGCCAATCTTGAACTTCACCAGGCATTGTTCATTGACCATGACCTTGTGGTCATCCTGTACCCAGGCAATCCGATATGGATGTGGGTGTTTCTGTCTCTTGAGCTTCAACTTTGTCACCATCTCTTCTGACACCAAATTGTCAGTGCTTCCACTATCAATGATCACATCACAACATTTACCTTCACACTTGCACCTGGTGCGAAATAGGCTCCTCATTTGCTCAGGTTCATTCTCACCACTCAACAGGACTCTTCTGTTAATCAACGTTTCTCCTCTTTCAGCATCTTCAGAATTTGATGATCTGGCATCTTCATCTACATGTGCAACTCTGGCCTGGCCTTCATTTCTCCTGTCTGTTCTGCCTTGGTGCTGAGGACATTCAAATGCCCTATGACCTTCTTCTCCACAGTGAAAACATGTTCCACGGAAACCACCTCTTCCAGATCCTTGTCCTCTTCCTCTTCCTCTTTGATCTCTATTATTCTGATCCTGGAAGTGATTGGAATTATTTCCTCACTGATTCTGACTACTACTAGCCTCATCCTTCTTTTTCGGATCTTCATTTCGACCACCATATGATCATCCACCAGATCGTCCACCGTGACCTCTTCCATTTTGTCTGCTCTCAAACTTCTTGTTCAACTTTTCCTCTACTTTTAGGGCAAATTGGTATGCCTCCTCAATACTGCTCATTCGAACCAGATTCAACTCCTTCTGAATGCTTGGCCTTAACCCATTAAGGTATCAGGAAACTTTCTCCTTATCAGCTTCTGCATGGCCTGTTCTGATGAGGAGTCGATAGAACTCTCTGTATCCTCCTAAACAGATCTTCCTGCTTGCTTCAAACTTTGCATTTTCTTTAATAGATCAAGCTCATAATCAACAGGAATGAGCTGTCGCTTCAATTTATCCACCATCCGATCCCATCTTGTGATTTTATCTTTCCCTCTTCTATTTCACTCTAATTGAATTTCTTGCCACCAGATCTTCGCATGACCTTTCAGTCTGGCCTTCGCAAATTTGACTCTATCAGGATCCTCAACATCTTCATACTCAAAATATTCCTCACATTCATTGATCCAGTCGATCAATTCCTCTGGGTTAAGATTTCCAGAAAATGTAGGAACCTCAATCTTAGGTCTTTTCCCAATCTTGGAAATCGCCCGAAAAAGTCTTTCTTCCTCCTGGTTCACAATTTCAGCTTCTCCTTCTTGATATTCTTCTTCGGCTTCATCCTCACTTTCGTCTCTGACATTAAGATTCATTCCTCTATGAATCTCTTCTTGTAATGCTCGCACTTGTCTCTGCAGCTCTCTGACCTCAGGTGTTACAACACCAGCTCTTCCGCCATGTTCCCTTCGTGGAGGCATTTTCGCGATGCGCGCTGAAACCCTAGCCACGGTCCTGGTACAAACTGCCTCACAGTCGGCGATCTGTTTACACACTCAAGAACTCCTGCTCTGATACCACTTGATGAAGGGTGAATACCACAAACGCATAACAGAAATAGAGAAACAACAACAATATGCAAGAACATAAAATTGGCTTCTTATTATCTCCACAAATGTGGAATTACAAACTTTCAGAATTACAATATGCAAAGCCCCATGGGCATTCCCTTACAATATTCTGTAGGACAAAGCCTCAAATTATTGCCCAGTTCTACTACCCAGAACTATTCTGAACTGCATAAGACAATAATACAGCCTTCCTTATATAAGCAATTTTCCACCGCCTGGGAAGGTTCCAGAATTTTAGCCAATAAGGCCGACCAACTTAGAATTATTTTATTTTACATCTTATTACATCATAGTCGGCTCAAGATAACCTTTGAAACCCGAACAGAAATTTTGAAGAAAATTATTTTTGGCCATTTCAGGTGGCCCAACTTCCGAAGACCATAAGTCATCACCCGTTGACCCGCTCGGCTATTATAACCCGATTTCGGAAATGCCACGAAGCGCTCTACAGGCTTGACCGACGCAAGCGCCTATCACCCAAATTTTTGACCTCATCCGGGGCCTCTAAAGCCTTCAAAACTGAGTTCAAAGTTTCTGTACCCTGCTGCCAATACCGAAAATCTTCAATATCTTCCAATATACACTTGATCTGGCAATGAAACTTTACTGGCAGACTTATATGACCAAAATGAACCTCCAAGAAAGAAATCAGATCATTCTGAGCACATACAAAAATTACCAAAAATAATAACTTTCCATAAATAGTAGCTCTGCACAAAATAGCCCTTATTGAATTCAAAAATAGAAATATTTTTGGGTGATGCAAGATCTTACACCCAGGATGCTCCTGCATCAAGTGTACAGATACTGTACGGATGATTCAGAAGCTGCGAAGTAAGATGAGAGTTTAGGGATATGTTGTGATCTTATATCCAAGATCACATCATTAAATAATTCATATTGGATGAGTTACAAATGATTTGGTGGAGACTGATCATTAGACTATGACAGTGAGAATTGATAGGGTTAGCCTCTGTGTTTCTGGTATATCTTTCAGATGTCTTGGATTCAAGGTATGCAAGCTTGAGGAATGATAGAAAAGGTAATGAAGGATTCTTGTTTGTCATTGCAAGGTATAGAATGACTGGTGACATCAGTTGTGGCGTGTGTTCTAGTGATGGCTTATTTAGAAGCTGACTTAGGAGATGAAGCATGTTTTTTTTGGAAAACATAAATTAAGGATGTCAGTCCTTAAATGATGTAATGTAATCATTTTATACTTGTTTTATATACCATGCGTATCTTAGCAAGGGGTTATGTAATTGTTTATAATTAGGAAATCCTTATGGGTTGACTTGTTCATGGTAAATTGTAATAGGGTATATATGTAAGGTCTTTTCTTTGGAAAAGGGATGTATGGAAAGAAGATGATATAGAGAAGTTGTAAAAGCTATGAGCTTTTCTGTTGTATGTAGAGTAGAGGTTTATTGGTGAACTTCATTGGAACTGATCAAGGAAAGATAGTTGTTGTTGAACAGTTCAAAAGATTGCGTATTTCTTCATATACACTTGTGTTGCAAACAATGAGTTCTGAAGGTGGACTTAACCTTCTTTGGGCAATGAGCCTTGGGTAGTGAGCCCTCCCCTTTTCTTCTTGACTCCTAATAGGATTTGTCCTCTAACAAGGACTTTGTACTATAATGTTTCAATAATCTCCTAACAGGGATACTATACTCTTAGTACATCATTTGTGGGTGCTAATTCCCACTAGGGTTTTACCTTTAATAGGGTTTCCCTAACACCAAAATATTATGTTATTGTGTTGGCATTCATTGTGTTCATTAGATCTGATATTGCTGCTACTTAAAATTTAAAGTTTAATAATTTGTCATACAACTGATTGACCCCCCCTCTCAGTTGTATTGTGGACTATTATTCCTAGAAAATTCATCTTAATTGCTTTCATATTAAATGATTATGTCTAATCTTTTGAATCTTCCATTTTATAATTGTAATGTCACTAATCTATGCATAATTCTGAGAGCATACTAACATAGTTGATCAAACTCTTTATGACTAGGAAGCAATAGGATGATTTTTTTAGTATTCTTACATGCTTTATTTAATTGGTTTTCTAACAATATAATGTTCTATTGAAGTGTTGGGTTGCATATTTGCAAGTCAATAATTCACACACACAACTTGTAGTGTATGTATTCCCTAATGTCTTCAATGTGTAAAATGTCGTAAGGGGTTTGCAAAAATTCTCCTTCTGGATCATCCTCACAAGACTTGAATGGGTGCTTCTTAAACTTATACGTCAGTCTATCAACAACATCAAAAATCATAGGTGCATCCATATCTTATTGAAGAGTATAAAAACTAAATACCTTTGATACGTTGAAATCCAAAACTTCTGCTCGAATTGATCATACAATGTGGTTTCTAGGTGGCTAAAATATTTCTTCACACTACTCTCCTTGGTCTCTGACAATAAAATGGTGTGAAAATGATTTTCTTTAGGATTTCTATCCATCGATGGTTGAGTAAGTGCATTAATCACAAGTAGCTCAACTTCGCATTTTGTCTAGTCAAACAAAATCTTGTGAGCACAAGATATGAATCTTCAAGTGCTACGATAACAAACATAGACTCCATAGTGTATGTACACACCATATCTAAGCTCGCATGAGCTTACTCCATGTAAACAGGGGCTGGATATAATATGTTATCTTCATCAAATTCTCCCCCTTAGGCCATGCAGCCTTCCAAGTCAATGTCTCAATGTACTCATCATGTGAAGACACAGTAGTATCTATTGTCTCTCCTTGAACCAATGCCTTATTGAAATATTTTACCTTCCATATCTTCCCATCCTCTTTATTTTGTGATTTCTTGAAATGATTCTTGAACTCATCCATGTACTCAGTAAGAATTTTACCACTATCACCAAAATTATTCTTTATAATCATAGGAGGTAGTCCTCTTGGTCCTCTTCTGTTGTCTTCTCCATAGAACTTCAAATCTTTGCTATGTGTCCTAGATTGTTGCATTTGTAACATGTAGGTTCTCTCCTTCTATCATGATTTACCTACAATCTACAATACCTTGCAATATGCCCAAGTTTATTGCATTTGAAGCATGTGATCTTGGCTACCGACTCTTCTCTGATGTAATATTTTTGTTCCTTGACTGATCTAGTTTTCTACATTCTATTTTCTTGTTTCCATAATCATAACAGTTATAACAATAACCAGTAAAGGGTTTGAAAGGGCCTTTTTTAGGAATGAATGTTGAATGTTTGGAAGCCATTCTATAGTAGTTTTTGTTGCATTCATGACTATGATTTTTATTGATGTCAATGTAGTGATCTTTTGGAGATTTGCAGAGGAGTAGACAGTGTTTGGATTAGCACACGTGGGATATTGCAGATAGAGCTATGAGATGTTGAGGATTTACTCTTTGATATTTTATATGTTTATGGTTAAGAGCGCAGACAAAGAGGTATGCTTGAGGTTATGCCCCAGCCTACTCTTGAGAAGTGATGCAATTGGTTGCATCCATCCAGTGGTATATGAGCCTTATCTTTCTTTTGGATTGGATGTTGGTACTTCCTCTATGGGGGAGTATGTGTATCTGAGCTGAGTCATGAGGACTCTAGTCAATATATTTTTTGAATAGTGTCTTTTGACATTGGAGTTGTTGTTGACATAATGATAAAATTTTCTATCATTGATGTCAAAGGGGGAGAAGTGTACATGAAAAACCATTTGTACCATCTATTGGAGAAAACTAAATAGGAAAACGAAGCAAGATTTGATTGATGAAGAGAACTTGAAAACCTTTTTAGAGCAGCAGTGTTGCAGTATTGGATTTTTGGAACATTGGATGTTTTTCATCTATGTTTCCATCAATGTGAATTAGGGAGATTTTTAGGAATGAATGCTAAATGTTTGGCAGCCATTCCGTAGCAATTGTTGTATTCATGACTATGATTGTCATTGATGTCAACGTAGTGATCTTCTAGAGATTTACAGAGGAGCAGACAGTGTTTGGATTAGCACACGTGGGATATTATAGATAGAGCTATGTAATGTTGAGGATTTACTCTTTGATATGTTATATGTTTATGGTTAAGAGCATAGATAGTAATTCATTTATTCATGGAAGTTATGAGCATTTTGGTAGAAGCAATATTTAGGCAGTATTCTTGAGTAGCGGTTTGCGAAAATCAGATGATATCTCCTAATCGGAATGGAATCTAGTTTTGCACAGTTAAAGGGAAGTTGAAGACACATTGATAGTGATTTGGATGATAGCACAAACTTTGAGGTCACACGGATGTAGAATTATTGTATTTGGAAGCTGACAGTTTTGTGTAATTTTGATGTAGCGTGTGGAAACTTTTATTTTGTAATTGGATGTCGACTCATTTGTAATTACTTGAGTGTGGTATAAAGGAAGGAATGTTTTTCCTTGTTGTAATATGGTTGAATTTTTATGTATGCATGAAGTGAAGAAAAGAGATAATGTAGTTGTGAAAGTGAATTTGTGAAGGAAGACACACAAAGTATAGAGATCTGAAATTGAGATCTGGTGAAGCAGTGAGTGCGGTTTGGCACAGTCAGAGAAGAGGTAACATATTGTTGAGATCAGTAATCTTTTGGCATTATTATATTGATTAATACAAAGATTATTTGGACAGTGTTTTCAGTGATCTTACCCTGAAGCTGTTTGGACAGTGGGTCCTTTTGTCTTCCATAACTCTTAACAGGGTTAGAATCTTTTAGCAGGGATTCAAAATCTCCTAATAGGGATTCATATGTACTGAATATATTTTGTAAGACTCCTAACAGATTCCATCCTTTCATAAGGAATATTCATATTATTGCATCTTTTGTGGGCATCATTCCCACCAAGGTTTACTCTTTGATCAAGAGGTTCCCTAGTCAACATATCTTGTGTCATTGTATTATTGTGTATGAATATCTTTCTATGGTTGGTAATTATATTGCTTACATGGTTAAAAATTTTTGAAGCTGATAAAATTTATAATTATCTGATAATTGATTCACCCCCCCTCTCAATTATCTTGGTGGACTTTACTTTCTAACAATTGGTATCAGAATAGCAGGTCCTTGAAAGAGAAGTTTAATAGCTTAAAGAGATCCATGGTGAATTTCAGGAAAGAAAGCCCTAAGTTTGATGGAGTGAATTTTGACAGCTGGAAAGAAAAGATGAAGACACATCTACTATGTTTAGGACTAGGTTATTGGTTGATTAAAAAGAATGAGAAGAATATCATTGAAGAGGATCATCTTGAAACATGTTCTAGTGATGAGAGAGATCTATTCATGTGTAACATACTTTCCAGAGAAGCACTTTTGATAGCCCTTCCAGAGAATGAGTATAGTCAGGTTAAATGTTTGAAAACATCTCATGAAATTTGGAAATCTTTACACTCTACTTTTGAAGGTGATGAAAATGCAAAGAAAGTTAGATTACATAATTGGATATGTTCATTTGAAGATATAAGAATCACAGAAGATGAATTTGTTAGAAGCTATATTGGTAGAATATCAGAAATTGTTGCAGGCATACAATCTTGTGGAGGAACAAAGATAAAGAATGAAGTGATATGGAAAATTCTGAGGACATTGTCTCCTATGTTTAAGCAGACAACACAAATGATTGAACAAGTTATACCTTGTACTTTGATCTTTACAAGAGAGACTCTTCTTGGAAGATTGGAAGAAGCAGGAATGAACCTGAGGTTATCTGGAGACTTTCCTAGAATGGAGACAACATTCATTACTCTTAGTGTTCGACCTTATTTTTCAAGAAGCGTCATTGTGAGAAAAGATTATTTTGGTGGTAGCAGATCTAGAAATGAAGAAGATAAGAAGATTTAAGAAGGTATTGCCTTGCTTGTGAAGAGAGAACCAGACGGTAACAAAATTTTTAAATGTTGGACTTGTCAAGAATATGGTCATTTTGCATCTAAATGTCTTAAGAGAGTTAAAAAGTACATAAACAATTTCAAGCCTAGAAGATCTAAGGAATGCTATTATGCTAATGATGAAGATCTTGAAGCTAGTATAGAGAGAACTCTAAGTGAAAGTGATACTGAGAATAATGATGACATAGGATTCATATCAATTAAAGAAGAAAATCCTAAAATAGATTTTAAGAAAGAAAAAGCCCTAGTTTCTCAAGTTGAAAAGAAATTTTATTGGATTATAGATAGTGGTTGTTCACATCATATCACTGGAGACATGAAAAAATTCATAAAGTTTAACAATTATGATGGAGGAGTTGTTAGAGTTGGAAACAATGCACCTTGTTTGATTAAAGGTATAGGATCTATTATTCTTGATGGAAAGACTAATATTGATGATGTTTACTTTGTGGATGGTTTGAAACATAATCTCTTAATTGTTGGACAGTTAGTTGATAAGGGATATCAAGTTTGGTTTACTGAGAAAACTTGTGTGATAAAGGATAAAGATGGAAATCTGATTGGAACTAGATCTAGAACTAGAGGTAATGTATTTTAGTTGAATCCTACTGAGATGACATGTTTGATTACTAAGATTGATGACAATTGGTTATGGCACAGAAGGTTTTTCCATATAAATTTTGATAACATTGTGAAAGTAAGTACTACACTTGCAATAAGGGATTTGCCTAAAATTATGAAGCCTACTAACATGATTTGCAAGGAATGGGTGATGGCTAAACATAAGAGAAGTTCTTTTCCTAGTAAGAAGTTTACATCTGTAGAGAAGTTAGAGATTGTTCATATAGATTTGAGCGGTCCTACCAGGACTAGAGGATTCTATGGAGAAAGGTATTGTATGATTCTTGTTGATGATTTTACAAGAATGATGTGGATTGCATTTGTTCAAGAAAAATTTGAAGCATTTGATAAATTTAAGATCATTAAGAATAAAGTTGAGAATGAATTTGGAATGAAGATTAAATGTTTGAGATTTGATAGAGGTGGAGAATTTACTTCTAGAGAGTTTAACACCTTTTGTGAAGTGAATGGTATTAAGAGACAATTTTCAGCCCCTAGAACACCTGAACAAAATGGTATTGCAGAAAGAAGAAATAGATTAGTGACTAAAGTAGTAAGAGCTATGTTATTTGAGGATGATTTGACAAAGATATTCTAGAGAGAAGCAGTGAACATAGTAGTGTATACAATGAATAGAGTACAAATCACAGCAGACATAGACAAGAAACCCTATGAATTATGGTTTGGACATGCACCGTCAGTTAAGTATTTTAGAATTTTTGGAAGAAAATGTGATATAAAGAGAGACGATGATATTGGAAAGTTTGATCCTAGAAGTGATGAAGGTATATTTCTTGGATATCCTTTGAAGAGAAAAGCTTATAGATGTTACAATAAGAGAACTAAGACTATTTTTGAGAGTACAAATGTTAAAGTTGATGAAAAGTTCAAAATTCAGGAAAGAATGCTTGATTATGAATCGGATGAAGGAACTCATCCTAAGCCTAACATTGAAACTTCTAAATTATTCTATGAGACTGAAAATGACTTGTTAAATGAAAGCCACAGTGAATTTATTGAAGAACTGACACCTGAAGTGAGATTTGAGACAGTAACACCTAATAGGAATTTATCAATGAATCATCCTACTGAGTAGATTATTGGAAGCATTAACAGAGGAGTTATAACATGAAATAAGGTACAAGAACAATTATGTTTGATTTCTCAAATTGAACCTAAATATACTAGTGAAGCTTGTGAAGATGAACATTGGATTAAAGCTATGAAAGAAGAACTAGATCAGATTGAAAAGAACAAGACATGGGAATTGGTCCCTAGACCTAAAGATAAGAATGTTATTGGAACTAAATGGGTATTCAGAAACAAGATGAATGAACAAGAAGAATTAGTAAGAAACAAAGAAATATTGGTATGTAAGGGATACTCACAGCAAGAAGGAATTGACTATGAAGAAACTTTTTCACCAGTAGCAAGAATTAAAGCAGTAAGAATGTTTTTGGCCTATGCAGCTTATAAGTAATTCAAAGTATATCAGATGAATGTGAAGTCAACATTTCTGAATGGTGAATTGGAAGAATAAGTCTACATTGAGTAGCTTGAAGGTTTTCCTTTGACTCAAGAAGGAGACATGGTGTGTAAATTGAAAAAAGAATTATATGGACTAAAGCAAGCACCTAGAACTTGGTATGCAAGATTGGATAAGTATTTTTTAAAATTGGGATTTACAAAAGGAACAACTGATAGCAATCTATACACAAAAGAAATTGAAAATGGTTTGTTGATTGTAGTTATTTTTGTTGATGACATTATTTTTGGAGGAGAAGATGAAGATAGTGACAAATTTGATGATGAAATGGAGACTGAATTTGAAATGAGTATGATTGGTGAAATGAAATACTTTTTGGGATTACAGATAACACAGAATAATGATGGTATCTTTGTAAGTCAGACAAGGTACCTGAATGACTTGTTCAAAAGATTTGGAATGGAGAACTGTAAACCAGTTGGAACACCTATGGTAACTGGACATAAATTATCTAGCATAGATGAAACATTGACAACTGAATAGAAAAAGTACAGATCTATGATTGGAGGATTGTAGTACTTGACTCATATAAGACCTAATATAGCACATTCAATTGAAGTTGTATCAATATTTCAAGCTGAACCTATAGAATCACATTATGCAGCAGTGAAGAGGATACTAAGATATTTAAGAGGCACAATGGATGATGGATTGTGGTATGAAAAATCTGATGACTTTACCCTATGTGCATATAGAGATGTTGATTGGGGAGATAGTGTTGATGATAAAAAGAGCACTAGTGGTAGAGCCTTTTTCCTTAGAGGAAGATTGGTTTCTTGGCTAAGAAAGAAGCAGAATTGCATTTCACAAAGCATAGTAGAAGCAAAATATGTAGCAGTGGCAAACAATTGTAACCAGATAATTTGGATGAAGCAAATGTTAAAGGATATTGGAATAAATTTTGTTGAGCCTATTGTTATACATTGTGAAAACACCAACATAGTTAGTATGTCTAAGAACCCTGTATTACATTCTAAGACAAAGCATATAGAGATTAAGTATCATGTAGTAAGAGAGAAATTTGTTGAGAAAGAAATCAGACTAGAGTACATAAGCACAAATGAGTAGATAGCAGACATTTTTACAAAGCCTTTGCCTAAGGATACATTTGATTATCTGAGAGGTATGCTTGGGGTTATGCCACAGCCTACTCTTGAGAAGTGATGTAGTTGGTTGCATCCATCAAGTGGTATATGAGTCTTATCTTTCTTCTAGATTGGATGTTGGTACTTCCTCTATGGGGGAGTATGTGTATCTGAGTTGAGTCATGAGGACTCTAGTGAATGTATTTTCTGAATAGTGTCTTTTGACATTGGAGTTGTTGTTGACATAATGATAAAATTTTCTATCATTGATGTCAAAGGGGGAGAAGTGTACATGAAAAACCATTTGTACCATCTATTGGAGAAAACTAAATAGGAAAACAAAGGAAGATTTGATTGATGAAGAGAACTTGAAAGCATTTTTAGAGCAGCAGTGTTGCAATATTGGATTTTTGAAACATTGGATGTTTTTCATCTATGTTTCCATCAATGTGAATGGGGGAGATTGTTAGGAATGAATGTTGAACATTTGGTAGCCATTCTTTAGCAGTTTTTGTTGCATTCATGACTATGATTGTCATTGATGTCAACGTGGTGATCTTCTGGAGATTTGTAGAGCAGACAGTGTTTAGATTAGCACATGTGGGATATTGTAGATAGAGCTATGCGATGTTGAGGATTTACTCTTTGATATGTTATATGTTTATGGTTAAGAGCATAGATAATAATTCATTTAGTCATGGAAGTTATGAGCATTTTGGTAGAAGTAGTATTTAGGCAGTATTCCTGAGTAGCGGTTTGTGGAAATCGGATGATATCTCCTAATCGGGATGGAATCTAGTTTTGCACAGTTAAAGGGAAGTTTAAGACACAATGATAGTGACTTGGATGACAACACAAACTTTGAGGTCACATAGATGGATAATTATTGTATTTGGAAGCTGACAATTTTGTGTAATTTTGATGTAGCATGTGGAAACTTTTATTTTGTAATTGGATGTCGACTCATTTGTAATTAATTGAGTGTTGTATAAAGTAAGGAATGTTCTTCCTTATTTTAATATGGTTGAATTTTGATGTATGCATGAAGTGAAGAAAAGAGCTAATGCAATTGTGAAAGAGAATTTGTGAAGGAAGACATGCGAAGTACAGAGATCTGAAATTGAGATCTCGTGAAGCAGTGAGTGTTGTTTGGCACAGTCAGAGAAGAGGTAACATATTGTTGAGATCAGTAATATTTTTTTATTATTCTATTGTCTAATACAAAGATCAGTTGGACAGTGTGTTTAGTGATCTTACCCTAAAGATGTTTGGGTAGTGGGTCCTCCTGTCTTCCATAACTCTTAACAGGGTTAGAATCTTTTAGCAGGGATTCAAAATCTCCTAATAGGGATTCATATGTACTGAATGTATTTCATAAGATTCCTGATAGATCCCATCCTTTCACAAGGAATATTCATATTAGTGCATATTTTGTGGGCATCATTCCCACTGGGGTTTACTCTTTGATCAAGAGGTTCCCTAGTCAACATATATTGTGTCATTGTGTTATTGTGTATGAATATCTTTCTATGGTTGGTAATTATATTTCTTACATGGTTAAATGTTGTTGAAATTGATAAAAGTTATAATTATCTGATAACTGATTTACCCCCCCCCCCCTCAGTTATCTTGGTGGAATTTACTTTCTAACACCTTTACCTCTGCAATCTTTCTTCATGTGTCCAACTTTGTTGCATCCAAAGCATCTACCTCTGAAAGGTATGATCTATTCTTTAGGTTTTTCAAAAGTATGTCTTTCTTCAGTCTTTGCTTCATGAGATTCTTCATTAGTTTTAGAGCATTTACCTTCATTGAATTTGATTCCATTCATTTCTCCTTTAGGTTTCTATCTCTCTCTTTGTTAATCAATTTTATCACTGCTCATGTGTAACTTCTCAATGTGTAATTTGGCTTGAGTGAGTTCACATTTTATGATCTAATTGTACTTCTCCAATTCCTGACATTTATCCTTGTAGTGATCAAGTTTAGTCTCATTTTCCCTATCTAAATATTTATTTCTTTTAGTGTTTCTTCAACTTTATATCTTGCATCCTTTTCATGTTAAATTTATTTAATCATCTGAATATTGATCTTCTCTTTTTCTTGCTCCAGCTTCTTTACTTGGTCTGATGTGTCATTGTATGAATCTTTTTTGATCTTGTCCATATGTTCTTGTCTCTAAATTTTTGAATTTCAATCTATTCCTTTAGTTTCCTGATGAAACCTTCTTCTCTTCTCAATTCACCATTTTCAGCCTTTTCTTTGTCCAGGTCATCAAGTGCTACTTCAAAGTTCTCTTGCAAACTTTATGAATGCATTTTTATCTCCCTTAAGATGTTAGGCTTTCTCTCCAAGGGCCTAAAGATCTGATACCAATTGTTAGGATTAAGTAATACTAAGAGGGGGGGTGAATCAGTATTACAAAACTTTAAATTAAACTTCAACCAATTATAAATAAACCATATGAATGCTGAAATGAAAATAACATAAACACACAATGCATAACTCATAACACAATTATTTATTTTTGAGGAAACCTTGGCCAAGGGAAAACCCCAGTGGGGATGGTACCCACAACTATGCACTCAAATATTGAATCCCTATTAGGAGATCTAGCCTTGTTAGGAGATGATTATTACATAGCATATTTCCTTGTTAGAGGAATAAAAAACCCTATTAGGGGTATACAAAAACTTGGTTAAAGGTGTGGTGAGCTTACAGCTCTTACAATCAAAATACTGTCACAAAAGTGTTCTTCAAGTAGTGAACAATACAAGAATTTGCTATGCTTTGATATTTCTAGTTATAGCTTTTCCAAAAAATGATCTCACATCTACTATCTTCTCTTACTAATATCCCAAATTCTCATCCATCTTATCATCATCACAATCACACTTATCGCTTCCATAAAATACTCTATACTTATATCAAATTTTCCATCCAGTCAGCTCTCAAAATACATTACAAAACATAATAATTACTTATGAAAATGATAAATATAGATTTGGAAATCTTATATTACCAAATTATCAGAAATATACAACATTCATCTGACTTAGCACATTACCATACCAACTAACCTTCCCTCAATCATCATGACTGTTCGTATGCCATGTTTCACTAATTCTCTATCTTCACATACCTTCATATCACTGTATCTTATTGGTCTCATCACCAAAACATGTGCAACCTTAAATGAAGGTTGTACATATCCCAAAATGTATTCTTTTAACTTCACAAGCCATAACACATCATATATTATCTTCACTAACCAAAACAATATAGTAGTATATTGTTATTCTGATTATGTACTTAGTCATTTTCATGAATGAGTCTCCAATACCAAAATTCTCTGCATGCGATCACTCTAGCATAATTCTTTCCATAAATGACAACCCTTAAGTGATCCCTAGTGCTCCCAAACCATCACTTGCCAATGGATTAGGCTTAGATTAGAGGGCAAGTGGGAGAATTAGGAGAATGTGATGGGAGAAGAGAGAATGAGTGGAGGATTAGATTAGCTAATCATGGGTAATTAGCTAATTAAGGACAATTATTATGTGTGAATGGTTTTGGTTGGGTTAGAAATAGGAGTTAGGTGGTTTGGATAGGTTAGTTAGGGGTTAAAGTTAGGATCTATGTGCTTAAATTGAATAAATAAGATTTATTTAATCAAAAAGAGATTTATGAATTAATTTAAATAGATAAATGTATTCATTTAAATTAATAGATGAAGGGGATTTAATTAATTAAATGGTTATGGGTTTCCATTAGATTAATTGGACTTTAGTTAATTAATTAGATTAATTAACTAGGGGAATGACATTAATTAATTAAATAATACATGATTATTTAATCAATAATGCGAGTAAGATGACTAAATTAATTTAAAATCATTAATCAAATTTAGGTGTCTACATTTTTCCCCTCTTTGAGATGGTGTTACATAGTAGCATCATTTCAAATAAAAGTAAAACATAGAGCTAGAGAGAGAAAATGGTTTAATTAACAAAGGTGCCCCAGTTAATCAAAAGAGTAACTAGGAGAAAGGATTGATAGGAGATGAAGATAAGGATGCCCCCTCGAGAGGACAAGTGATTTGAAGAGAACATGACTGTGCTCTCAAAATGGATGAGAGGATGCATGTAGCATGGGTGAATAATGAGTGGTTGGAGAGTTAAGAAGCTTGAGTTGGCACCTCCCAAATAGGAGATGTCATGTAGTGAGGACTTATTTTGATTTAGCACTATTTAAGACCTGCCAAGGTTACTAGGAACTCAAGGCCTTGTCAAAGATATTGCATGGGACTGACACAAAAAGCATGCAAGGATTTCCCTAACATCACACATGAATCTTGAAAGCTTAAAGGTGGAAACAACATTGGGTAACCCACAGCAAGCGATATTTCCCAAGTGCACCATGAAACCATAGATTATTACATGTTTTAAATGAAAGGGTCATATCTGACTGACTCTCAAATAGAAAAGATCAAGACCTTTCCCCAAGCTCCACCATTTGGAGCACACCATGATATAAAGGATCATGGAAAACATGAGGAGGTGGACCAAGGAAGCTCAAGATAAAAGATAAACAAAGATCCAAAAGGACCAAAGAATTAAAAGGTATCTCACAAAACCTTTTTCCATAGGGAGGATGATGTATGATGATGGATTTGATTGGTCTGATATGAGGAAAGATACATCCTGGAAAGACCAATGGTGGATTGATAAACTAAGATTCTGATCACAAGAGACATGAAAGATACTTGAACCTCAAAGGGACCTAGGGATGATTGTCGAAACACTAGCTAGATAGGGACACAGGTCATGATGATACAAAGACTAACTAACACAAAGGATGGTACCTAAAGACATAGATGTACAAATGGGCCTAGGTGGGGACATGACCGATGCTAGGGGGAAAGACACCAGATTATAGGATGTATAAGGGATTGGGGATGAAGTTGATGTTGTAGATATATGCAAGATGATGCCCCAATTAGGCTGGAAAGCCAAGATGGACTGATGGTGGATAGTTTGATGATAGATTGGGAAGGATGCATCCCAATGATGATGATTGGATTGAGATCAAGGCTTGCAACAAGAATAAGGATGTGATTGGATGGTTTGATTGATGTTTGGCTTTGGATAGTTTAGAGGATATGGATAGGATTTTCATATGAAAGTAAACTGTTAGTATCATAGGGGATATGAACGAATGACATTGGATTTCATGGAGGGGGGATCCTTGATGCAGAGGGAATCTAGACTTCCAAATACTTCTCAAAAGATAATCTACATTGTCACTGCCCTCTGCATATACCCGTACTCAGAGATGAATATCTTCTAAACCAAATAAAATATCCTTGATCACTCCAGTGAGGATGGTCATAATTAGGTTTTACACAACATATAAAAATTGGGGTGCAATCCAACAGTTCAATTGTGAGAAATATCCTTCGCACTGAGACTAAATTTTTGAGACAGTCTAACTACTCATCATGTGCAATCAACCAGTATATATCTCACTCATTCTATAGTGAGATGATATGCTATCAAAGACAACATGAAACATAACTAATGTACATCCAAAAAGAGACTGTTACAATGAAATTCCAATACAAATATAATTTTTCACTATATTGATTTAAATTGGAATTACATTCATTCCACACCTTAATCGGGTGGGCTCATTCTCCTCATTGAGTCCTCTCTGCACTCTATCATGCTTCATCTCCCTATATCTTCTTTTAAGAATGTTACAAAGCCTTTCAAAGGCTGATTAAACCATAACTACCCAAACTAATTCTTGTTCCCTTTAGGAACCGTTAGTAACTATATCTCTTTCTTGGTTGTTTACATCATGAGACTTATCGGTTCCATTCATAACCAATTCTAGAACATTACAAAATGACTCAACTTCCTACTCTTTTAATTGATGCAAACATGACCATGTAGTGTGTTGTTTGTGGCACTTTAACCACACTAGTGATGTATTGTGCAGTGGATGATTATACCAACCTTTTATTCATCTATGACTTTATACTACTAAGACTCAACTCAAACTCAACCTTATCCCGATTACATCAACTTTGCCTCTAAATGGCTTTAACAAGCCATATTACAATATGAAATGAACTTAAGAGTCAAGTGTATTTAGGAACCTTCAAATTATTTCCATTCCTGTGATGCTCCCGCATCAATCCTATAGTTAGATACCAATGACAAGGGAAGCACTAGGTGATGAAAAGATGGAGGAAATGCTTAGGGATGCCAATATGGAGGAATGATTAGTTAAGGATGGATGGGAGGTTTTGGATGAGGGAATGGAGGATGATACAAATTTATAGATGAAAGGATTGGGGATAAAGATGGAAATGACACAAGGATGGGGAGATTAAAATATGCATGGAATAAGGATGGATGGAAGGATTTGGAGGAAGATAAGGATTGGGGGATTAAAGGACTTTGGGGATAAAGATGGAGATGATGCAAGGATGTGGAGATGGAAAGATGGATGAAATAATGATGGATGGAAGGATTTGGATGAGGGAATGGAGGATCATACAAATTGATAGATGAAAGGATTGGGGATAAAGATGGAAGTGACACAAGGATGGGGAGATTAAAATATGGATCCAATAAGGATGGATGGAAGGATTTGGAGGAAGATAAGGATTTGGGGGATTAAAGGACTTTGGGGATAAAGATGGAGATGATGCAAGGATGTGGAGATGGAAAGATGGATGCAATAATGATGGATGGAAGGATTTGGATGGGGGGAATGGAAGAAGATAAGGATTGACAGATGAAAGGATGGATGTGATAAGGATGGAAATGATGTAAGGATGGGGATATAGAAAGATGTATGTGATAAGGATGGATGGAAGGATTTGGATGGGAGAATAGAGGAAGATGAGGATTAGGATATGAAAGGATGAGGGATAAAGATGGAAATCATGAAAGGATGGGGAGATGGGGAGATGGATGTGATAAGATTTCCAAGGAATATGTCACCAAGGAATAAGATGCCCCCACTTAGGATAGTTCATACATGAGGAGACATTAGGAGGGGTGAGATAGGATTGGAAGACATGACAACAAGAGGATGAGGGAGGTAGATGAAAGTTAGGATGACAAGTGGATGGGGAAGTTGGATGGAATCTAGGATAACAATTGGATGAGGGCGGCGGATGGAAGATATGATAATGAGTAGATGACGAAGGTGGATGGAAGATAAGATAACAAGTAGATGATAGAGGTAGATCGAAGAAAATATAATGAGTAGATGAGGAAGGTAGATGGAAGAAAATATCATAGGAAGGATGGATAGATAGAGGATAAGCATATACAAATTGTGGTAGGGAAATGCATGAAAAAAGGTGCCCAAAAACATGTATATATAGTGGATTTTATTGTGTTATCAAGATCTAAAGGAGGATGGAGGAGGTGAAAATGGGTAAGATATGATAGGTATGAGAGGAAAATAAGATGGAGGAGGTGATGGATAGGATGCGCTAGAAGGAGTTGGCCCCAATTGCAGAGAGGAACTAGATGGAGGGATTACACATGACACCTATTTGCTAGGTTTTCATCATAGTACTTGTCCAAGGTGCTTGATTGCCAAGTTTTCACCATTGGACAAATGTTTTTCTCTTCTTTTCTCTCTTTTTTTAAAATAAAAATTATTTATTTATTTATGTATTAATTTTTTGACTCTTTGACTGACTGGATGTTGGTATATCTTTATTAGAATGGATGGATTATGCAAAGGCATGCATGAGATGGCTATGATGGAAGACATGTGTGGGGTGAGGGATATGGTGGTAGAAATTTTTTGGATGGAATGATGGAAAGTGAGAATGATAGGGGGATGTTGTCAGGATAAATATTGGCACATGTTGTGAGGTGGATGGATGGAGTGAAGGAGAAGTGAAAGGTACAGGTGGATATGATGGAGGAGTTTTGATAAGAGATCTTGGGATATAAGGACCCAAAATATATTTAGGAGATGGAGGAGTGGGATGAGTAGCTAGTGGATTAGAAAATTTGGATACTATTGTGGATTCTTCTTTTAGATGCATTGTGCCTTTTTGCTTTGGGATCCACATAGTTTTTTCTTTTTCTTTGGTGGGCCTTTGCGGCCTTTGGGATGAAGTAGATTTTTTTATTGGATTTTTCTTTGCTTGAGCATGTCTTTTAGAGTGGACATGGAAATATTTAGATTGTTGTGGATAGTCACCTTTATGCATTTGGGAGTCGGCATCCAAATTACTATGGGAAGAACTGGAAGGATCATGATAAGGTGTATGAGATGGAGGAGATATAGATGGAGAGATGGAGGGAGGTTGGAGGATAGGAGATGTGGGGATGTACCTTTGTTCATCCTGAGTAGGAATGTAGGGAATGGGATTTTTATGGTGGGTGTTATGGATATGGGATTGGTGGATGGAGATATGACTATGATAAGATATTGAGGGATGATATTTTGGGATGTAAGGACCCAAAATGGATTTGGTATGTGAAGGATATGTGATGGTAGATCTGGGGATACAAAGATCCAAAATGGATTTAGAGGATGAAGGAGGAATGTGATAGGTTGTTTTGGGTCATAATGATGGAGGAGGGGGAATGACATTATATGTTTTGAATAATGATAGTAAGATTCAATGATGGGTTTGGAAGGATGCTTGAATTTGTCTTTAGTTGTACCAATATTTTTGGAGGAAGTCTCTTCGAATGTGTGACCAATACTACATGATCATGGATGGTTTTTGTCCTGGATGGGTTCTAGAGTTCCTTTTTCATGGGAAGCTAAGCCTTTACCTTGATAATTCCATTTCTTGAGCATTTTATCCAAGAAAGGATACTTCTGACTTTGGGAATAAGATAAACATCTAGTATTAGGTGTCATGGTAGAAGATATGAAACTTATTTCTTCTACTTCAGGTGACCCACCCTTGACAAATGTAAGTGGACCAAGGGGATAGAGTGATGGTGGTGGGATAGGTGTTAGAGGATTATGAAGTGGAAGGGATGGGATGATATGATCTTAAATGGGATTGGAGATGGTAATGGATCTTGAGATGGAGGAGTGGAAGGGAGTAATGGATCATGTAACAGAGGAAGTGGGATGGTAGGATCTTAAGTTGGAGGTATGGATATCGATGGATCATGAGATGGAGTGGGCGATGATAATGGATCATGTAATGGAGGAATTGAAAGGGTAGGATCTTGATTTGGGTTGATAGATAATTCTACATGATTTTGGACAAGATCTTGACTTGATTGGGTTGGTGTGTATGGTGTGATGGGCGATGTATGAAGGGATTATTAATATGGCATGGATGGAAGGATGGGTAGTTCTACAATTGTGATAGAGGGAAGGAGGGTGGACTCATGAGGTTCATTAAATATAGTTTGGATAATGCTAGGAGGAAGAGTCGTGGATGGGAATGGGATGGATTCAATGGATGGAGGGGATTCAATGATGCTAGGAGATGGAAGAGGATCAATAAGTGGGGTAGATGGAAGAAGGATAATAGTAGTGGATGATGGAGGAGAAATGGTGGATGTGGGAAGTGGATAGGCATCATCACTAGTGGCTTCACATGAGGGAGTGAGATGACATGACTCATCAACTTTAGGAGAGGTATTTTTCACTAGCTTCCTTATGAAACTCCTTGGATACTTTTGTGAGGGAGGTTCGAGTGAAGGATTAGAATGTGAAGATTATGGGAAACTAAGATAGCCCACACATGAAGGTGGGGTGGTGGATTGTGAGATTTTTTGAGGAGATGAATGTGTAGAGGAAGAGGGGGAGGAAGGAATGACTAGATAGTTCACATAAGTAGGCATGGAGGTGACTTGTGAACTGGATTGACTAATTGATGGGGTAAGGGTGATGGATTGAGGTACATAATATGATGTGCATTGAGGGATGCATGTTTCTTGTGGAAGGGGATTAGTGGTAATATAGGTAGGAATGGAAGATGGTTGATTGAGATAGGATAAAGGAGATGGAGGAGAAAGATAGGATATAGTGGATGGTGGATTAACAATAGCATTGGGATTATGGTGATGGATTGGAAGACTAGGATTATGGATTTGAAAATGGGTTGGAGGATAAAGAGATGATGAACTTGTATTAGGGATGTAGCTAGTAGTGTTGTTATGGAAAGGTGGAGTTTGAGATATGACCATGGAAGAGGATGGATGTATGAATGTTGTGTGAGTGGGATATGTGGATGTGACATAGGAAGAAGGTGTGAATAAATGTGATAATGGATTTCCCTTGTCAAGGGTATGATAAGGAATACTAGTGGGCATGAATGAAAGAATGATGAGGTGATTTGAAGGAATGATTGGATTTTGGATGGTGCTTGGAAAAATATTGCTAAGGTTTTCAATGTATTCATCATGATCAACAAGAATTTCATCATCATTGGAATAGAATAAAGTGGGAGAAAAGGTGGGACAAACAAAATCATCACTAGATAATTAGGACATGATGATTTTCTAATGAGTTGGATGGGGATGAAGGATGTAGGAAACACTAAAGCTCAGGTTAGGATGGTAAATAATCTTAGACTGGGCTTTGGATTAAGCTCATGATAGGAGGAAGGACTGAGTCCAAAGAAGATAGAAAGGGGATGAAGGATGACCGAGATTGGCGACTCTACTAGTATAGGATATGGGGAGAAAATGAGGACAATATTGGAAGGAGATGATGCAGGATGAAAGGAAGACTATTATTATGAGACTGGGATGAAAATTAAGATTGTGGAGGCTTGGGTGACTTAAGGACTAGAAAATTTGGACTGACATGGAAAAAGATTCATGTGAAAATTTTTCATTTGTGTATGTTCAATAGATGTTTTCATTGGTTTTGTAACTTCAAAGACACAGACAAGAAATTTATACCCTAAGGAATTGGCATGACTTGAAAACCTTTTCTCATTGACTTAGGCACACATCCAAGAGATAATCAAAATATGGTTACTGTTGACCATGTAATAGATAAAAAATGTCATATTATCTATTTCCAAGTGCTCAAGGATTACACAATATGATGAGTGTCTTGGGGAGATTACTATTCTCCTTACACAAATATTAGGAAGCCTTTGGGGTAGATCAGGTAGGTTTCTAATTAATAGCTTTTAGTAAGATCTATGGTGTCCTCCCAATTAGTTTGTACATGCATGACTCACTTAAGATCCTAGTTGACCATGCCAAAATCATAGGGATATTCACCTACCTCAGGCTACCATCAACATGCCTCACTTGAGCTTGAGAGGATAAGGCAAGAGTTTTCTCAACACCTTGTTTATATACCAATCAGGGAATTACTGATTTGAGGTCATTCTCTAAAGAGGAAATTATTCTCTCTAAACAGGCCTCACCAGAAGTGAAGTCAATTGGACTTGATCTTTCTCTTCACCCAAGTTCCACGAAGGTGAGAGGAGAGGATATAGATACAAGTGAATTGCTTTCACATCACTCACTTTACCAAGGATTGCGAAAAATTTAAAAGCTCTAAGGAAGTGTTGAAAAAAACTCCTTCAAACACACCAAAAAGTGTTCATTCCAAATTGAACCTAAACTAGACTAAGTGTTTGCTAATCCTAGAATTTTCAAACACTCATTTTTAACATGCAAGGTTCTTTTTGAAATGCAAATGCTTTGAAATAAAGTTTGATTTTTTTCAAACGCACCAAGTGTTGCTTCCCCTTTTACATTTAAGATTTGTTTGATCAATTTTAAGCACCAAAGTGAAATGTTTTATTGCATTAATTCATTGTCCCTTAGGCATTCAAGATTTTGAGTTTTGTTCATTTTAAGCCCAAAAATGAAGTGTGAAGTTTTCCTTGTTCAATTTTATCCTTTGTTCATTTTAATCCCAAATCAAAAAGGTGGGGTGATGTGTAAGCATTCACTATTATTTTTAAAGCACCAAAAGACAATGTATGAAGTCTATTTTTTAAATTTTAATTTGCATTCCCGTCGATCCTTCCTGTGATCCCGCAAACCAAAAAATTGTGATCTTGCGGACCATACACATGATCCTGCAGGTCTCTCAGAGGAAATAAAAATTGAACAAGGTGTTGGAGATAGACAAAATTTAATGTGATAGTTGCGATCGTGATCCTGTAGGGTCAACTCGCATTGTTGTAGAGTGTTGACGGATATGTAGGCATGAGTTTCGAGGCTTATAACTATTGTATGACTTAAAAAATTTTACAATGCAATCCCACAGGGTCTACCCGAATTCCCATGTTGTGGGTTCATGGTCTAGCAAAATGTGGCAGGAAATGACTGATGAAGTTTTAAGACAAAGAGCAAGAATTTGAGACAGAAGAGAAATATTTTTGCAGGAATGTGATCCCACTGACCGTACTATTGATTCTTCCGACTGTACTCACAATCCCGCAAACCTATATTTTTATTGCTGTGTAAAATTTGAGAGTGGGAAAGACGGCGCAAATGCAATTTCTTTCCTCCTAAACCTGCAAAACACTTAAAAAGATTGCAAAAAAACTTAAACAACAAAAAAATGTGAGTTTTTGGTTATTTTTTCAAAGAAAAATAGATGAAAAGAATGGAGAAATGACCCTAGAAGTGGGTTCCACTGGGCGTACCAAAATGTGTGCAATAAAATTAGTGTGTTAGGAACATAAAAACAAGTTAATCATTCAACATACTAATCTATTTCAACATGTAAAGACTAGAAAAAGAAAGAATGAAATGAGGATGCAAACCATCAAAGAGCCTTCTTGATGTTTGGATTTGTCCAATAGATTGGATGTGTGCTCAAATGGATGATGCTCAAGCTTAAATCCAAGAGGATTTTGGCATTATAATGTTAGTTTGGTAGTTTTTAGGATCTCAAACTAGCATTATAACTTTTCATGAAAGATGGATTTGGAGGCAAAATGACATTATAACAATGTATTGATGGTGGATAATTTTGAAGCAAAAGAGCCTTCAATTTATAGGCAAAGGGGAGGTCAAATGGATGGTCAAGATGGAAAGATGAGGAAGGGTCAAGATGCATCCAAGAGAGAGCACATGGATTGTGCTTTCTCAAATGCATAACATTGTGACAAGTATCACAACAAGGGAGGTTGAGAGGAGAGGTCAAATCCTTGAGGACTGGGACCATTTTGGGAAGAGGGATGGGGGATAAAGGTGTAAGAGGGAGATGGAATGTGTAAGAGATGTGTAAGAGATTCATGGTTGATATCAGGTTTGGAGGTTGGGATATGTGAGGATGTGACAAGAGAGTTGACTTGGGTTTTCTAACCCATTTGATTAGGATTGTACAAATGATTAAGGGGTGGTTAGGGTTAGATTAGATGGCAAGTGGGAGAATTAGGAGAATGTGATGGGAGGAGAGAGAATGAGTGGAGGATTAGATTAGCTAATCATGGGTAATTAAATAATTAAGGAGGATTATTATGTGTGAATGGGTTGGGTTGGGTTATAAGAACTAGGAGTTAGGTGGTTGGGATAGGGGTTAACATTAGGATCAATGTGCTTAAATTGAATAAATAAGAGTTATTTAATCAAAAAGAGATTTATGAATTAATTTAAATAGATAAATATATTCATTTAAATTAATAGATGAAGGGGATTTAATTAATTAAATGGTTATGGGTTTCCATTAGATTAATTGGACTATGGTTAATTAATTAGATTAATTAACTAGGGGGTGACATTAATTAATTAAATAATGCATGATTATTTAATGAATAATGCAAGTAAGATGACTAAATTTAATTAATATCGTTAATCAAATTTAGGTGTCTACAATATGTTAAAAAATATTGGGGTAAACATTGAAGAGCCTATTTTTATTTACTGTGATAACACAAGTACATTCATTATGTCAAATAATCTAGTATTACACTCTAATAAAAATTACATATCAATTAAATATAACTTTTTGAGAGAGAATTTTTTAGAGAAGAAAGTTAAATTGGAATACATCACCACAAAGGAATAGATTGTAGACATTTTTACAAAGCCTTTTTTGAAAGAGACCTTTGAGTATCTTAGAGGTATGCTTGGGGTTATGGCCCCACCTTGTGATAACTAAATGATACAGGAATGCATCAATCCATTAATTATCAGAGCTTTATTATTATTCTAGACTTGATGCTTGGTCATGCTCCTCAGGGGGGATTAGTTGTAGAGGTAAAACTAATGAAGCTTTTTTGTGAATAGAGAGCCTATATGTTGTAGACATGATGAAATGAAAAATATACATCATAAGAGGAGACATTTTCTTGATCAAAGTTGGAACTTTGGCACCCTTTGTTGCTAATGTCAAAGGTGGAGATAGTTATGGGAAAAACCTCCTACTATTTTAGGGGGATCATTGTTGGATATTGGTTGGAATTTTTGTTATTATTGTTGTTTAATTTTTTTCGTTGATGTTAACATATGACATATACTTTAATTTTGAGTTAGTTGTATCAAACTTGCTACATGCAGTTGGATAGAGATGTAAGGACATTGTATGATAGTTCAAAGTATGCAAGATTTGGTTTATCATGTTGAAGGCTCATAGACCTTATGTCTAAATTCACATGGCTTAATATGATGATTTGAGTGAGTTACAATTGTTTCGGTGAATACTGGTTATAGGATCGAGACAAGGAATTTGACAAAGTTAGTCGCTATGTTTTGAGCATAAGCTGGTTACTAGATGGAATCATGCTATGTGAGATTAAGACATGGAAGAAGACACAAGATAGAGTATATTATATAATTTTTGGCTTGATTGGGTTATGTTGAAATCAGTACTAGTGTATGAAACTTGGATAATTGCTTTTGGGAGGTGACTAAGTGGTGTAACATGTTTCATGGATAGGTGAGCATTAATTGTATATCTTGGCACATAAATTAATATTTGTAATTGTTTTGTATTTTTATTAGGTACCATGTGTTCCTTAACATTGGTTAATGTTAGTATTTTTGCATTGGGGAAGCCCTAATAGGATGAACTAACTGATATTTGTAATATGTATAATTGAGATTAATTTCTCTAATGTAGTGTAAGGAATATGTATGAGAGGTATGCATGATTGTGCATGAGAGAATTGTAATAAAGGTAGAGCTAAAGAGAATACATATGAGTGGAATCTTTGATCATTCCTTTTTCACTTAAATGGAACTATAAAGGCAAGTAATTTTCTATCAATTAGTTCAGTCATTTGAACAATAAGTTTACTTCATTGTATTTGGACAGTGAGTCTTGAAGGTGCATTGGACCTTCTCCTTGGAGAAATGTAGTCAGAGAGTGTGCCTTTTTTTTCTCATCAAATCCTAATAGGGTTGAAGGATCTTTTAACATGGGTTTTTTTTTCCCTTTAAGGGACTATTGTACTGGATGTATTTTATCAACTCCTAACAGGCCTAGGTATTCTAACAGGGACATTTTTATACTAGTGCACTATCTTATGGGTTTTATCCCCATCGGGGTTTTCCCTTAACATGGTTTTCCTCAAGAACAAAAATCTATGTGTTATGATGTTTTTTCATCTTTTTCATCTTGTTTAGCACTATTATATTCTTAACTAAAGATTTGATTTAGAATTTTAAAATTTACAATTATTACATACAACTGATTCACCTCCCCCCATCTCAGTTGTGTGGTTTGGCTTTCTATTCCTAAAAATTGGTATCAGATCTTTTGTTCCTCTTGGAGAAAGCTTAACTACTTGAGGAGATCCAGGATGGTGAGCTATAGGAAGGATTGTCCAAAATTTGAGGGTGAAAATTTTGACAGCTACAAGAACAAGATGAGGAATCAGTTGATCTTCTTTGGGATTGAATACTGGTTGATTACAAAAAACAAGGTATATGTCAAGACTAAGGATGAATTGGAAAATAGTACAGAGGATGATAGGAATAAGTTTACTTGCAATATGATTTATAGAGAATCCCTAATCAATGCACTTTCTAAGGAAGAGTTTATGGAGGTTAAGTAGCTTGAGTTGGCATAAGAAATTTGGACAAATAATGAAGCACTATATGAAGGAGACAAATACACAAAATAGACCAAATTTTAGTGTTGGAAAACAAAGTTGGAGAACATGAGGATGAAAGAAGATGATTCTATTAGAGTATATGTTGAGAGAGTGATAGAGGATGTTACTGGTATAAGAAATAAACAGGGTTCTATTATAGAAGAACAAGTCATTATGAATATTCAGATATCTTTGACACCTGCATATGACACCAAGCTCATGACAATTGAAGAGATTATACCACACACAAAGGGATTTACAAGGGATACTTTGATTGGTAATTTTTCAACATTTGAAACCTCTATATTACAATATGTTTTACCTAAAGTTGAATATGCTTTTAAGGATACTATTCATAAGGATAATAATATGCTAATAAATAATGTGAGAACTAGTACAAGTGAAAAGTATGTAGATCTTGGAGAATATGCTAAGGAGTGGGAAGAAATAGAGGAAGAAGAAAGGAAATTAGATGAGCTTGTAGCCCTGGTCACAAAGAGGGAAAATAGAGGTAAGGAAAAGTATGAAGGCAAATTACCTTTGAAGTTTTTTTCATGCAATAAGCTAGGTCATTTTTCCTCTAGATGTCCTACTAGAGTTTCAAAGTATAAGCCTAAGTCATACAAGCCTAAATATCCCAAGGAATGTTATATTTCTAGTGAGGTTACTTTTGATGATGAATCTATGAATGATGAAGTTGATATTTTGTTTCTTGCTATTTAAGATGAAGATCTCATTCATGAATAAAAATCTTTAGTTTTAAATGTAGGAAAGAAATCTGAATGAATTATAGATAGTGGATCCTCTCATCACATGACTAGTGATAAAGACAAATTTGTGCAGCTTAACAAGTATGATGGAGGTGTAGTCATATTTGGAGATAACACTCCTCGTTTGATTATAGGAAGAGGATCTATACCTCTTAATGGTAAAACTAATACTGATGATGTTTTGTTTGTTGATGGACTTAAAAATAATATGTTGAGTGTTGGGAAGCTTATGGATAAGTGTTATAATTTTCAATTGAAGGATGGAAAATGTAATATCAGATATTAGTCAAGAAATATGATCACATCAAGTACTATGAATAAAGTTAATGTGTTTCAATTGAATCCAACTAAAGCAATTTTTTCTATTGGGAAGATAGATGACAGTTGGCTATGGAACAAGAGGTTCTATCATATAAATTTTTATAACATTATGAAGGTCAGTAACACTAATGTAGTAAGAGATTTACTAAATATTGTGAATCCTACTAACATGATGTGCAAAGAATGTGTTATGGGGAAAAAAATAGGACTATCTTTTAGAGAAAGACTTATTTAGAAAAAGAGAGATTGGATCTGGTACATACATATCTATTTGGTCCTACAAAAATAATGTCATATTATGGTGAAAGGTACTTTATAATTTTTGTTGATGATTATTTAAGAATGATGTGGGTTTCTTTTATTAAAGAGAAGTCTAAATCTTTTGATAAGTCCAAGATTTACAAGGAAAAACTTGAGAATGAATCATGGTTGAAGATTAAATTCTTAAGGTCCAATAGAAGTGGTGAGTTCACATCAGATAAGTTTAATGCATATTATGAGGAACATGGGATATATAGATAGACTTATGCACCTAGAATATGACAACAGAATGGGGTAGAAGAAAGGATTAATATAACCATTCTTAATGCTTCTAGGATAAAGATGCTTGAAGGAAAGGTATCATAGATGCAATGGAGGTAAGTAGTTAATGCTACAGTATATACATTGAACAAAGTTTAGATCAAACATGGTACCGGTAAAACTTCATATGAATTATAGTTTATTCATGTTCCTATAGTTAAATACTTCAGAATATTTGGTAGTAAATACTATATCAAAAGGGATGATGAACTAGGTAAGTTTGATCCTAGAATTGATGAAGGAATATTTCTTGGATATTCTAATAGGAGTAAAGCATATAAGTGTTACAATATCAAATTGAGAAAGATAATTTAGAGTGCTAATGTAATGATTGATGAGAAATTTAAGATTTAGGAAAGAATGTATGATGATGGATCAAATAATGAGGGTAATCAAGCTTCTACTATTTAGAATTAGAATTAGGAGAAGGAAGCAGAACAATTCTTTGAGATTGACAATTGGCTACAAGTAAGTATTGATGAACCAAAAGGGACTCCTAAAATACTCAGGTATGTATGAATGAATAATTCTGATAAATAGATAATTAGAGATGTAAAAAAAGGTGTGATGGAAAGGTCAAAGGTTATAAATGAATTGTGCTTAACTTCAGAAGTAGAACCTAAGACTATTGATGAAGCTCGTAAATATGAATTTTGGATTAAGGAAATGCAAGAAGAAATGGATCAAATTCAAAATAATGCTACTTGGGAGCTAGTACCAAGGTGTAAAGACAAAAAAATTATAGGAACTAAATAGATTTTTAGGAATAAGATGAATGAGAATGGTGAATTTGTAAGAAATAAAGAAATACTTATTTTTTAAGAATTCTCACAGCAAGTAGGTATTGATTTTTATGAGACTTTTACACCTATGGAAAGATTTCAAGTTTTTAGATTATTTCTTTCTTATGCATCTCATAAGAAATTTAAGGTTTATCAGATGGATGTCAAATATACATTATTAAATGGCTAACTTGAAGAGGAAGTATACATAGAGAAACATGATGGATTTTGATGCAGGAGCATCTCGGGTCCTTGGCAATCCTGTGTCACCAAAAAGAATTTGGAGTTTGTCTATGTTGCTCGGTTTCTACTTTGACCAAGTTGGTCAGTAGTTGTTCAGTTTCCTTTGGTTACTGAGTGTGGTCGGTTATCTCCTGGGTGGTTAGTTATTTCACTGGCACTCAGCGTTGTCTGTCTGCTGCTCGATTATCTTGCTTACCGATAGGTTCAGTTTTGTGTCTTGTTGTGGCCGACTTGTGCATTTATATTGGATCATGGAATTAATGTTTGTATCCATCATTGGGAAGTGTGTGGTCCCAGATTTAACCATTAATTCCATTAATGGTGGATCTGAAGGCCGACTTAGCTCGGTAGCTTCTTGTATAAATGTATATGTTTGATGGTAGTTTAAGGGTAAGTTTTGATAGAAGATAGTAGAGATAAGATTGGAGATTTCTGATAGATCCTCGCATGTTTGAGGACTTCTGTAATTCATTGTAATATCAGGCCCTAACTGGTAAGGCCTTATAGCCTGGCATGTATGATTCCTATGGATGATAACATATGAAAGATCTGGCATTCTGTCTCTCTCACTCTTGTTATTTGTTCCTTCCGTATGTGTGTTATAGGCTTGGATAATTAGGGTGTGCCATCCTTTGGCCCTTCTTTCTCCCTAACCTTGCATTAGGTGGTATTAGAGCGAGGTGAGATCTTGATCTAGTTCTACAGATCTAGGTTTGCAGGTTCCTCTTGAAGACCTAGTTGAATTCTTGTGGGGTAGCAGATAGCGATCTGACCTACAATTGTAGAGGGTTGTCAAGATGGTTTGTGGGAGGTGAGATACAGATCTAGGATTGGCAGATATGCTAAGGCAGATTGCTCCTAGGTTAGTGTTGGTTCTTCAAAAGATTTTACACTCCATGAGATACCAATATTCTTATGACTGATGTTAAGGTGGTTAATTCCAAATTTGGGAAATCTATAAGCAACTGGACCAACTATAGGGACAAGACTTCCCTCTTCCCTTCTGGCTCTACAAAACCAAGTTGGGTACACCTGATCCAATAGATTCAACTCTATTCTTTACTTAATATTGGATCTTACAATAGATGGTAGTGAGAAAGTAATAAATAACAACCTATTATTCATTGACTCTCCATCACTAGATAAAACAACTTATATAAATTAAATAAAACTTAAAAATACTAGTACTGATTATATATTTAGGATTACAAAGATCTTGATCATTCCCCACAAAGAAAAGATAGGAAAATATAGGCCAGTGCCTTATCCAGTGGGAAAAATATCAGAAGATAGAAAGAATACAAAGATGTTTTGAGAATAACTGGTGTTTAAACATAAATACAAACACCCCAACTCTTTCCTACTTATGGAGAAATCCTCAAATAAATTCATTAAACATGCATCCCACCCTGAGCAATATTTAATCCAACCCTAGATCAGAACTCAAAGCCAAATACATACATATAAATCTCAGAAAGATTTAAAGATTCACAGAATAAACTCGAAGAAGAGACAAAGATTTGAGATTTGTATTAAGTATAACCTTGATTGCTTGTATACATCATATTCTGAATAGTAAGCTTGAAAAATAACAGCAATAACCTATACTTCTTCTACATTACTTGATGAAAAATAATACAAAATGTTACAATCCTTGACTGAGGGCTAGGGTTTCAGAATTTCTATCTTTTCAACACCTAAACTCTCAATGCCTAGAATGACCATGAAAAATCCTTTATATACAAGGAAAAAATGCAACAAGCTACCGATCATTCTAGGATTTACAAAATTCTTAACCTAAAAACTTTTCAACAACCCTATTGGGTTTACAATAAATACATCGATCAAAATTGGTGAGATATTTGTAGATGAGCCACCTTGCTTTATGTCTTTACTTCTATCCTTAGCTTCTTCCAAGAAAATTTGATCACCAATTTTGTTGTGTTGTCATCCCCACAATAAGTAACTCTTCATATCTCAACAACTCTTTAAAAATCAAAAGTTGCAGCATTTGCCTGGCTCAAGAAGTAGGCAGAACATCTACCTTTCTGCATGAGGTATGTACCGGTATCTCCATCCACTACACATAGCCAATTATAACAAAATTAGAAAGAGAAATCTATAGAAACATTCAAACTATCAGCCCCAACAGCTACTTGATTTATCTTTAAAACACAGACGTCGATACAATAGTTTCCCGACAGATCGAGCGGTCCAAAAGAAAAAAATCTTCAACAATTGACCAACTCCCCTTGAAAAGTCCATGGCCACATCACCACCCCAGCAACCAATAAAAATTGAGCACCATAACATGACTAGCACCCCAGACCCACCGCACTTTAGCCTTTAAATCAGATGATGGTCACATGATCGCAAGGAGGAAGAATATTCTTTGCGATCATGTGACAATCATAGATTTTTCCACACTAGAATTCCACCTAAAAAATTTGGGTCCACCAACATGCCCTCCTCACCATCTAGTTCGGCCAATCAGAAACAAGAATCACAAAAATTGCACCACCTCATACCGGTCCAAGCATGACATCAGACTCTTCGCCTGGAAGATCGGATGATCGTCATAATGCTGGGAAGATTAACCTTTGAGCACCATTTCCTTGTGACATTATGACAATCATTGATCCTAATCAAACTTTAGCCTACCAAGAGACCTAACCGCCAGAAGAAACCTAACCACTCGCTAGATCGCTGAATGTTAAAGAATAATCGCTAGGGTTGCGTGACCACGTGACCAAAGAAAATGTCGGGGCACCTAATGAAAAGTGCTTAACTGCCAAAATCAAGAGATCTTGTGAACACACAGTCATGCAATCATTGAATAAAAAACTTAACCACCTAGGGAATTGGAGATCAAGCGACTGAACATCATGAAGAGCTGGGCCTCACATAGTCACAACGGTGCACATAAGAAAACCTAATGCCAGCAATTAGCTGCGAAGATGCAAAAGGCCGAAAATAACAAGGGTTTTTACATTATTGAAAAGGGTAACAAAGGAATGTGAAAACATCGAGGGTTTTTATGCTTAGACAATTTTGACACCCTACAACATGAAGACAACTTTTTTTAGTAGACCTTGAAACATGAATATATCCCTAGTTTCAACAGTTTAGACCCTAAGATTTGAACTGGAACATGGTAACAGAATGATGAACATGGGGCTAAGGGTGCAAGCTATAAAATATTGTGGACCTTGTTTGCACATTAAAACAAGCCTATAGGTAGGGTGGGACAACTTCAGGAAAACTGCAAGGAAAAAACCAATTTCATAGGATTTGTACACTGACAAGAAATTGGTCCAATAGTTAGAAGTAGTGGAAATAGCCCAAAGAAGAGGTAGACATCTTGAAGATGTTAGTGATGATGAAATTGAAGAAGACCAGGTGAATGTAGAAGCTTCTCTTGTTATGGATCAAGGTGAAGAAAGATTCTTGAAGGCTTCAACAAATCTAAAGTCGACACCACATTTCAATCTCCTTGATTATGGTGGAAAGTTGGATTCTAATGAATTGGTGGATTGGATCACCGAGATGGAAAAGTATTTTGAATATGAGAATATCCCTGAGGATAAGAAGGTGAAGATTGCAAGCACAAAGTTGAAAAGTCATGCATCCTTATGGTAGGAACATCTACAATTGGATCGAAAAAGGAAAGGAAAAGACAAAATCAAGGTATGGAGTAAAATGGTCAATAATTTGAAAGGAAAGTTCTTACCCTGTGACTATCAGATTAACCTAGTTCGGCGAATGCAAAGTTTGAGATAGAAAGATAGCTCAGTAAAAGAATATACTAAGGAATTATATAGATTGGATTCAGATCTGGACATGATGAAGATGATGTGGAAAGAATTGGTAGATACCTGAATGGTTTGATAGTTTCCATCCAAGAGGAGATTAGTATGGTCAAATTGGAGAACATTGAAGAGGCTTATCAATTGGCTTTGAAAGTTGAGGAGAAATTGAACAAGAGATGTGAACAAAGATAGAGAGCTCAAGGTGGTTGATTCCCTAGAGGAAGAGGTAGATCTAATGGTGAAAATTATAGATCTATACCAAAAAAGACAAATCTGGACAAAGGCAAGACCGAGTGGAAAGGTGAAAGTTCTAGAGGCGGAGGCAGTAACTACCATGGTGGTTATAGTAGAGGAATTTTTTGAGGAAGTTTTTATAATTGTGGAGAGGACATAGATATTTTGAATGTAAACAAGCTAATAAGAAGGTTGGTAGCAATAGAAATTCTTTCATGCAAGAAGAGTCACTGAATGAACCTAAGAAAGAAAATAACTTGATGGTAAGGAGAGCACTATGGAATGAAAGAAAGAAGGAAGATCCAGTAAGGAAAAGTTTGTTCAAGACTAGATGTAGAGATTCTGACAAAGTTTGGAAGGTAATCATTGACATTGGTAGCTTGGAGAATCTGGCATCTGAAGAGATGGTCACAAAATTGCAGTTGGAAAGGTTGGTACATCCAGAGCCCTATCAAATTTCATGGATCAAAGATGAGCATACACTCCTAGTAAGTGAAAAATGTTATGTGAATTTGAAGATTGGAAAATACTATGATAAGGTGTTATGTGATATCACGCCTATGGATTGTTGTCATATTTTGTTGGGTAGACCTTGGCAATATGATAGACATGCTATATATGATGGGAGATTGCATAAGTATACTATTGTGGCTGATGGAAATAAACAAATCTTGTTACCATTGATGGAATAACCTATTAGTAATGTTTGCACATGTGTGAAAGTTTGTTTGATGGAAGGAAGAAAGTTTGTTAACTCATTGAAGAGGAATGATGTATGTTTTGTTGTGACTCCTAATAAGCCGAGTAAGAAAACATAGGATAATGTCCTTGAGGAGATTGATAAGTTACTCACCGAGTATAGTTATATCATTTCTGATAATGTACCTAATGGTTTGCCACCAAAAAGAAGCATTGATCATTGTATGGATCTAATCCCTGGAGCTAGTTTACCGAATAAGGCACTTCATCGGTTGACACCTACTGAGAATCAGGAATTGAACCGACAGATTCAAGAGTTGCTAGAGAAAGGTTTGATTAGAGAAAGTTTGAGTCCTTGTGTAGTATCTATTGTATTGGCACTAAAGAAGAATAGAGAATGGAGAATGTGTATTGATTCTAGAGCAATCAATAAGATAACAGTGAAGTATAGGTTTCCTATACCAAGAATGGATGACATAATGGATAGTTTGACTGGAGAAAAGTATTTCACAAAGATTGATTTGAAAAGTGGGTATCATCAGATCAAAATCAGAGAAGGTGATGAATGGAAGACTGCTTTCAAGACAAAGGAAGGATTGTATGAGTGGTTGGTTATGCCTTTTCATTTAACTAATGCACCAAGTACTTTTATGAGGCTAATGAATGAGGTTTTGAATAAATTCTTGGGTAAATTTGTGATTGTATATCTTGATGATATTCTGATATTCAGTACGACCAGAGAAGAACATTTGTTGCATGTTAGACAAGTTTTGTAGAGACTGAAAGAGGAAAGGTTGCTAATAAATCTAAAAAAGTGTTCATTCATGAAATAAGAGATTGTGTATTTAGGATTTGTTATTTCAGCTGATGGTCTGAAGATTGATCCTGAATTGGCCTACACCTGTGAATGCTAGTGAGGTAAGATCATTTCATGGTTTGGGAAGTTTTTACCAAAATTTCATAAGTAATTTCAGTTCAATTTGTAATGCTATGACTAAGACTATGAGGGGAGACAAAAGAGAATTCAAGTGGACACATGGAGCTGATAGAAGTTTTGAGACTCTGAAGCAAAAGGTTGCTAAATTACCTATTTTGGCATTACCTAATTTTAGTAAAGTATTTCAAGTAGAATGTGATGCAAGTGGAAGTGCAATTGGAGCTATGTTGAGTCAAGAAGGTAAACCTGTTGCTTTCTTTAGTGAAAATTTGAATGATGCTAGAAGGAAATATTCTATGTATGATCAAGAATTATATGCTATTGTTCAAGCATAGAAGAAATGGAGACATTATTTGATACCGAGTGAATTTTTGTTGTATACTAATCATAAGGCTTTACAATATTTGGGTAGTCAAAATAAGTTGAATCAAAGACATATGAAATGGGTTGAGTATTTGCAGAGTTACACATTTTTGATAAAACATAAGAGTGGAATCACTAATCGAGTTGATGATGCATTGAGTAGAAGAAGATCTTTGATGACCAAGATGAAAATTGAAGTTCTTGGTTTTGACGAGATGAGAGATTTGTATGAAAATGACCCTAATTTTTCTAAGCCATGGAGAAAGTGTAGAGTACCTATTCAAGATCAACAAGATACTAAATGGGATGAATATTTTATTCAGGAAGGTATGTTGTTTAAAGGTATTCAATTGTGTATACCGAGAGGAGTAATGAGATCTAATTTGATAAAGGAGAAACATAGTAGTGGTTTGGCTGGACATTTTGGTATTAATAAAACATGGAATTTGCTTAAGGAGAAGTACTATTGGTTGTAGTTGTATAGAGATGTTTAGAAATTTGTGAAAAGTTGTGGTATTTGTCAAGTTGCAAAAGGAGTAAGTTAGAATATTGGATTGTATACACCGATTGTTGTTCTTGAGAAACCTTGGATTGATATCAATATGGATTTTGTTCTTGGCTTACCGAAGACAATAAGAGGTAATGATTATATATTTGTTGTTGTGGATAGATTTTCACAAATGGCACATTTTATACCTTGTAGAAAGACATTAGATGCAGTACATGTAGTAGATATTTTCTTTAAGGAAATTGTCAGATTGCATGGATTACCAAGGAGTATTATCTCTGACCAAGACAGTAAATTTGTGGGATATTTTTGGAAAACACTTTGGAAGAAATTTGGCACTGAGTTGAAATATAGTTCTACATTTCACCCACAAACTGATGGAAAGACTGAGGTTTTGATTAGAAGTTTGGGAAATCTTTTAAGATGTTTAGTTGGAGACACGCCGAGTAATTGGGATTCTGTGTTGGCACAAGAAGAGTTTGCATATAATAATCCAATGAATAGGAGTACTAGAAAGAAACCATTTGAGATTGTGAATGCCACACAACCGAGAGGAATATCTGATTTGAGAGACATTGCTGATGAGAATAAGGAAAGTGCTAAAGGAATAAAGTTTGCTGAGTACATGAAGACATTGCATGAAGATGTGAAGCTGAAGCTGGAAGACAGTAATCAGAAATACAAAGATAGATGTAATAGATCAAGAAGACATAAGACTTTTGATGTTGGTGATGAAGTGATGGTTCATTTGAAGAAAGGTCAATTTCCTATTGGAACATATGGGAAGCTAAAGATGAAGAAGTTTGGACCTTGCAAGATTCTGAAGAAATTTGATAGTGGAAATGCATATGAAATTGAGTTAAATGATGACATGGACATATCACTGATTTTCAATATTGCTGATTTGTATGAGTATCATGAACTTGATGAAGAAGTGAAAGTACTGACAGAATATCCTAAGAAGCAAAATGATGAAGCTGAACAGATTTTGAAGGAAAGAGTTGGCAAAAGTACAAGAGGAAAATAGTATATGGAATATCTGGTTAAGTGGAAGAATAGACCGATGGAAGACAATTCATGGATTTCATAGTCTAAGTTGGATGCAGCTTAGACCAGACCTACAAAATGATTCAGAGAATCATTTTAAAATTACCCCAGGTGTCTGATGCAGGAGCATCTCAGGTCCTTGGCAATCCTGTGTCACCAAAAAGAATTTTGAGTTTGTCTATGTTGCTCAGTTTTTGCTTTGACCAAGTTGGTTGATTTCCTTTGGTTACCAAGTGTGGTCAGTTATCTCCTAGGTGGTCGCTTATTTCATTGGCACTTGACATTGTCTTTCTGCTGCTTAGTTATCTTGCTTACTGATGGGTTCAGTTTTGTGTCCTATTGTGGTCGACTTGTGCATTTATATTGGATCATAGAATTAATGTTTGTATCCATGATTGGGAAGCATGTGGTCCCAGATTTGACCGTTACTTTCGTTAATGATGGATTTGAAGGCTAACTTATCTCGGTAGCTTCTTGTATAAATGTAGATGTTTGATGGTAATTTAAGGGTAAGTTTTGATAGAAGATAGTAGAGATAAGATTGGAGATTTCTGATAGATCCTCACGTGTTTGAGGACTTATGTAATTCATTGTAATATCAGGCCCTAACTAGGAAGGCCTTATAGCCCGGCATGTATGATTCCTATGGATGATAATATATGAAATATCTAGCATTCTCTCTCTCACTCTTGTTGTTTGTTGCTTCTGCATGTGTGTTGCAGGCTTGGATCATTAGGGTGCACCATCCTTTGGCCCCTCTTTCTTTCTACCTTGCGTCAGATTCACATTAACTAATTAGGTAGATATGGTATGCAAATTAAAGAAAGAATTAGATGGCTTCAAGAAAGCACCAAGGGAATAGTACGCTAGAATGGATAGGTATTTATTGCATCTTGGTTTTATAAAAGGTAATGCTGAGAGTAATTTTTATTTGAGGATTAATTTTTATGGTATCTTAATTGTTGAGGTATTTTTTGATGATAACATATTTTGTGGAAATGATGTTATGAGTAATAAATTTGTTGAAGAGATGAAAGGTGAATTTGACATGTCTATGATAAGGGAAATGAATTTTTTTCTTGGTTTCTAAATCACTCAAAGTAAGGATGGAATTTTCATATCTCAGACTAAGTATCATAAGGAATTATTGAAAATGTTGGGAATGGTGGATTATAATCCAATAGGGACACCTATGGTTACAAGTTGAAAGCTAACTTCTATTGATGAGTCACAAAATGTTTTTTAGACATAGTATAGGTCAATGATTGGAGGATTGGTGTACTTGACTCATACAAGGCCAAATATATCCAGCATGGTTGGAATTGTTTCTATATACCAAGATAAACCTAAGGAAACTCAATTTTCTATTATGAAAAGAACATCGAGATATCTAAAGGGAACCTTGGACTATGTTTTATGGTATGGCAGATCTAATGATTTTACTTTACATGATTTTACTGATGCAAACTGGGTAGGTAGTATGGATGACAAAAAAATAACAAGTAGAGGAGCTTTATTCCTTAGAAAGAGATTAGTTTATTGGTTGGGAAAGAAGTGGGATTGTATATCACTATCTACTGTTGAATCAAAATATGTTGTTGCTACTATTAATTGCACTTAGATAGTCTGGAAGACACAAATTTTGAAGGATATTGGGGTAAGCATTGAAGAGCCTATTGTTATTCAATATGATAACAAAAGTATAATCAATATGTCAAATAATCTAGTAGTACACTCTAAGACAAAGAATATATCAATTAAATATTATTTTTTGAGAGAGAAAGTTACAAAGAAGGAAGTCAGATCCGAATACATCAGCACAAAGGAATAGATTGTAGACATTTTTACAAAGCCTTTTTCCAAAAGAGACCTTTGATTATCTTAGAGGTATGCTTGGGGTGATGGCCACACCTTGTGATAGCTAAATTATGTAGGAATGCATTAGTCCATTAATTATCAGAGCTTTATTATTCTTCTAGACTTGATGCTTCACCATACTCCTCAGGGGGAGTAGTTGTAGAGGAAAAAACTAATGAAGTTTGTTTATGAAAAAAGCACTTGGTATGTTGCAAGTATGAATATTTGAAAAAGCTACATCATAGGGGGAGACATTTACTTGATCAGAGTTGGCACTTTGGTGCCCTTTCCTATTGATTTTAAATGGGGGAGAGAGGTATGTGAAAAAACCTCTTGCTTTAGGGGGAGCATTGTTGAATATATTGATAAGTTTGTACTGAGGTGAATGATTTTGGGTTGATGGTTTTTCACACATATGATGCCATCAATGCAAAAGGGGGATATTTTTGGATATTGGTTGGAATTGTTATTGTTTTTGTTGTTCAGGTTTTGTCATTGATATCAACATATGACATATACTTTAGTTTTGAGTTAGGTGTGTCAGACAGACTAATTTTTTGGTTGCTACAGGCATTTTGATAGAGATGTAAGGAAATTGTATGATAGTTCAGAGTATGTGAGGTTTGGTTTATCTTGTTGAAGGTGCATATACATTATGTCTAAAGTTACATGGCTTAATATGATGATTTGTGATGTAGTCAAGACTAGAGAATCCCCAAAGGAGATGTTCAATCTTGCAAAAAGAAGACAACACAATGGAAAACATAAATAAATAGAAAGATGCAACCAAATAATAACTCATTTATTATCTTGAAAACATCCAAATACATGCAACATGCTAGGCTATAAGGCCTTCCTGATTTGATCCTCTACAAGGAAAAAAAATCAGATCTGCATCTTGATCTTTCTCAGCTACCCTTTTCCAACTTCCACTCCCCCTAAACCAGAACCACAACCTATCTTAAATACAAGATTGAAAGCCAAAACTTACAATCCCTAAGAACAAGAAAATGGTTTACACAAGGATAGGTTAGGACCCAAATCCATAAGAAAAACCTCTAAAAAATAAAACATGATGTGCACTCCCCCAAGGAATCAACCGCACATAGAGTACCTCAAAATCCATATCACACACTTCCATCACTTAGAATCTTCCACCGCAATCTGGATCTTTCCAATCTGACCATTAGAATAAGAACCCAAGATAGGTTTAGACCCAAAATGTGAAAAACCAATCACATTGGGAACATAAGGATACACAATCCCAGATATAGGTCTACACAAGTTCCAACAACAACAATACATGACTACACACACCATAATACTTTGATCACCAACTACATGACAACAAGTCAACATGTGAGCACCACTGAACTGATGACTTGATGAACATAAGTAGTCAAAAAATATCAATCCAAATATCTCAAACCACGCAACCTGAAGAGGTGTGATAAAAAAAATAACATCCTTGAGCACCAAGGGACACACTATTTCCATTGTACCAGTCTAAGATCCACACAAATCAATCTATCAAGGAATCTCATAAAACTATTAGGAACAAGAAACTACATCCTAGTCTTAGTCAAAGAATTTTCCATAACTCATACGTGATAACTCCTAAAGGGTTGCAATTAAAGGGTATGCCTCCAAATGATCTCATGGATACCATATCATGACCACATCCATAGAAGATCCAAATAACTCAACTAAAGAAACTTTTGGATTATGGAGAGGGGGGGTGAATCAGTAATCCCTGATTCCAAATACCTTAACAACTTTTCTCTGATTAACTTGGTAGTAGCTTGGTTAAACACAATTCACTATTTAATGACAATAATAAATAAACTATAATAATCAGTAAATCATTCACAACATGTAACACCAATATTTAACATGGAAACCCAACTTTGAGAAAAACTATTGTGGAAATTGTCACCCACTAAGAAAATACTCTTTTGAAGTATGTCTAGTTAAGAGCCAATCTAGTTAAAGATTACAATACACATTTTTAGGTGTGACCCGATCAAGGGATTTACCTTAGATTTGTTAGGATCTTCACCTTATTAGGAGTGGCCTTCGTAGAGGGCTTCAAACACTCTTTAGAATGTTACCTTTTTCAAGGATTTTACAATAAGACTGTTAAGTCTTCTATGTTAAGAGATTTTTCTAATACAAATGATAGTAAGAAATAGTAAATAAATTGACTTGTAGATTTGAAACTATCTTTTTCTCAATTAGATCCTTCTACGCTCTTTTGTCTTTACTTCAATTCGTCCTTATCCACTCGCTTCAAGACTTCATCAAATCCTTATTTTGCCACTCAAAATCTCTTTGTTCCTTCTTCACTGCAACAGTCATTGACCCTTCAACTATTCAGCTTGCTAGCCATTTTTCCATACAAGATCCTCCTTTATATAGACAAATTTTTTCTCTTAATCTCCTCTATTACATTTTTCTTTGATCAATCTTAACCATCCAATTCATTATACCTTGAATCTAGATCTCAGTAACACATTTTCTTTGATATATTCTTGCTCTTACATCAATTGACTCATTCATCTCCCTGCTTCATATATTCATCTCCCTCTTTGACAAAAATGCCAAAGAAACATAAAATTCTCAGATTATACCTCAAATGTATTGATGTCTCATTGTAGTCATAAACTTCTTTTTCAAAACTTCAGGCTTCACCTAAAGAGTGAACACTAGCATCAACTCACAAAATAGATATTATAATGAGTACTTGAATTGATACAACATGCATCTTTCCTTAATGAACATTGGATAGGGGAAGAACTCCTAACTTACCTTAGAGATACTCAAAATCATCCTTTGGTAGTGGTTTTGTAAATATATCAGTTGTCTAATCTTTAGAATTCACATAATCCAATATCACATGCTTATCTTGTACTTTTTCTCTCCAGTAGTGATACTTAATAGATATATGATTTGTCTTTGAATGCATCATAAGATTCTTTGATATGTTAATAGGACTTTTATTATCACAATAAATTATAATTGGATCAATAATCTCTTCATGCAAACCTTCTAGTAATTGTTTGATCCAGACGATGTTAGAACAATTCGTAGTTGTAACAACATATTTAGCTTTGGCAATAGCTTGTGAAATACAAAATTTTTTCTTGCTTAACCATGTCACTAGCCTTTCTCCTAAAAATAAATTTCCTCAACTAGTGCTTTTTTTGTCATCAATATTTCTAGCCTAGTCAGCATTAGTGTATACCTTGTGATCAAAATATCCTCTTTTTGTGTATAATAGACCGAAATATTCAGTCCATTTTAGATATCTAAATATCCTTTTCACTGTAGACAAATGTATCTCCTTTGGGTTTGTATAAAACCTTGCAACTATACCAGTTGAATGTGTAATATCAAGTCTATTGTATACAACATATTGTAGTTTACTAATCATGGATTGGTAAAGTGTCTCATTCACTTCCTTTGTGTCATCTTCCTTTGATAATTTATAACCAATAGCCATTGGTGTTCAAACTGGTTTTGAGTTTTCCATATTGAATGTTTTCAAGATCTCCTTGATATACTTAGATTGCGTTATGTAGATTCCATCCCTTACTTGTTGAATTTGAAATCCAATAAATAAATTAATCTCTCCAATCATAGACATTTTAAATTCCTTTCTCATCTCCTCAACAAATAATTTAGACATTATCTCATTACCACCAAATATAATGTCATCAACAAATATCTCAGCAATCAAAATTTCATCATAACTATCACATTTCAAGTATAAATTGTTGTTATCACTAGTCCTTTCAAATCCAATCTTAACTAAGAGTGTAGTCTTTCATGTATCATGCTTGGGGTGCCTACTTTAATCTATATAGAGTTCTATGCACTTTTCATACCATATCCTTATTGATTTTGTCAAAAAATCCATTAGGTTGTTCAATATAAACTTATTCTTCAAGAATTCCATTCAAAAATATAGACTTACCATTCATTTGATAAAATTTGAATCCTTTGTAAGCAGCATATGCAAGAAATATTCTTACACCTTCTAATCTAGCAACACGTGCAAAATTTTAACCATAATCAATACCTTCTTCTTGTGCATACCCTTTACAGACTAATCTTTCTTTATTTATGATCACATCTCCTTTCTCATTGAGTTTATTTCTGAAAACCCATTTTGTTCAAATCAAATTCTTATCCTTGGGTCTCGATACTAGTGACCAAGTGTTATTATTTTCAATTTGATTAATTTCTTCTTTCATTGCATTCATCCAATATTCATTCTCTAGTGCATCCTTCACTAATCTTGGCTCAAATTTAGAAATCAAACATGTTTTATCTTTCAACTTACTTCTTGTTATGAGTCTTGTGTTCTTGTCTCCAATTATTATTCTTTGTGAGTGTTGTCTTCTCACATATTTTTCTAATACAGGCTCGGTAGATTGTTCATCAATGTTTTCATCTCTCGGTGGAGGCTCATCTTGTTTATCAGTTTCTTCTTGTTGCTCCTTGGTTTCTTCAACCAAATTACCTTCCTATACATAGATAAACCTTTTTTAATCCTCAAGTTCCTTTTTTTTATCTTCTTCATTCCTTTCTGCAAATTCATCAATTCTTACATTTTCACTTTCAACTACTATTCTATGGTAGTTCCCTGGAAGGCCGTAATAGCTTCCTCTATAGTGGCATGTATGAGGAATTGCTAACCATATCCAAGTGGTCAGTGGTGCACTTCCCATCCATTCTTGGTGAAGCATGGCTACTACCCTTGTACTGCTCTTGTGTTGATCGATAGTTCTCAAAGCATATAAACAGACTGAAACTACAAAGTCAACAACTACTTATGGATGGAACCTATGTCTCTGATGAATAATATAAAAGAAGGGGAAATGAAAATGCACCATGTCTATGATGAAAGAATAAAAAAATCATTCCATTTAGTCCAACCCCATACCTTAAAATCGTAGGGGTAAGGCCACCCCCGATCTAGATCTGTCGAGTCATCCATTCACTGATTCAGGATCAATTAGTGCTAGGTTAATGGGAGCCACTAGGTCTACTCAATCTACAACGATTAGCCATGTGTAAGGATAAAATGACAATAACACTTGTATGAACCACCAAGGAGATCATGGAGGGGAGGTCAGGACCTAACAAAATGGGTGATCCCAAGGTGTTGTGAAACACTAGGATGGAGGACAGAAGGGGATGTAATGGATTCTTGGTGCGTACAACCTGTTGGGTATATTCTTGATTTTTTGAGGTTTTTGTCCAAATGTTGGTTTAGTCCTCTGGTTTGTGAAGTTTTCCTATGTACAGGTGTCATAAGTTCTTCAAAAAATTGTCATAGCCCACTCCAAAACCCTAACCCTAGGTTTTGTTTTGAAAATGTCAAATTCATGCAAAAGTCCTCATGATTAGCCCTTATTCTTCTATTTCATTGTTACCTTTTTAAGTCACTTAAGCTGATTAAATCGTGCACATGTTTAATGTTTTGTGTTCGCTAAATCAGAAGAGGTCATAGCATCTCTCATATAGTATTCAACGATTCAGCGAACAAGTCAATCTTATGCTAAGCGTCGTTTTAGTCGCATGGTCTCTAAGTCTCCCAGTGAACACCTCAACCATTCAGCGAATTGGAGAATATGTTAAAAATGCTAAGTGATTGTCTTTGTTCACGTAGTCTCCAAATATCTGGCAGTTATCAAAAAACATCTGACGATTTAGCAAATGCATTATCTCCAATTCGCATATTCCTTGGCGGTTCTTTGCTTACACTCAGTGACTCGGTGACAACGGTTATCGCTCATTCTCTGAATCTAGCGGTTAAGGGCAAAATAACCTAGAGACTTGGTGAATATCATAGATCATTGTCAGGATCGACGGTTGTGGTTTAATCTCAGATATTATTGGGTCCTACCTATTTCATTTGGCGAATGAGGGACTGTGTAAAGACTTCTAAGTTTGGCGGCCCTGATAGTTTGGTATGAAGAATTTGGTGGAATGGGTTGTTTCAAGTGTTCGCTTGTTCTCAGAATAAATTAGTAAGAAGCTAAATGATTTAGCAATTCAGCGAATCATGTGGTCACAGGTTCTCTAAAAGGAAAAGGTAAAGGGCATAGTCATTTGGCGAATGTGCGAATAAAAGGGTCACCAAAGTTTTGAGTCTTCAGTCGCTTAATCACGGATTGAAATACTCAGTGTTTAATATGATCTGGCAATTCAGCGAAGCCTTTGTTCACTGAATCTCATAATCAAATGACCAAGGATCAAATATTTTAGCAAACTGGTGATAGTCATAGATCATCGCCAAGATCAATGGTTCATTCAGAATCTCAGAGTAAATATGATGGTAAAGTAAAGATTCAGTGATTCAGAGAGTAAAGGGTTCGCCAATTCTCCAAGTAATTTAGTAGTTAAGTGATCCATTAAGAAAATGTGCGAACCCTTTGCTCACTGAATCTCCAAAAGATTTAACAGTTAGCCCAGACATTAAGAGAATGTGAGATGGCTTTGTTCACTGGTTCGCCAAATGATAACTACAGTCAAGTGCTCGAAGGGTGTCAGTGTGCTCGCTAATTCATGAAAAGTATCATGAGTTAAGGATTGCATTTCAAGAACCTGTGAAGGCTTTGGTCGCTAGTTCTCTAAATATATGCTAGGGTTAACATTGCATTCAATGATCATGAGAGGCTTTGAGTCACGGATTTGCTAAATGGGCCCAGTTGGAAAAGGTAATAAAAGAAAAGAAAAGAGACCATTGCCTACGTGGATAAAGTACAGTATCAAGCTGGAAAGTAAACTAATGAGCCATCCAATCAGTTTCAAAGGAAGATTGCATGATGTAAACAGGTTTAAAGTGCAGGATCTTAATCATTTGCTTCTTTGCCTTGTTTTTGAGTTTTAAAATCTATCTGTCAACATCTGTGCATCAACTAGCTCCATTTTGAAAACTGGTGACATGCGAAATTGAATGTGGGAGCAATTAAGGAGATTTGCAATGATTGTGGTAGTTGTACACACTTGATCTGCATTTATAAATAAGTTAAGCTCATTGTTTCCTGTGTCCAAAATCATTCGAAGAGAATTGTGTCATTTTGAAGTGATTTTTGAGTGCCAAGTGAATCCATTTTGTAGAGATTGAAGATAATTCTGTAGCAAAGATGAGTCAACCTGAGAGAAGCGCAGCATCTTCTAGCAGTGAAGCAAAATCTAAAGGTGGTGAAGACAAGGGCAAGCCTAATTATTCAGATGAGTTTTTGAAATTGCTACCTGGTTCCAGTCAGAACAAAAGAGCTCTAGATGACATTTTCAAAGATGTTCTAGGATTTTGCAAAGATCCTATCACACCGAGTAGCATAGGTTATACTATCTTCAACTTCTTTTATAAAAATAGAGATAGTCATATCCCGGTATGTAATGGTTGGGCTTTGGGGTTAGGGAAATTAGTAGTGCCTGATGTATTCCTGGATGTGGATTTAATTGTTCCTCTAGCTAGGCATTACAACCCTATTTCTAAGACTATTAGGAAAGAGGACTAGTCAGCTTTGGTTACTCTTGATATGGGTTCATTCATGAAGGCTTTTAATGTCTATACATCCACTTCTACTAAAATCAACCTGAGCAAAGAAAAGGAGAGGTACAAGAAGAACATAGGGATAGTGAAGAACCAAATAACTAAGCATATCCCAAAATAGGATAAGTATATAGCTCCCCTCCCTACTCACATGAATGCCCCTTACCAATTTAAATCCCTTCAGCATTACATGAAGCAAACTTGTTATGGGTTGTGTAGGGTTTTGGGAATTGATGGGGATGCAGAGTTTTTACCAGCTAATCTTTTGATGATTATCCTAGACATCCAGAATTCTTTGGTTAATACTAAATATGATTACATTTAGTATGTCATTGATAGAATGCATGAGGGTTTGATTTCTGTCAAGGATAGTAAGAGCCCAATTAAGTTCATGCATTATTCTTTGCTAATGCATTTAATTTTGTTCTTCAACATTAATAATTTTGATTCGAACATGCTGAAGCCAAGGTTCAACTTTGAAGGCCAGTATAATTTGGTGCAATTATGGGTGAGGAAGTGGAATTCTACTTCCAATGAGGGGAATTTTTGTATCTTTCAAAATTTCATTGTTTATCCTCTTATAAGGATGTTAAGTGTCAATACTACAAGGATATCCCCAAGGGTCCTTAGGCTCCTATGACCAGTGTAGTTTGTGAACAAATGGGAGGGAGATCACAATTGGGGTGATTTTTACTTGGGGGAGAATGCTAAAATTTTGAGAGTCTACGGTTGCCTCCAACCCCCACATCTATTACCAAAATTTGTGCCCCCAAGGGTTGCTTGTTTGGAGTTTGTGTGGTAGTTGATGTGGATAGACAGAGAACTTCTAGCCCCTCACAATAAGGGTACATTCACACCTAGGAAATTCAAGATAGGTGACTTCCTTGTAGGAAAGAGGGCATTTCCTCAAATTACTACATGGTTAAATCAATTCAAAATGGCTATTGGTGCTTGTAGACATGTAGATCCTGAGGGCTTTATCAAAACTGCCAGGATGCTCTACATCCCAAACATTGGTGTGAACAAAGAACATGAAGGCTTGGATGAGGAAGATGTAGTCAAAAAAATCATTGATGATGATGAGGTCAAAAGGAGATGGAACAGGTACTTTGATTTGATAGACTTGTCAAAACAAGTGATGGCAGCCCAGCTTCCTTTTGAGGGTTTCTTCCCTGACCTTCCCTATTTAGAAATAATTGACAAGATGATAGAGATGCATGACACTCTATCAAATCAGTTGGAGAAGTTGATTGACAAGAGTCAACCAAAGAAAAGGAAAGACTATTCATCTTTTGATCAAGAGGAGTTTTCTGATGAGTTACAAGAAGGGAACAGCCTGCCACGAATGGAAGATGTACAAAGTGTTAGGCCTCTTGAAGACCAACTAGAAATAGGGGATACTCTAGAGCCACCCTTGAAGAAATAGAGGCTTGAGGTAGGAGAGCCTTCAAGGCAGGAAAAACAAAAGAGAACAATTGATAGAGCATCTGCTCTAGTGCCAGGTGATAGGGTTTACCATCACCAATTGAGAAAAGCAATAAGAGAAGGAAAGAAGGTGGCCACTGATGAAACAGATAAGGAACAGTCCCTGTGGTCACAAAATGATATCAAAGAGGTCTATCAGGAAGAATTTTTGAGTGATGACCAGTTTATTAAAACTGATGAATTCAAGAGTTTCCTTGTTTGGAATAAGCAACAAGAAGTGAGGAAACTTATGCCTGAAGGTATGGAGCCAAGTGAAGAAACATTGAGAGCCTTAAATTCTTATGATCCTAGCCTTGATCCCATAACTGCAGATGAAGCTAGACAACTGGTCAAGTCAAGTGGAATGCTATTGACTCCAGGATGGGATCTAACTTCTACTTTCATCATAGATCAAATAAGAAAGCAACCGCAAGGCAGCCTGCCATATGAGCTTCACATTGGTGATATGATAAGAGGAAGTGGCTATGACCCTAAGTCTCAAGTTGTTGCAATATGGTCCATGGCCCCTAGGACTCAAAAGCCATCTCTATTGAGTATAGAGGATAAAATGGAAGGGAATCAGATTATTTGGACTGTGCAAAATACAACTAACCTTGAAGTTTCTAAGGCAGTAACTCATTGGGCTAACCTGAATGAGGCAAAAACAACTCAATTATCTGAAAGGTACTCGAAGTTGTTTGAAAGTGAAAACCTGGTGGCCAAGGATAGAGAATTAAAATTGATGAAAATCAAGCAGCTAGAAGATGAATTGGCAGAGATAAAAGTTAAGCTTGAAGAAGCTTCGAAGGTAGTTGTTATCCCTCTTGTGCAGATTGAGGTCCTAATTCAAATTGATGAAGAAGTACCTGAGGGACCTACTAAATATTTGGATAAGATAAGGATAGAGGCATCTTTGGACACCATGTCAAACATTGTGCAATACAGGTGAGATAAGATAATAGAGAAAATGGATACAGTTTATCAATCAATTAGCTAATTGCACTAGACCAACAGAAAGGTAAATGAATCATTGGTTGCTTTGGAGCCACTTCATAGTGTTTGGTCTAGAAGAAGTTTGTTGTTTGATAAACTTGATAGTCTATAGGAGCATAAGCCTGAGATCTCTGGAGTAGTTACAGAATTTTTTGAGAAGATTGGCTTAATCAATGCTGTTTCAAAGTTTTTTAAAGGTAATTCCAACCAGGTGAGGGTTAAGTTGTTTATGTTTGATAAAAATTATAGAAAGTATCTTCCTACAGTATGTGATGACAATGGAAACCTGATCAAGTTGGAGGAATGGAAACTATCAATGGATCAGTTGGCAATTACACAAGATGCTTTCCTTAATAGTGACAATACTTTGGATTTTGAGAGGTGTAATAGCATAATTGACAGTCTTTTTAAAATTGAAAATGATTGCATATGCTTTGTGGCAGAAGCCAAAAATATAACTGACTCCATGTGGGATAAGCAAGTCATCTTGTTACAAGAATTGCAGACTTACAACTGGCCATCAGATGATGAAGTAGCAGCTTGGGAGAAGCTAACAATAAAGAAGAAAAAGAGGCCAGTTGTCCAACTTATAGAGGAAGAGGAAGAATAGAGTTTCAGATGGCACCTGATCCAAAAATTGAGGGAGAGCAAGTTTCAAACAAAGGATGATGTAAGTTAGCTGGAATGGGGGTCATCATTCATGCAACAAATTCAGCAACTGCTCTAAAATATCTTTAGACAAAGATGCCACTTGTGGAATTGTTGAGAAAAGATTTTTGTAATATGTTGTTACAATTTGTTTGTCAGTTTGTAATCTTGTCTCTAGTATAGGATCTTTTCTAGCCATCCCAAGCTTGTTGCATCCTTTAAAGGATTCCAAGATGGCTATGTTATATATAGTAAGTTTTTACTCTTTTGAGAGGTGGTTAAAAATACTCTGTAAGAAAGGTTCTGAATACAAAACCTTATTTTCTAAAAGTGAGAGGATACTGTATCTATGCATTTTGACCGTTAATACAAAAGATTGAAGCTCTGTTACTATTATTTTGTTGTCTTTGTGTATGGAATGTGTTAGTTTTCTTATGTATTTAAATTGCAAGGCTTTCTTAAATGCATTATTCACAAGGTGAATATAGGGGTTAAGCTTAAGTTTCTTTCAAGGAAAGAGTAAAATCTTAGGGGAGATCTCTGGGAATGACTAATCCATGTATGAATTTAATGATAGTAGTAGGAATTAAAAGGATGATATGTTAGGCATGTCATTTGAGTTTTAGGAAATTAGTTTTGATAGTTATATGCAAAGGTAGGGTTTGACTCTATCACCCAAGTGGATAAGGCACTAGATTCAAATCTATTTACACTGATTTGCCAGCCTAAAATCTAAATAACTGTTTCATTTTACTTTATTTGTACAATCACAAACTTGAATAATTCTGTGACAAGTTCATAGATATGCTTTGTAATGCTTTGTAGAAGCACTGAATGAGGTTAACCTTCCTTGAGTTCAACTCTAAAAAGAAGAAGGATGAATATCCTTAAGCCATTGTTTCATGTTGTTGCTTTCATGATTTCCATCATAACATTGTGTATCAGGATAATATGGGCCATACTTAGAGTTCTCTTATCTTATTGAGTTGAGTTTCGAAGCAAGGACAGAACAGTAAAGGAGCTAGTTCACAATTCAGAGCTCAGTCAAAACTATGAATTGGAATAGGTACACCTGCTTGAGTATTCATACTCGAAGTGAAGAAGGTTTTATAACCTTATTACCTTAGTGTTTGCATCTTGCTAGATTATTTCCATTGGGATTATAGGAGTATTTGATAATCTGCAGATTTGAGCACTAACACAACCATCAAATCGGAGACCAAAGAAGGGCTCGGCGAAATGGAAATTATTGTACTACGTCATCCTTCCCCAGAATGGAACTTCTGTGCCTACCATTTTTTTGCAGCATTCAAGTTGATCCATATGCTTTTCTCTTTGTTGAATAACGAAGAAATATACCTTCATCTCCTTTACAATCAAACTTTCCATTTCTAGCATCTTTCAGTATGTAACACCTACTTCAAAAAAAATTGAAGTAACTTACATTTGGTGTGTGACTAAACCAAAGTTCATAGGGTGTCTTGTTTGTTCCTTTCTTCAAATGTACTTGATTGAGAGTATAAACTACAATACTTATGGTTTCTCTCTAGAATGTTTGTACAACCTTTTTGTCAATCAACAAAGTTCTAGCATAGTCAACAATGGATCTATTCCTTCTCTCAACTATCCCATTTTGGTGTGGATTCCTTGGTCCAGATACTTGTCTTTTAATTCCATGCTCATTGCAGAAGACAGTAAATTCATCATGAGATAAATTCACCTCCTCTATTAGATCTCAAAGATTATTTTCCTATTTCCTTTTCAAATCTTTCTTTATACCACTTAAACATTTGAAATGTATCAGATTTTTCTTTGAGAAACATAACAGACATCATTCTTGAATAATCATCAACAAAAAAAATGAAATATTGATCTCCATAATAGCTTTTAACTCTCATAGGACCACAAAGTTCAGTGTGAATAGATTCCAAAATACCATTGGTAGAGTAATATTTTCTTGAAAAACTTGACTTAGTCATCTTAACAATCTGGCATTCCTTGCACATCACTTTATCAAGTTTGCATAATTTTGGTAGTCCTCTAACTCTACTCTTCTTACTTAAGTTACAAAAATTCACATGAAAGAGTCTCTTATGTCATAGACATAAATCTTCAATTTTAACAAAAAAGAAACTCTTTGCATCATTATCAAGATAAAATAGATTACCTCTTGATTGTCCACCAGTTCCAATTAGATCTCCATCAACACCATAGATCTTAACCTTTATGTTCTGAAATTCTAGTCGGTGGCTAGTATTATTCAATTGTGCAACACTCAACAAATTATAGTTTAGTCCTTTAACCCAATATGCATCATTACATTTCATCTTCTCATTTAAAATAATGGATCCTTTACCTTTCACAGGGCATGAAGTATCATTGCCAAATCTGACAAATCCTCCATCATACTCTTCTAGGTTCTAAAACTTGTCAATATCACAAGTCATATGATGTGAACATCCACTAACAATAATCCATGGGTCTGGTTTACTTACACGAGAAACAAATTCCTCTTCATCTTCATACTTTTCTTCATTTGACTCTTCCTTTACTGCAACATAAAAAAATTCATATCCTTCTTTGGTATCATCAAATTTATCATCAATTACACCTTCCTCAGCTAGGTAGAAATACTTCTTACCTTTGTCCTTAAAATCTATGAATCTTCAGTGTCAATTGTCTTTTTTTTCATTCTTATCATTCATGTCATTTTCAGGACATCTAGATGCAATATGACCAATCTTATTACAATTGAAACATTTCAATGGTAATTTGCCTTTGTACTTTCCTTTACCTCTAGGTATTCTATTAGCCAATGGTGCTTCCAATTCTTCATTCTATTTTTCTTCATTCCAAATACTATCATACTCACTTCCATATGAATTACTATGATTTTCTCTTTCTCTTCTTTATGATCCAATGCTTACAGATGACTTGAAGGTAGTTTTAATGGTCAGTAGACTATTATCATAATTGCTAATATCAAATGTAGTTAGCTTAGCAATTAGGGATTCAAGAGTAACAACATTGTTCGCTATAGATCTCAATTCCTAAATTATAGATACCCTAATAGCATATTTAGAAGAAAGAGTTCTTATAATTTTACTTACCACTTCTTCATTACTCAAGGTTCCACTAGCACCTCTGATGGCACTCACTACATCCTTGATTCTATTGCTATATTGTGTGGTCTTCTCTTCATCCTTCATCCTAATTTCATCATACTTTTCCCTAGACTATCAACCTTAGATTTTTGTTCATACTAATGTCCTCTATATATAAGTGTAAGCCTATCCCACATCTCTCTTGAATTAGCACAATCCTTAAAATCATTGAATTCATTGTCAGAGAGGGAAGAATCAATCTCTATCATAACCGAGTTGTGTTCCTACTTTTATCTCATTTGATAAATTTTCATAGGTCTGGTAGATGGTGGAGTGTAGTCATTACCCAATAGGTGCATTTCAGATTCTCCAATCGAGATAGATACGATATAATTTTGTTTTTCCATGTAGACATACTTTCCTTGTTCAACTTAGGTACTTCTCTCCTATACATCTTTGGATCTTTTACTCAAGTATTTTAAACTTATCTCTTTAGAGTACGCAGCTATGATACCAAATGTGGGATTATGGAGAGGGGGGGTGAATCAATAATCCCTAATTCCAATTACCTTAACATTTTTTCTCTGATTAACTAAGTAGAAACTTGGCTAAACACAATTCACTATTTACTAACAATAGTAAATAAACTATAACAATTAGTAAATCATTCACTCAAATCATTCACAATATTTAACACCAATATTTAATGTGGAAACCCACCTTTGGGAAAAACCACTATGGGATATTTTACCTAGTAAGAAAATACTTTTTTGAAGTACACCCGGTTAAGAGGCAATCTAGTTAAAGATTATAATACACACTGTTAGGTGTGACCCGATCAAGGGATTTACCTCAAAGATGTTAGGATCTTCACTCTATCAGGAGTGGCCTTGTTAGATGGCTTCAAACACTCTATAGAATGTTACCTTTTTCAAGGATTTTACAATAAGACTATTAAGTCTACCCTGTTAAGATATTTCTCTATTAAAAATGCTAGTAAGAAACAACAAATAAATTGACCTGTAGATTTACAACTATATTTTCTCAATCAGATCCTTGTGCACTCTTATGTCTTTACTTCAATTCTTCATTATCCACTGGCTTCAATGCTTCATCAAATCCTTCTTTTCCCACTCAGAATCTCTTTGTTCCTTCTTCATTGTAACAATCAGTGACCCTTCAACCATTCAATTTGTCATCCATTTGTCCATACAAGATCATCCTTTATATAGACAAATGTTTCCTCTTATTCTTCTCTATCACATTTTTCTTTGATCAATCTTAACCGTCCAATTCATTATACCTTGAATCTGGATCTTGGTAACACATTTTCTTTTCACCTAGGAACTTGTTCCATCTCTTTCTCCACTTAGATCTTTTCATAGATCTTCATCTTGAATTTTCCTATCTATAGATCTCTTGTAACTAACTTTCCTCATCATTCTGATAATCTAGCTCATCATATATAATCATTAAATATCGATTCAATTCTTATTTAATATATATTCCTTGCTTGGTCTTCTCCATTTAAATTTTGGTTACATCGTTTGGTGCCTTGAGTCCTTTTTTCTTTACTGAGTGATTTCCTTTTGTCTTTACCTTACCGAGTGACTTTTCCTGCTCAATAGCCAAAAATATTTTCCTTGCCAACTTGTCAAATCTTCATCACCATTCTTTACCAACTTAATATAATCATATGTTAGGTAGAAAAAAATTATATCAACACAATCTAATCATTGTTTGATCTGTATCAGTTGCCCAATTAAGTTCTTCAAATTCACAATATCTCATTTCTTATTTTCCTTAACTCAATCACCTTATATCATATACCAAATGATATGGCAACATAATATAAGCTAGAAATCAATTGCTTAACATCAATGACAAGACAATAAATGATCTAACCTTTCTACTATCATCATGTATTCTTCTTATCTTGGTTGGTCTTCATCATCATCTCCATTAGATAATCAATATTCAACATTACTATCAATTATAGTAACAACAACCATCACCCAACTGGTGACTGTAATACCCCAAAAATGGGCTATAGGTTCATTAACCTCCTATATCGACACATCAAATGAAATTGATACAAAAGTCCTAACCTAAGGCACATCTTCACATTGAAATCCTAATTGATTTTATCTTAATTCTACATTAGGGAATATTTCCTAAATATTCCTAATTTATCTAATTATCTTTAATTAAATATTATTTGGTGATAAATGTTATTATTTATCCTAAAGTTGATCAATTGAATATGATGAATATTTAATTAATTAATTTAATTCTACCACATAATTATTTAATTAGATTTAATTGCATTTATTCCTAATTAATAGTGTTTTTATTTTGACAATAAATCAAAATCCCTACAAACAATCAATTGGATATTTATTTAATTGATTTAAAATCAAAGTTGTCAAATTTAATGATTTAATTGGAATAAAATTTGATTTAATAATTGATTAACCCATAAATCAATTGTTTTAATCAAAATCTGTTAAGTGGAAAATAAATCACTTTATTTATTAAATTAATTCATATTAAATTATGCATAATCACAAAAGCAGTCAACTTTAAAACAATTGCTAATTTCAATTTGTAAACTTTCTAAAACTCAACATCTGATGATGAGTTGAAAGAAAAAATTAAAACTCTATTTTGAGATAAAAACTATTTTTTCATGATTTTATGAGTTTATTTAATCTTAATTTCTTGTTAACTCAAAAATCAACCTGAGTTTATCAAGAGTGATTTATGATTTTTCTCAATGCATCCTCAAGCCCTGGATTTCTATAAAAACAAGGCTCAACTCTTCATCTCATACCTCTCAAAAAAATCTCAAGCTTTCAAGCTCTCTAAATCCCTCAAGGTTTCAATCTCATCAACACCTTGAAATTGCATCCTCACTCTGGCGAATTCATGACTGAAAAATCAATCTTTTGCAAATCAAGGCTATTGTGAGATTTTCATTTATTGTTTTGAGCATTCATAGTTTCATATCATAGATTTTTAGATGCATTCATAGCATTTCTTAGATTAAATTTGCATTCAAACTCAATTTCATACATTATAGCTTAGATTCATACAGTTTCTCATTCTTATTACATAGAAAATACAAAAATATAGATTAATTAGCATTCATATTTCATTGTTTTCATCATCTTAAATCCTTCGTTTAGGTTTTGCATTGTCACTGATCTCGATTTCAATTTGATAACATCATACTTGCACCTACTAGAAGGTAGTAAATCGTCTGGTTAGCATAGTTTCAATTACTTGCAAATTTTGATTTTTGCTAACCTCTAATATTTTACTGAAGTGTTGTGTCTACAGCTAGGTAAAAAATTCACACACACATTTTTGGTGTCCACCATGGGGTCTTGAAATGGGTTTCCATTCTATTCTATCAAATTTCTATCATTTTTCTCAAACCCACGACCACGAGGTTAATTTTTGTGAGTTTTGTGATAAATTTCTGGGCTGTTTTTCCAGAAATCTAACTGATGTTTTTATTGGTACATGCACATATGACATGATGAAGATCCAAAATTTATATTTCTGGAAAGGTATTTGAGTTATCTTTTATTTTCCATTGGTTTGGATTAATTTCATTTTGATTTGCAAAAGTTATGATCATTTTAGTGAAGAATGGTCTGAACCTGATTTTATGAAATCCGACTGATATTTTTATTGGTACATGCACATATGACATGATAAAGATCCAAAATTTATATTTCTAGAAAGGTATTTGAGTTAGCTTTCATTTTCCATTGGTTTTGATTAATTTCATTATGATTTGAAAAAGTTAGTATTAATTTAGTACAGACTAGTCAAAATCTATTTTTTAATGACAACAAATTTTTTGATTATCAAATGACATATTATCTTTGACTAACCTGATTTTCTACCATGTGGGGTTGACAAGTTGTGTTTCTTTTTTATGGATTTTTATAAAAGTAGGTTTCATGTACAAGAATGGGTAAGATTTTCATAACAGTGGTTTGCAGGTGCAGGTGCAGGTACGTCTTATTGGTACAAAAGATAGAAGACAAATGCTCAAAATAATAAATGAAGGTTCCTCCAATGAAATAGCAAGTAGAATCCTTTTTTCGAATCAAAATAAAAAATAAGATCATTTATATTATTCACTACTTGCATAATCAACCTTCAATCATCATAAAAATCACTATTCAACTATGCAAGGTATATTCTGGTCATCACGGCGTTGATGTTATGATGCTTATACAAATTGCAATATTAAAATGGACATGATATTCAGGTCAACCTGGCATTTGTGCCTTGGTGCTTATATCTACTCTGACATTCCAAAATAAAATCAATATTCATATGTCCATGGTTGCCTAACCAGTGGGTGTTGTATGGATTCTTGCACATACAAATCAATATTGATATATCTATAGTTTCATAACTAGTGGGCGTTGTATTGATTTATCTAGTTACCTAAAAAGTTCAATGATGATAACAAATCGACACATGATCAATGACTAGGTCCTAGGTCTTAGGTTTGCATTTCATTCTGCATTTCATTTTGCACTTTGCATGATCTCACAAATTGTTTGAACACTTAAACGATTCTTCAAAACCAAAAATGCTAAACATGACACAACGACTGAGCATTATATGAAGTTTCCTCCAACGAAACAGCAAGTAGAATCCTTTTTTGGGATCAAAATTGAAATCTAAGATCATTTATATTGTCTGACTGCTTGCATAATCCACCTTCAATCACCATAGAAATCCATTTTTCAACTTAACTGACTATCTTACATCAAACTATCAAAATTTCAACTTGGTCAACTATGGTCAACTCATGGTTTAACCTAGTCAAACTTGGTCTCCAGGACCTCAAAATGATGCAGAAAACATTCTTGGACGTGTACAACCACTTCTCAAATCAATTAACATACTTTTGAACTATATAACACTGACTTTTCTTGTCAGATTTCAATTTTATCCCGAAGGGGGCATGGTATTGCACATCATTCAAGTCTGTAAATCTAAATCTGTAATCAAATCTTTCCTCAATAATCAAGACAAAAACCACATCTAGTTGGTGACTCATCAAAATTCCTCATCGCTTGGGTAAAATCTATCATCGCTTTGGGCATATCAGATTCATCGAGATCCATATCAATATAGTATCCTAAATCTATCTTGTAAACTGTATCAGCTTTTCATAACCATCGGTTCTTTAGTGTTATTTCTTTGGTTCTTTGTAACTGATGGGTTCAGGATGTGCTACCAATATGATTCATACAAGGACATTCGGGTCTGGAATCGGTCACTCACTTCTTCACAATCATAAGGTTTAGAATCAGGTGTTTTGGCACTTTTTCGTAATCACCAGTTCATTGTTGTTATAGTTGACATTATCTAGGGTCATTCAAAACCTAAATCTTAAATCTTGAATCTTTAAATCTTTCAATCAATTTCTGTCTCGTAATTGTTTCATCTTTCAAAACAAATCAATTTCATACATCTTTATCATACATATACTATCTTTGAACCACTGCGCTTCACACAGTAATTCAAAGAGGGGCAAAATGTAATACCCCAAAAAAGGGCTATAGGTTCATTAACCTCCTATATCGACACATCGAATGAAATTGATACAAAATTCCTAACCTAAGGAACATCTTCACATCGAAATCCTAATTGATTTTATCTTAATTCTGCATCAGGGAATATTTCCTAAATATTCCTAATTTATCTAATTATCTTTAATTAAATATTATTTGGTGATAAATGTTATTATTTATCCTAAAATTGATTAATTGAATATGATGAATATTTAATTAATTAATTTAATTCTACCACTTAATTATTTAATTAGATTTAATTGCATTTATTCCTAATTAATATTGTTTTTATTTTGACAATAAATCAAAATTCCTTCAAACAATCAATTAGATATTTATTTAATTGATTTAAAATCAAAGTTGTCAAATTTAATGATTTAATTGGAATAAAGTTTGATTTAATAATTGATTAACCCATAAATCAATTATTTTAATTCAAAATCAGTTAAGTGGAAAATAAATCACTTTATTTATTAAATTAATTCAGATTAAATCATGCACAATCACAAAAGCAATCTACTTTAAAACAATTGCTAATTTCAATTTGTAAACTTTCTAAAACTCAGCATTTGATGATGAGTTGAAAAAAAACTAAAACTCTATTTTGAAATAAAAACTATTTTTTCATGATTTATGAGTTTATTTATTCTTAATTTCTTATTAACTCAAAAATCAACCTGAGTTTATCAAGAGTGATTTATGGTTTTTCTCAATGCATCCTCAAGCCCTAGATTTATATAAAAACAAGGCTCATCTCTTCATCTCATACCTCTCAAAAATCTCTCAAGCTTTCAAGCTCTCTAAATCCCTCAAGCTTTCAATCTCATCAACACCTCAAAATTGCATCCTCACTCTGGCGAATTCATGACTGAAGAATCAATCTTTTGTGAATCAAGGCTATTGTGAGATTTTCATTTATTGTTTTGAGCATTCATAGTTTCATATCATAGATTTTTATATGCATTCATAGCATTTCTTAGATTAAATCTGCATTCAAACTCAATTTCATACATTATAGCTTAGATTCATACAGTTTCTCATTCTTATTGCATAGAAAATACAAAAATATAGATTAATTAGCATTCATATTTCATTGTTTTCATAATCTTAAATCCTTCATTTAGGTGTTGCATTTTCACTGATCTCTTTTTCAATCTGAGAATATCATACTCGCACCTACTAGAAGGCAGTAAATCACCTGGTTAGCATAGTTTCAATTACTTGGAGATTTCAATTTTTGCTAACCTCTAATGTTTTACTGAAGTGGTGTGTCTACAACTAGGTACACAATTCACACACATGGTGACTAGGAATAAAAAACAAATACAAAAATAGTAACAAAGGTCCACCAACAAACAAACTTCTTTAGGATGATGTAAGATTACCAAGGACCCAAGATGGTCATGCATCAGACCCTTGGGGTATGAAAATATTTTCCATGAGAGAAGTTCATGAAAATTTGAAAGAAAAAGGGATAATATCTCATACTTATTCTTCATCCACCAATCATCCTCACCTATAGCCTATAATGCCTTCCTTCTATGATCAAGGAGGTACTAAAAATGACTCAGATCCAATTTTCCATCAGACCCAACCTTAGGCTCATCTCTCTGATCTTCTCTTAATCTTCTACAAAGAGTTAGATTCCTCACCTCCTTTTCATCATCCATCAAAGGAAGTAATCTATACCTCTTACCATTCTTTTTAATGGTAATCACATTAATTCTACAATTACAACCAACCTCTCTGTCATACTACCAAGGTCTTCCATGTAAAACATGGCATTCACTCATATCCACTATGTCACATAATATTACATCTTTATAAGAACCAATGCAAAAATTCACCATGCACTATTCCCTTACTTCCACCACATGATCATCATGCAACCAACCAATCCTATAAGGATTTGGATGCTTAAGTCTCCTCAAACCAAGCTTCTACACCATCTCCTTAAAAAAGAAGTTATCAATGCTGCCACCATCCACTATCACCTTACAACACTTGTCTCATGCCTTGCATCTAGTACTAAATAAAATCTTCCTCTGACAAGGTTTTTTCTCCCTATTCATCATAAACCTTCAGAGAACAAGAGCTTCACCATTTTCAAAAGCATTGTCTAATTCACCTAAATATGGTCAACTTTCATCATTCACATAACCAATCATCTTTTCTTCCTTACATTGAAAAGATAGGTGACCTTTCAAGCCACACTTAAACAAAGTAGCCATAAACTCTTTACCACCATTACCTTCCTTAGGTGCAACTGGTTTAGCTTCTTTCTCAACTGTTTTCTTGCCCTTATCACTACCAAAAAATTTCTTTTACTTTTCCTCTAGAGTTATTTTGGTGTTTCCTATTTAACTTATCTTCTTCCTTTAGTGCATAATGATAAGACTACTTAACTGATCTACTTTTTAGCATACTTAGCTCATATTGAATATTAAACCTCAAACCATTCACATACCTAGCCACCTTCTCCTTAGAAAGTTCTTTGTGACCAAATATAATGGTTACCTTGTAAAATTCTTCAGTGTAATCCTTTATAGTTAGATCCTTCTTCTTCAAGTTCTACAACCTCTTGAATAAATTTAATTCATAGTCTTCATGTATGAATTTATCCTTCAACTTTGTAACCATCAACCTCCAATGAGTGATCTTCATTTCACCTTCTTCCTCTCTATCCTTTTGCAATTATTTCCACCACAAAGATGCATGACCTTTCAACTTTGTATGTGCTAACCTTACTCTGAAAGGATTTTAAATGTCTTCTAACTCAAATTAATCTTCTAACTCACCTATCCAAAAAATCAAGTCTTATGGATTCAATGTAACTGATAAATTAGACACTTCCAACCTATAACCAATTCCTAGTCTTTCCATAGGTCTCAACAACTGGTCAGATCCATCACTTCTAACAAATCTAGCACCATCTGGATCTCTAAATCCTTCTACAGCTTCCTCAAAACCATCATTAGATCCAAGATTCCTTTGCAATACAACAACAATATTCCTAATCCCTTTCATGACCTCATTTTTCAAAACAGTCATCTCATTCCTAATCTCAACTCAAAGATCTTCCTTCATCTTCTCCATCAGCCTAGGATTTAGTCTTGGCAACATCCTTCTATATCTTGATGTAACTTCCTCCAATCAAAGATCCAACTGACCAAGATGATACCCTATCCCAAATAACTCCCTAGTCCTCAATAATAGCCAAACTAGTAGAAAATATTTCCTAACCACCTCGCACAAGTTATATGATGATGTAGGCTAGATCCTCATTTTTTCCACCCCACAAACATCAAATATGTAACTTCACAAGTTTAGGACACTAGATTTGCAATCATAGGAATGAACTTTTCTCTAATACCACTTGTTGTAGTCAAGGCCAAAGAATCCCCATAGGATATGTCAAATCTTACAGCAAGAATACAACATAGCAGAAAACAAAAAGAAAAAGAAAGATGAAACCAAATAAGAAGTCATTTATTATCAAGAAAACATCCAAATACATGCAACATGTCAAGATGTAAGGGCTTCCCAATTTCAATGTCTATAAGGAAAACAAGACTCAGATCTTCATCCTGATCTATCTCATCTACCTTTTCCCAACTACCACTCCCCCTAAACTTGAATCACTACCTAGCTTAAATACAAGATTGTAAGCCGCAAGTTAGCTTATCTAATCACAATCCCCAAGAACAAGAAAATGGTTTACATAATGATAAGTCAAGACCCAAATCCCTAAGAAAAACCTCTAATGAATATAACATAACATGCACTCCCCTAAGGAATTTGGCTTCACATAGAAAACCTCAAAATCCACACCGCATGCTTCCATCACTTTGACTCTTCCACCACAATCTAGATCTTGCCAATCTAATTGTTAGAATAGCCACCCAAGATAGGACCAGACCCAAAAAATGAAACACCGATCATATTGGGAACATAAGGATGCACAATCCCAAATATAGGTCCACACTAGTTCCAACAACAATGATCCTTGACTACACACACTAGAACACAATGATCACCAACCACATGGAAACAAATCAATAAGTGAACACCACTAAACTAGTGACTTGATGAACATAACCAGTCAGAAAAGATCAATCCAAATGTCCCAAACCACACAACCTAAATAGGTTTGATTACACACATAGAATCCTTAAGCACTAAGGAACCCACTATTTCCTCCATGCCAGTCTAAGATCCACACAGATCAACCGATCATGGAATCTCTAAAAAATGTCAGGAACAAGAAACTACATCTCAGTCTCAGTCACATAATTTACCATAAATCATACACAGTAACTCCTAAAGAGTTTTTATCAAAGGTAACTATTAAAAATGATCCCATGAACATCACATCACAAGTGCATTCATAGAAGATCCAAAGAACTCAATTGAAGAAACAATTACCCAATTGGTGACCATGAATAGAAAACAAATACAAAACTAGTAACACAGGTCCACCAACAAACAAACTACTTTTGGATGATGCTAGATTTCCAAGGACCTAAGATGCTCTTACATTAATTTGAGTGAGTTACATTTTTTTTTGTGAAGACTAATTATAAGATAGAGATGAGGAATTCAATAGAGTTAGTTGCTGAGTTTTGAGCATAAGTTGGTTGCAAGATGGAATCATGTTATGCGAGCTTAAGACATGGAAGAAGAAATAAGATATAGTACATTATATTATTTGTGGCTTGATTGGGTTATGATAATGTCAATGCTAGTATATGAAACATGGATAATTTATTTTGTGAGCTAACTAGGTGGTGTAACATGTCCATGGATTGATGAGAAATAATTGTGGATCTTGGCATGTAAATTAATATTTATAATTGTTTTATATGTTTATGTTGTACCATGTGTGCCTTAGCATTAGATAATGTAATTGTTTGTGCATTGGGGAATCCCTAATAGGCTGACCTAATTGACATTTGTAACTTGTATAAAGGAGATTAATTTATCTAATGTAATGTAAGGAATATGTATGGGAGATATACATGATTGTGCATGGGAGTGTTATAATCATGGTAGAGCTAAAGATAAGAGGTATGAGTGGAATCTATGATCATTCATTATGAACTTCAAAGGAACTATTAAGGAAAGTAAGTTATTATCATTCAATTCAATCATTTGAATAGTAAGTTCACTTCATTATATTTGGATGGTGATTCTTGAAGGTGGGTTTAACCTTCTCCTTGGACAAGTGTTACTCTTTGTTCTCATCAACTCCTAATAAGTTTGAAGAATATTTTCACAAGGTTTTTTTCTTTAATAGGATTGTTGTACTAGATGTATTGTATCAGCTCCTAATAGAGATAAGTCTCCTAACATGGACATTTTTAAAACTAGTGCACTATCTTTTGGGTTCCATCCCCATCAGGGTTTTTACCTTAATAGGGTTTTCCTTGAGAACTAAATTCTATGTGTTATGGTGTTGTTATTTATCTTGTTCATATTTTTTAGCATGACTATATTATTAATTTATGATCTGATTCAGAATTTCAAAGTTTACAATTATTACACATAGCTAATTCACCCCCCTCCCCTCTTAGTTGTGTGATTTTTCTTTCTATTGCTAACAAGCCATGCCAATATTGACCATGGGTAGTTATAGAAGCTGAAAAATGGGAGAATGTATCTCACAAGATTTCCCAATTCTACTCCAACACCACCTCTTTTAGTACCTACACCCATAGCCAAGGTAATAAAAGTAGTAGCGTCAGAGATTGGATTAATTTGAAAACTTATGAAAATGTCTATACTTTCACTAAAGGATTTCAATATTGTAAGGAAACTTAGGTGCAGAAACAGCTTCCTACGCTAATCTCTATAGGAGAGTATTGTGAAAATTCTTTTAAATCCTTACAATTTCAGATTCGTTAACTACTTTAACAAAGACATTGCAACCACATACCATACATACAGAAAAATAGAGAATGACACAATGATATACCCTAGGGAAACCTTTCGGTAAAAACCCCAGCACTCCAAAACCTGCACAATGTATTAATCAAAACTATTACAGCTTACAATACACTTGCAATGCAAGTTCTTTTAGAAGATTTCTAAACCCTTGAAGACAAATCATGGCAGCATAAAATGTTCCAACAATACACTCACATCACTTCTCTTCACAACCCTAAAAAATCTTATATCATGCGCTTAACTTTTTAGGGCTACTCCCAAAGATAACCGTATTAGAGTTTTACCATTCTCTGAGAAAATAGGAACCACAAAAAAAATTTCAGGCCGATGCCCCGAACCCCACAATTGGGGAAGAGTGTATAGTACTCAAATTTATCAGTTGCCACATGTCTTCACCTATCATTGAATCTTCCTGACATAGCTCTTACATGTCATAGGAATCCATCATAACCGTTTTAGCCATGATCTCCTTACACATAATTCAAGATGCCGACACATCAACATTATTTGCAAGAAATACATTTTACAAAACAAATAATAAGAATAGGAATTATCCAAGGTTGAGACACCTTATTCCTAACATTCTCCCACTTTTCGAACACCTTGTAAGAGCAACAGGAACATAACAAGAACTAACCGCTATAGGCCAAAAGGCCCATAGACTCCAAACACCATCTGAACTTCTCAGTGCCCACTGGTTTCGTTAATGCATCTACAACATTCTTCATAGTATCTACCTTCTCCAAATTTACCTTTCCATCTTCCACCATATCTCTCACAAAGTGAAACTACACATCAATGTGCTTCGTTCTGGCATGGAAAGTTGGATTCTTTGCAAGGCAAATAGCGCTCTGACTGTCACACCAAATAGTAATCTATGCTACATCAACACCAACATCAAAACACAATCTTCTAAGCCAAATGGCTTCTTTACAAGCATGAGTAGCAGCCATGTACTCAGCTTTTGTAGTGGACAAAGCAACCACAGGTTGTCGCTTACTCATCCAATTAATGGCACCACCAAACATAGTGAACACATAAACACTGGTGGATCTCCTGCAGTCAATATCACCTGCCCAATCTAAATCCACAAACCCATGAATACAAACTGAATGCGGAGATCCATAAGAGTTACCATGATAACATATGGAGTAATCTGATGTACCCCTCAAATATCTAAATACTTGCTTAATTGCATCCCAATGTACCCATCCAAGGTTAGCCATAAACCAACTCAGGACTCCCACTACTTGGGCAATGTCTGGTCTAGTACAGACCATAGCATACATAAGACTGCCAACTACACTAGCATAAGGTACTTTACTCATGTCCTCCACCTCACTAGGAGATTTTGGACAATCATCTATAGATAACTTTGTTCCCATAGAAATAGGAACACATAGTGGTCTACAATCTGCCATGCTGAACCTGTCCAACACAGACTTCACTTACTTACTCTGACTCAACCAAAGTTTTCTGTTAGACCTATCTCTACTGATTTCCATACCCAAGATGTACCTAGCTACCCCAAGATCTTTCATCTCAAACTGTGCTGACAAATAAGATTTAAAATCAAAAATCATACCCTTACCCTTCCCAAACAGCAACATATCATCAACATATAATGCAACAATAAGAAGGCGATCATTTTCAACTCTAAAATAAACACAATGATCTAATTTTGATCTTACAAATCCAATTGACAACACAAAGGCATCAAAATTAAGGTACCACATCCTAGGAGATTGCTTCAAACCATATAGAGATTTCTTTAATCTACAAACTAAGGATTCTTTACCTTTAACAATGTAATGCTCAGGCTGTGACATATAAATTTCTTCCTCCAAATCACCATGAAGTAAAGCTGTCTTCACATCCATCTATTCTATCTCTAAATCATATGATGCAGCAAGAGATAACAGAAATCTAATGAATGTCAACTTTGCAACAGGAGAGAATATTTCACCATAATCTATTCCCTCTACCTATGAATACCCCTTTGTAACCAATCTAGCTTTATACCTTTCAACACTGCCATCTGTACAGAATTTCTTCTTGAACACCCATTTACAACCAACAGATTTTCTCCCTTTAGGAAAAGGTACAAGGTCCCAAGTTTTGTTTTTCTCCAATGAAGCTATCTCATCATCCATAGCCTCAATCTAGGAACCTGCATCTTCCATGCCCAAAGCCTCTTTCATAGATCTAGGCTCATTAGTGTTAGTAATCAAAGAAAAGGCACAACTAGAATCTAACATAGAATAACCAAACCTTTCTAGTTTCTTTCTTTTTCTCGTGGATCTCCTCAAGGGCTGTGGTTGAGGTTGTTCTTCCTCTTCTTCTGAACTATCAGAGCTATTAGAGCTCTCCTCATCATTAGGCCCAACATGGTCTCTCTGTTCAGTCTTCTCAAGGGTAGGAGGCAACTGAACAACATCTTTTTCTTTTTCTTTTTCATCTGGTTGTAGCACAATAGGAGAAGATGTTAGCTCTCTAAAAATAACATTTCTACTATACAACACCTATCTAGTCACAGGATTCCAAAGCTTGTATCCTTTCACACCAGCACTGTATCTGATGACAATACATTTAACAGCTTTGTTTTCAAACTTAGATCTTTTCTCCTTTGGAACATATGCATAAGCTTCACAACCAAAAACATGAAGATGTCTAATTGAAGGCTTCTTACCAGACCACACCGCCATGGGTGTCTTACCAACAAGGGCTGATGTAGGAGATCTGTTAACCAGATAGCAAGTAGTTGTCACAGCTTCAGCCCAAAACCTTTGTTCTAAACCAGCTCCACTAAGCATACTCCTAGGCTTCTCCATCAGTGTCATGTTCATTCTCTCTGCAACTCCATTTTTTTGTGGGGTATAAGGAGTTTTCTTATGCCTCTTGATACCTTGTTCTTTACATAACTGTTCAAACTCTGCTGAGCAAAACTCACCACCATTGTTAGTTCTCGCACACTTAATCTTCTTACTAGTCTAATTTTCTACAAGAGCTTTAAATTCCTTGAACTGACTAAAGACTTGTGTCTTACTTTTAAGGAAATAAATCCATGTCCTTCTACTATAATCATCTATGAAAGATACAAAAAATATAGACTTGGAGATTGAAGGAACTTTTACAGGACCAAATACATCAGAATGAATAAGATACAAAACATCAGAAGATTTGTGAGAACTAGAGTAAAAATGAACATGATTTTGTTTACCATAGACACAGTGTTCGTAGACGTTGAACTTGAGATTGCAATCATTTAACCCCTCAACGAGATTTTTATTTTTTAGGGTTTTGAGACCCTTTTCACCAATGTGGCCAAATCTCATATGCCACAACATTGTCTTTTCTGTAGGAAGCTTACCTTCCGAAGTGTTTGCACTACCATCAGAACCAATAGCCACAGACTTCTTCACTGCTTGTTAAGATGGTGAGGATGAAGAACTATTACATAGAGGAATACATGCATCTAGCTAAAATAACGTACCTCTCCTAGTACACCTTGCAAGCACTATCGATCCTCTCATCATCTTGCATCCTTCTTTCGAAAAAACAACTTTCACACCTACATCATTCAGCATACTTACAGATAATAGGTTTCATGCCAAACCTGAAATGTGCATAACTTCGTTGATTCCCTTTACTCATCCATCAAGAAATTTGATAGTGACCCTTCCATGTCCAACTATCTTTAGGTGAGAATCATCACCCAAGTACACCTTTCCACCATCAAACTATTCATATTTTGAGAACCAGTTTCGATGAAAGGTCATGTGAAAAGATGCACCTGAGTCAACCAACCACACATCATCAGATGCATGGGCTGCCAAAGCTACGATGAATGCATCACCATCTTCTTGAGATCTTTCTGAAGATAAATCTTAACCTTTCTTCTTCTTCTTTAGCTCTTTACAGTCTTTATGAAAGTGCCCAGATTTATCGCAGTTCCAACATTTTGCCTTGGACTTATTGGAAGTCTTTGACTTCCCACGAGATTTGGATCTACCCTTATTGTCAAACTTATTGTCATTTTTCTTCCCTCTTTTAGTGGATCTCCCATGAATAGCAAGGGTTTCTTTTTCCAAAATGGAAGACTTTCTCCACATCTCCTTTGATAGTAGCGAAGACACCGCATCATACATTTTGAAGGTGACTAACATGCTTCCGAGAGCCATCACAAGATGGTCCCATGAATCTGGTAAAGAACAAAAAAGTGTGTAGCAACGATCCTCCTCCTCTAACTTCACACCAGCTGATGTCAACTCTGCAGCCAGTAGATTAAATGCATTTAAATGATCTGTTAAGGATCTGCCTTCCTCCATTTGTAGAGAGTACAACTTCTTCCTCAAGAACAACTTGTTCACCAGAGATTTGGCCTGATACATGGCTGCAAGTCTTTCCCACAAACTATTTGCAGTTTTCTCATCTAGAACATTCAGAAGAACTACATCGGTTAAACAGAGTCTTATGAGACCCTTAGCTTTACGGTCTTTGATATCCCAATCTGCTTGAGCTATAGTTGCTGGTCTTGTAGCATTTGAAGTTGCTTCTCATCAGTCATGATCTTCCAACATATCTTCCATCTTGAGTTTCCACAACTCAAAATTAGTGCCATTAAATTTCTCCACCTTCATTCTTCCATATGATGAACTTGCCATCTCAATCTGCAAATAAGATTCAGAATGCTTTGCAAAAAAATCCCACTCAAACTTGAGATCAGCTCAAAAAACCCTACCCAACAACTAGGATCAAAAGTTGATCAAGCTCTGATACCAATTGTAAGGAAACTCAGGTGCGGAAATAGCTTCCTACGCTAATCTCTATAGGAGAGTATTGTGCAAATTCTTTTAAATCCTTACAATTTCAGATTCGTTAACTACTTTAACAAAGATATTGCAACCACATACCATACATACAGAAAAATAGAGAATGACACAATGATATACCCTGCGGAAACCTTTCGGTAAAAACCCCAACACTCCAAAACCTGCACAATGTATTGATCAAAACTATTACAGCTTACAATACACTTGCAATGCAAGTTCTTTCAGAAGATTTCTAGACCCTTGAAGACAAATCATGGCAACATAAAATGTTCCAACAATACACTCGCATCACTTCTCTTTGCAACCCTAAAAAAGCTTATATCATGCACTTCACTTTTTAGGGCTACTCCCAAAGATAACCGTATTAGGGTTTTACCATTCTCTGAGAAAATAGGAACCCCAAAAAAAATTTTAGGCCGATGCCCCGAATCCCACGATTGGAGAAGAGTGTACAGTACTCAAAATTATCAGTTGCCACATGTCTTCACCTGTCACTGAATCTTCCTGACATAGCTCTTACGTGTCATAGGAATCCATCATAACTGTTTTAGCCATGATCTCCTTACACACAATTCAAGATGCTGACACATCAACATTATTTGCAAGAAATACATTTTACAAAACAAATAATAAGAATAGGAATTATCCAAGGTTGAGACACCTTATTCCTAACAAATATCCCTTTAACTACCAACAAACCTTCTAATATCAGTTTAACTACAACTCAACATCATGTGGCTTCATTTTTTTATCTTTGTATCTTTCTTCTAATTGAATTATGTTAGACCATGTTGTCATATACTAGAGAACACCTATCTTCTCTATGAAATCTATCCTCAACCTCCTCAATTAAACGAAAACTAGCCTATTGCAAATATTCAAACTAGTAAGATCCATTTATATCCTTGCTGCCTTGGAAATATAATTCACATTCCTCAAAATATTAAATGGTGCTATCCATTTTCTGAACTTGCAGAATTTTCCTCATATAGTTGTGTTGAAAAGATAGTCTACATAAAATAGATTAGGTAAGATCTCACTCTTTTGATGTCAAATACTTAATTATAAAAAATTGAAATCTCCTGCTTTATTTTTATTCTTGATTACTCAAGCTTCACAAATAGTAGGTTGGATGTCATACTAGGTATGTGTTAGGAATGGGAACACTAAGAGAGGGGGTGAATCAATGTTCACTATACCTTTATGATTTCTTAACTCTTGAATCTTAACTTGATTGCTTAAGTACTGATATGAACATCAAAGTAAGCAAGATAAAAAATCATAACACATAACACCAATATGGTTACAGGGAAACCCAAATAGGTAAAAACCCTGGTGGGAATTGACACCTACCATGAACTGCACTAGTGTTTTATGATCATTGTTAGAAGATCTGCAACCTTGTTAGGAGTTGTTCTTTACAATGCTTTTAGTACAGAGACCTAGTCAAAGGTTAGACACTGTTAGGATTCTTTTACAATAACCCTATTAGGGGTGGGGACACACTTTCCTAGAGCTCACTTCTCAAGTGGTGAAGGTTACAACCTTCTAATCTTAGATACACACTATATCTGCTGGATGAACTGCTGATGTGACACTACTTGTCTGATTAGTTCCTTTTGTGCACTAATGCTTTAGCCCCTTTTAAAGCTCTAGCTCATTCTATCTTCACTTCACATGTCTCCTCTCTTCTTATCTTATCTCTATATCCACTTCCATGCATTATTACGAAGGCGCATCTTATATTTATATGCGCTAACAAAACAATTAACTAGGTCGGCCTATAACTGATTACATACAATGTTTTGAAGTGAATTGGCTCAAGTGTGTTTACAAAAAAAGAAGTTTACATGTCTAAAACCTAATTAAAATAGGTGCATATCCTTTTCAAGACATTATTATAATTGCTAATCAAAATACTAACAGTCAGCTGCATACTCTGTTCTGTTCTGGCATTCACTGTCTGTACCACTTCAACTGACTATATCTTCATCATGTGTCTCATCTGATCATGATCCCTTACACTTAGCATGAATACACACTTACCAGCTTAACTTCAAGGTTGTATACCATAACTCAGTCATACACATGTGCGCTGACGCTCTGATCTATTGGTGCTCTACTAACTACCTAGTCTTCTATACTTAGCCATATTCTGACCTTATGATAATGTGCGCTAACTCCAAAACTCTATATGACTTTGTTTCCATAATGAAAACACTATATCTAGTCATATACAATAGTATAGTGAACTTTCCAACAATCTCTCCCTTTTTCATTAATGGCAACAAAGGAATACGGTGAAGTTACTAACTTTACCCTTATACAAAATTCTTTAATGTATACTCTATCTTATATCTCCCTTATACTCTGTACTATACATCTTCTTTACATCATATATAATATTCCATATTCTACATACAATACTCCCCCTTTGATATTAATGACAAAGGTGCTCAAAAAAGTGTATCTACAAGTACTTACAAAGAAAGTACATCCAAATAAGCAATCTGCAAGTTCTAGATCTCTTGTTTCCAAAATGTTATCAGTGCATTGACAGTCTATAGATGGGAACATAAGGAATATGTCAGCTTATCCATCTTTTTCAAGTTTTTACTCAAACCTTGATCATATGTCACCATAGTGGCATCGATCTCCTTGATGTTCTGATTAAGTACATCTAGAGAGGGTGCAAGAGCATTCCTGAGTTGTGTTTTCCTTGCCCTTAACTTCGACATTTCCTTCTCAACCTTTTGTATTTTTTATATCTACCCCTGGTATACATTATTACACATGTTTACATTGGTGGAGGGATCTTACACTAATTTTCTTACATTATCAATCATTGCTTCTACTTCCTGAATTTTCTTGTAGTGATCAGCAGTCAGCTTATCCTGGATCATACAATCTGTAATGATCTTCCTTCCCTTAGCTACAAACTCTTCCAAGGATGCTTGACCTATCTTCAATGAACTGAGGTCAAGTGAAAAGTTTCCAACTAGTTCTCTCAATCTCTTCTTCATATATTTATCTTCTACAACTTGGGATGCAGATTCTTCCAAGCTAGAAAAGTTTTCTTTGAATTTTGTTAATATGTTATTGACATCATCAACTGAATGAACCTTAGACACTTTCTTTTCTAAAGGTAACGAGCTGTTCAGAATGTTGATTAATTCAACAAACAAAGGGTTCCTCATCACTTTCTTCTCTTTTTCTTTCTCCATAGCAAGGACACTGATCTTAATCAGGTCTTCTTCTCCCCAAGAGTCCAAGCTTGTGGTGTCTGGTGTCAAACTTGACAACAATGATGTTGAGGGTAAGGGAGTGATAGGAGTGTTGTCCATCACTTCTTTCTTTATTCTGATTGGTATTTCAATATATGGCTCATCTGTTGGTTCACTTCTTTTCACCTCTTCTTCTCCTTTCTCCTTTTCTTTTTCTATCTCTTTTTTTGTCTCCTTTTCTTCTTCTTCGCCTATTAGATCCTCTATTAACACTTCTTCTTGTATCTTAGGTGAATTGTCACTACATAGAGTTTCAAACTCTTGTGTGCTTACAAAAGCTTCTTCAAATTTATCCAAGTCATTATCTGTGGCCTCCATTGCTATCTCTACATTATCAATGATGATTGTATCATCTTTTTGTGTCTCAGTCATGGGTCCAAACTTCACTACCTCTGTAGGTGTTACCACTGTAGGGGATGAATCCTGAGGACCTGTTACTAGTACATTGGTGGTCTTTGACTCCTTGGCTTCCTTAGAGGGAACTTGAGTTGAGGGCATAGTAGATGGGTACATGTGCCTATCCAGAAAAACTTTCTCAAAAGCTTTCTAAGTTTATTTTTCTATCAACTCATAGTTCTTATCCATTAAATGCAGAGTTCTTGACTTAGTTCTTAGGTGGGGCTTCACCAGATCTAACAATAATGTTTTCTCTTCTAGGGAACATACAAGGAGGCTTTCATCTACAATCTTTTCTCTTATTCTTAGATCCTCCTCAATACCATGTCTTTCCAAGAATTCCAAGATATTCCACACATTGTTCAGAATTACTATCTTAAGTTCTAAGACTATCTTCTTGAACTTGAGCATGTGTTTAATTATCATTCCATGAACTTATGATTTATCAATCTCACTTTATTTCTCATAGAATTTCCCTACTTGATCAATTCTACCTTCCTCAATAATCCTTATTTTCAACACTTTAAGACTAGGTCTAGAAACTACCTGGGGAGGTTCTTGAGTGTTCTTTTTCTGACTTCTAGTTGTCCACAAGGATGGGTGGCTTGCACCAGTCTCCTTCTTCTGCTTGGTTATTGACTTATACGCAAGAGGTGATGTACCTTTGGGTGTAGGAGAGATAACATCTATTTTACCCTGTTTATCCTTTGGATCATTAGCCTTCTCAATCTTGACTTTCTTCATTTTAGGATCATCATTTTTAGCTTCCACTGTGGATGTGCTCTCAATCTCCAAAGCTATCTTTTCTTCTCTTGATTTGTCAAGATCTTCCTATGTTACACCATGAATTATGAGTATCTCAGATGTAATCTTAGAGGCTTTCCTCTTAGTTGTTGCACTATTTAGAATTGCATCAACTTCCCTTGTCTTTCCTTCATAAGTTCCCCATCTAGGTTCATTAGGGTCCTTAGGTGCTAATAGTAATACTTGTGCATATGCTTCCAAGATTGGTTCTTCTACATCATAACCAAGTGGATGGATCCACTTTATTCTAGGCTCAACTACTTCCATACATGTTATGTCAATTTCTACCATAAAACAAATGTTGTCTTTGTATTTCTCAACAATACTTTTTGGTATCCTATACCTCATCTACATTTTGATCCTGAATGTCTTCAATTCTAGCTCCATGTAGTCCTTCAAAGTGCTCTTAGTAGATGCCTTAAGAGATATTTGAGGCATTGTAGGAATACTTTGTTGGAAAGTTGGCTATACTGATGTATATGACTTAATATAGTGTTGTCATTATGGCAACAAAGTCATATAGTAGTTTGGAGTCAGTGCACTTGATGAGAAGATCAGAAATTGGTTAAGTGTTGAAGACTGGATAGTGTACAGAGTTCTTGTAGCTCAGAGCATTAGTGCACATGCATACGACCAAGTTATGGTGTGCACCCTAGAAGATAAGTTAGTTACACTATATTCATGCTAGTCTATGAGCGTATGATCAGATATGCAAGTATGCGGAAGATACATACATATGAAGTTACACAGCCAGTGAGTGCCAGTGAAGAACAGAGTAAGCAGCCAGCTATTATCATTTTGAGTTTTAGTTATATTCCATTAATGTAAAGGCTATGTGTCTATTGTAATTAGGTTACCAACATGAATATATGTTTGTTTGTAAACACACTTGAGCTAATTCATTTGGAAGTGTTGTATGTAATAGGTCTAAGGGCTAACCTAGTTGTTTATTTTGTATGCATATATAAATATGAGATGTGCCCATTGTATTTGGTATGGAAGTTGATATAGAGTTGTGATAAGTAGAGAAAAAGTGTGCAAAGAGTCTATAAGATGTATTAGAGCTTTGCAAGAGGTCAAAGCATCAGCGCAGCAAAGGAACTAATCTGACAAGCAATGTCATAGTGACAGTTCATCCAGCAAATATAGTGTGTATCTACGATAAGAAGGTTGTAGCCTTCACCACTTGAGTAGTGAGCTCTAGCATAGTGTGTCCACTCCCCTAACAGGGACTATTGTAAAAGACTCCTAACAGGGTCTGATCCTTAACAAGGTCTACTGTACTTAATACATTGTAAAGCAACTCCTAATAGGGTTAAGGATCTTCTAACAAGGATCACTAAACACTAGTACAAAATATTAGTGGGTGTCAATTCCCACTAGGGTTTTTACCTATTTGAGTTTCCCCATAACCATATTGGTGTTATGTGTTGATTTCATGTTTATGTGGATGTTCATTTCAGTACTTAAGCATTTAAGTTTAGTTTAAAGATTAAAGTAAAAAGATAAATATACAATGCACACTGATTCACCCCCCCCCCCCCCTCCCTCTCTGTGTTCTGATTTCTAACAATTGGTATGAGAGCCCTGGTCCTCAGAAAAGAAGTTTAACCACTTGAGGAGATCATGGAAAAAGAAGAAATGAAACATCTAAAAAGAAATCTGGAAGCTTCTCTTGAAGACTTGGACAAATCTGAAATTAGTGATGCTCAATTAGTCATCAAAAGGCTAAGGAAAGATTTGAAATAATGCTCTACCAATGATCTAGGGACAATGATCAAGAAGCTGAATGAAGAAAATAAATCCTTAAAAGAACAACTTGAAGAATTTGATGATAAGCTGACTAACAATTAAGAAGTCTATGATGAACAGGTCAAAGAGAACCTTTAACTAAATGAAGAATTGAGGCAAGCAAACATGGAAATCTTATAACTAAGAAAAACAAGGAAAGCTTGGAATCTAAACTGAAAGAGGCTAAGAATCACATTGATAAATTACACACCAATTATGATTTAATAGAATCTTAATTATATGTAAGAAGAGCTAAAGGAGATACTAGCTGCATTGGATACAATGAAGCACAAAATCAGATTGATAACATGTGAGCAAGAATGAAAGCATCATAAGGCACCTCAGATGCTAAAGAGACTAGAAGTCAGATGAAGGAGCATACTAAACCACCTAAGAATGAGTGCAAGCCTATAGATTGCTCTTATTATGCATGTAACAAGCATGGACACATAGCAAGGAACTATACAGAGGTAAGACCTTTCAATGGTTACTGTTATTCATGCAATAAATTTAGTCATAGAGCTATGAATTGTAAGACAAGCCAAAAGAATAGGACTCATAATCAAAGAAATCAGAATCAATCAAATGTAAGAAGCTCTCAGAATGTTACATGTCAGATATGTAACTATAATGCTCACTCAGCTAAACAATGTAAGATGGTGACCCATGTCAATGCACTGAGGAATATAAGGCCTCCAGTCATTTGTCACTCCTGTAAAAAGGCTAGACATATCTCAAAGTTCTGTAGATCAAGGACACAAGGTCCGGAAAGCCCTAAAATTCCTGAAGAACTAGTTTTGAATCTTGAAACAGAAGTCAATTTTGTGAAAGCTTCAGAGGACGGGAGCTTGATTTAGTCAAAAACAAAGAAGGACAAGGTTGATGAGTATGTATTGGATGCATCCATAGTGGATGCACCCTCTACATCTATATGAATGGCCCTCAGGGTCATAGGGGGAGCTAATTTAGCTCTAGACCCCTACGTGGCTGGTATACTCACTCTTAGAGTATGCACCTTTGGACATAAGCTTTTGGAAACTAGATAAACCTTCATGAAAGAGCACACTAGCTGATTATTTGTAGAATGAAAGATAGAAATTTCCATGTGATAGCCTGGTTTACGCAGCAAGCATTAATGGTAGAATTTTTCACTTTAAGTACATAGAAAGCTTTTTTATTACTCATTGTATTTGAACTCAGAGCAATTGGAGAGTAGAAAGATCTTTAGAAGTTATTGTGAAGACTTGTAGATTGATCTATCAGTGATTAGTAGTACATTTGATCGGTTACAAAAACACTAGTTTGTTGTGCCGATTCAGAAGTCTTCATATTATCTCAGAGAACATTTGGAAAGTGATAAAACAAGTAAGTGATTGCCACTCCCATAGTATTTGATGTTGCAGAAAAGAAAAGATATGTGTTTAAGAAGCATCCATTTAAGTCTACCCTAGATGATTTAGAGGGAGCATTCTCCTGCATGCCTATCAGTGTTATGCATGTCGAAGACATTAGGGCATACATTTACTATAAGAAGGAACTAGTAGGATTGGATAGATTAAGGGCAAACATGGAGACCATGTTAAAACCAGAAAAAACCTTCTTGGATGAATATGCAAAGTGGAATGATCACCCTATAGTGGAGTATGCTACAACATATGAGTTCTATGAGACAGAATGGATTAAAATACTTCTGAGTAGAATTCATGATGACCTATTTTGCATAGGTAATGTGCTAGTAAGAATCACTAGTGACCTAATATATGAGATGACAAGCCTACCTAAGACTGGCACCATCCTTCCTATGGGAAAGGATGTCAGGAAAATTGTTGAGCAAACATGTAAGTCAAGGAGTGATAGGCGCGAGATGAAAAATGAGCCTATTGAGCAAGCTAACATCAAATTGATGTCCATGATACTTGGTTACAGGTTTCAACACATCAGTAGGGTGAATAGTGTGTCTGTAGCCACAATTCTAGTAGCCATTAGACTTGTGAAGGAAGATGGAGAGTTCAATTTGTGTGAGATCTTGTGTGCATAGTTGATTGATAACATCAAGGCAATCAAGCATGATAAGACCAAGATACTCAGGTTTGGGTCGATGATCATTTACATGTACCTTCATATAGTTGAGAAAGTATCAAATTCATATTTGGACATGTCCATTCCAACCATGACATAGATATCTTACAAGGCATCCACTAAGATTACATTGAGAGATTACATAACATTGGAGTTGAAGACCTTTAGGGCCAAGATGCAAATGAGGTACATAATTCCAGAAAACATTGTTGAGAAATACAAGGATACTATTTGTTTTATGGTTGAAATAGATACAACATGCATGGAGGCATTTGTACCTAGAAAAAAGTGGATTCATCCACTTGGATATGAAGTAGATGAACAAGTTTTAGAAGCATATGCTCAAGTATTTCTTTCAGCTCCTACTAACCCTAATGAGCCAAGGTAGGGAACTTATGAGGAAAAGATGAGATATAGATGATAAACTTAACAATGCCACAACAAAAAGAAAGGTTTCTAAAGTCACCTCAGAGATCTTGAGAATACATGGAGTGTCTCAAGTAGATCTAGACAAAGAAAAAGAACAAAAGATTGCTTTGGAATTAGAGAGCACAGATGTAGCAAAGGCAGAATCACATGATCCCAAATTGAAGAAGGTAAAGATAGAGAAATCTAATGAACAGAAGGATAAAACTGATGATAATCCCTCTATGCCCAAGGAAACCATTGACCCTACTACTCCTCTAGAGTATAAGATAATGGAAAAGAGGAAGAAAGAGGTTGGCACCAATCATCCATTATCATGAGAAACAAGAAGAAAAAACAACACTCAATCTCCTCCTGAGGTAGGTTTCAGACCTAGTTTAAAAGTGTTGAGTACAAGAATCATAAATGAGGGAAGACTGGATCAGGTAGGGAAGTTCTATGATAAATACAAAGAAATTGAAGAGTCAGAGATTCATGGAATAATCATAAAGCATATGATCAAGTTCAAAAGGACAGTCTTGGAACTAAAAACAATGATTCCAAACAAAGTTTGGAATATCCTAGAGTCATTGAAGAAACAATTCATTAAAGAAGATCTTAGGATAAGAGAAAAGATCCTAGATGAAAGTCTACTAGTATGTTACTTAAAAGAAAAATCACTATAGTTAGATCTGGTGAAGCCTCACCTCAGGACCAAGACAAGAACATTGAATATAATGGATAAAAACTATGAATTAGTTGCCAAAGAAATAGAGACAACCTTTGAAAAGGTCTTTATGAACAGACACATGTATCCACCTTTTGCACCCAAGGCACAAGTATCCATAAAGGAATTCAAGGTGGTAGAGACCACTAATGCATTAGTAAGAGGTCCTCAGGATTCAACACCTATAGTGGAAACACAATTAGAGGCAAACAAGTCTATGCCCACTATAGAGTCAGAAAAAGACAACACAATTATCAATGATAATGTGGAGATAGCCATGGTGGCCATAGATAAGGATCTGGACAAGTTTGAGTAAGCTTTTTTCAGCACTCAAGAAGCCAAAATTCTTTGTGGTAGAAATTCTCCAAATCCACAAGAAATTTTGATTGAGGACATCACAGAAAAAGGAGAAAAGATAGAAAAAGAAATAGAAAAAGAAGAAGAGAGTAATGAACCATCAGTTGAAGTAGTCAAGGTAAATCAAGAAGTGATGGATAGAACTCCCATCACTCCCTCAACAGCATTGTTGTCAATTTTGACACCTAACACATCTAGTTTGGACTCATGGAGAGAAGAAGATCTTATAAAATTCAGCATCCTAGCCATGGAAAAGGCCAAAGAAAAACGAGTAATGAGGAATCCCCTCCTAGTAGAATCAGTAAACATTCTAAACAATTTGTTTCCAGAGGACAAGAAAGTGTCAAAGATACACTCTGTTGATGATGTAAGTACAGTCATCTCACATTTCAAAAGTAATTTCTCAATCCTTGAAGAAACTGCATCCCTAGTTGCAGAAGAAAAGTACCTGAAGAAGAGGTTGAGTGAATTAATCAGCAACTTTTCACTTGACCTAAGCTCACTCAAGACTAGTCAAGCATCCTTAAAAGAGTTTGTAGATAAGGAAGAAGAGTCATTGTAGAATGCATGGATCAAGATAAGCTTACTGATGCCCATTTCAAGAAAATAAAAGAGGTAGATGCTATGATTGAGAAAGTCAAGAGTTTAATGAAAGACACATCCATAGATGTAAACATGTGTACTAATGTATAACAAGGGAAAATAGATAAGATTGAGAAGACAGAAAAAGAAATGTCAAAGACCAAAGCAAGACAAACATAGCTCAAGAATTCTCTTGCACCCTCATTAGATATACTCAATCAGAACATCAAGGAAATAGATGCCACAATAGTAACATATGATCATGGTCCTAGCACTAACTTGGAGAAGATGGAGAAGCTACAGTATGCACTATGCACCCATCTCCAGATAGTAAATTCTTTGATCACATTTTGGAAGAAGGAGATCCAAAGCCTAAAGATAGCATATCCAGATGTTTTCCCTTAGTGAGTATGTGTAGATATAGTTTTTCAAACACCTTTGTCATTAATGTCAAAGGGGGAGCTGTGTATAGAGTATGGATCATAATATGTATAGGGAGATATAAGTGTATGTATAGAAGACAAAAAGTTTTTTTGTATTAAGGATAGTTAGCAACTTGGCCATATTCCTTTGTTGCCATCAATGACAAAGGGGGAAATTGTTGGAAAGTTGGCTATATTGATGTATATGACTTAATATAGTGTTTTCATTATGGAAACAAAGTCATATAGTAGTTTGGATTCAGTGCATTTGATGAGATTAGAAATCAGTTAAGTGTTGAAGACTAGATAGCGTATAGAGTTCCTACAGCTCAGAGCATTAGCACACGGGCGTATGACCAAGTTATGGTGTTTTCCCTAGAAGATAATTTAGTTAGACTATATTTATGCTTATTCTATGAGTGCATGATCATATATTCAAGTATGAGGAAGATACAGACAGATGAAGTTATACAGTCAGTGAGTGCCAGTGAAGAACAAAGTAAGCAACCGACTGTTATCATTTTGAGTTGTGGTTATATTCTATTGATGTAAAGGCTATGTGCCTATTGTAATTAGGTTTCCAACATGAATATATGTTTTTTTGTAAACATGTTTGAGCCAATTCATTTGGAAGTGTTTTATGTAATAGGTCTAAGGGCTGACCTAGTTCTTTATTTTGTATGCGCATATAAATATGAGATGCACCCATTATATTTGGTATGGAAGTTGATATAGAGTTGTGATAAGTAGAGTAGAAGTTTGGGAAGAGTATATAAGATGTACTAGAGATTTGCAAGAGGTCAAAGCATTAGCACATCAAAGGAATTGATTTGACAAGTAGTGTCATAGTGATAGTTCATCCAGCAGATATAGTGTGTATCTGAGATCAGAAGGTTGTAGCCTTCACCACTTGAGTAGTGAGCTCTAGGATAGTGCATCCAATCCCCTAACAAGGACTATTGAAAAAGAATCCTAATAGGGTCTAACCCTTAACAAAGTCTACTACACTTAATACATTGTAAAGAAACTCCTAACAAGGTTAAGGATCTTCTAACAAAGATCACTAAACACTAGTACAAAATTTTAGTGGGTGTCAATTCCCACTGGGGTTTTTACCTATTTGGGTTTCCCCATAACCATATTGGTGTTATGTGTTGATTTCATGTTTATGTGGATGTTCATTTCAGTACTTAAGCATTTAAGTTCAGTTTAAAGATTAAAATAAAAAGATAAATATACAGCAAACACTGATTCACCCCCTCCTCTCAGTGTTCCCATTCCTAACATACTTTTGTCTAAGTACAAATCTGAGATCTTTCCAAGTATATGGAAGTACATGTAAATGATTGAAGGCCCAAACCTGAATATTTTGGTCTTATCATGCTTGATGGCTCTAATGTTATCAATCAACTATGCGCGCAAGATCTCACACATATCGAACTCTCCATTTTCTCTAGCAAGTCTGATAGCTGCAAGAATAGTGGCTACAGACACACTATTGGCCCCATTGGCATGCTAAAATCTATAACCAAGTATCATGGACATCAATTTGATGTCTTTCTCTTCAATAGGCTCAATTGTCATACCATGTCTATCACTTCTAGACTTACATGCCTGTTCAACTAATTTTCTCACATCCTTGCCCACTAGAAGAATGTCACCTTTCTTAGAGAGGCCTTTCATTTCATGAATAAGATCTCTTGTGATTCTTACTAGGACTTCACCTATCCAAAATAGGTCATCATGGATTCTTCTTAATAAGATCTTGATCCACTCAGATTCATAGAACTCATATGTCGTAACATGCTCAACAATAGGATGGTTTTCCAAATGTGTGAACTCATCTAGGAATATTTTTTCTAGTTTCATCATGGACTCAAGGTGTGACCTTATCCCATCAAGTCCAACTGGTTCCTTCTTATAGTATATGTACATGCAAATATCTTCAACATGCATTGTGCCCATAGGGGTTCTTGAATATGCACCTTCTAGGTCATCTAGGGTTGACTTAAAAGGGTGCCTCTTAAAAACATATCTCTTTCTCTCAAAAACATCAAAGACAACTGGTGTAGCTGTGACTTACTTGGTTAATGCTCAAAATAAGATTCCAAAGACTTCTGAACCGGCGCGTCAAACTAGGGTTTCATAATTGATCAATCTCACTTCTTCGCTGATAAATCGAGCTTCAACACTTCACAATCCAATTGCTATGGTTCATGTAGTTTCCAATCTGATGTAGGAGCATCTTGGGTGTAAGAGAAATCTTGCATCACCTAAAAATATTTCTAGTTTCTTTTCAATAAGTGTTATCTTGTGCAAAGCTTCTATTTTTGGAAAGTTACTATTTTTAGTAAGTTTTCCATCTGAGCTCAAAATGGTCTATTTTCTTTCTTGGAGGTTCATTTTGGTCATATCAGCCTACCAGTAAAGTTTCATTGCCAGACCAAGTCTAGTTTTGAAGATATTGAAATTTTTTTATCTTAGCAGCAGGGTACAAAAACTTTGAACTTAGTTTTGAAGGCTTTAGAGGCCCCAAATGAGGTCAAAACTTTGGCTGAATGAAGCTTGCTTCATTCAAGCATTGTAGAGAACTTCATGCCCTTTCTGAAATGAGGTCATAATAGTCAATTGGGTCAATGGGTGATGACTTATGGTCTTTGGAAGTTGGGTCACCTGAAATGGCGGAAAGTAATTTTCCTTCAAAATTTTTGTTTGGGTTTCAAAAGATGTTTTGAGCTGACTTTGATGTAATATAATGAAAAATAAAATAATTCTAAGTTTGGTTGGCCTTAAAGGCTAAAATTCTGGAACCTTCCCAGGTGGTGGAAAATTGCCTATTTAAGGAAGGTCCTAGTGTTGTCTAGGGTAGTTGGGAGTAGTTCAGAGTAGTTCTAGGTAATAATTTGAGGCTTTGTCCTATAGAATATTGTAAGGGAAATGCCCATGTGACTTTACATATTGTAATTCTAAAATTTTTAATTCCACATTTGTGGAGATAATAAGAAGCCCATTTTCTATTCTTGCAACTTGTTGTTGTTCTCTATTTTTGTTATGTGTTTGTGGTATTAAGGGGAGCACCCTTCATCACAATTGCTCAAACTTGAATGCAATGAATGATCTATAAGTTTCCATAGACTATAAAGTGAATTTCTACTATTAATGCTTGCCGCGTAAACAAGAATTCGACTGAGAATTTCCAACCTTTCATCCTGTAATTGATCAGGCAGTGCACTGTTGCACATAGCATCGAATAGTCTCCAAAATGTTAAATCCAAAGGTACATACTCTGAGGGTGAGTATACCAGCCACGTAGGGGTCTAGAGCTAAATTAGCTCCCCCTATGATCCTGAGGGTCATTCATCCAGATGTAGAGGGTGTGTCCATTGTAGATGCATCCTATACATACTCATCAACCTTATCCTTCTTTTCCTCTAACCAAATCAAGTGCGCATCCTCTGTAGCTTTCACAAACTTGACTTCTCCTTCTTCATTCAATATTGATACTACTGGCTTTTTAGGGCTTTCCTAACTTTGCGTTCTTGATCTACAAAACTTTGAGATGTGTCCAGCCTTGTTACAAGAGTGACAAATAATTGGAGGCCTTAAATTCCTCGGTGCATTGATATGGGTTACCATTTTACACTGTCTAGCTAAGTGACCATTATAATTACATATCTAACATGTAATACTCTGAGAACTTCTTGTATTTGGTTGATTTTGATTTCTCTCATTATGTTGAGTCTTGTTCTTCTAACTTGTTCTACAATTCATAGCTCTATGACCAAATTTATTGCATGAATAACAGTAACCATTAAAAGGTCTTACCTCTTTACAATTCCTTGCAATATGTCCATGCTTTTTACAAGCATAACAAGTTCAGTCTACTGGCTTGTGCTCATCCTTAGATGGTTCAACATTGTCTTTAGTCTGATTTTCAATTTCCTTAGCATCTGTAGAGTCTTCTGGTGCTTTCATCTTTTCTCACATGTCATCAATCTGATTTTGTGCTTCATTGAATCCAACAGCACTGGTATCCTTTAAGCTTCCATGCATATAATTGTGACTCTATCAAATTAGAACTGGTGTGTAATTTGTCAATGTGATTCTTTGCCTCTTTCAACTCAAATTCCAACTTTTCTTTGTTTTTTCTTAGCTCCAAGATTTTCATGTTTTCTTGCCTCAATTCTTCATTTATTTGAAGGTTATCTTTGATCTATTCATCATAAACTTCATTGTTAGTTAGCTTTTCATCCAACTCTTCAATCTGATATTTTAGAGATGTGTTTTCCTCATTCAGCTTCTTAACCATTTTTCCCAGATCATTGTTTGTACAATTTTTCAAATCTTGTCTTAGTTTCTTGATGAATACTTGTGCGCCACTGACTTTCAATTTTAGTTCTTCAACTTCTTTCTTAGATCTGTCAAAGTCTTCAAGAGCTGCCATAAGATTCTTCTTTAGATTATTTGCTTCTTCTAAACCCATTGATCTCCTCAAGTGGTTAAACTTTTCTTCAGAGGACCAGGGCTCTGATACCAATTTTTAGGAATGGGAACACTAAGAGGGGGGGTGAATCAGTGTTCACTATACCTTTATAATTTCTTAACTCTTGAACCTTAACTTGATTGCTTAAGTACTGATATGAACATCAAAGTAAACAAGATAAACAATCATAACACATAACACCAATATGGTTACGAGGAAACCCAAATAGGTAAAAACCCTAGTGGGAATTGACACCCACTATGAACTACACTAGTGTTTTATGATCCTCGTTAGAAGATCTGCAACCTTGTTAGGAGTTGTTCTTTACAATTCTTTTAGTACAGAGATCTGGTCAAAGGTTGAAACCTATTAGGATTCTTTTATAATAACCCTATTAGGAGTGGGGACACACTATCCTAGAGCTCACTTCTCAAGTGGTGACGGCTACAACCTTCTAATCTCAGATACACACTATATCTATTGGATGAACTGGTGTTGTGACACTGCTTGTCTGATCAGTTCCTTTTGTGCATTGATGCTTTTGTGCATTGATGCTTTAGCCCCTTGTAAAGATCTAACTCATTCTATCTTCACTTTTCATGTCTCTGCTCAAATTATCTTATCTCTATATCCATTTCCATGTATTATTACAAATGCGCATCTTATATTTATATGCGCTAACAAAATAATTAACTAGGTCAACCTATAACTGATTACATACAATGCTTTGAAGTGAATTGGATCAAGCATTTTTACAAAAAAATATGTTTACATGACTAAAGCCTAATTACAATAGGTGCATAGCCTTTTTAAAACATTATTATAACCACTAATCAAAATACTAATAGATGGTTGCATACTCTATTTTGTTTTGGCGTTCACTGTCTCTACCACTTCAACTGACTGTATCTTCGTCATAGTGTCTCATCTAATCATGTGTGCTTAGACTTAGCATGAATACACACTTACCAACTTAACTTCAAGGGTGCATACCATAACTTGGTTATACACATGTGCCCTGATGCTCTGATCTACTGGTGCTGTGCTAACTATGTAGTCTTCTATACTAAGCCATATTCTGACCTTATGATAATGTGCACTGACTCCAAAATTCTATATGACTTTGTTTCCATAATGACAACACTATATCTAGTCATATAAAATATTATAGTCAACTTTCCAATAGTATGAGCATGGAAATTTTTTTGTATTCATTACTTTAGATGCATTTATTAAATAATTATAATGTTGATATCCAATTCTCTAACATGATTTCATCTATGGTGCAACCAGAATCAACTAGAGTCTACTGTAAATAAAATATTAAAATAGACATGAAAAAAGTAACACTGTATGTGATTGCATTATAGTTTCCCTAGAGCCAGGTATGTGTGGTCACATGCTTCTATATAGATTGGGGGAGGTTGTGCCCATGTGTCATATAGGCGTCATTATACATAACTATGTTCTATGTGTCAATATTTTAAAATCTAAAATCCCTCTTTAAAGTCTTTCTTATTATTTAATAATTTATCATAGATGCCACTAAAAGGGAGTTAAATAGATAGGTTATACATCATTGGTATTAGGACTACGATAAGGATATACAACATTAACAAAGAAATTAGGTGATTTTGCAGCTAATGAATGATAGAGAAAAGAGGTTTCGAAGGGTGTGACTAGAAACATGGGAGGTCCACCGGTGAGAAGTGAACCAACAAGTCATGAAGTAATCCTACATGATGCACTTTATGAGCCAAAATTTAGGAAATGTATCTGGTTAGACTAATTTTTTAAGTTTAATGGGTTTGGTAATTAAATTTCTATGGAATTTTCTTACCAATTTAACAATAGTGAGACAATGGTGAAGGGTTTGAAGCTTACTTCCACGAAGGAGAGGATTTCTAAATTTTTATGGTTTAGTGTTGTAGGAGAAACCTACACTAAAAATAAAGATGCTAGAATAGGTAGAGAATACTTTATCATACCTAGGGATCGTCCACTTGAAGTAAATAAATAGAAAATAAGGAGGCTTTCTTTAGCATATAAATGGCCACATGTTGCAGTTTATATTATCAGATACATTATTGTGAGGTTCGTAAGTCAAGTATACACTTTGTACACTTCAAGATTCTAAGACAGATGCAACATGGAAGGAGAATGAATGTCCCTAATGTGCTATATAGCATGTTGGCAATCATGGTTGCTAAGACAAAAAAAGGAAGAAAAAACTTTGTTTCCCATCCCTATTTAATAAATTTCTTATTGAAACATCTTTAGAAGATCTATCTCGAATGTCATGGGATGATATTTTGAAAATTAAAGAGTTCAAATTAGTGTATGTGTGTCTTAGAGGTCAACCCTTGACTCGTAGAGTTAGTGGGGAAGAAACAATTACCAAATTCACCCCTAGTACTTCAACTTCTATGGTGATTCCTAGCATAAACCTTCCTATAGCTAAAATGAGTTCACCTAAGTCTTTGCAAAAATATGTAAATAGTTCCTCTTTAGACTCTAATGATGATGTTTCCCCCAAATCAACATTTCATACTAGGGAAGAAATATTAAGGGAAAAAAAGAAAAATTAAAAACATTAAGGATGAAAAGGAAAAGGATAAAATGAAAGAATTTGTAAAGGAAATCCCTAGCCCTAGTAAATGAAAAACTAGGGATGAAGAACCTCCTACAACCAATGAGAATAGAAAAAATCCTACCAAAAAGTGTAAGACAACAAAAACTCCAAAGAAAACACCCCATAGGAGGAGTCATAGGCTCAAGACTAAACCTAGTAAACAAGAAAAATCTACTGTACCTAGGATGCATGTCCAAATTAAATCCCCAGATTCTATTCATACCACTCCTAGTGAAGAAGAAAGGATAATCCATAACAAACCTCCCAGGAGAAGCCCTAAATTTACCTCCTCATTTGAACAATAAGATAGGACAGTAATGCCTACACAACAATTTGAGGAGGGGGAAGAACAAATATCTCGAGAAAGGTAATTTCCCTAGGAAGAAGAGGAGTTGTCAATGGAAGGAATCCTTGAACAAGATAATTTAGGATTATCTTTTCTCATTGTTGTAACTAAGAAAGTGGCAAGTGGAGAACTATAAAAAAGGAGATTCCTAGTAGGTATTCATTGACCCACCAATTTCTCATGGCCATCAATAGCCCTATATTTATGGAAAGATATGAATGATAAGGAAGAAGAATGGAATAAAGAGAAGCACATGATGCAAAATGTGATTACAAATAAAGTCAAGGATATTGAGGGGAAGAATATAGAAATTTTTGCATTAACAAATAAGGTAAACAATGTGATTACCTTAGTGCCATAAATTTTAGAAAGTAGAAATCCCCCAAGGATATATGCACTACATCTCAAGGAGCTTAGTATTTATTTTCAAATTTCAAGAGTATTATCTAGTTTAAATCCTTATTTAGAGACTCCAAACGACTTATTCAAGCTTACCAGTCTTCCCCAATAGAATCTAAAAACTTACTATGTGAATTATACTTGCACAACTATGTTGTTCTTAATGATCATGAGTGGAATCCATTATAGATATTGAAGATATTAATTTAAGGGCACTAATGTCTTCAACTCATAATGAAATAGTTGGGGACAAAAATCTATAGCACATAGAGATAGGGAGATCCATATCCCTTTACCTTTATGGGCAGAATCAGGTGATCTTGCAAGCATTTTCTATACTTTGAACAACATTATGTACAAAGTTGAATTCAAACAATAAATCCTAAGTTGGAGAGAAGAAACCTTTCAATAATTTGAATAGGTGGCTACAACTATATGAGGAGAAGCATTGGGATATGTGGCAAAAAGATGGAATGGGTTACCTAATGACCTAAAGAAATCCGAACCTCATTCCTTGCAGAATTCTTATGTAGCCATAATGAGGAGGGCACCAAAGTATGTCTGGTTGGGGAGAAGAAAGGAACAAAATTGACTCCCTTTACTTTTTCATCCACCAATTTCTCTCTAGCCTATTCTAACCTACAAATAACATCATTCCTACAATGAAAAATAAAATAAATATAGGTGGAAGATATTAAATTAAAAAAATGGATTTTATTGGAAACTAGGAGCGACAAGTGAGGGACAGATAGTAGTCAATGATTTTAGGATGCTTTCAAGATAAAGGAATCTGATTCCACCTAGTGGAGGACCAACAATCCATTAGGTTTGGGGGAGTGACAAGCCCAAATAATGGCTCATTTTGTATAGGATTTCTTTTATATTTGTAGTTATCATTATAGGGTTTAGTTTCTAGTTGCTGGTACTTTTCACAATTATTTCTTAAACTTATGTAGTTATGGGCATGAACCTATCCATTTTTTTTTTTTGATATCAAGTTACTATATTATCTATCTCTATTACTCTTACATGTGATTAAATGAATGTTATTCTAAAGTATTCATGGATATACAATCATCTTGTGCATGCTAAAGTAATCATATTACTGTCATGTTGTAACAATAGTTTGATGAATAGAATGATACTCTAGTTATCTGCATCTGAGTTAAGATTTGGGAAGACTCATCCAAGGGAGCCCACTTGGTAAGAATTCTACTCATTTTTTTTAGATACTTTTATGTTCAGTAATTAGTTTTAGTTTTAGCAGTTGACTTTTCCTAAAGCCATTGGAACTTAATTCTGTGACTGTTCCTGCAGCCATTAGAACTCTATTCTATGAATGTTCTTGTAGCCATTGGGACAGTTGGAGATTTTTCTTATAGGAAAAGAAAAACCAACTCGATGAGGAATGCACAACATTCTTCACTTTGAGATTGACAAGCTATAGAGGGTGTTCCTATGACATAAGTTCACATACCAAATAAACCCTCAATACATAACATCATGCAGACACACAAAGTAGATAATTCAAATACTTTAGGTAATGGACACCCTTATCCTATGATTTCAATAAAAAATCCAATCCATATCTTGCAACTTCCTCTGAGAATGAAAATAATTTATCAAAAAAGTAGTATACACAAAGTACTATATCATTTAGGTAAAAAAATTATTTTACCTTATCAAGAATTGGTATTAACTTTCTATCGGGTCCTCTAGGCATAAACCTTGTTATAACTGTTCTTCTCAAAACCCATTTGTGGACTTCATAATTACTATCTTCCCTATCAAAGTCAATCTTAGTATAAGTAGCACCTATGATACAAACTAATTTGGTCAAACTACTATCAATTTTCACTAGGGATCTCTAGTCTTCTCTTCTAATAACCTTAGTCAATGGACAATATTTATAGCCCAATTCTCTTAAGAATTCTAAATCAACAAAAACATTGCATAATTTCAACTTGGCCAAATTCACATCCCAAGGGTTTGACATGGGAAGTCCTATATTATTGAAGAAGTAATAAAATAGATCCCATCCTAATGGATTGTTAGGATTCCTACACATATGACACTAATCCTTCCCCTCATGTTCATGGTAGATAGAGAATTTGTTGTCCCTAATAGTAAATCTATGAAATCTTTCCAATAAGTTTCCCTATATATTACTCCTACCATTACTCAACATATACTCAAATGGATTTCCCTTTTGATTTTATGGGACCAAACTGAAACATCTGTAAGCTTGACTAGTGCTAAAAGTAGGGCAAAAAGGTCAAATAGAGAGCATTGCTCTCTATAAAATTTCATACATGTCTTGAATATCTTAAGAGAATGTTATCACCTATTGAAGAAAAGATCACCAATATATGCACATCGCATAACCATTCTTAATAATCCATTTGAAGATGTAAATTTATCATTTCATTTATTAAAACAATTACACTACTCTTGGAACAGAACACAATAATAAATGGATTACACGATAGCAAAGGTTTCTGTAAAGTATGAATAATCCTTGATTATTTCAACTTAAAGACATTTTACACTCCAAATTGGAGATGACCATATGACATAACTCAACAATGAAATTATATTTCAAGAAACGAGAGATATTACACTTCATAAATTCCTAACTACTTATTTTGAAACTTGACTCTTGACACTTTAAAAGTTTACAAAATTTTGCCTTCTGTGGAATTTAGAAGATTTTGAAAATAGAAGAAATGAGAAGAAAGAAGAATTAATAGAGAAGAAGAGAAATATATATCTTTCTCAACTCCCACCACATGTCCCATCTTCAATATTTTGTTTTCTTAGTCATCCTTCATCTAACTCAAATTTTTTTCTCTTCTATGCCTTTCACCACCCACCTACAAGTGAAAAATTCCCTCACAACAAAAAAAAATGAGTACCTAATGTCCCACTTAATATGTTGTCTCTCAAGAGACATGTCCCTATCGCACTATGGTGAATTTGAATATAGATCTGGGGATGGATAGGAATTTGGATGGAGGGAAGGAGAACTTGTAGGATTCTCACCATATCCCCTCTTAGAAGATACCAACAAAAATAGATCCTAGGGAGAACCGGGCTTAGACAAGCCAACATCTCTAGGCCATGTGGTCAATCCCCAATCCATATTCCTACATAGAGGGATAAAGAGAGAGGTATCCTTAAGCAACTAAACTCCTGATACACCCCAAGAAGCTCTCATAGTTTGGCAATAAGCATATCTAGAGGGTCAATTAGGTTAAGAAATCCCTATAGCCACCCTTGGAATCTAAGAAATCCCTTCAGCCACAAAGTGTAGCATCAACCCATGATCATTTTGGCCGTGGTCCAACATCCCTCATAGGGTTTGCAACATGGATTAACCACATATTGTGTCTTCTATTAGTCTAGTGGTTGTATCATGCATTAATAGGTTAATATTTTGGTGCAACAACAACCCTAGTGGTTAACAAGTGGTATCAGAGCTTGGTCACAGGTTTGAATCCATGCAAGCCATGGAAAGTGATGATGGGAGGGGGATTGTTGGCAGTGGGCCAATGTCCCTCGCATGGTTTGCGATGTGGCTTAATCACCTCCTGTGTCTTCTATAAGTCTAGTAATTATATTAGGCATTAACAGGTCAATCTTTTGGTGCAACGACAACCCTAGTGGTTAACAGATCCTCATATACCTCTTGCAACGAGGCCTTCCCTAGTCTCAACCTCGTGCAAAAAATAATGCCACTTGTGAAAATTATCGCTATCACCATCACAAACACACAAAAATCCATCTAACCAAAAGGAACAACTACACTAAATACACACAATCTCATATGTAGTCATCTATAAATAACATTCCTCCCAGTTTCAAATTGACTACCACAACTTGTTAATTCAAGAAATATCTATACTGAATTTCATAACTATGAAATCTTTTCAAGATGAAATTCTTGGTTATCACATCCTATTAAAAGAATGATGACAAGTTGTAGTGATTCTCTAACTTTCATTGTCTTTCCAGAGAAATTGCAGCATCCTTCATATTTCACTTCTAATATGAAACTCATGTGTTGTCCCTATACAATCCCCAAAATGGGCCCCAAAATATAGTCAAGAAGTCTTGAATTATATAGCATGGAAGTCCTATCTCACATGGTAGCACACATGGAAACCAGTCACTGGATCGACCTATATTTGGCCACATAACCCTCAACATGGTCCAAATTGTACACACTCCCTTTGGCATTTCCCCAAACATGTATCACCACCTCATACAACTTCAAGCATAAATAAATTATGTCTTAAAAAATTATTGTGTGGTTGCGACTAACTCATCATGAGTTATCTTTTCTTTGTCTCATACTCATAACCCACCCAACTTAACTATACTTTAAACCTGAAAGACCATGACATGTGACCATACCATTGTCTTAACTCATCAAAATCATGCCACACATAACATCTTGACCTCTTCATTGGCCAAACGTAGGTCCCACAAAATAAACTATAAGTCACGACAAGGCATCGCCATAATATTTCATTCTTCCACGTAGGCTCAAAGTTGGAAAATATTTTCCCTACTAACCTTCATGAAGATGCAAGAAACCATCATGGTCACGAATAAAACTACAAAAACAATCTTCTGAAGCCATCTTCCCAAGTAGCATTCAACAATATTCATAAAAATTGACTCTTTCAAAATTAATATTCTTCAAAAAAATTGAAAGAACAAATTATGCAAGTCCTTTAATACCCACAGTGAAGGAATCCATTAACAATATAAAATTATGAAAAATTATAGTCATAAATAGTTCTATATATTAATAGTTTCAATTAATCAGTATATCAATGACATAGAATCAGCTAGATTTTCTTGGTAAAAAATTGATAGTTTTATAAATAAAATTAAAGTACCTTTACATAAAATTAAATGTTCTAACATCCCACAAAATCCCCAATTACAACCGCTAAACCACCCCTATCTACTAAAAATACTTAAAAACAATATTTACAGACTATAACCCTAACTCTACACCACCATTTGCTCAGTAATTATAGAGTTTGGAACATATTATCAACAAAAAATATGCAATGTTTATAACCATCACCCTCCTAAACCATGATCATTATAGTTTTAATGGCATAATAATAGTAAAAACACTAAATAAAAAATGGCAGAAAAAAATTCTAAAGATCACTTGGGCTCTATCTTGTTATCTCATGCTCCATGAACTACCTTGCATCACCTCTCCTCCAGCCTCAATGAGAATATCCTTAGGGGGACCTAAACTACCATGCATCACCTCACCTCTAGCCTTGCTGAGTGTCTCCTTAGTGGGACCTCTTCCATCCTAGCATTGTGCTTCATTTCTTCAATTTCCTCATCCAATTTCCTGATTGCTAACACCAATTTAAGATGCATCCACCCTTTTCTAGCTACTTTGAAATGGTCTTTGTGATTCTTCTCATCAAACCTCTAGATGAAAGGAGAAAATTTTGTGTCTTTCACAATCTTGAAATTCACCAGGTGATCACTAAAATTCATGCCCAGTCCAAGCACAACAATTTCAAGAATGGAATCCAAACCTCCAAGGAATTCTACAAGCATAATGGATTGAATTATCATCTAAACATTTTCCATTAGCTCTCCCAATTATAGACCCCATGCCATTATCATTGAGTACACATCTATGTTCATCCTATGCCTATTTTTAACCCGGTTAAATATGCCTCCTAGAATTAGTGAGATGAAATTGACTAGCTTGAGATCAGTAAACAAGAACATACCTTTTAATCTCCCCTCAACACCAATCATAAAAATGGATTTTATTTCTTTCTTGTAATAAGGTGAAGTATGTTTCCATCTTCACACCATAGAACCATACCACTTTACCTACATTGAAAATTATGAGAAACTTTGGGGAGATTTATCAAATTGTTGGGACATCTCCCACAATAAATGTCATGTCGTCTCATTAAACTTGCTATCATTCTAGTCATCCCACAAAAATTAATATATTGCACCTATATAGTGCCGCCATCCATCTTGTCACCTTTTATAAATATTCTTTCTTTTTTAATTTTTTAATGGTTAACTATTTTATAGTTTCAAATTTATGAAGTCTTTAATTCAAACTCCCCCTTTATTTGCAAAGGATACAGCCAATTCAATAGGGTGTATGATTTGTTTCACATGCAAAATTCTAAAGTCATTAGAAAAAGATAATTCAGGATGAATAAGATCTACATAATTATGAAAATGCCAAGATTCCAATGCATCTTTGATAATTGCATGAATAATAATTTGGGAATCCCCTTCAAGATGTAGTTTTCATGCCCCTAAACTTATTGCCGCTTTGACTACGACCAATGTTTCTTCTTCTTCTACCACATTTTTAGTTCCATCATGTAGTCTCTTACCACCTAAGCTTATAATTTTACATGTCTAGTCCCCATTAATAAATCATGTACCTGATGGGATAGGATTTCCCATTGAAGCCCCATCGAAGTTCACTTTCCACCACCCATCTTCTGGTTTTGTCCACAAACTCCACACAATTGGATCCAACAGCATACAATTTTTTTTAACCCAACCAAGCCCATTCATAGGAATTTAACCTTCATTTCTTTCAATTGTAACAAATCTCAAAATCCTAAACCCTATTAAGCCACTATAAATTAACTGCCAAATTCAACAATAGAAGTGTTTTTGTGCATTTGCAAATTTTAAAGATTTATTTTTCTTTTTTTTTTCGCTATGGTATTTTAAATAGCATGCAACTTTTTCCCTATGAATCTATTTTTGAGAATTTTGACTTATACAAGGATTGGATGAATTGATTTTATTTTATTTAAGAAAATGTATGAGTTTCACCTAAAAAATACTCTTAAGTGGGTTTAGTGCTAAGTGGAATGGTAATTAGTATGGTTTTTTTGTTTTCTTCTCTTGAGAGACAAGTCAACATTAAGACATGATGCAAGATAAAAACTAAAATAACTTGCAATTTTGTGGTTTAATAGGAACTTTATTTTGTGACTATTCTTGTAGCCATTGTAACTCTATTCTATGACTATTCTTGCAGCCAAGGAAGAACAAAGTAACTTCCTATTTTTTTTTCTAAGAACTATGTTTATGTTATTTATTTCAGTCCATTTTAGTTTTTGATTCATCTAATATGATTATGATTTTGTTTCATATAATGTAATATTAGATATTTAACACAATAAAATTTTATGGCATTAAATAAATAATAACTTTACATTAGAATAATTTTATTTTTGGGTAGAACTCAAGTCTTGCACAAGATGAAGATGATACTGAAGATACAGACCTAGAATATGTTAGAAATAGGGAATACTGAGAGGGGGGGTGAATCAGTATTCTACAAACTTTATCTTTTTCCCAATTATGGATATAATAGATTATCTTTACACGTGCATAACATAAGAAGATAAATAGCATGCATAGCAATAAAACTAAAGAACTCATAACACATTATTTGTTCTCGAGGAAACCTTGGCCAAGGGAAAACCCTGGTGGGGATGGTACCCACAAAGATCCACTAATAAAAACTATCTTGTTAAGGATGTTGATCCTATTAGGAGTATATTACATGCATATAGTGTCTCAGTCCTGATTAAGGGACTATAGGCCTTGTTAGAAGCCTCAACCCTATTAGGACTTGGCAGTACAAAAAGTGATTACCAGATGAGCCCACTGCCCAAACAAGTAATGTACAATATTTACTGATTAAAAAAGTAGGTCAAGGTACATAACCTTATACTTCTTGCATCAATATCTTTTCTCTTCTCTTTAACTATCGCTATTACATACATTTGTTCCTTCATCATATCTCCTTCTTACAATTTACAATTACATTTATACAAGTTATTAAGATTAATAACTTTCCAGTCAGCCATCATATTACAAAATAAATTTATCCAAGGGTTAACATCTAGGATGTCATCCCTTTATATTTTTAAGTCATTATTTTGATAAACAAAATAATCCCTTAACTCTTTACCAATTCTATCTTCATATTCTGTCCTGTCGGCTTAACACTATCCTTAGAAAAACTATCATAACTTGTTTCATACATGTCATACTAACTTTCACTCTAAGATGAGCCTTCAATAGTCACCATAAAGTCTATGTTCAACTATGCAAGCACTGAACTTACTCCAGTCAACATCACAAATAAAAACTGTCTTTAGGTTCACTGGTAAAAACACATTATCTCATACTTAGACAATTTCGCATTGTGCTCTAACATACTAGCTCTCTGACCTATGTGATCTTCATGTAGATCATATGTTTCCATAATGACAACATCTATGTAACCAACTCATCCAAATTGCGAACAATCTCCCCCTTTGTCATTGGTGGCAACATATGAGAAAATTGGCTAAGTCTTACAACTTCAAAAACTCAAAATTATGGCCATAGTATAAAATATATATACTATCCTTATAACTCCTCAAAAATCTTATCTCTAATATAGTACTCCCCCTAAGAGTATCAATCCTTATCATTTTCTTATCAATTTTCTGCTATATATCTCTCCCCCTTTGACAACAATGACAAAATAAAGGTAAGGAGGGTTACAAAATTGTATTCTCAAAAAGTTATACCTTAATTCAATATTACAAAGCTGGTAGGCTTGCAACACAATCTACAAAATCAATCTTTATAGCCTCTAACTCCTTCTCCCATGATTTCTTAATAGAATCTACCACATTGAGTAGTGCACATAATCCATAAGATGTTATCTCACATGCTTGGAGGTTCTCAAAGCTAAACTTTTGAAAAGATGTCTTAGTTGAAAGACATTCTTCCAATTGCCCTTCAATAATACTTAACTTCATAGAAGTGTGCTCTCTTAAAAGAGTGAATCTTTTCATTTTCCTATCCTTTTCATCTTGCAAAATTCTAATTTCATCATATATATTATGAATTTTCTTCTCAACATCAGATACCTTAACATTGGGGCTTGAAAGAAAGTTAGTTTCATTCTGAATTTCTGATTCCTTCATCTTTGTCTTCTGATCTTCATCTGTTGTCAAGGCCTCTGATTTTGTACACTAGATGTACAAGGATTTTCCTCTTTCCAAATGGATTACATGATAGCAAAGATTTCTGTAAAGTATGAATAATCCTTGATTATTTCAACTTAAAGACATTTTACACTCCAAATTGGAGATGATCATATGACATAACTCAACCATGAAATTATATTTCAAGAAATGGGAGATATTACACTTCATAAATTCCTGACTACTTATTTTGAAACTTGACTCTTGACACTTTAAAAGTTTACAAAATTTTGCCTTCTTCTGTGAAATTTAGAAGATTTTGAAAATAGAAGAAATGAGAAGAAAGAAGAATTAATAGAGAAGAAGAGAAATATATATCTTTCTCAACTCCCACCACATGTCCCATCTTCCATATTTTATTTTCTTAGTCATCCTTCATCTAACTCAAATTTTTTTCTCTTCTATGCCTTTCACCACCCACCTACAAGTGAAAAATTCCCTCACAACAAAAAAAAATGAGTACCTAATGTCCCACTTAATCTATTGTGTCTCGAGAGACATCCCCCTACTGCACTATGGTGAATTTGAATATAGATCTGGGGATGGATAGGAATTTGGATGGAGGGAAGGAGAACTTGTAGGATTCTCACCATCTCCCCTCTTAGAAGATACCCATATAAATAGATCCTAGGGAGAACGGGGCTTAGACAAGCCAACATCTCTAGGCCATGTGGTCATTCCCCAATCCATATTCCTACATAGAGGGATAAAAAGAGAGGTATCCTTAAGAAACTAAACTCCTAATACACCCCAAGAAGCTCTCATAGTTTGGCAATAAGCATATCTAGAGGGTCAATTAGGTTAAGAAATCCCTACAGCCACCCTTGGAAACTAAGAAATCCGTTCAGCCACAAAGTGTAGCATCAACCCATGATCCTGTTGGCAGTGGTCCAGCATCCCTCACAGGGTTTGCGACATGGCTTAACCGCATCTTGTGTCTTATATTTGTCTAGTGGTTGTATCATGCATTAACAGGTAATATTTTGGTGCAACAACAACCCTAGTGGTTAACAAGTGGTATCAGAGCTTGGTCACAGGTTTGAATCCATGCAATCCATGGTGAGTGATGATGGGAGGGGGATTTTTCGCAGTGGGCCAATGTCCCTCGCAAGGTTTGTGACATGACTTAATCACCTCCTATGTCTTTTATGAGTCTAGTAATTGTATCAGGCATTAACAGGTCAATCTTTTGGTGCAATGACAACCCTAGTAGTTAACAGATCCTGATATACCTCTTGCAACAAGGCCTTCCCTAGTCTCAACCTCATGCAAAAAATAATGCCACTTGTGAAAATTATCACTATCACCATCATGAACACACAAAAATCCATCTAACCAAAAGGAACAACTACACTAAATACACACAATCTCATATGTAGTCATCTATAAATAACATTCCTTCGGGTTTCAAATTGACTACCACAACTTGTTAATTCAAGAAATATCTATACTAAATTTCATAGCTATGAAATCTTTTCAAGATGACATTCTTGGTTATCACATGTTATTAAAAGAATGATGACAAGTTGTAGTGATTCTCTGACTTTCATTGTCTTTCCAGAGAAATTGCAGCATCCTTCATATTTCACTTCTAATATGAAACTCATATGTTGTCCCTATACAATCCTTAAAATGGGACCCAAAATATAGTCAAGAAGTCTTGAATTATATAGCATGGAAGTCCTATCTCACATGGTAGCACACATGGAAACCAGTCACTGGATCGACCTATATTTGGCCACATAACCCTCAACATCGTCCAAATTGTACACACTCCCTTCGGCATTTCCCCAAACATGTATCACCACCTCATACAACTTCAAGCATAAATAAATTATGTCTTAAAAAATTATTGTGTGGTTGCGACTAACTCATCATGAGTTATCTTTTCTTTGTCGCATCCTCATAACCCACCAACCTTAACTATATTTTAAACCTGAAAGACCATGACATGTGACCATACCATTGTCTTAACTCATCAAAATCATGCCACAAATAACATCTTGACCTCTTCACAGGCCAAAACTAGATCCCACAAAATAAACTATAAGTCATGACAAGGCATCACCATAATATTTCATTCTTCCACGTAGGCTCAAAGTTGGAAAATATTTTCCCTACTAACCTTCACGAAGATGCAAGAAACCATCATGGTCATCAATAAAACTACAAAAACAATCTTTTGAAGCCATCTTCCCAAGTAGCATTCAACAATATTCATAAAAATTGACTCTTTCAAAATTAATATTCTTCATAAAAATTGAAAGAACAAATAATGCAAGTCCTTTAATACCCATAGTGAAGGAATCCATTAACAATATAAAATTATGAAAAATTATAGAGTCATAAATAGTTCTATATATTAATAGTTTCAATTAATCAGTATATCAGTGACATAGAATCAACTTGATTTTCTTGGTAAAAAATTGATAGTTTTATAAATAAAATTAAAGTACCTTTACATAAAAGTAAATGTTCTAACATCCCACAAAATCCCCAATTACAACTGCTAAACCACCCCTATCTACTAAAAATACTTAAAAACCATATTTACAGACTATAACCCTAACTCTACACCACCACTTGCTCAGTAATTATAGAGTTTGTAACATATTATAAACAAAAAATTTGCAACGTTTATAAGCATCACCCTCCTAAACCATGATCATTACAGTTTTAATGGCATAATAATAGTAAAAACACTAAACAAAAAATGGCAAAGAAAAATTCTAAAGATCACTTGGGCTCTATCTTGTTATCTCATGCTCCATGAACTGCCTTGCATCGCCTCTCCTCTAGCCTCAATGAGAATATCCTCAGGGGGACGTAAACTACATTGCATCACCTCACCTCTAGCCTTGCTGAGTGTCTCCTCAATGGGACCTCTTCCATCCTAGCATTGTGCTTCATTTCTTCAATCTCCTCATCCAATTTCCTCATTGCTAACACCAATTTAAGATGCATCCACCCTTTTCTAGCTACTTTGAAATGGTCTTTGTGATTCTTCTCATCAAACCTCTAGATGAAAGGAGAAAATTTGGTGTCTTTCACAATCTTGAAATTCACCAGGTGATCACTAAAATTCATGCCCAGACCAAGAACAACAATTTCAAGAATGGAGTCCAAACCTCCAAGGAATTCTACAAGCATAATGGCTTGAATTATCATCTAAACATTTTCCATTAGCTCTCCCAATTATAGACCCCATGGCATTATCATTGAGTACACATCTATGTTCATCCTATGACTATTTTTAACCCAGCTAAATATGCCTCCTAGAATTAGTGAGATGAAATTGACTAGCTTGAGATCAGTAAACAAGAACATGCCTTTTAATCTCCCCTCAACACCAATCATAAAAATGGATTTTATTTCTTTGTTGTAATAAGGTGAATTATGTTTCCATCTTCACACCACAGAACCATACCACTTTACCTGCATTGAAAATTATGAGAAACTTTGGGGAGATTTATCAAATTGTTGGGACATCTCCCACAATAAATGTCAAGTCCTCTCATTAAACTCGCTATCATTCTAGTCATCCCACAAAAATTAATATATTGCACCTGTATAGTGCTGCCATCCATCCTGTCACCTTTTACAAATATTCTTTCTTTTTTAATTTTTAATCGGTTAACTATTTTATAGTTTCAAATTTATGAAGTCTTTAATTCAAACTCCCCCTTTATTTGCAAAGGATAGAGCCAATTCGATAGGGTGTATGATTTGTTTCACATGCAAAATTCTAAAGTCATTAGAAAAAGATAATTTAGGATGAATAAGATCTACATAATTATGAAAATGCCAAGATTCCAATGCATCTTTGATAATTGCATGAATAATAATTTGGGAATCCCCTTCAAGATGTAGTTTTCATGCCCCTAAACTTATTGCCTCTTTGACTATGACCAATGTTTCTTCTTCTTCTACCACATTGTTAGGTCCATCATCTAGTCTCTTACCACCTAAACTTATAATTTTACATGTCTAGTCCCCATTAATAAATCATGTACCTGATGGGATAGGATTTCCCATTGAAGCCCCATCGAAGTTCACTTTCCACCACCCATCTTCTAGTTTTGTCCACAGACTCCACACAATTGGATCTGACACCATACAATTTTTTTTAACCCAACCAAGCCCATTCATAGGAATTTAACCTTCATTTCTTTCAATTGTAACAAATCTCAAAATCCTAAACCCTATTAAGCCACTATAAATTAACTGCCAAATTCAACAATAGAAGTGTTTTTGTGCATTTGCAAATTTTAAAGATTTATTTTTCTTTTTTTTTTCGCTATGGTATTTTAAATAACATGCAACTTTTTCCCTATGAATCTATTTTTGAGAATTTTGACTTATACAAGGATTGGATGAATTGATTTTATTTTATTTAAGAAAATGTATGAGTTTCACCTAAAAAATACTCTTAAGTGGGTTTAGTGCTAAGTGGAATGGTAATTAGTATGGTTTTTTTGTTTTCTTCTCTTGAGAGACAAGTCAACATTAAGACATGATGCAAGATAAAAACTAAAATAACTTGCAATTTTGTGGTTTAATAGGAACTTTATTTTGTGACTATTCTTGTAGCCATTGTAACTCTATTCTATGACTATTCTTGCAGCCAAGGAAGAACAAAGTAACTTCCTATTTTTTTCTTCTAAGAACTATGTTTATGTTATTTATTTCAGTCCATTTTAGTTTTTGATTCATCTAATATGATTATGATTTTGTTTCATATAATGTAATATTAGATATTTAACACAATAAAATTTTATGGCATTAAATAAATAATAACTTTACATTAAAATAATTTTATTTTTGGGTAGAACTCAAGTCTTGCACAAGATGAAGATGATACTGAAGATACAGACCTAGAATATGTTAGAAATAGGGAATACTGAGAGGGGGGGGTGAATCAGTATTCTACAAACTTTATCTTTTTCCCAATTATGGATATAACAGATTATCTTTACACATTCATAACATAAGAAGCTAAATAGCATGCATAGCAATAACACTAAAGAGATCATAACACATTATTTGTTCTTGAGGAAACCCTGGCCAAGGGAAAACCCCGGTGGGGATGGTACCCACAAAGATCCACTAATAAAAAGTATCTTGTTAAGGATGTTGACCCTATTAGGAGTCTATTACATGCATATAGTGTCTCAATCCTGATTAAGGGACTATAGGCCTTTTTAGGAGCCTCAACCCTATTAGGAGTTGGCAGTACAAAAAGTGATTACTAGAGGAGCTCACTGCCCAAACAAGTAATATACAAAATTTACTGATTAAAAAAGTAGGTCAAGGTACATAACCTTATACTTCTTGCATCAATATCTTTTCTCTTCTCTTTTAACTATCGCTATTACATACATTCATTCCTTCATCATATCTCCTTCTTACAATTTACAATTACATTTATACAAGTTATTAAGATTGATAACTTTCCAGTCAGCTATCATATTAAAAAATAACTTTATCCAAGGGTTAACATCTAGGATGCCATCCCTTTATATTGTTAAGTCATTATTTTGATAAACAAAATAATCCCTTAACTCTTTACCAATTCTATCTTCATATTATGTCTTGTCGGCTTAACATTGTCTTTAGAAAAACTATCATAACTTATTTTGTACATGTCATACTAAATTTCACTCTAAGATGAGTCTTCAATAGTCATGATAGAGTCTATGTTCAAGTATGCAAACACTGAACTTACTCCAGTCAACATCACAGAGAAAAACTATCTTCAGGTTCACTGGTAAAAGTACATTGTCTCATACTTAGACAATTTCACATTGTGCTCTGACATACTAGCTCTCTGACCTATGCAATCTTCATGTAGATCATATGTTTCCATAATGACAACATCTATGTAACCAACTCAGCCAAATTGCGAACAATCTCCCCCTTTGTCATTGGTGGCAACATATGAGAAAATTGGCTAAGTCTTACAACTTCAAAAACTCAAAATTATGGCCATAGTATAAAATATATATACTATCCTTATAACTCCTCAAAAATCTTATCTCTAATATAGTACTCCCCCTAAGAGTATCAATCCTTATCATTTTCTTATCAATTTTCTACTATATATCTCTCCCCCTTTGACAACAATGACAAAATAAAGGTAAGGAGGGTTACAAAATTGTATTTTCAAAAAGTTATACCTTAATTCAATATTGCAAAGTTGGTAGGCTTGCAACACAATGTGAAAAATCAATCTTTATAGCCTCTAACTCCTTCTCCCATGATTTCTTCATAGAATCTACCACATTGAGTAGTGCACATAATCCATAAGATGCTATCTCACATGCTTGGAGGTTCTCAAAGCTAAACTTTTGAAAAGATGTCTTAGCTGAAAGACATTCTTCCAATTGCCCTTCAATAATACTTAACTTCATAGAAGTGTGCTCTCTTAAAAGAGTGAATCTTTTCATTTTCCTATCCTTTTCATCTTGCAAAATTCTGATTTCATCATATATATTATGAATTTTCTTCTCAACATCAGATACCTTTACATTGGGTTTTGAAAGAAAGTTAGTTTCATTCTGAATTTCTGATTCCTTCATCTTCATCTTCTGATCTTCTTCTGTTGTCAAGGCCTCTGATTTTGTACACTAGATGTACAAGGATTTTCCTCTTTCCAAATTCTTTTTTAAGTCCTTTATACAAATATCAAGATTTTTTATATCATTCCTGATATTTTGGCTAATGTTCAAAAGTGTTTTGGCTTCATAGGCTGCTGGAGCTTCCACTTTTGTTATATCAGTTAAATTTTTGAACTCACTGTCAAAAGTGTTCATCACTTTTTTTGATTTATCCAGAGGGCCAACTTCTACAATTTGTGTAGTTACAACACCTTGTAACTTCTCAGTAAGCTCGTTTAGACATCCTTCAATACTTTTTACTTTCTTGTTCTTTCCAATGATTTTGTTCAAGGATGTGATCAATTCCATCTAATCATCATCATCTACTTCCTTTCCCAAATTTTCAATCATAGATCTAATCTGATTCTTCTTTCTAGTCTCAGGAGTAAGATTGATATCTTCTTTAGTGGAAATAGGTACTTGTTTTTCTGTCACTCTAGGTTCTACAACTGTGGTCTCTATTTTCTCTTCTCCTTTGGTGGTCTCCTGCTCTTCAAAAGCTAAATTGTCAACAATGTTTTCCAGATTCTTGAATACATTATCATCAGTATCCAAGGTGATCTTAGTTCCTTCTACATTCATGACTTCATCTTCAATGTTTATGGCTGGTGGAGAGGGAATGTCCTCTTGTTCTATTTCACCTACTTGCTCTACTGCAATTGATGGTTCTCTAGCATTTTCTAACATAACCTTGATGATTGCTTTCTCTATTTCTACATTAACTTCTTCATATCTGCCTCCCATAATCTGAATGGTTCTCTTCTTGGATCTCAAATGGGTGCTTAAAGCTTTCATAATTTGACTAAAGTGTGCTTCATCTTTTACAACACAAAGCTTTCTTACAAGCTTTTCTCTAATAGATGTGTCCTCTTCTAATGCTCTCTTCTTCCTATTCACAAGTTTATTGTACAAATCATCAGGTATCTTACCTTGAATTGTATCAAACTTCTTATTAGACAAAATCATATGCTTTACCATTGCATTTTCCAGATTTAATCTCTCTGCATAATCATAGAGATCATAATACTTATTCATTCTTGTAAAGTCTCCATCTTCAATGATCTTCTCATTAAGCTTCTCAACTCTATGTTTCCAAGTTTTCTTCTTAATAGAAGTGACATCATCTTTGATTTCTACAATTTTCCTTGGAACTGGTTGCACTAATGTTTTCTACCTTTTACCTAGTCCAGTAGCACTCTCTTTTACTCTTTTGCTAGGTGTGGAGGAAGTGGATCTAGTTGATATCTTTGCTTCTAGATCCTTCTCAATTTCTTCCACTTTCACCTTAACTTGTGTTTCTTCTTGTTGTGCTGCAATTGACGATAGTAGTGGAACAAACAAAACTTCTTTTTGTCCAATATCTCTGATTGTTGCTGTTGTTTTCTTTGCTACCAATAATTCATGCTTAGTCATCCCTATATCTTTTAGAATTTTCTTCATAGCACTCTCAACTCTTTTCTTTGACTGCTTCTCTTCAAGTAAGGTCTTTGTAGAGTTAAAGTTCTCCTCAAAGGTTCCAAACCTATTACAATGAGTTTCCAACTTGCACTTAAGTAACCTGCTCACATACTCTTTTGTCTCTACCTCAAATATCTCATAGCCAAGAGGGTCTATGAACTTTGTTCTAGGTTCTACTGCTTCAATGTAGGTAAAGTCAGTAACAACCATGAAACATATCTCATTTTTATATTTCTCCACAAGAGACTATGGGATCCTTGATCTGCTAGACACTAAATCCTGAAATGTCTTGGTTACCAATACTGCACTCATTCACTTTATCAATAACATGCCTCCTGTACACTAGGTTAATCCTTTCCATTGTAGTGTGGCCATCATTCCAGTCATTTCCAATGGTGTAAGGAAATCTTCTCAATAGATGAAAAAATATATAGGTGATTAGGGATGAGAATTTAAACTATGTATACTTAGTTTTCTTAATCTTTTCCAAATTCTCAAATAGTTGAATTCTCAGAATCTCACACATATCAACTTGCACTTTATCAACACACATCAGATAAGCTACATGTATCATTCCAGCTACCATGTCATCCTCTCTTGAGTTTGCACAAAACTTAGTGGTTAGGATCTTACATAAATATCTGACATCATCTTGTTGAATCTTACTAATCACAATTCCTCTACCATTATAGGATGAATTTGTGTTGTCTATGACTATTTTCCTCATGTTCTTCTCATTTAAAGGAATGGCTCTAGTTTTAGATAGTCTAGTAACTTCATGAATCAAATCAGCTGTGATATCTATAACTCTATCTTCTAACCAAAACTTCCCATTATGAATTCTATTTGAATAATCTTATTACATTCTTCATTATCAAATTCATACTATAATGCATAGTTAATGATCTCATTATCTTTCAAATGTTCAAATCCTTCTTTCAATGCCATGTCCTGATTGTATATCTTCTGATATTCCTTGGTGAAATCACTATCACTGATAGTCTCTAGTTTGCATCCAAGATAACTTCTGACGTTCTCTAGATGTAAAATTTTGTTTGGTACGGATGATAAAGCTAACCTAGGATCATCTTCCAAGGGTTCTACTGGTTCCCTTTTTATCTTAGGTCTATTTTTATCTCTGAAATTGTGAATTAAAGAAACATCCATGATTTCCTCTAATTCCTTTACTGATTTAAAGATCTGCCAAGTAAAATACCTCAATTTTGCAATTTAGGGCTTGCATAGATTCAGCACAAAATTCTTCTCCAAATCCTTGCAAAATGCTTCCAATCACTACTCTTTGATCTCCTTAACACTTGAATTCACTTTGATGATCAAATAATACTGATCATGACCTTTTATTAATTCAATCTCACTTAGATCTGACATCACGTTCAATTCTTTTGCCGCTTCTTTCCAAAAAGTTGTTTCTGCTAACCTGTAAAACTTAAAACTTCTTGCAATCTCACAAAACATAATATTTTTCTTTGCACTCTTAACCATAGCATTAGAACATCATATACTAGCTTGCATTAACTGTGCAAGACTCAATTCATCATATATCTACTTCTACACTAATCTAAGTTCCTACTCTATTGCAATTTTCATAAATTAAGTACTTTGAGATGGGTCAGGTAAAGATTCATTCTTACCTTTTAATACTTCACCTTCCTAATTACCTTCAATGTTGAATATGTCTCCTTGATCTATGCTTTTGATAAACTTCACTTCATCTAAATTACTACAACATCCTTTTTGATTGTTTCTTGCATCTTCATTTCTTCTTGCATGACTTCTAGGGTTAGGATTGGTATGAAAAACTCTATTGTTCATTCTACAAAACCTTGTTGTGTGTCCAATCTTGTTGCATATATGACAAACTATTCCACTGTTCGTATATCTTGGTCTAGGTTGATTGATCTGTGATATGCAATTTCTAGCAATGTGTCCAAACTTGTTGCATCTATAACATATTACTCCATTTCTTCTATTCATATCTTCAGTAGGTTCCTTATCTGCATTGTTAGTATTCCTAAACATTCTACTACTATTATTATTCTCAATAAATTTAGGTTTCCTGCATTCAATAGCTCTTTGTCCAAAACCATGACAATTATAACAATAACCATTAAGAGGTTTGAATTGCTTACTTGTGCAATCTCTCTTCATAGGACCAATAGTATTACAAGAAAAACATCTACCTTTGAATTCTCTTTGCATACCTTTGGGTGATTCCTCTTTCTTAGGTGATTCTTCATCCTTAGGTGTATCTTCAAATTTGTTAATCTCATCAGACTTCTTCTCATCTATGATTTCAGATATTTTTAGATTTGGTTCCTTGCTTTCTTCATTTGCTTTAAAAGTGTTGAATCCAAGACCAGTCTTATCATAGAATGGTTTTCTATAAGATATTTGTTCATCAATCTTCTCACTAGTTGAATATAGTCTTTCAAGTTGTTGTTTAGATCGAGTCAGTTCACCTTTCACAATTGCATTGTATTTCTGAAGTTCAGCATACTACAATTTGACTTTCTCAAATTCAGATGTTACTTTATCAAGTTTACATTTTAGTCCTTCATTTTCAGTCTTTAGACTTTCATTCTCAGATTTCAGATTTGCTTCATTCTTGCCATTTCCATCTTTTAAGCTAAGCTTCAGATTTTCTATCTTCAGTTCATGCTTAAGGATCTCATTTTCTTTTTCTAAATTGTCATCACAATCTTCAAATAAAAATTCAAATTCCTTTTCAGATTTCAGATCTTCCAACTTATTTTTTAGTTTCTCAATGAGGTTCTTTGCATCATCATATTTTCTTTTCAAAATATCTCTTTCATCAATAAGCATATCAATTTGTTCAAGAGCTTCTTCAAGATTCTTCTGTAGTTGATCCATATCCATAGAGATCTTACTCAAGCTGCTAGGCTTTCCTTGAATGATTCTTTTTTGAGTAACTAAGCTCTGATACCAATTGTTAGAAATAGGGAATACTGAGAGGGGGGGTGAACCAGTATTCTACAAACTTTATCTTTTGCCCAATTATGGATATAAAAGATTATCTTTACACATGCATAACATAAGAAGCTAAACAACATGCATAGTAATAAAACTAAAGAACTCATAACACATTATTTATTCTCGAGGAAACCCTAGCCAAGGGAAAACCCCGGTGGGGATGGTACCCACAAAGATCCATGAATCAAAAGTATCTTGTTAAGGATGTTGACCCTGTTAGGAGTCTATTACATGCATATAGTGTCTTGGCCCTGATTAAGGGACTATAGGCCTTGTTATAAGCCTCAACCCTGTTAGGAGTTGACAGTACAAAAAGTGATTACCAGATGAGCCCACTGCCCAAACAAGTAATGTACAATATTTATAGATTACAAAAGTAGGTTAAGGTACATAACCTTATGCTACTTGCATCAATATTTTTTCACTTCTCTTTCACTATTTCTATTACATACATCAGTTCCTTCATCATATCTCCTTCTTACAATTTACAATTACATTTATACAAGTTATTAAGATTAATAACTTTCTAGTCGGCTATCATATTACAAAATAAATTTATCCAAGGGTTAACATCTAGGATGTCATCCCTTTATATTGTTAAGTCATTATTTTGATAAATAAAATAATCCCTTAACTCTTTACCAATTATGTCTTCATATTCTGTCCTGTCGACTTAACATTGTCTTTAGAAAAACTATCATGAATTATTCCGTACATGTCATACTAACTTGCACTCTAAGATGAGTCTTCAATAGTCACCATAGAGTCTATTTTAGAGTGTGTAAGCACTGAACTTACTCTAGTTGACATCACAAACAAAAATTGTCTTTAGGTTCACTGGTAAAAACAAATTGTCTCATACTTAGACAATTTCGCATTACGCTCTGACATACTAGCTCTCTAACCTATGTGATCTTCATGTAGATCATATGTTTCCATAATGACAACATCTATGTAACCAACTTAGCCAAATTTCCAACAGAATATATTACCTTCTGATCTAGATCACGAGATAGAGGATAATGATGATGATGATGATGAAGATACTGAGTCTAATGATGACGATGACTATAGTGGTGATGATGACCACTGTAGTGATGATGGTGATCATGAGATATTTTTTTCTAGTATCTAGTGACATTCATGATCATAAATATTATATTATGGATCATTATTGATATATCATTGATACATTTTCAGGGCCCACAGTACCATATTATTCATTTTATACATTTGGACATGTATCATTTTCACTTATATCATTTGGAAATGTATCATTTTCACTTATATCATTTGGATGTGTATCATATTGACTTGTATAATTTTTAGTTACACAACTTATCATTTAAATAGATTTGGACAAGCATCTTCCTCTAGTGAGGGGGTTCCTATTTTTGGTTCTAGGACATCAAGGTAAATTGAATTGACTGGAGTAGAAAGCAATGTTGCTTCCACTAGTGTTGGAACCCTAATGAATGGAACAAAATATGCATCTACATTTGGAGCCTAATAGTATAGAACTAAAAGTGTTATTGATGGTGGAAAAACTCTTTCTAGCTTTTTCTTTTCCCCTAAACCTAAAGGATATGAAATTGGCACCACTTACACTAAGGGTGGGCTTTAATCTTAATTTTTTGAAACCCCTTATGATTACTGGAAAAAGAAAGTTTTGAAGGGACCCCGAAACCCTTTACAAAGAAAGAAACAAAAGTTCCAAAGAAGAGAGAACAACAAAAAGAGACTACACCAATGAACATCTCAAAGAAGGGAAGCAAGGGCTCCAGCAGAAAAAACTAACACTAAAAAACCATCCCAAAAACCAAAAAACCAAAAAAACCAACACGGGATCCAAGCTAGACAACCAAGTACATAATCCTGGCCTTTTCCTCAAGATTCTTCTCCATTTTGGCATGGATATTGTCCATCCGACCAATGACACATTTTGTCTCATCCACATTTTTCTTTAGAACAAGAGACTTCTTCTTGGTGCTCCCACAGGTTCTGGAGCTGGGACCACCTGTAGCCACTAGGGAATTATTTTGATCACTATCTTCCTCAAGACCATTCTCCAATAGGTTAACCAAAGCCTTGAGTTTGATATTGGAAGCCTTCATGTTTTCCTTTCTATGCTGGAGAATGTCAATGAAAGTTCTCTCCATTTTCTCCATCCTTTTTGGGATCTTAGCAGAGGAAGAAGAAGGGTTAGTATTACCCTTGTTGAGATAAGTGTCCACTTTCTCCTGAAGACTTGCGTTCTTCGCTTCAAGCTTCCTACACTTCAAATTAAGCCTTTTTAATTTCATGGAAGGACCACTTATTAAATATGAAGGAATATAAGGCTTTAGCTTTAGCAATATGCAAAGCCCCAATAGTAACTTCCTCTTTATCATCAAAGTCCTTGAAAATCAGCTTAATAGAGGATTCTTTGATTCTCCTATTGCTGGAATTCTCACTACCATCATGGGTGTTCTCCTAGGAGTCATGGGAAACTAGCACATCATGCCTCATACCCACCACAAAATCATCCATCATGGGGACCTCTTCTTTTTGAAATTCTCTGTCAGCCTTCTGCTTCTCAGCATACTGAAGAGAAGTGTTTGCCAAATATTCCAGGCTAAGAGAATTGTGGGTCATGGCTTTTTCAAAATTTAAACCTTCAATGTATTTTCCTTCCAGATTGGTTGTACCCCTCATATCCTTGTCATCCAGATTATCCTTTTCCATATTTTTAAAAATAGAGTCAACCTCCCTATTTTGAGAATCTTCATTATTCCTCTGGACTGCAACTTGATTTTTAGTGTTGCCTCCATCTCAATTTTCTTATTCGAACCCTTACTGTTACTCTTCTTACTTCCACCCTCAATTTGGAGAATATCATTATCATCAGAGTCTTCATTTTGAATTATGTCGACTATTGGACATGTATCATTTTGACTTATGTCAACTATTGGACATGTATCATTTTGACTTATGTCGACTATTAGACATGTATCATTTTGATATATGTTGACTATTGGACCTATATTATTTAGACATGTTTTTGATCTACTGGCATATTGAAATTTCAATTATTTTACTTATATATGACGATCTTATCAGTATTGACTTGTCAATTTATATATATTGAAAGTGGTCGATGATTATTGGATGAATATTTATTATGTATGATGATTTTCATTTTATACTCGAGATGGATGTTGTCAAATTCAATTAAATTATAGACATTTTAATGTGCACCTTCTTGGTGTCGACATAGGTTTCATGATTAGAATAAAACATATTAAATTAATAAGAAATGGAAATAAAATAAGAAACATCTTTAGAATTAAAAAGGAAGAAACAATGGAAACCAAATCAGAAGGAAAACCTAGCATTATCTAGGAGGCAAAAATAGAAGCAATCCGGGTAGCAAATAAAAGAGTAATAGTGGAAGCAATTTTAGAAGCAACAAAAGATGCAATAAAAGAAGCTATCTTAAAAGCAAGAAAATATGCCATAATGGAAGCAAAACAAGAAGAAAAATCAGAAGCCATATCAGAAGAAGAATTAGGAGTACAAAATAAAAGAAAAAGGGAGAAAAATTAGAAGCAAGAAGAGGCATTAAAATAGGTGTTAAAGTGGAAACAATACAAGAAATAAAACTAGAAGAAACAAATAGTGTTATAATGGATGAGAATCCAAAAGAAACACAAGAAGAAAAAATGGAAGAAACAAATGGTGTTATAATGGAAGGAAAACCAAAATAAAAACTAGAAGCAACCCTTAAAACAAAACCAAAAGCAACAAACAACGTTATAATGGAAGTAAAACTAGAAGCAAACCCTGAAGAAAAACAAGAAGCAACAAGAAACATTACAATTGAAGAAAAGTTGGAAGAAACATAGGAAGTGAAAATAGAAGAAAAACTAGAAGCTAAATCCAAAGAAAAACTAGAAGAAAAATGAGAAGTTGACACAGAAGTAAAACTAGAAGCAAAATGGGAATCCAAAGAAGAAGCATTAAAAGATAAGAAAAATAGAAGTAAAACTAGAAGAAAAATGGAAATCCAAAACATAAGCAACAAAGGACGTTATAGTTGAAGTAAAACTAGAAGAAAAATGGGAAGCCAAAACATAAGCAACAAAGGACATTATAATTGAAGTAAAAAAGGAAGTATGATTAGAAGAAAATCCAAAAGCAACAAAGGAGAAAAAGTGGAAGCCAAACACAGAGCAATTTATGGCATTATATCTTGCACTATTTCTTGAGTCTTTTTTTGGTGCCATTTTTGGTGCAGACACATTTGTAGTGAAACATTCACTGTCAAAAAAAGTTCCACCTCTAGTGTTAACTACGATGCTCAATATGACACCAAAGAGTGGAAGCATTTGGGTGCCAAATTTTACATTGTCACATAGCCTCAAATCACTGTAAAAATTACACTAAATATAGGTATCATTTTTGGCGCTAATTGCCTGATCTATTCTAGTGACACCATTGTATCATGTTGAACACACATCATTCTCTAGATCCCAAGGTGTAGGCACACCATCATTTCATGTTAAAGGCACACCATATTTCACATCATCTTCGGTTGAAGGCATAAAATTCACCCATAATATTGTTGATGTTCCTAATGTTAAGCTCACTCAACAATTGAGAAAACCTCCTAGAATTATTTATAGAAAGCCAAAATATTTGATTGATATTGATACCAACATTTTGCAAGAAATGCCTGACAAGATTACCAAGTGTACTTGTCAAAGATATGTTAACTATATTTGGAAATTCTTTTTTCAGAATTTAAATGTGATGGGATGATGTCAACCATTTGTTGAAATGATGAAAATTTTGAAATTTAGGCCCATCATGAAGACTCTTGGGCTAAGGATGATTGATGAGTCATGTGAAGAATCTATTGTAAACAGTCTAATGAATGCATATGAGAGTGTGGGTTCTACATCATGCACAAAATATAGTAAAGTCACATGACGTATAGTTACAACAACAATATTAAGCACTCAAATGAAAAAATCTTGACTCATTAGAAAGAAAATATAAGCATTAAAAACAGGTAGAAAGTCTCTAATAAGAACCATGGGAAGGCATCAAGGAGTGGAAGATCTAAATAGAAATGAGTTATGAGCATTTTATGATAGACTACTATGAAAAGATAAAGAAATTGTTGAAGCTTTGAAATCCTTGATTGAATATTTTTGGAAGAATAACACATGAGTATCTCCTAATCAAAGAGATGTTGTAAGAAGGAGGATTGGTAGTCGAATCTGTGTTCCACATCTTAAACATTTTTTGGATTCCACTCAGACATAATTCTTTGCAAAATATATAAGTATGTATCCTCATATTAAAATTCATCAAAGATATTTTGAAATGGCTAAAAATTTTAATGTAAATATAAATCACACATGCACAACTTGTTGTTGTAGGGTACATATTGAATTTTCTAACCATTTTCATTTTTATAGGCATATATGTGTAGATTTGTATTTTAACAATATTTTGCAGGATTGTAACATAAATGACCCACCTAGATCTTCAAGGGAATTAATATATAGCATTTTATGTGAAAGAGTGGATGGTCAACAATTTTACAAGCTCTCATGCTTGAATGGTACATGCATAAATTATGGTGGTTTGCAACATTTGCCAATTTGTCAACATATGGAGAGTACACATGCAATTGGGAATGAAATAGTGGAATTTGGAAAATATAAGACCACAACATATGCTCTACAAGATGGAAAAAAGGCTAAAAGATGTGATTCAGTAATTAAAAATATTTCAGTGTATCAATTTATGGACATTTTTCATGAAAAAATTATGTATGAGTATGCAAGGAATACACATAGAGCTCGATGGTTGGGTTTGCAATTTAGTTTGTGCAAGGACAAATTCTCATTTGATACAATTGTCTCAGTTGTGGAATTATTAGAGAACTACACACGACAACCACAAAGTGAGGTGCAAGAAAAGTATTACAACTCTCAATGGGTTGCTATATTTTTTCTTATAGCATTCATACATTCATGTGATAGTACATAGGAGAACAGGAAGATATTGATGGAGTATCATTTGCACATCAGTGATGATCTCTCACATTCTCTAAAGTTTGTATATAGTGGCATATCATATTGTCAGCACATCATATGGTTTATTATCTGATCTAGTGCAACTGGGTAAATTATCAACATACAAATAATCTCAAATTTAGTACTTTATCCTAACTATTCAGTATATTAATCTCCTCATTATGTTTCTATCATTGTAGGCCATGTTTTTGTTATTATTGCACCTAAAGACAATGAAGAAGGGAAATATTATTATTTGTCTTATTTTGTTGAGGAAAAAAATAAATTGTACCACTCAGTTATAGATGGTGAAGGATTAGAATACTTTATAGGAGCAGTGGTTGTAACTGGTTCATGGCTTAGACTATATGAAGAACCCTAGGTTGTTGTTGTGGTTGTGGTTGTTCAAGGATTGGGAGACACATAGAAAGATTATTCATTATTACAATATTTTCATTAAATAAAATATCTATTTGATCAAATATGGAGGAAAACCACACAATAAACTCTTTGGAAGGTTCATGAGTCAGACCACGAGGCAATACTTGAGACAATACAGGGTAGGATAGATCCATCTAGTTCCTTGGACTAAATGTCGATACAAAATGTTGTAATGTTAAATCTATTTGAGTACATGTTCATATAACATGTATATTTGTATAATAATAAATTCCCTTGAATCCATATTTGTATAATAAGAAGTTTGTAAGATTTAATGACAATGCTTCTCTTATATTTTTTGAGGCAATACTAGAGCTTTTATCTTTGCATCTCTTTCCTCCTAGTTGGTTACATAGATGTTGTCATTATTATCCATTGTTTACTTTTTTTACTATTATAGTAACTTTGAATATATGGTAAGACCATGTAAAGAAACATAGGAATATGAGACCATACTCAAATGAAAGGTTTGTGAACCTACTTTCATTTGAATCAATTTTGAGTCCTTTTCATGGAGAAATAAATGAGTTATGTCTATTTTCATGACAACACCCTATTCAAGAAATGAATTCCAGAATAGCAATCAGAAAACATTATGGTACAGATACATATAGGATAATGAGACCCTATAACTTTTCAATTTGGAATATCTCTATGTTACCAAAAACAATTCTTCCTTCCATAAAAATTATTTTTGAGTTTTAAGGGGTCAAATTATTAAATTCCAAAAATTGTTTTGCTATTCCCAATATGAGTGATGCATAGCCATAAGGATCAGATCAAAAAACTCACCTACTTTCCCCTATATACACAAGGACTCGTCTGTCAATACAAATATCAACACATGATAAGGTCCAACTTGTGCTTACACAAATCATCACCAAACTTGATCGTAGACTCAAACGACATTTGCTCTTTGATCAGTAGTAGGGAACAATAGAACATTTTCCTCAGACCTGCAACCTCAAACTTAAAATCATGATATCAATTCACCTTGAAAATTTTAGAAATTCACTATCAAAAATTAGACTTATAGCCTCTTACAAGAACTCTTTCTTTGATCACTTCCAACTTGGAATGAAATCCATGAACAAATTCTTTTCCTGCTAATGAACCAATTTGAGGCTTCATTTCACATTTCTCTATAGATTATTCCATAGCACTTGTTACTTCTCTGTATATTGAGTAGATATAGCTACAATCCCATGTTCATCAAGAATATTCCTTGCACCATGGATAATATATCATGCAATTCCTTAATAGTTTCATTCTTTATAGAATTCATAACTAGATTCTCCATAGCCAGTTGTAACCATACATATCTTTCAAAATTTTCATCATGGCCTTGAAATGTCCATGCCAAAAGATAGAGTTGGCCAATTAAATGCTAGGAACTACCTCATTTTTCTCACCAAGTGGCTGGAACATTCCCAACCACTCCAAAGCGAAGTGGTCCTTAAGGTGCACTGAGCCCCAAAATTAGTAAACTTTAGGAGGCCATTTATTAGAGCTTGTGAAATGTACAAAAAAATTGTCAAGTGCTATAGGATATTGTTTCCAAGGTCTAAAAAATCCTATCATGGTTTGGATATATTCAAAACTATTTGAAATTGGCAACACAATCTTGATTGATGCCAAAACTTGCAACTTGACTCATTTGAAAGTTGTAACTGTGCATATCTTTCAAAGAATTCATCCTAGACTCAAACCATCTAGGCCAACATCTGTGGTTGGCTAGGTAAAGGCTAGGAACCATCATTTTTCACTCACCAAGTGGTTAGAATGTTCCCAACCACTATGGAGCAAAGTGTTCCTCAAGGTTCACTGAGCACCAAAATCGGTGATCATTAGGGGGGCATTTATCGAAGCTCGTGTGACATATAAATGAACCATTAAGTTCTATAGGATTTTATTTCCAAGGTCTACAAAATATTATCACAATTTGGGAAGACTCAAAGCCTTTTGAAATCAGCAACATAATCTCAGTCGATGCCAAAATTTACAACTTTGTTCAGTTGAAAGTTGCAACTATGCATATCTTTCAAACCGGTCATCATGGAAAAGAATTGTCTATGCTAACAGATCTAGTTAGCTAGGTAAATTCTAGAAACTACCTCATTTTACTCACCAAGTGGTTGGAACGTTCCCAACCACTCTAAAGCGAAGTGTTCCTTAAGGTGCACTAAGCACCAAAATTAATGTCTTTAGGGGGTCATTTCTTAGAGCTCATATGAAGTACAAATGAACCATCAGGTGCTATGGGATCATGTTTTTAAGGTATAAAATAGCCTATCATTGTTTAGGGAGATTTAAATCCATTTTAAATTGGCAACACAATCTCGGTCAATGCCAGAACTTGCAACTTGGCTCAGTTGAAAGTTACAACTGTGCATATCTTTTAAATCATGCATCATGGCCTCAAATCATCTATGCCAACAGCTTTGGGTTGTCATTTAAATTATAGGAACCACCTCATTTCACTCACTGAGTGGCTAGAACATTCCCAACCACTCTAGAGAAAAGTGTTCCTTAAGTTGCACTAAGCACCAAAATTGATGATCTTTAGGGGGATATTTCTCAGAGATCATGAAATGTATAAACAAACCATTAAGTGATACATGATCATGTTTCCAAGGTATAAAAAATCCTATCATCATTTGAGGAGATTCAAACCCATTTGAAATTAACAACACAATCTCGATCAATGCCAGAACTTGCAACTTGGCTCAGTTGAAAGTTACAACTATGCATATATTTCAAACCATTCATCGTGGCCTTGAACCGTCTATGCAAACAACTCTAGTTTTCTAGGTAAACACTAGGAACAACCTTGTTTCACTCACCAAGTGGTTGGAACATTCCTGACCACTCCAAAGGAAAGTGTTCCTTAAGGTGCATTTAGCACCAAAATCAGTGAACTTTAGGAGGAAATTTCTTGGAGCTTGTACAATGTAGAAATAAACCATCAGGTGCTACAAGATTGTGTTTCCAAGGTATACAAAAGCATATCTCTATTTGGAGATATTCTAAGCCATTTGAAATTAGAAACACAATCTCAGTTGATGCCAAGACTTGCAACTCAACTCAGTTCAAAGTTGTAACTATGTATATCTTTCAAATGATTCATCATGGCCTCAAATCATGTACACCAATAGCTCTAGTTTTTTGGGTAACCACTAGGAACCACATCATTTCTCTCACCAAGTGCCTAGAACATTCCCAACCACTCTAGAGGAAATTGTTCCTTAAGGTGCACTAAGAACCTAAATTGATTAACTTTAGGGGGTTGTTTCTCAGAGCTTGTGTAATGTAGAAATGAACTGTTAGGTGCTACAAGATTGTATTTATGAGGTATACAAGATCCTATCACCATTTAGGTAAATTCAAAGTCATTTTAAATTGGCAACACAATCTCGTTCGATGCCAAAACTTGTAACTTGACTTAGTTGAAAGTTACAATTGTGCATATCTTTCAAACCATTCATAGTGGACTCACATCATCTAAAAAAAAAGATCTAGTTGGCTGGGTAAATGCTAGGAAACATCTCATTTTTCTCACAAAGTGGCTAGAACGTTCTTGACCACTCTGGAGTGAAGTGTTCCTTAAGGTGCATTGAGCACCAAAATTGGAAAACTTTAGGGGGTCATTTTTCATAGCATGTGTGATGTAGAAATAAACCGTTAGGTACTATAGGATTGTGTTTCCAAGGTCTACAAAATCCTATCATTTTTTGGTGAGATTTGAAGCCGTTTGAAATCACAAACACAATCTCGGTCGATACCATATATTGCAATGTGACTTAGTTGAAAGTTTCTACATTGTAATAAGTGGTAGAAGGCCATGAAGAAACACTTCCCGGAGTGGGCCAACTAGTAGAGGGAGTAGGAGAAGCAAGAGTGGGAGGTGAATATGTACTTTAATATTTTTAATTAATAGTTAAGGTTGTATTCATAAAATTAAGTTTCTACATTATGTATCTTTTAAACTTTTCATCATGGCCTCAAAATGTCTTCACTAACAGCTTGAGTTGGATGATTAAACACTAGGGACAACCTTGTTAGGTTTTGCAACTCAAACATTTAATACCACACTGTAATGGTAGGATTGATGTTTTTTGTCTTTTATGACCTATTTAAAATTTTTTGAGGTGTTGAAATAGAATTTAGGAGTCTAGGTAAGTGATTAAGAAAAAGTTGTCAAAGTTGCACAAAAGTTTCTATGACAACTTTGCAACTTTTATGCAAAAGATGTAATGCTTTCTTCCCAATGCCTAAAAGTGGTTAGAGGTATTTGGGAGAAGTTATTTATGATATATATCCTCTTTAGGTTGATTATTGAGATAGGGGTTGCAGATAGGGATAATTGGCCTAAAGGGGCTAGTTGATTAGAATAGGGAGATTTTTCATAGAATGGTGTTTCCAATGCAAATGATTGATCGAATCATGATTATCTAGTCAATATAACCTTTTTAGATGCCTTAATAAGGTTGGAAGCATCCCTAGAGTCATTTTCATGAATTTAATTCATTATAGTGGTGCTAAAGCTATACGAAATGAAAGATACATACTCCCATAAAGTATGACTCATACAGTAATTGTAGACACCTAAAAATCCATTAGAAAATAAAAGTATTTTTATTTTTCTAAAAACCCCTAATGACATCATCATTTACTAATTAATTATTTATTTATTTAATTAATATATTTTTTATGACATTAAATCCCTTTATTTTAATTAAACATCTTTAATTAAAAGATCCCTCCCCAAAACATTTAAATTACATTTGAATGATAACCCTTCCAAAAATGTTTAAATCTAATTTAAACATAATCCCTCCTATTTACTAAATTCATTTAGTAAATAAAGCCCTCAACCACATTCCTTAAATAAATTAAACTTTTATTTAAAAGCCTAAATCCTAGAAACCCATAGACTCTTCTAGAAATTCCTCAACCCTTATCCTAATCTTGGTCCATTCAAACCTTTGAAAGTCAATCCTTATCCCCTTGACTCAACCCCTAACCAAACCCCAAACTCTAACTCTCCTCCTAACCCAAGCCCTTCCCAAATCCTATAAATACTCCTCCTTCCAAGAGAAAATTATTAGATTAGTTTTTATCATTTATGCATTGTTATCATGAGCATTTTTAGCTAGATCATCTTAGCATAAATCCTAATTGTTAGATTTCTTCATATTCTTCATGTTTTCTAACACATCCTAGAATAGCTTAATGGATTAATATTAGTTCATATTTCAATATTAATCTTCATTTATGCATCACCACAAATCTCTCTCCATGCATTTGAGAGCACACCCACATCCCTCTCATTGAAGAAAATCAAACAGTGCTCTATAGCACTTGTTTTTGGCAACAATCTTGAGGTGGCTTGGTTTTGTTTTCATGTCTTTATTTTGAACTCATGAACATGTTTTTATCTAACGTTTGAGTGTTTCAGCCTTTCAAGATAGGAAATAGGTCTAAAACTATAGCCTACATTCTGGCACGCCTGGTGGGACCCACTTCGCAGGTCTTTCAACAAACATCTCATTGATTTTGGGAGTTTTTAGCAAAGTTTGAAGTTTGAAGATGGAGGAGGTAGTTTGGTCATCTTTCTTGTCTAAAAATCCATTTTTCCTCTATTTTGTCTATTCATTCTTCTTCTTCTTGCAAAATCCTAGCCTATTCTTCCAAAAAATCCCTAAAAAATCTCATTTTGACAAAAAACAATGTATTTTCTATGTGAAAAGTCCATGTAAATGCATTTGAAACTACCAGAAGATTGCATCCAGGGAATTCAGGGTCTCATCCCATATTCCAGATCGCATCTGGGGTCTAGACCATTTCCTGGATCACATCTAGTAAATTCAGGATCACATCCGGGGTCTACACGATTTCCTGGATAGCATATGGGGTCTACACCATTTCCCGGATCACATCTGGTAAATTCAAGATAGCATCTGGGGTCTACTACATTTCCTAGATAGCATCCGGGAACACTTCAATTTGGGGTAAAAATGAACAAAGAAAAGTCATACACATCTTTTTTTAGTGCTTAAAATGAACCCCCAAATCATTCTTGAATGCATTAAAGACTAAAAGTTTGCAAAATCTTCTAACAAACAAAACCAAATCAATCAAATCAATTTCATCCTTGCAACATCAAGGTTTTAGATGCATGCATACAAAGTTAAGAACACTTCATTTTGAAGCTTAAAAAAAAAACCACAAATTGCATTAGATCATCTTTATTTTGGCTCCTAAAATCAATCCTAGGAAGCATCCTAAAATCAAACTTTAGAGTCCTAAAAGAATCATTTTTCATTTCCAAAAACAAACACACTCTTGAATGGTCTAAAAAGTGAATGAAAAGCAATCTCTATTCCCTCATCTTTCAAAATTCATTTCATTTCAAAGTTCTTAAAAACAACACGCAAAATCTCAATCTTGAATGCCCAAATCAAAGAACTTGAAATTGATTAAAAGCTTTACTTTTTGAAAGAGAAAGAAAAATTCAAAATCTTAAACACTTGTGTCTTCAATTTTTAAAATTCAAAAACTTAATCAAATTTGGGAAAAAGAACCTTCATGATGTGCATCTAGGAGTCTCCCATTTTCTTGCAAAATCCTTGTTAATCTAAGTAACGTAAAACACTTGAACTCAAACAAGTTCACTTGTTTTACTTTTAGAGAGGCCTGTCCGGGTAGAAAAATTGCTTCCTCTCTAGAGAACGACCTCAAACCAATATCTTCCCCGATTGGTATAGAAATAAAGTGCTGAGAAAACTCTCTCTTATATCCCCTCAAGCTCAGGCGAGGCATGTTGATGGTAGCCAGGGGTAGGTGAATAATCCCTACTATTTCGGCATGGTCAACTAGGCTCTTAAGTGAGTCACATGTGTACAAATTGATTGGGATGACTCCACAGAACAATTATAAACTTGTTAAAATAGAGGCTACCCTATCCACATCTGAAGGTATCAAAATCCTTGTGCAAGGACCGATCCAATGGGTTTACCAGATCACCTTAAGATTACTCACCATATGTATCCCCTTTTAGGGGGTATCAAGCTATGGGCAAGGACTTTGATACTATCCTGACTTCTAGGTAGTTTCTACTTGACATGTTTTCTAAAGTTTTAGACTCAATACAAAACATTTGTTTAAACATACACAAATCAAAGAGTTCTACAATCAATCCTTGTTTCCATGTTAGTCAAAATACTTCAAATCTAAAGTTCATTCAAACTTTAAGAATCTTGTCATCCAAGTCTCCCAAATCATGGTCTTCTAATCACCTTGCATCCAGTCTTCTCCTCCCATCCTAGGTTAGCAGAGTCATCTTGGTCATTCCCCATCCCCTTTCTATCTTCCTCTAGAGTCATTATTTCCTCATATCTTGATCCAAATCCAATCCTAGTCTAAGCTCCTTAGTCATCCTAGTCCAAAGCCTTAGTCTTCCAATCCATCTTCATCCTTTATCCAACTCATCTACAAGTAAGCATGTCTCAAAACTATTATGATGAGTTAGGTTATTATGTATCTCCTCTCAATCCATCCTATCCTAATGATGATGAAAGTCTTGTTGATCATGATGCATACTTTAAAAACCTTATCCATCATGATGATGAAAGCCTTGTAGATCATGATGCGTATTTTGAAAATCTTAGCAAGTTTTCTCCAAACATCCCCCAGTATCCAATCATTCCTCCAAACTATCCTACCATGCCTTCATGTGTACCCACTAAAACTCCTTATCCTACCTTTGACAAGGGAAATCCACTATCCTATTCATCCATACCTTCTTCCTATCTCAAACCTACATATCCTCTATATGCATCCTTCTTACCTCCATCCACTTCTATGGTCATATCCCAATCACCATCTTTCCATAGAAACACTCCAAGTTACATCCCTTATCCAAATTACTTTCAAAACCAAAATCCTAGTCTTCCCATCCCTTATCCAAATCCTCCATCTTCTTATCCTCCAAATCATTTTCAAATCCAAAATCCTAGTCTTCCAATCCATTACCCTAATCCACCATCCTATCTAAATCCAACATCTTCTATTCTAAACCACATTGTCACAAATCCCCTCCCACAAAAAGAATGCATCCTTCAATCCACTTCATATCTTGTACCTCAATCCATCATTCTTACCTCACCAAATAGCCAATACAGTTCTCAAGATTCCTCTAAACCTACTTATATGAACTATCTAGTCATGCCATCTTCCAATTCCTCGTCTACACCATCATTCCCCCAAGAAAGTTCACAATCTTCTGCTCCACCTCCATGTGTAAACTATCCTAGCTCCCCATCTTCTACACATTATAGTCCATCACTTCTCCCATCTCAAAAGACTCCAAGGAGTTTCACTAGGAAGCCAACAAAAAATTGCATTCCTATAGCTGACAAGACATGCCATCTCAATCCTTCATGTGAAGCCATCATTGATAAGCCCCGTCAGCCTCCCCCATCTGTTATCCTTCTTCCATATATCCCACTCATTGATCCTCTTCCATCTCCCAATATCAATAAGTCATTCCTATCCATTGACTTCACCAAATCTCCATCCACTTCTCCTCCTCCTAACATTATCCAAAGAACATACAATGAGCCTCAATAGTTCACCCTTCTTCCTTCCATCACACTTGTAGAATCTCCTATCCTTTCATCCATACCATCTGAAGAGTCCATCCATACATCCCCCTGCATTCTATCCACACAAATCATAAAATGTCAAGATCTTGTCCAAAATCATGTTGAAGTACCCATCGAAGAAAATCAAGATCCAATCCCTTTAATTCCTCTATTGCATGTTCTATTGCTTCCATCACCCCCAATCCTAGATTCCACAATACCAATTCCTCCAATTCAAGATCCTACAATTTCAATTCCTGCATCCAAAGATCCATTACCATCTCCCAATCCCGGTCAAAATCCCATCATCCTATCCTCTTCCCTTGAGGATCCTCGAATCCAAACTATCCCACTACCATCACTCTATCCTCTTGGACCACTTACATTTGTCAAAGGTAGTCCACTTGAAGTAGAGGCAATAAGTTCCCTATCTTCCATGATGGAACCAAAAACTAGGAGTTTATCTTACTCCCCAAGTCAAAAATATCCTTGCTTGGATAAAATGCTCAAGAAATGGAATTATCAAGGAAAAAGCCTAGGTGCTCATGAAAAAGGAAATCTAGAGCCCGTTCAGGATAAGAAACAACCAAAATCATGTGGAATTGGTCACACATCTGAAGAAGGCACTTCCTCTAGAAATTTTGGTACGCTAAAGCTAAATTCAAGCATCCTTCCAAACCCACCATCACATCTTCCAAAGCATACAACACCATTCCTTCTCCTCCATTGTTACAACCGAGGACAACTTATCACATTCCTCCTTCATCCTCCAAATCCATTTTAGGTTGCTATGTCCCAAAGTCTTCTAGTGCATATCCAACACATACCAAATCCATTTTGGGGCCTTACATCCCAAAATATCATCCCCCATCTTATCCTACTCAGTCCTTCATCGAAAATCCAAGCATCCCTAGTCGGGATCAACAAAGGCACATTTCCATACCTCATATCTACCAATCTCCATTCATATTTCTTCCATCCCACATAGCTCCTCATATTCCTTCCAATGCTTCTCACAATTTGAATGCCATATCTAAGATGCATAAAGGGAAATATCCACAAAAATCTAAAGATTTCCATGTCTAGTATAAACGACATGCTCAAGAAAAGAAAAATCCAATCAAACAAGTTGATGCATGCCAATGGCCATAAAGGCCCACCAAAGCTAAAACAAAGATGATGTGGATCCCAAAGAAAAGAGATGTAATGCATCTGAAAGAAATATCCACAATGGCATCCAAAGTTGTTAATCCCCCAGCTACTCAATCTCCTCCTCTATCTCCTAAATCCATTTTGTGTCCCTATGTCCCAAAATCTCCTAGCACAATTCCCCCATCATATCTGCATCTATCTTCCAAAACCCATCCACTTCATCCACCGTCTTTACAACATGTGCCAATGTTGTTCATGAAAACATCCCCCTATCATGATCAATTCCCATCATTCCATCCAAATACTTTCTACCACCATATCTCCCATCTACCCCATCATATCCATACCTTTGCATAATCTACCCATCCTAACAAAGTTGTACCAACATCCAGACAAATCAAAATATTAGGAAAAGGTCAGCACAAGATCAACAACAAATCAAAAGATCACTAGAAAGTTGCCAACAAATCAAAAGATCAGTAGAATGTTAGCAAAAAGTCAGCAGAAAATCAGAAAATCCATAAAAATTGGAAAAAATTAAAAAAAAAGCAAAAAAGCAAAAAAGCAAAAAAGCAAAAAACAAAAGAAAATCATTTGTCCAATCCTGAAAACTTGGCAATTCAAGCACCTTGGACAAGTACCATGATGAAAACTTAGCAAATAGGCATCATGTGTATTCTTTCTCCCAGTTCCTTTCTATAATTGGGGGCCATTCCCTTCTTCTCACATCCAATACAGCATCTCCTCCATCCTATTTGTCTCTCACTTTATCCTCCTTTGGATCTTGGTAACAAAAATAGAGACCATCAAGTATACATGATTTTGGACACCTTCTTGGCATCCATCACCCTCTTTTAGCCACTGATCCTCTATCCAGATCCCAAGCAGTTCTTCCATCCATTCGTACCCTATCCTAATGCCTCTGAATACATGAATTATCCTAAGCAGGGGGCATCTTATTCCTTGGTGATATATTCCTTGGAGACTATCTTTCATCCATCTTTCCATCTACCCAAATCCTAAGCATTCCTCTATCTAGACCCCTCAGTGGTTCCTCCAGCATCCATCTTCCAATCCTCAAGAAAATCCACCATCCAATCTCCCCAAGCATTCATCCTCAAATCCAATCCCTTGGCATTCCTCTATCCAAAATATAAGAAGATCCTCCATCCTAATCCTCAACATTCCTCTATCCAAATCCAAATCTTCCTCCAATCCAATCCTCAAGAAAATCCTCATCCAATCCATATCTTCCTCCAATCCAAATCTCCCAGTCATTCCTCCATCCAAATCCCAAGCATTTCCCTCCAGCATTAATCCCTCAAGCATTTCCTCCATCTTGCCATCACCTGGTATCTTCCCTTGTCATTGGTATATAGTTGTAGGCTACCCCCATGCAATCCAATTCCATTCATCTATATCCAAACATTGCTAGCAATCTTCCAACATCCTCCAATCCTATCCACATCCTCTATCTATCCAACATCCAAGATCAAGCCAACCGATCCAATCACATCATTATTCTTTTTGCAAGCCTTGATATCAATCCAATCATCATCGTTGGGATTTATCCTTCCCAAATCTGTGTCATTTCAGGACACATCATCCATTATTCACCCTATCTACGATCAACCCATCTTGGATTTTTAGCCCAACTAGGGCATCATCCTGCATATCTTTGGAGCTTTAGCTTCATCCCTAGATCCCTATATATCCTATCCTAAGTCATGTCCCATAGCATCAGTCGCATCTCCACCAAATCTCATTTGTACATATGTGTCTTTAGGTCCCATCCTTTGAGTTAGTCATCCCTTGTGTCATCATGACCAATCCAGCTAAGCAATTCAGCAATCATCCCTTGGTCCTTTTGAGGTTTGAGAATCTTACCTATCTCTTGTCATAGGAATCCTTATCTGGTTACCCACCATCCACTTCGTATCACCAATCCTTTGAATTTCTCAAATCCTTATCCTAAATCAGAATCAATCCCAGTGCTACCCTTTGATAGAGCATTATCTAGGGAATCTTGTACTTGACTTTGTAGGCCTCATCATCTTGAGCAAGAGATTGGCATGCATTGGAAAGAATCCCATCTTCTGAAGAACATCAGTCTATCTTAGGTTGACAAATCAAATCCAATCCTATCTGATCCCACATTAGGAAGTAGAAACTCATCCCCAATGCTTCACAATCTCCCACCAAATCACACTAGGTTTATGACAATGTATCCTTCCTCACGTTCAAACCAAATCTTCCCACCATCCATCTAATTGAATCATCCCCAATCAACCTACCTATGGAAAAATGTTTTGTGAGATACTTGTTATTTCATTTGTTCCTATAGATCTTTTCTTATCTTTTGAGATATCTTGTAAATATCTCCCCGTCTGATGTACATATCATTGCATCTTATTGTACATATCCTTGTCAGTTCTGTGGTAGCATTTGATAAGCAATCTTGTCCTACCCAACCTTATACTTCAATAATACCAATTTTCAACTATCCTAGATCATCGTGACTATCTTTGAACCTCATCATTTGCTAGCAAAACACAACACTCATTCTCCCCATCATCACGGGTCCACACAGATGTACCATTATGTTTTGTCCAACCTAAGCAATCAAACTAGGTCCATGATGATGTATCCTTCACCATGTTTAGACCTAATCTCCCCCCATCAATCAACTATCAAATCTCTCTCCTTGGAAAAGGATGTCTTTTGGAGTTATCATTATGACCTTGAATTTTTTCCTTTGGGTCTTGTTATTCTTTAACGGCTTCTTGTTTTCCTCTACTCAAAGTCACCATGATCATTTATATCATGGTGTGCAATGAATGAGGACAATATGGGGCAATGTTTTTTGATCTTTTTCTTCTACCTATGAGTCATTCATGTGTTTGTGGTTTCTCCAGCATCGTTTCCACCATGCCTCCTCTAGCTTTCATGTGTGAAACTAGGTAAACCCTGCATGTTTTTTTAGCATCATTCCTATGCAATGTTGGAGACAAGGCCTTGTGTTCTTTTGTAACCTTGGTAGGTCTCTAGCATTGCTATATCAAACTAGGTTGTGCTCTCTAAAAAATCCAAGGCATGGAGCTCCCTAAAACCCTTATCCAGCATCATATAGATTAATCCTACATATAGCTTCATCCTACATCTCACAATCATACTGCATTCATGCATCTTTTCTCTTGGAAGCTTTGGTTATTTATCCCCCCTTCTTCCTTTTCCTTTCCCTTCTATTTCCTTTTAAGAAAATTCCACAAAGTTTCCTCTTTGTGTTATTTTCTCGAGGGGGCACAACCCCTTATTCCTCTAAATTCTAGCTTGGGGCATCTTATTTTCTTGTCTATGACACCACACCACTTGCGGCATCACATCAACGAGGGGTTAAATGTAGACACCTAAAAATCCATTGGAAAATAAAAGTATTTTTATTTTTCTAAAAACCCCTGATGACATCATCATTTACTAATTAATTATTTATTTAACTAATTAATATATTTTTATGCCATTAAATCCCTTTATTTTAATTAAACACCTTTAATTAAAAGATCCCTCCCCAAAACATTTAAATTACATTTGAATGATAACCCCTTCCAAAAATGTTTAAATCTAATTTAAACATAATCCCTCCTATTTACTAAATTCATTTAGTAAATAAAGTCCTCAACCACATTCCTTAAATAAATTAAACTTTTATTTAAAAGCCTAAATCCTAGAAACCCCTAGACTCTTCTAAAAATTCCTCAACCCTTATCCTAATCTTGGTCCATTCAAAGCTTTGAAATTCAATCTTTATCCTCTTGACTCAACCCTTAACCAAACCCCAAACTCTAACTCTTCTCCTAACCCAAGCCCTTCCAAAATCCTATAAATACTCCTTCCAAGAGAAAATTATTAGATTAGTTTTTATCATTTATACATTGTTATCATGAGCATTTTTAGCTAGATCATCTTAGCATAAATCCTAATTGTTAGATTTCTTCATGTTCTTCATGTTTTCTAACACATCCTAGAATAGCTTAATGGATTAATATTAGTTCATATTTCAAGCTTAATCTTCATTTATGCATCACCACAAATCCCTATCCATGCATTTGAAAGCACACCCACATCCTTCTCATTGAAGCAAATCAAACATTGTTGTATAGAACTTGTTTTTGGCAACAATCTCGAGGTGGCTTGGTTTTATTTTCATGTCTTTATTTTGAACTCATGAACATGTTTTTATCTAATGATTGAGTGTTTCAGCCTTTCAAGACAAGAAACAAGTCTAAAACTGTAGCCTATAGTAACAATATACATAGATACATGAAAGCATAAACATAAGGTGTGAGAAATATACAAAGCATAAGACATAAACATAAACATGAAGTAGTATACATCAATACACATGAGACATTCAAATTGCATGCACTTAAAAAATGAACTATAAATATGGATAGGGCATGAAACCAAATATATATGTCTAATAATGTCATACATGTAATATATCTAATATATTCAAATTGGCTTCCTCAAATCCAAATGGATGTAGTGTTGGAAAGCTGACTATAATATTGTATATGATTTAATATAGTGTTATCATTATGGTAACAAAGTCATACAGTGTTTTAGAGTCAACGCACATCATCAAAAGATCATAAATTGGCTAAGTACAAAAGACTGGATAGTTAACAAAGCACCAGTAGTTCAAGGCATCAGCGCACGTATGTATGATCGAGTTATGGTATGCACCTTAGAAGATAAGATGGTAAGAGGATATTCATGCTTAGTCTAAGAGCACATGATTAGAAGATTCAGTATGACAAAGATACAAACAGTTGAAGTTACACAGACAGTGAATGCCAGAATAGAATAGTATATGCAGCCGACTATTGGTAATTTGTTTAGTGATGATAAAATTGTTTTGTAAAGGCTATGCGCCTATTGTAATTAGGTTGTAGACATGTAATTAACTTTTTTTGTAAACATTCTTGAGCCAATTCAATTGGAAGTGTTGTATGTAATCAGTTATAGGCCGACCTAGTTAATTATTTTGGTAGTGCGTATATATATGAGATGTTCCCTTTGTAATTATCATGGATGTTGAAATAGATTTGACATAAGAAGAGAAGAAGTGTGTGAAGATTTGATAAGATGTATTAGAGCTTTGCAAGAGGTCAAAGCTTTAGCGCATCAAAGGAACTAATCAGACAAGTAGTGTCACAGTGCCAGTTCATCTAGCAGATATAGTCTGTATCTGAGATCAGAAGGTTGTAGCCTTCACCATTTGAGTAGTGAGCTCTAGGATAGTGTGTCCCCACCCCTAATAGGGTTAATTGTAAAAGACTTCTAACATGGTCCAACCCTTGACAAGGTCACTGTACTAAATGCATTGTAAAGACAACTCCTAACAGGGTTAAGGATCTTCTAACAAGGATCATAAGACACTAGTACATATTATTAGTGGGTGTCAATTCCCACTGAGGATTTTACCTATTTGGGTTTCCCCATAACCATATTGGTGTTATTTTTTGTGTTCATCTATCTTGTTTATGTTAATGTTCATTTCATTTCTTAAGAATTCAAGTTGAGTTTAAAGAGTAAAGTAAAAATATTGAATATAGTGAACACTGATTCACCCCCCCCCCCCTCTCAGTGTTCCCATTCCTAACGATTGGTATCAGAGCTCTAGTCCTTAGTAAAGAAGGTTAACCACTTGAGGAGATCATGGACAAGACATAAATGAAACATTTGAAAAGAAATCTTGAAGCTGCTCTTAAAGACCTGGACAGATCTAAAAAAGAAATTGAAGAGCTAAAAGAAAAAGTCAGTGATGCTTAAGAAGTCATCAAAAGACTAAGGAAAGATTTAAAATAATGTTCTACCAGTGATTTAGGGATCATGGTCAAAAAGCTAAATGAAAAGAGCACATCTTTGAAAGATCATATTGAAGAATTGCATGACAAACTAACTAACAATCAAGAAGTCTATGATGAATCGATCAAGGAGAACCTTCAACTGAATGAAGAATTGAGAAAGGAAACATGGAAATCTTGGAGCTAAGAAACAACAAAGAAAGCTTGGAATCTGAATTAAAAGAGGCTAAGAATCACATTGATAAATTACACACAAGAAAGGATCTGATTGAATCTCAGTTGTATGCTCGTAAGCTTAAAGGAGATACCAACGACATTGGATTCAATGAAGCACAAAATTAGATTGATGACATATGAGCAAAGATGAAAGCACCAGAAGACACCATAGATGCTAAGGAGACTAAAAGTCAAACTAAAGATAATGTTGAACCATCCAAAGATGATTGCAAGCTAGTAAACTGAACTTGTTATGCATGTAACAAGCATGGACATATAGCAAGGAATTGTAAAGAGGTAAGACCTTTCAATGGTTACTATTATTCATGCAATAAATTTGGTCATATAGCTATGAATTGTAAGAAAATTCAGAAGAACAAGACTCAGCATAATTAGAGAAATTAGAATCAGCCAAATATAAGAAGTTCTCAGAATGTTACATGTTAGATATGTAACTATAATGGTCACTCAGCTAGAGAGTGAAAAATGGTAACCCATGCCAATGTGTCAAGGAATCTAAGGCTTCCTGTTATTTGTCTCTCATGTAACAAGGTTGGACACATCTCAAAGTTCTATAGATCAAGAACACAAAGTCGGGAAAGCCCTAAAAAGCCAAAAGAATCAATACTAGATACTGAAGGAGAAGTCAAGTTTTGTGAAAGCCTCAAAAGATGTGAGCTTGATTTGGTTAGAGGAAAAGAAGGATAAGGTTGATGAGAATGTATTGGATGCATCCATAGTGGATGCACCCTCTACATCTAGATGAATGGCCCTTAGGGTCATAGGGGGAGCTAATTTATCTCTAAACCCCTGTGTGACCAGTATACTCACCCTCAGAGTATGCACATTTGGATTTAACCTTTTGGAGACTAGCAGAACCTATGTGTAATTGCACACTAGCTGATTGATAGTAGAATGAAAGATGGAGAATTTCAATGAAAGATTGGTTTATGCAGCAAGCATTAATGGTGTAATTTTTACTTTAAAGTGCACAGAAGCTTGTAGATCACTCATTGCATTCAATTTTAGAGTGATTGAAGAGCACAAAAGCCCTAGCAATTGATTGTGAAGGATTGTAGATTGATTCACCAGTGAAGTAGTGTGTTTGATTGGTTCCGAAAGCCCTAATCCATCGTGTAGATTTAGAAGTTCTTGGAAACTATTAGGAAAGTGATATACAAGTAAGTGATAGATACTCCTATTGTATTTGATGTTGCGGAAAAGAAAATATACGTGTTTAAGAGGCACCCATTCAAATCTACTTTGGATGACCTAGAAGGGGCATTCTACCACACTCTTATGGGTGTTATGCATCTCGAAGACATTCATGCATACATATATTGTAAGGAGCCTGTAGGACTTGATAGGATAAGAGCACACTTAGAAACCATGATGAAACCTCCTGGATGATTATGCATAGTTTGAAAACCACCCAATAATTGAATATGCTACTACATATGAGTTCTATGAGTCCAAATGGATAAATATTCTACTTAGCATGATTCATGATGACCTATTCTGGGTAGGTGAAGTGCCAATTAGAATAACAAGAGATCTAATACATGAAATGACATGCCTCTTAAGGACAGGAATCATTCTCCTAGTGGGAAAGGATGTTAGAAAACTTGTTGAGAAAACATGAAAATCAAGAAGTGATAGGCATGGAATGACTATAGAGCCTATAGAGGAAAATGACATCAAACTGATGTCTATGATACTAGGGTATAGGTTTCAACACACCAACAGAGTGAACAGTGTGTCAGCGGCCATAATTCTTGTAGTAATAATACTTGTGAGGGAAAATGGAGAGTTTAATCTATGTGAGATCCTGCACACACAACTAATAGACAACATCAAATCCATTAAACATGACAAGACCAAAATAATCAGGTTTGGGTCTTTGATCATATACATGTACTTCCACATTGTTGGAAAGGTGTTAGATTTGTATTTGGACAAGAGTATGCCTACAATGCCATAGATATCATTTAAGGAAACCACTAAGAGTACACTGAAGGACTACATGACAATGGAATTGAAGACATTTAGGGCCAAAATGAAGATGAGATACAGGATTCCAAAAATCATTGTTGAAAAGTACAAAGATAGCATTTTTTTTATGGTAGAGATTGATACAACATGCATGGAAGTAGTTGAACCAAGGACAAAGTGGATTCATCCACTTGGATATGAGGTTGAGGAGCCAATCCTAGAGGCATATGCTCAAGTACTATTATCAGCACCTAAGGACCCTAATGAGCCAAGATGGAGGACTTATGAAGAGAAAACAAGAGAAGTTGATGTAGTCTTAAACAACGCAGCAACTAAAAGAAAAGTAGCCAAGGTTACTTCTGAAATATTGAAGATTCATGGAGTAACTCAAGAAGACTTGGAAAAAGAAAGACAAGAAAATATTTCTTTGGGAATTGAGAGTGCATCAGTAGTAGAAGCAAAGGAAGATGGTCCTAAATTGAAGGAGATCAAGATTGAGAAGATTGATGATCAAAAGGACAAACAGGACAAAACTGATGTTACCACTCTTGTGCCCACTATTACAATTGACATTGAGACCATAGATGCATCTCCCAAGATACCTAAGAGAAGAAAACAAACTACTACAAGCCACCCTTTAGCTAGAGCCACAAGAAGTAGAGTGAAAAATGTGCAGCCAACTCTAGAAGTAGGATTCCTACCTAGTATTCAAGTGTTAAGGACTAGAGTAATAGAATAAGGAAGGCTAGATCAGATAGCCAAGTTTTATGAAAAATACCATGAAATTGATAAATCATAGATTCATGAGATATTGATCAAACACATGATAAAATTCAAGAAGATAGTTCTTGAATTGAAGACAGCTATCCCAGATAAGGTATGGGAGATTTTGGATACCTTGAAGAGACAAGCCATTGAAGAAGATTTCAAAATCAGAGAAAAAATAGTGGATTACAATATTCTAGTATGTTATGTTGAAGAAAAGACACCGTTACTAAATTTGGTAAAACCACACTCAAGGACAAAGATGAGAACATTACACATCATGAACAAAGATTATGAACTGATGACAAAAGAAATAGAGAAATCCTTTGAAAAGGTATTCTTAGAACAACACATGAAACCTTCATCTGTGCCCATCACTCAAACATCTTATGAGAAGGAAAAAGTAGTAGAGATCACTAATGTACCAGTGATAGGTCCCCAAGACTTAGTGCCTAGAGTTGAAACACCCACAAAGGTAGAGAAGCCTGCGCCCATGGCAAAAGAACATGTGGATGATACAATCTTTATTGACAATGTTGATATTGCAATGGCGGCCTTAGATATTGATTTGAATAAGTTTGAAGAAGATTTTGTAAGCACTCAAGAGGCTGAGAATCTATGTGGTAACACTCCTCTCAATCAACAAGAATAAGTATTGATTGAGGACATAACAGATGAAAAAGAAGAAAAAGAAATAGAAAAAGAGGAAGAAAGATAGAAGAAAAGAAAGAAGAAGAAAAAGAAAAGGAAGCAGAAAAAGAGAAAGGAGTAGAGATGAAAGATAGTGTGCCAATAGATGAGCTATCTATTGAAATGACAATTAGAGTAAAGCAAGAAGTAGTGGATAGCACTCCTATCACTCCCTCTGTATCCTTGTTGTCAAGATTGACACCAGACACCACTAGTCTAGATTCTTGGGGAGAAGAAAACCTAATCAAGATCAATGTCTTAGCTATGGAGAAGGCCAAAGAGAAACAAGTAATGAGGAATCCCCTATTTGTTGAGTCAGTGAACATCTTGAACAACCTACTACCTTCAGACAAAAAAGTGTCTAAGGTTCATTCAGTGGATGATGTGAGCACAATTCTTTCAAATTTTGAGACAAGTTTTTCTAGCTTGGAAGAATCTACATCCCTGGTTACAAAAGAAAAGTACATGAAGAAGAGGCTTAGTGAATTGGTCAGTAACCTTTTCACTTGACCTAAGTTCACTCAAGGTTGGTCAAGCATCCTTAAAAGAGTTCACAACAAATGGCAAGAAGATCATTGCAGATTGTATGGACCAAGACAAGCTAATTGATGATCATTTCAAGAAGATGCAGGAGGCAGAAGCAATGATAGAACAAGTAAGGAAATTAGTAGAAGGCCCCTCCACTGATGTAAATATGTGTAATAATATATATCAAGGGAAAATTGACAAGATTGAAAGAGCAGAAAAGGAGATGTCTAAAATAAGGGCAAGGCAAACACAACTAAGGAATGCTCTTGTGCCCACCCTAGATGTGCTCAATTAGAATATCAAGGAGATTGATGCCACCATGGTGACATATGATCAAGGTCCTAGCTCAAATTTTGAGAATATGGAGAAGCTAAATTATGCATTATGCACCCATCTCCAAATAGTCAATGCATTGATTGCATTCTGGAAGCAAGAGATCCACAAGTTGCAGATAGCATATACGGATGTACTTTCCCTATAAGTACTTGTAGAGATTTAGTTTTTAGCACCTTTTTCATTAATTTCAAAGGTGGAGTATGAATAGAATATGGATTTATAGATATGTAAAGAAGATTTATAGTAATAAGACTAAGGGAGATATAAGTTAGAGTTTTTGTATAAGAGGATAGATAGTAACTTTTCCATATTCCTTTGTTGCTATCAATGAAAAAGGGGGAGATTGTTGGCAAGTTAACTATACTATTGTATATGACTTAATATAGTGTTTTCATTATGGAAACAAAGTCATGTAGTTTTTTGGAGTCAGGGCACATCATCAGAAGATCAGAAATTGGCTAAGTACAGAAGACTAGACAGTTAATAGAGCACCAATAGTTCAGAGCATCAGCACATGTGTGTATGACTGAGCTATGGTATGCACCCTAAAAAGATAAGATGGTAAGATTATATTCATGCTTAGTCTAAGAATGCATGATCAAAAGATTCAATATGACAAAGATACAAACGGTTGAAGTTACACAGACAGTGAATGCCAGAATAGAACAGTATATGCAGTCGACTGTTGATAATTTATTTAGTGATGATAAAATTGTTTTGTAAAGGCTATGCACCTATTGTAATTAGGTTTTATACATTTAATTAACTTTTTTTGTAACTATGCTTGAGCCAATTCAATTGGAAGCATTGTATGTAATTAGTTATAGGCCGACCTAGTTAATTATTTTGGTAGCGCATATAAATATGAGATGTGCCCTTTGTAATTATCATGGATGTTGAAATAGAGTTGAGATAAGCAGAGAAGAAGTGTGAAAAGAGTTGATAAGATGTATTAGAGCTTTGCAAGAGGTCAAAGCTTCAGCGCATCAAAGGAACTAATCAGACAAGTAGTATCATAGTGCCAATTCATCTAGCAGATATAGTGTGTATCTAAGATCAGAAGGTTGTATCCTTCACCATTTGAGTAGTGAGCTATAGGATAGTGTGTCCCCACCCCTAACAGGGTTAATTTTAAAATAATCCTAATAGGGTCTGACCCTTGACAAGGTCACTATACTAAATGCACTGTAAAGACAACTCCTAACAGGGTTAAGGATCTTCCAACAAGGATCATAAGACACTAGTACAAATTATTAGTGGGTGTCAATTCCCACTAGGGTTTTTACCTATTTGGGTTTCCCCATAACCATATTGGTGTTGTGTTGTGTTCATCTATCTTGTTTATGTTAATTTTCATTTCAGTTCTTAAGCATTCAAGTTGATTTTAAAGAGTAAAGTAAAAATATTGAATATAGTGAACACTGATTCACCCCCCCTCCTCTCAGTGTTCCCATTCCTAACATGTAGCACATGTCCCATATACAGTATAAAAAAATGTGTCCAAAAATCCCATATAGGTGTACAATATATATCCCTAATCTAATCCTTTCCTGCGAGGGGAAGAAAACAAGTCTCAAGCTTCCTTCAAACGTTGCATGGATGGAGATGCCATGGATGCTAGAGTCTTCTAAATGCACTCACATGTCCTCCAGTTTAGACTCTTCTAGAGCTCCAAATGATAAAATAAAAATATAAACATCAATAACTAATATACATCAAAAATTGAATTATACGATGACATACAATAGAATATTCTCTTACTGCTAACAAATAGTCACTATGTACATTGACTGAAGGGGCACATTGACAATCTAGAGTAACAAGTCCCTAAAATAATGATCAAAATAATTATTAAAATACATACATGAATATCATTAAAAAATTTAATACAAACTATTAAAATTAAAATTAAAATTAATTAATTTCTTTCATAACTCGATCAGTGCTTCAGAACTAGCTACAATTGTAGCAACTCCACAATCCAAAGTGTCACAAAAAGGAGTACCAATGTAAACAAATGAAAATGAAATAACAAGAGTATTATGTAGTTATCAAGAATACCTATAATTTTTTACAACCCCACTAATGAATAAATGATACCTCCATGAAGGTGACATTGCATCCTTTAGTGTGTGGTGTCAATGTCAAAAGTCCAGTAGTAAACTAGTGCACATATATGGTAATTTCTAAGACAACCATTCATATAAGAACATAAACTTGATGTGTTAATTATAATGATTTCTTACATATATATACCTATGGACTTAATGATGTCATGATAAAGGTTTGCATTTGAATGTTGTAGTTCAATTCAGGAATGAGATTGTTAGTAAAGATGTCCATTTTCTTAGATTTGGGTATTTGATGTGGATATCTAGAAAAAATATTCCTCCATATCTGAAGGAAAGTGAGGAATGTTTTGTTAGGAATGGTAATCATTTTGTAGCAGTTGTTGTTGCATTCATGACTTGGATTGTCATTGATGTCAACACAGTGATATTTTGGATATTAGCAGGAAAGTAGGTACAGTTTTGTTTTGCACACATGTTGTATTGTAGATTAGCTTTTGTGTAGTTGATGGTATGTTCTTTGGTGTGTTATTAACCTATGGTTAATAGTGCAAAAATAAATTCATTCATTTGTAAGAGTTATGAGCATTTTGGTGAAAGCAGTGTTTAGACAGTGTTTCTGTGTAGCGATGTTCGAAAATTGGAGGATATCTCTTAGCTAGGATGGAATCTGATTTTGTGCAATTAAAGGGATGTTGGAGACTCATTAATGATGATGTGGTTCATAGCACAAACTTTGAGGATATGTTTGGAGAAAGTTACAGTAACTGGAAGCCGACAGTTTTATGTGAATTTTGTGTGTAGCATGTAGAATTTATTATTTTGTAATTGAGGACCGACTCATTTGTAATTATTTGAGTTTGGTATATAAGAAGGAATTTTTTCCTTATTGTAATGTGTACTATGTAGAGTGACATGTGAATATATGCATGAAGTGAAGAAAAGAGCTAATTCAGTGATGAAGGAAGACTTGTGAGTACAGAGATCTGGAATTGTGATCTTGTCTAGTAGAGAGTGTAGTTTTGGCATAGTGTGAAGGAGGTAATATATTTCATATTATTCTGTTGAATAATTCTAAGATCTTTTGGATAGTGGGTTTAGAGATCTTGCCTTGAAGCTGTTTGGGCAGTGGGTCCTTCTGTCTTCCATAAACTCTTAACCGAATTAGAATCTTTTAACAGGGATTCAAAATCTCCTAATAGGGATTTATATGTATTGAATGTATTTCATAAGACTCCTAACAGGGTCCATCCTCTAACAAGGAACTTTCATATTAGTGCATCATTTTGTGGGCATCATTCCCACCAGGGTTTACTCTTTTCAAGAGGTTCCCTAGTTAACATATCTTGTGTTATTGTGCAATTGTGTATGATTATCTTTCTATGGTTGATCAGTACATTGATTATATTGTTTAAAGTTTTTGAATGGATAAATTATCTGATAAATGATTCACCCCCCCCCCCCCTCCTCTCAGTTATCTTGGGGATCTTTACTTTCTAACAATTGGTATCAGAGCAGCAGGTCCTTGAAAGAAAAGTTTAACAACTTAAGGAGATCCATGGCGAATTTTAGAAAAGAAAGCCCTAAGTTTGATGGAGTAAATTTTGACAGCTGGAAAGAAAAGATGAAGACACATCTGTTATGTTTAGGACCAATTTATTGGTTGATTACAAAGAATGAGAAGACTATCATTGAGGAAGACAATCTAGAGGCAGGAACTAAAGATGAACTAGATCTATTCATGTGTAACATACTTGCAAGAGAAGCACTTTTGTCAGCACTACCGGAGAATGAATATAGTCAGGTAAGATGTTTGAAAACATCTCATGCAATTTGGAAAGCTTTACATTCTACTTTTGAAGGTGATGAACATGCAAAGAAGGCTAGATTACATAATTGGATTTGTGCATTTGAAGATATCAGAATGATGGAAGATGAATCTATTAGAAGTAATATTGGTAGGATGATTGAGATTGTGATAGGAATAAAGTCTTGTGGAGGTGATAAGACATAGAATGAAGTGATATGGAAAATTCTGAGAACTTTGACACCAGTATTCAAGCAGACAACGTAGATGATTAAACAAGTGATACCTTGTACATCAAACTTTTCAAGAGAGACTCTTCTTGGAAGATTAGAAATAGCAGAGATGAACTTGAGATTATCAGGAGAGCTACCTAGAATGGAAACAACATTCAGTGCTCTTAGCATTAGACCTACAAGAAGTACTAGTGTGAATGGAGATTATGCTAGTAGTAGCAGATCTGAGGAAGATAAGAAGATTGAAGAAGGTATTGCATTACTTGTAAAAAGAGAACTAGATGGTAAGAAAATCTTTAAATGTTGGACTTGTCAAGAATATGGTCATTTTGCATCTAAATTTCCTAAAAGAGTTAAGAAGTATAGAAGCAACTTTAAACCTAGGAGATCTAAAGAATGTTATTATGCAAATGATGAAGATTTTGCAGTAGGAATTGAAAAACATTTAAGTGACAGTGATAATGATAACTTTGAGGAAATAGGATTTGTAGAAATTAAAGAAGAAAGTTCTGAATCTAATAAAAGGGAAGAAAAAGCATTAGTTTCACAAGTTGAAAAGAAATCTGATTGGATTATAGACAGTGGTTGTTCACATCATATGACTGGAGATAAAAGAAAGTTTTTTAAGTTAGATAATTATGATGGAGGAATTGTTAGGGTTGGTAACAATGCACCTTGTTTGATTAAGGGTATAGGATCTATTACTCTTTATGGAAAGACTAACACTGATGATGTTTACTTTGTTGATGGACTAAGACATAATCTACTAAGCATTGGACAATTGGTTGATAAGGGTTATCAAGTTTAGTTTTTTGAGAAAACTTGTGTGATAAAAGATAAAGATGGAAATCTGATTGGAAAAGGATCCAGAACCAGAGGTAATGTATTTCAGTTGAATCCTATTGAGATGACATGTTTGATAACTAGGATTGATGATAGTTGGTTATGGCATAAAAGGTTTTGTCATATAAACTTTGATAATATTGTCAAGATGAGCACTACACTTGCGGTAAGAGATTTACCTAGAATTAAGAAACCTACTAACATGATTTGCAAATAATTTATGATGGCAAAGCAGAAAAGGAGTTCATTTCCCAATAAGAAGTTCACATCGACAGAGAAGCTGGAAATTGTTCATACAGACTTGAGTGGTCCTACTAGGACTAGAGGATTCTATGGTGAAAGGTATTTTATGATTCTTGTTGATGATTTTACAAGAATGATGTGGATTGCATTTTTGAAAGAAAAATCTGAAGCATTTGATAAATTTAAGATCATGAAAAGCAAAATTGAGAATGAATCTGGAATGAAGATTAAGTGTCTAAGATCTGATAGAGGTGGTGAATTTACATCTAGAGAGTTTAACACTTTTTTTGAAATGAATGGTATTAAGAGACAACTTTCAGCCCCTAGAACACCAGAACAAAATGGTATTGCAGAAAGAAGGAATAGGTCAATAACTAAAGCAGCAAGAGCTATGTTGTTTGAAAATGATTTGGCTAAGACTTTTTGGAGAGAAGTAGTGAACACAACAGTATACACTATGAACAAAGTACAAATCAGAACAGATACAAACAAGACACCTTATGAATTATGGTTTGGACATACACCCTCAGTTAAGTATTTTAGAATTTTTGGAAGTAAATGTTATATAAAGAGAGATGATGATATAGGAAAGTTTGATCCTAGAAGTGATGAAGGAATATTTCTTGGATATTCTTTAAAAAACAAAGCATATAGATGTTATAACAAAAGAACTAAGACTATTGTTGAAAGTGCAAATGTAAAAGTTGATGAGAAGTTTAAAATTTAGGAAAGAATGCTTGATTATGAATCTGATGGAGAAGCACAACCTCAGCCTAACATTGAAAATGTAGAATTATTTTTTGAAACTAACTGTGATTTGTTGAATGAAAGTAATACTGAAGAAGATAGAGAAGAAAACAAAGAAGAAAGTAGAGAAGAAAGTAGAGAAGAAAGCAGAGAAGAATCTACAGTAGGAACAAGATTAGTAACTATGACACCTAACAGGTATACTTCAAGACATCACCTTGTTGAGCAAGTTATTGGAAGTTTAGATAGAGGAGTTTTGACTCGAAATAAGGTACATTTATGTTTGATTTCTCAAATTGAACCTAAGACTACTAATGAAGCTTGTAAAGATGAACATTGGATCAATGCTATGAAAGAAGAACTAGAGCAGATTGAAAAAAATAAGACATGGGAATTGGTCCCTAGACCTGAAGACAAGAATGTGATTGGAACAAAGTGGGTATTCAGAAACAAGATGAATGAACAAGGAGAAGTGATAAGAAACAAAGCAAGATTGGTATGTAAAGGATACTCACAACAAGAAGGAATTGACTATGAAGAAACTTTTGCACCTTGAGAATGTTTCTAGCATATGCAACTTACAAGAAATTCAGAGTGTATCAGATGGATGTGAAGTCAGCATTTTTGAATGGTGAATTGGAAGAAGAAGTCTACATTGAGTAGCCTAAAGGTTTTCCTTTGACACAAGAAGGAGATATGGTATGTAAGTTAAAGAAAGCTTTATATGGATTAAAACAAGCACCTAGAACCTAGTATGCAAGATTGGATAAGTATTTATTGAAATTGGGATTTATAAAAGGAACAACATATAGTAACTTATACACAAAAGAAAATGAGAATGGTTTGTTGGTTATAGTTATATTTGTTGATGATATTATCTTTGGAGGAGAAGATGAAGCTAGTGACAAATTTGCAGATGAAATGAAGACTAAATTTGAGATGAGCATGATTGGAGAAATGAAATATTTTTTGGGATTACAGATAACACAAAGCAAGGAAGGTATATTTGTAAGTCAGACTAAGTATTTAAATGAATTATTGAAAATATTTGGAATGGAAGATTCTAAACCTGTTGGAACACCTATGGTAATTGGACATAAGTTATCTAGCAAATATGAGACACTAGCAGTTGAGCAAAAAAAGTACAGATCTATGATTGGAGGATTGCAGTACTTGACACATACAAGACTTGATATAGCACATTCAGTGGGGATTGTAGCAAGATTTCAAGCATAACCTAGAGAATCACATTATGCAGCAGTAAAGAGGATACTGAGATATCTGAAAGGAACAATGGATTATGGATTATGGTATGAGAATTCTAATGATTTTACCTTATGTGCCTATACTGATGCAGATTGGGGAGGCAGCATTGATGACAAGAAAAGCACCAGTGGTGGAGCCTTTTTTCTTGGAGGTAAATTGGTCTCTTGGCTAAGTAAGAAGCAGAATTGTACTTCACAAAGCACAGCAGAAGTAGAATATGTTGCAGCAGCAAATAATTGTAATTAGATTATTTGGATGAAGCAGATGTTGAAAGATATTAGAATAAAGTTTGATGAGCCTATTGTTATACATTGTGATAACACCAGTACAATGAGTATGTCAAAAAATCTTATTTTACATTCTAAGACTAAACATATTGAGATCAAGTATCATGTTGTAAGAGAGAAAGTTGCAGAAAAAGAAGTAATATTAGAGTACATAAGTACAAAGGAGCAGATAGTAGATATATTTACAAAGCCTTTACCTAAGGATACATTTATGTATCTGAGAGGTATGCTTGGGGTTATGCCCCAACCTATTTTTGAGAATTGATGTAGATGATTGCATCCGTCCAGTGGTATATGAGCCCTATCTTTCTTCTGGATTGGATGTTGGAACTTCCTCTATGGGGGAGTTTATGAGCTGAGTCATGAGGACTCTTGTTATTGTATTCTTCTAAAAAGTGTCTTTTGACAATAAGTTTTTGTTGACTTAGTGATAGAATTTCTATCATTGATGTCAATGGGGGAGAGATATACATGAAAAACATTGTGGATTGTATGAGAGAGCTGAATAGGAAAACAAAGCAAGATTTGATTTGATATTTTGCAGTGATGTTGCAGTATTGGATTTTTGGAACATTGGATGTTTCTTATCTATGTTGCCATCAATGCCAATGGGGGAGATTGTTAGGAATGAATGCAAAGTGTTTTGGCAGTCATTCTGTAGCAGTTTTTGTTGCATTCATGACTTGGATTGTCATTGATGTCAACACAGTGATATTCTGGATATTAGCAGGAAAGCAGGTACAGTTTTGTTTTGCACACATGTTGTATTGTAGATTGGCTTTTTCATAGTTGATGGTATGTTCTTTGGTGTGTTATTAACCTATGGTTAACAAAAAGAAATTCATTCATTTGTAAGAGTTATGAGCATTTTGGTGAAAGCAGTGTTTAGATAGTGTTTTTGTGTAGCGATGTTCAGAAATCAGAGGATATCTCTTAGTTGGGATGGAATCTAATTTTGCACAGTTAAAGGGATGTTGGAGACTCATTAATGATGATGTGGTTCATAGTGAAAACTTCAAGGATATGTTTGGAGAAAATTACAGTAACTGGAAGCCGACAGTTTTATGTGAATTCTATGTGTAGCGTGTAGAATTTATTATTTTGTAATTAAGGACCAAATCATTTGTGATTATTTGAGTTTGGTATATAAGAAGGAATTTTTTCCTTATTTTAATGTGTACTATGTAGAGTGAGATGTGAATATATGCATGAAGTGAAGAAAAGAGCTAATTCAGTGATGAAGGAAGACTTGTGAGTACAGAGATCTGGAATTGTGATCTTGTCTAACAGAGAGTGCAGTTTTGGCACAGTGTGAAGGAGGTAATATATTTCATATTATTCTATTGAATAATTCTAAGATCTTTTGGACAGTGGGTTCAGAGATCTTTCCTTGAAGCTGTTTGGGCAGTGGGTCCTTCTGTCTTCCATAAACTCTTAACCGGGTTAGAATCTTTTAACAGGGATTCAAAATCTCCTAATAGGGATTTATATGTACTGAATGTATTTCATAAGACTCCTAACAGGGTCCATCCTCTAACAAGGAACTTTCATATTAGTGCATCATTTTGTGGGCATCATTCCCACCGGGGTTTACTCTTTTCAAGAGGTTCCCTAGTTAACATATCTTGTGTTATTGTGCAATTGTGTATGATTATCTTTCTATGGTTGATCAGTAAATTGATTATATTGTTTAAAGTTGTTGAATGGATAAATTATCTGACAACTGATTCACCCTCCCCCTCTTAGTTATCTTGGGGATCTTTACTTTCTAACATGTTTCTCCTATTTTATATTTCATGTTTCAAAGATCTATCATAGTCACAGAGTTTTGTATATTGTATGAACACTATTGAAGCAATAGTTTGATCAATTCATTAAAAAATTTGATTCCAGAAGACAGTTTTGAAAACCATTCAATTGCTTGACCACCAAGACTTCACAGGAAGAGATGCATTAGATAAGTTTGTTCATGCATGAATTCCATATGTAGAGATCATAGAATTCTTAGACATATTCTGGAGGATCAGAGTTTCTACTATATTTATCAAATTTAGGAATTTCAACTTTGGAAGGAAATGAAGGCATTTATAGATTCTTGTCAAAGGGAAATGGATAAATTATGTCAAGAGAATTTTTTGTAGTAGGTTTATCTTGTTCCCTTTTCATCTATTGCATCTGATTTTGTAAATCTTGTAATTATTTAGTTATGAGTGACATAGGTGTCTCTTCCTCTTTAGTTATGATATTTTCAACGTTAAAGTCCATAGGAAGTTTAGCTCATTCTTTAGAAAGGTCAAGAAAATATTTCTCCTTCTCCTCTTTCATAAGAATATTCATCATCTTGTGGAAGTTTTTATCATTTTGAAATTTCTCTATTATTTCATCATCCAGTTTAGATTCATTGGATAAACTATCATGGCATTTTTTGTCTTGTTCTCGAGATTGGTGTCTTGAGCCCTTGTTTACTTATTTTCTCCAGACATGTTGAGAATTGTTTTGTCACCCTGATTGGAAAATGGGTCTTGATTAAAACCAAAAGGATTATTAAGTGATTTTGGTTGATCAAATATGGGTTCAAAATTTAAATTTTCTAGATGTTCTTGGAAAAATGAGTCTAGGTTCCTTTTGTAGTCAAGTCATAAGGTTCTTCTTGTATAAGGGTGTCTCATAGGTGACCATGATCTATTTTGGATGAATAGTCTAGGATGAGTGTTTCAAGTTGTTTGTCATTCTGTCTATGAAAGTTTCTAGTTTGGATAGGCATGAAAGATCAATGTGATTGATAGTTGAGAGTGATAAGGTATGATAATCAAATACAAATGATTAAATGACTTTATCTCGAAATATGAATGGATGATGAAATTAAGGTTTGATTGTTGATAAAGCTGATAATATTTGATGACAAACTAAGTATGAGGTATCAGAGTTAAGGCTAAGCCACCTAAGTAGGTAACACTCATGACTCAAGTTTGGACAATAGGATTGATACAAGATTGATGTTGATTGGATGGAAGAAGAGATAATTTTTATCATAGATTAGGACAAGGATCGACAAACCAAGTAGATGTTCTATTGAATCATAGGTATAAGTTCTATGACATAGGTATATTGACCACAAGACTAATTAGGAAGTGTTCATGCAGGTCTAAAAATGGAAAATCAAGTCAAAATAATCTCTCTGATCCCAAAAGTTCACAAGCTCATATGACAAAATGCAGGATCACACGACATAGAAGGAGGTCCAAGATAATAAATTAGTATTCTCTTATTACAAAGTGCAAGAAAGATCAAGGTGGGTATTACCTCGTATGATAGGATGCTAGCAATGATCAAGATGTGTAGGACAGGAGGGTTTTATCATTGATTTTTGAACTATTATGATCATTTTTTTTGCAAGTTTCCAATTTTTTTAGTTTCCTAGTATTGTGTTGGTTTTAAATTATTTTTGGTCTATTTTTCAAGTGATTCAATAATTAAACAAGCATAAAAGACACATAATATAAAGGAGAATCTGAACAAAATCTAGTCTAAGGAAATTGGCATAGGAAGAAAACCTTTGCTTGATGACTTAGGTACACATCCAATAGCTAATCAAAATATGGTCACTAGAGACCATAAAATGGATCTCTCAATGTTGTATTAGCTGAATCACAGCACTAATGGGGTCATGATATGAAAAGTATCTTGGGGGAGTTACTATCTCTCTCACACAAAGATTATCAACCTTTTAGAGGTAGATCAGGTAGCTTATGTTCTTAAGGTTGATAGTCAGGGAATCCATTCATAGTTATCCTACGTAGTCTTGAAAGTAGGATTAAGGCCTATATCCCTAAGAGTACTCAAAAAATGCAGTCTCATAAATAGGATTGAGGCCTCTCAAGCCTATGCATATCAGAATATATTCCACTTGTATTCTCGTAAAAATGGTTAAGGAAAAATAGCCCTACAAGCACTTAGATCATGTAGTCCTACAAGAAGTATTGAGGCTTCTCAGCCCTATGCATATCAAAGTGTATGGAATAGAAATAACCACGTCCTTCAAGACTTTAATCTCAAGGATACATTTTCTTATAGTGGGTCGGAAGGGCCAGTTCACATGTTCCCACTCAAGTCATTCCTATCAATTTTTTCCCTTCACGGAAGGCTCGCTAAAAGGTACGCATGCAACAAATAGAAAAGTTTCAAGGGTCTCAATTTTTTATTGTCTATATAGACAAGAGCATACTCTGCTACCTCTACACTTTTTAGAAACACATCATAGACACATGTTCAATTACCTGATCTATTTCTAATGATCAATTCTATGCTTCTAGGTTCCTGACTGTCTATACAAACAAGAGAATAATCCCCTGACACAAAATTAAACACCAAAAATGAACCTATTAATATTTATAAGAAATATAATTATGAAGACATGATGTTTGCTTGTATCTCCTTAGGCAACCTACAAAAATCAATTTGTCAGTAGTCTTTTCAAATGTATCTTGGATGAACATTCTACAAAAAAATAGGTAAGGCTATTCAAAAGATCAAGAAAAATAGAGGACAAGCAAGGGTCAGCGTTAGCAACAATCAGATCCAATCAAAAAATAGGGACCCAATTTATCAAAATAGACCATTTTTCAAAAATCTAATTGTTTTAACCATTATTTGTCATCCAAATTAAAATCATAGAGAATATACCCCTATTAGAATTTTAAAATATTTCCAAAAATGTAATTTATGCAAAAAAATCAACAATTTGCATCCAGAATTGATTTTTTATGAAAATCATTAAAAAAATTATAAATCGCTAAAAAGTGATCAAAAAAATCTAAATTTTTTACTCTATACTTTTGATATCAACCCCAACCTGTAATAAAAATTTGATTATAAAATTCACTCATTGGTGTCCATAATTAAGTTTTTTTTATGAAAAATCATAAAAAAATTATAAATCGCCAAAAAGTGATCAGGAAAATCTAATTTTTTTACTATAGACTCTTGATATCAACAAAAACTTGTAAAAAAAAATTAACAAAAAATTCCTTGATTCGTGCCCAGGATTAATCTTTTATAAAAAATCATAAGAAAATTATAAATTGTCGAAAATTGATCAAAAAAATATGAATTTTTTACTATAGACTCTTGATATCCACCCTAACTTGCAATAAAACTTTTATCATAAAATTCCTTGATTTGTGTCCATAATTTTTTTTTTATAAAAATTATAAATCACCAAAAAGTAATAAGAAAAATCTAAATTTTTTACTGTAGACTCCCGATGTCAATTGCAACCTAGAATAAAAATTTCATTGAAAAATTCCTAGTTGTTTAGAAGATATGACAAAATCTTTGAAAACCTACATGCAAAAAATTAGCAAAGAAAACTCAGTGATCTAAAAATTGAGAATTTGAGGCCAAAAATCGATGTTGAGCCCTATGATGGGTGCCAAGAAATGTGTGTGTGAAATTTGTACCTGCAATATGCAATCACAAACACTCAATAGATCCTTGTGTGCATGGTTAAATAATCAATAATCAAATGAATAAGAATATAAAAACCACACAAATTGACCTATTACCTCCTAATCAATGCGAGTATGGTGCTCTCAAATTTTTCAAGCATATCAGTGACTATAGACAACAATGATGTGGAGGATTTATATGAAATGCATATTAATCTATTTTTTTGGATTTTTGATGCAAATAAGATCATTGAATTAAGCTATATTCTATGAAAGAAATGTGATTTTAAGCTAAATATGATATGCAAATAATAATAAATAATAAGAATATGCAAACTCTCAAATTGATGCACAATAGTTTTAGAGGAATGTCTTTACTCCAAATTGCACATATCTAATGAGAGGAGGGACATTTATTTTATATGAGCCCTAATAAAACCGACAATAGAGATTGATTTGGGATGAATGATCTAGATTTTCCCAAAGCTGAGTTTAATGCATGCAAGTTGAGTTGATTGGTTGCTTTTTGAGTCTTATTAGGAGTTAAAACTGATTGATGCTCAAGTTAACAACTTTTTCCCCTTTTATTTATTGATTTATGCAACTCCATATTTATCTCAGTTCTGCTTTATTTGTTGTTTTTATCAATTTTGGAGATTTATCTCAATTTTGCATTTTTAATTTAAATTAATTCCTTTTTTATGTATAAATAGTAAAATGGTTTTAATTTAATTAATGTGAGCTAGGACATTAAATTAAATTAATTGATTTAATTTCTTTTAATTGCCACATAAGGTTGATAATTAGGAATTAATTGATTTAAACATTTTTGCAACATTAACGATTAGATCAGATTTAATGATAGAATTGAATTTCCTTTTGGGTTAGGATTTTATGATTATGATCAATAATTGATATTAGGGGCCCATGGTTTAGAAGACCAAATTACACTGACATATCCATTATAATGCTTTATTAAACATATATACCTATGGACTCAATGATATCATGACAAATCCAGGTGAAGGAATGTGATCACTGCCATGAAAAATTTGACTTTGGATTTTGATCATAATTTGTCTAGTAATTTAGTTATTCATTCATTTATTGATTAAATATAATCATGTAAATCGAATTAACATACAAATAAAGATACCTCAGGGAAAGTGGCACAGTGCCCTTTGTTGTCTAATGTGAATGTCGATGGTTCAGCAGTGAACTAATGCACATGCACAGTAAGTTATGAGACAACCATTCATATATTTACATATATACTAATCAAATGTATTAATTAAAATGCTTTATTTGATACATACTTGTGGCATTGATGATGTAGTGTCCAAGGGGGTCGGGGAAACATTGGCACTACCACCAATACTCTTACCCTAAATTTTGGTCATAATCATTAGATACTAATTTAGTTATTCATCATTTATAAATTAAATATGATCAAATAAATTTAATGAACTTGTAAATATTCACCTGTGTATCAATGTCAATTGTCACCTTGATAAAATCATCATTCAGTATTCCATCATCCTCTTCCTCTCTATCGGTAGTACCAAATGTGCACAGGGATCCACATGACCAACAAATATTAGCCCTCAAAGACTAACCATGCTCACCCTCAACTAAAGGAGTGGCACACTGTATGAGAGTCTATGTCAGAGCACTAATCATGCATACTGTGTCCACCTCCACATGTTTCTTCACAATAGAAGGAATATTAACATTCTCAACCTATGGCTTTCCAGTGGGCACCCTAGGTACGTAAGGGTCACGGCGTGCCCTCGGTCTATCAAATGACGACCCCCCGCCTCAACCCTGAGATTCTAGAAAGTCAAAATAATTGGGCACCTCCTTGAAGAAAGACTCCCAATAGAGTTTCCTCAAGAAATATATAGGAACCTCGTGATTGTTACAGAGAGGGGTATCAAAAACCATCCACCATCTTTCCCCAAATATTTTTTTTATTTCTTCATTCAAGCACCATTGAATTGAAAACCTCCCTTTGTAGTTCTAAGAGTATCAATTTCCCCTATCTTTTTAAAGAGTTTTCAAATATCATCTTTCATGATTTTTTTCTTTTTTATGTCCTCATGATAATTTATTTGCATAATATTGTTTTTGTTCTTCTCTTTTATTTATCCATAAATTAAGTTTCCCACTAATTGAGCCTACATAGGTCAAGATTGATTCTAATGATTTGGAAAGTTTTTCCCTTCTAGGAATTGTATCAATAGATTCTTTTAACCTTCTTATCAAAGATTGTAACTCAACTTTCCCACTTTCTATTTGGTTCATTAAAGTTTCTTGCATTCTAGGTGGAGGTCTCTCGATTGATGAAGGTGGTTGGGGTGTTGGAAATTTGGCTGATTTGATTGCATATTTTTTTTCATTATGGAAACATATGATCCACATGAAGATCGTACAAGTTAGAGAGCAAGTATGACAGAGCACATTGCAAATTTGTCTAAGTATGAGATAGTATTTTTACCAGTGTACCCGAACATAGTTTTTGTTTGTGACATTGACTGGAGTGAGGTCAGTGCTTGTGCACTTGAACATAGACTCTATGGTGACTAATGATGACCCATCTCAAATCACAATTCAGTACGGCATGTACGGAAGAAGTTATGATAGTTTTACCGAAGACAGTGTGAAGCCGACATGACAGAATATGAAGACAGAACTAGTAAAAAGTTAAGGGATTATTTTGTTTATCAAAATAATGACTTAACAATATAAAGGGATGACATCCTAGATGTTTACTCTTAGATAAATTTATTTTGTAATATGGCAGCCGACCAAGTAAAGTTATTAGCCTTAATAACTTGTATAAATGTAATTATAAAATTTAAGAAAGAGAGTAGTGAAAAATGTAATATGCAAGATCTATGATGTATATGTAATAGTGATAGTGAAAGATTAGTGAAGAGATATTGATGCAAGTAGTATAAGGTTATATACCTTGACCTCTTTTGTAATCAGTGTATATTGTACATTACTTGTTTGGGCCATGGGCTCAGCTGGTAATCACATTTTGTACTACCAACTCCTAATAGGGTTGAGGCTTCTAACAAGGCCTATAGTCCCTTAATCAGGACTGATACACTATATGTTTGTAATAGACTCCTAACAGGGTCCACATCCTTAACATGATACTTTTGATTAGTGATCTTTGTGGGTACCATCCCCATCAGGGTTTTCCGTTGGCCAGGGTTTCCTCAAGAACAAATAATGTGTTATGAGTTCTTTATTGTTATGCATGTTGTTTAGCTTCTTATGTTATTCATGTATAAAGACAATCTATTATATCCATAATTGGGCAAAAGATAAAGTTTGTAGAATATTGATTCACCCCCCCCCCCCCCTCTCAGTATTCCCTATTTCTAACAATTGGTATCAAAGCTTAGTTACTCGGAAAAGAATCATTCAAGGAAAGCCTAGTAGCTTGAGTAAGATCTCTATGGATATGGATCAACTACAGAAGAATCTTGAAGAAGCTCTTGAACAGATTGATATGCTTACTGATGAAAGAGACACTCTGAAAGGAAAATATGATGATGCAAAGAACCTCATTGAGAAACTGAAAAACAAATTGGAAGATCTGAGATCTGAAAGAGAATCTGAAGTTTTTATTAAAGATTGTAATGAAAATTTAGAAAAAGAAAATGAGATCCTTAAGCATGAATTGAAGATAGAAAATTTGAAGCTTAGTTTGAAAGATGGAAATGTAAAGAATGAAGCAAATCTAAAATCTAAGAATGAAATTCCAAAAACTGAAAATGAAGGACTGAAATCTAAACTTGAAAATGTAACATCTGAACTTGAGAAAGTCAATTTGCAATATGTTGAACTTGAGAAATACAACAAGATTGTGTAAGGTGAACTGACTCAATCCAAGCAACAACTTGAAAGAATATATTCAACTAGTGAGAAGATTGATAAACAAGCATCTTTTTAGAAACAATTCTATGATAAGACTGGTCTTGGATTCAACACACTTAAAGCAAATGATGAAAGCAAGGAACCAAATCTGAAGGTATCTGAAAGCTTAGATGAGAAGAAGTTTGATGAGATCAAAAAATTTGAAGATACACCTAAAGAAGAAGAATCACTGAAGCAAGAGGAATCATCCAAAGGTATGCAAAGAGAATTCAAAGGTAGATGTTTTGCTTGTAATACTATTGGTCATATGAAGAGAGATTGCACAGGTAAGAAATTTAAACCTCTTAATGGTTATTATTATAACTGTCATGGATTTGGACATAGAGCTATTAAATGTAGGAAACCTAAATTTTTTTAGAATAATAATCATAGTAGAATGTTTAGGAATACTAACAATGCAGATAAGAAACCTACTAAAGATATGAACAGAAGAAATGGAGTAATATGTTATAGATGCAACAAGGTTGGACACATTGCTAGAAATTGCAGATCATAGATTAATCCACCTGGACCAAGATATGGAAGCAATGGAACTGTTTGTCAAATATGCAACAAGATTAGACATACAAGGTTTTGTAGAATGAACAATGGAGTTTTTCATTCTAACCCTAACCCTAGAACTCATGAAAGAAGAAATGAAGATGCAAGTAACAGACAGAAAGGTTGTTGTAGCAATACAGATGAAATGAAGTTTTTTAAAAGCATAGATCAAGGAGACATATTCAACATTGAATGTAATCAGAAAGGTGAAGTATCAAGTGGTAAGAATGAATCCTTACCTAACCTATCGCAAAGCACTTAATTTATGAAAATTATAGTAGATTAGGAACTTAGATTAGTGTAGAAGTAGATTTATGATGAATTGAGTCTTGCGCAATTAATGGAAGGTAGTTTATGATATTCTAATGCTATGGTTAAGAGAACAAAGAAAAATATCATGTTTTGCGAGATCGCAAGAAGTTTTAAGTTTTGCAGGATAGCAGAAACAACTTTTTGGAAAGAAGCGGCAAAAGAATTGAATGCGATGTCAGACCTAAGTGAGATTGAAGTAATAAAAGGTTATGATCAGTGTTATTTAATCATCAAAGAGAATTCAAGTGTTAAGGAGATCAAAGAGAAGTGATTGGAAGCTTTTTGCAATGATTTGGTGAAGGATTTGAGCGTCGAATCTATGCAAGCCCTAAAATCATGAATTTGAGGTATTTTACTTGACAGATCTGTGAATCGGTAAAAGGAATTTGAAGTAATCATGGGTGTATCTTTAATTCACAATGTCAGAGATAAAAATAGACCTAGAATGAAGAGGGAACCAATAGAACCCTTGGAAGAAGACCCTAAGTTAGCTTCATCATCTGTACCAGATGGAGTTTTGCATTTAGAGAATGTAAGAAGTTATCTTGGATGCAAGTTAGAAACCATCAGTGATAGTGATTTTACAAATGAGTATGAGAAGATCTAAAACCAGGACATGTCATTGAAAGAAGGATATGATCATTTGAAAGACAATGAGATTGTTAAGTATGCATTGCAGTATGAGTTTGATAATGAAGAATGCACTAAGATAATCCTTAGCAGAATTCACAATGGGAAGTTTTGGCTAGAAGATAGAGTGATAGACATTACAGCTGATTTGATTCATGAAGTCACTGGGCTGTCTAAATCTGGAGCTATTCTTTAAATGAGAAGAACATGAGAAAAATAGTCATTGATAACACTAATTCATCCTATAATGGTAGAGGAATTGTAATTAGTAAGATCCAACAACATGATGTTAGATACTTATGCAAAATCTTAACAACTAAGTTTTGTGCAAGTTCAAGAGAGGATGACATAGCAGCTAGAATGGTACACATAGCTTATTTGATGTGTGTTGACAAAGTGCCAGTTGATATGTGTGAAATTATGAGAAATCAATTTTTTGAGAACTTGGAGAAGATTAAGAAGACTAAGTATGCACAATTTAGATTTTCATCTTTGATCACTTAAATGTTTTTTCATCTTTTGAGGAGATTTCATTACACCATAGGAAATGATTGGAATGATGGACAAACTACAATGGAAAGGATTAATGTAGTATACAGAAAGCATGTTATTGACAATGTTAATGAGATTGCAGTACTTGTTATTAAGACATTTCAAAATATTGTGTCTAGCAGATCAAGGATTTCACAGTCTCTTGTGGAGAAATACAAGAATGAAGTATGTTTTATGGTTGACATTGACTTTACATACATTGAAGTAGTTGAACCTAGAATTGAGTTCATAGACCCTCTTGGCTATGAAATATCTGAAACTAAGATAGAAGAATATGTGAATAGGCTACTTAAGTGCAAGGTTGACACTCACAATAATAGATTTGGAACTTTTGAAGAAAATTTCAACTCCGCAAAGGCTATACTTGAGGAGAAATAGTCTAAGAAAAGAGTTGAGAGCACTATTAAGAAAATATTGAAGGATACAAGAATGACAGAGAGAGAATTCTTAGTGGCAAAGCATACAGTAGCAGCAATCAAAGATATTGGATAGAAAGAGATTTTGTCTGTACCTCCCTTATCATCTAGTGCAGTACCAGTAAAGGTGAAAGTAGAGGAACTTGAGAAGGAACAATTAGTAAGAAAACCTACTGGATCTACCTCCTCCACACTAAGCAAGAGAGTGAAAGAAATTTCTACTGGACCTAGTAAGAGGCAGAAAACTTTGGTGCCACCAGTACCTAGGAAAATTGCAAAAATTAAAGATGATGACACTTCTGTCAAGAAGAAAGCATGGAAACCTAGAGTTGAGAGAGTGAATGAAGAAATTATAAAAGATGGAGACTTCACTAAAATGAATAAATACTACGACCTTTATGACTATTCTAATAAATTGAATCTTGAAAATGTAGTGGTCAAGCATTTGATTGTGGCTAATAAGAAGTTTGACACTATTCAGGGAAAGATACCTAATGACTTATTCAAGAAACTTGTTAATAGGAAGATGAGAGCACAAGAAGAAGACAAATCTATCAGAGAGAATCTTGTGAAGAAACTATGTGATGTAAGAGATGATGAACATATTAAACAAATTTTGAAGCCCCTTAGCACCCATTTAAGGAAAAAAATGAGAACCATTCAGATCATGGTAGGACAATATGAACAAGTGAATGCAGAGACTGAACAAGTAATAATCAAAGTTATGGCAGAAATTGTTGGAGAGACATCAATTGTAGCAGAGCAAGTAGAAGTAGAACAAGAGGATATTCCCTCTCCACCAGCTATAAACATTGAAGAAGAATCTATGAATGTTGAAGGTACAAGGATCACCTTGGATACTAATGATAATGTATTCAAGAATCTAGAGAACATTGTTGACAATTCGGCTCTTGATGAACCGGATAGAACTGCAGAAGCAGAGCGGACCTGATTTATTGTTGAAGAACCCAAAGTATCAAAAGTACAAGCACCTATACCCTCTAAAGAAGAAATCAATCTTACTCCTGAAACTAGAAAGAAGAAGCAAATTGGATCTTTGTTTGAGGATTTGGGAAAAGAAGTAGATGATGATGATCAGATGGAATTGATCACATCTTTGAACAAAATCATTGGGAAGATAAGAAAGTTAAAAGTCTTGAAGGATTTCTGAAGGACCTAACTGAAAAGTTACAAAGTATTGTGACCACACAGATTGTAGAAGGAGACCCTATGGAGAAAGAAAAGAAAGTGATGAGCACTTTTGATGATGAGTTCACTAATCTAGCTGATATTGCAAAAGTGAAAGCACAAGCAAACTATGAGGCTAGAATGTTGTTGAACATTAGTTAATACATTAGCAATGATATCAATACTCTTGATATCTGTATCAAAGATTTGAGGAAACATTTGGAAATAGGAAAATCTTTGTACATACAGTGTACAAAATTAGAGACTTTGACAGTTGAGGAAGATCAGAAGATAAAATTGAAGGAAGTAGAGATTCTAAATGAAACAAACCTTCTATCTAACCCTAATGTGAAGGTCTGTAATGTTGAGAAGAAAGTTAGGCAACTGTATGATGAAATCAGAATTGTACAAGATGAGAAAGATAGGAAATTAAGAAGATATACTCTTTTGAGAGAGCATGCTTCTATGAAGTTAAGTGTTATTAAAGAGCAGTTGGAAGATTGCCTTACAGCTAAGACATCTTTTCAAAAATTTAACTTTGAAAACCTCCAAGCATGTCAAATAGCATCTTACGGACTAAGCGCACTACTCAATGTGGCATGTTCCATTAAGAAATCATGGGAAAAGGAGATAGAAACCATGAAGATGGATTTTGCAGATTGTGTTGCAAGCCTACCAGCTTTACAATAAATAAATTGAGGTATAAATTTTTTGTGATACAATTTTGTAGCCCTCCCTACCGTTATTTTGTCACTGTTGTCAAAGGGGGAGAGATATTTAGCAGAAAATTGATAGTATATGATAAGGATTGATACTCTTAGGGGGATTATTGTATTAGAGATAAGATTTTTAAGGATTTATAAGGATAGTATATATATGTTATACTATGGCCACAATTTTGACAATTTTTTAGAACACTTAGCCAATTTTCTCATATGTTGCCACCAATGACAATGGGGGAGATTGTTGGCAATTTGGCTGAGTTTGTTAGGAATAAGGTGTCTCAACCTTGGATAATTCCTATTCTTATTATTATTATTTTTAAATGTATTTTTTGCAAATAATGTAATTAAGTGTGAGTGTACATGTCTAGTTGGCATGTTGATGTGTCACTCCACTTGATGTGTCGGCATCTTGTGCGTAAGGAGATCATGACTAAAATGGTCATGATGGATTCCTATGACACGTAAGAACTATTTAAGGAATGTGCTATGACAGGTGTAAGAGCATCTTATGACTTGGGCCTATTTGGGTGCCCAAGAAGTGGTTGGTGTGTGTAAGAGAATATGCCAAAAATAGGTTGGTATGACAGATTCTCTTACACTTCTCTTGTGACCATTATTTTTGGCAGATTCTATGACAAGCTGTCATAATCTATTTTAGGGATGGATGCCTATTCTTGGGATTGCATGTAACAACTATGTACATGTGGCTTTGTGCATGGGTCTTGGTGGTTGTGCCTATTTTTGGGTCTAGAGGAGTCTATATATATGATGTTGCTCCTATGGGAGAGATATAACATAAATTTAAGTCTTGTTGGCTTTGTCTCTCATTTCCTGAAAGAACTTGCATTGCAAGTGTGTTGTAATCTTTGTGTTGAAGATAATACATTGTGCAGGTTTTGGAGTGCTGGGGTTTTTTACTAAAAAGTTTTCCCCAGGGTATATCATTGTGTCATTCTCTATTTTTTTCTATATGCATTGTATGTGGTTGCAATATCTTTGTTAAAGTAGTTAACAAATCTGAAATTGTAAGGATTTATAAGAATTTGCACAATACTCTCCTATAGAGATTAGCATAGGAAGTTGTTTCCGCACCTGAGTTTCCTTACAAGTGGTATCAGAGCTTGATCAACTTTTGATCCTAGTTGTTGGGTAGGGTTTTTTAAGCTAATCTCAAGTTTGAGTGGGAGTTTTTTGTAGAGCATTCTGAATCTTATTTGCAAATTGAGATGGCAAGTTCATCATATGGAAGAATGGAGGTGGAGAAATTTAATGGCACTAATTTTGAGTTGTGGAAACTCAATATGGAAGACATGTTGGAAGATCATGACCTATGGGAAGCGACTTCAAGTGCTACAAGACCAGAAACTATAGCTCAAGTAGATTGGGATATCAAAGACCGTAAAGCTAAGGGTCTCATAAGACTCTGTTTAACTGATGCAGTTCTTCTGAATGTTCTAGATGAGAAAACCACAAATAGTTTGTGGGAAAGACTTGCTGCTGTGTATCAGGCCAAATCTCTAGTGAACAAGTTGTTCCTGAGGAAGAAGTTGTACTCTCTACGAATGGAGGAAGGTGGATCCTTAACGGATCATTTAAATGCATTTAATCTGCTGGCTGCATAATTGACATCAACTAGTGTCAAGTTAGAGGAGGAGGATCATTGCTACACACTTTTGTGTTCTTTACCGGATTCATGGGACCATCTTGTGATGGATCTCAGAAGCAGTTTAGTCACCTTCAAAATGGATGATGTGGTGTCTTCACTACTATCAGAGGAGATGTGGAGAAAGGCTTTCATTTCAGAAAAAGAAGCCCTTGTTGTTTGTGGGAGATCCACTGAAAGAGGGAAGAAAAATGACAATAAGTCTGACAATAAGCGTAGATCCAAATCCCATGGGAAGTCAAAGAGTTCCAATAAGTCCAAGGCAAAATGTTGGAACTGTGATAAATCTGGGCACTTCCGTAAAGACTGCAAAGAGCTAAAGAAGAAGAAGAAACGTTCAGATTCAGCTTCAGAAAGATCTCAAGAAGATGGTGATGCATTCATCACAGCTTTGGTAGCCCATGCATCTGATGATGTGTGGTTAATTGACCTGAGTGCATCTTTTCACATGACCTCTCATCGAAACTAGTTCTCAAAATATGAAGAGTTCGATGGTGGAAAGGTGTACTTGGGTGATGATTCTCACCTAAAGATAGTTGGATGCGGAAGGGTCACTACCAAATTTCCTGATGGACGAGTAAAGGGAATCAACGAAGTTATGCACATTCTGGGTTTGGCATGAAACCTATTATCTGTAAGTATGCTAAATGATGTAGGTGTGCAAGTTATTTTTTCGAAAGAAGGATGCAAGATGATAAGAGGATCCATAGTGCTTGCAAGGGGTACTAGGAGAGGTACCTTATTTCAGCTAGATGCATGTATTCCTCTATGTAATAGTTCTTCATCCTCACCATCTGAACAAGCAGTGAAGAAGTCTATGGCTATTGGTTCCGATGGTAGTGCAAACACTTTGGAAGGTAAGCTTCCTACAGAAAAGACAATGTTGTGGCATATGAGATTTGGCCACATTGGTGAAAAGGGTCTCAGAACCCTGAAAAATAAAAATCTCATTGAGGGGTTAAATGATTGCAATCTCCAGTTTGACTTCTGTGAACACTATGTCTATGGTAAAAAAAATCATGTTCAGTTTTACTCTAGTTCTCACAAATCTTCTGATGTTTTGGATCTTATTCATTCTGATGTATTTGGTCCTGTAAAAGTTCCTTCAATCTCCAAGTCTGTATTTTTTGTATCTTTCATAGATGATTACAGTAGAAGGACATGGATTTATTTCCTTAAAAGTAAGACACAAGTCTTTAGTTGGTTCAAGGAATTTAAAGCTCTTGTAGAGAATTAGACTAGTAAGAAGATTAAGTGTGTGAGAACTAACAATGGTGGTGAGTTTTGCTCAGCAGAGTTTGAACAATTCTGTAAAGAACAAGGTATCGAGAGGCATAAGACAACTCCTTATACCCCATAGCAAAATGGAGTTGCAGAGAGAATGAACATGACACTGATGGAGAAGGCTAGGAGTATGCTTAGTGGAGCTGGTTTAGAACAAAGGTTTTGGGCCGAAGCTGTGGCCACTGCTTGCTATCTTGTTAACAGATCTCCTACATCAGCCCTTGTTGGTAAGACATCCATGGAGGTGTGGTCTGGTAAGAAGCCTTCAATTAGACATCTTCTTGTTTTTGGTTGTGAAGCTTATGCACATGTTCCAAAGGAGAAAAGATCTAAGTTGGAAAACAAAGCTATTAAATGTATTTTCATCGGATATAGTGCTGGTGTGAAAGGATACAAGCTTTGGGATCCTGTGACTAGTAAGGTGTTGTATATAGAAATGTTATTTTCAGAGAGCTAACATCTTCTCCTATTGGGCTACAACCAAATGAAAAAGAAAAGGAAAAAGATGTTGTTCAATTGCCTCCTACCCCTGAGAAGACTGAACAGAGAGACCATGTTGGGCCTAATGATGAGGAGAGCTCTAGGAGCTCTGATAGTTCAGAAGAAGAGGAAGAACAACCTCAACCGCAGCCCTTGAGGAGATCCATGAGAGAAAGAAAGAAACTAGAAAGGTTTAGTTATTCTATGTTAGATTCCAGTTGTGCCCTTGCTTTGATTACTAACACTGATGAGCCTAGATCTGTGAAAGAGGCTTTGGGCATGGAAGATGCAGGTTCCTAGATTGAGGCTATGGATGATGAGATGGCTTCATTGGAGGAAAAAAAAACTTGGAACCTTGTACCTTTGCCTAAAGGGAGAAAATTTGTTGGTTGTAAATGGGTGTTCAAGAAGAAATTCTATGCAGATGGCAGTGTTGAAAGGTATAAAGCTAGATTGGTTGCAACGGGGTATTCACAGGTAGAGGGAATAGATTATGGTGAAATATTCTCTCCTATTGCAAAGTTGACATCCATTAGATTTCTGTTATCTCTTGCTGCATCATATGATTTAGAGATAGAACAGATGGATGTGAAGATAGCTTTCCTTCATGGTGATTTGGAGGAAGAGATTTATATGTCAAAGCTTGAGCACTACATTGTTAAAGGTAAAGAATCCTTAGTTTGTAGATTAAAGAAATCTCTATATGGCTTGAAGCAATCTCCTAGGATGTGGTACCTTAAGTTTGATGCCTTTATGTTGTCAATTGGATTTGTAAGATCAAAATTAGATCATTGTGTTTATTTCAGAGTTGAAAATGATCGCCTTCTTATTGTTGCATTATATGTTGATGATATGTTGCTGTTTGGGAAGGGTAAGGGTATGATTTCTAATTTTAAATCTTAGTTGTCAGCACAGTTTGAGATGAAAGATCTTGGGGCAGCTAGGTACATCTTGGGTATGGAAATCAGTAGAGATAGGTCTAACAGAAAACTTTGGTTGAGTCAGAGTAAGTATGTGAAGTTTGTGTTGGACAAGTTCAGCATGGCAGATTGTAGACCACTATGTGTTCCTATTTCTGTGGGAACAAAGTTATCTGTAGATGATTGTCCAAAATCTCCTAGTGAGGTGGAGGACATGAGTAGAGTACCTTATGCTAGTGCAGTTGGCAGTCTTATGTATGTTATGGTCTGTACTAGACTAGACATTGCCCAAGCAGTGGGAGTCCTAAGTCAGTTTAAGGCTAATCCTGGATGGGTACATTGGGATGCAGTTAAGCAAGTATTCAGATATTTGAGGGGTACATCAGATTACTCCATATGTTATCATGGTAACTCTTCTAGATCTCCGCATTCAGTTTGTATTCATGGGTTTGTGGATTCAGATTGGGCAGGTGATATTAATAGTAGGAGATCCACCAGTGCTTATGTGTTCACTATGTTTGGTGGTGCCATTAGTTGGATTAGTAAGCGACAACCTGTGGTTGCTTTGTCCACTACAGAAGCTAAGTACATGGCTACTACTCATGCTTGTAAAGAAGCCATTTGGCTTAGAAGATTATGTTCTGATGTTGGTGTTGATGTAGAACAAATTACTATTTGCTGTGACAATCAGAGTGCTATTTGCCTTGCAAAGAATCCAACTTTCCATGCCAGAACGAAGCACATTGATGTGCAGTTTCACTTTGTGAGAGATATGGTGGAAGATGGAAAGGTAAATTTGGAGAAGGTAGATACTGTGAAGAATGTTGCAGATGCATTAATGAAACTAGTGGGCACTGAGAAGTTCAGATGGTGTTCAGAGTCTATGGGTCTTTTGGCCTATAGCAGTTAAAGTTCCTGTTATGTTCCTGTTGCTCTTACAAGGTGTTTGACAAGTGGGAGAATGTTAGGAATAAGGTGTCTCAACCTTGGATAATTCCTATTCTTATTATTTTTTTTTGTAAATGTATTTTTTGCAAATAATGTAATTAAGTGTGAGTGTACATGTCTAGTTGGCATGTTGATGTGTCACTCCACTTGATGTGTCGGCATCTTGTGTGTAAGGAGATCATGACTGAAATGGTCATGATGGATTCCTATGACGCTAAGAACTATTTAAGGAATGTGCTATGACAGGTGTAAGAGCATCTTATGACTTGGGCCTATTTGGGCACCCAAGAAGAAGTGGTTGGTGTGTGTAAGAGAATATGCCAAAAATAGGTTGGTATGATAGATTCTCTTACACTTCTCTTGTGACCGTTATTTTTGGTGGATTCTATGACAAGCTGTCATAGTCTATTTTAGGGATGGATGCCTATTCTTGGGATTGCATGTAACAACTATGTACATGTGGCTTTTTGCATGGGTCTTGGTGGTTGTGCCTATTTTTGGGTCCAGAGGAGTCTATATATATGATGCTGCTCCTATGGGAGAGATATAACAAAAATTTAAGTCTTGTTGGCTTTATTTCTCATTTCCTGAAAGAACTTGCATTGCAAGTGTGTTGTAATCTTTGTGTTGAAGATAATACATTGTGCAGGTTTTGGAGTGCTGGGGTTTTTTATCGAAAGGTTTTCCCCATGGTATATCATTGTGTCATTCTCTATTTTTTTCTATATGCATTGTATGTGGTTGCAATATCTTTGTTAAAGTAGTTAACGAATCTGAAATTGTAAGGATTTATAAGAATTTGCACAATACTCTCCTATAGAGATTAGCGTAGGAAGCTGTTTCCGCACCTGAGTTTCCTTACAGAGTTGATTGCATAGATGTTGTCATTATGGAAACATATGATCCACATGAAGATCACACAAGTCAGAGAGCAAGTATGACAAAGTGCATTGCAAATTTGTCTAAGTATGAGACAATATTTTTATCAGTGTACCCGGACATAGTTTTTGTTTGCGATGTTGACTGGAGTGAGTTTAGTGCTTGTGAGCTTGAACATAGACTCTATGGTGACTAATGATGACCCATCTTAGAGTGCAAGTTAGTACAGAATGTATGGAAGAAGTTATGACAATTTTATCGAAGACAATGTGAAGCCGACAAGACAGAATATGAAGACAGAACTAGTAAAAAGTTAAGGGATTATTTTGTTTATCAAAATAATGACTTAAAAATATAAAGGGATGACATCCTAGATGTTTACCCTTAGATAAAGCTATTTTGTAATATGGCAGCCAACCAAGTAAAGTTATTAGCCTTAATAACTTGTATAAATGTAATTGTAAAATGTAAGAAAGAGAGTAGTGAAAAATGTAATATGTGAGATATATGATGTATATGTAATAGCAATAGTGAAAGATCAGTGAAGAGATATTGATGCAAGTAGTATAAGGTTATGTACCTTGACCTCTTTTGTAATTAGTGTATATTGTACATTACTTGTTTGGGCAGTGGGCTCAGCTGGTAATCACATTTTGTACTACCACCTCCTAATAGGGTTGAGGCTTCTAACAAGGCCTATAGTCCCTTAATCAGGATGGATACACTATATGTTTGTAATAGACTCCTAACAGGGTCAACATCCTTAACAGGATACTTTTGATTAGTGATCTTTGTGGGTACCATCCCCACTAGGGTTTTCCCTTGGCCAAGGTTTCCTCGAGAACAAATAATGTGTTATGAGTTCTTTATTGTTATGCATGTTCTTTAGCTTCTTATGTTATGCATGTATAAAGATAATTTGTTATGTCCATAATTGGGAAAAAGATAAAGTTTGTAGAATACTGATTCACCCCCCCCCCCCCCCTCTCAGTATTCCCTATTTCTAACATGGGGCTCATTTTCTTGGTTAATTTCTTCATTCATTTGCTCATGAGGAGAAGGTGGAGGGTTTTCTTGAGGGAGATCATTTCTTCCTAGAAATTAAAATAAAATTTATTTTAAAATCCTAATTAAACTTAAATTTTAATAAAATAAAAATTGACAACAAAATCTGATAAAAAACACAAATTAAACTTAAATTTCAATACAAAAAAGAGGCATAGGCTATAAAATTAATTACTTCTTCCTCCAGTGTGAGCTTGTCAATATCTTGGAGACATTTTGATGTGATTTGATCAAAAATGGTGTAGACGCTTTCCAAACTGAGAGAACAAGCTGAAACGCAGGTATGAGAAATGGAAATGGCATTTTTTTTGTTGTTTGACATTTTAAGGAAAACTTTGCATAGCGCGTATGTGCTCTGTTTTGAATTGCCCAAGCCTAAGGCTTGGGCAATCCAAGCCATAGCATGTGCATTCTATAGTGTGTATGCTCTATAGGGCATGCACACTATGTCTTTTGAGGGACTAAAAAATAATTTGGCACCTTTTTGGTCCCCTGTCTTCATGCATATACCCATATGTTAAGCCATGATAACAATCAACTTATTAAAGACTCATAGACAATTTTGATTTAGTTCTTGAAAATAGTTCTAATATGGAAGATACATTGCAGTTGATCAATTTTAAATACTTTATATACATGACAGTAAAGAATAATTTGATGGTATAGATAAGGTATCTGGATATTCATGAAAAATATTTTTTTATTTGTGCACAATTAGTTTATTAATCAGAAATGCCTGATTAAGGTCATAGGGGTTCATAATCTCATATCATGCACTATTCAACACAAAGCCTTATTTGTGTTTAATGTTGTATGGTATTAGGTTGTAATAACTATGATAAATCAAATTTTATGACTTTTTATGTAAAAGAAAGTGAATTGAAAAGAAAAGCTAGCAAGGCATACAAAAGACTATTAGTGAGATAACATTGTCAGCGAGACATATGTACATCCAATGAGACATTGTAGAAAGGATATTTCTAGATAAGTCGGTGAGGTATTCTGAGTGGTTTTATTCCCTAGAGGGTCTCCACTCAAGACATATCTTGTGTTACATATCTTGTGCATGTTCTATTCTATCTTTCTATCTCTATTCATTTCATTTGATGAATTGTAATGAGTTTCTTTAAAAATTGATCAATTTTTTATTATATTTTTAATTCACCCCCCCCCCTCCTCTTGGTGATATTGTACTCCAACAATTTCAAGAGGATTGAAGAGAACAATGAAGGCCTTTCAAATTGGATGCAATGTCTTTAGTTTGAATTGGATTTAATAATTTATATTTTTATGTGATTTACTCTATTGTGTTGATTAGGATTTTGCATTGAAATCAAGGTTTTGTGGTTATCTTCATATTTTATATACATTGTGATTATTTCTCAACTAGCATTAATAAACGTGTCCATTGCTTGTGGACTTGACCCAAAACTAGAGGTTGATTTAGGTTTTGATACTGATTGTCTTGTCTATTTTGGTATTATAAATTTCTTATCCTTCTTGATATTAATTTGGGGCTTTGATTCTCGGCCCTTGTCTCTTCAAATATTTATGTCAAAATATTGTTCTCCTAGCATTTCACTCTAATGGTTGTCATGTTATCTAACTACTTCTTTATTCTCTTTCTTTTCTTCTTTCTTTGGTGGTTCTTCTAAGGCAATTATCCTACTTTTAGACCATGAGGGAGATGGGTCCTAGTCTTGGAGTTGTAACTCTTCATAACCTCTCTCCATTATTTTGTTAGTAAATGATCTTAGATTATTTAACTATTATACCTCTTCACCTAAGTAAAAAAGTAAATTCTTTCTCCTTTGCATATTCCCTTAATCTATTTATACTATTAGTAACCATCTTTTCTAAATTATTATCATTCAAGGATATGATCTTATTTTGATTTTTTAGGAATTATTTAAACTAATCATCAAGCTTTATTATTATGTTAACTAGATCTATATTTGACTCAAGGTTTGTGGAACATTTTGATAGGGTAGGAGCCTTTTGTACTACAACTTCCCTCCACTGAAATGCTTGTGATTTTGGGGTTATGCATTATTTAATGAACTTTTCTCGACAAACTTTTGGTTCCTTTAGTAGTAGACTCAACTATTTGGACATATTCTCTTTTTCTTTCTATAGTCATTTGCTTTATTTTATGGTTGCACCCATATTAGCTCATTCTTAACAACTCCCCCAATGGCATGCTCTTAATTTAGTGGTCATATCCATTCGTCTTCTATGTCTCTCTTCTCTTTCCATTATTTTTTGTGTGTCCCTTTTGACACAGGAGGAGGGTGTTTGGGGCCAGAGATGGCACACTCTAACCTAATCCACCTTTCTCAATAACACATAGAAGAAACAACACACAATAGTGAGAGAGAGAATGCAGAAACTATTGGAGATTTTCCAGCAAGCCAGTGCTGACTGTATGTTTGTCATTGATGACAACATATGGTAAGTAGCATGCATTGAAGACTTATATAGTAATCTTTGAGTATATGGTGCATGGACATGTTATCAGTATGATATCATGGGCACAGAGGTTAACTGTTAGTACAGACAGTTATATAGCAGCTTGTGTCAGCAGTTTTCCTAACAGAGTTACAGGTAGTGTTCTATGAATGGTTGTTCATACAGTTATCATGGAGCCTTGTGCATTTGTATATGTGATGGAGACATATTAGTGATGTTACATTCATAGATGTAGAGTCTGATGATTAGTAGAAGTGAAGTTATGCAGTCGCTATTCACCAGTAGAAGTTTCTTGTGTTTGTTCAGAAGAGCTGACAGAGATTATATTGGTTCAGGAGTTTCACCTATCATTTCGGTATGTGCCCTTGGATTAGAGCTTGGAGAAGAGTTAGTAATTTTTGGTTAAGAGTGCATGATGTAATTTATCTTGAGGAGAAAGATCCAATTATTTTGGTAGAGTCGACAGTGTGTAGTGTGTGTCTACAATTATATTATTGGATAGGTCCCAGAATGTGTTGCGTGTTTAGTAGAGCTGACATAATTATTATTGGAGTTTTTTATGAATTCTCTAATATGATTTCAAGGTGGTTCTAATAGGAAAACTTGATTATATCATTTAGAGGAAATATATTTATAGGCAGTCACTTGTGATTGCTAGAGTGTGGTTCATAGTTGATTGTGAAGAGTAGAGCAGAGTGTGTGAAGTGTTGAGCCATCAGAAGAAGGTCTATGTGACCAAGTAAAGTATTTTTTCTATACATTGGAACTGATCCAGATAGCAGGTCAAAGCATAGTTCACCAAGATTCAAATATAGTGTGTATTTGTTATTCAAAAGGTTGTAGCCTTCACCCTTTGAGTAGTGTGCTCTCAGATAGTGCGTCCTCACCCCTAACAGGGTTAATTTTATAATACTCCTAACAAGGTCCAACCCTTGACTAGGTCTATTGTACTAAACATATTGTAAAGAAACTCCTAATAGGGTTAAGGATCTTCTAACAAGGATCATAATACACTAGTACAGAATATTAGTGGGTGTCAATTCCCACTGGGGTTTTTACCTATTTGGGTTTCCCCATAATCAAAATATTGTTGTTGTGTTCAAGTGTTCTCTCATTGTGGTTATTCTTTATGTTTAAGTATACTTAATTGGATAAAGAATTGAAACTTGTAGATAATTGATTCACCCCCCCCCCCCCCCCTCTAAGTTATCTCTTGGGACTATTCCTAACAATTGGTATCAGAGCCAAGTGCCTCAAAGAGAATTTAATAGCTTGAGGTTGATCAGATGGCATTCTTTAGAAAATAAAGTCCTAAGTTTGATGGAGAGAATTATCTTGACTAGAAGAACAAGATGGTGACACATTTGCAATGCATTGCTTTTGAAGTTTTTGATGTAACTATCAAAGAAGTCAAGATCCCTACTTTAGAAGACCTTGCAAAGGATGATGCTACTAAAAAGAAAAAGGAATTGTTTCATCATAATGCAATAGCCAAAGAAGCCCTTATCAGTGCCCTATCTGATAGTGAGTTTTCAAAAATAAAGAAAGTAGATATAGCCCACAAAATATGGAAGTACCTAGAAGACATATTCGAAGGAGACAAACAACCAAAAGATGCACGTGGAAAAACTTGGAAGAAAAGATACAATGCATTAGAGATGCTACCTGAAGAGAACATCGGAGCTTACAACCAAAGGATTAATGAACCAGTTGCAAGAATTGGGAACATTGGTGGAGAGATCTCGGAAGAAGACATTATGGATAAATTGATGACCACTCTCATAGAAGAGTATGAAAACAATATCAACATACTTGATGAGACCATGTAGCTTACATCAAATTTCAAAAGAGAGACCTTGATCAACAAAATTTCAACTTTTGAGATTTCAAGATTGAAGACAGAACCTAAAAGTGAAACAACCTTCAAAGCATCAGTCCATGGTAAGAAATCTGCAAACACCTCTGGTAATTTTGATGATGATGATGAAGAGAAAACACTAGATGATTTCATTGCTATTATTTCTAAAAGAGAAAAGAAAGGAAAAGGAAAATGTGAAGGTCAATTACCATTCAAATGCTTTTCATGTAATAAGATTGGTCACTTTGCTTTTAAGTGTCCTACAAGAGTTAAAAAGTTAAAAAATAACTACAAGCCTAAGTATACAAAGGAATGTTACTATGCTGGAGATGGAGTATCAGATGAAGAATCAGGAGAAGAGAAGATTGGATTCATTTCTCTTGAAGATGAAAAGAATTCAAAATAATTAGCACTAATTTCACAAGCAGACATCAGGACAGATTGGATCATTGATAGTGGTTGCTCACATCACATGATAGGTGAAAAAAATAGATTTGTTCATTTGGAAAAATACAAAGGAGGCATGATCAAATTTGGAGATAACACTCATAAACCTATCATTGGTAGAGGAGCCATCAACCTAGATAGAAAGAATAGCACTAATTATGTTCTTTATGTTGATGGTTTGAAACATAACCTACTGAGTATTGGGTAGTTTCTTGACAAAGGCTACGGATTGGAGTTCAATGGAAACAAGTGTATCATTAACAACAAGGAAGGAGAAATAATTGCATCGGGATCAAAGAATAAAGGTAATGTTTTTCAGCTTAATCTAGAAGCAAGTTGTTTTATTGCTAAAGTAGATGACAGTTGGCTATTGCACAAAAGACTATGTCATATCAAATTTGATAACATAGTTAAGATCAGTAATGTTAAGGCAACTAGAGACCTACCTTGCATAGCAAAGCCAGTTGATACTATATGCAAGGAATGTGTAATGGGAAAGCATGTGAGGAATTCATTCAGGAGAAAGGATAATTCAGCAAAGAACAAGCTGGATCTGATTCATATAGACCTATGTGGACCAACTCAAATAAGATCATACTATGGTGAAAAGTATTTCATTTTTTTTGTAGATGATTATTCTAGAATGATGTGGGTTGCATTCTTGAAAGATAAGTCAGAAGCATTTGAGAAGTTCAAAATATTCAAAGCTAAGGTTGAGAATGAATCTGGACTTAAGATAAAATGTCTAAGGTTGGATAGAGGATGAGAATTCACCTCTGACAGATTCTATGAGTACTGTGAAGAACATGGCATAAAGAGACAATTAAGTGCATGGTCTAGAACACCTCAGCAGAATGGGATTGTAGAGAGAAGAAACAAGATTATCCTTGACATGGCGCACACCATCATGATTGAAGGAAAAGTTTCACATACCTATTAGAGAGATGTGGTCAATACAACCATCTATACAATCAATAGAATACAATTAAGGCCTGGCATTGACAATACACCTTATGAGTTGTGGTTTGGTAATGTTCCCACAGTGAAATACTTGAGAATCTTTGGAAGCAAGTGCTACATCAAGAGGGATGAAGTAGTAGGCAAGTTTGATGCAAGAAGTGATGAAGGTATTTTTCTTGGTTACTCTACTAAAATTAAAGCTTATAGATGTTTTAACTTAAGATTGAAGAAGATCATTGAAAGTGCTCATGTTAAGATTGATGAAAAGTTTATGGTTCAAGAAAGATATCATGATTACTCACCTATGATTGAAGAAGAACCTAGACCCTCCACTAGTGAGATAGTTGTTGAAGAGATGTTTGATAGTATCAATGTATTGTTCAATGACCCTGAATCAAGTGAAGAAGAAACTTAGAAGGAAGATGAGACAGTATCACTTAAAGTTCCAAAGTTTACATCTAGAAATCATTCCAAGAATGACATCATTGGAGATCAGAGTGACAAAGTCTTAACAAGATCACAAGAAAAGAATTCAGCCAACAATGAGGTGGTATGTTTACTATCTCAGATTGAATGCTTAAGTGTTGAAGATTCATGTAATGATTCAGATTGGCATGATGCTATGAAAGAAGAACTAGATCAGATTATCAAGAATGATACTTAGGAACTGGTCCCAAGACCTAGTGATAAGAATGTGATTGGAACAAAATGGATATTTAGAAATAAGATGAATGAACATGGTACAGTAGTAAGAAATAAAGCAAGGTTAGTATGTAAGGGATATGCACAAAGAGAAGGCATTGATTATTTAGACACATTTGCACCTGTGCAAAGATTAGAAGCTACTAAGTTGTTTCTAGCTTATGCAACAGTCAAAAACTTCAAAGTCTATCAGATGGATGTCAAGTCAACATTCTTGAATGGAGAGCTAAAAGAAGAAGTATACATTGAGTAGCCAGAAGGATTCACCTTATCAAATAGACCTGATATGGTATGCAGATTGAAGAAAACCCTCTATGGACTTAAGCAAGCCCCTAGAGCATGGTATGCAAGACTGGATGGCTATCTAACAAAGATTGGATTCAAGAAAGGAGCAGTAGACTGTAATCTATTCATAAGAGAGACATCTGAAGGTTTGCTACTTGTAGATATATTTGTTGATGACATTATCTTTGGTGGTAATGACAAATGTAGTGATGAATTTGCTAAAGAGATGCAGAATGAATTTGAGATGAGCATGATTGGACCTATCAAATACTTTTTGGGATTAAATGTGCAATAGACAGAGAAATGCATTTTCATTAATTAGTCCAAATATGTGAAAGAGATACTAAATAAATTCAAGATGGATGATTGCAAGCTAGTAGGGGCACCTATGATAATAGAATGCAAGCTTAAAAAAGAAGATGACTCACCAGCAGTAGATATAACATTGTACAAGTCTTTGATTGGCAAACTCATTTATCTTACTCAAACTAGACTTGATATTTCCAATAAAGTTGGCATAGTTGGAAGATTTGTAGCAGAGCCTAAACAAAGTCACCTCATGGCAGTAAAAAGAATATTTAGATACTTTCAAGGCACTATAGACTATAGTCTATTGTATCCCAATTTAGAAAATGTTGAGCTTCATGTATATACTGATATAGATTGGGCAGGATGCATTGATGATAGAAAGAGTACATCAAGAGGAGCAGTGTTTCTTGGTGACAGACTTGTCACTTGGACAAGGAAGAAGAAAAATTGTATCTCTTAGTCAATAGCAGAAGCAGAGTATGTTGTAGCAACCCTGAATTGTTCTATAATTGTTTGGATCAAGCAAATGATAAAGGATTTTGGAATTCAGATTGACTATCCTATTGTTATACATTGTGATGACACTAGCAATAACAATATGTCAAAGAACCTTGTGATGCATGCAAAGACAAAAGACATTGAGATCAAGTATCACTTCCTAAGAGAGAAAGTAGTAGAAAAATAAGTTAAGTTGGACTATGTGAGTACTAAAGATCAGCTAGCAGACATATTCACAAAGCCCTTTCCAAAGGATACTTTTGAGTATCTTAGGGAGAAGTTGGGAGTAGTTCCCTTCCATGATTCTGCCTAGAAGAAAGAAGAAAGAGCATCAGTCCTCAGGGACTGATGGATGGTTGACTACTCTACCTCAAGAGTCATACTGATGCTTAAAATTTTTGGTGCCCTTTTCCATTGATGTCAAAGGGGGAGTAATATATAGTCATGAAAAACATAAGTAAAATAAGGAGTAATATACTAAGGGGGAGTAGTATTTAGTTATGGAAGTGGTTTAGTTGAGGAAATGGAGAATGTTGAAGAACATTGCAGGAGATGGAGGATTCATCCTTGGGGGAGTTTTGAAGAGGAAATGGAGAATATTATAAAATAAATGTTCATTTGGGTTGGTGGTTTTTTCCATTCCATATGTTGTCAGCAATGCCAAAGAGGGAGATTGTTGGACATTTGCCAGTAAGCCAGTGTTGACTGTATGTTTGTCATTGATGAAAACATATGGTAAGTAGCATGTGTTGAATACTTATGTAGTAATATTTGAGTATATGGTGCATGGACGTGTTATCAACATGATATCATAGGCATAGAGGTTAACTATTAGTACATACAGTTATATAGTAGCTTGTGTTAGCAGTGTTCCTAACATAGTTACAGGCAGTGTTCTATGAATGGTTGTCCATAAAATTATCATGGAACCTTGTGTGTTTGGATATGTGATGTTACATTCATGGACACAGAGTCCAATGATCAGTAGAAGTGAAGTTATGTAGTCACTATTCACCAGTAGCAGTTTCTTGTGTTTGTTCAAAAGAGCTGACAGAGATTATATTGGTTCAGGAGTTGCACCTATCATTTCGGTATGCAACCTTGGATTAGAGCTTGGAGAAGAGTTAGTAGTGTTTTTTTAAGAGCGCATGATGTAATTCATCTTGAGGAGAAAGATCCAGTTATTTTGGTAGAGCTATCAGTGTGTAGCTTACGTCTACAATTATCTTATTGGACAGGTCCCAGAATGTGTTGTGTGCTTAGTAGAGCCAACAAAATTATTATTGGAGTTTTTTATGACTTCTCTAATATGATTTCAAGGTGGTTCTAATAGGCTGACTTGATTATGTCATTTAGAGGAAAGATATTTATAGGCAGTCACTTGTGATTGCTAGAGTGTGGTTCATAGTTGATTGTGAAGAGTAGAGTAGAGTTTGTGAAGTGTTGAGCCATCAAAAGAAGGTCCGTGTGACCAAGTAAATTATTTGTGCTATACATTGGAACTTATCTAGATAGAAGGTCAAAGCATAGTTCACCAAGATCCAGATATAGTGTGTATCTGTTATTCAGAAGGTTGTAGCCTTCACCCTTTGAGTAGTGTACTTTCGGACAGTGTGTCCTCACCCCTAACGGGGTTAATTGTAAAAGACTCCTAACAGGGTCCGACCCTTGACCAGGTCTACTGTACTAAAAATATTGTAAAGAAACTCCTAACAGGGTTAAGGATCTTCTAACAAGGATCATAATACACTAGTATAGAATATTAGTGGGTGTCAATTCCCACTGGGGTTTTTACCTATTTGGGTTTCCCCGTAACCAGAATATTGTTGTTGTGTTCAAGTTTTCTCTCATTATGTTTATGCTTTATGTTTAATTATACTTAATTGGATAAAGAATTGAAACTTTTAGATAACTGATTCACCCCCCCCCCCTCTCAATTGTCTCTTGGGACTATTCCTAACAGAAACTTCATATATTATCTTAGAATTGATTCATACATGCTAGGTTGTAAGGCCTTCCTAGTTTAGGCTAGATATTACAATCAAGTATAGAAGTCTTCAAACATGCGAGGATCTGCAGATAATCTCTAATCTTCTATCTTCTATCAAAGCTTACTCCAAAAAAATTGACCCCTTAAAATCTAACCAAAAAACTACATTTATAGAAGAGGCTATCAAACTGAGTCAGCCTTCAGATCCATAATTAATGGAAGGAATGGTCAGATCTGGGACCACATGCTTCCCAATGATGGATGCCAACATTAAATCTGCAACCCAAATTAAATGCACAAGTCAGCCTCAACAGAAACTCAAAAGAAACTCATCAGTAATAAAAGCCAACCGAGCACCAAACAAGCATCACTGAACGCTAGGGAAATTCACCGAGCGCCAGAGAGACAACCGACCAACATTGGTGAACAAAGGAAACCGAGCAACACAAACAAACTCAAATATGTTTTTGGTGACACATGATTTCCAAGGACCCAAGATGATCCCACATCAGACACCTAGGTTTATTTGAAATGATTCTCCAAATCATGAAACAGGTATGATCTGAGCTACATCCAACTCAGACTATGAAATCCAACAACTATCTTCAATCGGTCTATTCTTCCACTTTACCATATATTTCATATACTAGTTTCCTCTTGTACTTCTACCAATTCTTTGCTCCAAAATATGCTCAACTTCTTCATTTTGCTTCTTAGGATAATCCATCAGTACTGCCATGTCTTCTTCAGATTCATGAAACTCATACAAATCAGCAATGTTTAATCTAGGTGATATATCCATGTCATCAGGTAACTCAACTTCATATGCATTTCCACTGTCAAATTTTCTCAAAATCTTGCAAGGCCCAAACTTCTTCATCTTCAACATCCCATATGTTCCAACAGGAAATCTACCTTTCTTCAAATGAACCATTACTTCATCACCAACATCAAAAGTCTTATGTCTTCTTTATCTATCAGTTTTGTCTTTGTATTTTTTATTACTCTTTTCTAGTTTAAGTTTCACATCTTCATGCAATGTCTTCATATACTCAGCAAATTTTACTCCTTCAGCACTTCTCTTTCTTTCATCATCAATGTCTCTCAAATCTAATATACCTCTCGGTTGTATGCCATTTACAATCTCAAAAGGTGTTTTTCCAGTACTCCTATTCACTAAATTATTGTATTCAAACTCTACTTGTGCCAACACAGAATCCCAATTACCCGGTGTGTCTCCAACTAAACATCTTAAAAGATTACCCAAGCTTCTATTCACAACTTATGTCTGTCCATCGGTTTGTGGGTGAAATGTAGAACTATATTTCAACTCAGTGTCCAACTTTCTCCAAAGAGTCTTCCAAAAGTACCCAACAAATTTACTGTCTCAGTCAGAGATAATACTCCTCGGTAATCCATGCAATCTGACAATTTCCTTAAAGAAAAGATCTGCTACATGTACTGCATCTGATGTCTTTCTACAATGTATAAAATGTGCCATTTTAAAAAATCTATCCGCAACCACAAATATAGAATCATTACCTATTATTGTCTTCAGTAAGCCAAGAACAAAATCCATACTGATGTCAATCCAAGGTTTCTCAGGTATAGCAATCAGTGTACACAATCTAGTATTCTAACTAACTCCTTTTGCAACATGACAAACTCCACAACTTTTCACAAATTTCTGAACATCTTTATACAACTATGGCCAAAATTATTTCTCCTTAAGAAAATTCAATGTCTTATCAACACCAAAATGTCTAGCCAAACCACTACTATGTTTCTCTTTTATCAAATTAGTTCTCATTGCTCCTCTCGGTATACACAACTGAATACCTTTAAACAACATACCTCCTTGCATAAAATATTCATCTCATTTAGTACTCTATTGATCTTGAATAGGTGCTCTGCACTTTCTCCACGGCTCAAAAAAATCAAGATCAAATTTATAAGAATCTCTCATATCATCAAAGCCTAGAATTCCAATTTTCATCTTGATCATCAAAGATCTCCTTCTACTCAATGCATTAGCAACTCGGTTAGTGACTCCACTCTTATGCTTTATCACAAATGTATAACTCTACAAATACTCAACCCATTTCATGTGTCTTTGATTCAACTTATTCTGACTACCCAAATATTGTAAGGCTTTATGATCGGTATACAATACAAATTCACTCGGTATCAAATAATGTCTCCATTTCTTCAAGGCTTGAACAATAGCATAGAATTCTTGATCATACACAGAATATTTTCTTTTTGCATCATTCAACTTTTCACTAAAGAAAGCAATAGGTTTACCTTCTTGACTCAACACAGCTCCAATTGCACTACCACTTGCATCACATTCCACTTGAAATACCTTATTGAAATCAAGGAATGCCAAAATAGGCAATTTAGAAACTTTCTACTTCAGAGTCTCAAAACTTTTATCAACTCCACATGTCCACTTGAATTCTCTTTTGTCTCCTCTCATAGTCTCAGTCATAGCATTACAAATTGAACTAAAATTCCTAATGAACTTTCAGTAAAAACTTTCCAAACCATGAAATGATCTTAGCTCACTAGCATTCACAGGTGTAGGCCAGTTCAAAATAGCTTCAAACTTTTGAAGATCTATTTTCAAACCATCAACTGAAATCACAAATCCCAAATACACAATCTCCTCTTTCATGAATGAACACTTTTTTAGATTTATCAGCAACTTTTCTTCTTTCAATCTCTGTAAAACTTGTCTAACATGCAACAGATGTTCTTCTCTGGTCTTACTAAATATCAGAATATCATCAAGATATACAATCACAAACTTACCCAATAATCTCTTCAAAACTTCATTCATCAACCTCATAAAAGTACTTGGTGCATTAGTTAAACCAAAAGGCATAACCAACCACTCATACAAACCTTATTTTGTCTTGAAAGCATTCTTCCATTCATCACCTTCTCTGATTATGATCTGATGATACCCACTTTTCAAATCAATCTTGGTAAAATACTTTGCTCCAGTCAAACTATCTATTATATCATCCATTCTCGATATAGGAAACCTATACTTCACTGTTATCTTGTTGATTTCTCTGGAATCAGTACACATTCTCCATTCTCCATTCTTTTTAGGTGCCAATACCGCAGGTACTGCATAAGGACTCAAAATTTCTCTGATCAAACCTTTCTCCAATAATTCTTGAATTTGTTGGTTCAATTCCTGATTCTCGGTAGGTGTCAACCGATGAGGTGCCTTATTCGATAAACTAGCTCTAGGAATAAGATCCATGCAATGATCAATGCTTCTCTTTGATGGAAAACCATTAGGTACATTATTAGAAATAATTACACTATACTTGGTGAGTAACTTATCAATCTCCTCAGGGACATTATCCTCTGTTTTCTTACTCAGTTTGTTAGGAATCACAACAAAATAGACATCATTTCTCTTTAAATCCTTAACAAACTTTCTTCCTTCCATTAAGCAAAATTTCACAGATGTGCAAACATTACTAATAGGTTCTTCCATCAAAGGTAACAAGCTTTGTCTTCTTCCATTAGCCCAAATAGTATACTTATGCAATCTCCCATTATATATAGCATGTCTATCATATTGCCAAGGTCTACCAAACAAAATATGACAACAATCCATAGGCATGATATCACATAACACCTTATCATAGTACTTCCCAATTTTCAAATTCACATAACATTGTTCACTTACCAAGCGTGTGTGCTCATCTTTGATCCATGAAATCTAATAGGGCTTCGGATGTTCCAACCTTTTCAACTACAACTTTGTGACCATCTCTTCAGATGCTAGATTCTCTGAGCTACCACTGTCAATGATTACCTTCCAAACTTTGTCAGAAACTCTACATCTGGTTTTGAACAAACTTTTCCTTGCCGGATCTTCCTTTTTACCTTCATTCCTAAGTGCTCTTCTTACCATCAAGTTATTTTATTTCTCCGGTTCATTCGGTGACTCTTCTTGCACCAAAGCATTCCTATTGTTACCAGCCTTCTTACTTGCATGTGTGCACTCAAATGATCTATGTCCTTCTTCTCCACAATTGTAACAAGTTCCTCAGAAACCACCTCTGTTATAACCACCTCGGTAGTTACTACCTCTGCCTCTAAATGAACTTTCATTTTTCCACTTGGTCTTGCCTTTATCCAGAGTTGTCTTTTCGGGTTTAGATCTACTATTTTCACCATTAGATCTACCTCTTCCTCTAGGGAATCTACCACCTCTACCTCTTTGTCTTTGTTCATGTCTCTTGTTCAATTTCTCCTCAACTTTCAATGCAAATTGATAAGCCTCTTCAATGTTCTCCAATTTGACCAAACTGATTTCTTCTTGGATGGAAACTCTCAAACTATTTAGGTATCTAGCAATTCTTTCCACATCATCTTCATCATATCCATATCTGATATCTAATCTATACAATTCCTCAGTATATTCCTTTATCGAGCTATCTTTCTGCCTTAAAATTTTCATTCGCCTAACTAGGTTAATCTGATAATCACAAGGTAAGAACTTTCCTTTCAATTTATTCACCAGTTTACTCCATACCTTGATTTTGTCTTTTCCTTTCCTCTTTCTATCCAGCTGCAGATGTTCCCACTATAAGGATGCATGACTTTTCAACTTTGTGCTTGCAATTTTCACCTTCTTTTCCTCAGGTACATTTTCATACTCAAAGTACTTTTCCATCTCTGTGATCCAATCCACCAATTCATCAGAATCCAACTTTCCACCATACTCAGGAGGCTTGAAGTGTGGTGTAGACTTCAGACTTGTCAAATCCTTCAAGAATCTTTCCTCACCCCAATCCATCATAGGTGCAGGTTCTACATCACCTTGTTCTACCTCAATTTCTTCATCACTAACAGCTTCGAGATGTCTTCCTCTTCTCTTGGATGTTTCAACAACTTCTACCCTAGCAGCAAGTTGTCTCAACATGTCTACCAATCTTGGATCCGCATCTCGCCTCCCACGAACCATCTTGAAAACCCTCCGCAATTGCAGGGGGTCAATTTTTTTGGAGTAAGTTTTGATATAAGATAGAAGATAGTTCAGATTAGAGATTATCTGCAGATCCTCGCATGTTTGAGGACTTTTGTACTTGATTGTAATATCTGGCCAAAACCGGGATGGCCTTACAGCCTAGCATGTATGAATCAATTTGAAGATAATATATGAAGTTTATGCATTCTCTCTTTCTCTCACTATTGTGTGTTGTTTCTTATGCATGTTGTTGAGAAAGGTGTATCAGGTTAGGGTGTGCAATCTCCGGCCCCAACCACCCTCCTCCTATGTCAGGTGGTATCAGAGTGAGGTGAGATCTGGATCTAGGTTTGCAAATCTAGATTTGAAGGTTCCTTCTTGTGAAGCCCTAGTTGAATTGTTGTGGGGTAGTAGATTGTGATCCATCTTTCTGCATCGAATTGAATCCTATTGAAGTAGTCAGGAAGGTGTTCTAGATCCTATCTAAGTTGTAAATCAAGATAAAGTATTATATATACATAACATACCCAAAACCAAATGTATTTATATCAATGTATAATCATTATGTATGTTATATCTCTAGTACACATATCTTATTTAATCTTCATCTATATCTCTTCTATATATTACCTATCCTAGTGAATAGATCTATCTTCTCTACCCATATATCTTAAAGGGGATGTAGCCCTTAGATAGTGTCCCTAAGGTATAACCTATCTTCTAAATCACATATTCTAGAACTTTGCTTCTTGTTTATAGTAACATGTCTCCAGACTTGTCTTTGTCTATCATTTTTTGGTTAGCAATATCTATTGTAAATATTGAAGATCTAAAGCATATGAGTTTAGAGTTACACTTGAAGTTCATGACTATAAATATCAAACCTCAAAACCTCAAATGCAGGGATTTGACCTAGTTTTTTAATAGATTTGTAGAGCGCAACTATCTTATTCTATCCATCATAGATCCAATCCTATATTTGATGCATTAGTCTTTTATTACTATTTCCTTTCTCAAGATCTTATTTCCACTAAAGTATGCATTTGATTTTGTTATTTTATATTATAATTTAAATTTAATCAAATACACTTTTCCAAACTAAGCTCCTCTAATTATTAATTTTCACTTAATTACTCAATTAACATCTTTATATTTATGTAGAGGTGTCTTGTTTCCCTTCACCTAAAAATGAATTGGATTAACACTATTGAATGGGCTCAAGCACTCTTTAGTCCATTTATATAGTTTAATTTATTCTTTCATGTGAAGTTACCATATTCACTTTAAGAAACATTATAAAGATACTCCAAGGGTTTTCTACACTGGATTTTCTATACATAGTTTTAAATTAAAATGCAACATTATATAAAACAAGAAGAACCTGATGTGTTTTTTTCTTAGGTAGTAACAAGTCTCATGAACTTGTACAGAAAGAAACAATACATATAGACTATATAATTTAACAAGTGCCACGTAGTGGCCAAGTACTTGCCTTTAGTTTTTTAATTAATTAAAACCTATAACTTATAATTGAAGTAATTTTATTTTTTATTTTTTATAATTATAGATAATTATTGAATTGTTATAATTATTTATAATAATAAGTATTTTTTATTTTAAAATTGAGTAATAATGGTAATTGTTAGAATAAACAACAATTATTTTTTTAAATAAAAGTATGATGTTTTTAAAAATATATTAGTAGATGTATTGAGCTACATATAAAATGTTCTTTTTTAATATATATTTGAAAATATAAAATATAATAATGATAACTTATTTGTTATATATTGAATATTTAGTTATATAATAATAAATATGATGTAATTCATAATAGCAATATTAGTATTTAACAAGTGCCATGTAGTGGCCAATAAAAGTAATAAATATAAAGAATGAGAATAATTATTTTAATTAGGAAAATTATTTAATTATAAATTTAAAGTTAATCTATAGTTTAAAAATAGAAATTTGGTTAGTAAATAAATTATTTCTAAAATATTAATTTAAGAACAAGGAACAATTTTAATAATATTTTATATAGTTCAAATCATATTATTTACTATTTTAAAATATAACTTATAATTATTTATTATAAATAATAGATATTATTATCACTAATTCATAAGTTAATTAATATAAAATATATAATGAAAAAGTTAATTAATTTTAAGCCAATAGAAGAGCTTAATCACTAGTTAATGGAAGAAATCCAAAAACGGATACAATAGTACTTGCCTAGCCTATCAGCAAGTACTAACAAGAAACAAAATACATGTTATATAAAACAAAAAGAATGTGGTGTGTTTTCTTATGGGGTTAAAAAGGTCTAATGAATTTGTACAATAACCTTGGGAAAAAAAACTCCTAATACAATAATCTTCTTCACTATTACATAAAATTTAAGAATTCGCAATGCAATAACAAAATTCTTATTCAACTCTTCAACATGTACAACTATTAATAGACACATATAAAATACTTCGAAATTTTGTACAAATAAAAACCCCAATAAAACACCTAAAAATTTTAACTACACCACACTATTAACAAATCTCATATAAATGAAAAATATTTTATGAAAGAGTATTATTAATATTTTTATTAATGTCCATACTGTAAGCATTCTTTTTGTAGCAAGTTGTTAAACAGCCATGTTCTTGTCATAATATAGTCCAAAGCTTGTGCCAAACTGACACAGCACGGGGCTCACATTCTTTCCTTCCATTTACATACAGAGCATTAAATAATTATTTTCATGAAGGTTACAAAGTCAATGAATGATAAAATACAAAAATAAAAGAAAGTAGATGTAGTCTGACTTTGAATAGCATGTAAAAACTAATATGCACTTTTAGGATGTTTTTGGTTAGGTTGTTATAAACCCAACTAATCATAAGATCAATTTCTGGCCTAAACAAAGCTGAGAATAAGATTTAATTGCAGCATTTGTGTTTTAATGGTTGTCTTAATGACATTCTCATTGATCTTTCTGACACCCCAAAAAGCTCTCTCTGCACAACAAAAGTACATAGATTGAGACACAATCAAAGTCAGTCCAGAGATCATAAAAATTTCATTAAAAACTCCAAATCATACATTATAAAAAGGCCACATGGGGTGAAGTTGCAGCAAAAACAATGCCATGATTTAGCTGAATAAAAAATGCTGTTTGAATTGTCTCTTATACTTATCATAGTATAGTGGGATTCCCTCACCAAAATATTATCTTCCTTTCTGTTATTTTGGATTCTTTTGTTGTGTGTTGCATCTGATAAACAGCTGGAATGGAGGACCCACACAGAGTACTGTTGCCCTTAATATCCCTAACAATAAAGAACAGATCGTGCATGTTACAGTACTGATAGACAACATATGCAACCTGCCATGTACTGTCTACAATGGAGGTAAGTTGTCATCTTTGCAGATGATTAAAATGGATAATGTGAGTTATTATATATTACACAAACTTAATCTTCCATAACTTGGAAGGTTTATGAATTATACAATTTTTTATGATTATTTAAGATTTGAAAACACTTAGTAAGACTGTTTGGTCAACATTTAATCACTTTTTTAACTTAAAGGTAGCTAATAGTTAATTGAAATGTTTTCTTTTTTCTAACTATAAACAATTTATAAATTTGTTTGATTGTTAGGTAGTATTCATAATTTAAAATGGATTATTCATCGTACATTGGATTGGAATTTTTTATAAGTCGGTCAACTGGTAATGAATTTCATTTTATATTATTTTTATTTTGATGGTACATCATGAAGTGTAAATTGAAATGTTTGTGTAAAAAAATTACAATCAAAAGTTTTCTTTATAATTATAGATTGGATAATTACAGATAAATTATTTAGCTTGATGGTTTTGGATTTGAGTGCATGATCTCAAATGTTAATGAAGAAATGGATCACACAGTAAAATCCAAAAACAATCAACAAGCTAATTTATCGTGGACTATATAAATTTGATGCATTCTATGAATTGTTTATTTTTTAATAGTATAAAATCAATCGAAATGATTTCTAAATTTGACAAAAAATAATTCCATCCCATTAATTTATTATGGACTGAATAATATTTAAATTGTATTTAATATTATGAAGTTCGGTTCAATTGACAGGAGTTCTCCGCTTCTTCCTTTGAGGACCATGTATGCATTCCTCTTCTAGATGATAGATCACTTAATATAATCCAAAGCGTCAATCTAAAAAAAATATGTACAACAAATTCATAAGTAATTTTTATTCAAAGTAGATTGTGGAAAACTTTTACCAATTATAAAATCAATCTTCAAAAATAGAAATTTAAGACAAATGTTGATAAATTGTGTAAAAGACTTGTATAAATTTATCTTGAAATTTGAATTAAATATTATATTATTTTTTGCCAATAGACGAACCTTTTACTCAATTACCAATGTTTAAGATAGATTTTTCATTTTGAAAGTAACTTAATTTAAAAGTTGATTCTTTGACCACTTCTTTTTAAGATTACATTTTCATTTGCAACCTTCACTTCTCTCTTCTTGACAATTGATCATTTAGTGTGATCTAAAATGTCAACCAGCAAAACATACATAAGAAATTGAGAAGCAATAAGAAATTTCCAAACAATTTCCATTCAAAAACTGAAAATGTAACTTATACAAAATACAAAAATCAAGCTACAATTTATTTAAAAAATAATTTATTTTTAAAGATAGCAATTTAAGACAAACATTAAAAGATTTTTCAATAAATTTATCCTAAAAAACTGAAATAGATATGATATATAGTATTTATTACCTACATTTGGAGATGGGTTTTCCATTGTAGAGTGATTTGATTAAGTGGGCCATGTTGTTTTGGTGTAAAAGTATGAAAAATGAGTTGGAATAAGAGGCTAGATAAGATGAAGAAGGTGGTAGAAAAAGGACAATGCTTCCCTGTTAGCTTTTCAATGATTTAGACATTAATTCTCTTCCCCATCCCCACAAGTGAAGGCATAACAAGGGTTTGGCAGTTGTAGCAGAGAAAATGCATGCAGAGAGAGAGAGTGGGGAAAGAGAAGTCACATGGGGGAGAAGTAATCATGTGGCACCATGTGCCTTGTACAGCAGATTACAGCTCAGCAAAAAAAGTTGATCAACTCTATGATCCAATCCACCAGTTCATCAGAATCCAACTTTCCACTATACTCAGGAGGCTTAAAGTGTGGTGTAGACTTCAGACTTGTCAAATCCTTCAAGAATATTTCCTCACCCTAATCCATCATAGGTACAGGTTCTACATCACCTTGTTCTACCTCAATTTCATCATCACTAACATCTTCAAGATGTCTTCCTCTTCTCTGGGATGTTTCAACAACTTCTAACCTAGCAGTAAGTTGTCTCAACATGTCTACCAATCTTGGATCCGCATCTCACCTCCCACGAACCATCTTGAAAACCCTCCGCAATTGCAGGGGGTCAATTTTTTTGGAGTAAGTTTTGATAGAAGATAGAAGATAGTTTAGATTAGAGATTATCTGCAGATCCTCGCATGTTTGAGGACTTTTATGCTTGATTGTAATATCTGGCCGAAACTGGGATGGCCTTACAGCCTGGCATGTATGAATCAATTTGAAGATAATATATGAAGTTTATGCATTCTCTCTCTCTCTCTCACACACTATTCTGTGTTGTTTCTTCTACGTGTTGTTGAGAAAGATGGATCAGGTTAGGGTGTGCAATCTCTGGCCCCAACCACCCTCCTCCTGTGTCAGGTGGTATCAAAGTGAGGTGAGATCTGGATCTAGGTTTGTGAATCTAGATTTGAAGGTTCCTTCTTGTGAAGCCCTAGTTGAATTATTGTGGGGTAGCAGATTGTGATCCATCTTTCTGTATCGAATTGAATCCTATTGAAGTAGTCAGGAAGGTGTTCTAGATCCTATCTAAGTTGTAAATCAAGATAAAATATTATATACACATAACATACCCAAAACCAAATGTATTTATATCAATGTATAATCATTGTGTATGTTATATCTCTAGTACAAATATCTTATTTAATCTTCATCTATATCTCTTCTATATATTACCTATCCTAGTGAATAGATCTATCTTCTCTACCCATATCTCTTAAACGGGGTGTAGCCCTTAGATAGTGTCCCTAAGGTATAACCTATCTTCTAAATCACATATTCTAGAACTTTGCTTCTTGTTTATAGTAGCATGTCTCCAGACTTGTCCTTGTATATCATTTTTTGGTTAGCAATATCTATTGTAAATATTGAAGATCTAAAGCATATAAGTTTAGAGTTACACTTGAAGTTCATGACTATAAATATCAAACATCAAATGCAAGGATTTGACCTAGTTTTTTAATAGATTTGTAAAACGCAACTATCTTATTCTATCCATCATAGATCCAATCCTATATTTGATGCATTAGTCTTTTATTACTATTTCCTTTCTCAAGATCTTATTTCCACTAAAGTATGCATTTAATTTTGTTATTTTATATTATAATTTAAATTTAATCAAATACACTTTTCCAAACTAAGCTCCTCTAATTATTAATTTTCACTTAATTACTCAATTAACATCTTTATATTTATGTAGAGGTGTCTTGTTTCCCTTCACCTAAAAATGAATTGGATTAACACTATTGAATAGGCTCAAGCACTCTTTAGTCCATTTATACAGTTTAATTTATTCTTTCATGTGAAGTTACCATATTCACTTTAAGAAACATTATAAAGATACTCCAAGGGTTTTCTACACTGGATTTTCTATACATAGTTTTAAATTAAAATGCAGCATTATATAAAACAAGAAGAACCTGGTGTTTTTTTTTCTTAGGTAGTAACAAGGCTCATGAACTTGTACAGAAAGAAACAATACATATAGATTATATAATTTAACAAGTGCCATGTAGTGGCAAGTACTTGCCTTTAGTTTTTTAATTAATTATAACCTATAACTTAAAATTGAAGTAATTTTATTTTTTATTTTTTATAATTATAGATAATTATTGAATTGTTATAATTATTTATAATAATAAGGATTTTTTATTTTAAAATTGAGTAATAAGGGTAATTGTTAGAATAAGCAACAATTATTTTTTTAAATAAAAGTACCATGTTTTTAAAAATATATTAGTAGATGTATTGAGCTACATATAAAATATTCTTTTTTAATATATATTTGAAAATATAAAATATAATAATGATAACTTATTTGTTATATATTGAATATTTAGTTATATAATAATAAATATGATGCAATTCATAATAGCAACATTAGTATTTAACAAGTGCCACGTAGTGGCCAATAAAAGTGATAAATATAAAGAATGAAAATAATTATATTAATTAGGAAAATTATTTAATTATAAATTTAAAGTTAATCTATAGTTTAAAAATAGAAATTTGGTTAGTAAATAAATTATTTCTAAAATATTAATTTAAGAACAAGGAACAATTTTAATAATATTTTATATAGTTCAAATCATATTATTTAGTATTTTAAAATATAACTTATAATTATTTATTATAAATAATAGATATTATTATCACTAATTCATAAGCTAATTAATATAAAATATATAATGAAAAAGTTAAGTTTATTAATATTTAGATTATAATTATAATTTATGTTTATAATCTAAATATATAACATCTAATTATAATACATATAACAAATTTTATTATTCAATTTAATATACATTAGTTAATAAATAATCTATATCTAAAACCATGCATTTATATTATAACATATTTTTAAAAATAAATATGAATTATTTTAAGGGCATGGTAAAGTATTTGCCCCTATAATATTGCCTCAAAAATTGTAGTAGAGGTAGTGCTTCTACAAAATCCATGTATAAGAGGCTAAATTTTTAAGCCAATAGAAGAGCTTAATCACTAGTTAATGGAAGAAATCCAAAAAACAAGAAACAAAATACATGTTATATAAAACAAAAAGAATGTGGTGTGTTTTCTTATGGGGTAAAAAAGGTCTAATGAATTTGTACAATAACCTTTGGAAAAAAAACTCCTAATACAATAACCTTCTTCACTATTACATAAAATTTAAGAATTCGCAATGCAATAACAAAATTCTTATTCAACTCTTCAATATGTACAACTATTAATAAACACATATAAAATACTTGAAATTTTGTACAAATAAAAACCCCAATAAAACACCTAAAAATTTAAACTACACCACACTATTAACAAATCTCATATAAATGAAAAATATTTTATGAAAGAGTATTATTAATATTTTTATTAATGTCCATACTGTAAGCATTCTTTTTGTAGCAAGTTGTTAAACAGCCATGTTCTTGTCATAATATAGTCCAAAGCTTGTGCCAAACTGACACAGCACGGGGCTCACATTCTTTCCTTCCATTTACACAGAGAGCATTAAAAATTTATTTTGATGAAGGTTACAAAGTCAATGAATGATAAAATACAAAAATAAAAGAAAGTAGATGTAGTCTGACTTTGAATAGCATGTAAAAACTAATATGCACTTTTAGGATGTTTTTGGTTATGTTGTTATAAACCCAACTAATCATAAGATCAATTTCTGGCCTAAACAAAGCTGAGAATAAGATTTAATTGCAGCATTTGTGTTTTAATGGTTGTCTTAATAACATTCTCATTGATCTTTCTGACACCCCAAAAAGCTCTCTCTGCACAACAAAAGTACATAGATTGAGACACAATCAAAGTCAGTCCAGAGATCATAAAAATTTCATTAAAAACTCCAAATCATACATTATAAAAAGGCCACATGGGGTGAAGTTGCAGCAAAAACAATGCCATGATTTAGCTGAATAAAAAATGCTGTTTGAATTGTCTCTTATACTTATCATAGTATAGTGGGATTCCCTCACCAAAATATTATCTTCCTTTCTGTTATTTTGGATTCTTTTGTTGTGTGTTGCATCTGATAAACAGCTGGAATGGAGGACCCACACAGAGTACTGTTGCCCTTAATATCCATAACAATAAAGAACAGATCGTGCATGTTACAGTACTGATAGACAACATATGCAACCTGCCATGTACTGTCTACAATGGAGGTAAGTTGTCATCTTTGCAGATGATTAAAATGGATAATGTGAGTTATTATATATTACACAAACTTAATCTTCCATAACTTGGAAGGTTTATGAATTATACAATTTTTTATGATTATTTAAGATTTGAAAACACTTAGTAAGACTGTTTGGTCAACATTTAATCACTTTTTTAAGTTAAAGGTAGCTAATAGTTAATTGAAATGTTTTTTTTTTCTAACTATAAACAATTTATAAATTTGTTTGATTGTTAGGTAGTATTCATAATTTAAAATGGATTATTCATCGTATATTGGATTGGAATTTTTTATAAGTCGGTCAACTGGTAATGAATTTCGTTTTATATTATTTTTATTTTGATGGTACATCATGAAGTGTAAATTGAAATGTTTGTGTAAAAAAATTACAATCAAAAGTTTTCTTTATAATTATAGATTGGATAATTACAGATAAATTATTTAGCTTGATGGTTTTGGATTTGAGTGCATGATCTCAAATGTTAATGAAGAAATGGATCACACAGTAAAATCCAAAAACAATCAACAAGCTAATTTATCGTGGACTATATAAATTTCACGCATTCTATGAATTGTTTATTTTTTAATAGTATAAAATCAATCAAAATGATTTCTAAATTTGACAAAAAATAATTCCATCCCATTAATTTATTATGGACTGAATAATATTTAAATTGTATTTAATATTATGAAGTTCGGTTCAATTGACAGGGGTTCTCCACTTCTTCCTTTTAGGACCATGTATGCATTCCTCTTCTAGATGATAGATCACTTAATATAATCCAAAGCGTCAATCTAAAAAAAATATGTACAACAAATTCACAAGTAATTTTTATTCAAAGTAGACTGTGGAAAACTTTTACCAATTATAAAATCAATCTTCAAAAATAGAAATTTAAGACAAATGTTGATAAATTGTGTAAAAGACTTGTATAAATTTATCATGAAATTTGAATTAAATATTATATTATTTTTAGCCAATAGACGAACCTTTTACTCAATTACCAATGTTTAAGATAGATTTTTCATTCTGAAAGTAACTTAATTTGAAAGTTGATTCTTTGACCACTTTTTTTTAAGATTACATTTTCATTTGCAACCTTCACTTCTCTCTTCTTGACAATTGATCTAAAATGTCAACCAGCAAAACATACACAAGAAATTGAGAAGCAATAAGAAATTTCCAAACAATTTCCATTCAAAAACTGAAAATGTAACTTATACAAAATACAAAAATCAAGCTACAATTTATTTAAGAAATAATTTTTTTTTGAAGATAGCAATTTAAGACCAACATTAAAAGATTTTTCAATAAATTTATCCTAAAAAACTGAAATAGATATGATATACAGTATTAATTACCTACATTTGGAGATGGGTTTTCCATTGTAGAGTGATTTGATTAAGTGGGCCATGTTGTTTTGGTTTAAAAGTATGAAAAATGAGTTGGAATAAGAGGCTAGATAAGATGAAGAAGGTGGTAGAAAAAGGACAATGCTTCCCTGTTAGCTTTTCAATGATTTAGACATTAATTCTCTTCCCCATCCCCACAAGAAAATGCATGCAGAGAGAGAGAGTGGGGAGAGACATAAGGGGAAAGAGAAGTCACATGGGGGAGAAGTAATCATGTGGCACCATGTGCCTTGTACAGCAGATTACAGCTCAGCAACAAAAGTTGATCACATATTGCTTTTGGGTTGGCATGGAAGGGAGTGGGGCCCTCCCTCTCTGGAGAGGACAAAGAAAACGGCCTGCTTTTCTTTTTGGGACAGCAGGCCCTGAGCTGGCATTGGCCTCATGGATGTTACCTAACCCCAATTATTTCTTCACCATGCCACTGCTTAACTGGTGAGCTTGTTTCATTTTTTCACTGTTGCTTTGCCGCTTTGCAAGTATTGGGCTATTTATTAACGTGTACAAGATGTTTGTAGATTCCTAGAAAAAGTTGGTGGTTAAGACAATTTCTTGTGACTCTGTCTTGACATAAATGTTAGATAATCCATTAATGAATCTGACATATTTGTAGTTTGTTTTTATTAATTATTATAATAATATTACCTATGTCTTGGATTGGTGTTCATGGTGAAAAAGAGTTGCTAAAAGAGGCTTAAATTGACTGTCAGGTCTGCTGTATGAGACGGTGTGCATGCATTCCAACTTCTTTGGAATGAATCTGCACCTTTGATGTTCAGTTATGTGAGCCCCTTTAAGAGAATGTCTTATATGCAGTCATATGACGTGCAACCTGACTATCTATGCTTGGAGTGCCTGTGGATTTTATGGGGTTTTGATTGCTGAATTTATGGAAAATGTCCTTACTTGGGAGCATAATCTTAACAGCAATTAGGATAGAGGGCATAATCATAATATAAAAAATAGATAATGTTTTAGTAAACAAGCTTGGATCATTGAGTATTTAAATGATGTGGCTAAGATCAAGTTGTATGGACTGTTGATATTGAATTTCTATTATCTTGCATGTTGAGTGTGTTCTTTTTCTATTCAATTGTGTGAGATTTTTCCGCAACAGCATTTTAGATCACACACATTTTGTGATCTATCATCGAGATGTAACAATATTCATTCAGATTCGATTATTGAATTACAATAGTATAGTAAATCATCACCAAAAGTTTCATATTGACACATCATTTTAAAATGCATTAGCAATGTCATTTATTTTTATTTATTATATCTGATTTTATATTTTATCAGCATTCATTCAAATTGGATTATTGAATTACACTAGCATAGTAAATCATCATCAAAAGTTTCATATTGATACATCATTTTGAAATTCCTAAGCAATGTCATTCTTTTTAATTTTTTATATCTAATTATATTCATTGTTTGGTTAAATTGGATTAGAACAGAATCATAGTGAGGAAAACTGCAATTTTTGATACATTTTTCATATATTTTAGTTAAACATAGCCTTCCTTAAACCACCATGTGCTTATCCTTAGGGTAGCCTTCCTCCATTTTTAGAATTGATCTATTATGTATTTGTTTATTTCTATTTTTCATATCAAAAACTATTTTTTAATTTAATAATTAATCTTTTAAATTTTCATATTGCATTATTTGAAATTGCTTCACTGATTTTTCAACTTTTAATTATGTAATTGTATTCTTTTCATTGTTGGATTTTCTAATTTTCAATTCATCTAAGCATTCTAGATCTTGCAAAAGCATATGTTAAACTCTTAAATTCCAATGGATTATTCTAGTGATTCCATCAACAATACTCATTTTTATTTAGTTAGACATATGAAAAGAAGAACACAAGTTTGTATAAGTATAATTTATATAGAAGGATATTAAAACCTTGCGTAAGGATCTACACTCATCCTTCATCATTGATAAGCTTCAAAAAAACCTTGTGAGAAAACCATATGACTTAGACTTCCCAAGATCCAGCACTAAAATTGTTGATGATTCTCTACATGATTTTAAGCATAGAGTCAACCAATCTCATCAATCTTGTGAGGTGTTCAATGTGGATTTAACTAATAATCAAGGGAAAAGAACTTTACTCAATCTTTTGATATCTACAACATCGTAATAAAATAAACTTTTAGGGGTTGATCTCATTTATTTTACATCAATTAGACTATAAGATATGTTTTTTTCTCTCTCACTCCATATTTTTACGCTAAATCATACTGTGACTTATTCATAGGGCGGTTGTGCATTCCACTCAATCAATCTTTTATATCTTTGAAATTATTTAATCCAAGACTTGATTGACTATGGTAATTCTTATCAAAGGACCTAATGATAAGGGTAACAACTCTATTGTTCCCCCAACTCAAATCTTACCAACATATACTATCTTGTAAACCATTTAGGAACCATTCATTTGAAAGAATATTTAAAGAAGTAGAATTAGTTTACTAATTTGATTATGAAGAGTGTGTTAGTTTTACTAATTATCTACCACAAACACAATCCAATGTAACAATTTTATTATTATTTTTTATTGAAATACCTCATAATTCTAATCATGGACCCTTAAATGTTAGAGGGATCATTCAACACAAGCACATCAATTGAAGCAATCAACCATCATCCCTATTTAGCCTTGAAGAAAATAATATCAAGTTGTTTCCACAAGCTTACACCAATATGATAATTTATTCACAAAGGGATTTGTAGTTATAGCTCCATAAACCATTCTCAACCCCTTTTGTAGAATAAAAAGATTACTATAGAATTATACATTAAAATAAGAAATAGGAACCACAAGAAATCATAAGTTATGTTTTTTTATAAAATAAATATGTAGAATTCCAACCCAAAAAAAACAAGAACAAGAATGAAATAAATCAATAAATATGGAAAGAGTAGATTCGAAATTTAACAAACCCAAGGTTCTTATCCCATTAGAGATGAGAAAAAATCAAGGGTGTTCCATTAAACCCCAAATAAAACAATATGATAATACAAGAGATACATATGAAACAAGTGGTCAAGCACATGCAAGAATGAATCAAGCTAGTAATATTTACAACTTCAAAGTAAAATACATATGAATTATAAAGCTTGAATTGGAAGTAATTCAATTCATGCAAATATTCCAATCAAATAACTAATTTTAAGATCTTTGGCCTTCCAAATTATATAAACTCATAAGAAATCTAGAAGGATGTTTACCTTGGGATTAGGAACAAAAGGCACCTTAGATTATTCTGACATTAGTCATTTTTAGTATCTTATTCTATACTAAATCCTACTTAACAAATGATTAAAATTATAAAAAATACCAGTCTTTCTAATTTTCCTTTTTCCTAACTTTTGATTACTTCATATATTCATTGTTATACTTAGATGATACAACTAACCTTTAAGGACATATTTATGTTGAACACATCAAAATATTAAGAGGCTAAGGGGTTGGTGGACTAGTTTTTAAACTAAAATCAATTAATCTAATTATAGTTCCTAAATTTTAAACTTCAAACCCATAATAGAAAAAATTACAAAGAAAAAAGAATATAATACCATTGCACAAAAGGATACCAAATTTACATAGAGAGTCCCAAAAGGGAAATTACCATGTGTTGAATAGGGTGAATAACTGAGAGGGGGGTGAATCAGTTATTGTTAAATAATCTCGTGAACACTTATGTTAATATGGTAAATATTTAAAGCAATCATAAACTTATAATAGATATAAACATGAAAGCACAAAAACCATCAACATAATGAACACCAGAATTTATGTGGAAAATCAAGATAGGAAAAACCATAGAGAAGATAATTCTCATGAAATGAACACCGGTTAAGGTGACACTAGTCAAGGTGATTTTTGCAAAGGGCTCACTATCGGTTTTCTCACTACTATTTGGCTCACTCTTAGTTGGACTAATTACACAAAAATAAGAAAGGCTAACTACCAGTACAAATAGGCTCATCACCAATACAAATAGGCTCACTGCCAGAATATAATAAATGAGAATTGAATCCACCACTGAAATCATTGTCACTAATACTCTGCAATACAAAATATATTTAACAATCCGCTATCAATCACATCAACTCACATAAACATCAACACACAAATCTTCCCTTGTTAGATTCACATTCATTACACATATTACTTGCATACAAGCATGTCTCAATAAATGAAATCATTGCTCTCTTATACTAACGCATGCCAATAACAAGGTTAGCCTAAACCAATTTGAAATAGGTCACAACAAAGCATTCCTATAGTGGTAAGGATGAAATATGAGACACCTTGCACAATACAACACACCTCACATATAACAACATGCTTCACCAGCATTGAGATCTTTAGTACCAAGGGATATACTTTATATGTTACAATGCATCGACTGAAGCACAACAAACACCTTCCAAATAGGAATGAACCTAAACAAATGATCCTTGATAATATTTTGCACAATGAATGGGACCAACACTGACATGGATAAAGATAAATATTTAAAGCACATCATTTGTTGCCTGCTTCTACTAAAGCACCAAAGTATCTGAACCACATCTATGTATAGGATATGTTGACATCAATGACAACCATTAATGACAAAAATAAATGATAGCATAAAATTCACATTCTAACATCAAGGTGAGAAAATATTCTTGGAGCTAAGTTATCAAAATCCAACCTCACAAATGAAACAAGAGTACATTATCTTTTATGGGCTATAACTCGAGGAAAGCTACAACTCTCAAGTAAGACAATGCATGCCTTACAAAATGAACAAACAATATGCTATAAAATTAATATCTACTACATGATGTAAATGTTCTAGTCTTGTTTTTTAACACTTCTTACTCATCTTACATCTTAGATTATCTATTCATATCCTTTGTAAACCTTAAAACATCAAGTAGGTCAACTCCAAGGTAACATATGGGTGAAAATATATGATGCTTTATCAATTAAAAATAAAAATACATATGCTACAAGAAGTAATATGTTGTGATTCTATTCAAGGTTAATTTGATCCAAAGAAGTCTTTTCACAAACCTCTAAAATTGACACAAACACTTAGCTCATGGTGCAAGGAAAATAGCATGCCTTGTTAGCCCAATAACAACAAATCGCTAAAAACATCAACTTTTGTCACCTTGTGCTAGACCAAAGAGAGGTAAATATCATCATGTCGATCAAAATGTTTACATTTTCACCCTTGCCAAGTGTCCTTGTAAATTTCTTTTATAATATATGATTTTTGCATGTTGGCACACACATAAAGGTACTAATGTCAGTGAGCCCTTAAAGTTCTTGGAATGTAGAGAACACACTCTTACTAGTGGAATCAACAATAATGAACTAGATTATACGAAACTCCACTAGAATAATCATGCAATCTAAATGAGTGTAGATCTGCAACCCCAAGGAAAACAAATGTGATCTAGAGGAGTGTAGAGACATATTTTCCTTCCTTAGGAAACTATTTACAAGAACCTAACTTATTCTTACACTGTTAACATCAAAAAAATTTCTACTATCCTTTAAGCTTTGGAACTCATAACATACATACCTCAAAGAGGTGGTGACTTATGCCTCCAACCACAAGACCATATCTACATACATAGAGAAATCTGGAGTGATCTATTCACCTTTTTTGATGCCAAAACTTTGTGCCTTTGTCATTCTAAGTACGTATGCATTTATCTCCATAACACATATGCATACCTGAAATTCTTCTAACTTCTTAAAACATCAAGAGACAAACTATATGGTTGCACAAATCAAGTTACTCATAGCATATAGATGTTCATCATAAAGTTTAGAATATGGGTAAGTGCACCAAGATGGTGTACAAAAAGGGGGGTATAAGTGGCCAGTTTTTTTTTTCTGAAATCAAGTAAACCTGAACTTCAAAGAGAAATTTGAGGGTCATGTACTCAAAACTAGGAGTTGTGTAAAGAATAATAATCGTATTACTCTAAATCTAGATTCTAAACTACTATTTTTTTTTAAATGGATAAGATTAAGAGGGCCAAACCTCTCATGCAAAAAAAAATGTTCCTAATTTTTTTAGAAAAAAACATAACATGGTTGTTTTCGTGTGCTTCACAAAATATATAGTTAGATTTAGTATTTTGAAAAAATATTTGGTAGGATGATAGATAAGAGTGAGATCTAGAAGCTGTGTATATTTTTGTAATTTTCCATTGAGTTTTATTTATATGATTTTTTGAAGTGACCGCATCTTGAAAATATGGTACATGTTCATGCACTGGGCATTTAACTTGCATCAAAATAACTGAAAATGAAAACTTTTTTTTTAAAAAGTGTATAGAATCTAGTGTAGAATAGTAATATGTAATTTGTTTTAGATTTGGTCAAGTAGATCAAAAGTTATTAAAAAAATGGTAGACATATGTTTGTGAGGACTATCAAGGCATTGGTAAAGAAAATTAAAGTTTATTATGCTAATGTTGTCCAAAAATAGAAAAAAATATATGGTCAGAAAGATGAGAAGATGTGTGAGATTATGGTGGTAAATTTACAAATATCCACTTGATCATTTGTAAACTTGAAAATGATGAAGTCAAGAAATCATGTTCGAAGATGAAAAAATATGTTAAGGGACAAAAATGGGGGGAAAATGGGCTTGCAAGGCTTAGGGTCATTTTCTAACTCTCTTACTGTTATACACTAAGTTTGCACCCTTGTTTCAAGCTCTCTTGGTCTTGATAACTTAGTATAACATGGGAATCATCTCCAAGTTGTGGAACCTTTGCTAACTGAGATGAGACCTCCAGGTTCTAGGCTGGTTCCTCTTGGATAATCACCTTAATTTGCTTATTGACGGAAAAGTAAACTTTTGAGGGAAAGGGATAGAAGGAATGCATGAAAGGGAAATGACTGAAAGCAAACTACCTACTAGGTGATACACCAAAATTAGGGTTTGGATCTCAGTATAGAGGATAAAAAAAAATGAACAACTGAGGTCTAGGAGATCACAACTCACTAAATAGGCTTGCATAAGTATTTCATAGAAGGGTCTGCAATAGGAAGAGGCTATTCAGGGAAAGAAAGGATTTCACAAACAATAGCATTCCTAAGGGATTTAGACACAATTTATGGCCTGCAAACAAACATTCACCTCTACAACTCAGTATAGGAATGAGACAAATAGTCGGGGGGTTGAGGTATACCCACAAGAGCATTCAAATCAAATCACCCACAATAATACACAAAATTGCAGAAAGAGAGAGGGATCAGGAACCCTAAGATACCACCAGAAACATCATATACTATGATTCAATAAGAGATAATTTAGACAAGGAAGCATAGGGATAGAAAAGATGTCACAAAATACCTCTGCAATATCTGAATCATCAATGAAAGAAATACAACTGTAGAAGCCAGAGGGTAGAGAAAATGCCACAGATGACCCTTAAGAAAGATGAATTTCTTTTACAATTGTCCAACTCTGAGCACTAAGGCTCCAAAAAGAACTATATACAACTCAACTGCACGTAGGCAGGAGTCCAAACTAGCCTAACTAGGGTTACATAGGTATAGCAATACAATATCAAACCCTAGGGTACTGATCACCTATTATGAAAATCTCTGAGAACACCAGTTATCAAATCATATCTTTCTTGTGTGCATCCATCCGGTACTGAGTTCACCTGCAAACACATCAACCTCAACTCATCTATCCACCTGTAACTCCACTAAGCCTTGAAGGCTTCAAATCTGATCATATTTCCCAGGGTAACAGTACCATTTCAAAGGTGGTGCCAACTCTTTTCATCACTTTTTGGCACGGGAACATGGCACAGTACCTTGCAACGCCGGCCAATAGTCATCTCCATCATCCTCACAACCACCACCATCCTGAGAAATCAATTCCCGAGCTACCCGACGTCGTGCATGGCTGAAAGAATGCAAAACCCCTGTAGAGACATTTGAATTCAAATGGTAACGGCTAGCAAGGTCTGAAATTAAAACATAGCCGTCGATCAAAAACCCCTCCCGACAGATGAACGGCCACAATGTGCATGAAAAATAGCTAAAAACCCATCTCTGACAAGTCAAACGCCACCTGGAAGTCAACAACCAATGAAACGCGAGAAAATCATCACACCTGGCAGACTTGGACCCACGACCTGTAGAAAGAGCATCAGAGGGTTATCGTTATATTACAATGCTAAAGGTCGAGCATCTTGACCAAACGATATAATGACAACCGCCAGATCAAGCCGAATGTTAACCTCTTTATAAAGGGCCGACCCCACATGACCACTAACAACTGCCACGATGTACTCTCACCAACCAATCAAACACCACCCCCTCGGATACACGTAGCACATTTTCTTGATAATGGCCCCATTGTTAGAGGTCTGAGTGATCAAGAGAATCCACGGTTGTTGTTATACTGCCAAATTAAACAGGTCGCATCTTGAGTATCTGGTATAACAATGACTGCACAATGAATTTGAATCTTAACACGCCGAAAGGAAAGGGCCCACTGATAGATAGACAAATCACCAACCGCTGACAAATCAGAAGCTGCCAAATCGGATGAGGTGGCACCGGTCCCACTGACAAGATACTACGCTAGAGGAAAAGGAAGATCGATGGCCCTCGCTATACCGCAATCTTAAATCGCTAGCAACTTAGATCAACAGAATAGCGATGACCGTCAGATCAAATAGGCATTTAGCCCTTAGGAAAATATACGCGCTGCAAAACTTAGGAAAAATTAAAGCGCTTGACTTAGGAAGAAATTTGGCGCACGTGGAAATATGATCACTTAAGTGGCCGAAAAAGGTAATGAGAAAATATAACAGGCCAAAAGGATTTTTCATACAACGGCTAGTTTTATGAAATTTTAAGGGCTTTTTCACCTAGCTAGAGACTTAGAAGATTTTGCAAAGACCAAAGGAAAGCTGCTAAATTCATGAAATTTTTTGGTGTTGTTCAATAGTGTTTAAAGCATGAGGATCTTGGAAAAACTGGGCCAAATTTACTGAAGGAAAATTAGGGCACCATTTTGGTGCTTTTTGTTGGATGTCAGCCTGCTAGACATAGACTAGTGACCTTGACATATCCATTGGGCATGGGGCTATCAAAACTCAAAATTCTCTCAGAGAGGCAGAACTGGAACTGTGCTCAGAGCACTTCTTGGAAAATAGGAAACTAACCTAGAAAGCAAGGAAAGAAAATAGGGAAACTTATATATAGAGATTCACAAAGAGGGATTAACCTTAAAACAAGGTTTCAAGTGGAAACCATTCACTGATATTGGCAAGGCATCTCCTTCCAGAGTTGTTAGTTGAAAGGCATTAGGGCCCCTACATTCTGTGATTACAAATGGTCCATCCCAAAAGGAGTCAAATTTTGTGTGCCTACCAGGTCTTGACCTGAGCTCATCCCACTTGAGGACTATGTCTCTAACCTTGAAATTCCTGGCTTTAGCTCTCTTATCAAAAATTTTCTTTGTCTGGATCTAATGGAATTCCATGTCCTTCATGGACTTATCTCTGATTTCTTCCAATTCCATCAACTGAGCATATCTGATCTGCAAGGGATCTCCTTCTTCAAATAGAGCATATTGAGTGGCCAAGTCTAGAGCTGGTAATTCAATTGAAATGGACAACCTAGCCTCTCTTCCATATACTAGCACATAAGGAGAATTACCAATGATTTTCTTTGGGGTAATTCTATCTAACCACACTGCAGACCCTTAGTATGACAATCTCTCTAATTTTCTTGAAGAGTCTTCTTGATTATCCTAATCAAGTTCTTATTGGTGGATTCTGCCAATCCATTGCCTTGGGGGTAGTAATTGGAACTGGTATTTAGATAGATGCCATTTTTGACTGCCCACTCTGAGACTTTGAGGCCTGTGAATGCCAATGCATTATCTAAAATTATGGAGTCTGGAGTGCCAAACCTATGGATTATATCATCATAAAAACTTAATACAACACTCTCATTTGATTCTTTTAAAGCAATTGCTTCTGTCCATCTAGTGAAATAATCAATTGCAGTAATTATCCATTTATGGCCTGCACTAGATGGAGGATTGATCATTCCAATGAAATCTATGCCCCACTTCATGAAGGGCTGATCTATTCTGACTGGCTGTAGGGGTAAGGTTGCAAGCCTTTCTTTTCCTACAAACATGGTGCATTTGATGCATTTTCTCACATAATCATGACTATCCCTAAAGATAGATGGCCAATAGTGTCTAGCCCTCATGATTTTAAAAGCACTAGTCCTAGGAGAAAAGTGACCTCCAGAAGGTCCATCATGAAATTCAAATAGGACATCAGCTATCTTTTCTAAATCTATGTATCTTAAAAGGACACCATTATGATCCTTTCTGAAAAGAACTTCATCAATTAACACAAAAGGAATAGATTGCAATCTATAATACCTTCTTTTTGCTAAATCCAAACCTGTAGGACACTATCCTGTCTTTAAATAATTGATCATATTAGGCAACAAACTTGTTGCCTTGGCTTGTTCTTCTATAGAATGCACCACCAGAGATGCATCTATTTTCTCTACTTTCTTTGAACTTTCATCCTCTGCCAAATGCTCACAAAGACCTCTTCCTCTAACCAACTTGGTAGTTTGGATATCTATGTCATATTCCATCACCTTGGTGATCCAACCAGCTCTTTTCTCATTTAGGTCTTTGGAAAGCAAAAATTCTTTGACACTTGGATGAGTAACTTTCAAGTGTACCTTGCTATGGGTCAACAAATATCTAAACTTTTTAAGGCTTTTTACCACAACAAGTACATGTTTTTCTACAAAAGAGTATCTCTGTTCATACTCCTCTAAACCTTTGCTAAAGAAAGCAATAGGCTACTCCAATCCTTCTAAATTTTCTTGAGTCAGCATTGCAGATATAGCATCATGACCTCCATAAGCATAAAGGATGAAATCCTTACTGAAATTTGGGTTTAAGAGGGTAGGGGCTTCTGTTAAGGCCTCCTTGATAGCTTGGAAATTGACTTTTCCTTCTTTGGTCCAACTAAAAACTGAACTCTTCTTTAACATGTTTGTCAAAGGCTTTAGTAAATCTACAATGTTAGGCAAGAACCTCCTAACAAAGTTAATCTTTCCTATGAAAGATTGGAGACTTTTCTTATGATGTGGCAAGGGTAGCTCTAGGATAACTGCAATTCTCTCAGGATCCACTATAATTCCTTCTTTGGATACTACATATCCTAACAATTTTCCTTCATGAACTGCAAACACACATTTCTTGGGATTAAGAGATATCCAAAACTCTCTACACCTTTCAAAGATCTTCCTCAAATGTTTGATGTGATCTGCTAGATTCTCTGAGCTACCACTGTCAATGATTACCTTCCAAACTTTGTCAGAAACTCTACATTTGGTTTTGAACAAACTTTTCCTTGCCAGATCTTCCTTTTTACCTTCATTCCTAAGTGCTCTTCTTACCATCAAGTTATTTTATTTCTCCGGTTCATTCGGTGACTCTTCTTGCACCAAAGCATTCCTATTGTTACCGGCCTTCTTACTTGCATGTGTGCACTCAAATGATCTATGTCCTTCTTCTCCACAATTGTAACAAGTTCCTCAGAAACCACCTCTATTATAACCACCTCGGTAGTTACTACCTTTGCCTCTAAATGAACTTTCACTTTTCCACTTGGTCTTGCCTTTATCCAGAGTTGTCTTTTCGGGTTCAAATCTACTATTTTCACCATTAGATCTACCTCTTCCTCTAGGGAATCTACCACCTCTACCTCTTTGTCTTTGTTCATGTCTCTTGTTCAATTTCTCCTCAACTTTCAATGCAAATTGATAAGCCTCTTCAATGTTCTCCAATTTGACCAAACTGATTTCTTCTTGGATGGAAACTCTCAAACTATTTAGGTATCTAGCAATTCTTTCCACATTATCTTCATCATATCCATATCTGATATCTAATCTATACAATTCCTCAGTATATTCCTTTATCGAGCTATCTTTCTGCCTTAAAATTTTCATTCGCCTAACTAGGTTAATCTGATAATCACAAGGTAAGAACTTTCCTTTCAATTTATTCACCATTTTACTCCATACCTTGATTTTGTCTTTTCCTTTCCTCTTTCTATCCAGCTGCAGATGTTCCCACTATAAGGATTCATGACTTTTCAACTTTGTGCTTGCAATTTTCACCTTCTTTTCCTCAGGTACATTTTCATACTCAAAGTACTTTTCCATCTCTATGATCCAATCCACCAATTCATCAGAATCCAACTTTCCACCATACTCAGGAGGCTTGAAGTGTGGTGTAGACTTCAGACTTGTCAAATCCTTCAAGAATCTTTCCTCACCCCGATCCATCATAGGTGCATGTTCTACATCACCTTGTTCTACCTCAATTTCATCATCACTAACAGCTTCAAGATGTCTTCCTCTTCTCTTGGATGTTTCAACAACTTCTACCCTAGCAGCAAGTTGTCTCAACATGTCTACCAATCTTGGATCCGCATCTCGCCTCCCACGAACCATCTTGAAAACCCTCCGCAATTGCAGGGGGTCAATTTTTTTGGAGTAAGTTTTGATAGAAGATAGAAGATAGTTCAGATTAGAGATTATCTGCAGATCCTCGCATGTTTGAGGACTTTTGTACTTGATTGATTGATTATAAAGTTATTAAAAAAATGGTAGACATATGTTTGTGAGGACTATCAAGGCATTGGTAAAGAATATTTATAATATATGATTTTTGCATGTTGGCACACACATAAAGGTACTAATGTCAGTGAGCCCTTAAAGTTCTTGGAATGTAGAGAACACACTCTTACTAGTGGAATCAACAATAATGAACTAGATTATACGAAACTCCACTAGAATAATCATGCAATCTAAATGAGTGTAGATCTGCAACCCCAAGGAAAACAAATGTGATCTAGAGGAGTGTAGAGACATATTTTCCTTCCTTGGGAAACTATTTACAAGAACCTAACTTATTCTTACACTGTTAACATCAAAAAATTTTGTACTATCCTTTAAGCTTTGGAACTCATAACATACATACCTCAAAGAGGTGGTGACTTATGCCTCCAACCACAAGACCATATCTACATACATAGAGAAATCTGGAGTTATCTATTCACCTTTTTTGATGCCAAAACTTTGTGCCTTTGTCATTCTAAGTACGTATGCATTTATCTCCATAACACATATGCATACCTTAAATTCTTCTAACTTCTTAAAACATCAAGAGACAAACTATATGGTTGCACAAATCAAGTTACTCATAGCATATAGATGTTCATCATAAAGTTTAGAATATGGGTAAGTGCACCAAGATGGTGTACAAAAAGGGGGGTATAAGTGGCCACTTTTTTTTTTTTTTCTGAAATCAAGTAAACCTGAACTTCAAAGAGAAATTTGAGGGTCATGTACTCAAAACTAGGAGTTGTGTAAAGAATAATAATCATATTACTCTAAATCTAGATTCTAAACTACTATTTTTTTTTAAATGGATAAGATTAAGAGGGCCAAACCTCTCATGCAAAAAAAAATGTTCCTGATTTTTTTAGAAAAAAACATAACATGGTTGTTTTCGTGTGCTTCACAAAATATATAGTTAGATTTAGTATTTTGAAAAAATATTTGGTAGGATGATAGATAAGAGTGAGATCTAGAAGCTGTGTATATTTTTGTAATTTTCCATTGAGTTTTATTTATATGATTTTTTGAAGTGACCGCATCTTGAAAATATGGTACATGTTCATGCACTGGGCATTTAACTTGCATCAAAATAACTGAAAATGAAAACTTTTTTTTTAAAAAGTGTATAGAATCTAGTGTAGAATAGTAATATGTAATTTGTTTTAGATTTGGTCAAGTAGATCAAAAGTTATTAAAAAAATGGTAGACATATGTTTGTGAGGACTATCAAGGCATTGGTAAAGAAAATTAAAGTTTATTATGCTAATGTTGTCCAAAAATAGAAAAAAATATATGGTCAGAAAGATGAGAAGATGTGTGAGATTATGGTGGTAAATTTACAAATATCCACTTGATCATTTGTAAACTTGAAAATGATGAAGTCAAGAAATCATGTTCGAAGATGAAAAAATATGTTAAGGGACAAAAATGGGGGGAAAATGGGCTTGCAAGGCTTAGGGTCATTTTCTAACTCTCTTACTGTTATACACTAAGTTTGCACCCTTGTTTCAAGCTCTCTTGGTCTTGATAACTTAGTATAACATGGGAATCATCTCCAAGTTGTGGAACCTTTGCTAACTGAGATGAGACCTCCAGGTTCTAGGCTGGTTCCTCTTGGATAATCACCTTAATTTGCTTATTGACGGAAAAGTAAACTTTTGAGGGAAAGGGATAGAAGGAATGCATGAAAGGGAAATGACTGAAAGCAAACTACCTACTAGGTGATACACCAAAATTAGGGTTTGGATCTCAGTATAGAGGATAAAAAAAAATGAACAACTGAGGTCTAGGAGATCACAACTCACTAAATAGGCTTGCATAAGTATTTCATAGAAGGGTCTGCAATAGGAAGAGGCTATTCAGGGAAAGAAAGGATTTCACAAACAATAGCATTCCTAAGGGATTTAGACACAATTTATGGCCTGCAAACAAACATTCACCTCTACAACTCAGTATAGGAATGAGACAAATAGTCAGGGGGTTGAGGTATACCCACAAGAGCATTCAAATCAAATCACCCACAATAATACACAAAATTGCAGAAAGAGAGAGGGATCAGGAACCCTAAGATACCACCAGAAACATCATATACTATGATTCAATAAGAGATAATTTAGACAAGGAAGCATAGGGATAGAAAAGATGTCACAAAATACCTCTGCAATATCTGAATCATCAATGAAAGAAATACAACTGTAGAAGCCAGAGGGTAGAGAAAATGCCACAGATGACCCTTAAGAAAGATGAATTTCTTTTACAATTGTCCAACTCTGAGCACTAAGGCTCCAAAAAGAACTATATACAACTCAACTGCACGTAGGCAGGAGTCCAAACTAGCCTAACTAGGGTTACATAGGTATAGCAATACAATATTAAACCCTAGGATACTGATCACCTATTATGAAAATCTTTGAGAACACCAGTTATCAAATCATATCTTTCTTGTGTGCATCCATCCGGTACTGAGTTCACCTGCAAACACATCAACCTCAACTCATCTATCCACCTGTAACTCCACTAAGCCATGAAGGCTTCAAATCCGATCATATTTCCCAGGGTAACAGTACCGTTTCAAAGGTGGTGCCAACTCTTTTCATCACTTTTTGGTGCGGGAACATGGCACAGTACCCTGCAACGCCGGCCAACAGTCATCTCCATCATCCTCACAACCACCACCATCCTAAGAAATCAATTCCCGAGCTACCCGATGTCGTGCATGGCCGAAAGAATGTAAAACCCCTATAGAGACATTTGAATTCAAATGGTAACGGCTAGCAAGGTCCAAAATTAAAACATAGTCATCGATCAAAAACCCCTCCCGGCAGATGAACGGCCATGATGTGCATGAAAAATAGCTAAAAACCCATCTCTGACAAGTCAAACGCCACCTGGAAGTAAACAACCAATGAAACGCAAGAAAATCATCACACCTGGTAGACTTGGACCCACGACCTGTAGAAAGAGCATCAGAGGGTTGTTGTTATACTGCGATGCTAAAGGTCGAGCATCTTGACCAAACGGTATAATGACAACTGCCAGATCAAGCCAGATGTTAACCTCTTTATAAAGGGCCGACCCCATAGGACCACTAACAACCGCCACAATGTACTCTCACCAACCAATCAAACACCACCCCCTCAGATACACGTAGCACATTTTCTTGATAATGGCCCCATTGTTAGAGGTCTGAGTGATTAATAGAATCCACGGTTGTTGTTATACTGCCAAATTAAACAGGTCACATCTTGAGTATCCAGTATAACGATGACTGCACAATGAATTTGAATCTTAACATGCCGAAAAGAAAGGGCCCACTGATAGATAGACAAATCACCAACCGCTGACAAATCAGAAGCTGCCAAATCGGATGAGGTGGCACCGGTCCCACTAACAAGATACTACGCTAGAGGAAAAGGAAGATGAATGGCCCTCGCTATACCGCAATCTTAAATCGCTAGCAACTTAGATCAACAGAATAGCGATGACCGTCAAATCAAATAGGCATTTAGCCCTTAGGAAAATATACGCACTGCGAAACTTAGGAAAAATTAAAGCGCTCGACTTAGGAAGAAATTTGGCGCACGTGGAAATATGATCACTTAAGTGGCCGAAAAAGGTAATGAGAAAATATAACAGGCCAAAAGGATTTTTCATACAACGGCTAGTTTTATGAAATTTTAAGGGCTTTTTACCTAGCCAGAGACTTAGAAGATTTTGCAAAGACCAGAGGAAAGCTGCTAAATTCATGAAATTTTTTGGGGTTGTTCAATAAGGTTTAAAGCATGAGGAACTTGGAAAAATCAGGCCAAAGTTACCGAAGGAAAATTAGGGCACCATTTTGGTGCTTTTTGTTGGATGTCAGCCTACTAGACATAGACCAATGACCTTGAAATATCCATTGGGCATGGGGCTATCAAAACTCAAAATTCTCTCAGAGAGGCAGAACTGGAACTGTGCTCAGAGCACTTCTTGGAAAACAGGGAACTAACCTAGAAAGCAAGGAAAGAAAATAGGGAAACTTATATACAGAGATTCACAAAGAGGGATTAACCTTAAAACAAGGTTTCAAGTGGAAACCATTCACTGATATTGGCAAGGCATCTCCTTCCAGAGTTGTTAGTTGAAAGGCATTAGGGCCCCTACATTCTGTGATTACAAATGGTCCATCCCAAAAGGAGTCAAATTTTGTGTGCCTACCAGGTCTTGACCTGAGCTCATCCCACTTGAGGACTATGTCTCCAACCTTGAAATTCCTGGCTTTAGCTCTCTTATCAAAACTTTTCTTTGTCTGGATCTAATGGAATTCCATTTCCTTCATGGACTTATCTCTGATTTCTTCCAATTCCATCAACTGAGCATATCTAATCTGCAAGGGATCTCCTTCTTCAAATAGAGCATATTGAGTGGCCAAGTCTAGAGCTGGTAATTCAGTTGAAATGGACAACCTGGCCTCTCTTCCATATACTAGCACATAAGGAGAATTACCAATGATTTTCTTTGGGGTAATTCTATCTAACCACACTGCAGACCCTTAGTATGACAATCTCTCTAATTTTCTTGAAGAGTCTTCTTGATTATCCTAATCAAGTTCTTATTGGTGGATTCTGCCAATCCATTGCCTTGGGGGTAGTAATTGGAACTAGTATTTAGATAGATGCCATTTTTGACTGCCTACTCTGAGACTTTGAGGCCTGTGAATGCCAATGCATTATCTAAAATTATGGAGTCTGGAGTGCCAAACCTATGGATTATATCATCATAAAAACTTAATACAACACTCTCATTTGATTCTTTTAAAGAAATTGCTTCTGTCCATCTAGTGAAATAATCAATTGTAGTAATTATCCATTTATGGCCTGCACTAGATGGAGGATTGATCATTCCAATGAAATCTATGCCCCACTTCATGAAGGGCTAATCTATTCTGACTGGCTATAGGGGTAAGGTTGCAAGCCTTTCTTTTCCTGTAAACATGGTGCATTTGATGCATTTTCTCACATAATCATGACTAACCCTAAAAATAGATGGCCAATAGTGTCTAGCCCTCATGATTTTAAAAGCACTAGTCCTAGGAGAAAAGTGACCTCCAAAAGGTCCATCATGAAATTCAAATAGGACATCAGCTATCTTTTCTAAATCTATGTATCTTAAAAGGACACCATTGTGATCCTTTCTGAAAAGAACTTCATCAATTAGCGCAAAAGGAATAGATTTCAATCTATAATACCTTCTTTTTGCTAAATCCAAACCTGGAGGACAATATCCTATCTTTAAATAATTGATCATATTAGGCAAAAAACTTGTTGCCTTGGCTTGTTCTTCTGTAGAATGCACCACCAGAGATGCATCTATTTTCTCTACTTTCTTTGAACTTTCATCCTCTGCCAAATGCTCACAAAGACCTCTTCCTCTAACCAACTTGGTAGTTTGGATATCTATGTCATATTCCATCACCTTGGTGATCCAACCAGCTCTTTTCTCGTTTAGGTCTTTGGAAAGAAAAAATTCTTTGACACTTGGATGAGTAATTTTCAAGTGTACCTTGCTATGGGTCAACAAATATCTAAACTTTTTAAGGCTTTTTACCACAACAAGTACATGTTTTTCTACAAAAGAGTATCTCTGTTCATACTCCTCTAAACCTTTGCTAAAGAAAGCAATAGGCTGCTCCAATCCTTCTAAATTTTCTTGAGTCAGCATTGCAAATATAGCATCATGACCTCCATAAGCATAAAGGATGAACTCCTTACTGAAATTTGGGTTTAAGAGGGTAGGGGCTTCTGTTAAGGCCTCCTTGATAGCTTGGAAATTGACTTTTCCTTCTTTGGTCCAACTAAAAGCTGAACTATTCTTTAACATGGTTGTCAAAGGCTTTAGTAAATCTACAATGTTAGGCAAGAACATCCTAACAAAGTTAATCTTTCCTATGAAAGATTGGAGACTTTTCTTATGATGTGGCAAGGGTAGCTCTAGGATAGCTGCAATTCTCTCAGGATCCACTGTAATTCCTTCTTTGGATACTACATATCCCAACAATTTTCCTTCATGAACTGCAAACACACATTTCTTGGGATTAAGAGATATCCAAAACTCTCTACACCTTTCAAAGATCTTCCTCAAATGTTTGATGTGATCTGCTGCATGTTTTGAATAGACAGTTATGTCATCCAAGTAGACCAGTACAAACTTATACATAAGGCTTTTAAAGGCCATATCCATTGCCTTTTGAAATGTAGCACCTGCATTTGACAAACCAAAGGGCATCTTTTGATAAGCCATGGTTCCCCACTTGGTTGTAAATGCATTCTTGTATTGATCCTCTTCATTCACTAAGATCTGATTGTATGTTGAATAGCCATCCAATAATGAAAATCTCTCAGATCCAGAGACACATTGTAAGATTTTTTCCATAGAAGGTAGTGGATGGCGATCTTTTAAGGAAGCCCTATTAAGATCCCTGAAGTCAACACATAACCTCAGCTCCCCATTCTTCTTCCTGATAGGAACAAGATTGGAAACCCAACTAGTATGCTTAATGGGGTAGATGATACCACTTTCTATTAGTTTGAGCACTTCCTTATGCATTAGTGGCTCAAGCTTGGGATTAACAGGCCTTTGCTTTTGCCTCACTGGTTTGGCATTTGGTTCTAATTCAATAGTGTGCTAAGCAAGAGTAGGATCAAAACCCTTGAGGTCTTCATACTGCCATGCAAAAACATCACTGAATTCTTTGAAAAGTTGTGTGTAATCTTGTTTTTCCAAATCAGTGTTTACCTTTCCAAATTGTAAGCTCTTACCTGGTTCCAACTCTAATTCAACACAATGTTCTTGTTGAACTACTAGGCTAGCCTTATTCTTCTTGACTTCATCATCCTTGTTGAAGACAGTCTCTAATGTAACAAGACCTCTAGGCATCTTATTAGACTTAAGTTGTATCACTTGATCACCATAGTTTTCCGATAGCCTATCTTGATTATGCTCTGAAAAAACATCTTCCTCAAACAAGAACTGCAGAATTTGTTCATCATTGTTGAACACTTGCCAATTGACATCATTATCAGTAATAGCAGGTCTGAAAATCACTTTGATATGTTGTTGATCTATTTCTTTTGAAACACTATTTGGAATGTCATACTGAGATCCAACAGTAGCTAACCTATCTACATTTTGATTTAACTTTCTAGGGATAGAAACAATATTGAAAGCACAAAAATCTTCAATTACATCCCAAAATCTATGCTTGTATGCTTTCAAAGTGTCATTTTTGGTTGCACTTATCCCTCTCACTTGGCTAACAACTAACTCAGTGTCACCATAAACTTAAGGCCTTAAGCCCTATTTTTCTAGCCCACTCTACTCCATTGACTAGACTTTCATATTCCGTAGTATTGCTAGTGCAGGAGAAACTGAATCTAAAGGCAGTGTAATACCTTTCTCCTTTTGGGGACACTAGCATAGCACCACCACCAGAACCATGTCTACTTCTAGCTCCATCAAAAAATAGCTCCCAAACCTGATTGCTCTGATCCTCTAAATCAGTGTCTTCTTTGAAAAGGGTTGGCTCTATGGATCCACTTTCTTATATCAAATAACTTCCCAAAACAAAATCCCAAACAAGATTTTCTTGGGCCTCTGAAGCTCTTTCATCTAGAAGAATATCAGGGATACTTTCTATCTTAGTGCTTGCTTCACTAATGGTTTGGAAGTCATTGTCATCAAATATGGGGCAGTTTACATTGATGGTATTAGATACATATGGCTCTATATGGTGTGCTGCCAATGGTTCTGACTTGATGGTGACCTTGGTCCCATATCTTGTATGAAATAGCATGTGAGACCAGTCAGAAGATAGGTAACCTCCTATCTTGGCTATAAACTCCCTTGACAGACATATAGCAAATAATGCAGGGAGATCTATAATATATACATCAAGGAGGATGGAAAAATTAGGACTAGCATGAAGGATTAGACTGGTATCCTTGGCCACACCTATAGTATTGAATGAGGATCCATCAAGTTGTGTTAACTTCTTTTGAAAGGGCTCATATTTTAGTCCTAATTGGTCAGCTACTTTCTTGGGCATCACAGTGCTAGTAGCTCCACTATCTACCATACAATTATGCACTAACTATTTTCCAATGATTAAAGATACATAAAAGGGAGTTGGTTTTGAATTACTACCTTGCATGGTATTGGCCTTGGAGTTTCTATTGGGAGCCTCCTTTTCTTGATCAGTGTTAACCAACACTAGCTTTACAGCTTCTTTTGCAGGTTGAGGAGTTGTCACTTCTGTCATGGCCTTCTTCAAAATTTTAGGTTGTCCTGGAAGAGCCAAAGAGTCCCACATGGACATGGTAATGTTCACCTTCTTCATGTTGTCTACAATATTAAAAGGTGTCATAGTGTGTATTCTTTGTTGTGCTTTCACTATGATGGGCTCTACCTCTTTGGAATGTTGGCCTTCCTTGCTTGGAATGACAGGAGCCTCCTAAGGTGTGATGGCATTAGCTTGCTATAGTGGCTCTGCAGATGTAGTGGCCTTAGTACCAGAATCTACTCTCTCCATGTCTTGAGCTCTTCTCTTTTCTCTTGTATAAGCAACAAAAGCAACTTCATCATTGACTCCATTGAAGTCTGGTTGTTCCCAATTGAAGAGAGTAGTCTCATTCTCTTGTGATTCTTGTTGAGGCACTAACCCACTGGATGAAGCCTCTGATTGAGCTTGTGAGGCATTTTGAACCATTAGAGCTTGGTTCATCCATCCATTTGAACATGTAGCCTGATTATGAGGCTGATTACAAGGAAAACACCATTCATTATCCATAGCCATATTATTTTGACTAGGAACCATATCCCTCACTGGATTTGCAGAATTTAGAGGTGCAGGGGTATATAGTTGGAATGGTCTCTAATTAAAACTTTGCCTTTGTCCTTGATACCCTCCTTGGTATGGTGGCCTATTTTGTTGATAAGGTTGTCCTTGAATTTGATATTTCTGATTAGGACCTTGGCCTTGTGGCTGAAAGGGTGGTCTGATTCCTTGCCCTTGCTTCTTTAGATTTGTGACCTCTTTAGTCAAGATCTGCAATAAATTTGTCATTTCTTGCTGACTACTTTGTTGGCTATTCTTTATCTCTTGTAGCTCTTGAGAGAAACTAGTTGTTAGCTCTTGACCACTAGTACTGGCCCAAGGTGCCAATATGGTAGGGATAGGAGTAAATGGGGGTACTTGGACAGGTGCAATGTGTTGAAGGCTAGGGAAAATGGGCATTGGTGGCCTTCTAGAAATCATGCCTTCTTGGATTGAATTGTTCTCAGCCCTGATAGCTATGTCAAAGGCCTAGGGTAAAGAAGTACCACCTATAGACTAGATCATGATAGAAATTTGACCATTCAAACTTTGCAAGTAGTAAAGGAAAGCATGGCCAGCTGATGGTCTCATAGAAATTGGAATTCTATTCTATGTTTTGAGGAATCTACTATTGTAATCTGTCATTTGCTCTTGAGGGTCTCTCTTAATAGTTGTTAACTACTCAACTAGAGACAAGTTATCTAATTTATCCTCAAAATTCATACTTAATGCATCCCCTAATTCATCCCATGAAGTAATAGAACCAACAGTTAGAGTTCTAAACCATTCAAGAGCCTTACCTTTTAGAGAGGCTACTAATAATTTTGTGGCCACATCTTCTTGAGTAATATTGTGTATATTGCAGATGGTGGTCACATCTCTTATGTGCTCAAAAGCAATAGTTTTCCCTTCACCTATGAAATTAGGTATACTCTTTAGTGCCACCAAGGGCACATCATGATGTTGAGAAAAGGCCAATGGGCTCCCTTGGTTGAAAGGTGCAAAGAAAAATTGTCTAGCCATTGTAAGAGTTGGAATCTGAAGGTTAACAACTATGTGAGTTGTATTTACTGCTGGATTTGAATCCTCTTCTAGATCTCTGGTTAGAGATCTGCCTCTTCTTCTGGAATGAAAGGGAAAAGGTATCCTTTTTGAAGTATCAGGAGGTGTAGAATGAACTCTCCTTGTAGGGGATGTTCTTTGAGTTGACCTACCTTTGTGACCTCTTCTTGAGGGCAACTCTGAAAATTTAGTGGGCCTTGAGCTCCAAGTCTCAATCTTTCTCATAAACCTTGAACAAGGTTGGCTTGGATCTTTGAAATCAGTGGAGTCACCAGATATACTTGATAGAATGACTTCTAAAAGCCTATTTTATGCAATTTGTATATCAGAGATAGCATATCTTTCAAACAATGAACTTCTTGTGTAGTCCCACCGAGCATACCAGAATTGTTATACACTATGTTTGCACCCTTGTTTCAAGCTCTCTTGGTCTTGATAACTTAGTATAACATGGGAATCATCTCCAGGTTGTGGGACCTTGGCTAACTGAGATGAGACCTCCAAGTTCTAGGCTAGCTCTTCTTGGATAATCACCTTAATTTGCTTCTTGATGGAAAAGTAAACTTTTGAGGGAAAGGGATAGAAGGAATGCATGAAAGGGAAATGACTGAAAGAAAACTACCTACTAGGTGATACACCAAAATTAGGGTTTGGATCTCAGTATAGAGGATAAAAAAAAATGAACAACTCAGATCTAGGAGATCACAACTCACTAAATAGGCTTGCATAAGTATTTCATAGAAGGGTCTGCAATAGGAAGAGGCTATTCAGGGAAAGAAAGGATTTCACAAACAATAGCATTCCTAAGGGATTTAGACACAATTTATGGCCTGCAAACAAACATTCACCTCTACAACTCGGTATAGGAATGAGACAGATAGTCAGGGGGTTGAGGTATACCCACAAGAGCATTCAAATCAAATCACCCACAATAATACACAAAATTGCAAAAAGAGAGAGGGATCAGGAACCCTAAGATACCACCAAAAACATCATATACCTTGATTCAATAACAGATAATTTAGACAAGGAAGCATAGGGATAGAAAAGATGTCACAAAATACCTCTGCAATATCTGAATCATCAATGAAAGAAATACAACTGTAGAAGCCAAAGGGCAGAGAAAATGCCACAGATGACCCTTAAGAAAGATGAATTTCTTTTACAATTGTCCAACTATGAGCACTAAGGCTCCAAAAAGAACTATATAAAACTGAACTGCACATAGATAGGAGTCCAAACTAACGTAACTAGGGTTACATAGGTATAGCAATACAATATCAAACCCTAGGGTACTGATCACCTATTATGAAAATCTTTGAGAACACCAGTGATCAAATCATATCTTTCTTGTGTGCATCCATCCAATATTGAGATCACCTGCAGACACATCAACCTTGACTCATCTACCCATCTGCAACTCCATTAAGCCATGAAGGCTTCAAATCTGATCATATTTCCCTGGGTAACAGTACCGTTCCAAAGGTGGCGCCAACTCTTTTCATCACTTTTCGGTGTAAGAACACGGCACAGTACCCTGCAACGTCAGCCAATAGTCATCTCCATCATCCTCACAACCACCACCATCCTAAGAAATCAATTCCTGAGCTACCCGACGTCGTGCATGGCTAAAAGAATGCAAAAACCTCATAGAGACATTTGAATTCAAATGGTAACAGCTAGCAAGGTCCGAAATTAAAACATAGCCGTCGATCAGAAACCCCTCTTGGTAGATAAACGACCGTGATGTGCGTGAAAAATAGCTGAAAACCCATCTTTGACAAGTCAAACGCCACCTAGAAGTTAGCAACCAATGAAATGCAAGAAAATCATCACACCTGGCAAACTTGGACCCATGACCTGTAGAAAGAGCATCAGACAGTTGTCATTATACTGCAATGCTAAAGGTTGAGCATCTTGACCAAACGGTATAACGACAATCACCAGATCAAGTCAGACGTTAAGCTCTTTATAAAGGGCCGACCCCATGGGACTACTGACAACCACCACGCTGTACTCTCACCAACCAATCAAATGCCACCCCCTCAGATACACGTAGCACATTTTCCTGACAATGGCCCCATTGTCAGAGGTCTGGGCGATGAAGAGAATCCATGGTTGTCGTTATACCTCCAGATTAAACAGGTCGCATCTTGAGTATCCGGTATAACGATGACCGCACGATGAAACTAAAGCTTAACATGCCAAAAGGAAAGGGCCCACTGATAGACAGCCGAATCACCAACCACCAACAAATTAGAAGCCACCAAATTGGATGAGGTGGCACCGGTCCCACTGACAAGATACTGCATTGGAGGAAAAGGAAGATCGACAGCCCTCGCTATACCACAATCTTAAATTGCTAGCAACTTGGATCAACGGAATAGCGATGACCCTCAGATCAAATAGGCATTTAGCCCTTAGGAAAATATACGCGCTGCGAAACTTAGGAAAAATTAAAGCGCTCAACTTAGGAAGAAATTTGGTGCATGTGGAAATATGATCACTTAAGTGGCCAAAAAAGGTAATGAGAAAATATAACAGGCCAAAAGGATTTTTCATACAAGAGCTAGTTTTATGAAATTTTAAGGGCTTTTTCACCTAGCCAGAGACTTAGAAGATTTTGCAGAGACCAGAGGAAAGCTGCTAAATTCATGAAATTTTTTGGGGTTGTTCAATAGGGTTTAAAGCATGAGGATCTTGGAAAAACTTGGCCAAATTTACCAAGGAAAATTAGGGCAGCACTTACCAAGCCAAAATCTGTATGGGTTTTGATGTGCAAAATAATCCTCTTGATTTTTAAAAAATAAAAAGTACCATTCAAAATTTTACACAACCTGTGCGGGTTATGTAAAACTAAAACCATCATTTTGAGTTTTACAAAACCCACATGGGTTATGAAGACATAAAAATGTATGCTTGTAAACTTAGCATTTACTACACATATGTATACATATACATATATAATATGTGCTTATATATGTATATATTCATATCTATAATTATATATACATTTATTTATATAGATATATGTATATATGTTTGTATACATGCATCTCTCTCTCTCTCTCTCTCTCTCTCTCTCTATATATATATATATATATATATATATATATATATATATATATATATATATATAAAATCATAATCAACATGTGGGTTGTGTAGAACTAAAAGCTTGCATAAGTTTTAGTTCTATAGAACCCACATGGGTTATGAGAAACAAAAAGATTGCATAAGTTTTAGTTCTTCATGACTCACATGGGTTATGAAGAACTTTAAGTTTTTTAATTATTTTTTTTAGGCTCGACATGGCTCAGTTTTTCCAAGCCGAAATTTTTTGAATTTCAAATAACCCGCAGGGGTTTTGTAATTTTTTTTTTCATGTGGCCACTTTTCTAACCAGCAACTTGGTGCACTTACCCATATAAGGTGCAACTAGATACTTATTATACTTCTAGATTGCTTTGTTGTCTTTGTTACATAGTTGACATCAATGACAATATATGCAACAATTAACACAAGTGACCGTCAACATTTATTTTGGCTTTATGAAATAGTTTCTTCTTTTCCACATCTTTTTTTTTTTTTTATATTTACATTTGTGATTTTCCTCTTAAGTTTGGGACATGATGCAAATCAATGCAAGTGTCCTCAAGATGCTTCATTTATGTTTTTTATATTAATAAGAAACAAAACAAGGGTGTTTTCCCTGTAAAAACAATAGCTCAAAGGATGTAAAATCATCAATAGTAAAGCATCCTTAGTACATTAACAACAGACTAATAACATACTAACATCAAAAACTATACCAGTTTAGTAGCATACTAGATAAATGAAAGTTCTACCTCTAGAACCATAGTCCAATCAACTATCTAAACTGTAAAGAGTCTTAGCATAAGCCCACCTAGGGCCATAAATAACTTACTAACAAAAAAAAGAGAAATTAACTCTAACGAGCATTCTTAATTTTGTAGCTAGCTTGGTGGAGCACATTTGTGTAGTCTTTAGTGAGGAAATTAAAATGTTCCTTATAGTTTTCTTGTTTCATGTCATCATTCTCCAGGATCTTCTTTTGCATCAAGTACAGGGAGGTGGTGGAGCTGTGTATGATCCTCGAGCTGAATCAAGAGACACTCAATGCCCATGACTTTAATTTTGAACATTTACATCACTTTTGTAGTGACTTTGCAATCTATATAGGTCTCTTTAGCATTGGTCTTACAAGTCCATTTTTCCATGGTTTTGTTCATCTCCCCTTCCTCCAACATTATATCATTAGTTGGGTCTATTTTCCCTATTTTTATGCTCTCAAAGATGTGGGTGGAGCTATCCTCAATTTATTTCTCTGAGCTATCTATCTCTTCCTCATTTTCCTCATCCTTGTCAACCCCTTCACTGTTCCCTTCCTCTTCATTCTTGTTTTCAATTTCTTTCTCCTCATCTTCCATAATATCATAATCAACCACTTTTTTTCATTTTTTATTTCTTTGTTGAACAAGATGCCAATCTATGGGACATCCTTGGGTTGTTTTCATTCTTGTTGGTCTCTTCCTCAACTTCCTACTCTTCTTCGTTGATAATCTCTTGAATTTTTAGTTTGGATTTTTTGGCTAAGGGGAAGGTTTTTCCTTTTTTATTAATCATGCTTCATATTAGTCATAAACATAGATGCCTTTTCTTTCAATTAGATTGTAACTTATTTGCATAAGCTTATTGTGTAATTACCGATCCTTTTTCTTCCTTGATTAGTGTTACTTTTTATATTCTCACCTACATTTCTATTTCATTCAAATTGATGAAAATGATCCTGACATTTAAATGATGTTGACTAAAACCACATCTTGCTTCAATGTACATTTTCTTGAGTTGCATTTGATGTAATTCTCCCTTCATCTTCACAACTTATCTTTAATAAGTTTTTGAATAATTTTTAAAGTACATGACATGAATCATATTATACCCACATGATTATATTTACACAATACTATCTACAAATTAGTTTTTGGTAAACAATGGCATTTGGCACAATGGTCCTCTTACTTGAGCATTAACATTGCTACATATGACAATGAAATTATTGCATGTCATTTGTCCTATCTTAAAATTGAATCCCCAACATTGTTATAGACTCAATTAGAAGGGACATATAATCTCTACAATTCTCAGCTTTTACATGGCTTCATGTGCTTCTAGACATCCTTGGGGCGAAATTTTTTATAACTATTATATTTCCCTATATACATCATGACTTCATTCACAATAATATTTTGCATAAATTCACACATGTATACATAATAGAGGTCAACTTAGTCACAAATCCATGATTGTTCTATTCATGTGATACTTTCATTTACTCATTTTTTTCATTTCTTAATCTAGTTACATATATCATAGAGAGTTGCATTATAATAAATCCACAATTTCCCTATATGCATAATGATTATATTTACACCTGTCTTTTACAAGGTGACTAAATAACCTAGCATATGTCATGGAGGAACATCAGCCCCAGCTCCATAACTACCTTTATATCATGATCATTTGTACAAGTATAAATGTGTATATATTGTGGTGCCCAATTTAGTCATAAATTTATATTTTCATATACATTATGGCATGCACAATGCATCAACTAGAAACCCATTTCCCCTTTGTATTCAAATAAATTGAATATTGATGATTAGATATTTATACACTAACATAGTTATGTACATATGAATTTTCATGCGTGCACAGAGGATGTTGTTTGTAGATGTATAGAAAGATTGCACAAAATAATCTAATATTATATATTGTCCATTCTTACTTATTTTATGATTAATACACATCTTACAAAGGATGCATGATCAATGTAGATTTGTTGGTGTAATTAAGTATATTTAATAATTACACTTTACTTAAGTTTACTTAGGATAATGCATTTGCATTTTAGTTGTCTTTGAGACACCTAGGATTTTGCATTTCATTTTAGCACATGGTTAGGAGAATTTCCACTTTAGTTGATGATAGTTGTCATCACATACCTCTTTGTGTGTGAGATCCACCTTTAGTGCTCTTATCACATTATCATCATCTCATTGTTGCACATGTTGCACATACTTTAATGTACAAATAAGGATGATCTACCTTTGGTGGACATGTGATTCCACCTAGTGTGGTTGATAGCTAATCATTTCCTTATCATGTTGTTTTATTGCATTGCCTATATATTCTAGCACTCCTGCTTTGTAATGATTCATTCTATTTGATTATTGATCGTTATTGAGTTATTCATTTGATCATATCATCTTGTCTCTCTTGTGCTATCGCTTGAGCTTCTAGATCTTGGTATTTTATTCTTTGCCTTAGGTAAATTATTACATGGTATCAGAGTCATAGGAGACTTCATTACATAATTGTTTGAGAGTCATTGTTGCTTCAATGTTTGGAAGGCCTCGATTCAGATCTTGGATATTAGTAGCTTGTGGGAGTGTCTAGAGCAAGATCTAACCTCGACATTGCGTCTAAGTGGTCATTTCCATAGATTTTGACTGTAAATTTGCATATATTGGGTAAAAGTCAAAATTGAGGCAAAAAAAATTGTAGCTCGTCCAAATTGCCAATCCGAGCTCCAGATCCGAGCCAGCCGATCTAAGTTGAGCCCGGAACCCGAGCCAAGCCAACTGATTTGAGTTGAGCCCAGAACCAAAGTTCAGTCACTCAATCCAATTTGAGCCCGGGACTTGAGCTGAGCCAGTCGACCCAAGACAAGTCAGTAGACCTGAGCTAAGCCAGTCAATCCGAGCTGAGCCAACGAACCTAAACCGAGCCAGCTAACCTGAGCTCAAAGTCAACTTGTCGAGTTGAGCTGCAAATCTAAGCTAGCCGATCCGAGTTTGAAGTCATCTCACTAACCCGAGCCTGTCATCCGAGATCATTGAAATCTCATATCATCCGAGTTGATCCCTCATTGGTTCATCGAGCTGCTAACTCATCTCCCTGAGCTGCAGACCTGTCTCACCTAAGACATCAGCCCAAGCTCATCTGATCTAGTTCATGACTTCCACTCTGATCTCCTTTAACACGTAGCTCAGTTGACACCCTTCTCAGCTTTGTCCGCAAGGGATCTCACCATACGGCTCATTGTTCCATCACAACGCATCTCCCAAGCTTGATTCACCTCGCTTCCAGCTCAACACGGCGAGCCCGATCTCGAGCTCAAACCTGACCTCCTTCTGACGCAAGCCAGTTCTCCACCGCATTTGAGCCTGCCTTTACCTGATTCAGCTCACTCCATGCTCTAGCTCACTTCACACCATTTCGCTCACTCCCTAAGATCTAGCTCGGTCGAGCTGAACCAAAATCCAGCTCGGTCTAGCTGAGCTGAGATCCAGCTCGGTCTAACTAAGATGAGATCCAGCTCGGTCAAGCCATGCCCTCGGTGACCTCAACTTTCACTGTAGACACATGGAAAATCTTTGTCACATCGACACAACACGTGGTGGTCATCTCACATTAGAAAAAGTGGTCGGACAAATCGGCCATCAAAACATGGCAGCCTCTCCAATCGAGTATTTTGTTTTTTTTAAATTGCATTTTCCTCAAATTTCATTATTCTAAATTTGATGACGATTTAGCCATCATCAAGGACATGTTTTTAATGCAATTAACGGTCTCCAAGACATCAAATTTAACCATCTAATTGTGTCTTCATTTTGTACAGTTAAAATTGATGGTCATTTGATAGTCAATTATGGGGATTTTCACACTGCGCTGACAACCATTTGATCATGAAATTTAAGACATTATTTTGCTAACGTCATCAGATTTGAAAAATTTTCAGCCCTTACAATATGCAGCTTTGATTTGGCAGTCTGACTTTGGGAGACCATCACTTGGTCATTTGGACTCCAAATTGAGTGCAATTTTTTTTTTTTTTTTTGGATAGAATTTCTTGAACTTTTTAGTGGTGAAGCTATTTTCTAGTTTTGGTGCATGGATTTTATAGAGATTACATTTTTTGGTGACTGTACCTTTCTGATCCCTATTTTTGCAACTTTAGAGGCTTCGTTCGGGCTCATACAGAAATATTTTTAGGTGAAATTTTTTTTGAAAGTGCATGATTTTTTGTCTACTTTCTATATTTGGTATCAGTTTGGAGAAATTTTGAGTGGACATAGTAATTTCATAATATGGTCTATTTTGGCCTATTTTGGCACTTGTAATTGATTAGATCTTTGAGTGATCTTGTGTCTTATCTTTTTTATTCTACTATAGCTTCTTATTTTCTGTTGTAATCGTCAAAACCAAAAGTCCACTTTGGTTTAATTTAACAAGTGGCATGATGCAGGAGCATCCTGGGTGTAAGAGCACTCTTGCATCACCCAAAAATATTTTTGGTCTCTTTTCAATAAGGGCTATCTTGTGTAGAGCTGCTATTTATGGAAACTTGCTATTTTTAGTAAGTTGGTCATACAATCTCGGAATGTTCTGATTTCATAGTTGGAGGTTCATCTTAGTCATATCAGCCTGCTTGTAAAGTTTCATTGCTAGATCAAGTCTAGCTTTGAAGATATTGAAACTTTTCACTTTTGGAAATAGGGTACAGAAACTTTGAACTCAGTTTTGAAGGCTTTAGAGGCCCCAGATGAGGTCAAATTTTCAGCTGAATGAAGCTTTCTTATTTTAATTGTTGTAGAGCTCCTCGTGCCCTTTCCAAAATGGGGTTATAATAGTCAATCAGGTCAACAGGTGATGACTTATGGTCTCCAAAAGTTGGGTCACCTGAAATGGCGGAAAATTATTTTCCTTCAAAATTTATGTTTGGGTTTCAAAAGTTATTTTGAGCTGACTTTGATGTAATAAAATGAAAAATAAAATAATTCTAAGTTTGGTCGGCCTTGTTGGCTAAAAATTTTGGAACCTTCCCAGGTGGTGGAAAATGGCCTATATAAGGAAGGTTGTAGTGTTGTCTTAGGCAGTTCGGGACAGTTCTGGGTAATAGATCTGGGTATTGATTCGAGGCTTTGTCCTACAAAATATTGTAAGGGAATGCCCATGTGGCTTTGCATATTGTAATTCTGAAAGTTTGTAATTCCACATTTGTGGAGATAATAAGAAGCCAATTTTTTGTTCTTGCATATTGTTGTTGTTTCTCCTCTGTTTCTGTTATGTGTTTGTGGTATTAAGGGGAGCACCCTTCATCATGGCAATTGTATATGCACTATATATAAAGTATCCAAATTATCTATTTTGGGGGGATTCTTTGATTGAGTGAATTGTGGGGGGGGGGGGGGGGGGGGCGGGGGGTATCTTGTGTGTTGGTGTCTCTCTCTCTTTCTTGCACTCTTTCTTTTTGCATCATGGGTTCTATTGCAAAATTAACTCCACATATCTATGCTACATTAAAAGATAATGTATGGAACAAGTTAATGGTAAAAGGTTTAAATCCTTATGTGGATGGTACAATTTAAAAACCTACTCATGACAATGTTCTTGCAATATCTAATTGGTCATCCAAAAAATTTAAGGCTTTAGGAGTCTTGAGAGAAAATGTTTCTGAAGCTATCATGTATCACATCAAATCCATGAACAATGCTAGCTCGATGCTTGGGATATACTTGCAGATTTGTTTGGTAAAGTGGATGAAGAAATGAGATTCTCAATTGAGACTGGTCTTCTCAAATTGTAGCCTAGGAATTTTGACATGCAATCTAAGATTATCTCAACAAAGTCAATGATTATAGAGCACAACTTGAGGATTGTGGTAATCCCATGAAGGATGCGAAGTTGATTAGTCACTTGTTGAAACATCTTCCTCCTTAATATGCAACTTTTGTTTCAAGTTATAATACTCACAATTTGACCATGGGTAGTGCCTTCACTAAGCCCTCATTTGAGTCATTTTCAGAAATGTTGATGTTGGAGGAAACCAAATTAATGAGTATGAGGTTTCTCAAGTCTTCAACTTCCAAGGCATTGGTGGCTAATCATGAGAGTCAAGGAAATAAAATTCAAAAGAAGAAGAAGAAGAAGAAGAATTGGAAGTCTAAGTCTCAACAAGAAAGCACAAAATCAACTTCCACTCAACTTGGCACTTCTACATCACCTCAAAAGGATGAATTTTCAAAGAAGGATAAACAATTTTGTGCATATTGCAAAAAGGATGGACATGAAGAACACTTGTGTGATAAGAAGGACATTGATGAATTGAAGAATCTTCTTGTAAAGAATGAGATCAATTTTCCTTCTAGGATGTCTACCTCAACTTATTCTTCACAAAATTCATAAAAAGATAAAGGAAGAGGTCACACATTTGTCACACAAAAAGGACAAGCTTTATATGCTTCTTCAAGTCCCAATTCAGGTAGATGGATTCTAGATTCAGGAGCTTCTCATCATATGGCTTCTTCATAGTCCATGTTTACATCATTTGAGCCTTGCAAAGGTCCACCTATTTTGATGAGAAATCACACTTACGTGAATGTGATTTGGAAATGAAGTATTGATGTTAGGGAAGGACACTTCAATGATGTGTTATGTGTTCCACACTTGACCAATAACCTTCTTTCTATCTATCAAATCACAAATGGTGCTACAAAGAAGACTATGGAATTTACACCTTATTCAATTTTTATCAAGGACTTGGAGAGTGGAGTAGTTATTGCTACTGGGAAGGTGGATCACTCTTCTTGGTTGTACTCCTTTGCATTTTTTGTTCCTCTTGATGATAATGATTCTTCAGCATATGATCACACTTACAACGATGATTTAGATTTTGAGGAGAGTTTTGGCTACTTGAACTTGGGTATTCTCACTCATGATCAAGTTCTTGAGTCTTCCATTTCATCTCCTCCTATTGAGACTACTTCTACTCTTGCTCCTAATGATGCTTGCATTCATACGGCCAAGGGTTCAAGTAATTCAATACAACAGGATATTCATTGTCTTCCAAACTTGGTTCCATGGGATGACTACTTCACAAAGATTGCAAGTTTGTTTGTGGAGTCCTACATTTTAGATTTGGGAGAATTCATTGATGATATTCATCTTCTATTTGGTGAAGATGATCCTTCTTCAATTTTTGTGAGGGAGCATGTTGAACCTCATCTTCATTCTCTACTTGATCATTCTTTCAAGGGTGACATGATTGTGGATACTTTGATATAGTACTTGGAGATCACTGTTAATCTCTATTGAGCATTTAAGGTTGTCATTAGTATCAAAGGATAGTAAATAGGTTAGTCGGTTACTTATATTGAGTTGGTCAGTAACTAGAAGTAAGATAGAGTAGTTGGTAAAGTCTTTACACCGAGCATCACACAGTTCATCAAGCACCAACGACACCAACACCGAGCATTGTAGTATACACCGAGCAGATTATACAGTGTTTATCGATGATCATAGAAAACTGCATAGTAATCTAAAATGGCACATTCTTCTATGCAAATGGTTAAAACAGATCGTAAAATAGTTTACCAAGATTGAGGAGCATTTATTGTAAAAGATACTCATTAAATGTAATGTTTATCTTATTGTAATAGTTGATCTAGGTTATTTTGCACCGTAGATCTTAGGGTTATGATTATTTTTGTAACCTAATTTTTGCTAAAGTGGCAAAAATAGAGTACTATATATTTTGTATGTTCACACCATTTTATGAGGTTGGTGAACTAATATATATGAATCACAAAGCACTTGAAGACATTGCCTAACTTCAAGACAATCAGTTTATCGAGCAAAATAGAGTATAGAGGATATCAGATTGAGTAGAATCAGAGAAGGCTATCGAGCATAACAGAGTAGAGAACCATCACAGATAAGGTGATATTTTGATGAGCACTTATAGATCTATTTTACAAAATTGAGTTGTCAACTAGCAGATAATTACCTATTACTTTCTGACAATTGTGATAGAGTTTTTTTTGATAAATCTCTTAACAGAGTAGACTTAACAGTCTTATGTAAATCTCTTAACTGAGTACACACTTCATTAGTGTTGTTTAAATCCTATAACTAGATAGATCTAGCTGATCTAACATGTTACTCCTAACAGGGTAAGATCATCAGAAGTGATCAAAACTGGTAGCCTTAACAGGAAAACCTTTTCTATCTATAGTAGTGAAGAATTTGTGGGTGTCATCCCCACCACATTTTTTACCTTCTTACAAGGGTTTCTGCGTTACCAAAATACTTGTGTTATGTGATTGTCATATTGATTTCATGTTGTTTACTTTCTCTAGTTAACTAGATGATTGATTTATACAATTCTATTCAAGTTATTTTGATCGGTTATCATAGTACACAGTTATAGATTTGAAAGGTTTTTTAATTAAAGTTTTTGAAGGCACTGATTCACCCCTCCCCTCTTAGTACCTATCTCTCCTAATTCTAAAAATTGGTATCAGAGCACAATTCTCTTGTTGAACAGTCTAACCATTGAAGGGTAAAGATCTAAGTCATGGAGAGATACAAACTTGACAAGACTATTGAGAATCAGAAGATACAAATATAGATGTTTGTGGAACAGTATAAACAAGCCAAGGAAGAACTAAAGAAATTACTAGTTGAAAGGAAGAACCTTGCAATTTAGCTGAATGAAATCAATTATCATGAAGAACCTATTGATGAAATATTTGATCATATTGGATCAAGCTCTGGAAGCATCTCTGATGGATCTGAAAGCATAATCTCTAACTTGTCTGAAAAAAATTAGCATCTATCTGAGCAAGTGAAAGCACTTCAAATCGGTCATGAATCTCAGATGGTGAGAATGGTGGGGATCATGAACAATGCTAAACAAGCTGAACAAGATTAGAATCTAGCTATTGAAGACTGAAGACTGATGTCTAAACAACTTCAAGCTAAAGAAAGTGAAATACAGAGACTCACTGATTGTCACTTCCAAGTATCAAATCAGATGATGACAATTAATCAAGAAATGAATTGAGTCAATGGAGAATTATCAAGAAGACTTGAAGATGTTGCAATACTTAGAGGAGATAATGAAAAACTGAGAAATGAAATAAAGATAAAAAAGGAACATAACGAAATGATGAGAATAGCTGAGGATGGATCTGAAAGCATAATCTCTAACTTGTCTGAAAAAAATTAGCATCTATCTGAGCAAGTGAAAGCACTTCAAATCGGTCATGAATCTCAGATGGTGAGAATGGTGGGGATCATGAACAATGCTAAACAAGCTGAACAAGATTAGAATCTAGCTATTGAAGACTGAAGACTGATGACTAAACAACTTCAAGCTAAAGAAAGTGAAATACAGAGACTCATTGATTTTCACTTCCAAGTATCAAATCAGATGATGACAATTAATCAAGAAATGAATTGAGTCAATGGAGAATTATCAAGAAGACTTGAAGATGTTGCAATACTTAGAGGAGATAATGAAAAACTGAGAAATGAAATAAAGATAAAAAAGAAACATAATGAAATGATGAGAATAGCTGAGGATAGTTCTAAAAACATTGATGATTTCTTGACTAATCAGAGAAGATTTGGAAGCAGAGCTGGCATAGGCTACATTGGTGAAGGAGAATCATCACAACAAGCTGAAAAAGTCAACAACAATCAAAGTCAGAAACCTAAAGTGTTGACATGTTATCACTGTGGAAAACCAGGACATACATCTAATGTGTGCAGAATCAAAGCACAAGGTAAACCTCCTATCAATCCAAAATTCAATGGATATTGTTATTACTGTGGTAAGTTTGGACATCCAGCTTATAAATGCAGAGCTAAGAAGAATGACATTGCTAATAATACTACTGAGGAGAAAATATGTTATACTTGTAATAAGCATGGACACACTACAAGGGACTGCAAGGCAAAAATGAAACAAGTCTGAACACCTAAAGAGAAACTACAATGAAAGCCATATCAACCGAAGAGACAAGGTAACTCATATGTTTGGGATTATAATACATGGACTAGTTGTGTTGTATGTGGTCAATATGGACATATTGCAGAAAATTGTTACAGAAAGAGTCAGATTGGACAATCTAGAAACTGGACAAATGCAGGAATGGCATGTATGTGCTGTCACAAGGTTGGTCATGTAAGCAAGAACTGTAAAGACCAAGCACCTGATGAAAACCATATATTTGAGAGTGGATATAACATTGCAAAAATTATGAAGTTAAGGAACACAATGTGGAAGAAGGCATCTAATGAGAATGTTGAGTCAAGTAACACTGTCAATGAAACCTCATCCACTGGATTGGGTGACATCAGTACCTCCACTTAAGATGACAAAGGTATGTATGGAACTAAAATTTTTAAATGATCACATTTTACATACAGTTCCTTATATATGATGTACAAATACAAAATCTACATGAATAAAGATGCACTATGATTTATGTGTTATAAGTTTACAAATGTCACATAGTCAGTAAAAGAAGAAACGTGAGTTGGTTGCCCATCGGTAATCACTATACAAGGTTAACTGACAATAGGGAAAACCAATGAAGAAATTCTATATTAACCGAGCAAAGGAAATTGTAGACATTACCGAGCTGACAGTTGTTTCATACTAGAAGTTAGGTCATGCATTTAATGCACTAAAGTTTGAGCAGGAATATCGAAAAGTCTATATATACGCATGAAACAGAGTTCATTGTTACATTGCGATTTCAAAGAAAGGAGATTTTACAAAGAAGAGTTCGAGCTAAAGATTTTTAGAAAAGATTCAAAGCTACTGTAGATCAAACCGACAACAATTCTTCGACGATATCAAGTAAGTTCATCTGCCTACCAAACACTGGTTATCTATTGCTTGCCGAAACCCTAGAAACAATTTATGGCATCAACATCGACTACAAGAAAACTGCAAAATATTGAGGAGGAAGTAGAATTAATCGTTAGGGAAAATTTCGCTGAGGACAAATTCAAACCACATCCCAAGGTCGTAGCACAAACAGATGATATGGGTGCATTTTCAAGTATTCTAGATAGGGTTTTGTTAACAGAAGATGTTAGGGCCTATATTCACTGCAAAATCAGAGAAGTATGTGATTTTGAGACCATTGTTTCTTATCAACAAGTCTGTGGACCAGATGGAAAGATAAAATCTGAATACAAGAAGATTGGGGAGTTAGGGTTATTGTGTTTTACATACTTCCCGCAATCCTTCCAAAATGACTGGATAAGAATCATGCTAAGCAGATTTCATGATGGAAAATTTTGGCTACATAAACCTATTGAGGTCACAAAGAATATTATCAGTAGGGTTACTGGGTATCCTACAACTGACAAAGCCAAAGCCTTTTAAAGTTTGTCTCATCCCAACGTTGAAAATAACATTGGAGCTCAATGGGATGGTAGGGCACTAAGAATCTCAACCATCAAAGACCCAGTGGTAAAATTCGTAGCACATGTCATCGGGTACAAGATATTTCAATCTAGCAGACCAAATAGTGTACCCTACAGCACCGTGGACATGGCATATAAAATTGTGAAGAAAGATCACCAGGTAGATCTTGTTGAACTACTACTACACCAACAGCAAGATAATATGAAGACAATAAAAGTAAAGAAGCCCAATACATGTAAGTACGGATCACTGCTTGTCTGTACATTTTTCTATCTGCAAAAATATGTACCTGGTATTGGTAAAGTAAACTGGCAATCTGATAAACCGATAACTGCACAAATTAGTGAAATGATGAAAAGTCTAGGAGATAATCTGAATAAGGAATTTAATGCATATTTCAAGGAATTTCAGGAAAAAATGCAACAAAGGAGTAGAATTCCAAGGGAATTAGTGAGTAAATTTGAAGATGCCATATGTTTTGTAGTCAGCATAGACCACTCTATGATAAAGGTAGTAGAACCGAGAACAAAATGGTTAGCACCGATGGGATACAAAATGAACCATGATTTCACTTTGAAATCTATTAATCCATTGCTAGCATTACCAATAGATATCACTACCAATGGGTTTGGCGTATATGAGGAAGCTAAGTCACAAATCACTACAAACATAGAGATCAGAAAAATGTCAAGAAGGGCGAAGAAAATGAGAAAAGAACTCACAGCAAAATATGGAAATGCATCTGACTCATCTAAGGAGTCACCAGTTAAAAAAGCAACTGAAGGCTAGTTACAGTTGGCTGACAAGCCCTATGATAGCAAGGAAACTGAGTCAGACAAAGAAAAGGATCACACACCAGTTCCTCCCATCAATGTTGAACAGGAAATGCAGCTACCAGAACCTAAAGGAATGAGGGCATGTTTGTCAACTGCAACACAACCTACTGAGAAAGAAGAAGCAATAAAAGTAGCAAAAAGAAGAGCAGCTACATCGACATGGAAATATGTTAAGAGAAAGAACAAGAAAGTAGCTGAGCCACCGAAGAAAAAGAGGAAATAAATAAGAAGTAAAGAAGCTATAGAGGAGACTGACACTGAAAATGATCCTAATCAATTCAAGTTAGTTCATAACAGGGAAAGTACAATAGAAGAAATAATTAAAGATATAATTGAGAATGGAAATCTTACAGATCTAGGCATAGGCAAATTTGACAAAATGTCAATTGAGGACAAGACAAAGCTAGAACATGCTATCATCCAGATGATGATTAAATTCAAGAGAGTACCAATGGAATTCGCATGTCAATTGCCGAAGGAACTTGATGACAAAATAATTGAGAGATGGGCTATTGCACTAGATACAGAGAAAAGGAAAAGAGAACGTTCATTAAGTCATGCAGCCTCACACTTTAGCTATGTTGTTGTAAGTGAATACATGACAAAGTATTAGGATAGATTTCTAGTCAAGAATAGAGCTATGCAGATAATGGATGAGAATGTGGGTGATATGGATGTCACATGTGATTCTCTATGAACATCAATTTTGAAAGTAGAAGAGAAAGCTAAACAAGAAGCATTCCTAAAACTGTCTAAGAAGAGACATAGTTCAAAAGGTAAAGGTATTTTCATCGATGATAACAAAGGAAAGAAAATAGAGGACACTGGTACATCAGTTACCGAGGTAATTGATATCACTGAAAAATAGGATGAAATAAGAATTTCACAGGATGCACTGAATCAAGTAAAGATCCACTTGCAGAAGAAAATCGATGATGATGCACTCATTGAGGACATCACTAACAGTGATCTTGATGATGAGGATGACGAAGATGTGACAATTGCACCAAACAAAGATGAAGCATTAGACATTGATAGTGTGTTCACATCTCTACTGGGTGAACTTCATGTACTTGCAGAGGTAGTTGAAATAATTTCACAAGTACAACCTGATGCTTCTCATCTCGAGCAAAGTAAAGATACAACTGGGATACAAGCACCTGAGCAACCTGCAGATACAAATGAGCCTACCAAAATAGAGGCACAATATATAGAAGCAAAGGAACCAGAAGAAACAAAGTTGACTGAGGTGAACCCACCTGACACTACAACCGAGACTCCCACACCATCTACCGAGGAATAGAAGAAGGATGATACGGTGTCAATTGGGAAAGATACTCTGAAAAGTGGAGAAAAAGCTATTGTTATAAGTGAGAAGAAGTCACCTCTTGCACAAAAGAAGAAGAAGAAGAAAGCCAAAGGGCCAGTCACCATTAATGAAGTCATAATTATACCAAAATGTGACCCGAGAACCCTAAGCCCCAAGGAACTAAGTAGATATAGGGAGCTATGTTCAAGGAAAGAAGCACAAGAAAAGTTAAGGCAAGAACACAAACGTAAAGAAGTGTTAAATGATGTGAGGGATATTCTGCAATAGATAGTACCGGAGACAAATATTGATGAGAATACTCCCATCATAGATCAGCTTGCTACACTCGCTGACAAAATCAATGCCCCTGATAGAGATGTAGAAAAAAGAATAGAAGAACGGGCAAAATCAAAGATTTAGAACAAATTGGTAGAAAGGATTAGCACAAAAGTGGCACTGAACAAGGTAAATTTATCTGAGGTCATTGCCAAGGTAAAATCTATTACCCAGATAATCTGTCAATTTCTAATCAAGCTTTGTACTTCAGACACCTTCACTGTAGAAGTCAGTGAAAAGATAAAAGGTTTAGAAGCAGAGATAAAGTTGAGTACACAAATAGCTATCACCGAGCCAACTGATTTCTTAAAGCATATTCACTGAGTTCAGGAACTTCGGCGGCTGATAATAGAATTAAGAAAATAAGAAGCACACATCACCGATCAAGTTACATAGTTACAAAAAGAACTCACTCCTTACTTGAAATTTTTTGAAGTACATATTGTCAAAGTTGAACAACTTGTAGCAACACCAGAGATTTTGGTGTTGGATAATATCTTTGACATGCATGCACAAGTCGGTCTTGAGCATATTGCTCTTACCAACTTGAAAGAGGAATGGGACAACCTCTTGGAGTCTATAAAGAAAACCCATCAAAACATTTTTGAAAAGATGTAAGTATACATTATATATATATTTTTTGGCATTTGGCATTATTATCAAAAAGGGGGAAAACATGTATATGCCAAATACGCATACTTTGATATGTATGTTAATACTACTAGGAGCATGCACCGAGGGGGAGTACTTTGTACTTAGAAATTTTTTTTGTTGTTGTGGATATGCATATGGCGGAGACATAAGGAATATATAGAAACATTTTGTCTATATACATTCAAAGTTTTGATACTAATGCCAAAGGGGGAGATTGTTAATCTCTATTGAGCATTTAAGGTTGTCATTAGTATCAAAGGATAGTAAACAGGTCGGTCAGTTACTTATATTGAGTTGGTCGGTAACCAAAAGTAAGACAGAGCAGTCGGTAAAGTCTTTACACCGAGCATCACACAGTTCACCGAACACTAGCGACACCGACACCAACTGTTAGTAAACACCGAGCATCATAGTATACACCGAGCAGATTATACAGTGTTTACCGATGATCACAGAAAATGACATAGTAATGTGAAATGGCACATTCTTCTATGCAAATAGTTACAATAGATCATAAAATGGTTTACCAAGATCAAGGAGCATTTATTGTAAAAGATACTCATTAAATTTAATGTTTATCTTATTGTAATAGTTGATCTAGGTTATTTTGCACCGTAGATCTTAGGGTTATGATTATTTTTGTAACCTAATTTTTGCTAAAGCGGCAAAAATAGAACACTATATATTTTGTATGTTCGCACCATTTTATGAGGTTGGTGAACTAATATATATGAATCATGGAGCACTTGAAGACATTGCGTAACTTTAAGACAATCAATTTACCGAGCAAAATAGAGTACAGAGGATATTAGATTGAGCAGAATCAGAGAAGGCTATCGAGTAGAACAGAGTAGAGAACCATCACAGATAAGGTGATATTTTGATGAGCACTTATAGATCTATTTCAGACAATTGAGTTGTCAACTAGTAGATAATTGCCTATTACTTTCTGACAATTGTGATAGAGTTTTTTTGATAAATCTCTTAATAGAGTAGACTTAACAGTCTTATGTAAATCTCTTAACTGAGTACACACTTCATTAGTGTTGTTTAAATCCTATAACTAGGTAGATCTAACTGATCTAACATGTTACTCCTAGTAGGGTAAGATCACCAGAAGTGATCAAAACTTGTAGCCTTAACAAGCAAACCTTTTCTATCTATAGTAGTGAAGAATTTGTGGGTGTCATCCCCACCGCAGTTTTTACCTTCTTACAAGGGTTCCTACGTTACCAAAATACTTGTGTTATGTGATTTTCATATTGATTTCATGTTGTTTACTTTCTCTAGTTAACTACATGATTGATTTATATAATTCTATTCAAGTTATTTTGATCAGTTATCATAGTACACAGTTATAGATCTGAAAGGTTTTTTAGTTAAATTTTTTGAAGGCACTGATTCACCCCTCCCCTCTCAGTGCCTATCTCTCCTAATTCCAACAGTCACTTTATCTTCAAAGGAGACACTTGGGTCTTTGGAACATGTTCTACATTCATCCTCAGTTGATCCCGATTTATCTTTTTCAGTAGAGTGGCTTAGTTCACATGATTTGGAGGAGGCACCTTTAAACATTGACATGGGGACTCTTGAGAAGGTTTTAGAGATTCTATACATTTTGAGCTTTCTTCCTCTAGATTGGGGAGGAGGCTTCATATATGTACACCTTTGGTCTTGTTTCTTCCTAAGGGGAGGAATTTTCTACACTCATGGAGAAATTTCTACATCTAGCTTGGAGCATCTACCATTGGTGTTCATTCTACATTGAGGGGGGCTACTTGGTCTCTCTTCCTCTTCTTCTCTCTTCTAGGGGGGATATTTTACTCACATGAGGTCTTCTCTCTCATATTCTATTATTGTATTCATCTCTCTTTTTGGGGGAGGGTTTTTCCCATGAGGTTTTCCCTCTTTCTTCGCTTTATGAGAGATTGCATTGCATTGCTTTTGTATATTGTACATGGGCACCTAACATGGCCTAGTAGCCAGGACCCATCTTGCATTGTGAGCTTAAGTGCATTCCCCTAAGTTGTTCTTAAGGGGGGGTGTTGGTGTAATTAAGTATTTACTAATTACACTTTACTTAAGTTTATTTAAGATAATGCATTTACATATTAGTTGTCTTTGAGACACCTAAGAGTTTACATTTCATTTTAGTACATGGTTAGAAGAATTTCACTTTAGTTGGTGATAGTTGTAATCACATACCTCTTTGTGTGTGAGATCCACCTTTAGTTCTCTTATCATATTATCATCATCTTATTGTTGCACATGTTGCACATACTTTGATGTATAATGAAGGATGATCCACCTTTGGTGGACACGTGATTCCACCTAGTGTGGTTGATAGCTTATCATCTCCTTATCATGTAGTTTTATCACATTGCCTATATATTCAAGCACTCATACTTTGTAATGATTCATTCTATTTGATTATTGATCATTATTTAATTATTCATTTGATCATAGCATCTTGTCTCTCTTGTGCTATCTCTTGAGCTTCTAGATCTTGGCATTTTATTCTTTTGCTTAGGCAAATTATTACAAGATTCACATGCACACTAAAGTGAGGGAAAACTGTAAGGGATAAAAGTTTATACCTAGAATTGTACACATTTATTTTAAATACTACCTTAGTCATCATTTTATGTACATTGTCATAGTGCTCAATTTGATGTGTTTGGTTGACAAATTTATTATAACATTGAACCCATCAACTAAAATATCATTATCAAGAAGGGTCTAGTTCTATCCCTTGATGCATTGGGTAATGCCCCATAACCTAGCCTACTTAATTTAAACTTAAAATCTCCTTCTCTCAAAATTGACTAGCATAGATTTTGATTGTTAGTATGTATACCTAACTGTCAAATATCTTGAGTTAAGGAAATAGGAACATACATTTTTAGGTGGTCCTAGGCCATTGAATCACATAGATCTAGATTATTGGCATAATTTTGGGATCATATGGTAGTATATAATCACATGTAAAATCTAAATCTCACATCTATATGAAGAGCACTTGAATAATATTAGACTATATCCTTCAACATTGTATATTAGTTCTTGAAGTGTCTATAAATTTGGTAAAATGTCCAAGAAATTTGACTACTAACTAGGAAGTTTCATGTCTCTCTCTACACTATAAATAATTCCCTTATATTGTAAACTCAACCCTTTTCTTGACAACATATAAGAAAGGGAAAAGCATATTACATAAGGTTGCATCAACAACAAATAAAATTTAGGTACTAAGAAATATTTTTACATAATGTATTCAATTCCTAAATACTGTCGTGTTGTGTGAGGTTCCATACTAGTGCACTATTTGACTATTTTTTTCATATATAATATATTTAAAATCCAAGCCATGAATAGTAGCATAATAGTTTAGATCGTTACCAATTTTCCATTCTTGATATGAACTATATACATTCAAAAAGATTGGGCATCATCATAAGATGTGGCTAGTATGCATGATAGTGGTAAGTTACATAAAGTGGTCAACATCATATTTTCTTACAACATATCAAATGATCAACTTTAAACATAACACCCCTCTTGGTTTTGTATCTACACATGTCGACCTTAGAATTGACCACTTGGCCATCATAAACATGGTTACCATAAGACACCATAGATATTGAGGTGGGTGGTAGTCATGCTTGAAGAAGATTGCTCTCTCTCTCTCTCTCTCTCTCTCTCTCTCTTGATGCCCTACTATTATTACCTATATCTAATATGAATATTCCATGCAACTTTTGTTTGATGACATTGCACCCAATTTTACTCAATGGGATTTGGGAAGAAGTGATATAGATGTGTATGATTCAGCCCCAACTACGCCACATGAGAATGAAGAGCTTTCTTCAATTATAGGAATGTAGGGTGTTTCATTCCTGCTAGAAATCTAACTAATACAAACTATGCAACATAAATAAATACCAAAATACACAATATGATCCATTCCCAAACCAAACCACATGACACAACCTAATTTATACCAACACAATATTTTACAAAAATTTCTCCTTGAAAACATTGAATCTAATACCAAATCATGAAATCTAAATTATTAGTACGATATAATGATAAATGATCATCATCAAAAACCTTATATCAACAAACTACTGCTTTGCCATGGGGTCCATAGGAATACAACATGCACGATTGTTAAAGTCTCTAGGTAGTTATGATGATGGTGGTGTTCATACTTGGAAAACATTAAGTCAATGCAAATTTTAAATTTCAATTTGATAAGCTTGTTCAAGTGCACAATTTAATTTGACAAGCTTGTCCAGTACAAAACTTAAATCGGTGGAGTTTGTCTTTTTAAAGTGGACGACCGTTTGGTGGATGACAAAACAAAGCATAGTCTGTCCGTGTGAGTTCATTGATCATATTCATTGCTCACATGTGTTCTGTCAGCCTTTTTATAACAATAAAAACTCACCACTGTATATATCCCCTTAACACATTGGTACAAAAAGAATATACCTCAATAGTGATATACACACCCAACAGACCAGGAACACAAATTAATTCATTTATATATATGCCTACCCACACACTCGTATATGCACTGCTATCTATTTATTTGTAGTGAATATACCTCCTTTTATGTTCATGCTGAATATTTTTTGTAGCCCATTTTGATTTTCTTCCTGATATCTATTCCTTTGCATTTGCAGTGAATATAATTATTGTTCATGTTCATGTTGAATCATTTTCTGTAGCCCATTTTGATTTTTTTCCCTGATATCTATTCATTTGCCTTTGTAGTGAATACATTTCCTTTTAATGTTCATGTTGAATCATTTTCTGTAGCCCATTTTGATTAATTTTCTGATATCTATTCATTTGCCTTTGTAGTAAATATATTTCTTTTTGATGTTCATGTTGAATCATTTTTTGTAGCCCATTTTGATTTTTTGCCCCCCTGATATCTATTCCTTTGCCTTTGAAATCACTAGTATTGTTATATGGAGAGCTGTGGCAACTCTGTTAATGAGAAAGTTGATTTCAGGCCAAGGAGCCTCATGGGTGATTTATCTGAGAATGTGGAACTCAGCCATCTTTTACAGATGGTCTTGAAGGTGAAGAAGTTTAGAAAAATGGGTTCTGATAAAAATGCAATCTTGGTGAAAGAAAAGAGGAAAAATATTATCAAGAGGGTTGTTGGATTGAGAAAAAGAGCTGCAAGAAGATCAAGATATTATCACAGTCATGGTAATCCAAATCATCACTGTAATCCTAGTCAGTCACATTGCATATATAGAAGGTTGAAGAAGCTGCAGAGGCTCATTCCTGGTGGCAGGAAAATGGGTGTGGATGTTCTGTTTCAGGAGACTGCAGAATATATTCACTTCTTGAAAATGCAAGTGCATTTGTTGCAGACACTCTCCAATATATGGAGCACTACCACAAATGTTCCCCATCCTGCATTGGGTAGTTCCCTCAAATCAGTTATTGATTCCTGATGCATTGTTTTGTTTAGTTATATGATTTTTACAGTCCATAGTACTGTTTGTCCATAGTTTCTGGTTTAGGTTGTGTAAGTTTTTTCCTTCAATATTTCAGATCAAACTTCAAACTTCCTGATCTATCATCAAGAAAACAGTAAGATAAAAAAAAATGAAATTGTTAACAGGCCAAGCAGGATAAAATTGTTTTCTTGTTTAATAAATGTAGTAGCTATGCTCTGCTGAGGATCTTGAAGAAGAAATGATACTAGTGTTGTCTGTAGAACACTATGACTGAAAATGTATGATGGTTTCACCTGATTGAATCCATGCATTTAGGTCACCTGTATGCAATTCCAAACTGTCTTTTGTTTGGGGAAATGTAAAATTTATTGCAGATTGAAGGAAATCTTGCATGGTCTAGATCCATGCGTGCTCTATATCTTCTGATGCAAAGTAGCCTAAGAAAATTGATGTTTACAATGTTTATTAATTCTGTAAGCTTGTCAAATCACTGAATATCTCTTTCAAATATTTGGTTCAATTTTTAGAGGGTGAGGTGAAAAAACAAAGTGAGCATATGTTTGGACTTGGTTTACACTGTTGTGCAGCAAAAATTTCCTGCCTCCAATGTATGAGAAAATTTAAAAACAATGGTTTAAGATCTGCAGCTAGCAATTACAAGTTTTTTTGTGATCAAGCATGTAGAGTTAACTAATCTGCTAAAGTAACTTACATTAAAAGAAAGTAGAGATTCCACAACTTTCAATGCTAAAGCAAATTTAGTAGGTTTGTCATTCACATGTCTCTCCCAAGTTTTTAGGTTATATTAATAATCATTTTCTATTTTTACTTTGGTTTATGGATTGATTGTAATACAGATATTAAATTTTTATATGAAGAATTTTACGTCTTAATTTATCATTATCATCAAGAAGAGTTGGATGGATTGGATGGATTGTCTATTTTATTTTAATTAAATTAAATTATTAATATGGGATTCAGTGAGGAGTTACAGTTAAACTTATAAATAGATGAACTATAATACTCAATAAAATTTATTAACTTTTAATACTATTTTTTCAAAAAATTAAGTGGTTTTGTATCTCTAAAAAAACTTAATAGAGTATCAAAACAATATCAAGTTAAAAAATTTAAAATGTAATTTCTTTCTAATATATTTTATTGAATATAAGAATTTATATTATTGACAATTCAAAATACACAAATATGAATCTTATTATTATCTAGTTAATATAAGAATATAATTGTAATATAATTTTTTTAATCATTTATAAATTTCAGTTTTCTTTAACTTTCCTGCATTATGAAATTTGATTGTACATTGATAATACAAATTTATACGAACAAACCCAAATACATGTTAACTAACTATACATATTAAACTACAAGAAATTTGTAACTTTAACCAATTTAGATTTGTAATGTCAACTTAAAAAAGTGCTATACTATAAAGAATACCTGATTCATTTGTACAGGGACACCCCGCAGAACAGTTAAATAACATTAAAATCCATTTCTCCATTTGCATGAGTCAACTTGTACAATTCCTTGAAAAAAACAAAGAAAATGGTTACCTCTGTGGAAATAAGCCACCAGAAATGAACGTATGCAATTATTTAACAATTTTTAGATGGTGGCCTATGGGCATTGACTTGCATGTAAAACCACTGTCGTTTCCCTCTTGTTTGGTGGTTTTTAAGTAACATGTGGACATTGGGAAAGGTCTATATTGAATCGAAGTTAAAAGTACTAATCATAGCAATAATGGTTGTGTGTAGATGTAAATAGGGAAGAGGTCTAACAGTCACCATATTCTAATGACTGAATTTCTTGTTTATTCAATTATTAATTTATAGAAACTGATAATTAAAAGTTCATTATTAAATTTTATATTTATAAATAGCTGTTTATTTGTATTTTCAATAGTTAGAATTTGTAGATTTTGATTAGAGTTGTGCAACTTTATTGCTAATGAATCCTATAACATTCACCTCTACTACCCAAAAGCTATAACAATAACTATACAGAGTTGAATCACCAATGAAGACAACTAAAATTTTATTGTCCAAATTCAATGTATTGTTAAGGAACGGTGGAGTGCCCAAAGTTAGCTATAAGGGCTACTAGTGCCCTTCCCCTAGCTCTTAATCTTTATTTTATCATGCAATGTTACATAATGTTTAACAACAACATCTTTTGTTAAAATCTATATTAAATTCATTGTTTGTTACATGAAATTCTAATGACATTATTGATAGTTTGAATGGTAGGTGCAAAAAATATCCACCTAATTAGAAAGGAAAATAAATTTAAGGGTTAATTTACGATAGCTAAATAAATGTATCCAAATATATATAATTGAATTAGATTAATTAAATATGGTAGAAAGAACAAAATTTCTAAATGACTTATTTTTTACCCTTGTGTGCATGGTAGATTCCACAATGTTCGCCTTTACTACCATAAGCCATAACAATATCTATACGCAATTAAGTCACATACAAAGACAACAAAAAAAGATCATCAAATTATGACATCTCATTGAGAATCTATGGGTGCACAAAGTTAGCTATAACGGCCCTACTAGTGCTCTTCCCCTAGCTCTTACTCTTTATCTCATCATGCAATGCTACATAATGTTTAACAACACTATCATTATTGAATTCTATATTAAATTTATTGTTTATTACATGGAAATTCTAATGACCCATCATTGATGGTTTAATGCTAGGTACAAAATGTATCCACCTTATTAGAAAAGAAAATTAATTTAGAAATTAATTTAGGATATCTATGAATGTATATGGATATAGAAGTAGCTCTCCCTACCCCATAGGCAATTAGTGAACCACATCCTGGACCGAGAGTCCTTCCTAGTCCTAGAGTTCCTAATATGTATAGTATTGTTCCACCTCTTCTATCCTATAAAGGAAAACAAGGAAAATACTTCACACCATCTAGAAATCCCCCTATCCCTCAACCTTTAGAGGTTCCTTTTGTTCCTCCTTTTGTTCCTAGAGAAAATGAGGAAAATGAATCGATATCGAGTGATACTCAACCTATTTTTACATAATCTTTGAATCATAATCAACATAATTGTAGTGTGAGAGAATGTCAATGAAGACATCATGCTAACATCTGGTGCCTTGTAGGGAATTAACCCTTCCTCGGGGAACTTTAAATTCTCTCACCAACAATTTGTTGATGACATTATTCTGGGGGGAGTAGTCACTATCAAAGAAGCTAGAAAATTTTTATGAAAATTTTGTTGAATAGCTATTCAAATGCAACTGGATAGCTTATCAACTGGAACGAGAGTTTTGTTTATTTTATCAACACCTCCCTGTAAGGTAGAAAAGGATTTCTTAGACCTTGGGCAATGGTATGGATCTCTTCCCTTCAACCTATTTGGGTCTTCCTTTGGGGCTAAAACCTCCTGAGTCCTTTTGGAATAGTTTAATTGATATATTCAATAGGAAGTTGGCTAGTTGGAAGGGTGTGATGCTTAGTCAGGCTGGAAAGATACAACTTTTGAAATCTACTCTCCAAAACCTTCCTACCTATGCTTTGAGCCTCTTCACGATTCCCTCAAAATTTGTTGATGCCATGGAGAAGATTCAGAAAAGATTTCTTTGGTTTGGGGTGGTAGACCACAAGAGGCTTCCCCTTACTTCTTAGAACAAAGTTTGCATACCGAAGGGTCATGGTGGCCTTGGTCTTAGGAGTATTAGGGCCTTCAATATGGTGCATCAAGCTAAACAAGTGTGGTGCATTTTTTAGTACACAGGAGACTGACATGGTATAATTGTAGCTAAATACCTCCACTCCAATAATTCTTTGAAAAATATCTTATTCTACAAAGATATCTAAAGGATCCTTTATTTGGAATGGTCTCCTGAAGGCCAGAGAGATTGTTGCCTCTCATTCCAAATGGAAAGTGGGAAATGGAGAATCTATAAACTTCAAGAATGACAATTGGCTCCATTTTGGAATTTTGGCTAATGTGGAGCCCTTCAATAAATGGAAGGATGTTTGCTTACTAGTTTTCGAGACTCAAATCTGTAACTAAAAAGTTGGTAATGATTGGGTAGACCTTTGTTCTCTTTCACCAGACTTGGAACCCCTCATGAGGTCTCTTGCGGCCCTATCCTTATCTCAATCCATGGATGTATTAGTTTGGGAAGCCTCTCCTAATGGGAATTTCTCGGTCACCTCGACCTTTTTGGATCCTCGCAATCCTTTCCCTCCCCCTTGCTAGGCTAAAGATTGGTTTCTTGGTTTAATCCCTATGATCAATATCTTCTTCTAGATGTTGTTGCAAAACAATATTCTCACTTTCGACAACCTTGTCAAGTGGGGCATTCCTATTCCCAATATGTGTGTCCTTTGTAAATATGAATTTGAGACTGTGCATCATATCTTTATCCACTGTCCCTTTGTGGTGGATATCTGGTTCACCTTCCTTTCCTCTATTGGCCAAGTCTGGGGTTTCCCTTTGAATATCCATGATTTTTTTCCCCAATGGGCCCGCTCATTCCCTTCCTCTCCTGATTTCAAAAAACTTTGGTCCCAGGCCTTTCCCCATCTCTGTTGGGAATTTGGAAGGAGCGCAATAATAGAATTTTCAGAGACTTACATGCTCCTTCCAAAGTGGTTTCTTCTAAAATTATTCATGCTCTTTTTGAAAATTTCTCTGTTTGTAGTGGTACTAACATTTTTTTAGGTAACTGCATGGACCTCCTTTCAAATCAAGTTGATCGAAGTAGAGATAACTGCACTTGCCCTTTTCCCCCCATGGGGTCGTATAAGGCCAACTTCTATGGAGCGGCCAAGGGAAATCTTGGCCCAACTGGTAGTGGAAGTGTGATTAGAAACCACCATGGTGCATGTATTTCTGTTGTTTCTTTCCCCCTTGGCACCCAAACAAATCATTGTGTTGAAGCCATGGTTTCCCTCCAAGTCACCAAGTTGGCTCGTGATTTGGGGATTAACCACCTATGGCTCAAAGGTGACTCTAATAATATTATTAGGTGTTTGAATGGCTCCTCCCCTTCATGGACTATTGAAAACATAATTATGGAGACCCAGAGTATTCTCAACACCTTTGAGAAGGTTTGTATTTCTCATGTGTTTAGAGAATCAAACCAAGTGGTTGATGCTCTATCCAATGTGGCTGTCAGGAAAAAAGATATGGTGAGGTGGCATAATGGAAAGGACATACCACAGGAGGTGAATCCTCTAATCACATGGGATCACATTCATGGAAAGGAAGGAGACATATGTGATAATAATGACATTTAATCCACATTTTCCAATGATTTTTTTCAAGTGCGGGAAGTATGATGATTTTATTACCTACAATTATGAAGCGTTTAATCTGCACACTTTCTGGGTTTTTAAGAGAGCCAAAGACTTATTCCTTGGTTTTCAGTTTCATCCTAATCTCTGAAGAAATTCCAAGAGCAATATCAGAGCCCCTATCACTAGTACATTTGAGTCCTTTTTCTTATAGTTATTCATCATCATTCTGACACCAAACCATCAGCCAAGTGACACTAACCACCGTTGCAATTTTGGTGTCGATAGCACCAACATCTAGGGTGACTGTCATAATTGCGAAGGCATGCACAATCACAATATGTAGGGTAAAAGGTCATGTGAACATGGTCAGAGAGGTGGTCAAAATTTCATCAAGACTTATTATTATTATCACAATTATGATGGTCATACAACAGAATTGTTGTACAAGCAATGACTAGCTTTCAGAGAGTTTTGACAGATAGCCGTCATGTTTAGTACTTTATTGTTGACCATTCTTTGATGGCTGCCATAATGGTGATGACACACATAGTTGTAATATGCATGGTAAAAGGGCCTGCGAACATGGTTAAAGAGGTGGTCAAAATGTCATCGGGACTTATTATGGCTATTGCATTATTACGACGACTATGTGATGGAATTATTGTGCAAGCGACAACTGTCTGAGAGTTTTGATAGATAGCCATCGTATCCAGTTTTGTACTATCAATCATTCTCTAATAGTCATTGTAATTGGGACGGTATGTTGTATATATATATATATATATATATATATATATATATATATATATATATATATATATATATATATATATATATATATATATATATATATATATATATATATATATATATATATATATATATATATATATATAGTGCATGGAGTGAGAACCATGGAGGAATTGCATGGATGTTGGTTCTAATTAAAAGAGAACCATGGCATATCATTCTCCAAATTGCATTTTTGTCTACTAAGGGAGCCTATAATGTCCCCACTAGGGAACCCATAAGGAATCAGGTCTATGACATAAAATTACAACTAACAAATTTTTTTCTAACATTCTAACTTATCATCATTACCATTTACAAGTACATTCCTTAAGGTTCCCTTAATGAATTCATTTACCATTATCAAGCAATACATTTTATTACTTAATCTAATGCAATTCTATTTCTGTTTCAACTTCAATTTACATTGAGACATTGCTTTCATTTCTCATCAAAACCAATTACATTAATGAGATAATTACATTCATTTTCTTTACCTAATTTGCATAAATATTCACTTTTAGAAATGAATCGGAAGCACCTCATTTATCTAATACACTAAATACATTTATCCTTCCCTTTTTCTCCTTAACCTTATATATGCACTATCATCACATAAATTTTCTATTAAAAGTCCTTACTTTTCATATTCATTTCTAGGATCTAAATAGAAAGAGTGAAAAGTACTTAACCATCTATTTCTAACCAATATAACTCATTCACTGAATCATCTTTATCACAAGTTTAACCATCACAAATTATCATCTATAACCTTGTATATAACCAATTAAGAATTGAGATTAAAAACCTACTTTAAATAACCTTATATCATACACATTGAAATTAGACATTTAAGAACATTAGGAAAGAATTACATCTTAATACTACTTTCAATAACATACATGTTTCCTTTCCCTTATTATTTCACTTGGAGATACCCTTCAACCCTTAGCATATCTTTTCACTATTCCACATATCAAAATGAGTTTCCTTTTAGAAGTTTTCATCTATAAGTTCTTTGCAAAAGCTTACATAGAATAATTACTTTCAATTTCATTTAAAACTCAAGAGAGATAGGGTAGGAATTACTTAAACATAATCCATGCCTGATTTACCAATATTGAATCCCCTTTTGAAATTCCTAGAACTACCCTTCCCAAATACATAAATTCTTTCGTACAACTTCAACACAATTACAATTACAGTTGATGCACATGGCTCGAAGGCATACAGAAAGATAATTACATCAAGTTTCCCAAAGGCTTACATTACATCTTTACACCTTGATTTCAAAAGATAGAGATACATGATACAAGATAGGATAACTTCATCGTTGAACAAATCAGAATCTAGGCCATGACATGAACTACGAACAATACCTTGAAAGAGATTTGTCATGGGCAACCATGTGAAACTGGTAAAGTTCCACCCCCCGTGCTAGGAGATAGAACCAAGGTACTCTCAAGACCCTAAGGAAATCTAAGTCTCAAGAACCAATAAATCCAAGACTCAAAAGAACAAGAACAAAGCACATAAAATATCATCATACTATAACACCGAGGTTAAGGTTCTAGGAGACCACCTAAGTGAGTGTCATCACACAACCTATATATTGGGATCCTTCTTGACAACCATGTAACCCTGGTCCCCTATTTATGAATAGGGATCCATCATGGCAGTTATCCCTAGTCCCGGTACTCCAATCAGGTCGATGTGGCCATTATTATATTTTCTTTCATTATCTTTAGAATCCCCCCTTCTTAGTTTAATTTTTAATGTTATCACTTTTTACAAACCCACCCATAGGATCATCTGGAAACCACTTTAGGGTTCCAACACCTATGGTGAGCCACTCACTGAAGGTTCCTAGTCCCTTACCCCATCACAAGATAAAGATGCAAGATAACATTTCCAAGTCCTGATTCATAGGTTTAGGAAACTCCCCTGCGCACTCAGGCCCTCAGAGCGAGTCCTAACCTTAGCCATATACACAACAGGAACCATTGGAAGAGTGTCTATCACAAGACACCTTAAATCATATCATATAAATTTTCATATGCATAAATACAACTTTCTATGACTTATTTATAGGTCTAGGGAACCCTCCCATGCACACAAGCCACCGAGATGAGTACTAGCCTCATAAACTAAGCTCAAGTTTATGCCAAGTGTAGAAACACCACATGTGGTACCATATAACATAAAGAAAACAATTAATGAACATACATAGGTGATACAAATTTCCACATGCATTAACACAACATTATGATAAACTTAAAAGAATAAAATAAACATTAAGAGAGGTACAAAGATGCAAACATAGACCAGGATCAAGGTTGGAAGATACAAACCAAACCCCAAGACAAACAGGTACCCAATACTGAAATCCATGACTCCAAAGTTTACAAAATAGGTCCAAATAGAACATAAAATTAATATAAATTATAAACTAATAAAGATTGATGGGGAAATGACTAATTCTAGAAACATATATATGACTATCATAAAAATACAGTCTCAGTGCGATGAGCATAACTTTGTTTTGAAGCGTTGGATCTTCCTAATTTTCACATATGTTGGATAAAACCTAATTGCACATATTCTTGCTAGAGTAATTTGTAAAATAATCTTTGGTTAAAAATTTATGCACAATGCAATACGGGTATAGGAAAATAAACTAGAACACTTTGTCTCTTTCTAGTTAACATATCCTTTTTCATTATCATCCTAATTAAAAATCATTCCAAAAAATAAAATTTGCAGACCATATGAACAATATAAATATTTAAGAACACACACATATACATAGATAAATATATCAAATTATAATTATATAATCAATCATAGACTTCCAGGAAAGATTTCATAAAACCAAAAACTATAAAACATATGTATTCTACTTCCCAGAAACACATAAAAATACACAGAACATAAGACATTTATATTTTATTTTTCAATACATAGTAAACAATCACATATCAATCGAATAACATATCATTTATGTAAATAAACACACACACACACACACACACACACACACAAGATAATTGGAGAATTCATCCCAGTATAGACCCTACCTAGGGTCCTGCAGAGAAATTCTCTTCTATTGACTGGAGTCTCTTTGTAGATCTTCATGCCTTGAGTAGATAGCCTCCTAAAAGCTTCCTCTGGTAGTCAACTCCAAGAAATCCAAACACACTATTCATCACCAAACAAAGACTCTTACACTCACAGAAACTTCAAATATATTTCTGAAAAATACTTGCAGGCAATTCCCAAAAATCTTCCATAAATTATCCTCTCCCCAAACCACACAAAATTGCACATATTTATCCTCCAACTATGTGGTTGGAGGAGTTTCTTCACGGGAAGAGACCTCTCCAACTTCCATAGTTGGTTGAAGATTAATTAAAAATCTTCCCGTAACACATAATAAAGTTTTAATAAATTTAATTAAAAATAATTTTAAAAGAAACCATAACAAGAAAGTCAAACAAATAACTATCAAGGAAAACACATAGCACACACAAAAACCAACTAGCCTAACTTCTAGGAGGTCTCGAGTTCAACTCCCTCCTTGATAGCTAGTTTTACTACAGAGAGCATTTCCCTTTTATTACTATTATTTTTACTTTTATTTAATACATTTCATTCAATACACTTTATTTAATTATTATAAACAACATACCATTTACACAATCAATAAAATAATACAAATATTATTATTTATATAAGCATGGGTATATGTGTGTGCACCCACATATACACAGACATATATAACATACATTCAATTATAACACATATATAATAAATATATATGCATATACTTACAAGGATAAATCTAACTCACATCATTAATCTCAGAAACCTTGAGAGTAATCTTGGTAATATATCCACACAACAATAGTTTGAGGATTTTGAAGGCACGCTCAGACCTGTGTAGCTAGGTGGAGTCAATGCTTGGTACCTGCATCTTGTAACACCAACTGAAATTCATACATATATATATAAATAGACAATGGAAAACAAGGAGGGAGAGTGCAACATTATGTGGACCTCCTGTAGGAGTAAATACAACTGCCTCCCCTCATCCTACACTCACATCAGACAGTGACATCAAAAAAGCATAATTGGATTAGTGTGGTTAGTACCAGAATAATCTTTTTTCCATATTGTATAACAAGAATGCATCATAACATATTCATGTAAATATAAATCATCTATTAACTTTCACAAACCCATTTAACCATCAGGAATGTACTCAAAATGTCCCATGATCAAATCAAGATAAATAAATCATATAATCCTTAATACAAAAAACCATGTCTATTCTTGAGTATAACAAGTAACATCATTAGAGTAAGTAACACATCTAACCTTTTAAGTGATTAGAATTAATTAACCTAAGATAATCTTAAAGATTAATAATGAGCATCTCACATAGATGCATATAAATCTATCAGGTGATCCTTTTAGCATTAAGGTCATATACTATCACTGACACACATGAAGATATAAAGGAACATACTTATGTAAATATTATTATTTCCCAAATTAAAATATGAAGTTATGGTGTGTTCGAAGAGGTTTGGTTTAATCAACCATCTCAAGAAGGGTCATTCTCACATATAGCCCTTCCTAATTTCTAGTGAGCATAACCAGAACTTGTTAGGGTTGGAGGGGCATTACAAAGATAGTTTGGCATATTAGTTGGTGTGCACTGATAGTCCGTGTGTTTCAGCTGAGGTATTCACTAACAAGTTTCAATGATTATTATTTATTGTGTGAAAGATGTCAGAGTTTATGTAGTTTGGATCAAACCTATTTGGATGTGTATCCCTTATATTTTATGTCTCAGTTGTGTGTGTGTAACATGTTGATTATATATATTGGAGCCAAGTGCTTTGGATAAAGTATTGTGTGTTGGCTTGAGTGAGGTGTGTTGTATTATATGAGGTGGTCCTCATTTCATTCCTTACCACCATGGGAATGTCTTGGTGTGACCCATTTTAAATGTGTAACACCCTTGCTAAGAGGCCCAGGAAAACCTCAATAAGCCAATAATTTTATTATATATATATATATATATATATATATATATATATATATATATATATATATATATATATATATATATATATATATATATATATATATATATATATATATATATATATATATATATATATATATATATATATATATAAGAAATGATACTAATATCATGAGGAAATTATGTTTCTAGTGTTTAGCTTTCATGGAATGAAGAATACTATCATGAGAGAATCTATTTAAACTTAATAAGTCTTATTTGCATTCCTAAGTTTCATTAGGCCTCCTAACATCATTACTATGGTAACAACTCAAAACAAGAAAATAATACCAAGTTTCAACATGTAACAAAGGAGTATACTTATTTTCATTATGATCAATAAGTTACACTTAGGATAATAATTCAATATAAATTTTACCCATAATGAGTCGGCATTACAAAATTCTTCTAATCATAAAGGCAATAAAAGTGTCAAAATATGTGACAAGGTTACAACTGTACTCCTCTGAGCCTTTTGTACATGTTTTAGAGAAACACATACCTAGCCAAAATACACAACAAGGGCTAAAAAAAATCAATAATAAACCATAAGAAAGCATGGTACATAAGAGCAATAAAAATATATATAATAAACAATTGAGCATGGTATAGGGAAAATAATAACATTTCATCAATGTAGATGTAATTCAATAATAATTGTTGGCAAGTTGGCTATACTTATGTATATGACTTGATATAGTGTTGTCATTATGGTAAAAAAGTCATATAGCAGTTTGGAGTCAGTGCACTTGATGAGAAGATCAAAAATTAGTTTAGTGTTGAAGACTGGATAGTGTACAGAGTTCCTACAGCTCAAAGCATCAACGCACGTGCATACAATAGAATTATGGTATGCACCCTATAAGTTAAGTTGGTTAGACTATATTCATGCTTAGTCTAAGAGCACATGATCAGATGTGAAAGGATGAGAAAGTTACAGTCAGCTGAAGATGCATAGCCAGTGTGTGCCAGTGAAGAACAGAGCATGAAGCTGACAGTTAGTATTTTGGTTTGTAGTTATAATGTAATGTTGTAAAGGCTATGTGCCCATTGTATATATGTTTCTGACATTTTTATATGTTTAATTGTAAGCACGCTTAGGCCAATTGATTTGGAAGCATTGTTTGTAATAAGTTATAGGGCTGACCTAGTTGTTTATTTTCTATGACCATATAAGTATAAGATGTGCCCATTGTATTTAGTATGGAAGTTGATAGAGAGTTGTAATAAGATAATTAGAAGTGTGCAAAGAAACTAGAAGATGTATTAGAGCTTTGCTAGAGGTTAAAGCATCAGCACATCAAAGGAACTAATCTGACAAGCAGTGTCACAGTGATAGTTCATCTTGCAAATATAGTGTGTATCTGAGGTCAGAAGGTTGTAGCCTTCACCAATTGAGCAATGAGCTCTTGGATAGTGCATCCTCTCCCCTAACAAGGACTATTATAAAAGACTCCTAACAGGGCCTGACCCTTGACAAGGTCTATTGTACTAAAAGCATTGTAAAGCAACTCCTAACAGGGTTAAGGATCTTCTAACAAGGATCACAAAACACTAGTGCAGAATATTAGTGGGTGTCAATTCCCACCAGAGTTTTTACCTATTTGGGTTTCCCTGTAATCATATTGGTGTCATGTGTTGATTTCATGTTTCATGTTTATGTGAATGTTTAATTCAGTAATTAAGCATTTAAGTTCAGTATAAAGATTAAAATTAAAAGTTAAAATACGATGAACACTTATTCACCCCCCCCCCCCTCTTAGTGTTCCCATTCCTAACAATTAGTATTAGAACTCTGGTCCTCAGTATAGAAGTTTAACCACTTGAGGATATCATGGACAAAGCTGAAATGAAACATCTGAAAAGAAATCTTGAAGCTGCTCTTGAAGACCTGGACAAATTAGAAAGAGAAATTGAAGAACTAAAAGAAAAATTTAGTGATGCACAATTTGTTATCAAGAGGCTAAGAAAGGATTTGAAAGAATTCTCTACCAGTGATCTAGAAGCAAAGGTCAAGAAGCTAAATGAAGAAAATGCATTTATGAAAGAACTACTTGAAGAATTTGATGATAAGTTGATCAACAATCAAGAAGTCTACAATGAACAAGTCAAAGAGAACCTTCAACTCAATGAAGAACTAAGGCAAGAAAACTTGGAAATCTTGGAGCTAAGGAATAGCAAAGAAAGCTTGGAGTTTGAATTAAAAGCAGAAAAGAATCATATTGACAAATTACACACCAGTTCTGATTTGATAGAATCTCAGTTGTATGCAAGGAGAGCCAAAGGAGACACTAGTTGTATTGGATACAATGAAGCACAAAATCAGATTGACAACATGCAAGCAACAAAAGACTCACAAAAGGACTCTACTGATGCTGAAAAGAATGAAGATCAAACCAAAGATAATGGTGGACCACCTAAGAATGAGCGCAAGCAAGTAGAATGCACTTGTTTTACATGTAACAAGCATGGACACATTGCAAGGAACTATACAGAGGTAAGACCTTTTAATGGTTATTGTTATTCATGTAATAAATTTGGTCATAGAGCTATTAACTACAAGACTAGTAAGAAGAATAGGATTTAGCATGATCAGAGAAATTAGAATCAGACAAACACAAGAAGTTCTCAGAATGTTACATGTCAGATACATAGCTACAATGGTCACTCAGTGAGACAATTCAGATTGGTGAATCATGTCAATGCACAGGAATATAAGACCTCCAGTCATTTGTCACTCTTGTAACAAGGCTAGACATATCTCAAAGTTCTATAGATCAAGAACGCAAGGTCAAGAAAGTCCTAAAAAGGCCGAAGAATCAGTTTTGGATCCCGAAGGAGAAGTCAAGTTTGTGAAAGCCTCAGAGGATGTGAGCTTGATTTGGATAGAAGGAAAGAAGGAAAAAAGTTGATGGGAATGTATTAGATGCATCCATAGTGGACGCACCCTCTACATCTGGATGAATGGCCCTCAGGGTCATAGGGGGAGCTAATTTATCTCTAGACCCCTACATGGCTAGTATACTCATCCTTAGAGTATGCACCTTTGGACTTAAGCATTTGGAGTATAAAGGTACCTTTGTGCAAGAGCACACATGTTGATTGTGAACAGAACTTGAGTTGGAAATTTTGAAGTGACAGCCTGGTTTATGCGACTTGCATTAATGGTAGAATTCTCACTTTAAGTACACAGAAAGTTGTTTAATTACTCATTGCATTCAAACTCAAAGCAATTGAAGAGAAGAAAGAGCCTTGGAAGTTGTTGTGAAGACTTAGAGATTGATCTATCAGTGATTTGTAGTGCATTCAATCAGTTGCAAAAACCCTAGTTCATTGCGCCAATCTAGAAGTCTTCAGATTATCTCAGAGATTAGTTGGAAAGTGATTAAACAATTAAGTCATGGCCACTCCCATATTTTATGATGTCACTGAGAAGAAGAGATATGTAATCAAGAAACATCCATTTAAGTCAACCTTAGATGATTTAGAGGGAGCTTTCTCTCACACACCTGATGGGCGTCATGCATGTTTAGGATATTAGGGCATATATCTACTGCAAGAAAGAACTAGTAGGGTTGGATATCTTAAGGGTACACATGGATACCATGTTGAAACTAGACAAAACATTCATAGATGAATATTTTAAATGGAATGATCACCCTATTATTGAGTATGATATGACATATGAATTCTATGAGATAGAATGGATAAAGATTTTATTGAGCAGAATTCATGATGATTTGTTTTGGATAGGTGATGTGCTAGTAAGAATCACTAGTGACTTGATATATGAGATGATAGGCCTTTCTAGGATAGGTTCCATCCTTCCTGTGGGCAAGGATGTCAAAAAAATTATTGATCAAACTTGTAAATCAAGGAGTGATAGGCACGAGATGACTATTGAGCCTATTGAACAAGAAGACATCAAATTGATGTCAATGATACTGGGATACAGGTTTCATCACACCAAAAGAGTGAATAGTGTGTCTACGGGCACAATTATAGCAGCCATCAGACTTATGAAGGAAGATAGGGAGTTCAACTTGTGTGAGATCTTGTGCGCACAGTTGATTGATAACATCAAGGCCATCAACCATGATAAGACCAAAATCTTTGGGTTTGGGTCTTTAATCATTTACATGTACCTTCATATAGTTGGGAGAGTATCAGATATGTATTTGGACAAGTCCATACCAACCATGCCACTGATGTCTAACAAAGCATCCATTGAGAGTACATTGAGAGATTATGTAACATTGGAATTGAAGACCTTCAGGGCTAAGATGCAAATGAGGTACATGATTCCAGAGAGCATTATGGAAAAGTACAAGGATACAATTTGTTTTATGGTGGAGATAGACACAATTTGTATGGAAGTTGTTGAGCCAAGAACTAAGTGGATTCATCCACTTAGTTATGAGGTAGAGGAACAAGTCCTTGAAGCATATGCGCAGGTACTACTATCAGCCCCCAAAGATCCTAATGAACCTAGGTGGGGAACATATGAGGAGAAAACCAGAGAAGTGGATGCTAAACTTAACAATGCAGCAACAAAAAGAAAGGTTGCTAAAGTCACATCAAAGGTCTTGAGGATTCATGGTGTGTCTCAAGAAGACCTTGATAAAGCAAGGGATGAAAATATTTCTTTGGAAATTAAGAGCGCATCCACTGTGGAAGCTAAGTCTGATGATCCCAAGATGAAGAAGGTGAAAATTGAAAAAGATGATAGTCAGAAGGGTAAAGAAGATGATACTCCTTCTGCACCCAAGATAACCATTGACCTTACTACTCCTCCTGAGTATAAGGCAATGCCTAAGAGGAAGAAAGAGGTTGGCACTAGTCATCCATCCTCATGAGTCACAAGAAAGAGAAGGAACACTCAAGCACCTCCTGAAGTAAGCTTCAAACCCAGACTTAGTGTGCTAAGTGCCAGAATAGTTGATGAAGGAAGAATTGATCAAGTAGGGAAGTTTTATGATAAGTATAGTGAAATTGATAAGTTAGAGATTCATAGCATTATCATAAAGCACATGATCAAGTTCAAAAGGATAGTTTTGGAACTAAAAACAATGATTCTTGACAATGTATGGAATATCCTTGAATTCCAAAAGAGACAGGCTATTGAGAAAGATCTGTGGATAAGGGGAAAAGATTCTTGATGATACCCTTCCTCAACTGAGTATCATCAAGAATATTGCTTTAAAAGTTCTACTGTACTAAAAGCATTGTAAAGCAACTCCTAACAGAGTTAAGGATCTTCTAACAAGGATCACAAAACACTAGTGTAGAATATTAGTGGGTGTCAATTCCCACCAGGGTTTTTACCTATTTGGGTTTCCCTATAATCATATTGGTGTCATGTGTTGATTTCATGTTTCATGTTTATATGAATGTTTAATTTATTACTTAAGCATTTAAGTTCAATATAAAGATTAAAGTGAAAAGTTAAAATATAGTGAACACTGATTCATGCCCCCCCCCCCCTCTCAGTGTTCCCATTCCTAACAATAACAACAACAAGATATACTTCTTCAACTAAGCCACATAACTACCAATCGGGACTAGATACTAGTACTCACAAGGGAAGAGTGTCATCACATAGTTCTATCCTTGGGTTACCTAGGCCTGTCCACTCAGGGCCCCGACCCCCAAGGAGGAAGTCATGTGAGACCTAAGAATCCTCTTGTGAAGATGAAGATGCTCAATCATTCCTTAAACTGAAGGTGTCATCTCTCGATCCCTTCCTTAGCCTAAATGAGCACTCAAGGCAAGGTGAGGCACATTTTATCTTAATTAGTGTTTTCCCTAGTTTATTTGTTAAATTTTCACTTGATAAGAAACTTTCCATAAGTCACCCTTGTCTAGCCACTTGTGGGCTCCAGCCCCTATCAAAGCTACTCTCCCTTAGTGTCCCTAAATGTCCATCCTAAGTACAGATATACACAATGAATCACAAGACCATAGTATTCTTCCAGTGACAAAACTCCATGACCAACCATGCGTACACATGTTTCGACTAATAAGGAACACCATAAGAATTCGAATCGAAATTTCACATAATGTTAATTTGATGAAAGTAAACATCTTTCTACAAACATGTAAATATCATTTTCTCATCTCTTTTCTAATTGGAAGAAGGAAATAATGATAAGAAAGTGCTATGTTAATAGTTATTGAAATAAGACAACTTTATTAGCCAAATACTGGAACACTAGTCAACAAAAAATTTCATCCATCACATCATTTAACACAAAGAATCATATAATTAAGCCCTTAGTTAAGGCACTATATTTTTTTCTATTAATACACGAATCTAAGTTTATCTATGTTAGGTAATTTAAAACTACCACAAAAGTTAACTAACAGAGGAGAACGATATGTTTCTTTTTTTTTACAGATTAGTTATCACTCTATGTTCAATCTTGATCTAGGTTTTCTCTACAAACCAGTAGCACTAATGTCAAATGATATGAATGAGATAAAACATTTTTACATCATTTCTAATTGTAGACACCTAAAAATCTTTTAGAAAATAAAAGTATTTTTATTTTTCTGAAAACCTCTGATGACATCATCATTTACTAATTAATTAATTATTTAATTAATTAATATAATGTTATGCCATTAAATCACTGTATTTTAATTAAACATATTTAATTAAAGAATCTTTCCCCAAAGCATTTAAATCAAATTTAAATGATTTTCCTCTCTTTATTGAATCAATATTTGATAAATGATGTAATAATCCCTAAATAATTTCATATTTATTTAAAAACTCAAAACCCTAGAACCTTCTATCCTTTCCTAACCCCTTCCAATCTTTCCTAAACCCATTTGGGAGATGTTTCCTACATTTCCTAAGCTAATCCAAGTCTCATTGACTTTTGGTCAAACCCATCCATTTATGAGTCTTACAGACTCATAAATAACCTCTTACACACTCTTTAAGGCTTCTTACAGCCTCATAAAGAGGCCCATGTCTCTTCTTCCACACATGTTCCCCTTGCACACTTCCCTAGTGTTTCTCACACATGTGTGAGCAACCATAACCCAAGGTAAACCTTACCATACCCCTAACTCTACCCCAAACCTTACCCTAAACTCTAACTCATCCTCCTAACCCAATCCCTTCCCAAATCCTATAAATACCCTCACTTGCTAAGAGAAAAACACCAATTGACATCATTTATATTAATTAGTGTTATAATGCTATAATAGTTCTAGATCTTAACATTTCTTCATTATATGCTAGATTAGTTCATTTTCCATGCTTTCTAACACATCATAGCTTAGAACTAATGGATTGAACTAGTTTCTTTCAAGATTTTCTTAATAATTTTTGCATCATAATACATCTCATTTGGTCTAAAAACAATCATAGATTACTCATAAATAGCTTAAATTGCATTCTTGAGCTTTTAGGATCCTTAAGGCCTTAGGGGAAAAATAGGTGTTCTATACCCAGTTTTGTGCCACTATGGGGTTATTATGGTCCCTAACCTATCCTAATATCTCCTAATAATAATTAGGGATATGCTCCAAGTGATTTGAGAGCACACTCACATCCCTAAAGCGAGAACAAATCAAACGGTGACAGGGTGCTCCCATTTCAGTTCTATCTGAGTGTCTTTGCATTGGTTTTTCTATTTAAGCTTAGGAATATGTTGTTAGACTCATTTTCACTAATTTTTTAATGTCTAGGCCTGTTCTAAACATCTTAACCTTGCACTGATCACATTTTGGCACACCCGGTGGGACCCTACATGCCTTCTAGACTGCATTTTTTAGGGTTTTCCAAGCAAAAATCTCATGTTTTCAAAAAATCATCCTATTGTAGGTGAATAATTGTATGATTAAACTCCCTAGGATAATTTCCCATATGAGCAAGGACCTTGACTTGTACTAGGACCACCCATCACTCATATGGGAACTTTCTAGGCCTTTCTAGCTTATTTTTGGCCCACTGGCCCTATTTGCTCATATTGTAAAGCATCCTTACTTGTACTAGGCCTGCCCAAAACTCGTATGAGTAAAGAAATTAGAATACCTTGCCATTTTTACTCATATGGGAAATAGGGGGTCTTGTAAGGCCTTAGGCCAAGGAAAAGTTGGATTTTTGGGGTTTCTAAGGCCCTTTTGACTCTGTTTTTCAAGTTTCTAACAATTTCTTTTGTAGGTGCATTTGGAAGGCATAAAAATTACTAAAAAACTAAAGCCTTAAGGCTCATCAAATTTTTTTTCTAATTAGGAACTTCAAAGATTTCATTTGGTTGCTTAAAATGAACACTAAACACGCTCTTGAGTGCCTTAAAATCAATGAATCTACAAATATTTCCTATTTATTCCTAATCAGTCCTAATCAACTTAAAACCTTCCTAATTAGTCCTAAAAGAAATTAAAATCATTCCTAAACTCTTTCAGTTTTCTAAAATGAACTTCAACCATGCAAATCTAGGGCTTTTTAGAATGCATTCATACAAAGTAGGAACATTCCATGTTTTGGGAACATAAAAAGAACCTAACATCTGCATTGCAAATCTAAGTGGTTCCTAATCAACTCAAAAGCATCCTAGATGATCCTAAGTCCAAAATCAATACATCAATCCAAGATAAAAATGAACTTCATTTGTTAAAAATTTAAAAGTTCTTTCAAAGTTCTATTCAATCTAGGAACAAATCTACAAAATATTTCCTAAAAGGTTCCTAAGAAATCCAAAATCATTCCTAAATGTTCCTAAATCATCCTACATGCTTTGTGCTTAGTTAAAAAAAACTTCATTCCACAAATATCTTGAATGATTTCAAAGTTTTATGCATCAAACTATCTAAAAACATCTCTTTTTTTGGGCATAAAAACTGAATTCTAGAGCACAAAATCTTGAATGCCTTTAAAAGAAATCAAAATTCAAATCAAAAGACTCATGTTTCTTTGAATCAAAAATAAAAAATCTTGAATGTCTTAGATTACAAGAAAAGCATTTCTTTTCCAAAAGCTCAAAAATTAGGATCCTAAAAGCAACACTCAATCTTGAATGCAAAGGTAAATTTCTTGCAAAAATATTTCAAAGGAGTTTTTCAAAAAAGTGAACAAGTCAAAAGTTACACACATGTGCTTGCAATCAGTTATTTCAAATACACATAAATCAAATTTGCAATAAATCAGTTATTGCAAAGTTTCCCATTTTTTGGCAAAATCTTTTAAAATAAGTGACGTAAAATTGAAATTGAACTTGGACTAGTTCATTCATTTTACTTCTAGAGAGGCCTATCCAGAGAGAAAAGAACTTCCTCTTTGGAGAATGACCTCAAATCGGTACCTTCCCCAGCCGGTATAGAAACAAAGCATTGAGAAAACTATCTCTTGCATCCCCTCAAGCTCAGGTGATGCATGTTGATGGTAGCCTGAGGTAGGTGAATATCCCTACTATTTTGACATGGTCAACTAGGCTCTTAAGTGAGTCACACACATACAAATCAATTGGGAGAACTCCATGGAACAACTACAAACCTATTAATCAGAAGCTACTCAATCTAAATTTGAAGGTATCACAATCTTTGTGCAAGGATCGATCCATGTGGTTTCCCAGATCACCTTAAGACACTCACTATATGTATCCCTCTTTTGGGGTATCAAGTTGTGGGAAAAGATTCTAATACCAACCTTGTCTTTAGGTAGTTCTACCTGAAGTGATTGCAAAGTCCAAAGCTCAGTAAAAACACTTATTGAAATATACACCTTTCAAAGCTTTATCAAGGTTCAGTGGTCTAAATCATTACTTATATCCCTCAAGGTTTCCTTGTCTCTTGTTGGGATTATTTTCAAAGTATCTATTGTCAAGCTTTTCCTTTTCCATTGAGACATCAAAAAATTAGATATCTAAAAGCTTCAATCCAATTGCCAAAAATCTCCCCAAGCTATGTCCAATTTGATCAAACACAAAAAGGCTAAACTTCCCAGTTCCCTAGTCTATCAAGAGAAGAAAATTACAGAGAGAAATCTAAAAGATCACCACCATTCCCTTAAAAGTCCAAGCAGAAGAGAAGAATCAAGAGAGACTGGAAAATATTGAGTATAATTCCATAGTTAAGCATTTTTCTTACCGATTCCAAGTTAACCATCACTATGTTAATCTAGAGAGAGAAGACTAGCTAAGCCCATCGTGTATCCGTCTTTCCTTCAGAAACCTACAATCCTATCTCCACATTCCTTCATCATAAACTCAACCCAGTTTTTGTACACACTAGAATGTGCACTTCTCTAAGCCATTGCTTCCAAGAGAATCCATGAATGGGAAACCTTGGGAAGGTGACCTAGAGCTCCCTAGGCATGGAGTGCAAGGGTTTCAAGAATTCTCTCAGCTAGACCTATTAAGCCAATAACCTTGTTAGTAAACCATGCAATGGGAGATTCAATGAGACAAGGGCAAGAATGCCAATATCCTCAAGAACCCAAATGGAGATGCAATGCAAGCTATGCTAAGAATGGAAATGCAAGCTAAGCTAAGAAAGGAAAGATAGAAGTATTACAAATCCTTGCTAATTAAGCTATGTGAACTAAACTAGAGCATGAAAGGAAACTAAGCTAAGAAAGCATAAATATGAAGCTAAGCTAAGAATGAAAGAAATGAGGGCTAAATGCAATAAGATCTCAAAATGCTCCAAAGTCTTCAAAAGCTCCAAAGTCTCCAAGAAATCCTGCAGCATAAGATTAGCATAAAAAGTTGGATCCTAGAATGAGAAGAGAGCTCTTCTTTTAAAGGAATTGAAAAGGAATGGACCATGGAGATTAAGAGGAAGAAGATTTAATCAAGGGTGGAGCTTGAAAGAGGAGACATCCATGTGCACAAGTTTCCTCCAATGAGAAATAAGTGTTGACTTTTGTTCCCTATGTGAGACAAAAAGACCTTTTCTTATTTTTATAAAATAAGAATACTGCTTTATTTGTGCAACTTAGGATAAGAGGAAAAGGTGGGGGTTTTTTATTTAATTAAAAGGGGAGGGAATTCCTTTTAAATAAATAAAGACTTTAGGATAAAATGGTTAGCCCATAGAACTAGGATTTGATCAAGAATAAGAAATTGATGATTTTAGCAAATAATGCTAGCAAGGGGCTAATAGTCTAGATGACCATTTTTGGGTGATTACATTTTCCCCTCTTTGACTAATGTGTGATCGATCTAGGAACACATTATGTCACAGAATAGATCATCCAAGAAGGCAATAGATAGAGATCTGACTCCAAAGAATGAAGCACAAAGAGAGAGAAAATCCTGCATGGTCAGCCTGGTAGCGACAGTACTGAACACTTAGGAAAGAGATGGACAATATCAGAACTCGAGACAAGAACTAACATGTCAAGCACAAAGATAGATCGATCAGAGAAAATGGAATTGTTAAGCATATGCTTTGGATAATAACCAATAGGATATGATGTGTCTTCCCCCTCGAGATCGAAAGTGAAATCAGGTAGAGGGAAGGCAGAAGCAAGAGCAACATGATCAAATCACTAGAAATCATAATCGAAGATGAAAGATGATAGAATAACCATCAAGCAGTGAAGATATGCCCCATTCAAGACCTCAGAGAGAGATGAATGAAATGAATGAAAGACTAGAAGGGTGAGAGAGATGGAGATGAAGAATGAAAGGATTCCCCAGCAAAGATCGAAGGATCAGGCCTCAGAAGGTCAACCAACTACGTGGAAGGAGGAGAAATATGATTTGGATGGTCAAGGTGAACTCAAAATTGGGTTTCAATCCTGAAATGAATAGAAAATGATGTGATATGAAAGATAAGAAGCAAAAGACCTAATCGGGAAGAAGTGAAAGGTGAGCGTAGTTTGACTAATAAGTCCATGAAAGATGAAAGGAGAGCTCTCTCCATATGCAAGATGCAAAACTAACTAATATGAACTTAAGAATGCAAGCTACTATAAAAAGTGGTTTACTTGCAAGGTCACAAAGCTTTTATGACTATGTGAATCTGAATATGATCTATATCAGATAGATATGTGGGAATCCCACCTAAGCACCAAAGACATATAAGTCAAGATAACTAGTGTAGTGAGATTTCCTAAATTTGATATGGCAAGATTATACTCGCATCGAGACACAAGGAAAGTCAAGATGGCTATAAGTGTGCACTTGCAAAAAACAATCAAGGATAATACCTTGTAGATCCTAGTATCAAGTGGAACAAGCATAGATGCTAATGATAGTGAGGACCAAAAAAATATACCCACAAGAAGAAAAAGCAATAAAACATGTCCTCATGCCCCCAATCTTCTAGCTTGGCATCATTGAAAACTATTAGGGAGAGAACACTCATCAAAGAAATTACCATAGATAGCACACAAAGAAATAAGAAAATTTTAGCAAGTCAAGTGTGTAAGTGCATGTGTGTAGGTCATAGAGTCAAACTTTGATTATCACATCTACCAATGAGAAAATATCATAACATGCTAGACTATGAGTAAGATATCTGATAAGTGTTGAGAAACACTTGATGCTAGGGTAGTGTTGAAAAACACAGTTGGGGTGGTGTTGAAAAAACACCATTGGAACCAAGTGGCCTAAGAAACCCAGATGCACAAAAAGACCCAATATACGCTAGAACAATATATGCCTCCCAAGACTAAGACAAGAGTCAATTCTAGGCAACATATGCCTGTTTCCAAGTTTTCACCAAGGCACTTTTCTATTTTTTTTGAATTTTTGAATTTTTTGATTTTTTTGGTAAGACATCAAAGCGCCTATTGCTAGGTTTTCACTAGGATGCTCATTTTTTCAATACTTTTTATGTTTCTTAGGATTTTTTCAACATCATAGATGAATTTTTTTGGATTTTTTAGGATCAATAAAAATATTTACAAAGAGCTCAAGAACCTTAGGTATAGAAATTTTTCAAATGTAGAATATTGATAGGCTCGGTAAGCTCTTCTCCCTTAGGTGTAGATAACTGATAGGCTCCAGACCCAAATGCTACTGTGATAATATAAGTTCCTAACCAATTTGGCTCAAACTTTCCTTTCTGCTCCCGATTCTGCTAATTTTTAGGATTTTCTCTGAGAACTAGCTCACCCACTTGGAACTCTCTAGGATGAACTTTCTTATTGTAAGCAGTAGACATTCTCTTATGATAAGTGTGCATGTGATCAAAGGTAGCCTTGTGGCATTCTTCCAAAGTAGTGAGCTCATGCACTCTCATGGCCCTCTGGTCTTCATCAGTAATCAAACCATGGAGAGAAACTCTCAGTGAAGGTATTTAAACCTCTAGTGGTAAGACAGCCTCAAAACCATAAACCAAGGAAAAAGGTGTTGCACCTATAGGAGTGCGGATAGAAGTTTTGTAAGCCCATAGTGGAGGATTGATCTGCAGATGCCAATCCTTGCCTGATTTGTGCACTGTTCTGTGGAGAATTTTCAGCAATGTTTTGTTTGAGGCCTCAACTTGGCCGTTCCCTTGAGGGTAGTAAATAGAAGACCAATGTTGTTTGATTTTGAATTTTTTGCACAAATGCTTCAGGTCTTTGTTTTTAAACTGGCCACCATTATCTGTGACTATGGAAGAAGGAATACCATAGCAGAAAATGAGGTGATTCAAAATAAATAGGGCAACATGTTTTCCTATAGCTACAGATAGTAGGACAACTTCAACCCATTTAGTGAAATATTCAATAGCTATAATGATGAATTTATGTCCACTCAAAGAACTAGGATAAATTTTACCTACCAAGTCAAAGGCCCATTGCTATAATGGCCAGTAGGTAACAGAGGGAATGAGCTCGTGTCTAGGAGCATGAATGAGATTCCCATGTAGTTGAAATTTCTTACATGACTTGGCATATTGAACAACATCAGTTTGCACAGTAGGCCAATACTAACTAGCCCTAAGCAATTTCTGAGCTAGCGCAAGACCATTAGAGTGTGACCCACATATGTCATCATGGACTTTAGCTAGCACCTTTTCTAACTCCTCTATTTCTAGACACCTAAGGAGAGTTCTTTCTAGACCCTTCCTATACAAGTCACCAGAGATGAGGGTAAAGTGTGAGGCATTGTGGATGAGCTGGCGCTTCTCATTGCAAGTTAGATTTTCAGGGATAACTTGATCTCAAAGATAGGAAAAGATGGTGGCATAGTGGGATGAGTTAGGACTGACCACAGTGTAAATGACATAGTCATTAGGGGAATTGTAGGCAAGGTAGCATAATTCTTCTACCAAGAACTTAAAGCATGATTCGTGCTCTTCCAGTTGTAGAATGGATGCCAAAGTAGCCATGGCATCAGAAGCCTTGTTCTCAACTCTAGGAATCTGTTGAAATGTAATAGATGTGAAATAATTCCTAAGTGAGTCTATCATCCTCTTGTAGTGAATCAATTTGTCATCTTTTGTTTGGTAATCATCATTTACTTGGTTTATGAAAAGCTGAGAAACTCCAAAGATATGTAACTCAGTAATCCTCCATTTGAGGGCAAGCTTAACACCATTAAGAAGGGATTCATATTCAGTGATGTTATTGGTGCATGGAAAGAGAAGTTTATAAGATTTAGGAATGGTATATCCATGAGGGGTAACAAACAAGATTCCAGCACCAGCCCCATTCTGTGTATAAGAACCATCAAAGAACATTTTCCATGCAGACCCTATGATATGCATGATTGAAGCATCTGGGAAGTCTATCTAAAGAGGAGCATTATCAGTTATGGGGAACTCAGCCAATTGATCCACAATTGCTTGCCCTTGAATATCTTTCCTTTCGACATACTAAATGTCAAATTCTGAGAGAATCAACATCCATTTAGCAAGCCATCCAGTAAGTGCAGCTTTACTCAGAAGATACTTTAAAGGATCAATTTTGGCAACCAGCTACGTAGTATGCGCAAGCATGTAATGTCTGAGTTTTTTAGATGTAAACACCACTACTAAACAAGCCTTTTCAATGCTAGTGTAGTTGAGTTCATAAGCAACCAGAGTGTGATTGATATAGTAAATAGCTCATTCTTTGCCCATATCATCATGTTGTGCAAGGAGAGCTCCTAAGGAATTTGTCGTAGTAGAAATGTACAGTATCAAAGGTTTCCCTTGGATAGATGGCATAAGAATAGGAGGTCATGCTAGGTAATCCTTGATCTGGTCTAGGTTTTGTTGACACTCCTTATTCCATATACAAGTAGATCCTTTATGAAAATTCATATTGAAGGGTTGAGCTCTATTAGCTAACTAAGAAATGAACCACTGAATAGATTGGAGATGGCCCTAGAGACCCCTTAATTGTTTGATGTTATGAGGAGGTGGCATCTCCATGATAGCTTGCACCTTTTCTGGATCTACTTCTATCCCTTTTGCTGATATGATGCACCCTAGTAGTTTCCCAGAAGTGACACCAAAAGCACATTTTTTAGGAGTTAATCTGAATTGGAATCATTCCATGTGGTCCAATATTAAACTCAAATCGGATAGATGTGTGCTCCTTTGTTGAGATTTAGCAAGTGTGTCATCAACATAGTCTTCCATGTTCTTATGCATCATATCATGGAAGATAGTGGTCATAGCCCTTTGATAGGTTGCACCAACATTCTTAAGGCTGAAGGGTATGACATTCCAACAAAAGGTACCCCATGTGCAGGTGAATGATATCTTCTCTTGGTCTTCAGGGGCAATTCTAATCTGATTGTATCCGGAGAAGCCATCTATAAGGGAGTACATTTCATAGTTCGCCATCATGTCCACTATCATGTCAATGTTTGGAAGTGGAAAATCATCCTTAGGGAATGCTTTATTTAGGTCCCTAAAATTAGTGCATACGCAAATGGACTTGGCATGTTGAAATAGGGACAATGTTAGAAATCCACTCAGTGTAGTCGATAGCTCTGATGAAGTTGGATTTTAGAAGTTTCTCAAGTTTAGCTTTAACTAGTAATGCCACATGGGGATGCATTTTTCTGAGCTTCTACTTGATAGGTTTTACCCTTGGAGCAATGGAAAGATGGTGCATGATAAGCTCAGTGTCTAAACCAGGCATGTTAGAATATGTCCATGCAAAGTTGATCTTTTTCTCTTGAACAAATGTGGCAAATTGTTCTTTCTCCTTTGCTAAAAGGGACTGAGCCACATGTATGATTTTAGGAGATTCTTTCATCCCTAAGTTGACGGGCTGCGTAGGCTCTATGAGAACTAAAGACCTTTCTTGAAAATAACTGGGTAGACTACCAAGTACCTCATCCTTGGGCACCTTGGAGAGGTTTTCACCCTTAGATACATCTTTATTTTTACTATTTTGAGGTTTGGATACTGTCACAATGTGGTTTTCACCATTCAACCATTGCTTTTTTATTTTGATTTTATGACTGAGGTACTTGATATCTGATTCAATCATGTTTGTTGCTGGTTCACTGGTGGAAGAGGTAATAGGATCAATGGCATTGAGGTAGCAGGCAATCTCATAGTCATTTTGGAAAGAAGGCAATGTGGGTTGTTGATCCTGGGCTGACCAATCTATGAGATCTGAGTCGATGAGAGGAAGCAAAGTGACAAGTTCAAGGGCATTTATGTGATATGTGTCATCTCTGGTGATGAGAGAGGTTGAGCCTATAGAGTAGGCTCTAAAAGTGTGAAGATCTAGATTTTACATAGAAGGACCAGCGTGGTCCACTAAAGCAATATGTGGATTAAACTCGTCAGACCCTATGTGAGACTCATCAACTATGTTGGCTTGGGTACTATAAGTATAAACCACATCAACTTCCATATCCATCATGGAAGATCCCTCTGAGAGAGTATCCCATTCATACTCATTTGAATCCATTGTTGAGCTTCTACTGGGATGTTTTCACCAAGAAGGCTTAGGATTCTAAGAAGTAGAGCCACCTAAGTCATTATGTGTGAGATCTCCTTTGTCAACCAATCGCAAGATATTTCTATGTTGTCTACTTCTAGGTGGAGAGGCTTTAGCTATGTCCTCATTAGGTATGTGTTCTTCTCCCCAAAGGAGTGAAGTAGAAGGGAGACTGTCTACTAGTTGATTCATAGTGTGCAGTGGTGACTCATCTATATCTATGTCTGAATCACTGATCATGGGAGCATTTCTGGAACAGTCAGGGAGGTCATCATTGGCACCATATCCTAGACCTATGGTATCTTTAGAGAGTCAGCCATTGTATGACTCAAAGGCTCAATTAGGGCATGTCCATTATCATTTATAGGTTTGTGACCTTGATAGCCCATTTGCTACAAAAATTTATAGCCTTTACCATAGCGCTTAGGGGAGATAGGAGTAGCAATTATCATACTGCTCTCTTCATCTCTATAGATCCACTCCCTAACAACTTGTTCTTCTTTTTCTTCCTCTAGGGGTATGGATGAATGAACAAAGGTATCAAATACTATCATAGCAGAAGCGAAAGGCTTCATCTTGTTAGAGGGTATCCCATATGATGTAGGAGTAGGCATAGTGGTAGTGGAATCTAGTGTGTATTCACCCATACCAATGCTCATCATCTTTAATTTTTTCTTAGTAGCAATCAAGGATGCATTAGGATCATGAGAAGGTTTGTTGTGAGGAACAAACATCTTAGCAGTAGTTAGAGTATTGATAGCTATAGCATTATCCCTAGGAATCACTGTAATACCCCAAAAATGGGCTATAAGTTCATTAATCTTCTATATCAACAATTCAAATGAAATCGACATCAAAGTCCTAATCTAAGGCACATCTAAACATCATCGAATCATAATTGATTGTCTTAAATTCTGCATCAGGGAATATTCCTAGCAATATTCCTAATTATCTTAATTATCTTTAATTTAATGATTATTTGGCAATAAATCACATTTATCCTAAGTTTGATTAATTGAATATTTTCATATTTAATTAATTAGATTTAATATCTTGCCACTTAATTGTGTAATTAAATTTAATTCTATCTATTATATTGTATTATTTAATTTTGACAATAAATCCAATATCCTATGAATAATTGATTAAATTTTTATTTAATTAATTAAAGCAAGTTGTCATTATTTAATAATATAGTTTTTAATAAAAGTTTGATTAAATAATTGATTAACCCATAGATCAATTATTTATTTTCAAAAATCAATTAAGTTGAGCATAAATCACTTTATTTATTAAATTAATTCATAAATAAAACATGCACAATCATAAAAGCAGACAACTATCAATTATCAATTAAAGCTAAACTCTATTTTGAGTTAAAACTTAGCTTTTGCATGTTTTTGTGAATTAAATTATCTTTATTATCAGATAACTCAAAAATCCAGCTGAGTTAATCCGAGTGATTTATGGCTTTCTTCCATGCACCTCCAAAGCCTTGGATTTCTATAAAATCAAGGCTCAACTTTTCATAATTCATCCATGAATTTGCATTCTCAAGCTATCGAATTGGAGTCTGAAGAATCATCTTTGCGAATCCAAGCTATTGTGAGATCTTTCTAGTTTTGAGCATTGCATATCATTTAGCATAGATTCATATCATTGTTAGATCAATTTCCATATTAGCATAGATTCATATCAATTTTTTATTATTATTGCATAGAAAATACCAAAAATGTAGATTAATTGCATTCATATTTCATATCAGTTTTGCATTCAAATCCTTCATTTAGGTGTCATCTAGGTCACTGATCTCGATAACAATCTGAGAACATCAATCTCACACCTACTAGAAGGCAGTAAATCGCTTTGTTAAATTAGATTTCAATTTTGCACAATTTTGATTTTTGCTAACCTCTAATGTTTTACTGAAGTGTTGTGTCTACAGATCAGGTACAATTTTCACACACATAATCACAACTTCAGTGCCATTGTATGGGAATTTGACACACTAATGGTAGGTGGAAGGGACAACTTGCATGTCATGGATCCAAGGATGACCCAAAAGAATGTTATATATGAGTGGGATGTCCAACACTTGGAACACAATATCTTTCATGATAGGGCCCACTCGAATAGGTAGCACAACAAGACCCTTGGAAGATATTTCCACTTCATCATATGCTTTTATAGTAATCTTCCGCTTAGGATCTACATCAAATTCTGACAAACCCAACTGTTGCACCACATGGAAAGAAACAATATTTAACCCCACACCATTGTCTATTAGGACTCGGCAGACTCGAGTATGGTAGACTTGGACTTCAATGTGTAAAGCAAGATTATGATGGTGGCTAAGAGATGTGTCATCCTCTATAGAAAAGGATAGGTAGTGGGGAGATGAGATATGGTTGACCATAGCCTAGAAATGATTTGGATCAATGTCATTGGGGATGTTTTCTATACGCAAAGCTTTCTCAAGGATCTTGTTGTACAAAGGGGATAACTCAAGCAACTCAAAAATGGATATTTGGGTGGGTGTCCATTGCAACTGGTGCACAAGGTCATAGCTAGACAAGACTAAAGGAGCCACTTGTTTGGAAGAAGAGGCTTACTTGGGATCATGCATGTTTTTAGGAAAATTTTGGCTTGCCCCCTAGTAACAGCATTTAGTCTCTCACTTCAAGAAGATGAACCATTTAGTGTTTGCAAGACCAACTTTGGCATACCATGATTGGCATTATTATCATCTTGAGATCTCATCATAAGAACACTCTCAATAGGCTCTATCATGTTGACCACAAGTGAATCAGTATTATATGTATATTTGATCTTTGCATCATGATTCTTCTTATTTTCTTGAGAGGATTCCCCCTTTTCTTACTCAGTTAGAGGGGTCTTGAAAGCCTTGTGATCAAAATTTTTAACTAAGCCATCTGTGAGAATGGTGCCTCCATCAATGAGATCTTGGATAACATCTTTAAGCTTAAAACAATTGTCTATTTTGTGTCCCTTATTTCTGTGATAGTGGTAGAAATGATCTTCTCTCCACCAATCAAGCTTAACTGGTAGATCATAGGGATGATAATTGTTAGGAAGTGTAAGATACTTTTTGGGAACCAAAGTCTTAAGAATCACATCGTATGGTTTAGCCAACTTGGTGTAAACCCGTTGGTGGTATTGCTTCTTTGGCTTGTCTGCATACTAAGGCTTAGGAGCACTATGAGCATTGGAAGCCTCTTGTTGTTTTGCTATGTAGATAGCATTAGAAAGGTTGAAAGCAGGCTCTTTAGCTTTTGGGACATCTACAACCCCATCATTAACAACATACTTGTTTCTATTCCAAGGTTTTCTCTTGTCCTTGCCATTGCCTCTAGTATCTTTATTAATAACAATATCCCCCTTTCTTATGGCCACATCCTTAATCTAATATGCACTTTCAACCATGTCATTGAAAGAGGAGAACAATTTTTTCCTTAGATCATAATATAGCTCAGGCACAAGAGTGTTGATGAAAATGTCAATATTTTCCCTTTTGGGTAGCTGATGAGGATATCGAGAATACAATGACCTCCAATGTTGTAAGTGGCAAATGGCTCACCTTGATTTTGCCTTAGAGAATTGAAATCTATCATGGTGATAGGCTATTGGATGTTGTATGAATAATTTTGGGTGAAGCACCTAGCCAACTCATCAAAAGTCTTAAGAGGTGGTGTCAATTTCACAAACCATTCCAAAGCTTGTCCTCTTAAACTTTGTTGGAACAGTCATAGTAGAAAGTTGTCTTCATGAAGGAAGTCCATGCTAAGAGTGTAAAAGTGATGCACATGGTCATGGGGGTCACCATTTTTATCATACTTGTCATATTTGGGAACCTCAATATCCTTAGGAAATGGGGCCATGTATAAACTCCTATCAAAAGGAAGAGCACAAATAGATTCTATGAAAGAGACCTTTGGAGGCTCCCTTTCTATTGCCATTTGGGCAAGATGTTGATTTGTCTATTATAATTCCTCTCAAAGGATTTCCAATTTTTTTGACACTCTTTCTTGGACAATTTTTCAGACATCATAACCAGGAGGAAGCTTGTATCCTCTAGAAGTCATGAATTGAAAATATTGGTCTCCATTACACTCTAAAAGCTTATGCATCATTCATTGGGAGACCTCATCTTGTTCAAATCTCATAAGTTCCTCACTATAAATTTCATTGGTGGCCTCTTCCTCATGATGAGAGGGGGGGGGGGGTCTAGTAGGTGAAGAAGGTACAACAAAAGTCCTTCTTGGAGGAGACCTAGGTGGTGTGTTGTTTCCATAGTTTCCATTAGTACCAAAAAGTGGTCTATGCTCATAGCCACTAATCTCGAGTTTCTTGTGAGACATTCCTCTCATAGCCATGCATTTGGTAGCATCCATTTTGTCTAAACAAGCTTGGTTGTCATTATGCTCAAAGTGTTCTTGCAAACGATGAAACTTTTCTTGTTTAGTGAGAGTGAGTGAGACACTGTCTGTGTTTCTAGAGGTCTTGAATGTAGAAAAGAGGAAGCCTCCTTTGTACCATGGGGTGACCTTAGAATCCTCAGATTGGTTAGGACTAGAACTGTCATTTCTATTTGGCACTTGTGAGCATCTGGTTGGAGAAGGTAACTATGTATAATTGAATGGAGGGTGACTCTCCTGCTCAAATTGAGACTGAGTTGTAACTGGCATGAAAAGAATTGTTGGTTGACTAATAGAATGAGACAAAGTTTTTCAGATATTGAGATAAGAAAAGCTAATGAAGATCACTTGTCAAGATAGAACAATAGAGATGGCTCATCAAAATTTCTTAAGAACTTACAACAATCAATTGACTCAAGCCAAGACATGAGCAAGAAGCTCGATTAGCAAGTAGTTATAGAGGTAACCGTGGTATGACAAGTGATCAAGAGTAGCATTTGCTAGGCTCAAACCCAATAGTTTTAGCTCATTTTTTTCAGTCTAGAACAAACCTAAGCATGCAGATAGCAAACCAGCTTCAGGTAAGAACATGAAAAGACACTCTATGATAGGTTAAAATTCAAGTTTAGTAGCTTCAAATTGCAACAATAGAAGGACAAAAGAATAACTCAGGACTCTTGAATGAGTGGGTGTAATGATGTTTCAGTATCATATGACTCTTGACCAGTGAATGTGAGAAACTTGGTTTTGAAAACAATCTGGTCAATGTTGTAAGTTGAAAGGTACAATTTCTTGGTTTCAAGCATAGTAATATCAGAAAATAGACAAGTTTTCAAATTGTAGGTGATCAAACATGTCATAAAACACTTGCACAAGAGCAAAAGCAACCGTGCCAAGACAAGCAATTGTGATATCAAAATGAAAAATTCTATGAGCACTACTGTGATGTTTTATGTTTGAGAACGTTTACACGAGTAGATCACAACAAGAACACTTCAAGCACTTACTACCTAGAAGGATTAAGGATCAATACTTAACAACTTGGCCCACACTTGATGTCCCATCACCTCACACAAAGTGGTTACCCACAATAGATGTTGGCTTTGTCATGGAAGTGCCAATGGCACAACCAAAGGAACACAGATGGTGAGTAGTCTTGGGGTGATCTGGGTTAGTGCACTAGGATTAATCCTTGCACCAAGATGTTAAGTGGCAAAATGGGGTAGCTTCTATCTATGGTTCTTAGTAAGGGCTTCCATTCGTAATACTCCTCTTGCTCCCCAAAGGGACTACTTACAAGGGTGAAAATCATACTCTCCTACCACCAAAAGATTCCTACAAAAAGATATTAAGTGCCTAATAAATGAAACAACTAGTATATGCTGCACTTAACATGGAAAGTAATTAAACAAGCACTTGATTGGTTTTTATGCTTTGGGCAGCCCTGCAAAAAACCATTAGTAGCCATTGCGCATTTGGAGCTTTGACATGCATTCTTTTGGCAAAATATTCAATCAATGAGAGCACCTACAAGAACAACTTGTTAGTTCCACAATAGTTAGCACATCAAAACCAATATAATCTGCAAGTAAACCACTATCTAACTACAGCAAATCAGAAATTCGAAAGTATAAAACCTGAAAATAGCAAGTAGAAAATAGCAACTTTGGAATTCTGGTTGTCTGTCTATCATAGAATTTCATGTGAGATAGTACTAAGGGCCATGTGTGAAAGTACCAAACCACATGAAAGAAAGAACAAGCCTACGTGAGAATGTACGATAGCTCATGCGAGGAAGTACATAGGCTCGCGTGAGAAAATACATAGGCCCGCATGATAAAACACTTCATCACATGCACAAGTGCTAAAAAAAGTAAATCTTTGTGTGATATGGTGAGAAAAATCATGCGAGATTCTATAACAGTGATGCACAAAAGTATAGACAACATACGAAAATCATAAAAAAAATAAAAAATAGCCAAAACCTGCAACGAAAATGCAAGAAAAGAAGGACAAAATAGAGTTTTTTTGCCCCACAGTGGGTGCCAAAAATGTACACACTAGAATGTGCACTTCTCTAAGCCATTGCTTCCAAGAAAATCCATGAATCAGAAACCTTGGGAAGGTGGCCTAGAGCTCCCTAGGCATGGAGTGCAAGGGTTTCAAGAATGCTCTCAGCTAGACCTATTAAGGCAATAACCTTGCTAGTAAACCATGCAATGGGAGATTCAATGAGACAAGGGCAAGAATGAAAATATCCTCAAGAACCCAAATGGAGATGCAATGCAAGCTATGCTAAGAATGGAAATGAAAGCTACACTAAGAAAGGAAAGATAGAAGTATTACAAATCCTTGCTAATTAAGCTATGTGAACTAAACTAGAGCATGAAAGGAAACTAAGCTAAGAAAGCATAAATATGAAGCTAAGCTAAGAATGAAAGAAATGAGGGCTAAATGCAATAAGATCTCAAAAGGCTCCAAAGTCTTCAAAAGCTCCAAAGTCTCCAAGAAATCCTACAGCACAAGATTAGCATAAAAAGTTGGATCCTAGAATGAGAAGAGAGCTCTTCTTTTAAAGGAATTGAAAAGGAATGGACCATGGAGATTAAGAGGCAAAAGATTTAATCAAGGGTGGAGCTTGAAAGAGGAGACATCCATGTGCACAAGTTTTCTCTAATGAGAAATAAGTGTTGACTTTTGTGCCCTATGTGAGACAAAAAGGCCTTTTCTTATTTTTATAAAATAAGAATAATGCTTTATTTGTGCAACTTAGGATAAGAGGAAAAGGTGGGGGATTTTTATTTAATTAAAAAGGGAGGGAATTCCTTTTAAATAAATAAAACTTTAGGATAAAATGGTTAGCCCATAGAAAATAATTGAATAAATGACAGAACTAGGATTTGATCAAGAATAAACAATTGATGATTTTAGCAAATAATGCTAGCAAGGCACTAATAGTCCAAATGACCATTTTTGGGTGATTACAGTTTCATCCTTGGATCACCATTCATCCCTAGTTGCATTTAATAAATCCTTAGTTGTCTCATTACATTCTTTGTCATCTTCCTAGTTGCATCATAGGTCATCCATTTCAGCTACATCTAGGTCATCCTCTCAGAAATAGCACCATTCCACCATCCTTCATCATCCTTCCATCAACAATCCACAATAAGAAATCCCAAATCCTTGATACCAAAATCAACATCCATCTATCCAAATCATAACCCATCATCCAAATCAGAATCCAAATCCAAGTGAGCCAATCCTAAAAACTTTGTGTCCTCTCCTTTGAGTTGCTTCAAAAACCTTATCCAAAATAAAAAAATCTCCCCCTTTGATAAAAAATTTTCTAAAGGAAATCCCTCTTTTCCTTGTAAGCCTCATCATCTTGAGCAAGAGATTTGCTTGCCTTGATAAGAATCCAGTTGACTAAAGATCATTAGTCTATCCTAGGTTGACAATCCTCACTAATCCTACATCAGGAAGAAACAACTCATTTGTTGACACTTAGTAATCTTCACCATCATCCCACCAATCCTCCACCAATCTTGATCCAAATTAGAGCACCCCACCAATCCTCTATCATCCTTGATCCAAATCAAAGCAGTCCACCAATCCTTCACCATCTTCACCACTCTTTAGTTGTTCCAAATCCTTGCATCTCATCATAAGAATCCACCATCCTTAAAAGTTTCTTATAATTTCATCCACCATCTTTAGAGTCTTTTAGGAACATCTTACATCCATCCAGCATCAGCATCTTTAGATTTTCATTCCATGTCTTTCGAGACAAGATCCAAGAAAAGAAGGAATATGGATCCTTATCATACCACCTGACTGTCTGATCCCATCATCTCTACCAGTACAATGGTAGCTTACGATCCCCAAATCCAACAAATTGGTAACATATGGGATGATCCCAATAGTTCCCTTGCTTCATTTTCTATGGAAACATTCATGAATCATCTAGGGAATGCACAAATAGTTAGTGCACTCATTTCTCAAAATCAACAAAGCATGGTGGCTAACTTCACACAAGAGGGTACTCCCATTCCACCATATCTCTGACCTCACATTCCCATCAACACCATTTGAATCCTAGCAAAAACATACACCCCCATCATCCAACAAATCCCTGATCCACTTTTCCACATATCACAAGTAGCTCTGCCTATCCCTCCTCTTTTGCAAAGCAGTTTCACAAGCCCTACAACACAAGCAACACAATCCACTCCATTTCCTATCATGGGCACACCATCATCCTCCATAGTAGCTCAAGTCACCAATCATACCCAAAGCTTCATGCAAAACCAACCTCCACCTCCCACACAAGCCTTTACACAAGCAATCCCTCCACCTCCCATGAGCCAAGCAACATCATCTTTTTTAGGGGCAACATAATCATTTCTTGCTTTCTCCCAATAGGACTTTACCTCAATACCACCATTCTTGGGGACAACACAATCATCCTTTCCATTCACTTCACAAACCCCTACCTCCATGCCATCATTTTTGGGGGAAACGTAATCATTTTCCTCTTTCTCCCATCAAACTTCCACATCAACACCACCCTTTGCATGGGGAATGCAAGCATCTTCATCCACACCCAAAGCATAGGCCCAACAAACTGTATTCACAATAGGTATACCTTCCATGGGATCTCAGAATCCACCATTTGCATTCCAAACTCCCATCACATCCACATTTCCAACATTTGCTGCATCACAACTCCCACCACAAACTAGTTCTCACTGGGGCCTTACTCGGGAAGAAATGCAAGCTTTAGGAATACCAACCCACTTTTCTGCATCCATGCCAACAAACCAACAAGCCACTTTCCCCCAAGAAACACAACAACAAAAATCCCAACCTCTGCAAGTTTCATCCTTCCCCCCATTCACAAATTACCTACTCACACCACCTACCACATCTCAAGTAGTTCCCCCAACTTAGTAGCAGAGTTCATCTCATCTCACAAGTTACCTTGCCCAACCACCCTTTTCTTCTAGCTTCCCTACGTCTGTTCCACCCCTAAGCAATACAGGGATGCACCTGGCCTACATCATCCAAATGCATTAAGCACCATTTTATCAAAAAGTAGCACTGTTCCATCAACCTCCCCCATTGTAGAAATACTTCCCTGCACAACAATAAATCCCTATCATTCCCCAGCACCAACAAGCTTCATCCTATTTGGTGTAGCAACAACATCCCATCATCCCCCAACAACAAAAAGCTTCCTCATATCTAGTGCAACACCAACAAACTCTTGTTGTAACCCAAAAACAAGCCATTTCATATCCTACACAATAGTACACTTCCATACCACAGAAGCAGTATCCTCCCTAGCAATCATCACCTCAAAATCCATTTCAATCCACCTATCTTGTTGGGAAATCTCCATATCCAACTCCATAATATCCAAATCACCCTTACTCACCAGCACCACTGGATCCTTTCCAAATGGGAGTACCCGCTCCAATGCCAATCAATGCCGAGTGGGAAGAAATGAAAAATGCTCTTAAGCTGCTCCAAATGGGCACAAAGAACAAAACCTTCAAGTTTGAAGAAGTGTGTCCTTATCTATTTGACCGATCAATCATAGTCATTCCTTTCCTTAAAAACTTTGAGACACCCAAATTTGATAAATATCAAGGGAAAGGAGATCTTGTAAATCACATCAAAGAGTTCTATATGGCATGTTAGGAAGTGGCTTACAATGATAATTACCTTTTTCACCTATGTCCCAAAAGCCTGGGGGGAAATTTTATTGAGTGGTTTTATAAGATACCCTATGGGACCATCACAACTTTTGTTGAGCTCACTGAGAAGTTCATTTCCCAATGTGCCCACAATGTTGAAAATGAGTTGACTTTGTTAGACCTTTGCAACTCAAAGCAAAAACAAGGAGAAAGCCTAGCAGACTACTTGCAACGATGGTGGAATCTCACAACTAGGTTATCGTATCAACCCCTTGAGAAGCATCTAGCAAAAATATTCATCAATAACCTACATCCCAAACTATCCCACTTCATGAGGATGAACTACATCCAAACGTATTAGGATATCAAAAGAAAGGGGATAGATATTGAAAGAGGTCTCCTAAACAAAGGCATGATTCGACACTACAAAAATGATTCCCAAGGAAAACCCAACAAAGACAAACCCCATTATTGGAATCGTAACAAAAATGTAGTTACTAATGGAGCCATGGACACTAAGCATGTTCAAATTGTCATGGCTGGACCCACACCAATGCCCGCATACCAACATCAACAAGCACCTATCTATTAGCAACCTCTACAACAATACCAACAACAACCTCAAATCTCTCAGCAACCCATGCAAAATTATCAGCAGAAAGTGCATCAAACCCATCAAAGCAATCCAAACAATTAGGCTAATGCCATATCCACTACTCCTAATCAGAATAGGCCTTGAGCCCAACCTAACTAGAAAAGAATCTTCACACCACTCGATGAGCCTCTGGATTTTATTTTCCATCGAATGGCCAAGGCCAATCTGATCATGTACCCACCAACTCAACAGTTTGATTATGTCACTCCTAACCCCAACTAGTACAAAGATCATGAGTATTATGATTATCATCATGTCAAAGGACACACTACCTTAAGGTGTATGAAACTCAAGCATTACATCCAAGATCTCATTGATAAAAAAGAGATCCAAGTGGACACACCTGCACAAGTCTCACCTAATGCCAACCTATAGATCTATCAAAATGTGTTCCCTCAACACAATGTTGGGAAGAACCAAGCCAACACTAATCCTCCTAATCAGAACCAAGGAAAAGGCAAACAGGGAGACCATGCTGATCACAAAGACTATACAACTGCCCATATCAACTATGACAAGTTTATTGGATGCATAACCCAAGTTAAACACACCATCAATATCATCAATGTCAAAGGAGTCGATAGTCAATGTGTCGTCACCACACGAAGGGGCTAGATAACTGTCACTAGTGCTACTCCAAGACTAGCACACAATGCATAATACAACCTTATAGAACATCTTGGGAATACACTAGCCCAAATCTTCATCCTTGACCTTCTTCATACTCCACCCCTCCATCAAGAAATCCTCAACCAACCCCTCCATGAAGGACATGTCCCCATAGACATTAACACCAACCAATTTTAAAACCTTGTGGGACATCTATTTGCACCCTATGCTTATCCTTCAAACCATCTGACATACTAGCTATTGAACTTGAACACAATCTCCCTCTTTGCATCACTGTCATGGTCAGGGATTTTTCCATCAAAAGGGTCATGATAGATAATGTTTTAGCCCAAAACTTTTGTACTTCAAATTCATTCAATAGATAGGGTTCACGGAAGCTGATATATCACATGAGATAATTGTAATACCCCAAAAATGGGCTATAAGTTCATTAATCTCCTACATCTTCAATTCGAATGAAATCGACATCAAAGTCCTAATCTAAGGCACATCTAAACATCATTGAATCATAATTGATTATCTTAAATTCTACATTGGGGAATATTCCTAGTAATATTCCTAATCATCATAATTATCTTTAATTTTATAATTATTTGGCAATAAATCACATTTATCCTAAAGTTTGATTAATTAAATATTTTCATATTTAATTAATTAGATTTAATATTTTCCACTTAATTGTGTAATTAAATTTAATTCTATCTATTATTAATTGTATTATTTAATTTTGACAATAAATCTAATATCATATGAATAATTGATTAAATTCTTAGTTAATTAATTAAAGCAAGTTGTCATTATTTAATAATATAGTTTTTAATAAAAGTTTGATTAAATAATTGATTAACCCATAGATCAATTCTTTTATTTTTAAAAGCAATTAAGTTGGAAATAAATCACTTTATTATTAAATTAATTCATAAATAAAACATTCACAATCATAAAAGCAGACAACTATCAATTATCAATTAAAGCTAAACTCTATTTTGAGTTAAAGCTTAGCTTTTGCATGATTTTTGTGAGTTAATTATCCTTTATTTAAAAATAACTCAAAAATCAACCTGAGTTATTTGAGTGATTTATGGATTTTTCTCATGCACCTCCAAAGCCCTGGATTTTTATAAAAACAAGGCTCAGCTCTTCATAATTCATCTCTAAAATCTCTCAAATTTGCATCCACAAATTTGCACAATCACGCTGGAGAATTAGAATTGGGAAAATCAAAAGCTTTCATGAATCGACACCTTTGTGAGATCAATCTTGTTTTTACATTCATTTAGATTCATTTTCATATCATTATTAGCTTACTTTGCATATTCATAGATCAATTTCATTCTAGCATAGATTCATATCAGTTTTTATCATTGTTATTGCATAGAAAATACCAAAAAAATAGATTAATTGCATACATTTTATATCATTTTTACATTCAAATCCTTCATTTAGGTGTCATCTAGGTCACTGATCTCGATAAAAATCTGAGAACATTAATCTCGCACCTACTAGAAGGCAGTAAATCGCTTGGTTAGAGTAGATTTCAATTTTGCACGATTTTGATTTTTGCTAACCTCTAATGTTTTACTGAAGTGTTGTGTCTATAGATCAGATACAAAAGTCACACACACATTTCTGGCGCCCACCATGGGGCAACCCACCTTTGCATGTTGGTTTTGATTTTTTTTTGGGAGCTGAAACCCCAAAGTTTCAAAGATTTAATTTTATCTCCCAAACAGCTTGAATTTTTGGTCTAAAATTTTTTTTACAAGTTGGTGACATATCAGGCAAGCTACAGTAAAAAATTTAGAATTTTCTGAGATTTTTGAATTTTTTCTTGAAATTCCAAAAAAAATTAATATCTGACACAAATCAGCATATTTTTCATAAATTTTCATATTTTCAGAAAGCTCTTTAAATTCTACAGGGGGTCCATTCTTTGTGTTTTAAATTTGGACATGGTATAATAGCTCAAATAGTTAATTTATAAAAACTGGTCTATTTTGATAAAATGGGTCTCTAGGGCACAAATGAAGAGATTTTTCTAAAATTTTTGTATTTTTGAAAAGCTCTCTATTTTTTAGTAGGGGTCTCTATTCTAAATTTCTATTTTTGTGGCCAAAATCATATCAAAAAAATTAGATCTTGTTGACTAGGTCAAATGCAGTGCAAAAAAATTAAAATTTTATGATGGGTATGCACTTATTTTTCATATGATTCAATGCATGATATGAGTTGTCATTTGGATTAATTTCTGGTTATTATTGCTCCTAATAATTGATTTTTAGATCTAACCTTAGGGTTTTCATAAGTTGAATATACCTTGCATATCTTGTTTGCTTGTTGGCTTGTTGGAGAGTTCGTAGCTTGCTTGCATAGTAAAGCTCAACAAAAATTGCTAAAAATCAGGTAAAATCTACTAAGCACATTGCAAGGATCCCAGGTATTCTCCTTCATCTAATGAAATTTTGATTTGGGACTTAAAATAAATCTCTCGTGTGTCTAGCTTGGGTGATTCTTTTCATGCTTTTGTTTTACACACTTGCATAATTGATACTAGGTTGTGACCCCTTAAGGATTTATTAAGTAGTCTTAGATACTTGTGATTGATCTTGGTTGCTATCTTGGGTTATTGGACTCGCTAATCCACCGGCCCCTCATTTCCGCCCTGTGGTTGCAATCTTAGCACCATAAAGGGGAGGGGTCAACATGACAAAAGCGTTAAGTGTTCCACTTAGCAACCCTTTTGTGCTTTTAGGAACTCACTTGTTTTCTAAGTTGGGGACTCATTTTCAGCTTGTGTGAGGTGTTAAGTGTTCCACCTTGTGGACTCATCTCATATTCACTTTAAGCGTTAAGTGTTCCTCTTTCTACTTTTTGGGTACTTTTGGTAGATTTTCTTTCGAGAATATATCTGTGCTCACATAGTAATTAGGCCCTATGAACACTATTCGTGATTCTTGAGAGATTAGATTCCTAGCAAAATCTTTCTTGATGACAGAATTCTTGTAGGTAGGGAGGATACTTAGTGCATTTCACATTCAACTTGGTTAGTGTGTCTTCTCTTATTGATCGATACATTCTCTCCCAGGAGAGATTGATAGATCACATGGGGTTGACATCATGAGCTTTGGTGAATCAAAATTGGTTAGTGCGCCTTCTCTTATTGATTGATACATTCTCTCCCCATAGAGGTTGATAGATCACGTGGAGTTGGCATCATAGACCTTGGTGAAGCAAAACTTTGTCTTAGCATGTCAGATTAATCTGCTTGCTTTGTTTGGGTTAAAAGTGAAAAGGTGTCAAAAACCTTGGATCCGGAGCCAAGTCCCCTTGTGGTATACTATTGTGAGTCATCTTTAGAGAGGGTTAACTGTAGTGAACAATCCCTTCACAGGGAAAACTACATTGATGGAACCTCAAGCGGTCATAGCCATTTTCACCATGGTAGTGACAGCCGCTATATAAATATCCTTGTGGAAGAAATCTCCATGGGTATGGTTCATTGTTGGGTTGTCAAATCTCCCTAGCAGCTCCTGAAGATTAAGTTCTCGAACTCTGTCAAAACCCTGGTGCACCGAGATTAGAGTTCACCCCTTTAGATCATAAAATTTGCAGAGTCAAACCATTACTAAAAACCCTAGCGAGGCCAAATTTTCATTTTATAGGGTATATGTGCGTTATTGCAAAACATTTTTGGAACATACACAATTAGCACTTCTGAGGATTAGAATGAATAAGTCACTTGATTGTTCATGCACAAGGCTGCTTTTGCCCTTATTCATTATTTTCAGACATGCTTGAAATCACTTGCTTGCTATTTTGCATGCTTTTTTATCTATCTAGTTATTGAAAACGGACAAATCTATTACAATCTTCAAATCTAGACATTGAAATTTGCAAACAATTCAAATCTGAAAACTCAAAATTTGCAAAATTTGAAGTCAAATTCTTTTCTAGAGTCAAAAGTCATCTCAAGAGGTTAGAAAGTCATACGAGTTTCCATCAAGTGTCATATCATTACAACCCATCTGTCGTATGATAGCAAACCCAGTGTCGTACGAGTTTTCATGCCAACAAATCTTCAAAGTCAAAATCTTGCAACTGTCGTATGATATTGTCAACTATCATTTCATTGCTACCCAACTGTCATATGATTGAGTACCCAGTGTCGTACAAGTTTTCATGCCAGCATATTTCAAGAAATCAAATCCTGCTTACAACTGTCATATGAGATTTTCAACTATCATTTCATTGCATACCCACTGTCATACGAGCTTTGCAACTGTCGTACGAGTTGTGCAACTGTCGTTTCATAGCCTACCCACTATCGTATGAGTTTTTCAAATGTCATTTGGGAAATTTTTGAAAGTTGTCAGAAAATTGTTAGGATTGCCAGATATTTAGCTCTTTCAACCTAGTTTCAGAATATGTCAAATAGATCATTATGTCAGGAACAGAGCAATAGCTATTAAGATTCCAATCATTTTCTTAAGGTGGCCTTTTGAATCTGATTCAACCTTCTATCTAATCGATTTGAGTCTTTATCATATCATGTCAAAACCTTGTCATAACTATCAATCTTCAATCAATCAATCATCAAAATGACTAAGTGTTGTGATATCTTGTCCGCTATCTTTTGGGAACCTACCCATACATCCAGGGCATAGTATCCTTCATCCACGTCTAATCAAATCTTCAAATCAATCAAACCTTGACAAGGTTGCGTCATCTGATCATCTTGATTTAATTCATTCTTCAGTTATTTGAATCTTATTCTTTTGTTTCACTCAAAGTTGATGGTGGAGACTAGAGCTTCCTCTCACAAGAAATCTATTACCACTATGCAAAATCTGACTTTTGCACAACTCATCAATTTTGGTCTTTACGAGGATGACAGTCTTGGAAACTATCGATTGAAATCTAGTTACGTACCTCCTCCATCGACTCACGAAGGTACTCAACATACCCCTCATCAATCTAATCCAGGGAGTCCACAAACTCCTACCATGTCTCAAGAAGGGACAAATTTTGGCTCTCAAAGAGCTCAATTTCCACATGGTGCAGATCAGGAACCCACACCTAAAGAAATTGCTCGCTACCAAAATGATGATGAATTTAACAAGATGATGAGACATTTCTTGAAAGAAAATAGAGAAGCTTACTTTTTACAACTAGCTCATCAAGGAGCTAAACTTCCTCCCAACTTTAATGTTGAAGACATCATTACACATGAGGAAGAGAATCCACTCACAGCTATGACAAAACAAATGCATGCTATACAAGTTGAACTTAACAATCTCAAGAAAGAGAAGGAACCCAAAGAGTTCTCCATGGAGGCTCTATGTCCTTTTCCATTTAACAAAGACTTGTACATGCCACCGTTTCCAAAAAGAGTGGAGATGCTGAAGTATGATAAGTATGATGGACACTCTGATCCCCAAGATCATGTTAGAGAGTTATGTATGCAATCCATGGAATTCATGCATGAACTGACCTATCTGATGCATCTTTTTCCTAGATCTCTAGGTGGAGCATCCATTCAGTGGTTTTCAAGATTGCCTCCTATGATCAAAATGTTTGAGGAATTGATTAAATTGTTTTATCAAAAATATTCCTACAATATTCAGCATCCGGTCACCATGATTGATATTTGTAATCTCAAGCAATATCCAGGAGAATCATTCCTAACTTTCCTCAAGAGGTAGCGAAAGAAGTTCTCTCTATATGCTAGACCAATTCCCGAAATGGAGAAACTTGAAATCTTTATCAATAACCTTGTTCCAGAGCTCAATTATCCTCTGCAAATGCAAGATCATACATCTTTTGACAAGATGGTGGATAATGCTATCAAAATCAAAAAACTACTTGTAAAAAAAGGGGAAATCACACTCCAAAAAGATAAGTACGAATCTGGATCTAGTTCCAAAGACAAGAACAAAAATTGGAACAAGAACAAAGGCATCATCATAGATGGCATTGTAGACACTATCCATGCCCTATCAAAGGCACCAGCCTACAATCTCACTCTTGGCACTCAAGCCATTAAAGCTTCCGAGCAAAAGTCTTCTCAACCATCTCAAAAGAAGCCAGAATTCAAAAAATGGGATAAACATCAAAAATTTACTCCTGTAGGAGAGTCTTTAGAATCAGCTATGAAAACTCTATTGGCTGATAACATCATCTCTTTATCACCAATTTGACCGAATGCTTAGGACCCCAAACCGATATGGTGGAAGGATAATGAATTCTGTGATTTCCATCAGAGTAAAGGTCACAAAACTAGTAGTTGCTACCACTTGAAGCATACCATTCAAGATCTGATCGATAGTGGAGACATCACAATTGACAATCCCATGAGCAATAATGATCATACAGCATTCACAGAACCATTTCTGAAACATGGTCAAAAGGTTTCAACTTCTCAGCCTAATATGGGGGTAAAAGTCAACTATGCCTACCCTGGAAATAACACTGTTATCAATATGGTTGAACCATGTCTCTCTGAAAATTGTAATGTCATCACAATCATATGAAGAGATAGAAATCATTCCTTAGCTAACACAGTTACTTGATCACAAGCTCAAACGCATCTGAAAGGACAAATCTCAGATTCATCAAATGTCCCTAAAGTGCCCTTCAATCTTTCATCTGCTTCTAAAGAGAAGGCTGCTTCCAAATCTTCCAATCCAAAGGATACAAGGCCTATGTCTTATAGCATTGTTCAACAACTCTAGCACACTAATGCAAAAATCTCCATGTTTGAGTTACTTCGAATATTTCTAGCTCATAGAGCCATTCTTGATAAAGCTTTGCTCAGTTCCAATGTTCCTAATGACCTTGATTTAGACAGGTTCCAGACTATGGTTGGACATCTTACATCTCTACAATATATCTCCTTTTCAAAGGAAGATGAAAACTCCTTGAGTCACCCACATAATCAGCCTTTGCATATAGAAGTCTTGATCTAGAACCGTATAATCAAACGTGTGTTGATAGATGGGGGCAATGGCCTAAACATTTGTTCTTTCAACTTGATCACATAATTGGGATATTCAGAATTGGCTATTGATCCTAGAAAGAAAATAACTATCAAGGCCTATGATGAACAAGAAAGATCTTCTAAAGGCACCATTATCTTGTTGGCATTAAGCAGAATTGCCACTAGTGACAACACTTATTTGCATTCTGGATATAAACCGAGCAGACAGTGCAAACTGAGCAGACAGTGCAAACCGAGCAGACAGTGCAAACTGAGCAGACAGTGCAAACCGAGCAGACAGTGGAAATCGAGCAAGTTAGTACAAACCGATCAGGACAATGTAAACCGAGTAACATCATGTCTACTGAGTCACCAGTACTTACCGAGTTCAAAACCTACCGAGTGATCAGTATGAACCGTGCCTTCACTTCTACCGAGTGCATGATGATGCCGAGTAATGCAGTGGACGCCGAGTATCAAAAAGTCACCGAGTCAGTTTGCAGGAACCGTGTAACCATACTTGGGCCGACTTAGTAGCACTTATGTTTATTTGTCAACCCGACTGTGTAATTGTAATTGTAATTAATTGTTTAAGACTTGTATATAAACAATGTTGTAAAAATAAAAAGATGGAATGAAATTAATGAAGTAGAATATATGTGAAAGAAAAAGACAGAGATAAGCGAATTACAGAAGGCTTCAGAAGTATAAGATACAGCAAAGACAAATTCATCACAGAAGGTGATCAGTACATCAGCGAATCTCAATCAGCAATCCAGTTGCAAAGTAGAGATCTACTGTTTCATTCTAACAAGTGAATCAGTACTAAATCCTTTAACCGGGTAGACTTAACAGTCTTTGTAAAAATCTCTTTACCGAGTGCATACTTCATTGTATGTTTTTAAATCCTTTAACAAGGTGGATTTAGCAATCCTTATTGCTCCTAACAGGGCAGATCATCAGAAGTGATCAAATTGTAAGCCTTAACCGGCCAACTTTATTCTGCAGTATTAAAGCTTTGTGGGTTTCATCCCCACCCCAGTTTTACTTTCTTTTGGAAGGTTTCTGGGTAACCAAATCTATGTGTCATTATTGTGAATACTCTTAAGTTTCATGCTTTCTGTATGCAAAGGTTAAAAAGTAAATTACATGTTAAAATTGTAAGAAAATTTGGAGTTACTGATTCACCCCTCCCCTCTCAGTAACTCGGTTAATTCCTGAATATTTCCAACAATTGGTATCAGAGCTACATTAGTTCTCAAGATAAAGCTTAACTAGCTTGAGCAAAGATCCAGGACAATGGAGGTATTCAAACTGAACAAGGTAATTGAAAATGAAAAGCTAGATCTGGAAATGGCCATAGCTAAACTCAAAGAAGCAAAAGAACATCTTTCCCAATCCCTAAGAAGAAGGAAGGAACTTGCAAATCAGATGAATGATTAGAATTACATTGAAGAAAAGATTGAAGATCTTCTTCTCTCAAATAACTCAGATGAAGCAAACAATGCTGTCAAAGAACTCCTAGAAAAGAATGGGTCTCTGCAGGAAGAAGTGAGAAAATTGAAAAGAGAACAAGAACTACACTCTACAAGATTCTATGAGATCTTGGAACAAAGAAACAAGTTAAAAGATGAATTAGATGGAAGAAACATTGAAGTCTAAAATAAAACCCTTCAGCTAGAAAACCTAATTGATCAGATCTCTCATACAAATGAAGAAATTCTGAATCTAAGATCAAAAATAGAAAGCACAAGAGAAGAACTAAGATCTGAAAAGGAAATCAATCTAAGATTGGTGGATGACCTAAATGCTGAAAAACAAATCAATGAAGGAATGCTGAAAAGTCAAGAAGACTTGAATCAGCTATATGAACGAAATCTTCATAGGCAAAAAGGAAAAGCAGGACTTGGATACAAAGGAGAAGGCGAATCCTCTAAGCAAGGTACTAAAAGAAATCAAAAACCTACTTGTAATCATTGTGGTAAAATAGGACATACTTCAAATAAATGTTGGAACAATGAAAAAGCAGAATTCAATGGAAAATGTTATAGCTGCAATCAACCTGGTCACAAAGAAAATGAATGCAGGGAAAAACCTAGATTTAGAGGTAATTGTCACAAGTGCAACAAACAAGGTCACAAGGCATCCGAGTGCAGATCCAAGATATTTAATCCAGCAGAACAAATTGTGAAAGCAATGTTTGGATGGGACTACAACACCTGGTGTAGATGTCATTACTGTGGAGAATATGGACACATTGGCATGAATTGCATAAAACATCATCTAAGGAAAAGAGATACTACCGTAAGATGTTTCAAATGCACTAAACTCGGTCACATAGCCAGAAACTGCATGAATGCTAGTGAAATTGAAGAAGGAAAGAAGAATGAAGCAACTAAGGTCAGGAAACAGGTGAGACAAAAATGGATTCCTAAAGCTACCGAGCAATCCAGTCCAAGTAATGGAATGGATGGCTCTACCGACTCAAACTAAATTTCCAAGAAAGCACTGGAACTGTATTCTCATAGACCAATCTCAAGCAGTTCCAGAACCGAAAAAAAAAAAGTCTAAATCAGCATGCAAGATGCAGTGAGATCACCGAGAAAGGTCGGTACCCGTCTTCACCGAGCAAGGTCGGTACCCGTCTTTACCGAGCGAGGTCGGAGCAATATGAATTCTCGAGTTCACCGAGTTGCGAAGTCTTTTTCGAGCAATTAATTCTTAGTGGGTGATAGTCTATCAGAATTCCTACCCTAATTTGAAATGAGCATTAATGACAGAGTTGCAAACAAAAAGCAAGTAATCGAACTCATTCTTCACCGCGAATCTTTAGCACTTTGAGAGCAGAAAACTTCAAGGGAAACCCGGCGATTCAATACTTTTGCGAAAGGAATTTTTTGTGAGCTACCATGGCATCATCCAGCACTTCAGCGAAGAAAGGATCTGATATGTTAGTCCAAGGGGAGTGGAAAGCACCAGATTTTAAGATCGTGCCCGCAATTGCAGCAGCCCTAGATCCGAACGGAGCTCAATCTCAGATTCCTCCTAAGGTACTGCTTATTAACGATATCCGCAATCATTTTAACTATTCAATTCATGAAATTGGAAACCTAGAACTAGACATTGTGCGTGAGGAACTATGTGTGGATGGTATTCTGAAACCCGAGCACAAACATCTGGAAGATAAAGGTTTAGTTCACATTGCACATCTTCCTCGAAACTTTTGAGATAAATGGGTTAGATATATTCTCAGCCGTGTACATGATGGCAAGATTTGGCTTGAGCAACCTATTGAGATCACAAAAAAAATGATTCAACAAGTCACCGGTCTTCCCATGTTGAACAAAGCTAAAACTACCAAAACCCTAGGTCGGACGGAACTAGAGAAGAAAACCCTAGCCGAGTGGGACGGTAGAGGCATGAAAGTTAGTAGCATTACCGACGCTGAACTAAAGTTTGGTACACATATCATTGCCCATAAGATTTACAGTTCTAGTCAACAGAACAGTGTCTCCTGTGAAGCTATTGACCTAGCATACAAAGTGGTCAAGAACAACTTGACATTTGACCTAGCAGACTTATTGTTGAAACAGTTTAACAAGAACATGGAAAGCATCAAAACTTCCAAAAACAATCCATGTAAGTTTGGATCCTTGTTGGTCTGTTTATTCTTCTATGTTCAAAAATTCTTCCCTTCTAAAGGAAAATTTGTATGGAGAAAAGATGTACCAGTCCTCTATGAAATAAATGAATACATCGCAGAAATGGGTGAAAACTTTGAAAGCATCATGGATAATTATTTTGAGTCTTTCAAAGAGAAAATGAATGACAGATTCCGGATTCCATAGAAGTTGGTGGAAGATTACAAAGATGACATCTGTTTTATGGTGGATTGTGATAATGTGTATATTCAAGCAGTTAAACCGAGAACTGTATATGTAAAACCTCTTTCATATGAGGTAAATATTGATGAAACCAAGAATATCATTAAAGCTCTTCTAAATCAGCCTATCAATCCCAAAGCTCCATATTTTGGAACATATGATGAAGCTAAGGTGAGAATTGAACTAAGCATAAAGCTTCCACAGGCGGTAAACAAAGGAAAGAAGAGGATAGCCAAAATGCAAATGATAACCGAGGACAAAGAAGAAATAGATGAAAAAGAAGAGGAAAAGGATGAGAAAACAGAGGAACCAGAACCTGCAAAGAAGAAAGGAAAAGTTTTCATCACTAAGGCACCTGTGCCTCCCACTGCTGTGTTTACAAGGAGAAATACAAGAGGCAAGGCAGACAAGGCAGAAAAGGCAGATAAAGACATAGTATTCAAAAGGCCTCCTCTAAGCCTTCAAGAAAAGCTCAAACTCTTTAGAGATGGATCAGGATCTGGAGTAAGTAACATAAAATCCTTGAGATATGAAACCAGATCGGAAGCAGAACAGAAAGAAATAGAAGATGCTGTTGTTGAGAAGATGGGACAGTGGAAATACTCTCTTGAAGAAATTGCCCCACAGGTTCCAGCAGTTCTATTGAATCCAATAAAAATGAGATGGAGCAATGCAAGGCAAACTGTGATAGACATATTTGATCAAAACCTGAGACAGTTGATGCCGAGCTTGAATAATGATGAAGTAAAGAAGGCATTAAAAGAAAATGAAAATAAGATGACATTGAAATTCAATACTTGTTTGATTTTGATCAACAATATTGAATCAGTTGTGAAGGCTGCAAATGCCACATGGAAGAACATATACCACCTTCACCAACCGAGCATTGAAACTGTAATAATAAAAGATATTGAAGATGACAGTGATGAACAAGAAGAAGACACTGAGGTAGATGATACTGTAAGGATAGCAGCAGAAGTCATTGCATCCCTTCCTACCTCTCCAGTGAAAGTTTCTACATCCAGCCCAGAGACACCTTCAAGCATGGTTGTGACAACTTCCACATTTGTCCAATCATCTCTAGCAACATCAGAGGCAGCTACCATTTCTTCTACCGAGCTGCAGTCTCCTGCACCATCAAGTTTTCCAGCAGTAAGTTTTCCAGCTTTTGAATCCTCAAGTGTAAATATTTTAAGTTCTCCAGTAGAAAGTATGCCAGTATCTATAGCCAGCCCTACTTTATCTACTGTCACTACTACCAAAGCATTAAGTACAGATAAGCCTAAGGCTCTACCGAGTATAAAATTTTTGGGTAAAAATGTAGTTGAGGATATAGACCTAGATGAAGAGATAGAGATTCCTACATTAGATTTTGCAAATCTCTCAGCAGACCAGATGCAAAATATAGTTGAGATCCTCCAAAGGAAAGCAAAACAAAAGAAGCTTAAAGAGGAGAGAGACAAGGAGTATCAAATCATCAAGGATGCTAAGGACATTTTGTCTGATGCATTAGGCATTAAAGTAGACTCCTCCCAGCATGTTTTGTTACAATTAGCAGAAGCAGTTGAGAAATACAATGAGGACTCATCCGGGATAGAAAAGTTAGTTGAAAGAGCCGAGAAGAGATTCAACAATAAAGTGCTTGAGCACATTGCTCAGCACATAGCTATTAACCAAGTGGAATTGTCTTCAGTTTTGTCTAACATAGAATCTATCTATTCGAATGCTACCTCTCTTTTGGCCAGACTGTGCAATATTGCCGAGTTCACAAAGGATGTTAAAGATAAAATGAATAAAATGGATGAGGATATGAAGATTAGCATACAGAAGCTGCAACTTGAACCAAGTTCAAGCTCTGCTCATCACATGAAAATTTCACACCTATCTAATATGCAATCTGATCTACTGAAAGAAGACTCAAGGATCCGGTCCACACTGCTAGACATCCAACACATGATCCTTCCCATCATGAATACAATGTATAAGCACATTGAACATTCCAAAACATTGATTCATGACAATCAGTTCTCTATAGCAGATCACATGATTGAACTCTCTGCAGAAGTCCAAATTGCTATACAAACATGTAAGATTCTGCAAGAAAGTTGGGACAGAACCCTGGCACTAATAATGAAGGTACATTCTGATTTCTTATCAAATTTTGGATTCTCTCTGTAAATAACTTGTATATGCACCTTTGGCATTATTGTCAAAAAGGGGGAGATATGTATAGAAGGAGAGATATGTATAGAAGGAGAGATATGTATAGATTTGTATCAGAAATAGTTAGCACATTGAAAGGGGGAGACAATGTATAAAGCCCTATATCAAAGACAAATTTTGAAAAATAAAAATAAAACTCAGCATGATTCGTGTATATAAGTTTTGGCCAATAAGTGTTTTTGTCACTAATGCCAAAGGGGGAGATTGTTGGCATTAAGTAGAATTGCCACTAGTGACAACACTTATTTGCATTCTGGATATAAACCGAGCAGACAGTGCAAACCGAGCAGACAGTGCAAACCGAGCAGACAGTGGAAACCGAGCAAGTTAGTACAAACTGATCAGGACAATGTAAACCGAGTAACATCATGTCTACTGAGTCACCAGTACTTACCGAGTTCAAAACCTACCGAGTGATCAGTATGAACCGTGCCTTCACTTCTACTGAGTGCATGACGATGCCGAGTAATGCAGTGGACGCCGAGTATCAGAAAGTCACCGAGTCAGTTTGCAGGAACCGTGTAACCATACTTGGGCCGACTTAGTAGCACTTATGTTTATTTTTCAAGCCGACTGTGTAATTGTAATTGTAATTAATTTTTTAAGACTTGTATATAAACAATGTTGTAAAAATAAAAAGATGGAATGAAATTAATGAAGTAGAATATATGTGAAAGAAAAAGACAGAGATAAGAGAATTACAGAAGGCTTCAGAAGTATAAGATACAGCAAAGACAAATTCATCACAGAAGGTGATCAGTACATCAGTGAATCTCAATCAGCAATCCAGTTGCAAAGCAGAGATCTACTGTTTCATTCTAACAGGTGAATCAGTACTAAATCCTTTAACCGGGTAGACTTAACAGTCTTTGTAAAAATCTCTTTACCGAGTGCATACTTCATTGTATGTTTGTAAATCCTTTAACAGGGTGGATTTAGCAATCCTTATTGCTCCTAACAGGGCAGATCATCAGAAGTGATCAAATTGTAAGCCTTAACCGGCCAACTTTATTCTGCAGTATTAAAGCTTTGTGGGTTTCATCCCCACCCCAGTTTTACTTTCTTTTGGAAGGTTTCTGGGTAACCAAATCTATGTGTCATTATTCTTAAGTTTCATGCTTTCTGTATGCAAAGGTTAAAAAGTAAATTACATGTTAAAATTGTAAGAAAATTTGGAGTTACTGATTCACCCCTCCCCTCTCAGTAACTCGATTAATTCCTGAATATTTCCAACATATCTTACCTATCAGAGTGGGTCCAGTAATCAAAGATACCATCTATCAAGTGCTTGATCTACCTTTGGCCTACAACATCCTTCTAGGGAGACCGTGGATACATGAAATGCAAGCCATTCCTTCTACATACCATCAATGTTTGAAGTTTCCTTATGAAGGAGTCGAGGTTACTATCCCAACAGATCTGAATATAACTTGCAACACCTTGAAGGAAAGTGCAGATAAGCTTGTACCTAATAACAGAGAATCTCCCATAGAGCCAACTAAAGAAGCATCCACATCTAAAATGGAAGATCTTGCCAAAGAGGTTAATATCAAAGAAAATAGTATGGGAGAATACACTATCGAGCCAGTCTTATCTTTGACATCTCTCCCTATCTCACCTAAGTCTTATGGGCAATCTTTGAAACAATCCAAGCCCAAACCTCAGGAACCTCTTGAGGCATATAAAAGGAATTTTGTAGCAGAAAAAGTATCCAAGCAAGAATTTGAAGAGGATGAAGCTGTGCTATCATGGCTATACAAAGATGAACCTGAATCTCAAGTTGTTCAAACTGGTAACTCTACAGTACCCAAACTCCCTTCCAAGTCATATGGTCTAGGAGGTAAATTAATAGCTAAGATGGGATACTCGGGTCAAGGACCTCTAGGAATCAGAGGAAAAGGTCTTGAGGCACCTCTCCCACATACTGGTAGAGAAAATAAAAATAAAATTGGCTTAGGATTTAAGAAGAAACCCTATCACCTCAAAGGTAATTGCTCACATGTCATAGAGCAGATCGCACCAGGGAAACCTCTTCTTAAGAAAGAAGAAACAAAACCATCAGATAGTGATTTAGATAGTTCAGAACTCATCCCCTATGAAAAATTTCCTAAAGAGATCAAAGACCTTCTTGATGATAAAGATGATCCTATCAAAAGAATTAATGTAGTAGAAACACAAGAACCTACTATCAATCAGGAGATAGTTGCAACACAAGAACCAGCTAATCTTGAAAATAATCAAGAAGAGGGAAGTGGTAGTGATTCTGAGACAGATTCTCATGAGTATGAATTCAAATCAAAATCTGAGGGTAACCCTTCTTGGGGTATTCACCCTAACTTTACTCATGTTCTAACATTTCCTAGAGATCCTAAATCAGAAGCTGAATCAAATGAATATGAATGGGGAGCCATTCCAGAACCAGATGAGCTTATCATAGAGAAACATGTTGATGTTATTCACCAATATGCACCTCAAACCAATGTAAGTCTAGAGAGAAATGATGAACCTATTGAGTCTGATCCACCTATGGCTGAATTGGACTCCCACGATGACATTGAGCCTATTCATGAATTGAATGTCTTAAGTTGTAGTATCACCTTTGAACTCGAACATCAGGTTAGGACCAATGATGATAGATCAATATCTGTAAACACCATATCCCAAGCCTTTCCCGCTTTGACTATCCAACACCCTGATCTTATTGACCAACTTTCCACAAACCCAAACCATGGTATTTATACCTTCCCGAATGACTATGCCCTTGCCTACTACCTCAATGCAGTTGAGCCTATGAGTACTTCCATCAGTGAACCGAGCATCAGCATGACTGAGTCAGACATCAAATATCTTAGTCAAAAAAACAAGAGTAAAAAGAAAAAGAAAAAGAGTTCTGAGGGTGAAAACCACTTTGTGGCAGTCTCAGAACTGACAAAAGTAAACATAAAATATGTATCCAAAGTTGAAAACCTCTTTGAGGCACCTAAGGATGAGATATTTGATGTCCTTCTGAGTCATTTATAGGATAGATCTCCAGTTCTAATTAAGCCCACCCAATCCATCAATTTGGGTACAACAGAGGAACCACAATTAGTACATGTAGCACAATCCTTATCAGAAGAAGAGAAACAAAAATTTACTACATTCTTGATAGAAAAAAAGATCAACTTTGCATGGAAGTATTCAGATATGCCAGGGTTGGATCCAAATCTTATCATGCACCATCTATCCATTTCTCCTGGAGTAAAACCGGTCAAGAAAAAATTGAGAAAGATGCATCCTCATGTTGCACTTTTAGTCAAAGATGAATTAGAGAAACTACTAAAAGCTAGATTCATCCACATCATAGACTATGTTGAATGGATCTCCAACATTGTACCTATTTCTAAACCAGATGGCTCAATCAAAGTATGCACAGACTTTAGAGATGTGAATAGAGCGTGCCCTAAGGATGATTTTCCACTACCTAACATTGATATGATAGTGGACATGACTGTAGGTTTCGAGATGTATTCCTTAATGGATGGTTTCTCTAGATATAACCAAATAAAAATTGCTCCAGAGGACCAAGAGAAAACTGCTTTCACATGTGCGTGGGGAACCTTCTGTTGGAATGTTATGCCATTCAGACTCAAAAATGCTGGAGCTACATATCAAAGAGCAATGACATCTATTTTCCATGACATGATGCATCGCACCATGGAAGATTATGTTGATGACACATTAGAAAAATCTATGATCAGAACTAAACATCTAAAGGACTTGAGCATGATCCTAGACATAATGGAACAGTTTAGTCTCCAACTAAATCCTAAGAAGTGTGCTTTTGGTGTCACTTCTGGAAAGCTCTTAGGATACATAGTTTCAAAGAAAGTCATTGAAGTTGATCCGGCTAAAGTCAAGGCTATAATAGAGATGCAACCTCCCATAAATATCAGTCAAATGAGGACATTGCAAGGCAGAGGTCAATCTATCAGAAGATTCATATCATAGCTAGCGGACATATCACAGCCTTTTACAAAAACATTACATAAAGGTGTGACCTTTGCATGGAATGAAGAATGCAAGAACAACTTTAACCATATCAAGAAGTATCTATCAAATCTGCCTATCTTGATGCCTCCTATTCATGGGAAGCCATTGATCTTGTATGTCTCCGCAATAGCCACATCACTAGGGGCATTGCTAGTGCAACATGACGAAGACAAAAAGGAAAGAGCCATTTATTATATAAGCAGAACATTGGTGGTGTATGAAAAGAACTATTCTATGATTGAAAAAGCTTGTCTCGCTATGATCTTTGCATCATAGAAACTGAGACACTATATGTTAGCTCATACCATGCATCTAGTAGCAAAAATTGATCCACTAAAATACTTACTAAGCAAGGCTGCCCTCACAGGCAGACTGGCTAAATGGGTCATGCTTCTAAGTGAATTTGACATTGAATATGTTGAAAGAAAAGCTATAAAAGGTTAAGTTATTGCTGATCAACTAGCAGATGCACCCATGTTTGATGACACACCAATGCAAATGGAATTTCCAGACTCATCTATTATGCACCTATCTTCTAGAAAATGGCAATTGTTCTTTGATGGCTCCTATACACATAATGGATCTGGAGCAGGCATATTGTTCCTAACTCCCCAAGGATACTCAACCCCAAAGCATTCCGATTAAAGTTTCCTTGCACGAACAATATTGCAAAATATGAAGCCCTTTTGAATGGTATGAAAATAGCAATTGAATGGAGAGTAACAGAGCTACACATTCATGGAGACTCTCAACTTGTTATTCATCAAGTCAATGATGTGTACCAAACTAAAGATGAAAAGCTCATTCCTTACAAGAGAATGGTCGATGATCTCAAGAAATATTTCATATCTATCACATTTGAGCAAATTCCTAGAATGGAGAACAAGGCTGCCGATGCAATGGCAACACTATCTACTTTATTACAGCAGCCTGAACATGAGCTATGCTACAAGTTCCTGGTGGAAGCACTCTCTTATCCTGCATATGACTCTCCCAAAACTCGCATGATTTGCACTGTTGTAGGTCATGATTCATCCTGATATAAAAACCTATTTTCCTATCTCCAAGACCAAATCATTCTTGATACCTTCAATCATCATGAAAAGAGATACCTTATCCGTAATGCCTCCTGATATGTCATCATTGGTAATGATCTATACAAATGAGGTCTAGATGGTATGCTACTTAGATGTTTAGAATAGGAAGAGTCTCAATGTGCATTAGAGGAAGTCCATGATGGTATTTGTGGGTCACACTCGAACGGTTTAACGCTAGCTCAAAAACTTATTAGGGTTGGGTACTATTGGCCTGAAATGGAAAAAGAGGCTATCAAATTTGCTAAGAATTGTCAAAAGTGCCAAGTGCATGGCAACTTAATTCATGCTCCAGGGAGGGATCTAATCCCCTTTACAACACAATGGCCTTTCCATCAATGGGCATACGATCTTATCAAGATGATTCATCCTCACTCTTCTAATGGACATACCCATATAATCACTGCTATAGATTATTTTACAAAATGGGTAGAACCAGTCCCTCTGACACAAGCAATGGGGAAACAGATATCTACGTTCATATTGAACTATATCATATGCAAATATGGGATCCCTCATTCCATAATCATAGATAATGGTGGACAATTCAGGAATAAAGACCTTGATGATCTATGTGCCAAATTCAAGATCACCCAACATTGGTCTTCTATCTACTATCCACAAGGGAATGGCCAAGCAGAGGCTTCTAACAAAAATCTATTGAAGATCTTGCACAAAATAGTAAACAAAATAGATAGAGACTGGCATCTCATGATTAATCCAGCTCTATGGGCCTCCAGAACAAGTATCAAAACACCTACTAGGGCTACACCTTTCACTTTAGTTTATGGGTCTGAAGCGGTACTACCTATTGAGGTTGAAATCCCATCACTCAGAATCAGAATGCATGGTCTAGTAACTGATGATGACTACAAAGTGTCTAGGTTGCAAGAACTTGAACTACTAGATGAGTGCAAACAAGCAGTGTATGATCATCTCAAAGTATATCAGAAGAGAATTTCTAGAGGCTACAAAAAGAAAGTTAGACATAGAGAATTTCAGGTTGGCGATCTATTCTTGAGAGAAAATCTAAAAAATCAATCCCATTGAGAACACAAGGGGAAGTTTGAACCCAACTGGCTGGGTCCCTTTGTCATCACTGCTACTTTTAGCTCTGGTGCCTATCAACTCTCAATGACTGAAGGAGAACAGCTCTGAGAACCAATCAACGTTCTCCATCTGAAGAAATTCTACACCTAAGGCATTTAGTCTATGGTTAAATATCCTGAAAAAATCCTAAAAATCAGAAAAAATCTTGAAAAAATGAACATCTTGGTGAAAACCTAGCAATAGGTGCCTTGATGATTCACAAAAAAAATCAAAAAATATAAAAAAAAAATTTTAAGAAAAAAATATCAAAAATTCAAAAAAAAAAAAAAAAAAAATGAAAAGAAAAGAAAAAGTGCCTTGGTGAAAACCTGGAAACAGGCGCCTTGGTAGCAAAAATAGAATCTCTGCCAAGATGGTGAAAACCTAGCAAATGGGTGTCACTTGTTCCAAATGCTCCATCTATCAGTGCAATCTTGGTCTTTCCTAGCTTTCAGTCTTGCTTTAGTTTGTACATATCTCCCAGTTTGTTTCTGCATTTCCAGTTTTCAATCAGTCGATCTGTACACCAATCAGCTCAAGTGTTTATATCCTATCAATGCTTAACACTTGGAGGAAATCAATGTCATATCCTATGGTCTCCCATGTATCTTAGACATGTCATATCCAGTCAGAGTCCTTTGAAGCTATATTTGAGTCATTCAAGTCTGTCTTCTTTCCAGAAAGGATTTTACATCTACAACAACGCAATCAAACAACAAACTGAAAACAATCTATGCTTTTTTTACATGCTTTTATCTCCTTGTATGCTTACTGATTCGCATTGATATTTTTGCATATTGTGTCCCTTCGAGCCCTTCGATGATGTCCTTTATAGGATTTAGAGAGTGATGGCTGGGGGCATAATCTTTTCTCTGTCTTCTGCTTGTATGTGAAAATCTAACAACTTTAGAAATTCCGGATTGAAATGGTGTCTGACTATAAGAGCCTCTATCTCGAATTGGATGGCCATGCGTACCTCGACCATTGATACTCAGACAATTCAAGGAAGTTTGATCTAACTATTGTCTTTTTGAGTAAGTTCTTTCTCCTACTATGGAATGTGATCTTGCCTAAGGATGTGAATGATAAAGGGTCACTACAAGTAATTCACATTGGATTTAGAATGATCTCTTGACTGTTTGATGTGTTTGCAATGCAAGGAGTATTTCGGTCATCATGATGTTTATGTTTTGATGCTTATACAAATTTCTATATCAAAATGGACATGATATTCAGGTCATCTTGGCATTTGTGCCTTGGTGCTTATATCTAATCCGACATTCCAAAAATAAAATCAATATTCATATATCCATGGTTGTTGACCAGTGGGTGTTGTATTGATTCTTGCGCATACAAATCGATATTCATATGTCTATGGTTTTTTAGCTAGTGGGCATTGTATTAATTTATCCAATTACCTAAAAGTTCAATGATGATAACAAATCGACATATGATCAGTGACTAGGTCCTAGGTCTTAGGTTGCATTTCATATTGCATGCTTCTTTGCATTTTTTATCTTTGCATGATCTCACAATGACTAAACGAACTTCAAAACTTAAACAATTCTTCATATCAATTCTTCAAATCTAACAAGAGCTGAATCTCACATGAAGGTTCCTCTAATGAAGCAGCAAGTAGAATCCTTTTTCAGGATCAAAATTCAAATCTGAGATCATTCATATTATTAACTACTTGCATAATCGACCTTCAATCATCACAGAAATCCAGTATTCAACTTAACTTATTATCTAACATCAAACTATCAAAATTTTAACTTGGTCAACCATGGTCAACTCATGGTCAAACCTAGTCAAACTTAGTCTCCAAGACCTCTAAACAATGCAGAATGCATTCACCGGACGTGTTTAACCACTTCTCAAATCAATTAACATGCTTCTAAACTCTCAACACTGACTTTTCTTGTCAGATTTCAATTTTAATCCTGAAGGGGGCATGGTATTGCATATCATTCAAAGTCTATAATCAAATTTGAAATCATATCTTTATGGAAATTAATATCTTTCCTCAGTAATCAAGACAACAACCACGTCTAGTTATTGATTCATCAAAAAACCTCATCGCTCAGGGCAAAACTATCATCACTTGGGGCATATCAGATTCATCAAGATCCATATCAATCTGGTATTCTCCTAATCTTGTAAACTATATCAGTTTTTGCAACCATCGAATCATAGTGTTCTTTCCTTGGTTCTTCGGCAACTGAAGGGTTCGGATGTGATACCTCTATCATGGTTCTGCTAAGACAATCGAGTCTAGAATCGGTCACTCACTTCTTTGAAATCCTAAGGTTTGGAATCAGGTGTTTTGACACTCTTTCGTAGTCATTGGTTCATCGCTGCTATAGTGAACATTATCTTAGGTCATTTAGGACCTATTATCTTCATATCAAATCAATATCAATCAACTTCTATCTCATATCAATTATTAATTTCAAACATCAATTTCATATCTTTATCAAACACAGACTATCTTTGAACCACTGTGCTTCACACAGTAATTCAAAGAGGGGCAAAATGTAATACCCCAAAAATGGGCTATAAGTTCATTAATCTCCTACATCTTCAATTCGAATGAAATTGACATCAAAGTCCTAATCTAAGGCACATCTAAACATCATTGAATCATAATTGATTATCTTAAATTCTACATCAGGGAATATTCCTAGTAATATTCCTAATCATCATAATTATCTTTAATTTTATAATTATTTGGTAATAAATCACATTTATCCTAAAGTTTGATTAATTGAATATTTTCATATTTAATTAATTAGATTTAATATTTGCCACTTAATTGTGTAATTAAATTTAATTCTATCTATTATTAATTGTATTATTTAATTTTGACAATAAATCTAATATCATATGAATAATTGATTAAATTCTTATTTAATTAATTAAAGCAAGTTGTCATTATTTAATAATATAGTTTTTAATAAAAGTTTGATGAAATAATTGATTAACCCATAGATCAATTGTTTTATTTTTAAAAGCAGTTAAGTTGGAAATAAATCACTTTATTATTAAATTAATTCATAAATAAAACATGCACAATCATAAAAGCAGACAACTATCAATTATCAAGTAAAGCTAAACTCTATTTTGAGTTAAAGCTTAGCTTTTGCATGATTTTTGTGAGTTAATTATCCTTTATTTAAAAATAACTCAAAAATCAACCTGAGTTATTTGAGTGATTTATGGATTTTTCTCATGCACCTCCAAAGCCCTAGATTTCTATTAAAACAAGGCTTAGCTCTTCATAATTCATCTCTAAAATCTCTCAAATTTGCATCCACAAATTTGCACAATCACGTTGGAGAATTGGAATTGGGAAAATCAAAAGCTCTTGCGAATCAACACCTTTGTGAGATCAATCTTGTTTTTACATTCATTTAGATTCATTTTCATATCATTGCTAGCTTACTTTGCATATTCATAGATCAATTTCATTCTAGCATAGATTCATATCAGTTTTTATCATTGTTATTGCATAGAAAATACCAAAAAAATAGATTAACTACATACATTTTATATCATTTTTACATCCAAATCCTTCATTTAGGTGTCGTCTAGGTCACTGATCTCGATAACAATCTAAGAACATTAATCTCGCACCTACTAGAAGGTAGTAAATCACATGGTTAGAGTAGATTTCAATTTTGCACGATTTTGATTTTTGCTAACCTCTAATGTTTTACTGAAGTGTTGTGTCTATAGATCAGGTACAAAATTCACACACACAATAATCACCATCAAGGCATATGATATCTTGGAGTGTACCTCTAAAGGTACTATTCTTTTTCCTATCTAGTTAGGTCCAGCAGGTCAAGACATGATTTTCCATGTTGTTGATCTTGACTTACCATTTAACATCCTCCTTGGCTGAACATAGATCCATTCCATCAAGGTTGTACCATCTACTTACCATCAGTGCACCAAATTTCAACATCAAGGCACTGAGGTTACCATCCATGTAGATCCCCAACCCTTTGCATACTATTGTGTGAAGGAAGCATCATTCCCTCATTCCACCCATTATCCTGGAACCAACATTGGCACTTCTATTGCTAGCTCTTCACAATCCCATAGCGATCCAGAGACCATCCTCACCTCCACTCTCTCCTCTATCAAGATCAATAATCAGGGCTATCATGAATATAGCCTAATGGATGCATTTGCAATTGGGTCCATCCCACTTGATCCACATACACAAGGGTGCCTAAATCACCAAAGCAAGCCTACTGAAGTCAAGCATGAAATCAAGGAGATGGGACCAATGACTTTTATTTCCCATGGCAACATAGACAGTTAAGAGATGGAGCTTGACATCAACCAGTGGTTGTACATAAATCCCCCACCACTAACACTCAACTTATTGGCCACTTCAAAGACAAAGACCCATAATCATACAAGTACGCCACTGAGAAATGGAAATATCAAGGCGGTGGTCTAGGACCACAAGAAGGTGGAAGTAAAGACCTGATCACAACATCCAAGAATCCAAAAACTCAAGGTCTTGGCTTTAATACCCCTCACCTATATATACAAGAGCCCAATACCTCAACTGGGGGCACTAACATGACCAACATTCCCTTCTTGAATAGCCAAGATGACCTCATAGAGATCAAAGACATCCCTGAAGAGGAAGAAAAGAAATCTTATGATGACATCTTTGAAAATGATACCCTCTTGGGCACTTCTATCTTCTAACAACTTGCCATTAACCTCATATAACTTCCCCCCATCCACCCTGAACTCATAGACTAGGACCAACCAAGCGTCACACATATAGATGAGTTCCAAAGCACGTAAACACTCCTAGAATTCATGGGGTCATAAGGCCAACAAATAGATCAAGATTTAGAATCAAATCATATCTGTAAGCTCGACCCTAAAGGATATTTTGGGGAAGAGGTAAGCTTTAGCTACAAAAGTGAAATAGAAAAATAAAAGCATGATTCCTTATCTAAAAACCCTTTTGGGGCACATTTTGATTCCAAAAAAGTAAAAATAAAGGGTGTATCTTCTGGTGAGAACCTCTTTGAGGTGCTAGAAGATGAAGACTTGCCTCTTCCTCCCATCCAAGATTATAGACCAGAGAAATCCCCCATCATCATCAAAGAAACCAAGCCAATCAACTTGGGCACAGAGGAATGTCCAAGAATAACCTACATTGCAACATCCTTAACAAAAGGTGAAAAAATGGCTTTCATTGTACTTCTCCATGAAGCCACTAGGAACTTCATGTGGTCATACACACACATGTCTAGGCTTGACCCTAATCTTGTCATCCATCATCTAGCTATGGAACCTAATGTCAAGATAGTAAAGCAAAAGCTATGCAAGATGCATCTAAAGGTAGCCCTATTGGTAAAATCAGAACTAGAAAAGCTCCTAGATGCAAATATCATCAGAGCTATTGATTACTCTGAATGGATTTCCAACATGGTGCCTATCATAAAGCCTTTAGGAGACATCAAAATTTGCACATATTTTAGGAACCTAAACAAGGCCTGTCCAAAAGATGATTTCATGCTACCCAACATAGACATGATCATAGATCTCACAGTAGGCCATGAGATGTTGTCACTTATGGATGGCTTCTCAGGATACAATCAGATCTAGATAGAAGAATAAGATCAACATAAAACAACATTCACCACTCCATGGGGTACCTTATACTATAACATGATGCCATTTGGGCTAAAGAATGCAGGAGCTACTTATCAGTGAGCAATGACAACAATCTTCCATGACCTGATCCACAAAATCCTAGAAGACTGTGTGGATGATATTGTTGCAAAATAAAAAACAAGCTATGAACACCTTGACATCCTTGAGAGTGTGTTTGATCTTTTGCATCATTATGGCTTGAAGCTCAATCCAAAGAAATGTGTCTTTGGTGTAACATCTGGAAAGATTCTAGGGTTCATTATATCATGGTGTGACATAGAGATTGATCCTAAAAAGGTAAAATCCATTAAGGAAATGCCTCCACCAAGAATACTCAAGTAGCTCAATAGTCTACAAGGAAAGCTCCAATCAGTGCACCAATTCATCTCCCAGCTGGCAAACAAGTGCCAACCTTTCATGCACCTCCTCCACAAAGATACAAGCTTCAAATGGGATCCCATCTATCAGAGAAATTTTGAACCTCAAGGAATATCTAGCTAAATATCCCATCCTTGTACAGCCATTTTCAAGATTCCCTCTCATACTCTACATCTTAGCAACCACTACTACACTGGGGACACTCTTGGCACAACATGATGATAACACCAAAGAGAGAGCCATCTACTATATCAGTCAAACTCTTTCTGGCTATGAGCTGAATTATTCACCTATGGATAAAGCATACCTTGCAGTGGTCTTCACCACTCAAAAGCTTAGACATTACATACTTAGCCATACAATCAAGCTATCTCAAAGGTGGACCCACTCAAGTATCTATTATCCAAAACAACTCTCACATGCTGCATGGAAAAATGGGACATGCTACTCAGTGAGTTTGACATTTAGTACATAGATCAGAAAGAAATCAAAGGAAAAGTAATTGTTGATCAGCTAGAAGAAGCACCACTAGTGGAGGCATATCCACTAATCATGGAATTCCCTGATGAGCACCTATGTATGATAGAAGAACAACTAGTATTGAAACTCTACTTTAATGGCTCCTACACATTGCATGGATTAGGGGCAGGAATCCTATTTGTCACACCTTAAGGTGACTATAATCCAAAATCATTCAAATTGGGATTCCCATGTATTAATAACATTACAGAATATGAGGCACTCATCTCAGGTCTCAAAATAGCCATTTAGTGGAACATAACATAACTGTAAGTGTTTGGAGACTCGCAGTTGATTATCAAGTAGGTCCTAGATGAATTTGAAAAAAAGGATGACAAGTTGCTACCCTACAAAGAACTGGTAGACAAACTAAAAGAGCATTTCCCAAGTCTATAGTTCATGCAAATACCAAGGCTTCATAATAAAGCTAATGGAAACCATCAGATCCTTATTATAAATCCCTCGTGATTCATCATAATATGAATTCTTAGTCGAGCAGCAATATACGCTTGCTTATGTGAACACCGATGCAAAAATGGTGTGTGTCTTGGTTGGTCCTTAGTCTCCATGGTACCATGACATCCATGCATATCTAAAAAATGTTATCATATCTCCCCATCTCACCAATAGCCAATGCCAAAACTTAATTCATAGAGCTTCCCACTACACTCTTGTAGCCAACACCCTTTATCATTGAGGATATCACAATATCCTTTCTAGGTGTTTAGATTCAAACGAGGTCATCCTGGGTTTACAAGAGATCCACGCTAGAATTTGCAGTGCCCACACAAGTGGCATGGTTCTAGAAAAGTATTTTCTTTGAGTTGGGTATTATTGGCGAACCATGGAACATGATGCTTGTGAGTTCGTTAGGAAATGTCTACCATGTCAACAGCATGCAAATCTAATTCATGCACCATCACAAAACTTATAGTCCATTGTGCCACCTTGGCCATTTTCATGTTGGGGTTTTGACCTCGTCGGCTTAATCACTCCCCTCTCCTCAGATGGACATAAGTACATAATAACAGCCACAAAGTACTTCATGAAATGAGTTAAAGTGATTCCACTCACCCTAACTACTAGCATACAAATATCCAAGTTCATCCTTTACCATATTGTCTACCTCTTCGGCATACCATCTACCATCTTCATAGACCATGGCACACCTTTTGAAAACCAACATGTGGATGATCTATGTGATAGAATCCACATCCATCACCATTTCTCCAATCCATATTTCCCTCAAGGAAATGGCCAAGCTGAGGCAACCAATAAAACAATACTCAAGAAGGTTGTCAATGATTTTGGTCATGACTGACACCTCCAAATAAATCCCTCCCTCTAGGCCTATCGTACTTCCTTCCACACTCCCACAGGCACCACCCCATATTCCCTTATGTATGGTGCCGAAGTTGTTCTACCAATCGAGGTTGAGCTCCCATCATTATGGATCTCAATGAGAAACTTTACCACATATGAAGACTTTTGAGTAGCATGCCTCACACAACTCGATCTACGAGATGAAAAGAGACAACAAGCATATGATCACTTTTTTGCATACCAAAATTGACTCAAAAGGAGTTATAACAAGAAAGTCCATCCTAGACAATTCCAAGTTGGTGACATGGTCCTAAAGGAAAATAAAAAATTCCAACCGCATTGAGAGAAGAAAGGCTAGTTTGAGCCTACTTGGTTGGGACCTTATATCATCACAACATGCTTTGGCTTTGGAGCTTGTCAGCTATCTACACCAGAAGGTGAGCTCTTGAATGATCCTATCAACATCATACATTTGAAGAGGTTCTATGCCTAAACTAGGTCCTACATATTCAAAAAATCCATAAAAATTGGAAAAAGCAAAAAAATACAAAAAAAAGAAAAAAAAGAAAAGAAAAATCATTCATCCAATGGTGAAAACTTCGTAATTCAAGTGCCTTGGATAAGTATGTTGATGAAAACTTGGAAACAAGTGCCATACATAGTGGACCAAGTCATTATATATCAAACTCCCATCCTCCACATCCAAGAAATCCTTTTTCTACCATCCCCATCCCCACCACTATCCCCCAATATTCCACTATTTTTAATCCTCAAGAAAATCCACAATCCACCCTGTACCATATCTTGTATAGTGCAATCCTTCCTATATATACGTCCTGTATAACAAGATCTTCCTATCCCCAATCCTAAGCTTTTATACAAATCCATTGTACATATCTTTCCATCTTTTTGTACATACCTTCGTCAGTCCTATAGTAGCACTTAATCAAACATCTTGTCCTAACCAGCCTTGTACTTTAGAAACATCAATTGTCAACTATCCTTGGTCACAACAGTTATCCTTAAACTTCATCATTTGCCAGCAAACAACAACACTCAATCTCTCATCAATCAGTGGGTCCTTGAGGATGTATCCTTCCTCCTATCAAACCTAATCTTCCACCAATCATATCAAGTCCATGTTGATGTATCCTTCCACACATTCAGACAAATCTTCCCACCATCAATCAACTCAATCTCTCTCCTTGGCAAAGGATGTCATTTGGAGTTATCATTTTGGTCTTGGATTTTTTCCTTTAGATCTTGTTAATCTTTTATGGCTTCTCATTGTTTCTCTACTCAAAGTCACCATAATCCTTTATCTCATGGTGCACTGCAAATGAGGACAATCTAGGGAAAGGTCTATTGATTTCTTGCTTCTTCTATGAGTCAATTGGTCTTGACCCTTGCACGTTCCACATGTGATTTCTTGGTTACATGGTGCACTTGGGAAATGTCATTTGTTTGTGGTTTCTCCAACATCATTCCTACCATGCTTCATCTTCGATTCATGTGTGATGATGGGGAAACCATGCATGTCTTTTTCATGTTAGTCCTATGCAATGCTGGTGACAAGGGCTTGTGATCCTAGTATCCTTGGCAGGTCTCTACTATTTCTATATCAAACTAGGTTGTGATCTCCACATTTGTACTTGGAGCTCCCCCAAATCCCCTCCATCATGCATCATCTAGACTAATCTTGCATCTTGCATCTTTCATCTAGCTACATTTTTCAATCCATCCCATATTGCACTCATGCATCTCTGCTCTTGTAAGTTTGGTTATTTATCCCCCCTTCTTCCTTTCCCTTCCCTTTTTGTGTTTCCTTTTGAGAAAATTCCACAATGTTTCCTCTTTGCATTATTTTTGTGAGGGGGCATGACCCCTTGTTCCTCTAATTTCTAGCCTAGGGCATCTTCTTTTCTTGTCTTTGATGCCACACCACTTGTGGCATCTCATCAAAGAGGGGAAAAATGTAGACACCTAAAAAAAATTTAGAAAATAAAAGTATTTTTATTTTTTTGAAAACCCCTAATGACATCATCATTTAATAATTAATTAATTACTATATTTTTATGCCATTAAATCCCTTTATTTTAATTAAATATACTTAATTAAATAATCTTTCCCAAAGTATTTAAATCAAATTTAAATCATTTTCCTCTCTTTATTGAATCAATATTCAATAAATGATGTCATAATCCCTAAATAAATTTCATATTTATTTAAAGCCTCAAAACCCTAGAACCTTCTAGCCTTTCCTAACCCCTTCCAATATTTCCTAAACCTTCCCTAAACACATTTAGGATATGTTTCCTACATTTCCTAATCTAATCCAAGTCTCATTGACTTTTGGTCAAACCCATCCATTTATGAGCCTTACAGACTCATAAATAGCCTCTTACACACTCTTTAAGGCTTCTTACAACCTCATAAAGAGGCCCATGTCTCTTCTTCTACACATGTTCCCCTTGCACACTTCCCTATTGTTCCTCACACATGTGTGAGCAACCCTAACCCAAGGTAAACCTTACCATACCCCTAACTCTACCCTAGACCTTACCCCAAACTCTAACTCATCCTCCTAATGCAAGCCCTTCCCAAATCCTATAAATACCCTCACTGCCTAAGAGAAAAACACCAATTCACATCATTTATATTAAGTAGTGTTATAATGCTAGAATAGTTCTAGATCTTAAGCTTTATTCATTATATTCTATATTAGTTCATTTTCCATGCTTTCTAACACATCATAGCTTAGAACTAATGGATTGAACTAGTTTATTTCAAGCTTTTCTTAATCATTTTTGCATCATACTACATCTCATTTTGTCTAAAAACAATCATAGATTACTCATAAATAGCTTAAATTCCATTCTTGATCTTTTAGGATCCTTAAGGCCTTATAGGCAAAATGGGTGTTCTATACCCAGTTTTGTGCCACTATGGGGTTATTATGGTCCCTAACCTATCCTAATATCTCCTAATCATCATTAGGGATATGCTCCAAGTGATTTAAGAGCACACCCACATCCCTAAAGAGAGAACAAATCAAACAGTGATAGGGTGCTCCCGTTTCAGTTCTATCTGAGTGTCTTTGCATTGGTTTTTTTGTTTAAGGTTAGGAATATGCTGTTAGATTCATGTTCACTAATGTTTGAGTGTCTACACCTATTTTGAATAGGTTAACTTTGCACTGATCACACTAACATTACCATGCACTCAAAAAATAGAGGATTTAAAATATTATTATTCCCATTAACTTTAAAAAGGTACAGACAAAGAGAAAATGATATGTTTATGAATCTATTCCATCTTAGCACATTAAAAATCTTTTCTATCTATTCCATCCTCATGCACCAAATACTACTCAATTATCTTATAAAATTTCCATGAAAATATGTTACAATAGAAAGTAGCAATTCAAAAGTATAATATGGGAGAAAGCATAATACAATGGAAAATGTTAAAGAAAATGAAAGTATTACTTGATAGAATGTAAGTAATTATAGAAAGTATTATCTTTGGGAAAGTATCAAAAGATAGAAAATATATTAGAACAAAAAGTACACTATAATTAAAAGTATCTTACAATAGAAAATATCATTGATTACATTAAGGATTCGATGAATTACATAAAGAATGAAAGAGGATTATCTTTCCATGAAGCCACATAGGTATGATCAAAGTTGTGGCTATCATACAATATAGTAAGCTTTAAATTGAAAAGTTTCAGTTTGGTATAAAATGCATGGTTCCCATACCAGTTTGAACAAAATGAAGACACAAACTAAGAAAAGAATCTTTCCTTGATAAGAGTATCAATCTAGCAAATCACTTTTAGAAATACTACCCACATTTGATTAACTTTAAGCATCTAATGATGAAATTTAGATTCAGTTTCCAGACATTATTCATGCAACTATATTACTGGAGGACAATCATTTTACATTAGAGAAAATAGAAAACACAACCCTACCTTTCTTCCAAAAGTGGTAATAGAATTTTGATTCTTGTTGATTGTGCCAAACTCCTCCAATGAGAAAGACCCTCCAGCCAAAGCTTGAATTATCATCCAATTACATAGTCCCCATAAGGATTTTATTTCCCTTAGTCCATATTCTAGCTCTATGGTCACTACAATTCTGAAAGTTTCAAGAACACCCAAACTCCCAGCTACAGTGCCATGCCTAGGATGTAGCTAGTGAATAACTACTTCTTAACCCATTCAAAGAAAGTTGATTATGAGAGAAGAAAATGCAATGCATAGTTAAGAAGCTTAGGAATATTTAAGGTTTCTATTTTCTGAAATAAATTTATTTACATTTTATTTTATTTATTCTATTATAATTACCAAAGATAAACAATTAACAAGATATGTCGTGACAAATTAATTAGCATATCAATAAGTAAATAAATTAATACATTTTTACATAAACACTACATTAACTTAATCAAGGACATCATTGAGTTAGTAGTCCACTACACCAACAATCACAAGTATAACTTAAAATTAATCAACACATCAGAGACCCTTACCATTATGTTCCATCATAAGATTGATCAAGTACAATCTCAAAGAAACCAAACATAAACAATAGGGTACCAGACATTGCCTGAAGAGATGATGGAAGGATGACTAGGTTGTGAATCTAGTGTGGTCCTACTTGATCCAGAACCTGCAAGAAGGAAAGAGATGGGGTTAGATCCAAGGGATCTAAGAAATGCATGATATCCTATTACATATCCTCATCTATAGTCATGCATGTGCATAATCAAGCCATACATTTCTAGAAGCAAACCATGCTACAAGACATGTCCACTCATCAAGATGATACAAGAGGAAGAAGATACCATCATGGAAAACATCAAGTGGAAATACATAAGTCACAGTGGTGCAAGAGTGTGGTCATTAATGTGGATGAATCATCCAAACAATGCAACAAAAACAACAACTTTTTTTGTTTCATTTGATTTTTCTATGGAATAATTTCCAAATGAGGCATCCACATCAACAACTCAGAACATGTCATAAGGTCATGGTGTTCAAATACAAGATGATGTAGTCATAATCAAATATGTAGTCATCATTATCTACTTGTTGTGATGACCTAGGGCATCAATGATTCACTATTACTTATTTTCAATTCATCGCATGATTGACCTAGGGCATAAATGATTAGCTATTACTTGTTTTTAATTCATTGCATGTTCAAACAATCAATCCCCAACTTAATTTTACCATTCCCTTTATCTTAGGTTAATCCCATGGAGGGAAGATGAATCTTTTTCCCATGAAATTAACTCCCAAATGTTCAAAATTTCATCAAAATTTTATGACTCCTTTATTTACAACATTGACCATCAACATGCATCATCAAAATGATCATACAAAAGCATCATCACATATGTCCAAGTTAAGAAATACCAAGAGTGATGCAAGCACGAGCCCTGGAAGATCTTCAAGATAGTGATCCAAAAAGGAATAGTTAAATAATAAGCATGTCATAAAATGATCATGCAATTAGTACATCCATAATGCCCTTGCTTCATGAGATCCAATGATAAAAAAAAAGAAAGGATCCAGCAATAATGGGCCCTAGTGTTAAACACGGGTCCTCAAAGATCCAAAGAAGAAAAATACAATAGTGAGCATTATAATGTTGTGTCAATAACCAAATCAAATCAAGAAATGATATATATAGAAGGAAGAAATAGTCACAGGCCCATGGCCATTAGCAATCAAGTACATTAAATAATCATCAATGGAAGCAAATAATGATGCCCTAGCCCGATAGTCAATCATGTGATGATTGAAAATAAGTAATAGTTAATCATTGATGCCATAGGTATTCATAGCAAGCAATAAATAAAAATGTAAGGATCCAACAATAATTCCCTAGGTTTAAACATGAGTCCTCAAAGATCCAAACAAGTAAAATACAACAATGAGCATTATAATTTTGTGTCAATAACCAAATCAAATCAAGCCATGATATATACAGAAGGAAGAAATAGTCATAGGCCCGCGACCTTGAGCAATCAAGTACAGTAAATAATCATCAATGGAAGAAAATAATGATGCCCTATCCTAATAGAAAATCATGCGATGAATTGAAAATAAGTAATATTTAATCATTGATGCCTTAGGTCATCCCAGTAAGTAGATAATAAAAATGCAAGGATCCAGCAATAATGCCCTAGTTTTAAACACAGGTCCTGAAAGATCTAAACAAGTAAAATATAGTAGTGAGCATTATAATGTTGTACCAATAACCAAATCAAATCAAGAAATGATATATATAGAAGGAAGAAACAACCATAGGCACGCGGCCTTGACCAATCAAGTATAGTAAATAATCATCAATGGAAGCAAATAATGATGCCCTAGCCCGATAGTCAATCATGCAATGAATTGAAAAAAAGTAATAGTTAATCATTGATTCCCTAGGTCATCACAGCAAGTAATAAATAAAAATGCAAGGATCCAACAATAATGTCCTAGTGTTAAACGTGGGTCCTCAAAGATCCAAACAAGTAAAATACAATAGTGAGCATTATAATGGTGTATCAATAACCAAATCAAATCAAGCAATGATATATATAGAAGCAAGAAATAGTCATAGGCTCGTGTCCTTGAGAAATCAAGTATAGTAAATAATCATCAATGGAAGAAAATAATGATACCCTAGCCCGATAATCAATCATGTGATGAATTGAAAACAAGTAATAGTTAATTATTGATGCCCTAGGTCATCATAACAAGAAGACAATAAAAATGCAAGGATCCAGTAACAATTCCCTAGTGTTAATAATGGGTCCTCAAAGATCCAAACAAGTAAAATACAACACTAAGCATTATAATGTTGTGTCAATAAAAAAATCAAATCAAGAAATGATATATACAAAAGGAAGAAACAATCACAGGCCCATGGCCTTGAGCAATCAAGTACAATAAATAATCATCAATGGAAGCAAATAATGATGCCCTAGCCCAATAGTCAATCATGCGATGAATTGAAAACAAGTAATAGTTAATCATTGATGCCCTAGGTCATAAAAGTAAGAAGATAATGATGCTTTGAGCTTACATGAAGCAAATGGAATGATCAAAGAGCCAAATTAACACCTACCTCTACTTTTGTACACTTTCAATCATCAAAGATCCATCCAAAAATCTTGGTCCAACAGAGGAAACATCCCACATACAAAAATGGTGGCATAACAAAAAATGAGCCCTCTTTGAGACCAAAATAGCATGAAATAATAGAGTCCAAGCTAATAGCTTCAAGAATGTTTAGGGATATAGCATAAAGTTTTAAATTCCAACCTTGCTCTAGCATAGGGATTAAAGGAAGATAAACCTTTTCCCTATTATTAATATATATGTTGAAAAGCTTGTATGTACTGCACAAAGAAAGGAGTGAAAAATAAAACATATGGGCTCACACAAGCCGTGAGAATAGCCAACTCCTAGAAAGATAAGGTTGAATACAGACATACATGAGTAAATGAGCATCAAAAATAGGGTACCAGACATTTCCTGAATAGATGATGGAAGGATGACCAAGGTGTGAATCCAATGTGCTCCTACTTGATCCAAAACTTGCAAGAAGGAAAGAAATGGGGTTAGATCCAAGGGATCTAAGAAATGCATGATATCCTTGTTAATATGATTTAGAACAACAGAGAGGGGGGGTGAATCAGTTGTTCTCAGGTCCTAATGTATAAGAAAAACTTTTTTAAAATTCCTTAAATTAGATCCAATAACCAAAACAAACTCGATCATGATTGATTTAATAATAGAAACATATAACATTGCAGTGCACTACCTAGCTGTAACTTAACTTGTAAAACATAGAAATGTTCAAAAAAAAACATTCACACAAGTATTAACACCAGGATTTATAGTGGAAACCCAATGTGGGAAAAACCACTTTGTAACATGCTACTATTAATTTCACTCTTCTGAAGTGAGCTCAATTAAAAGCCAACCCTGTCAAAGGTTACAATACACACTGTTAGGTGTGACCCGATTAAAGGATTTCAATCACCCTGTTAAAAGTGAGCCTTGTTATAGGACTTACATACACTCCATTAGAATGCAACCTTGTTTAAAGGATTTAACATATGACTATTAGGTCAACCTCTGTTAAAAGGATTTTGACTGTTACAATGGTTAGAAAGTAGTAGCAATATTGATCTGAAAAACATACAACTCACTTTGCAAATATCAAATCCAATTCCATACACTAATGCTAGTTTATTGACTTTGAAACTTTTCCATCTCCATCTTTGATCCACTCAAAACTTTTCTTCAAGCAACCACCACAATTCTCCTTCAGCCTTTTCTGCTTATATAGTCAATAAAACTTTACTGATCTTCTAGCATTCTCTTTTTCACCCATGCACATGCATATCCAATGCTCAGGTTCCCTTGATACTTTCCTCAATTAGGTTAACTCATCTTATGTCACTCAATCTCATTTGTAGATCTTAGGGTTAGGTCAAATTCATTGAATCTACCCGCTTCATGTTCTTTAGCTTCATCTCAAATCTCTTAAAGATTTACAATAAAATGTTTTACAGTGCATTTAACACTTTCAAACAATCAATAAATAATGTCAACATGTTTTACATAATCCAAGAATTCAACAATGTCGGCTCCAAAAATAAATTCTCTTCAAATATAAAAATGCTGATGCTCGGTCAATACTGTGATCAACTACTCGATCTTCATGTAGAAAGCTCAGTCATTACTAAAAATGTTTCCCTGGCTTATACTATCTTCCTCAGTAATTAACTATTGTTTGATCGACACTAGAATTTTTCTCGGCATACACTGACTCGACTGACACTAACATTACTCGGCTTAAACATGATTTCTCCATTTTTGCTCGGTCAAGGCTACCAGTTTAGTCTTCAGTCTTACTAGGATAAACAATACATTGTCTCATCATTGTACAACATAGTCAAGTACACTTTGTAGTATCAAGATAACTCAACCTTTCCCTAGGTGCTATTGTTACCAACCTTGCCCCAATCCTTCACAACAATATAATAGATATAGTACTTTCCTAAGTAGCAATAGTCTTATCAATTAAGGTTTGACATCAATGACAATACAACAATTGTTTCAATTGCAATTTCCAATAATCTCCCTCTTTGGCATTGATGGAAACACCATATGATATCACCTAAATAACACATGGATTACCAACCAATCCAAAAACTTATCTCTTCATCTGAGAATTATTTATAATATCCTTAGCTTCATTCTAATTCAGAATCCTATAAGCCTCACTTCTGTGACCGTCAAAAGAATTCAGATATCCCTCTATCCTGATCCTTCATTTCAGTTCATCACCCTTACTTTTCAATGTCATGTTTTATCATATTAGTTCATCTCCCTCTTTGAAAAAAATGCCAAAGAAACAACTAAAATAGATATCCATCAGATGTAGATAATGTCTATGTAGCTCAATGTTTCTCCCTCTGTCATCTTTCTTATGAATGATTCCTTGTCTTTGCTCCTTTTCACAACTCTAGGCCAGCCCTAAAGTGTGACAATCTTCTGCATCAATTTGTCAAATATTCTGTTGTAGCATATTTGATGCAGCACTCCTAGCTTGACTGGGTAGCCTTAGTTAGGGGAAGGACCCCTAATTGACTTCTCAAATACTCATGAGCTTCTCTGGGTAAAGCTTTAGTGAATATGTCTACTAATTGTTCTTTTGTATTCACATATTCCATTCGGACATCTTTGTCTTGTACTAATTCTCTCAAGTAATGATACTTGATTGCTATGTGCTTGGTCTTAGTGTGCATCAATGGGTTCTTAGAAATATTGATAGTGCTTGTGTGGTCATAGAAAATAATAACAGGTTCAATGATTTCTTCTTTCATGCCTATCAACAATTGTTTTATCCATACCAAATTTGAATAGTTTACTGCAGTAGCAACATACTCAGCCTCGACAATAGATTGGTAAATGCAATTTTGTTTCTTTCTCGTCTAGGAGACTAATCTCTATCCAAGAAAGAAAGCTCCGCTACTAGTACTCTTTCTATCATCTACATTTCCTACCCAATCAACATCTGTATAAACTCTGAGTTCAAATTTTTCATCCTTCTTATAATTTAGACCATAGTCAGTAGTTCATTTCAAGTATCTCATAATTCTTTTCACAGCCATCATGTGTGTTTCCTTAGGATTGGCAGAGAATCTTGCCACAATCCCAACATCTAGTGCAATATCTGGTCTACTATGTACAACATACTACAATTTTCCAATCATGGATCTGTACAAAGTCTGATTCACTTCTACAACATCATCATTCTTAGATAAATTTTGTCCATTAACCATAGGAGTACTCACTGTAAGGAAACTCAGGTGTGGAAACAGCTTCCTACGCTAATCTCTATAGGAGAGTATTGTACAAATTCTTATAAATCCTTACAATTTCAGATTCGTTAACTACTTTAACAAAGATATTGCAACCACATACCATGCATATAGAAAAATAGAGAATGACACAATGATATACCCTGGGGAAAACATTTCGGTAAAAAACCCTTGCACTCCAAAACCTGCACAATGTATTATCTTCAACACAAAGATTACAATACACTTGCAATGCAAGTTCTTTCAAGAAATGAGAGACAAAGCCAACAAGACTTAAATTTCCATTATATCTCTCCCATAGGAGCAGCATCATATATATAGACTCCTCTAGACCCAAAAATAGGCACAACCACCAAGACCCATGCACAAAGCCACATGTACACAGTTGTTACATGCAATCCCAAGAATAGGCATCCATCCCTAGAATAGACTATGACAGCTTGTCATAGAATCTGCCAAAAATAATGGTCACAAGAGAAGTGTAAGAGAATCTCTCATACCAACCTATTTTTGGCATATTCTCTTACACACACCAACCACTTCTTCTTGCGCGCCCAAATAGGCCCAAGTCATAAGATGCTCTTACACCTGTCATAGCACATTCCTTAAATAGTTCTTACGCATCATAGGAATCTGTCATGACCATTTCAGTCATGATCTCCTTATGCACAAGATGCCGACACATCAAGTGGAGTGACACATCAACATGCCAACTAGACATGTACACTCACACTTAATTACATTATTTGCAAAAAAAACATTTACAAAACAAATAATAAGAATAGGAATTATCCAAGGTTGAGACACCTTATTCCTAACATTCTCCCACTTGTCAAACACCTTGTAAGAGCAACAGGAACTTTAACTGCTATAGGCCAAAAGGCCCATAGACTCCAAACACCATCTAAACTTCTCAGTGCCCACTGGTTTTGTTAATGCATCTACAACATTCTTCATAGTATCTACCTTCTCCAAATTTACCTTTCCATCTTCCACCATATCTCTCACAAAGTGAAACTGCACATCAATGTGCTTCGTTCTGGCATGGAAAGTTGGATTCTTTGCAAGGCAAATAGCGCTTTGACTATCACACCAAATAGTAATTTGTTCTGCATCAACACCAACATCAGAACACAATCTTCTAATCCAAATGGCTTCTTTACAAGCATGAGTAGCAGCCATGTACTCAGCTTCTGTAGTGGACAAAGCAACCACAGGTTGTCACTTACTCATCCAACTGATGGCACCACCAAACATAGTGAACACATAAGCACTAGTGGATCTCCTACTGTCAATATCACCTACCCAATCTGAATCCAAAAACCCACAAATACAAATTGAATGCAGAGATCCAGAAGAGTTACCATGATAACATATGGAGTAATCTGATGTACCCCTCAAATATCTAAATACTCGCTTAACTGCATCCCAATGTACCGGTCCAAGATTAGCCATAAACTAACTCAGGACTCCCATTGCCTGGGCAATGTCTGGTCTAGTAAAGACCATAGCATACATAAGACTGCCAACTGCACTAGCATAAGGTACTCTACTCATGTCCTCCACCTCACTAGGAGATTTTGGACAATCATCTACAGATAACTTTGTTCCCATAGAAATAGGAACACATAATGGTCTACAATCTGCCATGCTGAACCTGTCCAACATAGACTTCACATAATTACTCTGACTCAACCAAAGTTTTCTGTTAGGCCTGTCTCTACTGATTTCCATACCCAAGATGTACCTAGCTACCCCAAGATCTTTCATCTCAAACTATGCTGAAAAATGAGATTTAAAATCAGAAATCATACCCTTACCCTTCCCAAACAGCAACATATCATCAACATATAATCCAACAATAAGAAGGCGATCATTTTCAACTCTGAAATAAACACAATGATCTAATTTTGATCTTACAAATCCAATTGACAACACAAAGGCATCAAACTTAAGGTACCACATCCTAGGAGATTGCTTCAAACCATATAGCGATTTCTTTAATCTGAAAACTAAGGATTCTTTACCTTTAACAATGTAGTGCTCAGGTTGTGACATATAAATCTCTTCCTCCAAATCACCATGAAGGAAAGCTATCGTCACATCCATCTGTTCTATCTCTAAATCATATGATGTAGCAAGAGATAATAGAAATCTAATGGATGTCAACTTTGCAATAGGAGAGAATATTTCACCATAATCTATTCCCTCTACCTGTGAATACCCCTTTGCAACCAATCTAGCTTTATACCTTTCAACACTACCATCTGCATAGAATTTCTTCTTGAACACCCAGTTATAGCCAATAGATTTTCTCCCTTTAGGCAAAGGTACAAGGTCCCAAGTTTTGTTTTTCTCCAATGAAGCCATCTCATCATCCATAGCCTCAATCTAGGAACTTGCATCTTCCATGCCCAAAGCCTCTTTCACAGATCTAGGCTCATCAATGCTAGTAATCAAAGCAAAGGCACAACTAAAATCTAACATAGAATAACCAAACCTTTCTGGTTGCTTTCTTTTTCTCATGGATCTCCTCAAGGGCTGTAGTTGAGGTTGTTCTTCCTCTTCTTCTGAACTATCAGAATTGCTAGAGCTCTCCTCATCATTAGGCCCAACATGGTCTCTCTATTCAGTCTTCTCAGGGGTAGGAGGCAACTGAACAACATCTTTTTCATTTTCTTTTTCATTTGGTTGTAGTACAATAGGAGAAGATGTTATCTCTCTAAAAATAACATTTCTACTATACAACACCTTACTAGTCACAGGATCCCAAAGCTTGTATCCTTTCACACCAGCACTGTATCCAATGAAAATACATTTAACAACTTTATTTTCCAACTTAGATCTTTTCTCCTTTGGAACATGTGCATAAGCTTCACAACCAAAAACATGAACATGTATAATTGAAGGCTTCTTACCAGACCACACCTCCATGGGTGTCTTACCAACAAGGGCTGATGTAGGAGATCTCTTAACTAGATAGCAAGCAGTGGCCACAGCTTCGGCCCAAAACCTTTTTTCTAAACCAGCTCCACTAAGCATACTCCTATTCTTCTCCATCAGTGTCCTGTTCATTCTCTCTGCAACTCCATTTTGTTGTGGGGTATAAGGAGTTGTCTTATGCCTCTCGATACTTTGTTCTTTATAGAACTGTTCAAACTCTGCTGAGCAAAACTCACCACCATTGTCAATTCTCACACACTTAATCTTCTTACTAGTCTGATTCTCTACAAGAGCTTTAAATTCCTTGAACCGACTAAAGACTTGTGTCTTACTTTTAAGGAAATAAATCCATGTCCTTCTACTATAATCATCTATGAAAGATACAAAAAATATAGACTTGGAGATTGAAGGAACTTTTACAGGACCAAATACATCAGAATGAATAAGATCCAAAACATCAGAAGATTTGTGAGAACTAGAGAAAAACTAAACATGATTTTGTTTACCATAGACACAGTGTTCATAAAAGTTGAACTCAAGATTGCAATCATTTAACCCCTCAACGAAATTTTTATTTTTCAGGGTTCTGAGACCCTTTTCACCAATATGGCCAAATCTCATATGCCACAACATTGTCTTTTCTATAGGAATCTTACCTTCCAAAGTATTTGCACTACCATCAGAACCAATAGCCACAGACTTCTTCACTACTTGTTCAGATGGTGAGGATGAAGAACTATTACATAGAGGAATACATGCATCTAGCTAAAATAAGGTACCTCTCGTAGTACCCCTTGCAAGCACTATCGATCCTCTCATCATCTTGTATCCTTCTTTCAAAAAAAAAAACTTGCACACCTACATCATTCAGCATACTTACAGATAATAGGTTTCATGCCAAACCCGAAATGTGCATAACTCCATTGATTCCCTTTACTCATCCATCAGGAAATTTGATAGTGACCCTTCCGCGTCCAACTATCTTTAGGTGAGAATCATCACCCAAGTACACCTTTCCACCATCGAACTCTTCATATTTTGAGAACCATTTTCGATGAGAGGTCATGTGAAAAGATGCACCTGAGTCAACCAACCACACATCATCAAATGCATGGGTTGCCAAAGCTGTGATGAATGCATCGCCATCTTCTTGAGATCTTTCTGAAGCTGAATCTGAACCTTTCTTCTTCTTCTTCAGCTCTTTGCAGTCTTTATGAAAGTGCCCAGATTTATCACAGTTCCAACATTTTGCCTTGGACTTATTGGAAGTCTTTGACTTCCCACAAGATTTGGATCTACCCTTATTGTCAGACTTATTGTCATTTTTCTTCCCTCTTTCAGTGGATCTCCCACGAACAGCAAGGGCTTCTTTTTCCAAAACGGAAGCCTTTCTCCACATCTCCTCTGATAGTAGCAAAGACACCACATCATCCATTTTGAAGGTGACTAAAGTGCTTCTGAGAGCCATCACAAGATGGTCCCATGAATTTGGTAAAGAACACAAAAGTGTGTAGCAACGATCCTCCTCCTCTAACTTGACACCAGCTGATGTCAATTGTGCAGCCAGCAGATTAAATGCATTTAAATGATTCGTTAAGGATCCACCTTCCTACATTCATAGAGAGTACAACTTCTTCCTCAGGAACAACTTGTTCACCAGAGATTTGGCCTAATACACAACCGCAAGTCTTTCCCACAAACTATTTGTGGTTTTTTCATCTAGAACATTCAAAAGAACTACATCAGTTAAATAGAGTCTTATGAGACCCTTAGCTTTATGGCCTTTGATATCCCAATCTACTTGAGCTATATTTTTTGGTCTTGTAGCACTTGAAGTCACTTCCCATAGGTCATGATCTTCCAACATGTCTTCCATCTTGAGTTTCCACAACTCGAAATTAGTGCCATTAAATTTCTCCACCTCCATTCTTCCATATGATTAACTTGCCATCTCAATCTACAAATAAGATTCAGAATGCTTTGCAAAAAACTCCCACTCAAACTTGAGATTAGCTCAAAAAACCCTACCCAACAACTAGGATCAAAAGTTGATCAAGCTCTGATACAACTTGTAAGGAAACTCAGGTACGGAAATAGCTTCCTACACTAATCTCTATAGGAGAGTATTGTGCAAATTCTTATAAATCCTTACAATTTTAGATTCATTAACTACTTTAACAAAGATATTGCAACCACATACCATGCATACAAAAAAATAGAGAATGACACAATGATATACCCTGGGGAAAACCTTTCGGTAAAAAACCCCAGCACTCCAAAACCTGCACAATGTATTATCTTCAACACAAAGATTACAATACACTTGCAATGCAAGTTCTTTCAGGAAATGAGAGACAAAGCCAACAAGACTTAAATTTCTATTATATCTCTCCCATAGGAGCAGCATCATATATATAGACTCCTCTGGACCCAAAAATAGGCACAACCACCAAGACCCATGCACAAAGCCACATGTACATAGTTGTTACATGCAATCCCAAGAATAGGCATCCATCCCTAGAATAGACTATGATAGCTTATCATAGAATCCACCAAAAATAACGGTCACAAGAGAAGTGTAAGAGAATCTCTCATACCAACCTATTTTTGGCATATTCTCTTACACACACCAACCAATTCTTCTTGGGCGCCCAAATAGGCCCAAGTCATAAGATGCTCTTACACCTGTCATAGCACATTCCTTAAATAGTTCTTACACATCATAGGAATCCATCATGACCATTTCAGTCATGATCTCCTTACGCACAAGATGCTGACACATCAAGTGGAGTGACACATCAACATGCCAACTAGACATGTACACTCACACTTAATTACATTATTTGCAAAAAAAACATTTACAAAACAAATAATAAGAATAGGAATTATCCAAGGTTGAGACACCTTATTCCTAACACTCACTAGTCTAGCATCTTCCATCCCAAAAGTTTTCAGTATTTCATTAACATTCTTAGACTGTGTAATGAAAATTCATTTCTTCATCTGATATACTTGTAAACCAATAAAGAATTGGATCTCACCAAACATGCTCATTTCAAATTCAGTTTGCATTTCATTTGAAAATATTTTACACAATGCATCTTGTCCACCAAAAATAATGTCATCCACAAAATTTTTTGCCAACAGGATACATTTACCTTCTTCATCTTTCATGTACCAATTGCTTGTGTCATTTGTTCTTGAAAATCCAATCTGTATCAAGTAGTTGTGCAACTTCTCATACCATGCTCTAGAAGCTTGTTTCAATCCATATAGTTCTTTGTTTAGTTTGCACACCATGTGTCTTCTATTTGGATCAATAAAACCTTCTGGCTATTCTATGTAAACTTCTTCTTCTAGTATACCATTTAAAAATATAGACTTTACATCCATTTGATATACTTTGAAATCTTAATAACCAACATATGCAAGCAGAGTTCTTACTCCTTCCAATCTAGCTACAAGAGAAAATGTCTCCCCATAATCTATTCCTTCTTCTTTTGTGTAGCCTTTGCATACCAGCCTAGCTTTGTTCCTAGTTATTTCACCATTTCCATTCATCTTATTCTTAAACACCCACTTTGTTCCTATAACATTTTTGTTTTCAGGTCTCGGCACCGGATTCCAAGTATCATTCTTCTCAATCTAGTCAATCTCTTCATTCATTGCTTGTATCCAGTCTTCATTCTCCAATACCTCTCTAGTTGACTTGGGTTGAAATTCACATAGTAGGCATGTTGGATCCTTAGTCTTACTTCTGGTCTGAATTCTAGTATTTTTGCCTCCAATTATCTGTTCAGGCTTGTGATGTCTTATTACATATTTTTCCAAAATAGGTTCAACTCTTCTCTCCTCTATTTCATCAGGTTCCCCAACAAGATTGTCAGATTCATCTTTTGAATGCTCAACAACCTCTTCCTGATACTCAGCAGCATTTTCTTGTAGCTCAGCATGTTCTTGTTCTCTTTCGGCACTATTTTCCTGATGCTCAGCAACATCTATCTGTCGCTCGACATTGCTTACCTGAGACTCGACATCAAGTGCAAGTTTGTTACTTGCCTCTTCTTCTTCCTCAATGTACACAAAAGATCTATAATCTTATGGTTCTCTTTTGCTGTTAGCTTCATTTCTTTCTACATACTCATCAATTTTCACATTCACACTTTCCACAATTTTGTTAGTGTTAGAGTTCAAATTCTTATAAGCTTTACTTTTTGTGGAATATCCTAGGAATATACCTTCATCACTCTTGGCATCAAACTTTCCATTCCTAGTGTCTTTTAATATATAGCACTTACTTCCAAATATTTTAAAGTATTTAACACTTAGTGCATGCCCATGCCATAATTCATAGGGTGTCAGATTTGTACCTTTCTTGATCTATACCCAGTTAAAAGTGTAGACAGCAATTCTTATAGCTTCTTTCTAGTATTTTTGTGCCACATTATTTTCAATCAACAATTTCCTTGCACAATCCAAGATAGATATGTTTCTCCTTTCTGCTATACCATTTTGTGGAGGTGTTCTAGGTGCAGACATCTGTCTTTTAATTCCTCTATCATTGCAAAATATATTGAATTCATTTGATGTAAATTCTCCACCTCGGTCAGATCTAAGACATTTCAGGTTCCTACATGTCTCCTTCTCAACCTTAGCCAAATACCACTTAAAGAATTGAAAAGCTTCATTTTTTTCTTTTAGAAACATTACATGCATCATCCTAGTATGATTATCAACAAACAAGATAAAATATCTAGCACCATAGTAACTTTGTAAACCCATAGGTCCACAGAGGTTTGTATGAACCAAATCTAAAATGTTTTCAGAAGTAAAGGATTTGCTCTTAAAACTTTACTTTGTCATTTTTCCTAACTGACATTCCTTGCACATCACATTCTCAGGTTTCTTCAATCTAGGTAGACCTCTTACCTTTTTCTTCTTACTTATCTCTACCAGATTGTCAAAGTTAACATGACATAGCCTTTTATGCCATAACCAAATATCATCAAGTTGTGCAATTAAATATGTTTCTTCAAATAGGTCAAGATAGAACAAATTACCTCTAGTCTGATCTCCACTTCCAATTAGTTATCCAGTAGCATCAAATATTTTAGCTTTCTTGTGATGAAATTCCACTCGGTAACCAATTCTATTGAGCCGAGCAACAGTTAACAAATTATAATTAAGACCTTCAACCAAATATGCATTTTCACAAGATATCTTATCAGTCAGTTCAATCAAACCTTTTCCTCTAACAGGACATGGTGCATCATTACCAAATGTTACACTTTTACCTCTGTAATGATGTAAGGTCTCAAACTTATTTTTGTCACTAGTCATGTGATGTGAACAACCACTGTCAATAATCCATTTATCATTCTTGTTCACATAGGATATCAATTCAGTTTTCTCATCCTCATCAAATTCATCTTTCATTGCAACATAGACTACCTCAATTTTAAAATCATCACTATCAGTGTCAGTTTCATCTTCAGCAATGTAACAAGATTTCTTACCTTTTCCTTTGTAGTCTTTGTTCCTTCGGTAGCTTATGTCTTCTCTTCTATCTTTGTGTTTTCTTTTTCTTTCAATTTCTTTATCCTTCCTATCAGGACATCTAGTGGCTATATGACCAACTTTATTACATGCAAAACATATAATAGGGAGTTTACCTTTATACTTTCCTTTTCCTCTTCTCAATCTTCTAGCCATAATAGCTTCTAGATCTTCCAGTTCTTCATGAGAAGTGTCACTGTCACTTTCACTTTCACTTTCACTTTCATTGATGCATCTTTCTTTTTCTTTCTTTGGCTTGTTCAGAACTAGTTGTGACTTGAAAGAAGATTCAACATTACCAATGCTACCAACAGTGAAATTATCATAGTTAGAGAGTTCAAAAGCAGTCAGCTTACTAACCAAACTTTTCAAAGTAAGCACATTAGCAGAGTTGCATCTAGATTCCTAAATAGCTGAGATCTTAATAGTAGATATAGGACACAGGGTTCTTAGTACTTTCTCAATTATATTTTTATCATCAATAATCCCATTTGCTCCTCTAATAGCATTCACAACTTCTTTTATTCTACCACAATATTGTGCAATGTTCTCACCTTCTTGCATTCTCATTTCATCAAACTTACCTCTAAGACTCTTGGCCTTTTCTTTCAATACATTTAAGTCACCACCATAGATCCTTGCAATAGTATCCCACATCTCCTTAGCAGTTGTGCAATCTTTAATGTCCTCAAATTCTGGATAGCTTAGGGTAGATGCAATTTCAAGCATTGCCTAATTATGTTCTTGCTTAGCTCTCATTTCTTTGGCAGTCAATTGTGTGACAATTGAGACATAGCCATTCTCAATGTAGTACTTTTTAGAGTCACCAATACCTGCTAGATGTAGCTTCATCAAGCTTTTCCATGCAGGGAAGTTTTCCTTATTCAGCTTCAGTAACTCCTTCTTATACATCCTGGTCATTTGCTTCAAGTCCCTTCAAACTTGATTTATGTAAACACTAATAATAAGAAACCTAGCTATGATACCAATTGTTAATATGATTTAGAACAATAGAGAGGGTGGGTGAATCAGTTGTTCTCAGGTCTTGATGTATAAGACAAACTTAAAAACTTTTCCTTAAATCAAATCCAATAACTAAAATAAACTTGATCATCACTGATTTAATAATAGAAACATATAACATTGCAGTCCACTACCCAGCTATAACTTAACTTGTAAAACACATAAATGTTCAAACCAAAACATTCACACAAGTATTAACACCAAGATTTATAGTGGAAACCCAATGTGGGAAAAACCACTTTGTAACATGCTACTATTATTTTCACTCTTCTGAAGTGAGCTCGGTTAAAAGCCAACCCTGTCAAAGCTTACAATACACACTATTAGGTGTGACCCGGTTAAAGGATTTCAATCACCTTGTTAAAAGTGAGCCTTGTTATAGGACTTACATACACTCCATTAGAATGAAACCTTGTTTAAAGGATTTAACATATGACTTTTAGGTCAACCTCTATTAAAAGGATTTTGACTATTACAATGGTTAGAAAGTAGCAGTAATATTGATCTGAAAAACATACAACTCACTTTGCAAATATCAGATCTGATTTCTTACACTAATGCTAGTTTATTGACTTTGAAACTTTGCCATCACCATCTCTAATCTACTCAAAAATTTTCTTCAAGAAACCACCACACTTCTCCTTCAGCCTTTTCTACTTATACAGTCAATAAAACTTTACTGATCTTCCATCATTTTCTTTTTCACCCATACGTGCACGCATATCCAATGCTCAGGTTCCCTTAATACTTTCCTCAATTAGGTTAACTCATCTTATGTCACTCAATCTCATTTGTAGATCTTAGGGTTAGGTCAGATTCATTGAATCTACCCACTTCATGTTCTTCAACTTCATCTCAAATCTCTTAAAGATTTACAATAAAACATTTTACAATGCATTTAATGCTTTCAAACTATCAATAAACAATGTCAACACATTTTACATAATCCAAGAATTCAACAATGTCAGCTCCAAAACTAAATTCTCTTCAAATATAAAAATGCTGATGCTCGGTCAATATTGTGATCAACTACTTGGTCTTCATGTAGAAAGCTTAGTCATTACTAAAAATGTTTCCTCGGCTTATACTATCTTCCTCGGTAATTAACTGTTGTTCGGTCGACACTAGAATTTTGCTCAGCATACACTGACTCGGTCAACACTAACATTACTTGGATTAAACATGATTTCTCCATTTTTTCTCGGTCAAGGCTACCAGTTTAGTCTTCATTCTTACTAGGATAAACAATACATTGCTTCATCATTGTACAACATAGTCAAGTACACTTTGTAGTATCAAGATAACTCAACCTTTCCCTAGGTGCTATTGTTACCAACCTTGCCCCAATCCTTCACAACAATACAATATATATAGTACTTTCCTAAGTAGCAACAGTCTTACCAATTAAGGTTTGACATCAATGACAATAAATTAAGGTTTGACATCAATGACAATACAACAATTGTTTCAATTGTAGTTTCCAACAATCCTATTACATATCATCATCTACAATCATGCATGTGCATAATCAAGCCATATGTTTCTAGAAGGAAACCATGCTACAAGACATGTGCACTCAGAAAGATGCTACAAGAGGAAGAAGATATAATCATGGAAAACATCAAGTGGACATACATAAGTCACAATGGTGCAAGAGCATGGTAAGTATTGTGGATGCATCATCCAAACAATGTAACAAAAACATCAAATGTTTATGTTTCATTTGATGTTTCTATGGCATCATTTCCAAATGAGGCATCCACAACAATAACTTAGAACATGTCATAAGGTCATGGTGTGCAATAGAAGGTGACGAAGTCATAACCAAACATGCAAGTGGATAGACAAGAAGAACTACAATGATGGGTCATCTACGTAAAGTAAGATAGCTTCACCATAGATTGAATGCAAAGGACATAAAGGCATGCATGGGATTCAAAAATCTCAAAGCATATATGATGATCAAGCATAAAATTTTCAAAGACACGTGTCTAGTCTACATTAAAGGTCACCAAGAATCCACTGTATATAGAAGGCCACCATGGAGTAGTAATAATATTCCATGAAATATGTAGTCTAGAAATAGGGCAACAACAAATATGTATCCAAATTTGCAAAGAAAGGACATAGGTATGAGCTTCACATCATGATGGGCACAAGCTAGTTTCAAGTACAAAAAGCATGGGAGCACAATCAAATAGTAAAAAGTGCCAATACATCAAAGAGAGGAACCAAGATTATGATGGATCAGAAGAAAGTAAGTGGCTGCCTTTTAGAGTTACTCTATCAAAATACAATAATGTATCATGGAAAACATCAAGTGGACATACATAGGTCACAGTGGTGCAAGAGTGTGGTCAGTAATGTGGATGCATCATCCAAACAATACAACAAAAACATCAAATTTTTTTGTTTCATTTGATGTTTCTATAGAATCATTTCCAAATGAGGCATCCACAACAATAACTTAGAACATGTCATAAGGTCATGGTGTTCCAATACAAGGTGATGTAGTCATAATCAAACATTTAGTCATCATTATCTTCTTGTTGTGATGACCTAGGGAATCAATGATTAACTATTACTTGTTTTCAATTCATCACATGATTGACTATCGGGCTAGGGCATCATTATTTGCTTCCATTGATGATTATTTATTGTACTTGATTGCTCAAGGCCTATGACTATTTCTTCCTTCTGTATATATCATTGCTTGATTTGATTTGGTTATTGACACAACATTATAATGCTCACTAATGTATTTTACTTGTTTGGATCTTTGAGGACTCATGTTTAACACTAGGGCATTATTGTTGGATCCTTGCATTTTTATTTACTGTTGGATCTCATGAATCTAGGGAATTATGGATTTACTAATTGCATGGTCATTTGATGGTATGCTTACTATTTGACTATTCCTTCTTGGATCACTGGCTTGAAGATCTTCCAAGGCCCGTACTTGCATCATTGTTCATATTTCTTAATTTGGACATATGTGATGATGCTTTTGTATGATCATTTTGTTAGAGTAAAGAATTAATTTAATTACATTGATTAAATTAACTTTACTACTTCTTAAGATTTCCCTTTATGCACTTGCATTAGTCATTTAATAATTAAATCTAATTATAAAATGCCTATTTACCTATTAGGGTTTCCCTTTAAGTTTTTTGATCTCCTTCTATAAGGATTGATCCATTGTATATTTGCATTCATTCTTTTGGCTGATAATAAAAACTTTCATATTGTCAGAGCAAAACCCTTGTTTGTTTCCTACAGATTTCTTCCTTGTGACAAGTTTTTGCATGCAAGTTTCTTGGCCTTAATAGATTTTTTTTCATCAAATATTACATGGTATTAGAGTTGGATTTGTTGTAGCTTGCTCATGTTTGAAGAAAAAAAGGAGCAAGGGTTTGACAGAAGAAATTTGGGTTTTTTTGGCTAATTTGAGAGATTTTGGCTATAGTTTTCCGATTTGGTATTCTCTATAGGATGTTATTTTTTGTTTCATTTTTGCCTACAAAAAAGAAAAAAAAAATTAACCTTTTTACAGGCACATGCATGTGAAAGGGAATTTTGTTGGGGTGTCCTTCCTGGCACCATTTACAATGGTGTCCTTCTCGGTGTCGTTTACCAGACCTCCACCTTATTCCTCTAACTGTTGTGCATGAGCTGACGTCTGCATTGGTAGATCTGAAAAGGAAGAACTTCAAACCCTCAGGGGCACTGTACTTTGAATTGCAAGATTTTTTACCTGCGATTTCTATCCAAATTTATGGATATTTTCATCAAAAAATTTCAAAGGTACACATGATAGTCATTTGAATATTTTTTTCTCTCTCATTGTAAGCAATTTTTTCCAACTTCTAGGGTTTGATTTATTAAATTGTGGGGGGTGTTTTATTTCTTGTTTTCTATAATTTACTTCAGTAAACTTGAAATTATATCAAAACAAAACCCCTTCTAAAAAAAATGGTTGAGACCTCTTCTTGTCTAGAACTTCTAACCCCTTATAACTATCACACATGAAAATCCCTGATGACATGGCTTCTTCGGTCAAAAGGGTTATGGTCTTGTTTAGACACAGTGCAACCAATTTTACAAAGGCCTTTTGAGGTCATGCAGCATAGGAACAAGATGGATGAGGCAATGGGGTTGATTGCTTTATATGTATCAGATAGTCTATAGTTTCATCTTGATGGGTGCAATACCCCTCTAGCTATGTGGACCAAGATTAACACCTTGTTTGGTACAGTGAATGAGTTCATAGCACTTCAAATTGAGGTAGAGCTTACCTCTCTTATACCATATCATTTTCCATCTATTGAGGACTTCTTGATGAAGTTCAAGCAGTAGAGGTCATTATTACAGGGATGTGGAAAGGCTAAGAATGACACAGAGTGTATCTACCTGATTCTGTCAAAGCTTCGGGGAAACTTTTAGATTTTCTCCTCCACCTTGCACTCTATCATGGATGCATTGGGTCAGAGATTCTAGATGCCCACTTTTGAGGTGTTCTATGATTAGTTGACTAGAGAGAAAACCAATCTAACACAGTTGGATTCTTTATCTAGGACTAAGAACCAAGCTTTGGTTTCTCAAACTTCTAAGGGGACACAGAAGCAGAAGCACAAGCCCAAAACAAATTCAGTTGGTAGTGAGCATTCCTCCAAGACACCTCAGAAAATAGAGTGTAATAAATCCACCCCTAAGGGTAAATATTATAAGTCTTGTGAGTCTTCCTCCAAGACTAAGAAGTTCACAGGTGAACCTTGTAGTTTTTGTGGCAAGGAAGGGCATCCACTTTCTAGGTGTTGGAAACATCTTGAGGCTCTAAAGGAAGCCTTGCAACAGCATAGTATTGCTTCTCCATAGCCTTCACCTACTCCCATAGGGAAAGGTCATGCTCTTTTTGCATGAGCATTATTCTCCACTGCTACTTGGATCATTGATTCAGGTTCTTTGCACCATATGACACACGCACCTAGTTTGGTTACCTCACTTTCTCAGAGTGCTACTACATAGATTGCAATTGGTGACTCAGCACAACTTTCAGTTACAGGTTCTGGCACTATTTCATTAGATGGTGGCTTGCTACAGGATGTTCTTTTGGTTCCTGCTATTTCTACAAACCTCATATCTGTTTATCATATTTTCCATTCTGGTTCTGGTAAGACAGTTGAGTTCTCACCACATGATGTAGTTATTAGAGACCTCCATGATCCTGATTTGATTGTTTCTACTGGGAGTGTTGATTTAGAGTCTCACTTATACAAGTTTGATGGCTTTGAGAGCTCTGATAATACTGGTATTTCTCTTGTTGCTCATGCAGACATAGTGAGCAAGCTTTGGCATGATTTTTTTGACCATGTCAACTACAGATATCTACAACAGATGAGTACACAAGAGTTAGTGATTGGGCTTCCTCAGATCTCTTTCACTGATGGTGTTTTTTGAGGTTGTGCACTTGGAAAACATCATAGATATCCCTTCCTAATAGGTATATCCTTACGTGCTAAGGCACCATTGGAGTTGATACATAGTGATCTCATGTCATTTCCCACTCTTTTTTTTGGTGCTTGTTATGTGCTCACCTTTATTGATGACTTCTCCATATGCACATGGGTGTACTTCTTGCAGTACAAGTTTGATATCTTTGATTCATTTTGACTCTTTAAGACATTTGTGGAGAAGCAGTCTGGTCTTTCTATCGGGCAGATATGCACTCGCAATGGGGGGAATATGTGAATCAATATTTTCATGATTTTTGCACTGAGTAGGGTATATTGCATTAGTTGACAGTTCCCCATACCCGTCAGCAGAATGGTGTTTATGAGATAAAGAATAGAACATTGCAAGAGATAGCCAATTGTATGATACAGTCTTGAGATATGAAACCTTCCTTTTGGGTAGAGGCAGTCAATTGTGCCAACTACATTTAGAATCAAATGCCTCATAAGGTATTATGATATTTGACTCCTGAGGAGGCTTGGTCCCATTTTAAGCCTGATGTTTCTACATTTCAAGTGTTTGGTAGTGATGCTTGGGTATTTATTCTAGATGCTCAGAGGAAAGCCATGGAGAGGAAGAGCCAACCACTGATATTTGTTGGCTACTATGAGGATATGAAGGCATACAAGTTGTTTGATCATGATTCCAAAGAGGTCTTGTTTCGGTGAGATATCCAGTTTGATGAGCACTATCCTCAGATGGAGCCTCTATCACCAACTTCTCCCTCATTTCCTACTACTTCCTCTTCTCCTCTTTAGGATTCTATATCCTCTAAGGATTATTTAGATGATGATCCACCTTCCCCTCCTCCACTAGATATTATGTGAGTGCCCAAGTGGGCTTAGGATACAGTCAGTGTTGATGGTTCTTTGATAGGAGATCTTTTAGATACCCATCATACTCATGCTCAGTGATTTGGTTCTGTTCTTTTGAGTCATGTTGTTTCAAATGATCCTCAAAAGTTTTTAGAGGTGACAGGACATCCTGAGTGGGATAGGGCTATGGATGAGGAGTACTCTTCTTTGATGAAGAATCACACTTGGGATCTTTGTACTCTTCTAAAAGGAAGAAAGCTAGTTTGGTGCAAGTGGGTGTACCATGCCAAGTATGCTATAGATGGTTCTATTGATCAGTATAAGGCATGTCTTGTTGTGAAGGGATTTTCACAAGTGGAGGGTATTGATTACTCTGAGACCTTTGCTACTATCACCAAGATGAATTCTATTCATCTGGTACTTTCTCTTGCAGCTTCATAGGGTTGGAAAGTGTATCAGATAGATGTAAAGAGTGCATTCTTGCATGGGGATCTATAAGAGGAGATCTATATGGAACAACCTCAAGGTTTTGTGTAGGACTCTTCTCATGTGTGTAGACTTTGGAGGTCAGTATATGGTCTCAAAGAAGCCCCTCGAGCTTGATATGAGAAGATGGACTCTTTCTTGCTAGCCTCACACTTCACTCACTGTCATTCTGATCCTATAGTTTACATTTAGCATCATGGGGCTGACCTTGTGATACTTGTTTTTTATGTTGATGATCTCATCATCATAGGTAGCTCATCTTCTATGATTCAGAGTGTTCAGAGAGCATTGATGGAGTAGTTTAAGATGATAGATCTTGGATTTCTACACTACTTTTTGGGCCTACAGGTTATTCAACCTTCGAATGGGATTTCCATACACTAGTAGAAGTATGCTCTTGATATGCTTCATAGATTCAACATGCTTGATTGCAAGCCTACTCCCACACCTTTTCAGTTAGGTGTTATTTTGTCTACCACTTGCTCTACTCCTTTAGTGGAATCCACCTTATACAGGAGACTTGTGGGTAGTTTGTTGTACTTGACATACACCTGTCCTAACATTTCCTTTGCAGTTGGCATTGTCTCTTGATTCTCCCATGATCCTCATGAGAGTCATTGGAAAGCTGCAAAATGTATTTTGAGGTACATTCGGGGCACTACTCCATATGGAATTCACTATACATTAGGAGATCCTCACATTGTTGGCTTCATAGATGTCGATTGGGGTGGTGATATAGATGGTCAGAAGTCTAATTATGGCTTTGTTTTTTTTCTTGGTTCTGGTCCTATCACATGGTCTTGCAAGAAGCAAACTATTGTTGCATTATCATCTACAATGGCAGAGTATCAAGTAGATGTGCTAGCTAGTCAAGAGGTCTTATGGCTTTGACAATTGATGAAAGAGTTTGGGTTTCCTCCTGATAGTCCCACTCTTGTTTGGTGTGACAATCAGAGTGCCATTCATATTTCACGCAGCCCAGTTGAGCATCAGTAGACCAAGCACATTGAGATCCATATGCATTTTATCAGGCAGCTGATTTAGGATGGTTCTCTTAGCTTGGAGTATGTTCCCACTTTGGAGCAGGTTGCTGACATCTTCACTAAGCCTTTTGCATCCCCGTGGTATCTGTTAGAGTAATAGATATATTTGACTTTATAATTAAATCATTTTAGTTTAATTACTTAAGTCCTCTATTATTCTTTTTCACTTAAGCTATCTCTTTTAGGTGCATAATAATTAATATTTCTATTAATTATTATTGCACAACCTAGCTTTTTGGGCTTTAGGGTTTATGTCCTTATAAGCCTATTTTGTAATTATTTCTTTCATTCTCTCTTAATACATTTTTAGCTCTAACATTTTTGAGCATAAGAGGGTTTTGCTTTTTCCAATTTTTAGCTTCATTCTTTGTAACAGGTTTATTGCATGCAACTAGATCTTGGAGTTGAATCTGATATTTCATCAGTTTCTACATGGTATCAGATCCATTCTGCTGCAGCTTGTTCAAAGTTTGTTGAAGCTGTGGATCAAGCCCTTTCTTTCTGGGGTTTTCTACTATTTTTTATATTGGATCTAGGGGGTTGAAATTTTTTGGTGCTCTTTGGGCAAAAACCAACCTCACGGTTGCATCCAGAAGGCCTAAAATACCCAAAATCCATATAAAATTCAATCTATTTGGCCTCTAGGGCATCTGCCAAAAATTTCTTAGCCTCCGAGGACCGTACGACATGCAAAATGCTGAAAAAAATTTAAAAAATTATTTAAAAAATGTATTTTTTGCATTATTTTTAACACAGTCAATGCAAAAAGGATCGCACCACTGACACTCAGCTCATGCACCACCCACGCACCACCAATCACTGGTGCACCACCGTCAGGCCACTACTGCTGCCACTACCGTCGTCGTCCAGCTGCCCAATCGCCACTGCCGCCCAACCTTGTCACCACCCCCACCGGCGGCACCGCCCATGGTCCACTGCCCTATGTGATGTCACCTTTCTGACCGTTGACATCACCCTTCTGGTAGGTGACGTGACCTAATATTTTTCCTAATGATGACATCATGCTGATGTCAGCGACAGGCTGTTGACGGTCAAACAACTGTCAAAATTATGCTCGTGACTAGTTTTTTCTAGAGAGCTTGCATTTTGGGAGTACTTGGGCATTTTTGCTCCTACAGGGCTCATACGGACTCAAAAATTGACATATGATATATCACTGGAAAGGTCTTTCTGAGATGGATGCAATGATGCTAGTTTGGTTTTCTAATTCAGCCATTTGAGTTCTCTTTTTTGGCATCAAAGTCAAGGCTTCTATTTTCCTCCTCTGCATCTGGAGTCCAAGTTTTCTCCTCCTTTTTTTTATACTTTCAGTTATTTGTTGTACGGGGGGTTGATTTATACATTGTGGGGGGGTGTTTTTCCTTTCTATAATTTACTTCAGAAAAGTCCCTTCTACCTCTGTCTCCTTCTTCTCTTAATGTTGGATCCCTCTATGGCCCAGCTGACATTGCATAATTATCATACTTGGAAAGCACACATGACCAGGCTTTTTATGTCACATGGCTTATGGTCATGTATGGATGAGAACCAACCTGTCCTGCAACGTCCCTTTGAGATTCTTTAGCATAGAAACAAAATGGATGAGGACATGGGTTTGATTGCACTGAACATCTCTGACAGTCTCCTATTTCACTTGGAAAGTTTGACCACTCCTAGGGCTATTTGGGGCAAGTTTTCAACCTTGTTTGGTATAGTGAATGAATTCCAGAAGCTTTAGCTTGATGTAGAGTTGACATCTTTGACTCCTCATTTCCCCACTATAGAGGACTTCTTGATGAAGTTCAAGTCTCTACGTAAAGTTTTGCAGAGATGTGGGAAAATTAAAATAGATGATGAGTGTATCTATCTGATACTCTCAAAGTTGTGAGGATAGTATCAGATCTTTTCTTCCACTTTCTACTCCACCATGGATGCTTTGGGTACTAGACATGTTATGCCCTCTTTTGAGACTTTCTATGATAGGTTGACTCGTGAGCAATCCAAGATCATTCAGATGGATTCACTTGTAGGTTCACAGTCATAGGCATTGCTTGCCAAGACACCTCAGGATTCTCAGAAGTAGAAGCTGAAGTAGATATCTAATTCCTCTTCTCAACACTCTACTAGCCCACCATCTTCTTCTAAGAAAGAGAAATAGAAGACTGAGAGCCCTACATGTTCCTATTGTCAAAAGGGAACACATGATGAGTCACTTTGCTATCAGAAGAAGTTTGATGGTTACGAGAAACAAATAGCAGATTTGCAAGCTCTTCTTTAGAAGAGAAATCTTTCCTCTCCATCCTCTTCTAGCTCACAAGGGTCTGCTTATCAGTCTTCCTCTATCTATTCTACAGCTGGATAGGATCTTGGAAAGGGTCATGCATTACGATCTTATGTTGCATTCCCTTCACAGGTCCCTTAGATACTCGATTCAGGTGTTTCTCACCATATGGCATCTTCTCGAGAGATCTTCTCCTCTTTTGAAGATTCTCCTATTCCCCATATTATCATTGGGAATAACACTGTTATGACAGTCTGTGGGAAAGGCACTATATGGATTCAAGATGGCACATTCAATGATGTGTTGTATGTTCCATCTCTATCTGCAAACCTTCTCTCAGTTTATCAGATTACTCATAGTGGGTCAGGGAAGATAGTTGAGTTCACTCCAAATTTAATTTTCATCTAGGATAGTATGATAGGAGGTATTGTTGCTACAGGGATAGTTGATCATTCCACCTATCTCTACACCTTCTCTCACTTTGGTCCACCATCTCCATTATTGGAGCTCAGCTCTCCTCTTTCATGAGAGCATCATGTGGTGTAGTCAGGTTGTTTGAACCTTTATGTTGTTCTCGAGACCAGTGTTGTGACTGCCACACCACATCCTGAGGCATACTTTACTCTTCAGTAGGATTCTTCTTCAACACTTCTTGACCCTCCAGCTCCATTCATTGAGCCACCTGGTGCAGTTGTTGAGGACTCTACAGAGGACATTCATCTCCTCTTTCATGACAGTGTCAGCACACCTGTCATACCTATTACACTGGGGATTCCCTTTTAGGATCCTCAATTCTACTCCTTTGAGCACTAGCTCAGCCTTCCAGTGACACCTCAACTTACGAGGTTACCTCTTCAATATCCACTATTTTTCACTCCTCTACATTGGAGTCACAGTGTTTTGTTCATTGATCCAGGGGTTCTTTCATTCTGGGGGGCTTTGGAGCCTTGACCCTCTCTCATGGGGGGGTTGGCAACATGCACTATACTTATGGCTTTAAGAGAGTCTCTTGAAGTCATTCTTTTTATCTTTTCTTTCTTTTACATCTCTTTTTGGAGAGGAGTTTTTCCCACTAGGTTTTCTCCTTTACTCTGGTTTATAGAGATTTCCTTGTTCTGGGTACCTGATTAGGCCTTGTTGCCGGGACCCATTTCTTGCTTTCTTAGCTATGCTAGGTTAGTTCCTCCTGAGCTATGCTTAAGGGGGGGTGTTAGAGTAATAGATATATTTGACTTTATAATTAAATCATTTCAATTTAATTACTTAAGTCCTCTATTATTCTTTTTCACTTAAGCTATCTCTTTTAGGTGCATAATAATTAATATTTCTATTAATTATTATTGCACAACCTAGCTTTTTGGGCTTTAGGGTTTATGTCCTTATAAGCCTCTTTTGTAATTATTTCTTTCATTCTCTCTTAATACATTTTGAGCTCTAACATTTTTGAGCACAAGAGGGTTTTGCTTTTTCCAATTTTTAGCTTCATTCTTTGTAATAGGTTTATTGCATGCAATTGGATCTTGGAGTTGAATCTGATATTTCATCAGTTTCTATAGTATCTTCATCTACATTCTATGCTTGGGGTGAAGGAAGTCATCCTTGGGGGGTCTCATTGAGGCCTACCTTCCTATATTTTTTTCTTCTTTCCGCATCTTTCTATCTCTTTTTGGAGGAGAGTTTTTCCATGTGGTTTTCCCTGTTTCTCTATTTCATAGAGATTTAGTTGTGATTGGGTACCTCATAAGGCCATGTTGTCAGGACCCAAATTTGCATTCAGCATTGCAGTTCCTTTTCTTCTTTCTTGCATTGTTTGTAGCTACATTGTTTCTAATCTTAAGGGGAGGTGTTAGAGTAAAGAATGAATTTAATTACATTGATTAAATTAACTTTACTACTTAAGATTTCCCTTTATGCACTTGCATTAGTCATTTAATAATTAAATCTAATTATTAAATGCCTATTTACCTATTAGGGTTTCTCTTTAGGTTTTTTGATCTCCTTCTATAAGGATTGATCCATTGTATATTTGCATTCATTCTTTTGGCTGATGATAAAAACTTTCATATTGTCAAAGAAAAATCCTTTTTTGTTTCCTACAGATTTCTTCCTTGTGACAGGTTTTTGCATGTAGGTTTCTTGGGCTTACCAGATTTTTTTTTCATCAAATCTTACACATTTTGATGATGTCTCTTGATGGTCAATGTTGTAAATAAAGGAGTCAACAAATTTTGAAATTGAACTTTTGAAAATTTGGGAGTTAATTCCATGGGAACAAGATCTTTCTTGCCTCCTATTAATATGATTTAGACCAACAGAGGGGGGGGGGGGGGTTGAATCAATTATTCTTAGGTACAGATGTATAAAAAGAAACTTTAAACTCTTCAACAAATTAGATCTAATAACCAACACCTACTCAGTCATAATTGATTTCATAACAGAAACATATAATAGTGCAGTCCACTTATCCAACAACATCTAACTTGTAAAACATAGAAATGTTCAAACCAAAACATTCACACAAGTATCAACACCAAGATTTATAGTGGAAACCTAATTAGGGAAAAACCACTTTGTAACATGTTACTATTATGTTCACTCTTCTGAAGTGAGCTCAGTGAAAAGCTAACTCTGCCAAAGGTTACAAACACATTGTCATGTGTGACCCGGTTAAAGGATTTAAACCACTCTGTTAAAAGTATGCCTTGTTATAGGACTTACATACACTCCATTAGAATGCAACCTTGTTCAAAGGATTTATACCTATGATTGTTAGGTCAACCTTTGTTAAAAGGATTTTGACTGTTACAATGGTTAGAAAGTAGCAGTAATATTGATCTGAAAAAAATACAACTCACTTTTCAAATATCAGATCTAATTCCATACACATATGCTAGCTTACTGACTGTGAACCTTTTCCATCTCCATCATTGATCTACTCAAAACCCTCTTCAAGCAATCACAACACTTCTCCTTTAGCCTTCTCTACTTAAACATTCAATAACATCAATAATACTTCCAACATCCACTCCTCTACAACAATCTCTCGCTTAGGTTTCCTTAATACTACCTCTATTAGGTCAATACATCTTTTGCCGCTTAATCTCCTTCGTAGATCTTAGGTTAGGTCAGATTCATTGAATCCATCCTACATTATGTTCTTTGACTATCCTTCTAGAAATATCTTGAATTTCTTAAAGATTTACAATAAAATATTTTACAATGCATTAAATGCTTTCATACAATCAATAAATAAAGTCAACACATTTTACATAATCTAAGAATTCAACAATGTCAGCTGGAAATCTGAATTCTTCCTCAAATGCAAAATACTAACACTCGGAAAATACTTTGTTCAACTTCTCGGTCTTCTTTGGAAAGCTCAGTCACAATATAAACTGTTTCCTCAGCTAACATTGTCTTCCTCAAAAATTAACTGGTGTTTAGTCAACACTAATTTTACTCGGCATTTACTAGCTCAGTCGACACAAACAACACTCAGCTTAAACTAGATTTCTTCACTTTTTCTTGGTTAAGCCTACCAGTTTAGTCTTCATTCTTACTTAGATAAACAATACATTGTTTTATCATTGTGCCACATAATCAAATACTCATTGAAGTATCAAGATAACTCAACTTTTCCTTAGGTGCTATTGTTACCAACCTTGCCTATCCCCTTAGCATCACTCAAATAGATATAGTACTTTCTTAAATACCAATAGTCTTACCAGTTAAGGTTTGACATCAATAACAATACAACAATTGCTTTAATTGTAGTTTCAAACAATCTCCCTCTTTGGCATTGATAGAAACACCATATGAATATCACATGAATTACCAACCAATCCAAAAACTTATTTGTTCATCAGAAATATTTATAATATCCTTAGCTTCATTCTGATAGAGAATCAATTATCCATGCTTGACCGTCCACTAAATTTCTCCCATTGTCTTGATCTTCTTATTCTATATATTCATCTGACCATCTCCCTCTTTGACAAAAATGCCAAAGAAGCAATAAAAACATACATCCTATAGATGTAGATGTTAGAAATAGGGAATACTGAGAGGGGGGGGTGAATCAGTATTCTAAAAACATTATCTTTTGCCCAATTATGGATATAACAGATTATCTTTATGCATGCATAACATAAGAAGCTAAACAACATGCATAACAATAAAGAAATCATAACACATTATTTGTTCTCGAGGAAACCCTGGCCAAGGGAAAACCCTGGTGGGGATGGTACCCACAAAGATCCACTAATCAAAAGTATCTTGTTAAGGATGTTGACCCTGTTAGGAGTCTATTACAAGCATATAGTATATCGGTCCTGATTAAGGGACTATAGGCCTTGTTAGAAGCCTCAACCCTGTTAGGAGTTGTAGTACAAAATGTGATTACCAGATGAGCCCACTACCCAAACAAGTAATGTACAATATACACTAATTAAAAAATAGGTTAAGGTACATAACCTTATACTACTTGCATCAATATCACTTCATTGCTCTTTCACTATCGCTATCACATATGCTTCATATACTTCGCATCATATTACTTGCTGCTTGTTACAATTACTTCTCATCGTCATTCTAAAATTACAATTGCATTTACATTTATACCAATAGCTTTATCAAAGATTTAACATCTAGGATGTCGTCCCTTTATATTGTTAACTCATTATTTTGATAAAAAAAAATAATCCCTTAACTCTTTACTAGTTATGTCTTCATATTCTATCCTGTCGGCTTTACACTGTCTTCGATAAAAATGTCATAACTTCTTCCGTACATGTCCTACTAACTTGTGCTTTGAGATGGGTGATCAATAGACATCATAGAGTCTATGTTCAAGTGCACAAGCATTGAACTTACTCTAGTCAACATCACAAAAAAAATTGTATCCAAGTTCACTGGTAAAACAATGTCTCACACTTAGACAAATTTGCAATGTGCTCTGTCATACTTGCTCTCTGACTTGTGTGATCTTCATGAGGATCATATGTTGCCATAATGACAACATCTATGCAATCAATACAGCCAAATTGCCAACAATCTCCCCCTTTGTCATTGGTGGCAACATATGAGAAAATTGGCCAAGTGTACAACTCAAAATCTCAAAAATGTGGCCATAGTATAAAATACATACTATCCTTATAACTCCTCAAAAATTATTTCCTCTAATATAGTACTCCCCCTAAGAGTAACAACCCTTATGATATATTATCAATTTTCTTCTATATATCTCTCCCCCTTTGACAACAATGACAAAATAAGGTAGGGAGGGTCACAAAATTGTATCACAAAAAGATTATACCTTAATTTATTTATTGCAAAGATGGTAGGCTTGCAACACAATCTACAAAATCTTTTTTCATGGCTTCTATCTCCTCCCATGATTTCTTAATGGAATCTGCCACATTGAGTAGTGCGCTCAGTCCATAAGAAGCAATTTCACATGCTTGGAGGTTTTCAAAGTTAAATTTCTAAAAAGATGTCTTTGTTGAAAGACAATCTTCCAATTTTTTTTCAATTATGCTCAGCTTCATAGAAACATGCTCTCTCAAAAGAGTATATCTTCTCAGATTCCTATCTTTCTCATCTTGTACAATTCTAATTTCATCATATAGTTTTCTAATTTTCTTCTCAACATTACAAACCTTCACATTGGGGTTAGATAGAAGGTTTGTTTCATTTAGAATCCCTACTTCCTTCAATTTTATCTTCTGATCTTCCTTAGCTATCAAAGTCTCTGATTTTGTACACTATATGTACAAAGATTTTCCTATTTCCAAATGCTTCCTCAAATCCTTGATACAGATATCAAGAGTATTGATATCATTGTTGATGTACTGACTAATGTTCAAAAGAATTCTAGCCTCATAGTCTACTTGTGCTTTCACTTTTGCAATATTAGCTAGGTGTGTGAATTCATTATCAAATGTACTCATTACTTTCTTTGCCTTCTCCATAGGGTCTACTTCTAAAATTTGTGTCATCACAATACTCTGTAACTTGTCAGTTAGTTCCTTCAGACATCCTTCAAGACGCTTCACCTTCTTATTCTTACCAATTATTTTGTTTAAGGATGAAATCAGTTCCAACTGATCATCATCATCCACTTCTTTTTCCAAATGCTCAATCATAGAGCCAATTTGAGTCTTCTTTCCAGTCTCAGGAGTAAGACTGATATCTTCTTTAGTGGGAAGGGGAACTTGTTCTTCTACAACTGGTGGTTCCACAACAATGGTCTCTATCATCTCTTCTTCTTTGATAGCTTCCTATTCCTCAAAGGCTGAATTGTCAACAATGTTCTCCAAATTCTTGAATACATTCTCATCAGTATCCAAGGTAATTTGTGTACCTTCTACATTCATTGTTTCATATTCAATGTTAATAGCTGGAGAAGAGGGAATGTCCTCTTGTACTTTCTCACCTGCTTGCTCTGCTTCAACTGATGATTCTCCAACATACTCTGCCATAACTTTGATAATTGTCTGTTCAATCTCAAAATTTACTTCTTCATACCTACCTCCCATAATCTAAATATTTCTCCTTTTGGTTCTCAAATGGGTTCTTAGGACCTTCATAATCTAGTTGAAATGAGCTTCATCTCTTATCTCACAAAGCTTCCTCACAAGCTTTTCTCTGATTACTGTCTCTTCATCTGATGCTCTCTTCTTTCTATTCGGAAGTTTGTTATAAAGATCATATTATTTGTTCATTCTTGCAAAGTCACCATTCTCAATAATCTGCTCATTAATATTTTCAACTGTTGGTTTCCAAGCTTTCTTCTTTGTAGTGACATCAACTTTAACCTCTACAATCTTTCTTGGAATAGGTTGCACTAGAGTTTTATGCCTCTTTATTGGTCCAGTGGCACTCTCCTTAACTCTTTTTCTTGGTGTGGAGGAAGTAGATCTAGTAGACATATTTGTTTCTATGTCCTTCTCAAGTACTTCCACTTTCACCTTTACTTGTGGTTCTTCCTGTGGCATTGCAATTGATGATAAAGGAGGGATAGACAAAACTTCCTTTTGTCCACTCTCTCTGATTGCTACTGCTATCTGCTTTGCTACCAAAAAATCTCTCTATCATTCCTGTATCCTTTAATATTTTCTTAATGGTGCTCTCAACTCTCTTCTTAGACTATTTCTCTTCAATTAGAATCCTTGCGGAGTTGAATTTATCCTCAAAGGTTCCAAACCTATTACACTGAGTGTCCAACTTACACTTTAGTAGTTTGCTAACATACTCTTCAGCCTCTACCTTAGATATTTCATAGCCAAGAGGGTCTATGAACTCAGTTCTATGCTCTACTACTTCAATATAAGTAAGGTCAGTATCCACCATAAAACATATATCATCTTTGTATTTCTCAACAAGAGACTTAGGGATCCTTAATCTGCTAGACATAATATTTTTAAATGTCTTAATAACAAGTACTGCACTTTCATTAACACTGTCAATAACATGCTTTCTGTATACTACATTAATCCTTTCCATTGTAGTCTGTCCATCATTCCAATCATTTCCTATGGTGTAAGGAAATCTCCTCAAAAGATGAAAGAACATGTATGTAATTAGAGATGAGAACCTAAACTATGTATACTTATTTTTCTTGATCTTCTCCAAGTTCTCAAATAATTGTATTCTAAGAATTTCACACATATCAACTGGTACCCTGTCAACACACATAAGATAAGTTTCATGTACCATTCCAGCTGCCATGTCATCTTCTCTTGAATTAGCACAAAACTTAGTAGTTAGGATCTTGCATAAGTATCTCACATCAACTTGTTTGATCTTGCTAATCACAATTCCTCTACCATTATAGGATGAATTAGTGTTGTCAATGTCTATTTTTCTCATTTTTTTCTCATTAAAAGGAATAGCTCCAGTCTTAGATAATACAGTGACTTCATGAATCAAATCAAATGTAATATCTATCACTCTATCCTCTAGCCAAAACTTTCCATTATGAATTTTACTCAAAATGATCTTAGTGCATTCTTCATTATCAAATTCATACTGTAATCCATATTTGACAATTTGATTATGTTCCAAGTATTCAAAACCTTGTTTTAGTATCATATCCTAAATGTACATCATTTGATATTCATCTATAAAATCACTATCATTTGCTGTCTCTAGTTTGCATCCAAGATAACTCTTGACATTCTCTAAATGTAAAACTTCATCTAGTACGGATGATAATGCAAACCTAGGGTCTTCTTCCAATGGTTCTACTGGTTCCCTTTTTACATTAGGTCTATTCTTGTCTCTGACATTGTGTATTAATGAAACATCCATGATTTCTTCAAATGCCTTTACTGATTCAAATATTTGTCAAGTAAAATACCTTAATTTCATGATTTTAGGGCTTGCCTAGATTTGGCACACAATTCTTTTCCAAATCCTTGCAAAATGCACTCTATCATTGCTCTTTGATCTCCTTTACACTTTAATTTGTTTTGATGATCAAATAATACTAATCATAACCTTTTATTAATTCAATCTCACTTAGATCTGACATCGCATTCAATTCTTTTGCCACTTCTTTCCAAAAAGTTGTCTCTACTATTTGCAAAACTTAAAACTTCTTGTGATCTCGCAAAACATAATATTTTTCTTTGCACACTTAACCATAGTATTAGAATATCATAAACTACCTTTCATTGACTGTGCAAGACTCAATTCATCATATATCTACTTCTATACTAAATCTAAGTTCCTATTCTACTACAATTTACATGAATTAAGTACTATGAGATAGGTCAAGTAAAGATTCATTCTTACCTTTCAATACTTCACCTTTCTGATTACCTTCAATGTTGAATATGTCTCCTTGATCTATGCTTTTGATAAACTTCACTTCATCTAAATTACTACAACATCCTTTCTGACTGTTACTAGCATCTTCATTTCTTCTTGCATGATTCTTGGGGTTAGGATTAGGATGAAAAACTCTATTGTTCATTCTGCAAAACCTTGTTGTATGTCCAATCTTGTTACATATCTAACAAACAATTCTATTGTTTCCATATCTTTATCCAGGTTGACTGATTTGTGATCTGCAATTTCTAGCAATGTGTCCAACCTTGTTGCATCTATAACATACTACTCCACTTCTTCTATTCATATCTTCAATAGGTTTCTTATCTGCATTGTTATTATTCCTAAACATTCTACTACCATCATTATTCTCAATAAACTTAGGTTTCCTACAATCAATAGCTCTATGTCCAAAACCATGACAATTGTAACAATAACCATTAAGAGGTTTAAATTGTTTACCTGTGCAATCTCTCTTCATGTGACCAATAGTATTACAAGTAAAACATTTACCTTTGAATTCTCTTTGCATACCTTTGGGTGATTCCTCTTGCTTTGATGATTCTTCTTCTTTAGGTGTATCTTCAGATTTGTTGATCTCATCAGGCTTCTTCTCATCTATGCTTTCAGATATCTTCAAATTTGGTTCCTTACCTTCATCATTTGCTTTGAAAGTGTTGAATCCAAGACCAATCTTATCATAGAATGGTTTCTGATAGGATATTTGTTCATCAATCTTCTCACTAGTTGAATATAGCCTTTCAAGTTGTTGTTTGGATTGATTCAGTTCACCTTTCACAATCTTATTGTATTTCTCAAGTTCATCATATTGCAAATTGACTTTCTCAAGTTCAGATGTTACTTTAGAAAGTTTAGATTTTAGTCCTTCATTTTCAGTCTTTAGACTTTCATTCTCAGATTTCAAATTTTCTTCATTCTTTCCATTTCCATCTTTCAAACTAAGCTTCAGATTTTCTATCTTCAATTCATGCTTAAGGATCTTATTTTCTTTTTCCATATTGTCATCACAATCTTTAATAAAAACTTTGGATTCTTTTTCAAATCTCAGATCTTCCAGTTTGTTTTTTAGTTTCTCAATGAGGTTCTTTGCATCATCATACTTTCTTTTCAAAGTATCTTTTTCAATAGTAAGCAAGTCAATCTATTCAAGAGCTTCTTCAAGATTCTTCTGTAGTTGATCCATATCCATAGAGGTCTTACTCAAGCTGCTAGACTTTCCTTGAATGATTCTTTTTCAAGTAACTAAGCTTTGATACCAATTGTTAGAAATAGGGAATACTGAGAGGGGGGGTGAATCAGTATTCTAAAAACTTTATCTTTTTCCCAATTATGGATATAACAGATTATCTTTATACATGCATAACATAAGAAGCTAAACAACATGCATAACAATAAAGAACTCATGACACATTATTTGTTCTCGAGGAAACCCTGGCCAAGGGAAAACCTCGGTGGGGATGGTACCCACAAAGATCCACTAATCAAAAGTATCTTTTTAAGGATGTTGACCCTGTTAGGAGTCTATTACAAGCATATAGTTTATCAGTCCTAATTGAGGGACTATAGGCCTTGTTAGATGCCTCAACCCTGTTAGGAGTTGTAGTACAAAATGTGATTACCAGATGAGCCCACTACCCAAACAAGTAATGTACAATATACACTGATTAAAAAATAGGTTAAGGTACATAACCTTATACTGCTTGCATCAATATCACTTCGCTGCTCTTTCACTATCGCTATCACATATGCTTCACATCATATTACTTGCTGCTTGTTACAATTACTTCTCATCATCATTCTACAATTACAATTGCATTTACATTTATACCAATAGCTTTATCAAATAGTTAACATCTAGGATGTCATCCCTTTATATTATTAAGTCATTATTTTGATAAACAAAATAATCTTTTAACTCTTTACTAGTTCTATCTTCATATTTTGTCCTGTCGGCTTTACACTATCTTCAGTAAAACTATCATAACTTCTTCCGTACATGCCATACTGACTTGCACTCTGAGATGGGTGATCAATAGACATCATAGAGTCTATGTTCAAGTGTGCAAGCACTGAACTTACTTCAGTCAATGTCGCAAACAAAAACTATATTTAGGTTCACTGGTAGAACACTATCTCACACTTAGACAAATTTGCAATGTGCTTTGTCATACTTGCTCTCTAACTTGTGTGATCTTCATGAGGATCATATGTTTCCATAATGAAAAAATATATGCAATCAACTTAGCCAAATTACCAATACTAGATATCATCCTTTCAGTTTAGTAACAATATTTCTCGCTCTGTCATCTTGCTTATGACTTATTCTTGACTTTGTTGTGCTCTTCACAACTCTAGGCTGCTCCTAAAGTGTGACCTTTCTTTGCATCAATTTATTAGATGTTCTTTGCAGAACATTTGATGCAGTGCTCCTAGCTTGACTAGGCAGCCTCAGTTAGGGGAAGGACCCCTAATTGACTTCTCAGGTATTCATGAGCTTCTTTAGGTAAAGCTTTAGTGAATATATCTGCTAATTGTTCCTTGGTATTCACATATTCCATGTGGACCTCTTTATCTTGTACCAGTTCTCTCAAGTAATGATACTTGATGGCAATGTGTTTGGTCTTTGTGTGCATCACTAGATTTTTAGAGATGTTGATAGCACTTGTGTTGTCACAGAAGATGACAACAGGTTTAGTGATTTCTTCTTTCATGCCTACCAACAATTTCTTTATCCATATCAAATTTGAACAATTCACACTTTCCACAGTTTTGTTAGTGTTAGAATTCAAACACTTATAAGCCTTACTTTTTGTGGAATAGCCTAGGAATATACCCTCATCACTTTTAGCATCAAATTTTCCATTTCTACTATCCTTTAATATGTAGTACTTACTTTCAAAAATTCTAAAGTACTTTACATTCAGTGCATACCCATCCCATAATTCATAAGGTGTTAGATTTGTACCTTTTTTATCTGAACTCGATTAAGAGTATAAATAGCTATACTTATAGCTTCTTTCCAATACTTTTATGCAACATTCTTTTCAATCATTAATGTCCTTGCACAGTCCAAGATAGATCTATTCCTTCTCTCTGCTATACCATTTTGTGGAGGAGTTCTAGGTGCAGACATCTGTCTTTTGATCCCTCTATCATTGCAAAATAGATTAAATTCATTTGATGTAAATTCTCCACCTCGGTCAGATCTCAGACACTTTAGGTTCTTACCTGTCTCTTTTTCAACCTTAGCCATATGCCACTTAAAAAATTGAAAAGCATCATATTTTTCCTTTAAGAACATTACATGCATCAGTCTGGTATAATCATCAACAAACATGATAAAATATCTATCATCACAATAGCTTTGTACACCCATCGGTCCACAAAGGTCAATATGAACCAAATCTAAGATATTCTCAGAAGTAAAGGTTTTTCTCTTTAAACTAGACTTTGTCATCTTACCCAACTGACATTATTTGCACATTACATTCTCAGGTTTCTTTAATCTAGGTAGACCTCTCGCTTTATTTTTCTTGCTAATTTCTACCAGATTATCAAAGTTAACATGACATAGCCTCTTATGCCATAACCAAATATCATCAAGTTGTACAATCATACAAGTTTCTTCAAATAGGTCTAGATAGAACAAATTACCTCTTGTCTGTTCTCCACTTCCAATCAATTCACCAGTGGAATTAAATATTTTGTCCTTCTTGTGATGAAATTCCACTCGGTAACCAGTGCTATTAAGTTGTGCAACACTCAACAGATTATAGTTAAGACCCTCAACCCAATAAGCATTTTCACAAGTGATCTTATCATTCAGCTTAATCAATCCTTTTCCTCTAACAAGACATGGTGCATCATTACCAAATTTCACACTCCTACCTTTATAATGATTTAAGGTATCAAACTTACTCTTATCTCTAGTCATATGATGTGAACAACCACTGTCAATTATCCATTTATCATTTTTGTTCACATAAAATATCAATGCAGTTTTCTCATCCTCATTAGATTCATCTTTCATTGCAACATAGACAACCTTAATTTCAAAATCATCACTATTAGTGTCAGTCTCTTCTTCGGCAATGTAGCAAGATTTCTTACCTTTCCCTTTATAGTCCTTGTATCTTCGGTAACCTCTATCTTCTCTTTTGTCTTTATGCTTGATGTCTCTTTCTACATCCTTATTATCCTTGTCAGAACATCTAGCAACTATATGACCAACTTTATTACATGAAAAACATATAATAGGGAGTTTACCTTTGTACCTTCATTTTCCCCTTTTCAGTCTTCTAGCCATAAGAGCTTCTAGATCCTCAAGTTCTTCATTAGATGTGCTACTGTCACTATCACTTTCACTTTCACTTTCACTTTCACTGATGCATCTTTCTTTTTCCTTCTTTGACTTATTCAAAACCATTTGTGACTTAAAAGAAGATTCAATACTACCAACAGTGAAGTTATCATAGTTAGAAAGTTCAAAAGTAGTAAGCTTACCAACCAAACTTTCTAAAGTAAGAGCATTAGGAGAGTTACATCTAGATTCCTGAATTGCAGACATTTTGATTGCATAGATAGGATGTGGAGTTCTCAATACTTTTCCTATTACAGTTTCATCCTCAATAGTTCCATTTTCTCCTCTAATATCATTTACAACTTCTTTTATTCTACCATAATATTGTGCAATATTCTCACCTTCTTGCATTCTCATTTCATCAAATTTACCTCTTAGGCTCTCAGCTTTTTCTCTCAACACATTTACATCACTACCATAAATGTTTGCAAGGGTGTCCCACATTTTCTTTGTAGTACTACAGTCTTTGATGTCTTCAAATTTTGGATAACTTAGGGCAGATGTAATCTCCAACATTGCTTGGTTGTGTTCTTGTTTAGCTTTCATTTCCTCGGCAGTCAGAGGTGTAGTAGGTGTGACATAGTCATGCTCAATGTCATACTTTGCAAAATCACCAATACCAGCCAAATGCAGCTTCATCAAGCTATGTCATGTAGGAAAGTTTTCCTTATTCATCTTTGGTACCTCCTTCTTACACATCTTGATAATTTGCTTCAAGTACCTTCAAACTTGTTCTCTGTAAGTAGCAACAGCTCTGATACCAGTTGTTAATATGATTTAGAATAATAAAGAGTGGGGGGTGAATCAATTGTTCTCAGGTCTAAATGTATAAAAACAAACTTTAAAATCTTCAACAAATCAAATCTAATAACCAACACCTACTCAGTCATTACTGATTTCATAACAAAAATATATAACAATGCAGTCCACTTATACAACAACATCTAATTTGTAAAACATAGAAATGTTCAAACCAAAACATTCACACAAGTATCAACACTAGGATTTCTAGTGGAAACCCAATTAAGGAAAAACCACTTTGTAACATGTTACTATTATGTTCACTCTTCTAAAGTGAGCTCAGTGAAAAGCCAACCCTGTCGAAGGTTACAAACACACTGTCAGGTGTGACCCAGTTAAAGGATTTAAACCACTCTGTTAAAAGTGCACCTTGTTATAGGATTTACATACACTCCATTAGAATGAAACCTTATTCAAAGGATTTATACCTATGACTGTTAGGTCAACCTCTATTAAAAGGATTTTGACTATTATAATGGTTAGAAAGTAGCAGTAATATTGATTTGAAAAACATACAACTCACTTTATAAATATTAGATCCAATTTTGTACACATATGCTGGCTTACTGACTCTGAACCTTTTCCATCTCCATCACTGATCTACTCAGAACCCTCTTCAAGCAATCACAACACTTCTCCTTCAACCTTCTCTACTTAGACAGTCAATAACATCAACAATACTTCCAACATCCACTCCTTTACAACAACCTCTCACTTGGGTTTCCTTAATACTACCTCTATTAGGTCAATACATCTTTTTCCACTTAATCTCCTTCATAGATCTTAGGGTTAGGTCAGATTCATTGAATCCATCCTACATTATGTTCTTCGACTATCCTTCTAGAAATATCTTGAATCTCTTAAAGATTTACAATAAAACATTTTACAATGCATTAAATGCTTTCATACAATCAATAAATAAAGTCAACACGTTTTACATAATCCAAGAATTCAATGATGTCAGCTGGAAATCTGAATTCTTCCACAAATGCAAAATACTAACGCTTGGTCAATATTGTGTTCAACTTCTCGGTCTTCTCTAGAAAGCTCGGTCACCACACAAACTATTTCCTCAGCTAACACTGTCTTCCTCGACAATTAACTGGTGTTTGGTCAATACTGATTTTACTCGGCATATACTAGCTCGGTCAACACAAACATCACTCAACTTAAACTAGATTTCTTCACTTTTGCTCGGTTAAGCCTACCAGTTTAGTCTTCATTATTACTTAGATAAACAATACATTGTCTTATCATTGTGCCACATAATCAAATACTCATTGAAATATCAAGATAACTCAACCTTTCCTTAGGTGTTGTTGTTACCAACCTTGCCTATCCCCTTAGCATCACTCAAATAGATATAGTACTTTCTTAAATAGGAATAGTCTTACCAGTTAAAGTTTGACATCAATGACAATACAATAATTCCTTCAATTGCAATTTCCAACAGCCTCCATGGGATTAACCTGTTATCACTCAGAAAAAATTTCATGGCTTCATGTTCTTTCCCCTTGCCGCTGCTGTATGTTTTTCATGTCTCTGGCCTCAAGCCCTAGTTCAAAATTTTAAAAATCTAGCCATTGCATAAAAAAACCATTTGTTTTACCCTGGCCTTGTTCTATTTTAACATTACTTTTGTGGGTCACTTAAGTTCCTAAAAACCCACGTGCTCAATATTTCCCTAAGTCTAGCACCTGGCAGGTTTTAATTTTTCCTAAGTCCTAAGTCCTTGTGCCGTTAATTTTTCCAAATGTTCAAAGCTTTAAAACTTGTGGTTGTCACTCGTCCACAAGACTATGTGATGTCAGAGGGTTCTGACATGTGAATTTGCGACCATGTGTCATCTGTCCCAGCGAGCTTGGTCTATTGTTTCTTTTCTTAATCTATGACTGGCGTGTGATCGCAAGGAATATTCTTCCCCCTCATGATCATGTGCCCATCGTCTGATCTTCCAAGATAGTGATTCACAATGGGTCCTATGCCATGTCATGCTGTCATGGTTCTTTTTCATTGGTTGTGCCAGTTTACAGGTGGAGGCTGTCAGAATAGCTCAGGAAGGATAAAGAGTAGTGGGACCTATGTCAGATTTAATGACGTGGCTTTCTTTTGATTGGTTGAAGGGCTTGTTGATTCAGACATGTCAGTGAGACCTGTTTGTTAGCCTATTTGTCAATGGGACCTAACATCTACAGAGAATCTACAGTTGGCGTAAGTTCTCATGAAAGTTGTCAGAGCCATGAGATCTTACACCAGCCATCAATTTTTCTTTTCTTAGACAGTTGACAAGGGTGGGTCCTCTGACAGGTGGTGCTAACATGTAGTGTTTTGATTGGTCAAGTGGGAGGGTGATTAGGATTTGTTAGTGGGCTTGAATCTTTCAAAAGGGGCTGACAGACGCAAGATCTACGGGTGTCATGTGATCATATGGAATCTTTTCAGGCCATGTGATCATGCGACAACCATTCGATTAAAGGCTTATACTTTGTGGGTCATGTCTGCTACGTGGAGTTGACGTGCATGATTCTTATTGGCTACGTTATGCTGATTGGGCTGAAGACTTTTCAAAAGGTTTAAAGACTATTGTGAGATTAAATGTAAACCCACCCGATCTATCAGGAAATGAACAGAATCGACAGTCACATTTTAAACCTTGTCAAGGTAGCCATTGTAATTCAAATTCAAATTTCTTGGAGGGTTTTCCATGATAGAAAGGACTAAAATTTATTGATCAAGTGGCTGGATCTTGTAGAATAAGTTTTTCCAACTATTGCAGTGTGGTCCAAGGTGTTCCATGATCATTTGCAGGGGTCTGTACTATATTCTTTGTGCTCGAGGTGTGTTGTGGGTGGCTGAACAGGTTGACAATTTTGGCATTTTTTTGGTTCTCGGTACTTTCTCAGGGAATTTTTCATGATTGAGGATCTCTTTGAGATCTTTCTTCTCCTATTTGCCTGGGTTTCTTCCCCTGTAATAAATTTTTTACTGTTTCTAATTGGTCCGGTGGGTGAAACCCTAACCCTAGTCATCCGTAGCTTGTTGCATCCTATTTTGGGATTTCAAGATGACTGGGGGGGTATATATTATGGTATTTTTTACTTAGTGGGGGTTCCAAAACTTTCTTTTTGGTCCCTGGTTGTTGATTGTATTATACTGAACAAGGAGAGCTTGGATTTTGTGTCTTGTTCCTAGCATTTGTCATTTTGGTAATGTATTGATTTTGAAGTTAATAAGAATACACCTGAATTCATGTCTCAAATTGATGATTGTCTTCTTGTTTTGATTGTGAACTCATATATGTTAATGTCATAAGATGGATTAGCATATGGTAAACAAAGAGTATTGGGAGATCAGCTTGGAGTTCCTAACAAAGTTGGGATTAAAGCCTTTAGGGTGATTTCAGTGGGTTCATTGTTGGATTGGAATTTGATGATTAGGTTTGGGAGTGAGGGGAGTAATAGGCAAAGCACTTACTCTAAGTTCATGTGTGTTTGAGTTAAGGTTTTAGTTGATATATGTTATCAAGTGACTCTTTTCCCTAGGTTAAGGCACTGATCTATTCTCTGGAAGTAGTCCATCATCATCAATCATACACACACATATAAATGATAAAATCTTTAATCAATTAGTAAGGGGTATAATTGTCTATTAGTTAGTGATTCCTTTCAAGAAGTGAATCAAGGGTACACCCGTCTAAGCATCTTGGCTCAAAGTGTAGGAGGATCTCTTTGATCCTTGTTAATTGGCCCTTTTACTTGCAGACTTTGGAGTGGTGATAGATTCAGTGACATTAAATTGTCAATCATAGTGTAAACCTGCAAGTTGAAACCAAAAGGAGAACCAACAAAATGGCGACTCTACTGGGGAGAGTCTAGACATAAAATTTTTCAAAGTGCACTCTTGTTTTCCTATTGTATTTAGTTAAAGATTTTCCACTTTGGTGGGTGGCAACTCAAAAGGTTAGAACTAGTGTCATAATTTAATCATAGATAAAAGAAGGAATACTAGGTCCTTTGTCAGAAAAAATATAGAGGTCACTCTAGAACAATTGCCTAGACAGGAGAAGAAGAGTTGGATCAAAATAAATGGTGAGTCTACTAGTGCTCCCATAAGACAACAAAGAAATACCAGAGGTAGAGCACCACATGTCTCCTCAAGTGAGGAAGGTTCACAAGATATAGTTTCTAGATCAGATGGTGGTCACTCTGAAGATAAATTTTATGATACCCCAGAGGCTGTATTTCAAGACAAGGGTTCATTGCTTGCAAGTCAAGATGAACAAGCCAGAGAGATGAGTTTTGAGATTGATTTAGATCTTGATGAAGATAATTTCAGAAGGGAACCCATGAGACCAAGGCAAGTCCATTTTCCATATCAAAATCTCACTGATATGGATGTGTCATCAAGCTCTAATGACATTATGATAGACCCGGATGATTTAAATACACTAAGGTTACAGTTGGTAGAGCAGGATGCCATACATAAGAGGTTACAAAAGGAGAGAGAAGCTGAAAAGGTGAATGCTCTAATAGAAAGATAGTCTATCTTTAGAAAGATTAATGAAATGAAGGAGAGAAACAAGATGCTTGCTTCTACTCCTAAGACTTTGCAACATGATGTCTTTGGTGATCTTGATGCTTTGAGGAGTGAGCAGGAGTTCTTACTGCAAGATCATGAATTTGATAGGGAGGGCCCCGTGGTTAGACAGGTTCAAAGTTATGCTTCCCTCCCTAAAGATAAAGATGGGCATGAGATCACTAGGCCTTCTGTTGCCACTGGTGAGAAAGGAAAGCAAAAGATGGTGGGACATCAAACAAGTAGATCATTAACAATACTAAGGGTCCCACCACCCAATTCAAATAAAGACACAGAGATAGAAAGAAGAAAAGAAGATGAGGACCTTGCAAGAGAATTAGAAAAGGCTAAAATTGAAGCCTTCATTGAAGAAAAGAGAAGAAAGATCTAGTTCTTGAAGGCTTCATCTGCAAATGCTCTTGGTCCATCTGCTACTGAACTAGGTATGTCATCTATGACTACTACTATTCCACTTAGTAATGCTACTACTAGTTCAATTCCTTCTTCATCTGCTAGGATAGGTGCTGATCCTAAACAACAGTCAAATGCACAAGTAGATGGAAATGTAAATGTAAATGTTGATCCTAGGGTTAACACTAGTTCAATTTTTCAAAGAAGACCTATGCAATTAGAAGGCTATAGGCAAATTAGTTTTGATGGAATTCCTGGCTACCCAAATGCTTTTCCAGCTGACATAAGAGATAAGGTACCTAAGTTTTCTGGTAATAATGCTATTAGTTGTGGGGAACATCTTAGGTTATTTTTTGATATGCTTAATGATTATGAGGTAGAGCATGAGGATGTAGTCATGAAATTATTTGTTCAATCTCTAGTGGAGGATGCTAGAGATTGGTTTAAGAGACTTCCTGATAAATGTATTGATACTTGGGATTCTTTTGAGAGATTTTTTAAAGAGTAGTATGGTGATAGGCCTAATGCTAGTTTCATGTTGAATGAATTCAATACCATAACAAAAAATCAAAATGAATCTGTAGTTGAATTCAATATGAGATTTCAGAAGGGTATGCATAAGTTGTTTCAAGTTATGCGATTAGATGACAATGTTTGTCTAACTACATACTTCAATGCATTTGATGGAAAGATGGGATACTTGTTGAGGGACAAAGAACCAAGAACCCTGAGGGATGCTTTTAGGATTGCTGTCAATATTGAGAACAATATGAAGATATCAGAGAAGTTGGGTGGGAAAGAGATGATCCAAAGTTGTTTGGGGACAAGAAATATAAAAAAGAAAATGATAGGAGTGTTGGAACTAGGAGGCAAGAAGAAGATAAATTGGATAAGGTGCTCAATGCATTGAAAGATTTGAAGGCACCTGCAAATAGGAACATCAGTGCTCCTACCAATGAGAGGCCTCAGTTCAACAACAATTTCAATAAGTAGAATAGATTACAGAACTACCCCTACAACACCCAATGGATGGCAAGCCTATTATCCCTACTACAAGAGATAATAATGACAAAGGTGTCCTTGATCCTCTACAAAAAGCTTCAATAAATGTCATGGATGACATACCTTGGTGTGTTGCATGCTATTCCCCTCATTATGCAGAGCATTGTGTGGTTGCACATTCTATGGCTGCAAATCAAGGTTGTGGCAATGAGGAGATAGATCAAGAAGAAGATCAAGATGATGTTGGATGCAACATGGCTACTTCATATCGAGGATATGAAGATGATTTTGATTTTGATGAAGAAGTAGATATAAATATGAAGAGACACAATCAGACACTTTTCCATCAAGAGGTTTTTTTTGATAGTGAAGACATTGATAAGAAGACATGTAACATGAACACTTCTTCTGAGCCAGTAAATTTAAGAAGACCTTCAAGAGAAGAGATGGATAGGATTACTGTAGAAATGATTGCCTAAGTGCAAACTAGGGGCATGGTGGCAAGGGATACAAATGGAAAAGCTACACGAATGTTTATAAAGAGTACCAACTCCGAAGAGCCTATTGAGAACAAATCAAAAGGTGATCACATGGTGAAATTCAAGAATGTAAAAGGTAAGAATTGTGAGCCTAAGGGAGTTGGAGTTGAAAGTTTTCCTAGTGAGATTGAGAAGCCAGTTAACACAATGGCTAAGAATGAAAAAATGAGGGTGGCCAATACACCTAATGTATCAGATAAGAAAAAGGACACTAAGGCAATGTAGATTGAGATTCCTCACTCTGCTCCTATTGATATGTTATTTGTATTGTCCCAAATTACAGTTAAGGTTCCATTGTCAAAATTGTTGAGGATCCCTAAACACAAAGATAGAGCTATTGCATGGGTAGATAATGTTCATAACAATGATGTTGCATGCAATGGGTCTCAGGATAAAGCTTTGAAAGGTGTTGCTGCTCAGGGAATTGTATCTCAAATTCCTCCTATATATTTGGATAGTTCTATCAATGCTAGCCTTGAAAACATTGATCCATTCTTTTTAAGCATCCTTGTGAATGGAATGAAACTAAGAAATTGTATGATTGATAGTGGTGCCTCTAATATTGTTATGCCTTTTAAGATTATGGAAAAATTGGGCCTTAAGGTTGATACAATTCAAGGTAGATGTTGTGCAATGGATCAAAGGGAGGTACCAGTCATTGGGACTATCAATGCAATGCCATATAGGCTGGCAGCATATCCAGAGAAAGAATTAGCAATGAGTGTTTTGGTGGTGGACATCCCTCCTCATTATGGGATGCTATTATCTAGAAGATGGAGTGCTACCATGGGTGGAAGTTTATAGTGTGATCTTTCCTATGCCACTTTCAAGATTGATGATCAGTTTGTCAAGATTGAGCGAGAACCAAGAGTATGCCACATGATTGAGAGAAGTATTGATAATGAAACTACATGTTTTGTGGACACTGATATTAATGTTGTTAGGGAAGAGATCCCTGTACTTGAGAAGGAACCTATTTTGTCACCTATCTCTATTGAGGTAAGTGCTAATTCTGTGAAGGGTGATTTGTGGGTAATGTACTTTGATGGTGCAAATTGCAAGGATGGAGTAGGAGCAGGTATTTTACTTATTTCTCCTAATGGAAACATCTACAAATTTTCTTTCACATTGAATTTCTTTTGTACTAACAATATAGAAGAATATGAGGCATTATTGTTAGGATTGAGGTTGGCACAAAAGCATAGAATTAAGTGCATAAGGGTTATTGGAGATTCTGAATTGGTGGTGTCTCAAGTCAATTTAGTATATGCTTCCAAGAACAAGAGGTTGAAATAGTATAGGAATGTTGTGTGGGATTTGATTGAATGTTTTGATGCCTTCAATATTGAGTGGAAGGATAGGAGTAACAATAAGATGGCTGACTTGTTAGCTAATATAGCAATAAATCCTAGTGATATTACATTTACTGGTATCTCTAAAGTTGAAATTCAGGCTAGGCCTAGTGTACTAGACAATGTTGAAAATTGGAAAGTTTTTTATGATGATAATGATATCTTGAAGTTTATGAGTTGTGAAGATCAGTATCATGGTCAAGAATTTGATTGTTCAATTTTGGTTGAGTCAATAGAAGGAAAGGAGGTTGTCTTTGGCAATGAAGTCATTCAACTTAAAACTAACAAGGTACCCAAGGGTCTTGTTGTCTTGGAAGCTGTCTTTGATAACTAGGATAGAGTTCAAAAGAATATCAAAAGAGAAGATCATGCTGATATAGAGGAGATAAATCTTGGAACACATGAGGAACCTAAGAAGGTGTACATTGGTAGTGACATGTCTCGCAATGTGAAAAAATCTTTGATTGAGTTATTGAGAAAATTCAGGCATGTCTTTGCATGGTCATATGATGACCTAAAGGTTTATAGAGAAGATTTTTTTCAGCATGTCATTCCTTTGAAGGGAGATGCTAAACCTTTCTAGCAAAAAAAAAGGCCTATTAATCCCATTTTGGCACCTAAAATGGAAGAAGAATTGATGAAGTTAAGAGATGTTGGCATTATCAAGCCCATTAGGCATTCTTCTTGGGTGTCAAATCTTGTCCCTATCAGAAAGAAGAATGGTGACATCAGACTTTGTGTGGACTTCAAGAATTTGAACATCAACTCATTAAAGGATAACTATTATCTGCCCAATATGGAAGCTATGTTGCAGAGAGTGACCAGATCAGAATTGATGTCTATGATGGATGGTTTCTCTGGTTATAATTAGGTAATTGTGAAAGAATCGAAATAGTTTAAGATAGCTTTTACAACACCTTGGGAGACATATGTCTATGTGAGAATGCCTTTTGGTCTCACAAATGTTGGTGCAACTTTTCAGAGGGCTATGGATGTTGCCTTTTCAGATTTTATTGATGATTTCCTTGTTGTTTATCAAGATGATTTAAATTCTTATTCCAAGAAGGAGGAAGACCACTGTACTCATTTAGAGAAAATATTTGTGAGGGCTTTGGAATTTGGCATTTCATTAAACCCAAGGAAATGTTCTTTTGGTGTCACTGAGGGTAAGTTGCTTGGCCACTTAGTGGGGAAGCAAGGAGTTAGGATTGATCCTGAGAGGGTGGCAGCCATTAATAAGATTAAGAGGCCAAAGAATATTAAAGGAATTCATTCCTTCTTTGGTCAAGTAAATTTCTTGAGAAGATTTGTAACAAACTTTGCTGAGGTCACTAGACCTATATCCAAGATGTTGAAGAAAGGATCTGCTATTATATGGGAAGGTGAGCCTGATGAAGCTTTCAAGAATATCAAGCAGGCCATTAAAGATGCACCTGTGCTTAAGGTACCTGATTATAGTATCCCAATGCACATCTTTTCCTTTGCATCTTTTCATACTATTGCTGCAATGTTGTTGCAGAAAAATAAGGATGGTTTTGAGAAGCCTATTGCATTCTTCAGTAAATCTTTGTAGGCTGCTGAATTGAAGTATGATATCAATGAAAAATAAGCTTATGCATTGGTCAAGGCTGTGAAGGCTTTTAGATGTTATCTGATGGGAGCAGTTGTGATTTCTTTTGTGCCAAGTGCAGTAGTCAAGGATATCTTTTCACAACAAGAGGTGTCTGGGAGAAGATGCAGATGGATCAATAGGATCCAAGAATTCAACATTGATATCCAAATTACTAAATTGGTTAGAGGAAAAGGATTGGCAAAACTGATGGCTCAATCCAATCTTGATGCAAATCAAATAAATCAAGCTGAAATTGATTATACATGTGACATGGATGATTTTATATGGTATCAAGATATTATTTACTAGTTGAGAAATATGAAATGTCCAGTAAATATGGATCACAATAAGAGGACATTAAAATTACAGGCCATCAAGTATGGAATTGTGAAATGTAAATTGTATAGAAAGAATTTAGATTGCATACTTTTGAAATGTGTGGATGAGGATCAGGCTAACAAGTTGTTGAAGGAAATGCATGAGGGAGTTTGTGGTGGGCATTACATGGGTAAAACAACTGCTCATAAAATCTTGAGAGTAGGATTCTCATGGCCCACAATCTTCAAGGATGCAGAATAGTTGGTAAGGAGGTGTGATGCTTGTCAAAGGTTCTCTGGTAAGCTTAAGTTTTTAGGTAACATGTCATTAAGACTAGTAGAAGTACAAGCTCCTTTCCAACAATGGGGAATAGATTTCATTGGGGAGATACCAAATAAGTCTAGTGGAGGACACTCTTGTATACTAGTTGCCACTAATTACTTTACAAAGTGGGTAGAGGCTATACCTACAAGGAATGCAACCACCAAGGTGGTAATTGATTTTCTATTGAATAACATTGTTGCAAGGTTTGGGTGCCCTGAGAGAATAGTAAGTGACAATGCAATGTGCTTCAAGTTTGCTGAGTACAAGGAATTCTGCAAAGGTTTAGGAATTCAAATTTCTTATTCCTCACCTTATCATCCACAAGGAAATGGATAGGCAGAATCATCTAATAAGAGCCTGATGAAAATCCTAAAGAGGATTCTTGAAAAGAATAAGAGGGCATGGAATTCAAAACTACCATTAGCTGTATGGGCTGATAGGGTAACTGTGAAGAGGGCAATTGGTTGTGCACCATTTGACCTAGTATATGGAATACATGCAAGAATGCCTCAAAATAATCTACTAGAAATGTATAAATTTGTGCAATTATATGATGATGACATAGAGGATGAAATGCAATTGAGGATTGAGGATCTCATCAGGCTGGATGAAATCAGGAGAGAGTCAGCTTCAAGGAATGTCAAGTTGCAATTGCAAATCAAGAACCTATATGACAGGAAGGCTATGGAGAGGAAGTTTGAGCTTGATGACCTAGTATTAATTTGGAATGCTAGACTAGAGGGTAAGGGAAAACATGGAAAGTTTAATCCCATCTGGCTAGGGCCATATCAAATTCATGAAAAATGGGGCCAAGATTCTTATGTTGTAAAAGAACTGAATGGTAATGTTAAAGAATTCCCTGTTCATGGACAATTCTTGAAAAAATACTTCTTTTGAAGTATTCTGTCTTCAATGAGCAGTATTTAGGTCTATACATTCTGTAAATTTTGTAAAGTTGCTTGCTCCTATCTTGTTTTGTCCTGGTCTATGGGGTTTTGGTCCTGTTGCTCTCTGTTGTCAATTTTTCCAGTGTGATGGTCTACTTTAACCAGTGATTCTAGATCCTTACTATGCTTGTAGGAGGCATACATCCCCAGATAGAGCAACTATTATCACTCAAAAAAAATTTCATGGCTTCATGTTCTTTCCCCTGGCCCCTGCAGTATGTTTTTCATGTCTCTGGCCTTAAGCCCTAGTTCAAAATTTTAAAAATCTAGCCGTTGCATAAAAAACCCTTTGTTTTACCCTAGCCCTATTCTATTTTAACGTTACTTTTTCCGGTCACTTAAGTTCCTAAAACCCCACGTGATCAATATTTCCCTAAGTCTAGCACCTGGCGGGTTTTAATTTTTCCTAAGTCCTAAGTCCCTGTGCCATTAATTTTTCCAAATATTCAAAGCTTTAAAACTTGTGGCTACCGCTTGTTTGTAAGACTATGTGATGTCAGAGGGTTCTGACATGTGAATTTGTGACTGTGTGCCATCTATCCCAATGGGCCCAGTCTATTGTTTATTTTCTTAATCTACAGATGGCGTGTGATCACAAGGAATATTCTTCCCCCTCACAATCATGCACCCATCATCCGATCTTCTAGGATAGTTATTTGCAATGAGTCCTATGCCATGTCATGCTGCCATGGTGCTTTTTCATTGGTTGTGCCAGTTTACAAGTGGACGCTGTCAAAATAGCTTATGAAGGATAAAGAGTAGTGGGACCTGTGTTAGATTTAATGATGTGGCTTTCTTCTAATTGGTTGAAGGGCTTGTTGATTCAAACATGTCAGTGGGACCTAGTTTCTAGCATGTTTGTCAGTGGGACCTGACATCTATAGAGAATCTACAGTTGGTGTAAGTTCTCATGGAATTTGTCAGAGCCATGAGATCTTATGCCAGCAGTTGATTTTTCTTTTCTCAGACGGCTGATGAGGGTGGGTCCTCTGACAAGTGACACTGACATGTGGTGTTTTGATTGGTTGAGCGCGAGGTTGATTAGGATTTGTTAGTGGGCCTGAATCTTTCAAAAGGGGTTGATAGATGTAGGATCTATAGGTGTCATGTTATCGTATGCAATCATGTTATCGTATGCAATCTTTTCAGGCCATGCGATCATGCGACAACTGTTCGATTAAAGGCTTATACTTTGTGGGTCTTGTCTGCTATGCGGAGCTGACATGCATGATTCTTATTGGCTGGGGTATGCTGATTGGGCCAAAGACTTTTAAAAAGGGTTTGCAACTGTTGTGAGATTAAATGTAAACCGCCCGATCTGTCAGGAAATGAACAGAATCAACGGTCATGTTTTAAACCTTGTTGGGGTAGCCGTTGTAATTCAAATTCAAATTTCTTGGAGGGTTTTCCATGACAGAAAGGACTAAAATTTATTGATCAAGCGGCTGGATCTGGTAGAATTGGTTTTTTTGACTATTGCAATGTGGTTCAAGGTGTTCCATGATCATTTGTAGGGGTTTGTACTATGTTCTTTGTGCTCAAGGTGTGTTGCAGGTGGCCGAACATTTTGACAATTTCAATATTTTTGTGGTTCTCAGTACTTTCTCAGGGAATTTTTCATGATTGAGGATCTCTCTAGGATTTGTCTTCTCCTGGTTTCCTGGGTTTCTTCCCCTGTAATAAATTTTTGACTATTTCTAGTTGGTTTGGTGGGTGAACCCCTAACCCTAGTCATCTGTAGCTTGTTGCATCCTATTTTGGGATTTCAAGATGACTAGGGGGGTATATATTGTGGTATTTTTTACTTAGTGGGGGTTCCAAAAATTTCTTTTTGGTCCTTGGTTGTTGATGGTATTATACTGAACAAGGAGAGCTTGGATTTTGTGTCTTGTTCCTAGCATTTGTCATTTTGGTAATGTATTGATTTTGAAGTTAATAAGAATACACCTGAATTCCTATCTCAAATTGATGATTGTCTTCTTGTTTTGATTGTGAACTCATATATGTTAATGTCATAAGGTGGATTAGCATATGGTAAACAAAGATTATTGTGAGATCAGCTTGGAGTTCCTAACAAAGTTGGGGTTAAAGCCTTTAGGGTGATTTCAGTGGGTTCATTGTTGGATTAGAATTTGATGATCAGGTTTGGGAGTGAGGGGAGTAATAGGAAAAGCACTTACTCTGAGTTCATGTGTGTTTGAGTTAAGGTTTTAGTTGATATATGTTATCAAGTGACTCTTTGCCCTGGGTTAAGGCATAAATGATCAATCATCATCAATCATACACACACATATAAATGATTAAATCTTTAATCAATTAGTAAGGGGTATAATTGTCTATTAGTTAGTGATTCCTTTCAAGAAGTGAATCAATGGTACACCCACCTGAGCATCTTGGCTCAAAGTGTAGGAGGATCTCTTTGATCCTTGTTAATTGGCCCTTTTACTTGCAGACTTTGGACTGGTGATAGAGTCAGTGACATTAAATTTTCAATCATAGTGTAAACCTACAAGTTGAAACCAAAAGGAGAACCAACATAACCTAAGATAAAGGGAATGGTAAAATTAAGTTGGGGATTGATTGTTTGAACATGATGGATAATAATAGATATAATAAATATTAAGATATATCAAGATCAATGAAAATATGTTTAGGATAAAGGTCGAACGGGTGAAAATGTGTAAAAAAATAATCACTTAAAAATCAAACAATTAACACAGTATCTTATTCTATTCAATATATAATTATATTAACTCATTCCCTCAAAATAAACCCAACTTTAAATGGTGACAATTCCCATATTACTCTCTAAATAAAAAAATGAGCAGACCCATTTATATTGAAAGAAAATAAAGGCATAGAACTCATTTCTAGCATCTCAATATGTTAGAACTTGAAGTAATAACAAGAGGGGAAAATGCAGCTATGATGTTACCTGTAGTGGATCAAGTTACAATAATCAATCTCTAAATTTGATGAAATTATATTTAAATATATTTCATTAATAAATGTTGAAAACACATCATTTAACATACCCATGAAGAGAGATTAGTTGGGTCATGGAGTATGTATCCACCAGGGCAATTAGCTGGTTTATGACAATATAGGTAAGCAACATTGATAGGCTATGGAGAAAAGTCCTAGCATATGTGTAAGGAATAGCTGATTCAAACCTCACCTTTAATGGGTTACAAATGACCTCCAATAAGTTGCATGTTTTTATGAATATCTTTCAACATAAAAAAGTTAAGTATGGCTGAAAAAAAATTAGCAAATTTTTGAGAGAAATCCATCAAACCAATGTGTTAGATTGTGATGATCAAAGTTGTATTACTATATTTAAGAACCCCTCTATCTATGATGGGACCATCTATGTAGATTTCCAATATCATTATTAAAGAAATGAAGTAGCTCAAACAGAAGAGGAAGTTATGTACTTGAGAGAATATGATAGTAGATATTCTAACAAATGCTTTCCTATGCACTAGATACCAAAATTACATAGAGATAGGTAAGTCCAAAAAACTCTTTTTAGTACATACAAGCTCAGTGAGATGTTGATAAATCAAAACCCTGCATCCAGTTCTGTATTTTAGGTCTAATAGTTTTGCCAAATGCCCAAATAGATGTCCATAAGGGTGGATATCCAAGTTAGCAAGTTAGCCATGTATATTTTCAATATAATTATTTAAGAGAGGGAGCTATTGATGAAGCGTGCTCACCTTAATACCACAAACACATAACAGAAACAAAGAAACAACAATAATTTGCAAGAACAGAAAATGGGCTTCGTATTATCTCCCCAAATGTGGAATTACAAATTTCAGAATTACAATATGAAAAGCCACATGGGCATATTCCCTTACAATATTTTGTAGGAAAAAGCCTCAAATTATTACCCAGAACTACTCTCAACTGCCCCGAACTCCTAAGACAACACTACAACCTTCCTTATATAGGCAATTTTCCACCGCCTAGGAAGGTTCCAGAATTTTAGCCAATAAGGCTGACCAAACTTAGAATTATTTTATTTTACAATTTATTACATCGGAGTCAGCTCAAAACAACTTTTGAAACCCAAACAAAAATTTTGAAGGAAAATCATTTTTTGCGATTTTAGGTGACCCAACTTCTGGAGACCATAAGTCATCACCCATTGACCTAATTGACTATTATGACCCCATTTCAGAAAGGGTGTGAAGTACTCTACAATGCCTAAGTTAATCAAGCTTCATTTAGCTAAATTTTTGACCTCATTTGGAGCCTCTAAAGCCTTCAAAACTGAGTTCAAAGTTTCTGTACCTTGCTGCCAATACCAAAAATTTTCAATATCTTCAAAACTAGACATGATCTGGCAATGAAACTTTACTGGCAGGTTGATATAACCAAAATGAACCTCCAGGGAAGAAAATAGACCATTCTGAGTATGAACAGAAAACTTACTAAAAATAGTAAATTTCCAAAAATAGAAGCTCTGCACAAGATAGCCCTTATTGAAAAGAAATTGGAAATATTTTTGGGTGATGCAAGATTGCTCTTACACCCAAGATGCTCCTGAATCAGTTATATGAACACAAATGGAAGATTTGTATTATAAAAGTGTATGATACCACATATTCTAAGTTCTAACAAATGCTTTACCTATTTACATAGAATGGAGTTAAAAATTTTACTTATTTTTTAAGTAGTTTTTGGTAAAATTGAATGGTTTAGATGGAGTAAAAGTAAGTCTTAATTCTAATATTTTTTTAAAATGAGCTTAAGATTGTGCCTTGTTTTTAAACTTTTACTCTCAACCAAAAGAAATAATAGTCATGCACCTGATACAACAATTGTTGAATGTTTGTCTTAGAAGCTAAATGGGTTATTGATAAAACAACCTACATCCATTAGGTGTGGACGCTTCATAAATTGTTAGCATTGTTGCATAGTTGCATCTATGGATACATGTCCAAGCTGGCAAGAAGTTAGGAAATTTTTAATAGCTCCCATAATTGGATGAGAATGTTCATCAGACTTTGGACTGGAACTAGGTTTTTTCAGTTTCCTCCTCCAATTTCATGTTTTCAAATTCTACTATGCAACTACTATGGGTAGTACATGTCCAAGCTAGAAAGACATTCGACTCCTATAAATAAATGAGAATTTTAATTAGACTTTGGAATGGAATTGGGTTTTTTCTGTTTCCTCCAATTTTATGTTTTCAAATGCTTTATTACTCTATTTTATTATGCATGTTATTCCTCCAACATTCTTAATGCACTATGTTTTTCTTCTTTAAGTCTATGTTTCTCCGCTGCTTACATATTTTGTTTACCCAGATTGTCTTTACTAATTTTCTAATTTTCCCCAAATGCCAGTTCTGTGCGCAAAGAGGTGGAGGCCGCATTGTGAGGGTGAAGTCAAGCTAGGCAAGGACAAAACTCAGAACAATCAAACACTATAATAACTAAGCATGCTATATTAAAGGAAACTATTGAGATGGATGAGTTTCTCTAAGGTGCCAGATTAAGGTTCTGGTCAGAGCTTTATAGATGGATCTTTGATGATGGAAAGTGTACAAAAGCAGAGGTAGGTGTTTATTTGGCTCTTTGATCATTCCATTTGCTTCATGTGAGCTCGAAGCATCATTATCATTACCTCCACCTAGGGCATCAATAATTAACTATTACTTGTTTTCAATTCATCACATGATTGACTATCGGGCTAGGGAATCATTATTTACTTTCATTGATGATTATTTACTATACTTTATTTCTCAAGATCCCGGGCATGTGACTATTTCTTCCTTTTGTATATATCATTTATTGATTTGATTTGGTTATTGACACAACATTATAATGCTCATTGTTGTTTATGATCATGCAATTAGTAAATCCATAATTCTTTAGCTTCATGACATATGAAGATCATAAGCATAGGTGCATTCAAATGGGCATAATGAAGCAATAGTGATAATGATACAACAACAAATCATAATGTGCAAGCTCACAGGATGTCAACAAGGTATATTTAAAATTTAAAATCATTGCTTAGTTTATTGTAAAGATATTGGACAAGTGATGATTTTATAAATCATTTGTCCAAAATATCATTTATAATGCATGATTGGGGGGTAGGATAGGACTGCTACCAACATCAAATCATGTATCATTGATAATAAGAGAATTAAAGTATACTTTTAATCAAAAAAATCATAAAGGCATACATTTTCTACTATTGTTTCTCTTGAAGATTCAATGCAATCTGTAATAGGCTAAGTTACATATTCAATTAACCCTTATCCTTGATAGATCCTTAGATATGACTATAAGGAAAAAAATAGATAGGAAACTTTATATTCTAAAAGTAGCTGGTCTTAGTTATGAAATTTTTGATCAATTCAGATTTCATAATATTGCTGATAGTAATGATGCATATACAGTCATAAATAATAAAACAACCCACAAAAGATGATTAATTATTCATGGATGGATCCTTATTGATAGAAGGTTTTTTTATGTCAAAAAGAAATTGAAGCAAAGTCCTATGTTTTCCAGTTCAACAAAGATCCTAATAAGGTTATTAAAGAAAACAAATTGAGAGTACTTCATGTACCTTCACCTCAACTCCCTTCCACTATCCTTGAATCATCGGAAGAGGAAAAATCACAAAGGGAAGTTGTTACCATATTTCTATGTTCATTTCATTTGGTAACCTAATTACTAAGATGAGTGACTACAATACCCTAGATTGTATTATTAAGTGATCTTGTTTAAATTAGTGTTCATTTCATAAGATGAAGAACATGTAAAGAAAATAAAGATGTACATCTAAAAGGTTACATGTATATATATGTTGAAAATTTTATATGTACTATACAAAGAAAGGAGTGAAAAATAAAACATATGGGCTCACACAGGCCCTGAGCATAGCCATCTCCTAGAAACATAAGGTTGAATACATACATACATGAGTAAATGAGCATAAACAATAGGGTACCAGACATTTCCTACAGAGATGATGGAAGGATGACTAGGGTGTGAATCCAGTGCGCTCCTACTTGATCCAAAACTTGGAAGAAGGAAAGAAATGGGGTTAGATCCAATGGATCTTTAATAATGCATGATATCCTATTACATATCCTCATCTATAGTCATGCATGTCCATAATCAAGCCATACATTTATAGAAGGAAACCATGCTAAAAGACATGTGCACTCAAATCCATAATGTCCTAGCTTCATGAGATCCAAAAATAAATAAAAATGCAAGGATCCAACAATAATGCCCTAGTGTTAAACATGGGTCCTCAAAGATCCAAACAAGTAAAATACAACAATGAGAATTATAATGTTATTTTAATAACCAAATCAAATCAAGCAATGATATATATAGAAGGAAGAAACAGTCACAGGCCAATGGCCTTGAGTAATGAAGTATAGTAAATAATCATCAATGGAAGCGAATAATGATGCCCTAGCCCAATAGTCAATCATGCGATGAATTGAAAACAAGTAATAGTTAATCATTGATGCCCTAGGTATTCACAACAAGTAGTAAATAAAAATGCAAGGATCCAACAATAATGCCCTAGGGTTAAACATGGGTCCTCAAAGATCCAAACAAGTAAAATACAATAGTGAGCATTATAATGTTGTGTCAATAACCAAATCAAATCAAGTAACGATATATATACAGAAGGAAGAAATAGTCACAGGTCCACGACCTTGAGCAATCAAGTATAGTAAATAATCATCAATGGAAGAAAATAATGATGCCCTAGCCCGATAGTAAATCATGCGATGAATTGAAAGCAAGTAATAGTTAACCATTGATGCCCTAGGTCATCACAGAAAGAAAATAATAAAAATGCAAGGATCCATCAATAATGCCCTGGTTTTAAACATGGGTCCTCAATGATCCAAACAAGTAAAATACAACAGTGAGCATTATAATGTTATGTCAATACCAAATCAAATCAAGCAATGATATAGATAGAAGGAAGAAACAGTCACAAGCCCGTGACCTTGAGTAATCAAGTATAGTAAATAATCATCAATAGAAGAAAATAATGATGCCCTAGCCCGATAGTCAATCATGCGATGAATTGAAAACAAGAAATAGTTAATCATTGATGCCCTAGGTCATCACAACAAGCAATAAATAAAAATGCAAGGATCTAGCAATAATTCCCTAGTGTTAAACATAGGTCCTCAAAGATCCAAACAAGTAAAATACAACAGTGAGCATTATAATGTTTTGTCAATAACCAAATCAAATCAAGCAATGATATACATAGAAGGAAGAAACATTCATAGGCCCATGGCCTTGAGCAATCAAGTATAGTAAATAATCATCAATAGAAGAAAATAATGATTCCCTAGCCCGATAGTTAATCATGTGATGAATTGAAAATAAGTAATAGTTAATCACTGATGCCCAAGGTCATCACAACAAGAAGATAATAAAAATGCAAGGATCCAACAATAATGCCCTAGTGTTAAACATAGGTCCTCGAAGATCCAAACAAGTAAAAGACATAAATTCTCATTATAATGTTGTGTTAATAACCAACTCAAATCAAGCAATGATTTATAAAGAAGAAGAAACAGTCATAGGCCCACAACCATGAGCAATCAATTACAATAAATAATAATCAATGGAAGCAAATAATGATGCCCTAGCCCGATAGGCAATCATGTGATGAACTAAAAATAAGTAATAGTTAATCATTGATGCCCTAGGTGGAGGTAATGATAATGATGCTTCAATCTCACATGAACTAAATGGAATGATCAAAGAGCCAAATAAAATCCTTTGTTAAAATGATACGTAAGTGTGAGATCTAGAAGTTGTGTATTTTTTTGTAGTGGTTGAATCTTGATAATATGGTGCCTACTTGTGCGTTGGGCATAACTTGCATCAAAAGAATTACAAATTCAAAATTTTTATTAAAAGTATATAGAATCAAGTGTAGAATAATAATATGTAATTAATGTTGAATTTGGTCAAGTAGATCAAAAGTTATTAAACTAATGATAGAAATATGTGTTTGAGGATTATGTAGACATGGGTAAAGAAAATTAAAGTTTACTATGTTATTGTTGTTCAAAATTAGAAAAATTTATATGGTTAGAAAGCTAAGAAGATGTGTGAGATTATGGTGATAATTTTACAGATACCCACTTGATGATGTGTAAACCTAATGATGAAGAAGTTGAGAAATCATCTTGGAAGATCAAAAGACATGTAAAGGAAGAGAAATAGAGAGAAAAGGGACTTCCAAGCCGTAGGGTCAAATGTGTCGAAACCTATTACCTAACCATAATGTGTATGAGTTCCTCAGTACTTAATAAGACACATAGGTTTTGTAAGACCAAAAGTAGCTTTCCTAGTTCTAAGACCTAAAGCAAAATTTTTAATTTTACAAAACTTGCATGGGTAATATGAAGAAATAGAAACTTATTCTTGTAAACTTAGGATAAACTACATAGATGTATATACTTACATGTGTGTGTGTGTGTCTGCATTCCCTCCCTCTCATCTTCCTTCCCCCATCAACATCTCTATATATCCTGAGCTCTATCTCATCTCTCCCCCTCCTTCTTCTCTCTCTCTCTCTCTTTGCCTCATGTCTCTCACCCTATACTTATCCTACTCTATGTCTATCTTATGTCTCTCACCCTCCCATCCTTGTCCTAATATCTCTCCCTATCCCATTCTCTCTCTTTCCCCTTCTCTCTCTCCCTCCCCCATCACTCTCTCTCTCCCCCTATATCTCTCCCCCTCTCTCCATCCCTCCCTCTCCCACTCTCTCTAGATCCTTATCCTATTCTCTCTCTCTCTCTCTCTCTCTCTCTCTCTCTCTCTCTCCTTCCTCTCTCTTTCCTAGTTCTACATAACCTGTGTGTGGGTTATATAGAACTAAAAGATTGCATAAGTTTTAGTTTTATGGAACTCGTACGAGTTATGATGAAATATGAATTTTTACCTTTTTATCTCAATGGAACTCATGTGTATTTCATATGGCTAAATATATTATCTCTAACAACAAAAAAAATCATTGTAACTTGTTCCAAGGGCCCACTGCTATTTTTCATGACCCTATCGCTACTTTAGAAGGGCATAGGTTTTTAATTTAATAGCCCCTTAAAAAATGGTGAAGGGTCATTCCTTTACTTAATATCATCTGGGCCCATGGGAAAACATATCCTCCCATCATTGACCTGCACTTTCAGGAAGGCCCAACCACCTCATCCCCTTATTTCTATTTTGCAAGATAGAGAGTCTTCTTTGAATTAAAATTTTGTGAAATGGTGATGATGGATTTTAGCCCATTTCAATTTTGCAAGATAATTTATATCACTTGGATTTTAATTAAGCGAGATGGTGATGAGCCATACTTATTTTTTATGGAGTTGGTAACCTAGAGAAGAGGGCTGGTCATTTTGCATTGTTGGAGACTTTGGACGATCACTTAAGTGATTTATGACTAGCCAAATCCTATCAACCTCAAACTATAAAATAAAGTAACATTCATTTACAAAACCAAAAGGGTTTATGAAAGGGTTAATAACTTAGAGATTTTTGAAGGCCCTTTAGACCTTTTTTCTAATTCTTGCATCTCCATTTGAACTGAAATTCAAATTCCTGTGAATCTAATAGCCTTGAAATCTAATGGTAGCTAAAAATTCAATAATAAACAAATGCCACTCTATAGAGGAAAGTGGATCCTAGTTAGAAAAATTTTAAAATAAACCCCTTGGACCCTAAGTGTAAAGGCAAGCAAAAGAATAACACATCGTGCACTCTAAGTGAAAGATCAATTATAGTAGACATACATTTGCAAGTATGGAAGAAATTGTAGATAAGAATGTTAATCTCTAAAAAGAGAAAGATCCTTATGTGAAACAAACAAGTCCATGCAAGGAAGGAAATCATAGCATAAGAGATACAAATCAACAAAGAGATAATAGGTCATTTAGAAGGATAAGGAAAGAAACAAGCTTACTTACCAAGTGGAAGGAAAGGGACCTATTATGTTTCTTATAAGGGAATAGTGAAATGTAAAGTATAGCGTCATGGAAAACTAAGAGCCACTAATGAAGTAAGATATTGAGATCACATGATGTGGAGAAATATAATAGGCAAAGGGAATTCTAGTATAATTTTTTCATATCAAGAAATTTTATAAGATTTATTGTTAAACAAATAAGATATCTATCTACTAAATCTTAAACAAATTGTCTAAATTAAATACAATTAGCAAGGGAATTTTTATTGCTATGATGAAAAAGATTTTAAAAAATCACCATTAAGATACCTTTGATTCTTTGGAAAATGAAAAAAGGGAAAATGAATCTTGGTGTCAGGTTTAAGTCTCTAAAATATTCTCTTAGCTAAAGCCAAATGTTCATCTAAAGGTGTGATGATTTTTGGATTTGGTAAGAAAATTATTAAACAAGGGCATTTGGGTCATGAAAAAGAATGATCAATAGGATTTGAAGAAGGAAAAATATTAGCTTGGGGTGTAAATCCTATACCATTTCTAGTAACTTATGTAGGAGGATCTAGAGGGACTTTTATACCTTGTTTGTTAATGCCAATACCTTGCCCACTATAATCTTGTTGAGAAGTAATGTCATAGCCTACATTATAATTTTCCTTTATTTGAGAAGGAGAATGAATGTCATCTTGAGGTTTGTGGAAATGTGTAGTATAAATAGGAATATGATGGTTATTCTCTTTAAAGGGAGATTTGGAATTCTATCACTATTCACATTTTCACTAGTTTGAAAGGAAGACTGTGTATAAATATATTCATCCTTCCTTAATGTTACCTTAGGAGATAAATCATTAAGGAAATGTTGAACATCAAGAATATTGAAAATACTTTGATAAAGAGAAGAAGTTCTAAGATAATTGAAGGAAGTGCAAAACTAGCCTAATTAATTTCTTCCATCAAGGTAGGTTTAGGAGGAGAGGATGTAGGACTCCCTAACAAGGCATTTTTAGGAGTAGGATCTCTATCCTCATTAAATAAAGTCACCCTAGGAGAAGTACTAAGGTTTTTTCTGGAAACATCATCTTTAGATTCATAATTTTCAACTAAGACCCATATGTAATTAACACATTCTATGCATTTTGTTAGAAAGTTTATGAAAAAATTACATGAAATGTGGTTAAAAGTGTTGTAAAATAATTTTAAGAAGGAAGAACATTGGAAATATCATGATGTCATATGAAAGAGTACCATGGAGTGAGACAAACATAAAATGTAAAAGGTAATATCTACTTAATGTGATTCATAAATGGAAGTAAGAAGAAACATAATAACATGAGAGATAACACACCATGAATATAATTTAGTAAATTACATGATGATAATGAAAAATACCCAAATCAGATCTAATAATGCAAATCAGAATTGGAAAAAAGTAAGGACATCAAGTTCACCATAATGTAATGGTGAAAAAAGGTGTGCTCACTAGCTTTAGTCGACAAACTATGAACAATTGGGCCTATCTTCAACTCAATATATTAGGAAGGGAAATAACCCACTAGATTAAAGAGGAGTCAAGTACTTAATGGGTGTAAAGGATTCCCTTCACTATTCATGTATTATTGAAATGAGACAAGGAAATGCAAGATCTAGGAGAGAGAGAGAGAGAGAGAGAGAGAGAGTTGTAAATATAGACAAGTATTGGAATGATATGCAAATTCTACAGCTAGATATGGGAAACAAACAACACCACTAACCCATACAAGAAATTTGACCTCAAAAGACTTGACAAGGGTGACTTGGATAGATAGGGGTGAGTATACTCACCCCTATAGTTAAAAGTCACTAGGGATAACATTAAGAAACCCCCTCTTGGGAAAAGGTGTAAAATCCTGGCAAATCCTACATTATTTTGGGGGGGAAATTTTCATATTAATGGAGAATTTATTTTTCAAAGTAGGGGAGAAAAATAGTTTGTATTAGCAATTCTTTTCCTACCATAGAAAAATTCCATAAAATCTAGGCGATTAATTCATTAATATGAGGGAAAATATATAATGTATGAGGAGAATTTTTTTCTTTTGAAGGAAAATATATATAATGTATGAGGCGAAGTTTTTTCTTTTGAAGGAAAATATATATAATGTATGAGGAGAATGTTTTGCCTATAAATGAAAAAAAATTAATTATATTAGCAAACGCCAAATTTTATCTATTAATAACCACTTTTCAATAGTTGTCACTTGTCATGTGGGCCAATGCCAAATGGAAATTGATCGCTAATCAGAGACATCACTTTGCATGATTTTATTGATAAGAGACCACTACAATGTGCACCTAACATCCATCTACCATTCAATAAGTATAGATCAATAGTTGAAGTTTTATTTTAGGTTGAAAGTCTTGAAGGCTTAAATCTTTTGCAAGTATCTAGAATGGTGACATGAATCCCTTCACCCACTTCACCCACTTGTAATTGATATTAAATAAATGTCTTGTCACTATTAGTGACCTTCTCTATCTTTGATTCTCTCTGCACACATGACTTCCAATTCGGTACTGATGATGTTACCAATATACCAATTAAACTTGAAATTGAAATGGAATTCCATAAAGGAAGGAAAGTTTTTTTCTAGTAGCAGAGGCTTGATAAATATCTTATACCTTGGTTTCATGAATTATTCTTGAAATAAAATCACAAGTGTTGATGAAATAGCATGACTCGACAAAGATCTAAATGAAATCATAAAAATACATTCTTTCATAATTATTTCTAGGCTTTCCACCATGAAGATATGAATGCTTGAATGTGCTTGAACACTCCTTGACTTCTTGTTTCATTGTTTTCTTGATTATTGATTTCATGATATGGATCCAAAAATGAGGGAGGTGAGTGTATATTTATACCTATATCCAATCCATTTTAGGGCACAAGTTTCAAAGTAGGTTGACATAGAATTTATAATCCTACCTAAAATCATATAAACAAACTCCAATTCAAATTTGGGCCCAACTTAGCATGACAAGGGTTACTTTCAATGACATGCTTGAAACATTTACGGCCTAATCCATCTAGGTCACCATTGTTGAGGAAAACATGTAACTCAAATTTTAATTAGGGGTTGATGTGATCATAAGGATTCTAAAAATGTATGTCAAATTGGGGTGGCAAAAGGGGAAACATGTGAAATAGGCCACACATGGTAATAGTGCCTATGTATGAAAATGATAATATTTGAATAAAATAACTAAAGGGGGAACAATTATAATTAAGGTCACTCATTAATTAAATGGATTAAATGCATAGAACAATAAAAAAAATACAAAGATGGGTGTGAGATAAGCATAAATTGTACAAATTAGCAAGGTGCTTATAATTTTGAATGCTACACTATGTATCATTGATACTCTAGAATAAAGTGGTTCTATCATATATGTTGTGTTGGTTTCATCTTGAAGTAAGAAGAAGAAAGAAGGATTTGATAATTATTTTCATGTTCAAGGAAAGTATTAGTTTTCTCTAAATGAAGTATTTTTTAGTGAATTGTGTTTGGATTGTAAGTTTCAAGATAACCAATATGGTCTAGTCAATAGATGCTATTTTCCAACTTGCGATGAATCCTTGGATGCCTCAAATTACTAACTTGAGGATTTTGTTTCATTTCTTTTTCCCGCCCTATCTTGGTTTGTACAAATCAACATTAGGAGTATTCATTTGGAAAATGTGTTTTGGGTCAACCAATGATATATTGTTTGATTTGTCTACACATTACCTTTTTGCAAACCTTGGAAGATATGTGATAGCATGTAAAACATTTCTAAAATAGGTGAAATATGTTTCATGATATTTTTAGGTCCACTCTATCTCATGGATTGGACCTTCCTCATGACAATTATGCTTTGGCAGCTAACTTGATCAGACCTATGTTTTTACCCTACTCCAGGAAACCTAGTTAAAGTTTACAATGAAGAAGATGATACATATATAGAAGATTAAATTTATGTTGAGTATTCAACAGTGTGTCGATCAAATGGAATAATGTAGAATAAGGATTACAAATTTGTAGAAGAAAAAGTGGGTGGTGAAGGCATTATAAAGTTGGTTTCTTGAAATAAAAATTCAAATAAAACTTTATGTTTGGAGATTTTTTGAAGGTAGTATGCTAAAGGATTTTTCATCTTTATTCATATGTTCATGTACCTTTCTCAAAGATAGTGTGTTTCCTTGCAAATCTTATATATTTCCTTAAGATAGTGCATCAGAGCCTGCAAGACATTTTGTATATTTCCCTAAGGTAATGCACCTTAGCCTATAAGTTTAGGAAGTAGTACACTTCATTGAAAGTGGGCCTAAAAAACATTTCATAATACTTTTTTTATGTTGTGAGTTAAATGTTACCCTCATTTTTGCCTTCTTGGGTTTTCCACATAAATCTGGTGCTCTCTTATCCATGTTGTTTGTTTCTATGTCTTTTTTACGCTACTAAATATAATAAGGATTATTTAATTATGAATGTGAATTAAAAAAAATAAGACTGATTCACACCCCCACCTCTCAATCTCAAGGTGTATTCAACAAGTTTGAGTTCATTTCTCATAACTTACACTAGTGAGAATATTTCATCACTAAGATAAATTATACATGATACATTTAATTTGGGAAAGTGTAGTAGTATAATGTGTAAGGGGTGATCTATAATGTCTTCACTACCCTTTTTTAAGTTTTTGGATATTATCCTTAGTTAGAAAATTGAATTTGGTGAGTTCATTGCTTGCATGTAAGGTTGACTATGTCAAAAACTATGATGGATGGCTTTTTGACCTTTTGAAAAATTTAAAAACTATAAATTAATATTATTTTACCTTTATAAAAATTATCATGGAGTAGTAAAAAAATTACTTGTAAGTTGATGAACCCATTCTATCATGGTTAATAAGTGAAAGATGAATGGTTTTAGATAATGAATAAATCAACTGATATAATTTTCACCACCTAAAAAACATGGAGAGGTAGAGGGAATCTAAATCCTTTCTAAACATTTGTTTTCACGGATTGGTTCTCTTGAAGATATATTTTGTGTAATTTTTAGTTGAAATACATTTGAAGAATTAAGGTTCTCACTATTGCAAGAGGTAAATTATGTGTGAAGATACTTGCATTTGATGTAATTATCAAAAAAAAATAATGAAATAGTGGCATGAGGTGATTTTACATATTATCTATGAAATTTTTACATGTCTTGAGTTTTCTCGGTTAAAGTTTTAACTTTTTTTCTTCTCATATGTGTAGATAATTGTGAGTTGTTTTGAGTTGATCTTAGTATGGATTTGGATAGTTTGTCCAGAATAAATGTAAGTCCACATTTTTTATAAAGAATAAAAGAGTAACCTTAGCCTTTAATATATCACGTGGCTTTGTAATTATTTTACCATTCAATATTTTATGGTGGACTTATGATGCAGGAGCATCTCAGGTCCTTGGCAATCCTGTGTCACCAAAAATAATTTGGAGTTTGTCTATGTTTCTTGGTTTCTACTTTGATCGAGTTGGTCGGTAGTTGGTTGGTTTCCTTTGGTTATCGAGTGTGGTTGGTTCTCTCCTGGGTAGTCGGTTATTTCACTGGTGCTCGGCATTATCTATCTGCTACTCGGTTATCGTGCTTACCGATGGGTTAGTTTTGTTTCCTATTGTGGCCGACTTATGCATTTATATTGGATCATGGATTTAATGTTTGTATCCATCATTAGGAAGCATGTGGTCCTAGATCTGACTATTAATTCCATTAATTATGGATTTGAAGGCTGACTCAGTTCGGTATCCTCTTGTATAAATGTAGTTGTTTGGTTGTAGTTTAGGAGTTAGTTTTGATAGAGGATAGTAGACATTAGATTGGAGATTTGTAATAGATCCTCACATGTTTGAGGACTTCTAAGATTCATTGTAATATCATGTTGTAACCAGGAAGGCCTTACAGCCCAGCATGTATGATTCAATTTGATGATAATATATGAAAGTTTCTACATTCTCTCTCTCACTCTTGTGTTTGTTTTCTTTCGCATGTTTTGAGCTAGCTTGGATCATCAAGGTGTGCCATTTCTTGGCCCCTCTTGCTCTTTACCTTGTTTCAGGTGGTATCAGAGCAAGGTTAGATCTTGATCTAGTTCTATAGATCTAGGTTTGTAGGTTCCTCTTGAAGCCCTAGTTGAATTGTTGTGGGGTAGCAAATTGTGATCTAAACTGCAATTGTAGAGGGTTGTCAAGATGGTTCGTGGGAGGTGAGATACAGATCCAGGATTGGTAGATATGCTAAGAAAAATTTTTGCTAGGTTAGAAGCAGTGGAGACAACCCAAAGAAGAGGCGGACATCTTGAAGATGTTAGTGATGATGAAATTGAAGAAGAACAAGCGAATGCAGAACCTGCACCTATTATGGATCAAGGTGAAGAAATATTTTTGAAGACTTTGACAAGTCTAAAGTCAACACCACATTTCAATCCTCCTGAGTATGGTGGAAAGCTATATTCTAATGAATTGGTGGACTGGATCACTGAGATGGAAAATTATTTTGAATATGAAAACATTCCTGAGGATAAGAAGGTGAAGATTGAAAGCACAAAGTTGAAAATTCATGCATCCTTATGGTGGGAACACCTGCAATTGGATCAGAAGAGGAAAGGAAAAGACAAAATCAAGGTATGGAGTAAAATGGTCAATAAGTTGAAAGGAAAGTTCTTACCCTATGATTATCAGATTAACCTAGTTCGATGAATGCAAAGTTTGAGCCAAAAAGATAGCTTGGTAAAAGATTATACTGAGGAATTATATAGATTGGATATTAGACCTAGACATGATGAAGATGATGTGGAAAGAATTGGTAGATACCTTAATGGTTTGAGAGTTTCCATCCAAGAGGAAATTAGTATGGTCAAGTTGGAGAACATTGAAGAGGCTTATCAATTTGCTTTGAAGGCCAAGGAGAAATTAAACAAAAGACATGAGGAAAGATAGAGAGGTCATGGTGGTAGATTCCCTAGAGGAAGAGGTAGATCTAATGGTGAAAATGGTAGATCTGAACCTGAAAAGACAAATTTGGACAAAGGCAAGACGGAGTGGAAAAGTGAAAGTTCTAGAGGTAGAGGTGGTTATGGAAGAGGAAGTTTCTGAGGAACTTGTTATAATTGTGGGGAAGAAGGACATAGATCTTTTGAATGTACACAAGTAAGAAGGCTAGTAGCAGTAGAAATTCTTTTGTGCAAGAAGTCACCAAATGAACCTGAGAAAGAAAATAACTTGATGGTAAGGAGAGCACTGTGGAATGAAAGCAAGAAGGAAGATCTGGTAAGGAAAAGTTTGTTCAAGACCAGATGTAGAGTTTTTTACAAAGTTTGGAAGGTAATCATTGACAGTGGTAGCTCAAAGAATCTAGCATCTAAAGAGATGGTCACAAAATTATAGTTGGAAAGGTTGGTACATCTGAAGCCCTATCAGATTTCATGGATCAAAGATGAGCGTACACTCCTGGTAAGTGAACAATGTTATGTGAATTTGAAGATTGAAAAATACTATGATAAGGTGTTATGTGATATCATGCCTATGGATTGTGTTGGTTGTCTTTTCTTTCTACTTGCAGGTTTACACTATGATTGAAAACTTAATGTCACTGACTCTATCACCACTCCAAATTCTGCAAGGAAAGGGCCAATTAACAAGGATCAAAGAGATCCTCCTACACTTTGAGCCTAGATGCTCAGGCGGGTGTACCTTTGATTCACTTTTTGAAAGGAATCACAAAATGTTATGCATTATACCCTTTACAAACTGATTGAAAGATTTTATCATTTATATGTATGGTGGATGATGATGAACTACTTCTAGAGAATAGATCAATGCCTTAACCTAGGGCATAGACTCACCCAACAATACATGTCAACTGAGAATCCTAAATCAAATGCTCCTGAACTCAGGATAAGCGCTTTACCTATTATCCCTCTCACTCCCAAACCTGATCATCAAGATCCTTATCCAACCATGGACTCACTAAAATCACCCTAAAGACTTTAATCCTAACTTTGTTAGGAACTCCAAGATAATCTCACAATAATCTTTGTTTACCATATGCTAACTCACTTTGTGAATTTAACACATGAATCCAAAATCAAGACAAGAAGATAATCATAAATTTGAGAGTGGAATCCAAGTGTATTCTCATTAAAATTTGCAGAATCAATACATTACCAGAACAACAAAATGTTAGGAAAAAGACCCAAAATCTAGGCTCTCCTTGTCCAGTCTTTACCTTGATTTTCAATATACATCAACCAACCCTACCAAAATTTAAAAAAAACAACCATATATACCCCCTAGTCATCTTGGAATCCCATAAATAGGATGCAACAAGCTACAGATGACTGAGGCAAAGGGTATGGTTTTCACCCACCAAACCAACCAAAATACAATCACAATTTAATACAGGGCAGGAAACCCAAGAAACCAGGAGAAAAATAGATCAAAGAATGATCTATAATCATGGTAATTCCCTAAGAAAGTACTGAAAACCATGGATTTTCCCATATTTATCAACCTGTTCAGCCACCTGCAACATGCCTCCAACCATTCTTCATGGTACAAAAACCCTTGCAATTAATCATCAACCTCCCTGGACCACACTGCAACAACAGGCACCACCAATTCCACCAAATCCAGCCACTAAAAAAATTAATTTTAGTCCTTCCTGTCGTAGAAAATCCATCTCTAAATTCAAATTTGAAATGCAAAAATTGGTCGACAAGGTTTAAAATGTGACCGTCGATTCCTATGTTTTCCTGACAAATCAGGCGGCCCAGATTCATCATTTACAATAGCCACAGGGCCCATTGAAAAGTCTACAGCCATGTCATCAGTCCACAACCAATAGAAAACAAGCAACTCAGTATCATGTGGCAGCAAAGGACCCACCGCAAGGTATTCTTTCTATAGATGAGATCAACAGTCATCATTACACCACACACTTAACCATCATGCATCTTACCCCAGCGATATAATGACAACCACATGATCTCATAGTGCTTTAACCCCTTTGGAGAAATCGGCCCCACTGACAACCACCAAGTCACAAACCTGTCAACTAATCAAAATAAGACAAATCTACACCACTTGGCCAATGGTCCCATTGCATCTTTACCCTTCTTCCAATGAAAAATGTGCACATCAGCTCCGACCATTAGAAGACCCACCTTCTTTAGTCACCTGAGGAAAATTAAAATCGATGATTGGCATAAGAGCGCATGGCACTGACAGAACCCACGAGATCATATGCCAACCCTAGATCCCTTGCAAATGTCAGAGCCCTCAAAGACATGCCGAAAACCCTAGTCCCACTGACAATTTCCAAATCACCACCCATGGCCAATGAGAAACTGCCAAGTCAGGATGACTGAGAAAACAAGGACCCACCATGCACAGGCCGCAACATGTTGGAAGATCAGGCGGTCATCGCATGATTGCATGGAATATTCCTACCCCATGCGATCATGTGCCCACCATTAGATTGAAGGTAACTATGATGTCAAGCCCCACTGACCATGGGAACATGCGACCAAAGAAAAGATAAACCACCACGTCAGGTCGCTAACTATTAAGAGATAAACCATCAGGAACAGGAGACTACGAGACCACTATAGTCACGTATTCACTGAAAGAAATTGCTAACTGCTGGAGGACTTGGAGAATAAGCAACAGACCGAGAAAGATAAAAGGTGCACATGCATAAAGGAAAACTTAAGTGGCCCGAAAAAGTAACTACAAAATAGAACTTAGCTAGGGTAAACTAGGGTTTTTACATGCAATGGCTATAAATTTGAAATTTGACCTATGGTTTCAAGCTAGGGACATGGAAAATACTCTAGAGACTAGGGAAAAATAAATGTAGCCATGAAAGATTTTTCAGAGATAGACCATTTTCTAAAGATTTTTGCTATTACAGGAAAATGGGCTAACAGTGGCTCTGTCTCAGGATGATGGGCAACCCGTGCCAATGAAAGAATTTAGAATTACTGGGTGAAGCAAACCACCAACTAGAAAAAACCCTAAACAAAAAAGAGCCAAGGACAAAACCCTACAAGCTAAGACAAAAGAAACAGGGAACAGACACACCACTATATAGAATGTACAACAAAAATAGACCCAACTACTATTCATGGAAAGATAAATACCTTCAATTGAAGTATTTCTTCAGGAATTGTCCATGAACTGGCAATTCCTGAACATCACCATTTAGTTCATTTACAATATAAGAATCATGGCCCCATTTCTCACGAATTAGATATGGCCCTAGCCAGATTGGGTCAAATTTTCCATGTTTCCCTTTATCCTCCAATCTAGCATTCCAAATTAATACTAAGTCACTAGGCTCAAACTTCATGTCAACAATCCTCTTGTCATATAGATTCTTAACTTGTAACTACAACCTGGCATTTTTTGCAACTAATTCTCTTCTAGTTTCATCCAGCCTGATGAGGTTCTCAATCCTTAACTGCATCTCATCATCTATGTCATCATCATATAACTGAACAAACTTATACATCTCCAAAAATTTGTTCTGAGGCATCCTTGCATGTATCCCATATACTAAGTCAAATGGTGCACATCCAATTGCCTTGTTCACAGTTACCCTATCAACCCATATAGCCAATGGCAATTTTGAGCTCCATGCTCTTTTATTCTTAGCAAGGACCCTCTTGAGGATTTTTATCAGGCTCTTATTTGTTGATTCTGCCTATCCATTCCCTTGTGGATGATAGGGTGAGGAGTATGACATCTGAATTCCTAGACCTTTGTAGAAATCTTTGTACTCAATAGACCTGAAGCACATTGCATTATCACTAACAATCCTCTCAAGAAAACCAAACCTTGTGACAATATTATTCAATAAAAAATCAGTCACCACCTTACTAGTTGAATTCCTTGTGGGATAGCCTCTACCCACTTGGTGAAATAATCAATAGCAACTAATATCCAAGAGTGTCCTCCACTAGACTTGTTTGGTATTTCTCCTATGAAATCCATTCCCCATTATTGGAAAATGGGCTAACAGATTGTTATCATATTTTGTTGGGTAGACCTTGGTAATATGATAGACATGCTATATATGATGGGAGATTGCATAAGTATACTATTGTGGCTGATGAAAAGAAACAAATCTTGCTACCATTGATGGAAGAACCTGTTAGTAATGTTTTCACATTTATGAAAGTTTTCTTGATGGAAGGAAGAAAGTTTGTTAACTCATTGAAGAAGAATGATGTATGTTTTGTTGTGATTCCTAATAAGGTGAGTAAGAAAATAGAGGATAATGTCCCTGAGGAGATTGATAAGTTGCTCACCGAGTATAGTGATATCATTTTTGACAATGTACCTGATGGTTTTCCACCAAAAAAAAGCATTGATCATTGTATGGATCTAATCCCTGAAGCTAGTTTACCGAATAAGGCACCTCATAGATCGACCCCTACCAAGAATCAAGAATTGAACCGACATATTCAAGAGTTGCTGGAGAAAGTTTTGATCAGAGAAATTTTGATTCCTTGTGCAGTACCTACTATATTGGCACCAAAGAAGAATGGAGAATGGAGAATGTGTACTGATTCTAGAGAAATCAACAAGATAACAGTGAAGTGTAGGTTTTCGATACCAAGGATGGATAATATAATGGATAGTTTGACTGTAGCAAGGTATTTCAGAAAGAGTGATTTGAAAAGTGGGTATCATTAGATCAGAATCAGAGAAGGTGATGAGTGGAAGACTTCTTTTAAGACGAAGGAAGGTTTGTATGAGTGGTTGGTTATGCCTTTTGGTTTAACTAATGCACCAAGTACTTTTATGAGGTTGATGAATGAAGTTTTGAAGAAATTCTTGGGTAAATTTGTGATTGTATATCTTGATGATATTCTGATATTTAGTAAGACCAGAGAAGAACATTTGTTGCATGTTAGACAATTTTTGTAGAGGTTGAAAGAGGAAAAGTTGTTGATAAATTTGAAAAAGTGTTCATTCATGAAAGAAGAGATTGTATATTTGGGATTTGTTATTTCGGTTGATGGTTTGAAGATGGATCTTGAAAAGGTTGAAGCTATTTTGAATTGGCGTACACCTATGAATGCTAGTGAGGTAAGATCATTTCATGGTTTGGAAAGTTTTTTTTGAAAGTTCATAAGGAATTTTAGTTCAATTTGTAATGCTATGACTGAGACTATGAGAGGAGACAAAAGAGAATTCAAGTGGACACATGGAGCTGATAGAAGTTTTGAGACTCTGGAGCAGAAGGTTGTTGAATTACCTATTTTTTCATTACCTAATTTTAGTAAGGTATTTCAAGTAGAATGTGATGCAAGTGGAAGTGCAATTGGAGCTGTGTTGAGTCAAGAAGGTAAACCTATTGCTTTCTTTAGTGAAAAGTTGAATGATGCTAGAAGGAAATATTTTGTGTATGATCAATAATTCTATGATATTGTTCAAGCACTGAAGAAATGGAGACATTATTTGATACTAAGTGAATTTGTGTTGTATACTGATCATAAGGATTTACAATATTTGGGTAGTCAGAATAAGTTGAATCAGAGACATATGAAATGGGTTGAGTATTTGCAGAGTTATACATTTGTGATAAAGCATAAGAGTGGAATCACTAACCAAGTTGCTAATGCATTGAGTAGAAGAAGATCTTTGATGATTGAGATGAAAATTGAAGCTCTTGGTTTTGATGAGATGAGAGATTCTTATGAGTATGACCCTGATTTTTCTGAGCCATGGAGAAAGTGTAGAGCACCTATTCAAGATCAACAAGATACTAAATGGGATGAATATTTTATTCAAGAAGGTATGTTGTTTAAAGGTATTTAGTTGTGTATACTGAGAGGAGTAATGAGATCTAATTTGATAAATGAGAAACATAGTAGTGGTTTGGCTAGACATTTTGGCATTGATAAAACATGGAATTTTCTTAAGGAGAAATACTATTGGCCGCAGTTGTATAAAGATGTTTAAAAATTTGTGAAAAGTTGTAGAATTTGTCAAGTTGCAAAAGGAGTAAGTCAAAATACTAGCTTTTATACACCAATTGATGTTCCTGAGAAACCTTGGATTGACATTAGTATGGACTTTGTTCTTTGCTTACCGAAGACAGTAAGAGGTAATGATTCAATATTTGTTGTTGTGGATAGATTTTTTAAAATGGCACATTTATACCATGTAGAAAGACATCAGATGCAGTACATATAGAAGATCTTTTCTTTAAGGAAATTTTCAAATTGCATGGATTACCGAGGAGTATTATCTTTGACCAAGACAGTAAATTTGTTGGATATTTTTGGAAGACCCTTTGGAAAAAATTTGGCACTGAGTTGAAATATAGTTCTACATTTCACCCACAAACCAATGGATAGACTGAAGTTGTGAATAGAAGTTTGGAAAATCTTTTCAGATGTTTAGTTGGAGACACACCGAGTAATTGGGATTCTATGTTAGCACAAGCAGAGTTTGCATACAATAATTCAATGAATAGGAGCACTGGAAAGACACCATTTGAGATTGTGAATGGCACACAACCAAGAGGAATATCTAATTTGAGAGACATTGCTGATGAGAATAAGAAAAGTGTTGAAGGAATAAAGTTTGTTGAGTACATGAAAACATTGCATGAAGATGTGAAGCTGAAGCTAGAAGATAGTAATCAGAAATACAAAAATAGAGCTGATAGATCAAGGAGACATAAGACTTTTGATATTGGTGATGAAGTGATGGTTCATTTGAAGAACAGTTGATTTCCTATTGGAACATATGCGAAGCTGAAGATGAAGAAGTTTGGACCTTGCAAGATGTTGGCATTAAGCAGAATTGCCACTAGTGACAACACTTATTTGCATTCTGGATGTAAACCGAGCAGACAAGTGAAAACTGAGCAGTCAGTGTAAACCGAGCAGACAATACAAACCGAGCAGACAGTGCAAACCGAGCAGACAGTGCAAACCGAGCAGACAGTGCAAACCGAGCAGACAATGTAAACCGAGCAGACAGTGCAAACTGAGCAGACAGTGCAAACCGAGCAGACAGTGCAAACCGAGCAGACAGTGCAAACCGAGCAGACAGTGCAAACCGAGCAAGTTAGTACAAACCGATCAGGACAATGTAAACTGAGTAACATCTTGTCTACCGAGTCACCAATGCTTACCGAGTTCAATACCTACCGAGTGATCAGTATGAACCGTGCCTTCACTTCTACCGAGTGCATGACGATGCCGAGTAATGCAGTGGACGCCGAGTATCAGAAAGTCACCGAGTCAGTTTGAAGGAACCGAGTAACCATATTTGGGCCAACTTAGTAGCACTTATGTTTATTTTTCAAGCCGACTGTATAATTGTAATTGTAATTAATTGTTTGAGACCTGTATATAAACAATGTTGTAGAAATAAAAGAGTAACACACAAGAAATGAGAAATGTATGAAGTAGAATATATGTGAAAGAGTAAGAAAGGTAGAAATAAGCGAATTGCAGAAGGCTTCAGAAGTATAAGATACAGCAAAGACAAATTCATCACAGAAGGTGATCAGTACATCAGCGAATCTCATTCAGCAATCCAGTTGCAAAGCAGAGATCTACTGTTTCATTCTAACAGGTGAATCAGTACTAAATCCTTTAACCGGGTAGACTTAACAGTCTTTGTATAAATCTCTTTACCGAGTGCATACTTCACTGTATGTTTGTAAATCCTTTAACAAGGTGGATTTAGCAATCCTTATTGCTCCTAACAGGGCAGATCATCAGAAGTGATCAAATTGTAAGCCTTAACCGGCCAACTTTATTCTGCAGTATTAAAGCTTTGTGGGTTTCATCCCCACCCCAGTTTTACTTTCTTTTGGAAGGTTTCTGGGTAACCAAATCTATGTGTCATTATTGTGAATGCTTTTAAGTTTCATGCTTTCTATGTGCAAAGGTTAAAAGGTAAATTATATGTTAAAAAGTAAGAAAATTTGGAGTTACTGATTCACCCCTCCCCTCTCAGTAACTTGGTTAATTCCTGAATATTTCCAACAATTGGTATCAGAGCTACATTGGTTCTCAAGACAAAGCTTAACTAGCTTGAGCAAAGATCCAGGACAATGGAGGTATTCAAACTGAACAAGGTGATTGAAAATGAAAAGCTAGATCTGGAAATGGCCATAGCTAAACTCAAAGAAGCAAAAGAACATCTTTCCCAATCCCTAAGAAGAAGGAAGGAACTTGCAAATTAGATGAATGATCAGAATTACATTGAAGAAAAGATTGAAGATCTTCTTCCCTCAAACAACTCAGATGAAACAAACAATGCTATCAAAGAACTCCTAGAAAAGAATGGGTCTCTGTAGGAAGAAGTGAGAAAATTGAAAAGAGAACAAGAACTACACTCTACAAGATTCTGTGAGATCTTGGAACAGAAAAACAAGTTGAAAGATGAATTAGATGAAAGAAACATTGAAGTCCAAAACAAAACCCTTCAGCTAGAAAATCTAACTGATCAGATCTCTCATACAAATGAAGAAATTCTAAATCTAAGATCAGAAATAGAAAACACAAGAGAAGAACTAAGATCTGAAAAGGAAATCAATCTAAGATTGATGGATGACCTAAACGCTGAAAAACAAATCAATGAAGGAATGCTGAAAAGTCAAGAAGACTTGAATCAGCTGTATGAACGAAATCTTCATAGGCAAAAAGGAAAAGCAGGACTTGAATACAAAGAAGAAGGTGAATCCTCTAAGCAAGGTACTAAAAGAAATCAAAAACCTACTTGTAATCATTGTGGTAAAATAGGACATACTTCAAATAAATGTTGGAACAATGAAAAAGCAGAATTCAATGGAAAATGTTATAGCTGCAATCAACCTGGTCACAAAGCAAATGAATGCAGAGAAAAACCTAGATTCAGAGGTAATTGTCACAAGTGCAACAAACAAGGTCACAAGGCATCCGAGTGCAGATCCAAGATATTTAATCCAGCAGAACAAATTGTGAAAGCAATGTTTGGATGGGACTACAACACCTGGTGTAGATGTCATTACTGTGGAGAATATGGACACATTGGCATGAATTGCATAAAACATCATCTAAGGAAAAGAGATACTACCGTAAGATGTTTCAAATGCACTAAACTCGGTCACATAGCCAGAAACTGCATGAATGCTAATGAAATTAAAGAAGGAAAGAAGAATGAAGCAACTAAGGTCAGGAAACAGGTGAGACAAAAATGGATTCCTAAAGCTACCGAGCAATCCAGTCCAAGTAATGGAATGGATGGCTCTATCGACTCAAACTAAATTTCCAAGGAAGCACTGGAACTGTACTCTCATAGATCAATCTCAAGCAGTTCCAGAACCGAAATTAAAAGAAAAGTCTAAATCAGCATGCAAGATGCAGTGAAATCACAGCGAGGTCGGTATAGTCTTCACCGAGCAAGGTCGGTACCTGTCTTTACCGAGCGAGGTCAGAGCATTATGAATTCTCGAGTTCACCGAGTTGCGAAGTCTTTTCTGAGCAATTAATTCTTAGTGGGTGACAGTCTGTCAGAATTCCTACCCTAATTTGAAATGAGCATTAATGACAGAATTGTAAACAAAAAGCAAGTAATCGAACTCATTCTTCACCGCGAATCTTTAAGCACTTTGAGAGCAGAAAATTTCAAGAGCATCCCGGCGATTTAATACTCTTGCGAAAGGAATTTTCTGTGAGCTACCATGGCATCATCCAGCACTTCAGCGAAGAAAGGATCTGATATGATAGTTCAAGGGGAGTGGAAAGCACCAGATTTTAAGATCGTGCCCGCAATTGCAGCAGCCCTAGATCCGAACGGAGCTCAATCTCAGATTCCTCCTAAGGTACTGCTTATCAATGATATCCGTAATCATTTTAACTGTTCAATTCAAGAAATGGGAAACCTAGAACTAGACATTGTGCGTGAGGAACTATGTGTGGATGGTACTTTGAAACCCGAGCACAAACATCTGGAAGATAAGGGTTTAGTCCACATTGCACATCTTCCTCGAAACTTTTGAGATAAATGGGTTAGGTACATTCTCAGCCGAGTACATGATGGCAAGATTTGGCTTGAGCAACCTATTGAGATCACAAAGAAAATGATTCATCAAGTCACCGGTCTTCCCATGTTGAACAAAGCTAAAACTACCAAAACCCTAGGTCGGACGGAACTAGAGAAGAAAACCCTAGCCGAGTGGGATGGTAGAGGCATGAAAGTTAGCAGCATTACAGACGCCGAACTGAAGTTTGGTACACATATCATTGCACACAAGATCTACAGTTCTAGTCGACAGAACAGTGTCTCATGTGAAGCTGTTGACCTAGCATACAAAGTGGTCAAAAACAACTTGACATTTGACCTAGCAGACTTATTGTTGAAACAGTTCAACAAGAACATGGAAAGCATCAAAACTTCCAAAAACAATCCATGTAAGTTTGGATCCTTGTTAGTCTGTTTATTCTTCTATGTTCAGAAATTCTTCCCTTCTAAAGGAAAAGTTGTATGGAGAAAAGATGTGCCAGTACTTTATGAAATAAATGAATACATCGCAGAAATGGGTGAAAACTTTGAAAGCATCATAGATAATTATTTTGAGTCTTTCAAAGAGAAAATGAATGACAGATTCCGGATTCCACAGAAGTTGGTGGAAGATTACAAAGATGACATCTGTTTTATGGTAGATTGTGATAATGTGTATATTCAAGTAGTTAAACCGAGAACTGTGTATGTAAAACCTCTTCCTTATGAGGTAAATATTGATGAAACCAAGAACACTATTGAAGCACTTCTAAATCAGCCTGTCAATCCCAAAGCCCCATATTTTGGAACATATGATGAAGCTAAGATGAGAATTGAACTAAGCATAAAGCTTCCACAGGCGGTAAAAAAAGGAAAGAAAAGAATAGCTAAAATGCAAATGATAAACGAGGAGAAAGAAGAAATAGGTGAAAAAGAAGAAGAAAAGGATGAGAAAATAGAGGAACCTGAACCTGCAAAGAAGAAAGGAAAAGTTTTTATCACTAAGGCATCTGTGCCTCCCACTGCTGTGTTTACAAGGAGAAATACAAGAGGAAAGGCAGAAAAGGCAGATAAAGACATAGTATTCAAAAGGCCTCCTCTAACCCTTCAAGAAAAGCTCAAACTCTTCAGAGATGGATCAGGATCTGGAGTAAGTAACATAAAATCCCTGAGATATGAAACCAGATCGGAAGCAGAGCAGAAGGAAATAGAAGATGCTGTTGTTGAGAAGATGGGACAGTGGAAATACTCTCCTGAAGAAATTACCCCACAGGTTCCAGCAGTTCTATTAAATCCAATAAGAATGAGATGGAGCAATGCAAGGCAAACTGTGATAGACATATTTGATCAAAACCTGAGACAGTTGATGCCGAGCCTGAATAATGATGAAGTAAAGAAGGCACTAAAAGAAAATGAAAATAAAATGACATTGAAGTTCAATACTTGTTTGATTTTGATCAACAATATTGAATCGGTTGTGAAGGCTGCAAAAGCCACATGGAAGAACATTTATCACCTTCACCAACCGAGCATTGAAACTGTAATAATTAAAGATATTGAAGATGACAGCGATGAGCAAGAAGAAGACACCGAGGTAGATGATACTGTAAGGATAGCAGCAGAAGTCATTGCATCCCTTCCTACATCTCCAGTGAAAGTCTCTACATCCAGCCCTGAGACACCTTCAAGCATGGTTGTGACAACTTCTACATTTGTCCAATCATCCCTAGCAACATCAGAGGCAGCTACCATTTCTTCTACCGAGCTGCAGTCCCCTGTACCAGTAAGTTTTCCAGCTTTTGAATCATCAAGTGTAAATATTTTAAGTTCTCTAGTAGAAAGTATACCAGTGTCAATAGCCAGCCCTACTTTATCTACTGTCACTACTACAAGAGCATTAAGTACAGATAAGCCTAAGGCTCTACCGAGTATAAAATTTTTGGGTAAAAATATAGTTGAGGATATAGACCTAGATGAAGAGATAGAGATTCCTACACTAGATTTTGCAAATCTCTCAGCAGACCAGATGCAGAATATAGGTGAGATCCTCCAAAGGAAAGCAAAACAAAAGAAGCTTAAGGAGGAGAGAGACAAGGAGTATCAAATCATCAAGGATGCTAAGGACATTTTGTCTGATGCATTAGGCATTAAAGTAGACTCCTCCCAGCATGTTTTGTTACAATTGGCAGAAGCAGTTGAGAAATACAATGAGGACTCATCCGGGACAGAAAAGTTAGTTGAAAGAGCCGAGAAGAGATTCAACAATAAAGTGCTTGAGCACATTGCTCAGCACATAGCTATCAACCAAGTGGAATTGTCTTCAATTTTGTCTAACATAGAGTCTATTTATTCGAATGCTACCTCTCTTTTGGCCAGACTATGCAATTTTGCCGAGTTCACAAAGGATGTCAAAGATAAAATGAATAAAATGGATGAGGATATGAAGATTAGCATACAGAAGCTGCAACTTGAACCAAGTTCAAGCTCTGCTCATCACATGAAAATTTCACATCTATCCAATATGCAGTCTGATCTATTGAAAGAAGACTCAAGGATCCGGTCCACACTGCTAGACATCCAACACATGATCCTTCCCATCATGAATACAATGTACAAGCACATTGAACATTCCAGAACATTGATTCATGACAATCAGTTCTCCATAGTAGATCATATGATTGAACTCTCTGCAGAAGTCCAAATTGCTATACAAACATGTAAGATTCTGCAAGAAAGTTGGGATAGAACCCTGGCACTAATAATGAAGGTACATTCTGATTTCTTATCAAATTTTGGATTCTCTCTGTAAATAACTTGTATATGCACCTTTGGCATTATCATCAAAAAGGGGGAGATATGTATAGAAGGAGAGATATGTATACTGTATAGATTTGTATAAGAAACAGTTAGCACATTGAAAGGGGGAGACAATGTATAAAGCCCTATAACAAAGACAAATTTTGAAAAATCAAAATAAAACTCAGCATGATTCGTGTATATAAATTTTGGCCAATAAGTGTTTTTGTCACTAATGCCAAAGGGGGAGATTGTTGGCATTAAGCAGAATTGCCACTAGTGACAACACTTATTTGCATTCTGGATGTAAACCGAGCAAACAAGTGAAAACCGAGCAGTAAGTGTAAACCGAGCAGACAGTACAAACTGAGCAGACAGTGCAAACTGAGCACACAGTGCAAACTGAGCAGACAGTGCAAACCGAGCAGACAGTGCAAACCGAGCAGACAATGTAAACCGAGCAAACAGTGCAAACCGAGCAGACAGTGCAAACCGAGCAGACAGTGCAAACCGAGCAGACAGTGCAAACCGAGCAGACAGTGCAAACCAAGCAAGTTAGTACAAACCGATTAGGATAATGTAAACCGAGTAACATCTTATCTACCGAGTCACCAATGCTTACCGAGTTCAATACCTACCGAGTGATCAGTATGAACCGTGCCTTCACTTCTACCGAGTGCATGACGATGCCGAGTAATGCAGTGGACGCCAAGTATCAGAAAGTCACCGAGTCAGTTTGAAGGAACCGAGTAACCATATTTGGGCCGACTTAGTAGCACTTATGTTTATTTGTCAAGCCGACTGTATAATTGTAATTGTAATTAATTGTTTGAGACCTGTATATAAACAATGTTGTAGAAATAAAAGAGTAACACACAAGAAATGAGAAATGTATGAAGTAGAATATATGTGAAAGAGTAAGAAAGGCAAAAATAAGCGAATTGCAGAAGGCTTCAGAAGTATAAGATACAGAAAAGACAAATTCATCACAGAAGGTGATCAGTACATCAGTGAATCTCATTCAGCAATCCAGTTGCAAAGTAGAGATCTACTGTTTCATTCTAACAGGTGAATCAGTACTAAATCTTTTAACCGGGTAGACTTAACAGTCTTTGTATAAATCTCTTTACCGAGTGCATACTTCACTGTATGTTTGTAAATCCTTTAACAAGGTGGATTTAGCAATCCTTATTGCTCCTAACAGGGCAGATCATCAGAAGTGATCAAATTGTAAGCCTTAACCGGCCAACTTTATTCTGCAGTATTAAAGCTTTGTGGGTTTCATCCCCACCCCAGTTTTACTTTCTTTTGGAAGGTTTCTGGGTAACCAAATCTATGTGTCATTATTGTGAATGCTTTTAAGTTTCATACTTTCTGTGTGCAAAGGTTAAAAGGTAAATTATATGTTAAAAAGTAAGAAAATTTGGAGTTACTGATTCACCCCTCCCCTCTCAGTAACTTGGTTAATTCCTGAATATTTCCAACAGCAAGATTCTGAAGAAATTTGACAATGGAAATGCATATGAGATTGAGTTACCTGATGACATGGACATATCACCTATTTTCAACATTGCTGATTTGTATGAGTATCATGAACCTGATGAAGAAGTGATAGTACTGACAAAATATCCTAAGAAGCAAAATGATGAAGTTGAATAGATTTTGAAGGAAGGAGTTGGCAAGAGCACAAGAGGAAAATAGTATATGGAATATCTAGTTAAGTGGAAGAATAGACCAATGGAAGACAGTTCATGGATTTCATAGTATGAGTTGGACACAGCTTAGACCAAGCATACCAAATGATTCAAAGAATCATTTCAAAATAACCCTAGGTGTCTAATGCAGGAGCATCTTGGGTCCTTGGCAATCTTGTGTCACAAAAAATAATTTGAAGTTTGTCTGTGTTGCTTAGTTTCTACTTTGACCGAGTTGGTCGATAGTTGGTCGGTTTCCTTTGGTTACTGAGTGTGGTCAGTTCTCTCTTGGGTGATCGTTTATTTCACTAGCACTCAGCATTGTCTTCCTGCTTCTTGGTTATCATTCTTACCGACGAGTTAGTTTTGTTTCCTATTGTGGTTGACTTGTGCATTTATATTAGATCACAAATTTAATGTTTGTATCCATCATTGGGAAGCATGTGCTCCTAGATCTGAGTGTTACTTCTATTAATTATGGATTTGAAGGTCGAATCAATTCGGTATCCTCTTGTATAAATGTAGTTGTTTGGTTGTAGTTTAGGATTCAGTTTTGATAGAGGATAGTGGACATTAGATTGGAGATTTGTAATAGATCCTCACATGTTTGAGGACTTCTGAGGCTCATTATAATATCAGGCCATAATTGGGAAGGCCTTATAGCCCGACATGTATGATTCAATTTGATGATAATATGTTGGAGTTGATGAAAAACAACCCATAGCTCCCAAGAACACCTGCACGCAAACACCTGTCACAGAAAAAGAGAGAAGCAAATAGCTATGGAGGCCTGAATGTATTGATCCATGAGAGAGGAGAAATCCTTGGTGTGCAAAAACAAAAGTCATAATCAATAATGAAATGTCAGAAAAAGGTTACAAAGTGTTATGAGATCAATCCTTATAAAAGGAGATCAGAAAACCTAAAAAGGTAAAACCCTAGGTTGCATAATAATAATTAATAAATATAATTAATTATTATATACCTAAATTTTAGCTTAAGTAGAAAGAGGTAATAAGTGACTAAATAATTAAATCAATATGATTCAATTAATCAGTAAACACTTTATTACTCTAACACCCCCCTTAAGATAAACTTTGGGACAAGCTAAAAACCTAGAAAGAACTATTGAATGCAAATGGGTCCCAACAACAAAAGGCCTGATTAGGTACCCAAGTAGAAAAAAGAGTCTCCACAAAGTATAGAAATAGAGAAAACCACATGGGAAAAACTATACTTGATGCAGGAGCATCCTGGGTGTAAGAGCAATCTTGCATCACCCAAAAATATTTTTGTTTTTGTATTCAATAAGGGTTATTTTGTGCAGAGCTGCTATTTATGGAAAGTTACTATTTTTGGTAATTTTTGTATGTGCTCAAAATGATCTGATTTCTTTCTTGGAGGTTGATTTTGGTCATATAAGTCTGCCAGTAAAGTTTCATTGCCAGATCAAGTGTATATTGGAAGATATTGAAGATTTTCGGTATTAGCAGCAGGGTACAGAAACTTTGAACTCAGTTTTGAAGGCTTTAGAGGCCCCAGATGGGGTCAAAATTTTGAGTGACGGGCACTTGCGTTGTCAAGCCTGTAGAGCACTTCGTGGCATTTTTGAAATGGAGTTATAATAGCCGATCGGGTCAACTGGTGATGACTTATGGTCTTCGGAAGTTGGGCCACCCGAAATGGCGAAAAATAATTTTCTTCAAAATTTCTGTTCGGGTTTCAAAGGTTATCTTGAGCCGACTATGATGTAATAAAATATAAAATAAAATAATTCTAAGTTTGGTTGGCCTTATTGGCTAAAATTCTGGAACCTTCCCAAGCGATGGAAAATTGCCTATATAAGGAAGGCTGTATTATTGTCTTAGGCAGTTCGGAATAATTCTGGGTAGTAGATCTGGGTATTGATTCGAGGCTTTGTCCTACAGAATATTGTAAGGGAATGCCCATGTGGCTTTGCATATTGTAATTCTGAAAGTTTGTAATTCCACATTTGTGGAGATAATAAGAAGCCAATTTTTTGTTCTTGCATATTACTGTTGTTGTTTCTCTATTTCTGTTATGTGTTTGTGGTATTAAGGGGAGCACCCTTCATCAAGTGGTATCAGAGCAGGTTTTCTTGAGTGTGTAAATAGATCACTGGCTGTGAGGCAGTTTGCACCACGACCGTGGTAAGGGTTTCAGTGCGCATCGCGAAAAATGCCTTTATGAAGAGAACGTGGCGGAAGAGCTGGTGCTGTGACACCTGAGGTTAGAGAGCTGCAGAGACAAGTGTGAGCATTGCAAGAAGAGATTCGTAGAGGAATGAATCTTAATGTCAGAGACGAAAGTGAGGATGAAGTCGAAGAAGAATATCAAGAAGGAGAAGTTGAAATTGTGAACCAGGAGGAAGAAAGACTTTTTTGGGCGATTTCCAAGATTGGGAAAAGACCTAAGATTGAGGTTCTTACATTTTCTAGAAATCTTAACCCAGAGGAATTGATCGACTGGATCAATGAATGTGAAAAATATTTTAAGTATGAAGATGTTGAGGATCCTGATAGGGTCAAATTTGTGAAGGTTGGACTGAAAGGTTATGCGAAGATATGGTGGCAAGAGATTCAGTTGGAGCGAAATAGAAGGAGAAAGGAGAAAATCACGAGATGGGATCAGATGGTGGATAATTAAAGTGACAATTCATTCCTATTGATTACGAGCTTGACCTACTGAAGAAAATGCAAAGTTTGAAGCAAGCAGGAAGATCTGTTCAGGAGTATACAGAGGAGTTCTATCGACTTCTCATCAGAACAGGCCATGCAGAAGCTGATAAAGAGAAAGTTGTCCGATACCTTAATGGGTTAAGGCCAAGCATTCAAGAGGAGCTGAATCTGGTTTGAATGAATAGTATTGAAGAGGCATACCAGTTTGCCCTAAAAGTAGAGGAAAAGCTGAACAAGAAGTTTGAGAGCAGATAAAATGGAAGAGGTCACGGTGGACGATCTGGTGGACGGTCATATGGTGGCCGAAATGAAGATCCAAAAAAGAAGGATGAGGCCAGTAGCAGTCAGAATCAACGCGAAAATAATTTCAATCACTTCCAGGATCAGAATAATAGAGATCAGAGAGGAAGAGGAAGAGGACAAGGATCTAGAAGAGGTGGCTTCCGTGGAACATGTTTTCACTGTAGAGAAGAAGGTCATAGGGCATTTGAATGTCCTCAGCGCCAAGGCAGAATAGATAGGAGAAATGAAGGCCAGGCCAGAGTTGCACATATAAATGAAGATGCCAGATCATCAAATTCTGAAGATGCTGAGAGAGGAGAAACGTTGATTAACAGAAGAGTCCTGTTAAGTGGTGAGAATGAACCTGAGCAAAGGAGGAGCCTGTTTTGCACTAGATGCAAGTGTGAGGGTAAATGCTGTGATGTGATTATCGATAGTGGAAGCACTGACAATTTGGTGTCAGAAGAGATGGTGACAAAGTTGAAGCTCAAGAGACAGAAACAACCACATCCATATCAGATTGCCTGGGTGCAGGATGACCACAAGGTCATGGTCAGTGAACAGTGCCTGGTAAAGTTCAAGATCAGCGGGTACCAAGATGAGGTACTATGTGATATCATCTCTATGGATGCATGTCATATGTTGTTACCTATTCCCTAACAAAGGATGGAGTACAACATAAACTAAAACCATTGAAGGAGACTGAAGAAAAGGTATGTGGTAATGCAAGGATAACTTTTGTTGATGGAAGAAATTTCTTAGATGGTATGAGGCATGAGCATGTATGTTTTGCTTTAATTCCAAAAGTTGGTAAAGAAGAAGTAGAAGATGTTCCTGTAGAAGTTGCAGATTTGTTGAATGAGTTTCAGGATATTGTATCCGATAACGTGCCTGATGGATTACCACCAGTTAGGAAGATCAGTCATCAGATGGACTTGATCCTAGGAGTGAGTTTACTGAATAAGGCAGCGCACAGAATGACACCTGCAGAAAGTGAGGAATTGAATAGACAAGTACATGAGTTGTTACAGAAAGGATTGATTCGAGAGAGTCTGAGTCCCTGTGCTGTACCTATGATATTAGCACCAAAGAAGAATGGAGAGTGGAGGATGTGTACAGATTCCAGAGCAATAAACAAGATCACAATCAAGTACAGGTTTCCATTGCCACGAATGGATGATATTATGGACTGTTTGAGTGGAGCTGTGTATTTCTCAAAGATAGATCTGAAGAGTGGATATCATCAGATTCGGATCAGAGAAAGAGATGAATGGAAGACTGCCTTCAAGACAAAGGAAGGACTGTATGAGTGGTTAGTCATGCCTTTTGGGCTAACCAATGCACCGAGCACTTTCATGCGGCTCATGAATGAGGTTCTGAAAGAATTTCTGAGTAAGTTTGTCATTGTTTACCTAGATGACATTTTGATCTTTAGTAAGACATTGGATGAGCATGTGATGCATATTCGTATGGTATTTGAGAAGTTGAGAGAAGAGAAATTGTTGATTAATTTGAAGAAGTGCAGTTTTGTGAAGAAAGAGTTAGTGTATTTGGGATTTATAGTTTCAGCAGAAGGTCTAAAAATGGACCCAGAGAAGGTACAAGCTATCCTTGAATGGCCTACTCCAAGAAGTGCTACTGAGGTAAGATCTTTTCACGGTCTAGCTAGCTTTTACAGAAAGTTTATCAGAAATTTTAGTAGTATTTGTGGACCCTTGACTGAAACAATGAGAGGGGATAGGAAAGAGTTTAAGTGGACTAAAGGAGCAGAAAAGAGTTTTCAATTATTGAAACAAAAAGTTACAGAACAACCTATTTTAGCACTTCCAGATTTTAATAAGGTGTTTCAAGTAGATTGTGATACTAGTGGTACTGCAATAGGAGCTGTTATGAGCCAAGAAGGTAAACCTGTTGCTTATTTCAGTGAGAAGTTAAATGATGCCAAGAGAAAATATTCTATTTATGATCAGGAATTTTATGCTATAGTTCAGGCATTAAAGAAGTGGAGACATTATCTGCTTCCTAAGGAGTTTTTTTTGTATACTGATCATCAAGCTTTGCAATATTTGAATAGTCAAGGAAAATTGAATCAAAGACATTTGAAATGGGTTGAGTTTTTGCAGAGTTATACATTTGTTTTGAAACACATGAGTGAAAAGTCTAATAGGGTTGCAGATGCTCTTAGCAGAAGGCAACTATTGCTGACAGAAATGTAGATTGAAGTAGTAGGGTTCAAGGAACTCAAGAATTTGTATCCAGAGGATCCTGATTTTGGTGAAGCTTGGAAAGCTTGTACAGAACCTGTTACTCTAGACAGGACAAAATGGTTGGATTTCATCATCTAGGATGATATGCTATTCAGAGGGAGTCAGTTGTGCATTCCACGAAGTTTTATGAGGGAGAATCTCATCAAGGAGAAGCATAGCGGAGGATTGGCTAGACATTTTGGTCATGATAAAACCCTTGGTTTGGTTAGTGAGAATTATTATTGGCCACAGTTGCAGCAAGATGTGAAGAAGTTTGTACAGAGTTGCAGAGTATGTCAGATGGCGAAAGGAGTGAAGTAGAATACAGGGTTGTATCAGCCGTTACCTATACCAGAGAAGCCTTGGGAGGATATCAGCATGGACTTTGTTCTTGGTTTACTGAGGACACAGCGGGGACACGATTCAATTTTTGTGGTAGTTGACAGATTTTCAAAGATGGCACATTTTATTCCCTGCAAGAAGACTAATGATGCTGTTCATGTAGCAGAATTGTTTTTCAGAGAAGTAGTGAGACTTCATGGTTTGCCAAAGACCATAGTTTCAGATCGGGACACTAAGTTTGTTGGATATTTCTGGCGTACATTATGGAAGAAGTTGAAGACAGATTTGAAGTTTAGTTCATCACATCATCCACAGATTGATGGACAGACAGAGGTGGTGAATAGAAGTTTGGGAAATTTGCTGAGATGTTTGGTTGGAGATAAGCCAACAGGATGAGATTTGATTTTACCATAGGCGGAATTTGCATACAATAATTCTGTCAACAGGAGCACTGGTAAATCACCATTCCAGATTGTATATGGAAGTAGTCCAAGAAATGCATCTGAATTAAGGAAGATAGATAAAGGAGAAATAAGTAGTGCTGAAGCTGAGAATTTTGCAGAACACTTGAAGAACATCCATGAAGAGGTGAGGAAGCATATTACCAAGATGAATGCATAGTATAAGGCTAAGGTAGATGAGAAAAGGAGGTATAAAGAATTTCAAGTTGGTGACGAAGTCATGGTTCATTTGCGGAACAAGCGGTTTCCAGTTGGTACATATAACAAGCTGAAAATGAGAAAGTTTGGACCATGCAGGATACTGAAGAAACATGATTCAGGAAACGCATATGAGGTAGAATTGCCTACTGAGCTAAATATTTCACCAGTGTTTAACATTTCAGATCTGACAGAGTATCATGAAGGAGGTGTTGAAGATGAGATCACAGCAGCACAGTGGAGTATTCCAGCAACTAGTTTAGACACTAAGGAGATCGAAGATATACTGGACAGTCGTGTTGGCAGAAGCACAAGGAACAGGACATATGAAGAATATTTGGTCAAGTGGAAAGGACGACATGTTGAAGATTCATCATGGCTGACAAAGGAGGAGGTTAGCCGTCTTGGTTTTCCTCTGCACACCTGAGTCGTGACAGGATCACTTCTCAAATTACCCCGGGTGTCTGATGTAGGAGCATCCTGGGTGTAAGAGCAATCTTGCATCACCCAAAAATATTTCTATTTTTGTATTCAATAAGGGCTATTTTGTGCAGAGCTGCTATTTATGGAAAGTTACTATTTTTGGTAATTTTTGTATGTGCTCAGAATGATCTGATTTCTTTCTTGGAGGTTGATTTTGGTCATATAAGTCTGCCAGTAAAGTTTCATTGCCAGATCAAGTGTATATTGGAAGATATTGAAGATTTTTGGTATTGGCAGCAGGGTACAGAAACTTTGAACTTAGTTTTGAAGGCTTTAGAGGCCCCGGATGGGGTCAAAAATTTGGGTGACGGGCGCTTGCACTATCAAGCTTGTAGAGTGCTTCGTGGCGTTTCCGAAATGGGGTTATAATAGCTGATCGGGTCAACTGGTGATGACTTATGGTCTTCGGAAGTTGGGCCACCCGAAATGGCGAAAAATAATTTTCTTCAAAATTTCTGTTCGGGTTTCAAAGGTTATCTTGAGTAGACTATGATGTAATAAAATGTAAAATAAAATAATTCTAAGTTTGGTCGGCCTTATTGGCTAAAATTCTAGAACCTTCCCAGGCGGTGGAAAATTGCCTATATAAGGAAGGCTATATTATTGTCTTAGGCAGTTCGGAATAATTCTGGGTAGTAGATCTGGGTATTGATTCGAGGCTTTGTCCTACAGAATATTGTAAGGGAATGCCTATGTGGCTTTGCATATTGTAATTCTGAAAGTTTGTAATTCCACATTTGTGGAGATAATAAGAAGCCAATTTTTTGTTCTTGCATATTACTGTTGTTGTTTCTCTATTTCTGTTATGTGTTTGTGGTATTAAGGGGAGCACCCTTCATCAATACTCCAAAAAGAGACAAAGACTAGTCCGAAGGACTGAAGAAGCCTCCAAGACTAGGAATGTTTCAGAAAATAGGAACAAAGATGAACATGTACAACATCACTGAAGCATGAAACTGCAAACTCTGTTAAGAAAAAACTAATGATCTCAAGATCCTCCATAGAAATATGACCAGGTAGAGAAGACTGTAATCTGCATGAGTGCCCTAAAATAACACTACTTGAATCAGGAGGAAAACAAAGGCAAACACCTAAACTCGAAGATACAGATGGCATAAACTCAAAAAGTCGGAAGAGCTGATCAATCAAAGTTGGAAGAGTGCATCCAAAAAATGGAAAGAAAAGAGTGTCTATATGGTAAATGATCCATCTCACTGGAATGCATAGGTACCCAGCCACTGCAACCGCCTAGTACATAGGATCAAATACTAAATACATAGCTCACACTATCAAACCAAGAAAGTAGTAGAACCAATAGTAGAAACCCCCCCATACTGCTGACAAGGGAGTAATGATAGGTACACTAAAAAGATCATCCAATATGAACTGCATGATGAAGAAGAATCTGGAACATCGAATGTGAAGAGAGAGTACAAACACAAATAAAGATACCTGAGGCTAATGTCATTGGAGGAACTCTCACATGACAAAAGAAAATGGAAAAAAAATGCAAACATCAAACCCCCCTGGCACTTTATAATGGAGTGCAAGTACAAATATCACAAACATGTGCAAGATCCCATCAAAGCAATAGAATGACACTTTATCTTAGTGCATGTGCATAAAAGAATGCTACAAAAAATGAATTATACACTGCTCAAAGAAGATCAAACGCTACTGAAACAAAGAACAGCCTAAGACGAGCCATCCCTCAAATGGAAGAGATCCCAAGACCTAAAACAACCAAAATATCCACCAAACTGCAAAAAGGAAAGAATCTAAATAAAATGAACTTGGAGTAGAATCTGGAAAAATGACTCATAGCACTAAAAATCTCTCTGAACAATATTTCCAATGATATATCATTTTCTAAAAATGGAGTCCGGATGCACAAGATAGAGCTCCAAAAGTGCAGAACTGAAGATCTGGCTTTGACAGAGAAAAACACCATCAGAAAAATAAAATTAGAAAATATAACCTTCAGATCTGGAAAAAGCTCAAAATAAGTTTTCAATGGTATCTCGTTTGCCAAATTTTGACATTGTATGCTCAAGATATGAGCAAAAAACCAACAACTACACTGGAGGGCCCAAAGAAGGTGTCTGCGAGGATCTAGGATGGGTGACATCAAAAAAAGGACAAAATCACACATGAAACCATCATATCTACTAAAATCTCAAAAAGAGATTTTTGTAAATATCTCATTCACTGAAAATAGAGCCCGGATGCAAGAGAAACGGATCTCGGAATGCAGGAGGTCAGAAATGCCATGATCACAAAGAACATCTGACTTTGACAGAAAAAAAGAGCATCAAAATAGAAAAATCACAAAACCATACCAAAAAATTTAGATCAGGCTCAGAACTAGCTTTCCGATGATATCTTGTTTGCCTGATTACGATCTTAGATGCTCGAGATATTTGCAAAAAAGCACAAGTAGCTCCAAAAGGCCAAAAAAAGTGCAAATATCTACTGACATCAACAAACAGGGAGCTTAAAATTGACGTCCCAATGGCCTTCATACGGAAAAAAACCTTGGGGCTTAAATAAAAGGGCCTAGTCAAGTGGGTGACTAGGGGCTATAAATTTGGGCACTGAGGGCCGGGGGCTGGTCCCCCATGTGACCAAGTGCACTATAGAAGGGGCCTAAGTGCTTGCAGTTAGAAGACCGTCGGTTGACCACTGGCAGTCATTGTGATGGTCAATGGTGAAATTGCCGCTGGCAATGACTGCGGCAGCGGAGGAGCTCGGCGGCGGCAGTGGAGGAACTAACTACACGGAGCTTGGTAGTGGTGGAGCAGAGGCCGCTAGGTAGGGGAAGAGCTAGGCAATGGCCGATGTGTGGTGGCCACTGGGCGGCACCTGGGTGGCTGCCTAGTGGTGGTGTTAATATGATTTAGAACAATAGAGAGCAGGGGGTGAATCAGTTGTTCTCAGCTCCTGATGTATAAAACAAACTTAAAACTTTTCCTTAAATCAGATCCAATAACCAAAACAAACTCAGTCATCACTGATTCAATAATAGAAACATATAACAATGTAGTCCACTACCCAGCTGTAACTTAACTTGTAAAACACAAAAATGTTCAAATCAAAACATTCACACAAGTATTAACACTAGGATTTATAGTGGAAAACCAATTTGGTAAAAACCACTTTGTAACATGCTACTATTATTTTCACTCTTCTGAAATGAGCTCGATTAAAAGCCAACCTTGTCAAAGGTTAAAATACACACTGTCAAGTGTGACCCAGTTAAAAGATTTCAATCACCCTATTAAAAGTGAGCCTTGTCATAGGACTTACATACACTCCATTAGAATGCAACTTTGTTCAAAGGATTTAACATATGACTATTAGGTTAACCTCTTTTAAAAAGATTTTGACTATTACAATGGTTAGAAAGTAGCAGCAATATTTATTTGAAAAATATACAACTCACTTTGCAAATATCAGATTTGATTCCGTACACTAATGCTGGTTTATTGACTTTGAAACTTTTCCATCTCCATCTCTGATCTGCTTTGAACTTTTCTTCAAGCAACCATCACAATTCTCCTTCAGCCTTTTCTGCTTATACAGTCAAACAAACTCAGTCATCACTGATTCAATAATAGAAACATATAACAATGTAGTCCACTACCCAGCTGTAACTTAACTTGTAAAACACAAAAATGTTCAAATCAAAACATTCACACAAGTATTAACACCAAGATTTATAGTGGAAACCCAATTTGGTAAAAACCACTTTGTAACATGCTACTATTATTTTCACTCTTCTGAAGTGAGCTCGGTTAAAAGCCAACCCTATCAAAAGTTACAATACACACTGTCAAGTGTGACCCGGTTAAAAGATTTCAATCACCCTGTTAAAAGTGAGCCTTGTCATAGGACTTACATACACTCTATTAGAATGCAACCTTGTTCAAATGATTTAACTATATGACTATTAGGTTAACCTCTGTTAAAGGGATTTTGACTGTTACAATGGTTAGAAAGTAGCAGCAATATTTATCTAAAAAATATACAACTCACTTTGCAAATATCAGATCTAATTTCGTACACTAATGTTGGTTTACTGACTTTGAAACTTTGTCATCTCCATCTCTGATCTGCTCTGAACTTTTCTTCAAGCAACCATCACAATTCTCCTTCAGCCTTTTCTGCTTATACAGTCAATAAAATTTTACTGATCTTCCAGCATTCTCCCTTTTCCACCCCATGCAAATATTTATATCCAATGCTTAGGTTCCCTTTTACACTTTCCTCAATTAGGTTAACTCATCTTATGCCACTCAATCTCATTCGTAGATCTTAGGGTTAGGTCAAATTCATTGAATCTACAAGCTTCATGTTCTTCCGCTTCATTTTTAGAATCATCTCAAATCTCTTAAAGATTTACAATAAAATGTTTTACAGTCCATTTAATGCTTTCAAACAATCAATAAATAAAGTCAACACATTTTACATAATCCAAGAATTCAACAATCTCGGCTCTAAAACTAAATTCTCTTCAAATATAAAAATGTTGATGCTCGGTCAATACTATGATCAACTACTCGGTCTTCATGTAGAAAGCTTGGTCATTACTAGAAATGTTCCCTCAGCTTAAATAGTCTTCCTCAACAATTAACTGTTGTTTGATCGACACTAGAATTTTTCTCGGCATACACTGACTCAGTCGACACTAACATTACTCCGCTTAAACATGATTTCTCCATTCTTTGCTCAGTCAAGCCTCCTAGTTTAGTCTTCAGTCTTACTAGTATAAACAATACATTGTCTCATCATTGTACAACATAGTCAAGTACACTTTGTAGTATCAAGATAACTCAACCTTTCCCTAGGTGCTATTGTTACCAACCTTTCCTATCCCCTTAGCAACACTCAAATAGATATAGTACTTTCCTAAGTAGCAAGAGTCTTACCAATTAAGATTTGACATCAATGACAATACAACAATCATTTCAATTACAGTTTCCAACAATCTCCCTCTTTGGCATTAATGGCAACACCATATGATATCACCTGAATAACACATGGATTACCAACCAATCCAAAAACTTATCTGTTCATCAGAGAATTATTTTTAATATCCTTAGCTTCATTCTGATTTAGAATCCTATAGACCTCACTTCTATGATCGTCAGAAGTATTCAAATCTCCCTCTATCCTGATCCTTCATTTTAGTTCATCACCCTTACTTTTCAATGTCGTGTTATTATTTCAATTCATCTCCCTCTTTGATAAAAATGCCAAAGTAGCAACTAAAACATACATCCATTAGATGTAGATAATATCTGTGAAGCTCAGTGTTTTCTCCCTCTGGCATCTTGCTTATGACTGATTCCTTGTCTTTTCTCTTTTCCACAACTCTAGGCCATCCCTAAAGTGTGACAATCTTTTGCATCAATTTGTCAAATATTCTGTTGTAACATATTTGATGCAGTGCTCCTAGCTTGACTAGGCAGTCTCAATTAGGGGAAGGACCCCTAATTGACTTCTCAAATACTCATGAGCTTCTTTGGGTAAAGCTTTAGTGAATATGTGATGCAAGAGCATCCTAGGTGTAAGTGCAATTTTGCATCACCCAAAAATATTTCTGTTTGCTTTTCAATAAGGGCTATCTTGTGTAGAGCTCCTATTTATGGAAACTTACTATTTTTAGTAAGTTGGTCATATGATCTCAGAATGTTTTGATTTCATAGTTGGAGGTTCATCCTAGTCATTTCAGCCTACCAGTTGAGTTTCATTGCCACATCATCAGTATTCGTGAAGTTATTAAGATTTTTGGGTACGAAATTTTTTAGGTCCATTCTGAAGGCCTTAGAGGCTCCGGATTGCGATCGACCCCTTGCTGACTAGCGCTAGCGCATGTCAAGCATTGTAGATCTCATCATAGCATTTCTGAAAAGTGGTTACAATAGAAAAATGAAGTTACGATTAAAAAGTTATGGCCTCCAAAAGTTGGGTTACCTAAAATCATATTTTGCATTTCTTTTGAGCTGACCCTATTGTAATAATTGTGAAAAATAAATAATTCTATCTAGTCGGCCTAAAGGGCTAAATTTTTGGAACTTTCTCGGGTGGTGGAAATTGCCTATATAAGAAAGGTCTATAGTGTTGTCTTAGACAGTTCGGTACAGTTTTGGGTAGTAGATCTGGGTATTGATTCGAGACTTTGTCCTACAGAATATTGTAAAGGAATGCCCATCTGGCTTTGCATATTGTAATTCTAAAAGTTTGTAATTCCACATTTGTGGAGATAATAAGAAGCCAATTTTTTGTTCTTGCATATTGTTGTTGTTTCTCTGTTTCTGTTATGTGTTTGTGGTATTAAGGGGAGCACCCTTCATCAAGTGGTATCAGAGTAGGAGTTCCTGAGTGTGTAAACAAATCACCGATTGTGAGGCAGTTTGCACCAGGACCGTGGGTTAGGGTTTCTGTGTAAACAAATCACTGACTGTGAGGTAGTTTGCACCAGGACCGTGGTTAGGGTTTTAGCGAGAAGCACAAAAATACCTCCATGAAGGGAACGTGGTGGAAGAGCTGGTGTTGTAACACCTAAGGTTAGGGAATTGCAGAGACAAGTGCGAACATTACAAGAGGAGATTCAAAGAGGAATGAATCTAAATGTCAGAGATGAAAGCAAGGATGAAGCCGAAGAAGAAGATCAAGAAGGAGAAGTCGAAGTTGTGAACTAAGAGGAAGAAAGACTTTTCCGAGCTATCTCAAAGATCGAGAAGAGGCCTAAGATTGAGGTCTCGACATTTTCTAGAAATCTTAACCCAAAAGAGTTGATCGACTGGATCAATGAATGTGAAGAATATTTTGAGTATGAAGATATCGAGGATCCTGATCAGGTCAAGTTTGCGAAGGCCAGACTGAAGGGTCATGCAAAGATTTGGTGGCAAGAGATTTAGTTGGAGTGAAATCAAAGAGGAAAGGATAAAATCACAAGATGGGGGCAGATGGTGGATAAATTAAAGCAACAGTTCATCCCTGTTGATTATGAGCTTGACCTACTGAGGAAAATGCAAAGTTTAAGCAAGCAGGAAGATCTATTCAGGAGTATACAGAGGAGTTCTATCGAATCTTCATTAGAACAGGTCATGCAGAAGCTGACAAGGAGAAAATTTCCTGTTACCTTAATGGGTTAAGACCAAGCATTCAAGAAGAATTAAATCTGGTTCGAATGAATAGTATTGAAGAGGCATACTAGTTTTCCCTAAAAGTAGAGGAAAAGTTGAACAAGAAATTTGAGAGCAGACAAAGCGAAAGAGGTCATGATGGAAGATCTGGTGGATGGTCATATGGAGACCGAAATGAAGATCCAAAAAAGTAGGATGAGGCCAGTAATAATTAGAATCAGAGAGGAGATAATTCCAATTATTTCCATGATCAGAATAATAGAGATCAGAGAGGAAGAGGAAGAGGACAAGAATCTGGAAGAGGAGGCTTATGTGGAACATGTTTTCACTATGGACAAGAAGGTCATAGGGCATTTGAATGTCCTCAACACAAAGGATGGACAGATAGGAGGAATGAAGGCCAGGCCAAAGTTGCACATGTAGATGAAGATGCCAGATCATCAAATTTTGAAGATGCTGAAAGAGGAGAAATGTTGATTAATAGAAGAGTCTTGTTGAGTGGTGAGAATGAACCTGAACAAAGGAGGAGCCTGTTTCGCACTAGATGCAAGTGTGAGGGTAAATGTTGTGATGTGATTATTGATAGTGGAAGCACTGAAAATTTAGTGTCAGAAGAGATGGTGACAAAGTTGAAGCTCAAGAGACAGAAACATCCATATCCATATCGGGTTGCCTAGGTGCAGGATGACCACAAGGTCATGATCAGTGAACAGTGCCTAGTGAAGTTCAAGATCGGCGGGTACCAAGATGAGGTACTATGTGATATCATATCTATGGATGCATGTCATATGTTGCTAGGTAGACCTTGGCAGTTTGACAGATGTGCTATACATGATGGTCGTGTGAATACCTATTCCCTGACAAAGGATGGAGTGCGACATAAGCTAAAACCATTGAAGGAAATAGAAGAAAAGGTATGTGGTAATGCAAGAATAACTTTTGTTGATAGAGGAAATTTCTCAAATGGTATGAGGCATGAGCATATGTGTTTTACCTTAATCCCAAAGGCTGAGAAAGAATTAGTAGAAGATGTACCAGTAGAAGTTGTAGAATTATTGAATGAGTTTCAGGATATTGTATCTGGTAATGTGCCTAATGGATTACCACCAGTTAGAAAGATCAGTCATCATCCACAAATTGAAGTTTAGTTCATCACATCATCCACAGATTGTATATGGAAGTAGTCCCAGAAATGCATCTGAGTTGAGAAAGATAGATAAAGGAGAAATAAGTAGTGCTGAAGCTAAGGATTTTGCAGAATATTTTAAGAACATCCATGAGGAGGTGAGGAAGCATATTACCAAGATGAATGTGTAGTATAAGGCTAAGGCAAATGAGAAAAGGAGGTATAAGGAATTTCAAGTTGGAGATGAAGTCATGGTTCATTTACGGAAGGAAAGATTTTCAGTTGGTACATATAACAAGTTGAAAATGAAGAAGTTTGGGCCATGTAAGATATTGAAGAATCATGATTCAGGTAATGCATATGAGGTCGAGTTGCCTACTGAGTTGAATATTTCACCAGTATTTAATGTTTCAAATTTGACAAAGTATCATAAAGGAGGTGTTGAAGATGAGGTTACAATACCACAGTGGAGTATTCTAGAAACCAGTTCAAATATCAAGGAGATTGAAGATATACTAGATAGTCATGTTGGCAGAAGCACAAGGAACAAGACATATGAAGAGTATTTGGTCAAATGGAAAGGACAACCTATTGAAGATTCATCGTGGCTAGCAAAGGAGGAGGTTAACCGTCTTGGTTTTCCTCTGCACACCTGAGTCGTGACAGGGTCACTTCTCAAATTACCCCAGGTGTCTGATGTAGGAGCATCCTAGGTGTAAGTACAATCTTGCATCACCCAAAAATATTTTTGTTTTCTTTTCAATAAGGGCTATCTTGTGCAGAGTTGTTATTTATGAAAACTTACTATTTTTAGTAAGTTGATCATATGATCTCAGAATGTTTTGATTTCACAGTTGGAGGTTCACCCTAGTCATTTCAGCCTACCAATTGAGTTCCATTGCCACATCATCAGTATTCGTGAAGTTATTGAGATTTTTGGGTATGAAATCTTTTAGGTCAATTTTGAAGGCCTTAGAGGCTCCGGATCATGATCGACCCCTGGTTGATTGGTGCTAGCACATGTCAAGCATTGTAGATCTCGTCATGGCATTTCTGAAAAGTGGTTACAATAGAAAAATGAAGTTATGGTTAAAAAGTTATGGCCTCCAGAAGTTGGGTTACCTAAAATCATATTTTGTATTTCTTTTGAGCTGACCCTATTGTAATAATTGTGAAAAATAAATAATTATATTTCTAGTCAGCCTAAAGGGCTAAATTTCTGGAACCTTCTCGGGCGGTGGAAATTGCCTATATAAGAAAGGTCTATAGTGTTGTCTTAGGCAGTTCGGGACAGTTCTGGGTAGTAGATCTGGGTATTGATTCGAGACTTTGTCTTACATAATATTGTAAGAGAATGCCCATGTGGCTTTGCATATTGTAATTCTAAAAGTTTGTAATTCCACATTTGTGGAGATAATAAGAAGCCAATTTTTTGTTCTTGCATATTGTGGTTATTTTTCTGTTTCTGTTATGTGTTTGTGGTATTAAGGGGAGCACCCTTCATCAATATGTCTACTAATTGTTCTTTTGTATTCACATATTCCATTCAGACTTCTTTATCTTGTATTAATTCTCTCAAGTAGTGATACTTGATTGCTATGTGCCTAGTCTTAATGTGCATCACTGGATTCTTATAATTTTTGATAGCACTTATATTGTCACAGAAAATAACAACAGGTTCAGTGATTTCTTCTTTCATGCCTATCAACAATTGTTTTATCCATACCAAATTTGAACAGTTTACTGCAGTAACAACATACTCGGCCTCGGTAGTAGATTGGGAAATGCAATTTTGTTTCTTTCTCGTCTAGGAGACTAATCTCTGTCCAAGAAAGAAATCTCCACCACTAGTACTCTTTCTGTCATCTACATTTCCTGCCAAATCAGCATCTGTATAAACTCTGAGTTCAAATTTGTCATCCTTCTTATAATATAGACCATAGTCAACAGTTCCTTTCAAGTATCTCATAATTCTTTTCACAGCCATCATGTGTGTTTCCTTAGAATTGGCAGAGAATCTTGCCACAATCCCAACAGCTAGTGCAATATCTAGTCTACTATGTACAACATACTATAATTTTTCAATCATGGATCTGTACAAAGTCTGATTCACTTTTTTAGCATCATCATTCTTAGATAATTTTTATCTAGTAACCATAGGAGTACTCACTGGTTTAGCATCTTCCATCCCAAAAGTTTTCAATATTTCATTAACATACTTAGACTGTGTAATGAAAATTCCTTTCTTCCTCTGATATACTTGTAAACCAACAAAAAATTTGATCTCACCAAACATGCTCATTTCAAATTTAGTTTACATTTCATTTGAAAATCTTTTACACAATGCATCTTGTCCACCAAAAATAATGTCATCCACAAAAAATTTTGCCAACGGGATACCTTTACCTTCTTCATCTTTCATGTACAGATTGCTTGTGTCATTTGTTCTTGAAAATCCAATCTGTATCAAATAGTTGTGCAACCTCTCATACCATGCTTTGGGAGCTTGTTTCAATCCATATAGTGCTTTGTTCAGTTTGCACACCATGTGTCTTCTATTTGGATCAATAAAACCTTCTAGTTGTTCTATGTAAACTTCTTCTTCTAGTATACCATTCAAAAATGCAGACTTGACATCCATTTGATATACCCTGAAATCTTTATAAGCAGCATATGCAAGAAAAGTTCTTACTCCTTCCAATCTAGCTACAGGGGCAAATGTCTCCCCATAATCTATTCCTTCTTGTGCGTAGCCTTTGCATACCAGCCTAGCTTTGTTCCTAGTTATTTCACCATTTTCATTCATCTTATTCTGAAACACCCACTTTGTTCCTATAACATTTTTGTTTTCAAGTCTTGGCACCAAAGTCCAAGTATCATTCTTCTCAATCTGGTCAATCTCTTCATTCATTGCTTGTATCCAGTCTTCATTCTCTAATGCCTCTCTAGTTGACTTAGGTTCAAATTCACATAGTAGGCATGTTGGATCCTTATTCTTACTTCTGGTTTGAATTCTAGTATTTTTGTCTCCAATTATCTATCTAGGCTTATGATGTCTTCTTACATATTTTTCCAAAATAGGTTCAGCTCTTCTCTCCTCTATTTCATCAGATTCCCCAACAAGATTGTCATATTCAGCTTCTGAATGCTCGGCAACCTTTTCTTGATACTTGGTAGCATTTTCTTGTAGCTTGGCATGTTCTTGTTCTCTTTTGGCACTATTTTCCTAATGCTCGGCAGCATCTGTCTATTGCTCGGCATTGCTTACCCGAGACTCCGCATCAGGTGCAAGTCTGTTACTTGCCTCTTCTTCTTTCTCAATATACACAAAAAATCTATAGTCTTCTGGTTCTCTTTTGCTATCAGCTTCATTTCTTTCCGCATACTCATCAATTTTCACATTCACACTTTCCACAATTTTGTTAGTGTTAGAGTTCAAACACTTGTAAGCTTTACTTTTTGTGGAATACCCTAGGAATATGCCTTCATCACTCTTAGCATCAAACTTTTCATTCCTAGTGTCTTTTAATACATAGCACTTACTTCCAAATATTCTAAAGTATTTAACACTCAGTGCATGCCCGTGCCATAATTCATAGGGTGTCAGATTTGTACCTTTCTTGATTTATACCTGGTTAAGAGTGTAGACAGCAGTGCTTATAGCTTCTTTCCAGTATTTTTGTGCCACATTCTTTTCAATCAACAATGTCCTTGCACAATCCAAGATAGATCTGTTTCTTCTTTCTGCTATACCATTCTGTGGAGGTGTTGTAGATGCAAACATCTGTCTTTTAATTCCTCTATCATTGCAAAATAGATTGAAATCATTTGATGTAAATTCTCCACCTCGGTCAGATCTAAGACATTTCAAGTTCCTACTTGTCTCCTTCTCAACCTTAGCCAAATACCACTTAAACAATTGAAAAGCTTCATATTTTTCTTTTAGAAACATTACATGCATCATCCTAGTATGATCATCAACAAATAAGATAAAGTATCTAGCACCACAGTAACTTTGTACACCCATAGGTCCACAAAGGTCATTATGAACTAAATCTAAAATGTTTTCAGAAGTAAAAGATTTTCTCTTAAAACTTAACTTCGTCATCTTTCTTAACTGACATTCTTTGCATGTCACATTCTCAGGTTTCTTCAATCTAGGTAGACCTATTACCTTTTTCTTCTTACTTATCTCTACCAGATTGTCAAAGTTAACATGACACAACCTTTTATGCCATAACCAAATATCATCAAGTTGTGCAATTAAACATATTTCTTCAGATAGGTCAAGATAGAACAAATTATCTCTAGTCTGATCTCCACTTCCAATTAGTTCTCCAGTAGCATCAAATATTTTAGCTTGCTTGTGATGAAATTTCACTCGATAACCAATTTTGTTGAGCTAAGCAACACTTAACAAATTATAATTAAGACCTTCAACCCAATATGCATTTTCACAAGATATCTTATTAGTCAGTTTAATCAAACTTTTTCCTCTAACAGGACATTGTGCATCATTGCCAAATTTTACACTTTTATCTCTGTAATGATGTAAGGTCCAAACTTATTGTTGTCACCAATCATGTGATGTGAACAACCACTATCAATAATCCATTTATCATTCTTGTTCACATAGGACATCAATGCAGTTTTCTCATCCTCATTAGATTCATCTTTCATTGCAACATAGACTACCTCAATTTCAAAATCATCACTATCAATGTCAATCTCTTCTTCAGCAATGTACCAAGATTTCTTACCTTTTCCTTTGAAGTCCTTGTCCCTTCGGTAGCTTCTATCATCTTTTATATCTTTGTGTTTTCTTTTTCTTTCATCATCTTTATTCTTCCTATCAGGACATCTAGCAGCTATATGACCAACTTTATTACATGCAAAACATATAATAGGGAGTTTACCTTTATACTTTCTTTTTCCTCTTCTCAGTCTTCTAGCCATAAGAGCTTCTAGATCTTCCAGTTCTTCATAAGAAGTGTCACTGTCACTTTCACTTTCACTTTCACTATCACTTTCACTTTCACTGATGCATCTTTCTTTTTCTTTCTTTGGCTTGTTTAGAACTAGCTATGACTTAAAATCAGATTCAACATTACCAATGCTTCCAACAGTGAAATTATCATAGTTAGAAAGTTCAAAAGCAGTCAGCTTACCAACCAAACTTTCCAAAGTAAGCACATTAGTAGAGTTACATCTAGATTCTTGAATAGCTGAGATTTTAATAGCATATATAGGATGTAGGGTTCTTAGTACTTCTCCAATTATAGTTTCACCATCAATAACCCCATTTGCTCCTCTAATAGCATTCACAACTTCTTTTATTCTACCATAATATTGTGCAATGTTTTCACCTTCTTGCATTCTCATTTCATCAAACTTACCTCTAAGACTCTCGGCCTTCGCTTTCAGTACATTTAAGTCACCACCATAGATCCTTGCAAGAGTGTCCCACATCTCCTTAGCAGTTGTGCAATCCTTAATGTCCTCAAATTTTGGATAGCTTAGGGTAGATGCAATTTCCAGCATTGCCTGATTATGCTCTTGCTTAGCTCTCATTTCTTCGGCAATCAAAGGTGCAATAGGTGAGACATAGCCATTCTCAATGGAGTACTTTGCAGAGTCACCAATACCGGCTAGATGTAGCTTCATCAAGCTTTGCCATGTAGGGAAGTTTTCCTTATTCAGCTTCGGTACCTCTTTCTTATACATCCTAATCATTTGCTTCAAGCCCCTTTAAACTTGATTTCTATAAACACTAATAATAAGCAACAAAGCTCTGATACCAATTGTTAATATGATTTAGAACAATAGAGAGGGGAGGGTGAATCAGTTGTTCTCAGCTCCTGATGTATAAAACAAACTTAAAACTTTTTCTTAAATCAGATCCAATAACCAAAACAAACTCAGTCATCACTGATTCAATAATAGAAACATATAACAATGCAGTCCACTACCCAACTGTAACTTAACTTGTAAAATATAGAAACGTTCAAACCAAAACATTCACACAAGTATTAACACTAGGATTTATAGTGGAAACCCAATTTTAGAAAAAACCACTTTGTAACATGCTACTATTATTTTCACTCTTTTGAAGTGAGCTCAGTTAAAAGCCAACCCTGTCAGAGGTTACAAAACACACTGTCAAGTGTGACCCAGTTAAAAGATTTCAATCACCCTGTTAAAAGTGAGCCTTGTCATAAGACTTACATACACTCCATTAGAATGCAACCTTGTTCAAAGGATTTAACATATGATTGTTAGGTTAACCTCTATTAAAAAGATTTTGACTATTACAATGGTTAGAAAGTAGCAACAATATTTATCTAAAAAATATACAACTCACTTTGCAAATATCAGATCTGATTCCGTACACTAATGCTGGTTTACTGACTTTGAAACTTTTCCATCTCCATCTCTGATCTGCTCTGAACTTTTCTTCAAGCAACCATCACAATTCTCCTTCAGCCTTTTCTACTTATACAATCAATAAAATTTTACTAATCTTCCAACATTCTCATTTTTCCACCCCATGCACATATTTATATCCAATGCTTAGGTTCCCTTTTACACTTTCCTCAATTAGGTTAACTCATCTTATGCCACTCAATCTCATTCGTAGATCTTAGGGTTAGGTCAGATTCATTGAATCTACCTGCTTCATGTTATTCAGCTTCATTTTTAGAATCATCTCAAATCTCTTAAAGATTTACAATAAAATATTTTACAGTACATTTAATGCTTTCAAACAATCAATAAATAAAGTCAACATGTTTTACATAATCCAAGAATTCAACAATGTCGGCTCCAAAACTAAATTCTCTTCAAATATAAAAATGTTGATGCTCGGTCAATACTGTGATCAACTACTCGGTCTTCATGTAGAAAGCTCGGTCATTACTAGAAATGTTTCTTCAGCTTAAATAGTCTTCCTCAACAATTAACTGTTGTTCGATTGACACTAAAAATTTTCTCGGCATACACTAACTTAGTCAACACTAACATTACTCCGCTTAAACATGATTTCTCCATTCTTTGCTCGGTAAAGCCTCCCAGTTTAATCTTCAATCTTACTAGTATAAATAATACATTGTCCCATCATTGTACAACATAGTCAAGTACACTTTGTAGTATCAAGATAACTCAACCTTTCCCTAGGTGCTATTGTTACCAACCTTGCCTATCCCCTTAGCAACACTCATATAGATATAGTACTTTCCTAAGTAGCAACAGTTTTACCAATTAAGATTTGACATCAATGACCATATAACAATTATTTCAATTGTAGTTTCCAATAGGTGGATCAGGCGGAAAAAAAAATTAATTTTTTTTAAAAAAATCATGTGCCTCGATCTGCGTGTCAGGTCGTACGGCCTGGTAGGATAAAAAAATTTGCCTCAGAAGCTAACTTGTTGAAAATTGACAAGTCTTATATGAATTTTGACTATCTCAAGCCTTTCAGACACAACTGTGAGGTCCATTTTGGCTAGAAGTGCTCCAAAAAATAGTGATTGCCTTGGGATCCATGTCAGGGCTAATTGCAAAAAAAATTCTCATAGATTCTAACTTTGTCCAAATTGGACAAATTTTATATAGATCTTGGGGTTCTTGGACGCTCTAAATGCAACCGTGAGGTCCGTTTGAAGCCAAGATGACCAGAAAAATAGGTCCCCCAAATTTGACAAGAAACCCTCTAAAAATGCAGATCTGATGAACATGGTTGAATCTCTCAGAAAGAGGATAGGGGCAAGCAGATCTAAAGTTCTGATACCATGTTGGAGTTGATGAAAAAAAAATCACTGTAAGAATTTGCAAATAGAAAATATTGAACCAAGGATCTAGAGGTTGAAGAAAAGCACAAGAGAGAAAATATGAATGCGAGGATGGATTGAATAGATCCAATGAATTCACCTTGAATGATTGATTGATGAATGAATCAATGTTCTTGAAATGATTACATAATAGGCCTCCTTATATAGGAAAGGTGATATGAGAGAATGATAAGGAGCTGATAAGCTATCACCTATGCTAGGTGTAATCATATGTCCACCAAATGTGGATCATCCTACATTATGCAATAAATTATGTGCAATGGATTAGGATGATAATGTGATAAGATCATGAAAGGTGGATCTCACACACAACGAGGTATGTGAAGACAACTATCACACCAAAAGTAGAAATTATCCTACACCATGTGCTTGAATGAGGTGCACACTCCTGGATGTCTCAATCACAAACTACTATGCAATGCATTAACCTAAGTAAGATTAATTAAAGTGTAATTAGGAATAATTAATTACACCAACACCCCCCCTTAAGTGCAACTTAGGGGAATGAACTTAAACTCACAATGCAAGATGGGTCTTGGCAACTAGGCCATGTTAGGTACCCATGTACAAAATGCAATACATAAAATGCATAACTCTCATAAAGTGGAGAAAGAGGGAAAACCTCATGGGAAAAACCCTCCCTGAAAAATAGAGAATAAAACAAGATGTATGGATGGATGGAGTGCTCAAGACCCCCCAAGAACTACATACATCATGTATATACAAAGAATTATCCCCCCATAAGAAGGATAGTTGGAAACATGATATCCCCCCCATAATGTAGAAGATCCCATGTTGATGAAGAGTACCTGCAAATAATAGATCAACTAATGCTTACAAGAAACATGTCTTCCCTTGGGAAGAAATAGATACATCAAATGAAGAATAAGCCAATCCTTGTGCAAATGGAATGAGGAAGAAGATGAAGGTCTCCATGAATGAATCTCTGAAGACTAATTAGGAATCTCCAAGCTCAAATAATCTATCACTTCATGTGACAAATCAAGTGAAGAAGGAGAAGAATCGAGTACACCAATCTCCAAAGAAGGTGAAGAAGTATCCCCATCTATGATGAAACTGTCATAAAGGGAAAGAGAAACCCCCTCATGTATGTCTTCCAAATCTGCATCATGAGAATCAACAAATGTTGAAGAGGCATCCAAGTAGTCATCACACTCTAAAAGATCTGAAACACTATGAATATCCTATTGAATAGTAGAGCCCATGTCTGAAGAAGCAGGAAGTGGAGGAGTAGGAAGATCAACACTTGTCTCAACAACAAAATGATTCAAGTGCCCAAAATTCTCCTCATAATTATTCCTTGGCAAAGGGATGGGTATATCATGAATATCATCATTGTCAACAAAATTAGAAAAGGAATACAAGCGTGATGTATGATCAACAACTCCCATAGCTATGACATCTCTAGTCTCCATGTCCCTAATGTAGACATAATCAAGAGTGAACTCAATAATTTTACCTTGTGCCCCATGTGTAATTTGGTAAATAGAAAGGAGATTAGTGGTTAAGGATGGTACACAAAGAACATCATTAAATGTCCCCTCTCCCATAGGAATAGAACCTTTCCCACAAACTCTCATGAATGTGTTGTTACCCATCAAAATATTAGGAAAATTACAAGGCTCAATAGAAGAAAACATATCCATAGAAGATGCCATATGATGTGATGCACCTTAATCAAGAAGCCATTTACCTTGCTCAGGATGTGTGGAAGCCATGAGTGCTTGTCCTTTACCTTTGGATGATGATGGAGATGTAGAAGCTACCAAATGTGTAGAAGAAGGAGCAGACACTAATGAGGGAAACTTAATGTTGTGTTTCCGAATAATGTGAGTTAGCTCATCAATCTTCTTTTGAAAACACTTATGCTCATCATGTCCTAACTTTTGACAATATGCACATTTATCTCTCTTTCTTCTAGATGATTCCTCTCTTGAAGAGGACTTGGATTCAGTACTTTTTGGTGAAGAAGATTCATTACCTTTGTCATGAGCCTTAGGATCCTTATTTTGTTTCTTTCCTTTGCCATTAGAAGCCTTTGAAGTAGACTCACGTGCAATCAATGGTTGATGTGTGGAAGGCTTCAACTGACCCATGTGTGCCAACTTTGTTTGTTCCCTTGTGAGTTGTGCTGCAAATTCATCAAGAGAGAGCAATTAGTATGCACTACCAAGAGCATCCATAGTAGCATAGAATGTAGAAACTAAGATAGAATAATTAGGACCAAGCTTGGAAAGAATAGAAAAGATCAATTGTTCATCCCCTTTAACAATACCACTTGAAGAAAGCTCTGATCTAATAGTATTGAACTTAGAGAAAAAATCTTGAATATTATCAAAATCACTAGGATTGAGACCTATGAGATCATTCTCTAATCTGAATTTCCTCATTCTATCAGGTTTACCAAAGAGTCCTTCCAATGTGACCCAAGCATCATGAGAATGTGTGCAAGATGCAATATGAAAGTGCAAGTCACAAGAGATGGATGATCTAAGAGAGCCAAGTGCTTTATCCCTTCGATCAAACCATTTTTTCCTTTCTACAACACCTGTTTGAGGTTCTTGATCCTACCCAAGAGTCATTCTAAGCAATCCAAGACTCAACAAATGATCACTTAAAGAAACTTTCCATTCATGGTAGTTATATGGAGTGAGGATTTTAACCTTTGAATTATCCATATTGCAACCAAATAATGACTGATAACTACTAATAACTCCTTCAAATGACTGATGCAAATTAAAAAACTGAAATCCAAGGATTAACCAAGTGTAATTATAGCCCCAAAATGGCCTATTTCTGAAAGTGATATGTCTCCCCAAAATCACTCAAATTTGATTGCAGATCTAGAAAGTAGACAAAAAATCATGCACTTTCAAAAAAAGTTTCACCTCAAAATGTTACCGTATGTGCCCAAACGAAGCCCTTGAAGTTGCAGAAATCAAGAATAGACAGGAACAGTCAACAAGATCTGCAATTTCTAACAAATCTGGCCACCAAAATGCAAAATTAATACCACCACTAGAAAATTCAAAAAATTCTACCTAATTTCAAAAAAAATTGCACTCGATTTGGAGCCTGGATGACCAAGTTATGGCCTCTCAAAGTTGGACTGTCAAATCAAAAATGCAAATGGTGAAGGCTGGGAAATCTCCAAACCCTAATGATGTCAACAATTCACTAGGTTAAATTTGATGGTCATACGGTCGTCAAAAAAACCCAATTCTGCCCTATGGTGATGGCTAGATGGCCGTCAATTTTAAGGTGACAGAAGGATGATGTCAGCAAAAAAGTCCTCCTTGCTTACGTGGCAGTGACTGTGGATTCTATACAAGTCCATACAGTATGGACACTTGCGTGTCTGGCCAAGGTGGCAGGTTCAGTGGCACTGCGTGGGTGACTGCGTGTCTGCCGATGTGGCATCCACGTAGGTGTCGCATTGGTGGTCTGACTGGGCTTGCGCTGGCACATGGGCACTAATGACTGGGGCCGCCATGTGGTGGGTTGCCTCCAACCATGTGGCGCAGAGCCACGAATGAGCGGAGTGACAGATCTAGACACTTCAAGCGGCGAGGTGAGCAGCTTCGTTGGTGTCTCAGTAGCAGAGGAGCCACGATGGTAGCATGCTCGAGTGGTGTTCAGATATGAGGAATATTGCTGGTGTTTTGTATGGCAACATGGGGGGAGGATCTCACTCTATCGGTGGCAGAGCGGCCAGTGCCGCTTGGGTGGAGGTTTAGACCGCTGTTGGAGGTGCTACCACTGGAGGAGCTATGGGGATTTCGCGTGGGTTTAATCCCACATTGAAGAGGATATGGGAGAAAGTTCCATTTACATATGTGGATGCCCGGTGAGATGGTAAACAAGCAAGGCAAGCTTGGTCGCCGCTTGCCTACGAGCTTGAGTGGGACTTATGCTGGTGCGCTAATGACATCATCTGACACTTGTGCTTTGTACAGGAATATCCTCTGGTACATAAAATAACAGGGCACATACTAGGCCCAAAAATTTTGCAGAGACAGGAAAAAAAATTTTGAAAATATAGAATAAAAAAATATAAATTTTTTTTTTTTACAAAATCGTATCGCAGAGGTGCAGATCGGGTCGTACAGCTCAATTTGCAAAAAAAATTTGCCTCGGATTTGACTTTCATCTGATATAGGTAAATTTATAGTTGATTTTAACCGAAACAGCCTCCCGAACACAATGGTGAGGTCAGATCTACTCCAAGATGCCTCTATCACACGCTAGTTGCTAGATCTAAGATTTGGACCTTCAAAGCTTACATTAAGATCTCGTCAAATCGGCTAATCTAAAATGCTCCAATGGCTCTGATACCATGTAAGAATTTGCAAATAGTAAATATTGAACCAAGGATCTAGAGGTTGAAGAAAAGCACAAGAGAGAAAATATGAATGCAAAGATGGATTGAATAGACCCAATGAATTCACCTTGAATGATTGATTGATGAATGAATCAATGTTCTTGAAATGATTACATAATAGGCCTCCTTATATAGGAAAGGCGATATGAGAGAATGATAAGGAGCTGATAAGCTATCACCTATGCTAGGTGTAATCACATGTCCATCAAATGTGGATCATCCTCCATTATGCAATAAAGTATGTGCAATGGATTAGGATGATAATGTGATAAGAGCATGAAAGGTGGATCTCACACACAACGAGGTATGTGAAGACAACTATCACACCAAAAGTGGAAATTATCCTACACCATGTGCTTGAATGAGGTGCACACTCCTGGGTGTCTCAATCACAAACTACTATGCAATGCATTAACCTAAGTAAGATTAAGTAAAGTGTAATTAGGAATAATTAATTACACCAACAACCACAACTCCCAAGAACACCTGCACGCAAACACCAGTCACATAAAGAGAGAGAAGCAGACAACTATGGAGGCTTGAATGCATTGATCCACGAGAGAGGAGAAATCCTTGATGTGCAAAAACAAAAGTTGCAATCAACAATGAAATGTCAGAAAAAGGTTACAAAGTGTTATGAGATCAATCCTTATAAAAGGAGATCAGAAAACCTAAAAAGGTAAAACCCTAGGTTGCATAATAATAATTAATAAAGATAATTAATTATTATATGCCTAAAGTTTAGCTTAAGTAGAAAGAGGTAATAAGTGACTGAATAATTAAATTAATATGATTCAATTAATCAGTAAACACTTTATTACTCTAACATAATATATGACATTTTTTGCATTCTCTCTCCCACTCTTGTGTTTGTTTACTTCTGCATGTTTTGAGTAGGCTTGGATCATCAAGGTGCCCCATTGTTTGGCCCCTCTTGCTCCTTGCCTTGCATCAACTTGTAGTACTTGATCAACATGCAGTTCTATCGATATATGCCAAGGGTATTTTACATAGTGTACTATAACTTAGTCTTATGGATTTCCTTTATTAGGGATGATCTAATGTAATTTCTAGATAGTACACATATAATGAACTAGGTTAAAGGTGGGAATAGATAGAAACATACTAATGGTTATGATTTTAAGACATATGATAGATGGTATTGTGAGTTAGATGGAAAAGTGACAAATAGTTTTCTTTATCGATGAGATGGGTATTTCTAATCCCATGAGGAATCCAATAAACTTAGACATTTCTTGTCATAGATTAGCAATAAAGATTGTAGCCCTAGCACATAGTTCATTAGATGTTGAATATTTAATGTTCTTTTGCAATGTGTACAATAATTGAAATAATGTTAGAATTAGGTCTTATAAACCTTAATTTATTATATATGTAATAGTGTATAGAATTATATTCTTATTCTTAAATAAATATTTTTCTTCATGAAAATGGAACCCCTCTTATAAGGAACCTTGGATTCATTAAATAGCACTACATTCCACTTGGAATTTCTATTGTGATGTATATGAAAATTTTTGAAATTGTAAGATGTGTAAGAGTATCTATGAGATTATAAGATATGTAATATTATCTACAACATTGCAAAATGCACAATATAATCTAAACAATTTAACAGAATTGTTGTATAGTCAATTAGGTGAAGAATTTCATACTAGCTAATTTTGGTATGTGTAAGATCATCTCAAGTAAGAGGTTCAAGGATTAACCATATTGGAGCATCCAAGTTTTATTAGTATAATATTTTAACTTGGGAGCTACATACTATTTTGAAAAGGTAGACTCATAATAGGGGGCATTAGAATTATGACCAATTTGAGCATCCAAATTGGGTCTCCTAGTTTAGCTTATGTTTTTTGAAATCACTTATGATATCTTTATTGATTTTTCATATATATTGATATTTCAAATGTAATTATTACATTAATTTTTTCGATGATAATGGATTAACTCTAAAATATAGTGTTGAATATTGGATGCATCTCTCATTAAGAGCATATATCTATCTATGATAATATTGAAATATTTTATTCATACAATACATTGAGTATGCTTTGGAGTTAGAGTTTTTTTCAAAAATGGTTTTGCAAATTACATCTTGTGTTGTAGTTGTTTATAACTTATTGCATTTATTTTCCCCAAGATAATGTAGGAATTCCTTAATTTCTTTTGAGATCAAGCATTCATTTAATTTAGCCATATTTTCCAAGTGAATATATACTAATATCGTAGTCGTCAAGGATAATTATTTTCTAAGGCATCTTATTAGAAATTACCATCAAAATATATTAAATAGAAACAAGAATTTAGTATTAATCCATTAAATGATCTAATAAAACTTTAAAAGAGAATATAAGACTATACAAATATCTCCTAAAACAATTCTTTATAATTATTCTATAGAATGTTTAGATTGATTTTTCAAACATATAATATTATCGTCTTAATATAAAGTTTTTCTAAAATTTACCCACAAACTTTTATTTAATATTAGTAATTTTAAAAGAAAGAAAAAGATATTGTTCAACTATACTAAATTAACAAAATTTAAATTGGATATAAATATTATAATATTATTTTTAAATTAGAACAATTAAAATATAGAATTGTAGAATTAACATATATAGAAAAAAATTGAACATCATTAAATTGTATTTCCAAATATCTTTCAAATATACTTACAACCCACATCATTCTAATTTTATTTGAGAAGAATATATTAATAATCTAGAAATAGTGAATGTCCAAAGTTGATGTTCAAAATGGTCCTTGAATTCAAACTCCATTGTTCCTCCACTTGTTCTCAAGAAAAGATATTGTGCATTATCATCTTCTTGATTCATGTCATTCCTTGGCCAAGCTTCCAGCTCTAATATAACACCTAAAAGTGACAATAAAATTTGAAGATATATATTTATAAAGTTTATTTAAAATTTAAAATTATACATTAAAATAAAATAAGTAAAATTTATTTTTCATATTTTTATTAAATATTTTATATTTTGAGTCTTATTAATAGATATTTAATTAAAAAGAAAAGATTAAAAATAATTACATCTAATTTATAATTATAAAATAATATAATAAAAATATTAAGATTATTCTAAGTAGATATAATTAAAATATAAAAATTATATAAAACTTTTTAATAAATTTTTCAAATCATAAATATGATTTATTAATAGTTTTTTAAAATTTAAATATAAATATTATTTATATAATAATAATGTGTTTTATATTCCTTTCAACAACAAAAAAAATAGTGTATTTTATAGTGGTAAAAATTAATTATATGTTCAAATTTTTCTAATATAGTAATATTCATCTATTTTAAAAGTGTAAAATGAAAAATTTATACATTCTTTTGTTAAAGTGTTATAATTTGTAATAAAAAAAGCATTTCAAAGTATTTCAACATTGTTTTTTAGTTCTATTTAATGCAAAGAGGCATTCTATAATGGTAACAAGGGATAAAGCGTAATGGTTGGAATATGCTAACCAAAACATTTAGATGGATGTATTTAAGATATCTATATTAGTTTGTAGTATTTTCAATCATTTAAGTTTTAGTAAAAATAAATTTGATAAATTATATAAAAGATGAAATTTCAATTAGATATTAATATTTGATTAATTTTAACTTCTAAATTATTATTTTTAAAAGTATAAATGAATTTTTTATTGTTCTTCATTTCATTTAATTATACCATAAAAACTAAATTTAAACATCTACATGATAAAATAGAATGGAAAAGATAAGAAACATACTCTCTTTAACTTTGGTAAAAGCTCCACCTATATGCTTGCTTCGAACCTTTAAAATAACCTGAAATTTTATACTTTAAATCAATACATATTCTAAATACTAAAATATTTTTGATAGATTTTGAATTAAAAAAATTAATATAATATAAATTAAAATTTTGGGTAGATTGTTAATCAAAGTTTCAAAATGAAACACGCCGCAATAGTGAATTGAAATTAAAAATAACAATATAAAAGTAAGAAGAAATGTTCATTATGTAGTTTTGATTATTAAAGATCCTACTACTGCTTTTGAAAAGTTTGTAATTTGTTAAGCTAAAACTGTGGAGGAGGGCGCAGAAAATAACCTGTGACTCAATATTGAGAAAGACGCAGACATTTTTCCACACTGGTTTTCCTGCAAATGATACAGCTGATCGCTAAATCTCAATTTGTTTTTAAGTTCAGATGAACATTATGTTTTGAGAGATTATAAAATAAATAAAAAATAGATTAGCATTTACCATTTGCAATGTGTAGAAGCAGATCAGTGCCCTTGGCAAGCAGTGCTCTACTGTTACAAAAATCTGCATCACTGTTTCCACTCATGCTGTCTTCACCATTAGGACTTTTGGGAGTATAGCTCCCATCTTTTTCAAAAGGTATAACAGATGAATGACTCCATTTATGATTTTCCTTTTTAGGCCTTGATTTGAGTGTTGCTGCTCCTCTCAGGGCTAAGGAAATAACAACAGAGTTAGAATGCAAAACATGTATTGGGTACATTTCAATTGAAAGGTTTTCAAAACTGCTAATTGAATCATATCTAAAATCAAAATATGAATGAGATGAAGTAAAATAGGACTAGGAGAGGGGATATAGTAGTTGGGTATTCTAATTTGACGTTTTTCAAAATTCTACATGGAAATTTCAGATTTCTTTTGATTTTCTTTTACTGTAGTTTACGTGGCAAGTCTCCTACTTATAACTAAGGTTTCAGGGCCACATCATCAGATATGATATCACATCAGTATGGTTTTTGCCAAGGTGTTTGAAAAGACCTCAGAAATGTGAGACTTGTTCTTGTGCACTCAGTTGTGTTTTATTGGTGTATTGATGTGGCACCACCTGATTCATTACTTTTTAGATCTAAGGAATACATTTTATTTAATTATGGATAGTTATGATCAATATTAACAACTTAAAGTTTCAATTATTGATACAATATTATTAAAAATATTAAATATTATATCAACAAGAATTATAACAACTATTAGAACGCTCTAACTACTAGATCCTCTGCCCTAAGAACAATGTTAACTTGTATGAGATTTTATCCTCTATTCATAAATAACAGTCATATGAGCAACTACTGTAACTTACATGTTGCTGCTGCAGCAGTTAAAGTGAGAATATCTCCTGCATTTTTGACATTCACGGCAGAGGTAACAACTGAAGAAATTTTGTGGCGATCAGCACCCATGTTCTCAGCAACTTCCACACACTGTGCAGCAACAAGAGCAGCTGCAGATGCCACAGCAACATTTGTCTTGCTTTCTGCATCTTCATTGATATTTGCGGCTGCTATGGCTGCAAGTGCTGCCGCCACCCCTGCAACAGATATGGCTGCATGCAGCTGTGCATTATGTAGCCTAATTTCCTCTTTTCTCTTATCTTTGAGATCTTTTATCCACTTTTTGATTGATGATGCTTGTAACAGAGCCTTCAAACAGGTTATGTTCCTTGGGAACTGCATCAGCTATGGTTAATTTAGTTCTTTTCTTAAAAAAAATGGAAGAAAGCATGCATGATGAGTATGGTTTTCTTGATTGTTTATGATATATAGAAGATTAAAACTTACATACCAATTTTTTCTGGAGTCTCTTTCCAAGGTTCAGTTCAGGGTGTATTGTTTGCTGCATCCATAGCCATGCCTGACAGTAATAGTAAAAGACAGATCAGAATTGACAGATGAGCTCAAAAATTAAAATGATGGTTGTCTTAGTCTTCAGACCCCTCCATGCCCAACGAAGAGTTTGCCCAATTGAGGTATAATGTAGTTACTATTAAGTTTGAATCAATACCAATTCAATTCAATATTTAGACAACATTCCAATGTTACTGCAAGAGGAAGGGGAAAAGAAGAAATGGCAACTGGGGGCTACATTACCTTAAGATCCTCTGCTAACCATGGAGTTGGTGGAAATTCTTCTTGATTTGAGAATTTTTCCATTCCACAACGAGAATCTCTCTTGGGAATAAGTGGACACAGATCCTGCCAATCAACATAAACTCTCCAATAATCAAATTCATGAAATTTCTTCAATTCATAATGATATTAAGATTTTGGTTTTAGATTTAGTTATGTTTTTTTGGGTTGCCAACGTTTTGTATCAAAGTCAATCCAAAACATTCGCAACATAAAAATATACATAATTACTCAAAATAGTTGCTCAGTAAATAAACTTGGATAGATCATAGAGACCAATGACTGAAGGGCATTATTAGTCATTTGAATTCATCTCTGCACCTGATGGACTCTTTCTAAAATTTAAATATAGCTATTATTGGCACCTAGGGTATAAATACTGTCCACCATTGATAAACTTACAGTTGCTGATCTGCAATCTTCGCTTGAAGTGAACTGAGGGCTGGATGAAGATGTAACTGAGAATGGACTCACTACCATTGCACGGCTCTTTTCTTGTGAGTTTGGTGACAGAGCTTGCATGACCTCTATTGAGGAACTGCTCCATGAACGTGAAAGAAATTCCATTGGTTCAAAAGGAATTTCAGGAATAGGATTGAATGGTATGTCGTTAGGAGTGCACAAATCCATTGCAGGCAGACTCTCTTCTATATTGCTCAGTTTGTGCACGAAGTTCCCTTTCTGATAAATAGCTAAGTCGGACATAACGCCTTCCTGCAAAACGAAAGCCGCAACAAACACAATCATTTGATCAGACATGAAATTTCAATTCATGATAGGCCAAAAAGTTGACAGTGAGCCATTCCTAAGGGACAGATTATGTGACAAATGAAGTGCAACAAGTAATCAGATTTCCCGTTTTTTATTAGATAAGAGTTCTATGTATTGGAAGAGGGTTTTGGAAAATAAGTTAATGGTTTTTTTTAATCAGATAAGAGCTCTATAAATTGGAAGAGGATTTTGAAAGCATTTCAAAACCTTCTACAACAAGAATGAAAAATAATGATATGAGACCAATACACAGAATTCAAAGAAGGTTTTGAAAGGGTTTCAAAACCTTCTACAACCAGAATGAAAAACGATGATACGAGACTAATACACAGAATTCGAAGAGGATTTTGAAAGGGTTGTAAAATCTTCTACAACAAGAACGAAAACAATGACATAAGACTATAACACAGAAACAAGAACCAGCAACAATAAGAGACATTATGTACTAAGTTAAAGATGGCCAAAAATATTTCCCTTGTGCACCAACTTACAATTGAAAGCATCAGCAAAGTAGGAAACTGATGAAATAATTCTTGGATCAAGGGACAAAGAATGAAATTGAACTTCAACCCAATAAATAGGTCATGAATATAGGGTTTCATCAGAGGAATTGAATATCAATTGAAAAAATGTCATAATGACATCTATAGACTGGGACCTTGAGTTTACAGGAAAGTAATGTAATCGATATGAAAATGTAGTGATCGTGTGCACAATCATATCACCATCCTACCAAATAATAAGACCCACCGGTGGAAAAAGGCCGTTGAGCTTCTCAGGCCAATTGAGAATCAACTTAGCTGATCCTGTTTCAGGACTACAGAGCAGATCACAGCTTTTTCACAACTGGAAGAATGTGCCCAGAGCCAATTTATAAAGTTCTTCTGCATTTGGGCATTACTGTAGTATTGAATGTAAATGTTTTCTATTCATAATAAGTCACTTAATTCATCAGAACTAATCTGATCAGGAAGAAATAAAACATGAAAATATGGTCAGGACAGCAATACAAAGTCACCCACCAGAGACACACCAAACAATCAATAGATTAAAAAAACCTGCAACAAATCAAAAGGTAGTGGAATGGAATATACATTTTACATCAAAATTTATTTTAATCCGAAACTTTTTTAAGCTGGTGCAAGTAGGAAAGACCTCGTGGTAGGTGTAATCTAAATATGCAGAATCACTCGATCGAGGAGAAAAAATGATCTCTAACTTTGAAAATAATGTAATTATATATTTGTTAATAAGCACTAGGAGGAATGTTCCAACTGCTTTTCCTTTCTCTTCAACAACAATAAAAAATAATGATCAGTGGTTAGATTTGAGTTTGATCTGATGAACCTAAAATTAAAAAAACTATTATTGGTAGGATGTGAGTTTGCATTCTTAGGTTTATAGTTCAAAAAAGTTATTTGTAGAATCAGTTATGTATGCTTTTGAATCTAACATTTTGAATCACATTCATTGTAACTTTATAATTGCATCCACCAATTGTCATCATTATATCTAATGGATTCCAGACCATAATGCAGAAATGGACTGCTTGGTCACTAACAATTGAGTTATCAATTTAATGGCTGCCTACAGGTCTTAGGCTCTATTTCAACTTGTTCCTCAATATTCCTGAATGGTTAAAAATATATGCTGTCTGTTATTCAACTTTTGGATAAAATTTATATCCATCAGGTGGGATATTATCAACTTAATGCTCATTACATCTTGCTAAATTGAGATTTTAAATTGAAAGCATCTGTGAAAGAAAAGTGAGAAATATATTTTTTATAATATATTTGTTTATATACTCACAGGTGGGGTTTACATTTGATGAAAGGTCTAGCTCACAAAAAGAGTGTGATAAAATATTTCAGTCCCCGAATATTCTGTTGGTGCACTTATTCAAACATTTTCATTATTATCTACTTATATTTTTTAGTCGTCAATTCATTATCACTTCTAAAGATGGAGTGCAGGAATGATTTGCCAACTACAGACCATGGAAGAAGAAAATCTATAAAAGGATTGAAAGTGTCAGACAACCTATGAACATGCCATCAACGAGCTATTAGTGGGGTAGTGTCCAAATCTCCTAAGAGGTGACAGCAATCTTTAAACAGGTAACAACCACACTCATTCAATTGAATTGATAGAAGAGATATCTAATTCAGCACCTTAAAACTTAAATAAAATATTATTTGTGTAGAATGAATTTAAATGTTATATGTAGGTTCAATAATTTGTAGATCTGTGTTAGTGAACTTTCAAATCTGTATTTTTGATGAAGGTATTCCTTTTACAAATTCAAGCAGAAAATATAAGAAAGGAATAGTTTCTATTGTTTCAATAAAATGAAACTACAATTTCAGAAAAAATATGTTATAGTCATATGAGATTTCCCATTACAACTATTGAAATTATGTTCTAAAACTTCCATTTGTCTTCTTTATTCATAATGTTTTACAGGCTTAGAATATTCTAGAAAGTGTAAATTCTCATTTGGATTCCATAAGTTCAATCTTCTATTTTCCCATTCTAAAAGATTTTTTGACATTTTTGAATTTTAGTAGTACCACTTCTGAGATCATAACTTTGATCTGACTGTTGGATATTCACTTTGAATCTCATTACATGGGTAAATGCCAACTAACCCTGTCATTTTTAGCCCTTATTGAAAAAGAAACAATATTTTAGATGATGTAGGAGTAATATTTTAGATGTAAGAATAATATTTTAGATGGAATAACTATCAACTCTAGACTTGTCATTACACCAAAATCCAAATACATTAATAAACTTTAAAAATTAAAATCTTTTGACAAAACCAACTCCAAAAAGATAATGTTGAATTCAAACCCAATTTAAAATCTTTTAAATAACTGAAAGAATTGGCATGTGTATGGGTTGTCACCCATGATTGTAGGCATTTACTTTTTCACATGTCTGTATTTGTTTTTTCATTTCCACAAAAGTAAAGGAATCAACCAATATTAATACATGCTAATGGGAGCTAGACATGGTGTTGTAACAAAGTTAAAAATGAAGTAGGACCCAATCCAATTCTAGTATAATTCCGTGAAAACAGTTCATGTAACCCTCTTTTATATTTAGGATACTGAATTTCTACTTAGTTTATTTTTGTGAAAGTGGTGAACAGCACATTTGAGCTTTACCATTCACAAAAGCTAACATTACTTATATTCTCAGACAGATTCATATGCAGAGATTTGTATGAAGAAGTGCCATCATTCTAGTACCTATGTTTCTGCATTCGCAAGGAAGAGAACCTTCACTGCTTGTCTATCTTAGTGTGCTTTAATGGGGACTGAGAGAATAATGTTAGCTGTTATCATGATTGGCAGTTGATTTTTAAAAGCTTATCTATTGATTATTTAATATATGTTTAGAGAAAGCTCATATGCACTACATAAGAATTTTAGTATGAATGTTGGGACACCAACCAACCACTTATTACCCATGTTCCTTAAATTTTTTAATATCATCCTTTGATTTTTAAAAAACAATTAATGTTATACACATCAATTTCACTTCAAAGACATTTGTTTCAAAATGGAATCCACTTATTTTTCTATTTGCATAATGTCTTGGTTCAACGCGGTCTCTGATACTGAAGGATTGATGAATCGAATTTCATTAGTTTGAGAGATGGAGGACATTATTATTGCTGATAATTCTAGGATCCAATACAAAATATATTTTTTAGGATGTATACTTCATTGCATCATGTGGCATGGATTAAGCAAAAGTGTTAATCTATGGGGACTACTAAGTACACTTTCTGTGAGCATAAGAATGTCGAAATGTACTTTAATTATTAATTTAAAAAGATTATTTAAGTTAAACAAAATCTCACTTCAGGATCATATGTCTCATGTAGAGCAATAGTTCAAACCCCCAAAAAGCATGATGATTAAGAAGGTATATCAAATAAAATTAATAATGAAAGAAAATTATACAAACAATAAATTAATTTGAGAGAAATTATTTGAGTTTTGGGTTGAAGTTTTATTTAATAAATTTTGTTGTGTATTATGTCTAATGGAAAAGGTAAGGTTTTTAAGTTTTTTTTGGCACAACCATTCTGAAATAACATAGTTCTTCAGTTTATTTGCAATGGCCCTCTACAACTTTCAATTATGTCCACTTGATTATGGTTACTTATTTTTTTAGCAAGCATTTTGAAAGCATCTAGACCCTCGTACAAAAAAGAAAGATTCAAGAAGCACTGCAAGACACCAAATGACAACCAAAAGGAGCAACTACAACACTACAAAAGATAGACATTACAAAAACTCATAATATACCAATCCAAAATTAGGAAGGTTTGAAAAATTCTTCTAATGTTTTTGTTTTGCCACAATAGAAGGATCCTTCTTCCCGGAGTTTCCTTTCTTGTAACAAGTAACATTCATAAGACCATGTGTAGATCCCTCATCCAACCCTAAAGCTTAAAAGAGGTGTCCATCATTAGATAGTCTAATAGAGATTTCTTCTAGTTATAAATTATTTACATGCCTCCTTGAAGTTAGTAATGGACTCCTCAATAGTAGCAAGCATTTGCTCCTTTTTCCTCCAAACATAATGGTATTTCTTATTGCTCAAGCAAGTAGTAATAGTTCTATCCACTTAACCATGAGAATGGAAAATAATAAGAGAGCTTTCAAATTCAATCTACTGCATTTGGTTGTCATATCTTGAAGATAAGGTAGTTCAAGTATGGAGCACATTGTCTTTCTCCACAAGCACACATAATATGGAAAACACCAAGTGCTTCTTAATTTTTGTATCAAACTAGTAGCACAATACTACCAAAAATAATTAGGAATAATCATTCAAAACAATTAATCTCAATGCTCCAACAACACTCCTCTAGATGAACACAAATAGGAAAATTGAAGGTGGAATCATTTATTGGATTGGGATAATCCCATAATAAAGAGTTACAAACTTGGGACATCCTAATTTTTATGGGAAATTGCATATTTTTTAGACATTATAGCAATTTAAGCTTTTAGATGTTCTATTTGAAGAATTTTAATTGAAGGGGGCTAGACCAAACCCTCTATGATCAAATGCCATTGGATATAACCCCTCTTGTCATAAATCATGCTTGCAAAGAGTCTCCTTTGCAACTATCAAAATGCTGACAAAACCTACTTTTACATTACTTTTTAGAGGGGTCAAATGAATGTATTTATATCTAAGTTATGTTTTGTAAGTATGCAACTTATAATATATTTAATATATCAAATTTTAATATAATATTTATAGTTAGTATGCTTCTGGAATCATATTGTGTGTAATTGTTATCATCAAATTACACACAAGTGATTCCAAAAGCATACTAACTATACTATCGTGGATTGTGGAAATCTACCATCATTAATATTATATTTATTTTTATTTCTTGTGAATTTAGGTTTTTCACCAAACATTAAGGTTTGTATTAATATGTGGAAAACTATAAGAAATTCTTAAAAACCATCATTTATCTATGTATTGATAACCTCATTTCAAAAAAAGAAATTAATATATATAAGAAGTTAATTCAAATCTACATAAAAAAGTTATCCATGGTGATGTGCACCTCTCTACAAATTATAATTACTCAGGCCTCAAGAATTAATTAAAAAATATATATGCAAAAAAAATTATGAAACAATATCCATGTACTAGATATTGGTGTGACAAATATATATATTTTAAATATTAGAACTTTATATATTCTATTAAAAATGGTATACATGACAAAAATGTCACTTTGAAAATATGTAGATTGTTGTAAAAATATAAGTGCTACATAGTCGCCAATACTATCCTTTGTAGTATTGCAATAATACTATTTGTTGTCTAATTGGTAGATAGATAATATATAATAATTTGCATATTTGTCTAAATATAAATTAGTACTAGCAATCGTGCCTTGGTGTGGAAACTCAATTTAGAAAATAATTGGTCACTTTTTACATGTATTTGTGTAGTTCATGAAATCAATTGGTAGACCATTTATCAAACGATGACGTGTGTAGAAGTGAAGGTCTCAATGGAGCAGTGAATGGCTTCAAATCAACTACACATCCACTTACAGGGATCTAAACATGGCTGAAATATAATCAAAATCCATGTGTGTGAGAGAGAGAGAGAGAGAGAGAGAGAGAAGGGGGGAGGGGGGATATATAGAGATAAAGATGCGGAGGAAGAAGAAGAGAGTGTGTTTTATATGAAAGAGATGGAGAGTGAGGGAGAGAAAGAGTGAGAAGACATGAGTACAGAGATATAGAAAGAGGTAGAGCTAGGGATAGAAAGGGGGAGAGATAGAGAAATATAGCTTGAGGGGGGGTAAAATAGAAATATGGACAATGATGGAAATAATGAGAGAGAGATCGAGAGACAAAAAGATAAAGATATAGGAAGTGATATTGAGAGAGATGTGGAGAGGAATATATATACAAAGAGAGAGTAGGAGAGATGGAGGCAGAGAAGGGATTAAAAAGGGAGAGATGGAGATAATGAGATACAGATAAAAAGAGAAAGGGAGGAATAAGCAAATAGAGATAGTGCATAAGAGAGAGAAGACAGAGATAATGAGACACATATAGAAAGAGAAAGGGAGGGATAAGAAAATAGAGATATAGTGCATAAGAGAGAGATAAAGGAGGTGATAGAGACAAGGAATAGAGGGAAGGGGGAGAGATAAAGAGGAAGGGAGATAGCGATAGAGAGAAGTAATATAAATTAGTATAAGTATATTATTAGTTTAGTATATTAGGTTTTTTAATATAAATAATATATATATTATATTATATTAAGCTATATATTTATTAATATACTAATTATATATTGAAATGAGTTCTAATATATAATTTAATATATGACACTTCAAATTTAAATTATTTATAATTTTTATTTTTATTTTTTTTATTGAGAATCGTTTATTAATCGCTTCTCTTCAACTTAGAGACAATGTCTGAGGGGTATCCATTCTGCCAAAGTCGCCCGGGGCACGATCCCGATCTCATCCCTTTAAAGATGTCTTCTCGCTGAGCATATAATTTTGAAAAATATTCGTGTTCTATATATATATATACACATAGAGAGAGAGAGAGAGAGAGAGCAATTTATGTCTAAACTTAATTAAATTATTATAAATTATTAATGATAATGTTTGTAATGAAATAATCTAATATTTATTTTAATTGTGTAAAATAGAATAAAGAAGATTATCTCTTCTATATTTTTATTTTATTTTATTTTATTATTGTTTAAGTGTAAAACTAAATCCCTATTAAATAGTTACTTGATTTTACTAACTATATTTTGATATATAAAAATTGAGGAAAAACTAAAATAGACATTTATTTACTTTTAAATACAATGAAATCTCAAAAATAGATTAAAATATCTATTATTCCTATAAATTTGCTCCTATAACACTCAAACAATTTAATCGAATCACATTGAAGAAAATTTATTTGTATACATTATAAAATTAAAAATTTCACAACTTTATAAAATTGAATTCTTTTTTTTTAAATAAATAAATAAAGTCTTGTGATTCGTGGAAAACCAAGTTATTAATGACCAGTCAAAGCTAAAGTGAATGCAAGTGTACTAGCCTAAAAGCAAGTACTAATTAGTTAGTGAAAGATAAGTAAAAATTCACAAATTATTAATTAATGTTTTTAGATATATTTAGGATCTACACAAAATATCATAAATTTGTAGCTTGCTTCATCTTCAAATTTTTAATGGTTTAGCTACTATCACTATCACAAAATGATGATATGGTGTAAAATGTTGATCTCACTATAGTCTTTGCCTAATTTTTTTTAATTATTTCTAGGAAAACAATTGTGCCCTTCTGGAGAGGATTCTCACCTCTACTAAAGCATATATTTTCCAAACAAATGAGTTTTTTTTGTTAAATTTCTAATCAGCATCATCTTTTAATATATAACAATCTACATGCAATATTAGAAAAAAAAACATATTCAAACTAATCAAAATAGCTTTTATATATATATATATATATATATATATATATATATATATATATATATATATATATATATATATACGTGTTTTAGACTCCAATCTCTACAAAAGGTATTATTAACTCTTTGTTTTCTATTCAAGTAGAAAGTTTCAGAAGATCTAAAAAATTATGAGGTGACTACCAACAAGGTAGTCATAGAAAAAAATTCAAAAGGGTTTCAGGTAAAACGGTTTCAATTGAAACCTTTTCAATCAAAACCCTACAAAAAAAATTGCATCACTCCAAATTTCACCAAGAAATAAAAATTAATTGTGCTTTTGGTTATAACTATTTCGCTTGAAACCTTGTGGGATATGTACATGCTACGTGGGTTTGTGAAACCTTTCTTGATGGAACCCTTTTTGGAGAATTTTTTTTGGATAGAAAAATATTTAATTGGCTATAGTTGTAATGTGAGATTTTACTTTTACACATCAAGAACATGGATTTGAATCTCCTTTTCATCTCAAGCTTAGTGGAAATCCTAGTGTATTTACCCTTACTAAAACCACATCACAAGTAGCTACCTAATGATCTAGAGCCTCAAAATCCATCAACACACAAGCCTCCATCTCACGGAGTTCCACATTATCAAAAGGAATAGTAATAACAAAAGGAGTTGAAGAAATAGTAGCCACACTATCACCTACCACTATAAAAGACTAGTTATCAACTAAAAAAGAAAGAATAAGAGTCTTTACATAAACCCAAAAATGAAAAACATCATTTTGGTCTTTTGTCATAGCCTTCCCATCAACCTTTCTCCTAGTTTCAAGATAAGATCTATGTGTTTGAAGCTTTTCTTCATTAAATTTCTCATTCCCTTGATAAAAAAGTGCGTAATTTGACCTATATCTCCTTCCCTATCTTGCAATGCATAACTTTCACATACTCAAAGTTAGCTAAAACACATATTATAGCATTTCTTTCTCTAGCATTATTCTCACAAGGTTTCTTTCTAACTTGATCCCTAGGGTGATTGTTTGAAACTTCATATCGATCTATAATTGATTTCCAAACTTAAAATCCTAGATCCATTCAATAGGATTTCATCCTTCCACTCCAAAATTCATAGTTATCTATCAATCAAAAAGTGGAGCTCAGTTTGAAGGAAAACCTTCTAAGACAATTGAGTGTGTCATCCAAGATCTATCCCAAGTTGTTAAGATTTTTCCAAGGAGTTAGTCTCTTATAACAGTTGAAGGGAAAAACATATATTGAGATGGGGGGTGAATCAATATACCAATTTTTTCTTAGTTGAAAATTAATTAACATTAACAACTTCTCCAAGTATGAACCTTAAAACATCAAAGAAACCCCAATAGATTCCTCAATGATGTAGCAATTAAAAATCATATGAAAACATGCATGAACACCAAAGATGGGAAAAACCACGGTGTTCATAACTTCTTGGATCTACTATCCAAATCTAGCCTCACAAAAATAATGAATCAGTTACTCATATGAAGTAGGAACTTGAACCTACTAGAGACACCTTGATCGCCTTTGGCATTTGCAGGCACCAACCTACTAGAGAAACCAACACGAATATCAAATTTTTTCTAATGGTTAACACAACAAATATGAATCTCCTTAATATTTATATCCTAAGTGTGCAACACTCTTCCTAACTACACAGATTGTCTCCTAACTACGTAGCACTCTTCCTAATTGTGAAACACTCTTCCTAACTGTGTAGCACTCTTCCTAAATTTGTAGACCTCCTCCTAACTACTCAGTACCCTAACTAATTACACAACATGCTCATCTAACTATGCAGCTTTCATCTACGAACTCTAATTTCACTCCAAAAAATGCTAAAAACATGCATAGAAAAATATATAATAACTGTGTAATCACAAGGAGGATTTGATATACATACCTCTGCCTCCACACCCTCAGGTCATTTGTAGATTCGTATGTGCTCACCAAACTGTTTATGCATCAGAATCTGTACCATCTTCCTTGCTCTGAAGCTCCAAATTTTCCAAATGAGACAATGAGAATGAGATTGTTTGCCCTCTCCAAGCCCTTTTATACCTTCTTGGGATGCTTGGATGGACATGCAAGCTTATGATTTTGTATTGGTTGTGATGGATTCATAAATTTTGTGTTTGAGCTTCAATTTTTTATCTATTTGTTACTATGGAATTGTGTCATCATTATTGACAAATTGACATCTTACTTGCATTTTTGGGGTATTTTTTCAAGGGGGCACCCTTATATCCTATCATTGTCGGGGTAATTTTTAATACGATTTTTCTTTGAAACAACACTCTGAATCGCATTGTCTCAAAGAGGGGCAAAATGTAGATGCTAAAAATTGGTTAACACCTATGGTGCCACTTTTTAGCATCCTTGCATTGTGATTGAAACATCATTTTGATTTTTTTTCTAATTGTTGCTCTATGTCGTGCATGTGATCTTTACCATTTGTCAATATTGTGTCATTCCTCATTAATTAAATGATGAAAATTGTTTAATTAATTACTAATATCCTTCCCTAATTTGTATCATGCTCTAATTGATTTGACCTTTTGACCATGTCCAATCATGTCATTTTCATATTTGGTCATTTAAATCTTGTCAATTAATCAAATTCATCCTTCTAGGGGTAAATAACCAATAATTTATCCCATATTCCTAAGTCTCATGTCATGATAAATAGTTATAATTTATTTATGTCCCTTTGCATTTATTCCCCCAATTAATTGATTCTAAAATTAATTAATTGTCTCATTTTTAAATGTGGGAATTATTGAATTTTGAGATTCAAATAATATCTTGTCCTACTAATTTTCCTCCATTCTCCTAATTGTGCCTTCACCTCCTATAATTTAGCCATCACCTTCCCTTCCATTTTTCCCACTAATTTGGCTTCCTAATTGCTCCTTAATTTGTACATTCCAAATTGTGCAATCAATGTGTCATAATTTGTCATAATTATGACACCATCCCACTTGCATTTTCAATTGCCAATTTTTCAATCTCTTTGCAATTCTATAAATTGGTTTCTTTTTCATCATTCGAACTAACCACATTCCTAGTATTCTCAAATATCATCTTATTGATTTCATGATTAAGTGCATTTTTTTCAATTTGAGCAGCATATCAAGATTAGAGAAGAAAGGAAAAGCATTGAGGCATTACTAAGGGAGTACTTGTTTGATTTGATTTTCATATTTATGTTCTTTGTCTTAGTGGTTTCAATGGTTAGGCTAGGTTTGTTGGAATAATATGTAAATATGTGCTTTACAGATATGTTGTCAAATATTTCAAAGATGTGTTGTCATTAATGTCAACATATTTCTATGTCTATGATAGTATTGCAGAGAAGTTCAGTTTGTGGATTTTTTAGAGTGTGGTGTGGATTGTCTATAGTTGATTTATTTTTACTTTTAGAGGTCTGGATGAAGATTTGAGTGTCATGTGTATCTATGTTGTGACTTATTTTTCAGTTGTTCAAAGGTGACAAAGTAACAGTATTTTCATCTACATTACTCTACATTATACTATCTTTCTTTGCAGATTTGGTGACATGGTTGGGACATTGATGTGTGTCCTCAACTCAATTGGTTCATGATTTGGAGGCCCGCAAGTCATTTTTCAAGGTTGACAATCATTTTTGTTAGTATTCCCAAGTAATGCTATAAAGATGATGATGATTCTAGAATTTTTATTGGTGCGGATGTTGTTGTGGTAGTTCATGATGCTTGTGGATATTTCTAGATAGTGTTATTTTTGTGGTGTTGATCTGCGTTGATCGTTGTGCTCCTAATTTATGATTTTAGTCTATGTGCACTAATGTTCTTCATGTTCTTGGCCGACCAGATGATTGTAGCATGTTGCGAATGTTCAAGGAATAATTCTTGAAGGTGTTTTGCATTCAAAGATGAAGATTTTGGTTTGTGTTATGTCTCAGCCAACATTGTTTGGTCCGCCTTTAATATTATAATCAAGTATGATTATATTTTTTAATTAGGTCGAGATTGTTGAGTCGACCTTGTTGATTTCTCCAAGGTTTATAATATGTATAAATAAATGTAATAATCTTGTATTCATGTGTAGATGTGTGGATGAGAAAGAGGTGTGAATGTCTATGTGAGATAAATGTATACATATTTTGAAGGCAGCGAATAGGTGTGGAAAAGAAAATTGTATTTTTGCTTCAATGGAACTAATCTAGGCATGATGAAGATGCTATTGTAGAGTTCATGATTTGTGGATGTAATCCAAATTTTTTTTAAGGAAGTGAGCCTTCCCTAGGCAGTAAGCCTTTTTTATTTTGACCGGTGAGCTCTAGGAAGTGTGCTTGAATGTATGTGCATTCCCATTGTAATACACCTAACAGGGTATAATACAGTGTATACTTATCTTTTGGTTGGTGTTATGTGTTCTTGATGTGTTATGGATATGTGCTTGCATGTTTAATTATCAGATCTGAGAATAAGGTTGAGGTTTTGTAAGTTGCATAAGTTTTAGGACAACTAATCCCCCCCTCTTAGAAATTAGTTCCTCTAAGGGAAGATTAACTGCTTGAGGTGATCCAGGATGGCATCTTAGAAGAGGATAGTCCAAGATTTGATGGTAAAAACTACATCTAGAAAGGTCACATGGAGTGTCATTTGAGATGCATTAGTGAAGACTTTTGAGAGATTACCGAGAATCAGTATAATCCTCCTACAACTCCTACTACTCCTAATGAGAAAAAGGTTGAATACAACATTAGAGCTAAGGAAGCATTGTTGAGTTTCATGACTAATATTGATATGAAAAATGTAATGGAATTGAAGACTTCTCATGAGATATGGAAGAAGTTGGAAATCTTGTATGAAGGTGACACTTATGTGAAGCTTACAAAGTTGCAAAGCCTAAAAGGACAATATGAGACATTGAGGATGAGAGAGGATGAGAACAATACTTCTTATATAAAGAAGATGAAAGAACTTGTATGAAGTATCAGATGTGTTGATGGACAGTTGGATGAATTGGAGATTTTTGCTAAAGTGTTTAGATCTTTACCTCCTTCCTATAAATAGAAAGTTGTTGCTATTGAGGAAATCAAAGATGTGACAAATGTAACCAAAAACATGTTGATTGGTAAGCTTTTAGCTTTTGAGATGATTAAATTTGGTAATGCCCTTCCTAAGGTAGAATCTGCATTAAAGGCTACATCTTCTAGAAAGGATAAGAAGGGATATGATCTAGGAGAAAGTTCTTCAAGAACTACATCTAGATATGCAAAGGAAATGAAAGAGATTGAAGATGAAGAGCATGAGCTTTGGGATCTTGAAGCCCTTATTTCCAAGAGATTTCCCAAAGGTGTTGGTAAGTATGAAGGAAAGTTGCCTCTTAAATGTTTATCTTGCAATAAGATTGGTCACTTTGCATCAAGGTTTCTGAAAAGATTTCTAAAAGCTAAACCTAGGAAACCTAGGTTTTAGAAGAGATGTTATTATGGTGTTGATGAAGGTGTGACAGATGATGAATTTGATAAAGGTGGTTGAAGTGACAATGAATGGGTATTTATTTCTATCAAGGAAGATGATCCTGACACTACTAGCTACATGAATCAGGAAAGAGATTTGGTTGCACATGTTGAAGAGAAAGATGAATGGGTAATTGGCAGTGGATTCTCTCATCATATGATAGGTGATAAATGCAAGTTTGTAAGTTTGGTCAAGTACGATGGTGGTGTTGTTAGATTTGGAGATAATACGCCTTTTCTAATCCATGGCAGAGTGAGAACAATATTGATGATATTTTGTGTGTAGAATCTCTAAAGCATAATTTGTTGAGTGTTGGACACTTAGTTAACAAGGGATATGATTTGCATTTCAAAAATGACAAGTGTACAATTTTGGGAAGTTTTGGTGGTGAAATTGCTTCAGATACAAAAAGTAAAGGTAATGTATTTCATTTGAATAGTACTAAGAAAATATGTTTGATTGCTCAAATTGATGAAAGTTGGTGGTTGTGGTATAAAAGGATGTGTTATGTGAATTTTAATAATATTGTCAAGATAAGTTATACTCAAGCTATGAAAGATCTTCCTAGATTGAAGAAACCTACTAACCCTATGTGCAAGGAATGTCAATTGGGAAAACAAACTAGATCTACTTTCAAAAGTAATAATCATTATTCAAGTGGATTGTTGGATATTGTACATACTAACTTATGTGGTCCTTCTAAAGTGAATTTATTTTAGGGAGACATATGTTTCATGTTGTTGATTGATGATTATTCAAGGATGATGTGGGTTACTTTCTTGAGGGAGAAATCTAAGGCCCTAGACAAATTCAAAATTTTCAAGGCTATGGTTGAGATACAGATAGGATTGAAGTTGAAGTGTATGAGATCTGACAGAGGTAGTGAATTCACTTCCGGTGAGCTCAATGCATTTTGTGAAGAACAATGGATAAAGAGACAAATGTCTTCTTCACAGATTCCTCAACAAAATGGTTTAGTGGAAACAAAAAATGAAACTATTATAGACATTGCAAGCACATGAATGATGATCGAAGCAAATATTCTGCATGTTTATTGGAGAGAATTTGTGAGTATTGTAATTTATACACTTAACCACATGCATATCAAAAGTGATACTAGTAAGACCCCTTATGAATTATGGTGTGGCCATGTTCCTACTATTAAATATTTTAGAATATTTGGAAGAAAATGTTCTATCAAAAGAGATGAAGATATAGGAAATTTTGATGCTAAATGTGATGAAGGTATTTTTCTTGGTTATTCAATAAAAAGAAAGGCATACAGATGTTACAATAACATATTGAGGAAGATAGTTGAGAGTGAAAATGTCAAGCTTAATGAAGGAAATAAGAAATATTCTAGATCTTGTGGATACGATTTAGATGATCAAGATGATAGTACAAATCAAGGAATGCAACCTTAAACATAGAATTAAGTTCAGATCATTCGAGTAAATTCAGAAGAAGAAACATGTGCTGAAAAAGGAACACAAGAGTATGAAATTCAATAAAATCCTAAGACTCCAAGGTACATAAGATTAAATCATTCATAAATTTAGATAATAGGAGACATAAATAAAGGTGCTCAAACTAGAAGAAGGAATGTTGAAGATAGAATTGAGTATTATTCGATTTCAAATATTGAACCTAAGGATGTGAATGAAGCATGTAAAGATGAACATTCGGTAAAAGAAATGAAAGAATAATTGAATAAAATTGTAAAGAACAAAACATGGGTTCTTGTTCACAAACCTAAAGACAAAAATGTAATAAGAACCAAACGGGTCATTTAGAACAAAATGAATCAAGAAGGTGAAGTAATTAGGAATAAAGCAAGACTTGTTTGTAAAGGATATTCACAAATGGAAGGAATTGATTTTGAGGAAACTTTTACTCCTATGGTAAGAACTAAAGTGTGAGGATGTTTCTTTCTTAAGCTACTTACAAGGATTTCAATGTTTATAAGATGGATGTCAAGTCAGCGTTCCTGAATGGTGAATTGGAAGAAGTGTACATTGAGCAACCAAATGGATTTTAATGGACTAATCAGAGTGAAATGGTTTTACAGTTGAAGAAATATTTATATGGACTAAAGCAAGCCCCGAGAGCATGGTATGCAAGATTGAATAAGTGTAACTGAAGCTTGGATTTAACAAAGATACTGCTAATAGTAATTTTTACTTCAAAATTGATCATAATAATACTCTGATTGTTGAAGTTTTTGTTGATGATATTATAAGTTGAGCAAAGATTTTGCAAATGAAATGCAAAATGAATTTGAGATGTCTATGATTGGATAGATGAATTTATTTTTAGGTTTCTGAATCACACGGTCAGATAATGGAATTTTTATATCTCAATCTAAGTATATGAAGAGTTGTTGAAAAAGTTTAGAATGGAAAATTCAAAGCTAGATAGTATTCCTATAGTGACCAGATGTAAGTTAACTAAAGATGATACTTCACCTAAGGAAAATCAGACTAGATACAGATCTATGATAGGTGGATTTCTATATTTGACTCTGACTAGATCTAAAATCATGAGTGCAATTTACATTGTTGCTAGATTTCAAGAAGATCCTAAGGAACCTCATGTTCTAGCTATTAAAAGAACTTTTATATGTTTGAAAGGGACCGTTGATTATGGTTTATGGTATCCTCAAGATGATGATTTCACTTTGAGTACATTTACTAATGCTAATGGGTAAGAAATATGGATGACAAGAAGAGTATTAGTGATGGTGCATTTTTCATGGGAAAAAGATTGATTTCATGGTTGAGCAAAAAGTAGAATTATACTTCTCAATCTATTGCAGAGGTAAAATATGTTGTTTTTGCAATCAATTGTACTCAGGTGGTATCGATGAAGTAGATGTTGAAGGATATCAGAGTAGTATATGATGAACCTATTTCTATCTATTGTAATAATTCATGTGCAATTAACATTTCTAAGAATCCAATGCTGCATTCAAAGACTAAACATATATCAATCAAGTTTCATTTTTTGAGTGAGAAATTTAATGAGAAAGAAGTTGGATTGGAGTATGTGCCTCTAAGGAACAAATTGCATATATTTTCATGAATCTTTTTCCTAAGGATAATTTTGAGTATCTTATAGGGAAGCTAGGGGTGATTACCCCTCCTAATCAGAACTAAGGTGCATTGATATGCATTTACTTAGATTACGTTAGAGGAACCAAGGCACATAGATCATATTGATTTTATTTTCGGAATGTTATTGTCTAAATTTGGCACATAGATCATATTGATTTTATTTTTGGAATGTCGGATTAGATATAAGCACCAAGGCACAAACACCAGGATGACCTGAATATCATGTCCATTTTGATATAGCAATTTGTATAAGCATCAAAACATAAATGTCATGATTACCTAAATACGCCTTGCATTCAAACACATCAAACAGTCAAGAGATCATTCTAAATCTAGTGTGAATTACCCGTACTGACCCTTTATTGTTCACATCCTTAGGTAAGATTGCGTTTCACAGTAGGAGAAAGAACTCACTCAAAAAGACAATAGTTAGATCAAACTTCCTTGAATTTTCCGGGTATCAATGGTCGAGGTACGCATGGCCATCTAATTCAAGATAGAGGCTCTTACAGTCGAACACCATTTCAATCCAGAATTTCCAAAGTTGTTAGATTTTCACATACAAGCAGAAGAAAAAGAAAAGATTATGCCCCCAGTCATCACTCTCTAAATCCTATAAAGGACATTATCGAAGAGCTCGAAGGGACACAATATACAAAAATTTCAATGCGAATCAGTAAGCATACAAGGAGATAAAAGCATGAAGCACAGATCATTTTCAGTTTGCGTTTGATTGCGTTGTTGTAGATGCAAAATCCTTTCTGGAGACAAGACAGACTTGACTGACTCAAATGAAGCTTCAAAGGACTCTAACTGGATATGATACGTTTAAGATAAACCGGAGACCATAGGATATGACATTGATTGCCCCCAAGTTTGAACATTGATAGGATACAAACACTTGAGTAGATTGGTGTATAGACTGACTTATTGAAAACTGGAAATGTAGAAACAAACCAGGAGATATGTACAAACTAAAGCAAGACTGAAAGCTAGGAAAGACCAAGATTGCATTGATAGATGGAGCATTTTGAAACAAGTGACACCTGTTTGCTAGGTTTTCACCATCTTGGCAGAGATTCTATTTTTGCTACCAAGGCTCCTGTTTCCAGGTTTTCACCAAGGCACTTTTTTTTTTCTCATTTTTTTGTATATTTCATTTTTCAATTTTTTTTTTTGTACTTTTGATATTTTTCAATTTTTTAAAGATTTTTTTGAGGACATTTTACCATAGACTGAATGCCTTAGGCATAGAATTTCTTCAGATGGAGAATGTTGATTGGTTCTCAGAGTTGTTCTCCTTCATTCGTTGAGAGTTGATAGGCACCAGAGCCAAAAGTAGCAGTGATTACAAAGGGACCCAACCAATTGGGTTCGAACTTCCCCTTGCATTCTTGATGTGATTGATTTTTAGGATTCTCTCTCAAAACTAGATTACCAACCTGAAATTCTCTGTGTCTGACTTTCTTGTTGTAGCCTCTAGACATTCTCTTCTGATATACTCTAAGATGATCATATGTTGCTTGTCTGCGCTCATCTAGTAGTTCAAGTTCTTGCAACCTAGACACTCTGTAGTCATCATTAGTTACTAGACCATGCATTTTGATTTTTAGTGATGGGATTTCAACCTCAATAGGTAGTACCACCTCAGACCCATAAACTAAAGAAAAAGGTGTAGCCCCTGTAGGTGTTCTGATACTTGTTCTGTAGGCCCAGAGAGCTGGATTGATCATGATATGCCAGTCTCTTCCTATTTTATTAACTATTCGGTGCAAGATCTTCAATAGATTTTTGTTGGAAGCCTCTACTTGGCCATTTCCTTGTGGATAGTAGATAGAAGACCAATGTTGTGTGATCTTGAATTTGGCACATAGATCATCTAGGTCTTTATTCCACATTTTGCATGTTTACCCACCAAAGCATTGAAATCATTGCATTCTATGAGATTACATATGTTTGGAAGAATTCTATCAAACAATTCAACAACATTGATTGTGATTCCACAGCTCACATATGTGATTATTGGAGCATTTCAAACTATAGTATCTGATAAAATCCTCTCCGTGATGCTTTGATTAATGTTTATATCGTTAAAGATGTGATAACTTACAACTGTGAATTGCATTTTACCTAAAAGTTTCTATCGCCTTCTTACCAAATCAATATTGCACTATAAACCATGCTAGACCTATTATTCTTTGATGAATTCTTTATTCATTGACTATGCACCATATTAGCTTGATAATTCTAAGAGATTTTTCAATATGTTCAAATCTCACAATTATTATAATGTTCCTTGAGAATAAATATTTTTTGGAACTTGCAGTTCAATAGATAAAGTTCCTTGTCAATGCATTCATCCTTTACACATAGGTTGCATATGGAGGAGGGAGCAGCGTGAGTTGTTGCATTGAGGGTGGGTTCAAGATAACTACCACAGGTATGAAGGTCGACCATCAAAACCTGCTAATCAAATATATATGCAATGTGATTGGTGCATACTCTGCAATCATTTCATTCCTCCAGATGACATATAATTTAGGCATCTGGTTAAACAATTCTTGTGTATTGTCTAAGATTCCACATATTGTGTGTAGATCTCTATGAGAATGTCCCAACTATAACATCTAATGAAAATTTATTTTTTGCAACTTCCAATATCATTGCATTATACGTGAGCATACTTCTTTGAGGCATTTTACCAAATAGTTTGTGTGTCTTGAATAGGCTTTCACTATAAAGAAACAAGTTTGCCCAACATTTATGACAGATGTTAGAAACTAAAGTCCACCAAGATAACTGAGAGGGGGGGTGAATCAATTATCAGATAATAACAGCTTTTATTACCATTATCAAATTTCAACCATGTAATCAATATAAGCAACAACCATAGAAAGATAAACATACACAACAACACAATAACACAAGATATGTTGAGTAGGGAACGTCTTGATCAGAGAGTAAACCCCAGTGGGAATGATGCCCACAAAAGATGTACTAATATGAAAATTCATTGTAAGAGGATGGACTCTGTTAGGATTCTTATGAAATACATTTAGTACATATGAGTCCCTGTTAGGAGACTTTGAATCCTTCTAAATATATTCTAACCCGGTTAAGAGTTATGGAAGACAGAAGGACCCACTGTCCAAACAACTTCAAGGGAAAGATCACTGAACACACTGTCCAACTGATCTTTGTATTATCCAAACAGAATAATACCAATAGTTACTGATCTCAACAACTTATCTTTTCTCCTCTATCTATGCCAAATCACACCAACTGCTTCACCAGATCTCTACAATTCGCATATCCTCTTACAACATATATTGCTCAATTCCGCAATTCACATCTATATCTCACCATTACAATTAAGGAAAACAATCCTTCCTTTACACCACACTCAAGTAATTACAAATGAGTTAGCCAACAAGGCTTAACCAATTACAAAATATAAACCTTCACACATTACATAATATTCCACAATTACATAAAAACTGTTGACTTCAAAACAAAATAAATCTTCACATGTGCGACCTCTGACCATGCTGTCTCATCCAGGTCACCACCAAAATGTCTTTATCAACTATATAACTTCGTACACCCATATTCTATCCTGATTAGGAGATATCATCTAGTTACCACAAGCTGCTTCTCAGGAACACTATCTGAATACTGCTTCCACTAAATTACACATAGCTGTCATAAATAATTGAATTTTTGTACACACTCTTGACCACAATATTAGGACACAATATAGAATAAATCCTCAACTTTTCATAGCTTGATCTGCAATACTCCATGTGCGCTAATTCAAACATTGTTTCCTTCTCTGCTAATCTCCAGTAGATCACTGTGTTGACATTCAATGACAATCACAGTCATGAATGCAACATACAACTGCTACATAATGACTCTGAATATTCCCCCCATAGGACATATTCAGCATTCATTCCACTATCATCTTACAATGGAAGCACTTCCATGTTAAGAGCATTTAGCCCTCTGAGTAAGTGGTTTAGGGTCATGATTGACATCTTTGCATTCTCCCTTGTCTTCCACTTCTTCTCTGCACTTGATTTCTTCATTCTAGGTGAAATTAAGGTTAAGGTCTTAAGGACTTTCCTAATTTTCTCTCTTCCATGGCTCTATTTTCTAGGTAGGGTTCAGAAATGAGACCTCCTAATCCTTCATCACATCATTCTGAGGATTTTCTGTCTGTTCCTAACACTAGGTCCTACTCAAATATCAAATTCTACATTTCTGGCACCCCTAGAACTCCTGTTGCAGAATCTAGCAAAGTTAGGGTTTGAGGTCAAAGTCAACCTTAACCCTGACTAGGTCAGGGTCGACCTCGACCTTGACCTCTTCCTGCCAGAATTTCAAAGTTTCATTTGCCGGTAATTTATCTTTCAAGAAAGTTATTTCCGCTTCCGGGTCAGCTATTTCAAGCTCCAAAATGGTAAATCCTTTAATGGTATTTAATCAAGGTATATTTTCTAAAGGTGAGGATCTAATTGGGATTTAATTCTTCAAGGTGGCCCATCTAGAGGAGTGTACCCTAGATCACTATAAAAGGAGACCTTCCTCTCTCATTTTCACATCACAAAAACATCAAGTTTTCTCATCTCATCCAAGCAATCAAGCTCTCAAGTTCTCAAGGTGATCAAGCAAGCATTCATTCAAGTATTCAAGTCTTATTCTTCATCCAAGTTCTCCATTGAAGATCAAGGATTCAAGCATTCAAGCTATTGAAGTGATTTGGCTCAAACATTCAAGATCTATCATTCAAACCCTAGATCTAGCCATCATGGTGGTGTGATCTTCCTTCAAGATCCTTTGTTCATCTTCAAGATCCATATCATTGTTTCCTCAAGGTGGGTTTCAAGCATACAATCATGGAGGTTTGATGTTATGTTCAAGCTTTCATATCAATATATTTGATTACATTCCAAATACATTAGCATATCTATTGAATTGCATAGCTTCATTGTTAGATTCATTTCTACTACTTTCTAGCATTCTCCTATTTCAATTTCAATATTAAGGTTGATTCCAAACTGAGGTTTGACCAAGGAAAACCCCCCCCAAACAAAAAACAAAACCATTTCTCTTGCAAGCACAGGTGTGGAATCTCGGATCTAAGAGTGAATTTGGATACCCTTTTCGGCAATCTTTCAAGATCTACGAATGGAATTGGAATTAGACTTCAAATAAATAATGTGGTCTTTGACCTTTTAAAAGGTCAAAGTCGACCTATGTGAATTTGGAGAAAAGATTTCTGAGTTTTGTCTGCCTCGGCATTTCCAGTCCTGAACAGGTGACAGAATCTTCAGAAAGTTCATACAGAAGCCAGAATTCAGCATTTTCTAGATCTGCCCTAATTCAAGGTTAGTATTTGCACTTCAATTATTTCAGATTTTAAGCTTAATCCAACTATAGGGAAGTATAGGATTTATTATTTCTTTCATATTCTTCATAGATTGATTCGATTGTGTATTAACCTCTTGGTTGATCAAATTGGATCTCTCTTTTGGGAATTTGGATTTAGGAGTGAATCTTACATTTTCCCCTCACACATACACAAATAGTGGTGATTCCAAATTACCACTATTCATTTTGGTGAACCCAACTAGCTTACTCTCTTTCTTTTTGGTGTTAGATTTACATTTTGCTCTTGCATCTATACTTCAAAAATTCAAAAAAAATCTATATATTGAATAAAATACAAAAACATATTTCTTGCATTTTTATCATGAAGATTGTTAAGATGTTTTGGTGCATTATCATGTTTCTATTACTCTTCTTCTAGCATCTATTTATAATGCATATGATGTTTATGAGGGTATTATTCATTTCATAACATTGATGACCCTTCACTTTTCTCTTGCTTATGCTTTTGTGAAGTTGACTGATACTAGTCTACCTACATTTAAAACTTTTCTTAGGGATTTATGTGGTAGCCTTATTCATCTTTTGGATTATGTGAAGAATTTGGTAGATGATACATCATCTCCTAATCTTCCTAATCTTCATCCTACTCTTCATCCTAATCTTCCTATTCTGATACCTGATTCTCCATCTGTTAATCCTCACTCTTCCCGTACTTATGATGGGATTCAAGCTATAGTGCAGGATGCGGATGTGCAAGATTTCTTTGATTAACCTTCTCCTCCTAATCATGATGATCTTAAAGGAAAGGATAAAGAAACTTCTTCCAAACCTATTATCCCACCTTATATGACCTTTACTCATGACATGATAAATAATCACCTCCTGTAGAAGCTTTGCGTGATATGTACCCTACTGGATATAATATGGTGAATAAACAAGGCTATAAAGGTTTAGGGTTAGGAGTTAATGAACATGGTATTAAATTTCCCATTAATATACCTCCTAAACCGAATATGTGTGGTGTTGGAACTTCTAAATCTCAAGTCAAGTTAAGCGGTGTGGATCTTCGTTCTCCCCTTAACGCTCATCTCTCTACATCTCTAATGGATAATCCTAACACTCATCAAGAAAATGCTAAAATAGTATATGTAGAGCTAATGAATTATAAGAAGGAAAGATTTAGACCTATGCCTATTGATGCTTTGTATAAATTTAAATGTCCTTTCCACTATCATAATACTCATTTGCTTGCCAATTGTAACAACTTCAAATTATATGTTAGGGAGAGGGCTGCGCGCGGTATTATACCTTTTTCTCACGCTATCTTACAACTTCTTCATAATTTTGATATAGGGGATTCCCCTCCATTAGAGCTTGAGTAAATGTTCCTCTCCTCTTGTCTCATGACTGGGGGGCAAGAGGCATCATTTTATCCAATCTCTTAGGATCCATTAGGCCTTTTTATTAATATTTAATTGGTATTCTTTATGTTTCCTTCTTCCATGATGTTTTTATCCATTCCTAGGAATTATGTTTTCTTCTTAGGAAATCTTTTCTAGGACATGTGTTTTGTAAAAATATCCCTTGTCTTTCATCCCTCGGAGGGCAAGGTTCTTCCTTCTTTCTCTTTTTCTAGGGTAACTTATTTCCTTAGCTTAATGCTATTTGTTTATATTGCAATATTATTTCATTATATTGATAGATATTTTGACTATGGATAACCTTCTTACATGAGAAGTTTTTGTCCTAGGTTGTCACTTCTTCTCTATGTTGCAAATTATGTTCTTTATAAACTCTCACCCTTGCTTTAGTGTTAGAGTTGTTTTCCTTCCTTCCTAAGATTCCTCTTGCTCTTCTTCACCGGGGGCTTGATGATTGAATCTTTGTTCCCGCCTTTTTAAAGATGATATCTTATTTACACGCACTCTTCTTTGGTAGAGGTCTTCATGATAAGATCTCTTTCCTTGAGGATCCTTTTCCATAAGTGACATATCCTTCTCACAATTGTCTATACTCTTGGATGTAGGGGTCAATATCTCTCGCTAAGGATATACTATACATTGTTGTAAATGGGATATCTCCTTGCTTTGTGAAGTAGGTATCCTCTTCCATCTTTGTTCCTACACTTGGGGGGCAAAGATGCCTTATCCTTCTTTTCTATCTTCAAACATTCACACATGGAGTCACAAATATGGGTTGTGAGTTTGGTACAAGTACTTTAGCCTTGGAGGCTTGGTATGCTTTTCTATCTTATTCAAATATATGCATTGTTATTTCATCCAGTATTCTCTTCTTTTCTAGGGATTCACCTTTTTCCTTGGTTAAGCAGTATCTATCTATTATGTGATATCCAATCATACATGAAAATTATGGTGTGCATTTGTGGACCTATGTCCTTTATGAAAAACCTTATTTGTTGTTTGACATTGGGTTTCCATGGTTGATACATCTCTCACCTTGGAAACTGAATAGTGTGCTATCCCTCATTAAGGGTTACTTTCTTTTCACTTCTTGCATGATATCTTTTACATTCGTCTCTTCCATGGCATCATAGGAGTTGTGACCTTCTTGGCTTGGACTGGGTGTTGTCTATGGATATTGTCTTGATGCTGAAGAAGACTTTATCCTTGTTCTTTCTTTCCTTAACATGACAAAATAGTATCTTTTTTGCCATATTAAGGAGGGGGGCATATGTAGGGTCTCCCTTGTAATATAGTTTTTTATTTTTATATGCTAAATCTTGGAAGGTAATGTACATAAGTTGCTAAATCCTGAGGAGACACGCATTTTTCAAAATTTTCAATATGCTAAATCCTCTGAAGGTAACGCACATAAGTTGCTAAATCTTGAAGGGACACGCATTTCCAATTTCAAATATGCTAAATCTTGGAAGGTAATGCACATAAGTTGCTAAATCCTGAAAAGACATGCACCTATATGCTAAATCTTTCGAAGGTAACTCACATAAGTTGCTAAATCCTGAGAAGACACGCATTTCATATCCATAGTGATACAAGAAGGTGGATCTATGGGTATTCCAAAAGCCATGAGAAGATGCATTACAATTGTAAGCACAGTTTATGGGTGAACCTGTTGGGCTCTCCCTCCAGGGTGATTCACGGTAAGGTGGGCATCTTACCGAGAAAGGTAATCACTTTCTCTTTTCTCTCTTTTCACTTTCATGCTAGTAGGACTAGATCATGAAGCTATGTTGTCTATAGTGTTGCTCTTGTCTTTCTTATGTAATCATTTATGTTGTTATGATAGCTTTCCAAATATGATATTGGTATGAGAAATATTTCTTAGCAAGGTTTCTTATGCTAATTGATTTGGGTTGTTTAGTACTAACCCTTGTTCTTTTGTATACTCTCATGTATGTATGTTGAGTTAGAATCCTTGGTCTGGGGGCTTGTGTCTTCAGCTAAGTGTTATTTTATCTCATTTTGAATCCACTCTGATCTCTTCTCTCTTCTCCTTTACCAAGAGTTTGCATCGAATCCATACTCTTGCTAAAGTGGGGGCTTAATGTATCATCTTAAAATGGAAGCACTTCCATGTTAAGAGCATTTATCCCTCCAAGTAAGTGGTTTAGGGTCATCATTGACATCTTTGCATTCTCCCTTGTCTTCCACTTCTTCTCTATACTTGATTTCTTCATTCTAGGTTAAATTAGGGTTAAGGTCTTAAGGACTTTCCTAATTTTCTCTCTTCCATGGCTCTATTTTCTAGGTGGGGTTAAAAAATGAGACCTCCTAGTCCTTCATCACATCATTCTGGGGATTTTTTGTCTATTCCTGACACTGGGTCCTGCTTAGATATCAAATTTTGCATTTTTGGCACCCCTGGAACTCCTATTGCAGAATCTGGCAAAGTTAGGGTTTGAGGTCAAAGTCGACCTTGACCCTGACCAGGTCAGGGTCGACCTCGACCTTGACCTCTTCCTGCCAGAATTTCAAAGTTTCATTTGCCGGTAATTTATCTTTTGGGAAAGTTATTTCCCACTTCCGGGTCAGTTGTTTCGAGCTTCGAAATGGTAAATCCTTTAATGGTATTTAATCAAGGTATATTTTCTAAAGGTGAGGACCTAATTGGGATTTAATTCTTCAAGGTGGCTCATCTAGAGTAGTGTGCCCTAGATCACTATAAAAGGAGGCCTTCCTCTCTCATTTTCACATCACAAAAACATCAAGTTTTCTTATCTCATCCAAGCAATCAAGCTCTCAAGTTCTCAAGGTGATCAAACAAGCATTCATTCAAGTATTCAAGTCTTCTTGTCCATCCAAGTTCTCCATTGAAGATCAAGGATTCAAGCATTCAAGCTATTGAAGGGATTTGGCTCAAACATTCAAGATCTATCATTCAAACCCTAGATCTAGCCACCATGGTGGTGTGATCTTCCTTCAAGATCCTTTGTTCATCTTCAAGATCCATATCATTGTTTCCTCAAGGTGGATTTCAAGCATACAATCATGGAGGTTTGATGTTATGTTCAAGCTTTCATATCAATATATTTGATTACATTCCAAATACATTAGCATATCTATTGAATTGCATAGCTTCATTGTTAGATTCATTTCTACTACTTGCTAGCATTCTCCTATTTCAATTTCAATATTAAGGTTGATTCCAAACCGGGGTTTGACCAAGGCAAACCCCCCCAAACAAACAACAAAACCATTTCTCTTGTAGGCACATGTGTGGAATCTCAGATTTGAGAGCGAATTTGGATACCCTTTTCAACAATCTTTTAGGATCTGCAAACAGAATCAGAATCGGACTTCAAATAAATAATGTGATCTTTAACCTTTTAAAAGGTCAAAGTTGACCTATATGAATTTGGAGGAAAGATTTCTGGGTTTTGTCCACCTTGGCATTTCTAGTCCAAAATAGGTGACGGAATCTTCAGAAAGTTCATACAAAAGCCAAAATTTAGCATTTTCCAAATTTTCCCTAATTCAATGTTAGTATTTGCACTTCAATTATTTTAGATTTTAAGCTTAATCCAACTATAGGGAAGTATAGGATTTATTCTTTCTTTCATATTCTTCATAGATTGATTCGATTGTGTATTAACCTCTTGGTTGATCGAATTGGATCTCTCTTTTGGGAATTTGGATTTAGGAGTGAATCTTACATTTTCCCCACACACATACACAAATAGTGGTGATTCCAAATTACCACTATTCAATTCCTTACAATCTCCCCCATTGGCATTAATGGCAACATAGATGAAAAAGCATCCAAATTTCATAAATACCAAACTGCAACACTACTGCTTTGAAATATTTTCAAGTCTTCTTCATCAATCAAATCTCTAAAGGTTTTTCATTTTATATTGCTTCTTCTCCTCCAACAGATGTTTTTCATGTATCCTTCTCCCCCATAGACATCAATGACAAATAAAGCATCACTATGTCAATCCATAAAAAACCTCAATGTTAAAAGACACTTTTCAGAAAATACATTCACAAGTCCTTATGACTCAGCTCAAAACACACATACTCCCCATAGAGGAAGTACCAGCATATAGTCCAGAAACAATAGAGCTCATATAACACTAGACTAATGGAACTATCTGCATCACTTCTCAAAAGTAGGCTGGGGCATAACCCCAAGCATACCTCTCAAATACTCAAATGTATCTTTAGGTAAGGGCTTTGTAAATATATCTACAATCTTCTCTTTTGTACTTATATACTCAAGTTTGACTTCTTTCTCTATAAATTTCTCTCTTACAACATGATACTTGATTTCTATATGCTTTGTCTTAGAATGCAACGTAGGATTCTTTGACATACTTATTGTACTGGTGTTATCACATTGTATAACAATAGGCTCATCGAATTTGATTATGATATCCTTCAACATTTGTTTCATCCAAATTTATTGATTACAATTGTTTGTTGCTGCTACATATTCTGCTTCTACTGTGCTTTGTGAAATACAAATATGTTTCTTACTTAACCAAGAAACCAATCTTCCTCCAAGAAAAAATGCTCCGCCACTTGTATTCTTTTTTTCATCAACACTACCTCCCCAATCTGCATCTATATAAGCACATAGGGTAAAGTCATTAGATTTTCCATACCGTAACCCATAGTCAATTGTGCCTTTCAAATATCTAAATATTATGTTTACTGTTGCATAGTGTGACTCTTTAGGGTCAGCTTGAAATCTTACAACAATTCCAACTGCATGTGATATATCTGGTATTGTATAAGTTAGATACTGCAATCTTCCAATCATGGATATGTACTTCTTTTGTTCAACCTCGGGAGTTTCATTTGTGCTAGATAACTTATGACCAGTTACCATAGGTGTGCCAACCGGCTTACAATTTTCCATTCCAAATCTATGCAACAAGTCTTTCAGATACTTTGTTTGACATAAGAAAATATCATCATTATTTTGTGCTATCTATAATCCTAAAAAATATTTCATCTCACCAATCATGCTCATTTCAAATTTTGTCTTCATTTCATCAACAAATTTATCACTAGCTTCATCTTCACCTCCAAAGATAATATCATCAACAAAGATAACTACAATCAATAAGCCATTCTCAATCTCTTTTAAATATAAATTACTATCTACTGTGACTTTAGTAAATTCCAATTTTATCAAATATTTATCTAATCTTGCATACCATGTTCTAGGTGCTTGTTTCAATCCATATAAAGCTTTGTTCAGTTTACATACCATATCTCTTTCATGAGTCAAGGGAAAACCTTCAGGCTGCTCAAGGTAGACTTCTTCCAATTCTCTATTCAGAAATGCTGACTGTTGTGAGGTTTTCACATCATCGCCCCAAAAATTTTGGGGATCCCCATTTTTGAACAACCCTTGGCTTTTTTCTTCTTTGATCCTGGCATTGTGAGACCTTAGCAAAGTATTTTTGGCCTTAGATGGTGAATTTTGAGAAGCTTTGAAATGAGAGACTTGTGTTTTTTTATTCTAATTATCTTTTGATCTTTTGAAAATTTTGTAAATCTGTTGAAATGGGGATAAAATGAAAAGTTTGATTGGCCCAAAAAATTAATTAATTTTCCAAAATGGATATTTGAGACTCAACTATGCCTAAAATCAAAAATTTGGCGATCTTGGCCAATGATTTCAAAAATTTGAACAACAAAACCTGGCCCTTTAGGCAATAAAGAGTAATATCTTGGCAAATGCCGGATTATAAAACTTGGATATTTATTGAAAGTCTTGGCAAATAAAATCGAAAGATGGCCCCTTTTTATTTAAAATCTACATGGAAACTAAAAGATCTGGACGCTAATATGGAAATCGAGCCTTGAGAATTAAAATCTAGGTTAAATAAATTAAAAATATGGGCAATTCAATTCAAGTTTGCTTTGAAATTTTAAAAAACTGGGCCTTGATTTCGAAAATACACCCCACCTTATGGATGGCATGTGGCTTGGAGATCAAATTTAGGGCCTTCATATGTGGCGTGGCCTTTTCCCCCATGTCAATTTTGAAATTAAAGCTTTTGATGTAAATTTCAATGAAAATTTAATTATTGTATACATGTCATCCCTATTTATTTGGTCTAAACTTGTAATTTTTGTGTTTCTTCAGGACAGGTCAGCCCTAGAATTGGGAGCCCTAGGCGGGTATATGAGGAGGTGCCTCTCCTCATTCATCTCACACTTCACTCAACACAAAAGCATATCCAAAAATATACAAGGAGCAGCGAAAATACTAAGGATCAGATCTGAAATCCTCATCAAGAGGCCACCAAAAATATTAAGTGAAGCAGTCCGAATTTAGTAGAGGGAACTGCAGATCTAAATTTGGAAAGAGATATGAATTTAGCAAGAGGGAGTAGCAGTCCAAAAAAAATCAAGGAGCAGTCTGAAGTTGAAGTTATCTAGTGCAGGCCCGAATCTGTTGAGGAAGAGCGAATTCTCAGGGGCAGGTTCGAGTTTGAGGTGAAGGAAGATCAGAGCATAAGTGCGGATCTGATTTTTTTTTTCTTCATGACCAAATCAGGCATATTGGGAGTGAATTTGTTGAAGAGCAAGGCACCGAATTAATATTGGGGCAAATCTGATATGATTTGTGAGCAGATTTGTTGAGGAAAGACAGTGATTTGAGAGACTATTCTAATATTTTTAGGATCAGATTCGAGTTGGTGAGGAAGGAGAGAAATATTGGATATTGGGGAAGGCTACTAATTTTTGTCCAAGCCCTACCATTGTGAGGACATATTGGCAAAATTAGTGAGTTTTTTTAAACTTATTCTCTTTAATTGTTGTCTTTTCTTTGGTGTTGTTTGTTTGGGTGTCGGAGATAAGTTTCACGATTGAGAGGAGGCTAGCTCATTAAGTGGATTTCTTGATTGTCTTGATTGGATTCTTTCCCAAAGGGAAGTAATACCAAAATAGGAGACAAGGAAGATATGATGCCCAAGACCACTTTCTTCTCGAAATTGAAGCGAGTCCGAGACACCAACATCGGTACCATTGACATGATACAATTGAGAGATAGGTTGAAGAAGACTATGAAGGCCATGAAGGTTAAAGAAGGCAAGAATAATGAAGGTGGAAAGCGAGAAGATTGGTTGAAAGAGGTCAGGGTCAATTTCAAGGCAGTGGCCAAGAGAAAGGCTCTCAAATTGCAAAGAGGTTCACATCTAGGCAAGCCACCGAGGCCAAGGCAAGATTACCCCAAGTGCATGGAGACCTCACCCTTTCAAGGTCGGGACATCAAGTACAAGCAAGTTCAAGTGGTGATGATAAAGTTTCTAAGGACAAGCTCTAGCATCCAAGGCTTCACCTCATCTCAAGGATTAAATAAATTTATAAGATAAGGTTGATGAGGTGGCAATTTCATGTGCATGCAATCAAATCATGCCAAGTGTCCCATGTTCTCATTGGTTGACAAATTATTGTAATTTTCTCATTGGCCCACAAAGTTGGTGCCCTCATGTAATTGGTTGAAAGATGGTAACCCTAATTAGGGTTTGTAAGGTTTAATCTTGGCCCTTGATTTTTCCCCTTAATCTTGGCCACTTGTTGTAATTTTGAGCCTCTATATAAGGCCATTTGTTCTCATTTGTAAAAGGGAGAGTTATGTTGGAGAATTGTTGCCAAAATACTATCAAAATTGTTCTCTATTCATTGTTGTGGCTTGCATGGTGGATATACATGATCATTTTGGTGTATTGCATGTTTCTTCTCATCTCTCAAATTAAAGTAGGATTTCATTTCATGTTGTTAGAATAGAAGTAGATGGCTAGTTGTAGGGTGATATTGGTAAATGTTTCATAGGGATCTATATACTGGGCCACTAGCATCTTAGCGGCTTGTTAGGAAGCCTTGTGTGGTAATCTAGTCCAATTCCCCTTGAATCATTGCATCTATGGAGGTAGTGTCGTTGGCAAGCTTTCATTAGGTTGATCCCCGTCCATTTGCCAATCTTTCCATTCTATAGGAGTAGTAGTAAAGCAAGAAGTAGTTTAGAAGTTGAAGTTTGAAGAGCAAAGTTGGAAGTGATATAAATTGGAAAATCAATTGAGTATACATTGCAAAGCTAAATCTCATCATAGCAAGAATTGACATCCTCAAGTGAACAATGTAAGCCTGCCTATGTGATTAACCAGCAAATCACATTAATATAATTGAGTTAGTATCCACAGGTGTAAGGAACCTTGGAGTATTCTCTTGATTCTTCATGAGTATATAATTTTCAAGAGAGGGTTGAGTGTTTGGTATGTTATATCAAGTATTCAATTGCTATATGTTATGTAGTGGTACAAAACTGACATCAACATTATTTGGCACTAGAAGGAGGGCGGAATTGAATTTCATTCAAGAAGAAAGCTAGAATATTTTAGCATTGGTGATGCGAGAACCCTCCATTTTCATGTCAACATTATTTGGCACTAGAAGGAGGGCCGAATTGAAATTCATTTTGAAAAGGTTGGAAAATTTGAACATTGGTAACACGCAAACCCTCCATCATCACGGCAACATTATTTGGCGCTAGAAGGAGGGCTGAACAATGTTCATTCATGGACTATCAACAAAAATGAGCTTTCATGTTATATTTGAGATGTGAGAGATCTTTTCAAAAGTTCAAAAAATCCAAAAAAATCCAAAAATTAGAAAAAAAATAAAAATGGGAGAAGACTTCTCAATGGATGGGCAGTGGTTTCATGGTCAAGGCATTCATCTAGTTGACATTGCTCGATTTCAGGAGGTTTTGAATGCACAGTTGTATCCATAGAATTTGTCTGAATTGGCATCGGCTTGTGAGTGCAGGATTCATGGGACAACCACACATGATGAGTTTAATTGTTTGACATTTCTGTCAAGAGTGGAGTTGGTATTGCAAAGGAAGATGTATTTTTGGGATATCCTCAAACCAATTCCATTTGCCAAATCAGATGGTAGAGTTAATATGTTTGTGAATAGTTTCAAGGAAATGATAAAGAAGCGACTAAGTGAGGAGGTACTATATGTGGAAGATATGTTGCTCTCTGGTTGGTGTAGACTACACAATGTGAGACATTCAGAATATACTTGTCAACCATGTCGGGATATCATAAAGTAGGCCAAGAAAGAGATGGGATGGTTTGACTGTGAGCAACCGAATACAGATGAAATTTGGAGTGCATGCCTTGAACAAATGAGCTTGGCATCAAAGGATGGAAATAGAGATTGCATTCATTACTTAAGTTGTAAACCAAAAGGTGAGCATATTGTGTCCTCCTTTGACAAAGAAGAAAGCAACTTGTGAGAGGATGGCATGATTGAACCTAATGACCAAGACATTCATGTGGAAGATGAGCCTTCAAACTTTACTCCTCAAGAGGAAGAAGTTGACAAGAAAATTAAGGAAGCAATTGAATTCATCCAAAGAAGAGGAAGCATATTAGACAAAGATCCACACCTCAAGGAGCTAGAATAAGACCATAACAAATTTGAAGAGGTGATCCTTGGTGAACTTTCCCTCATGCTACAAGGTCAAATTCTTGAAGATGAGTTGGATGAAATCTCTACCACCCTTCATGAAGGAAGCAATCAAGTGGACAAGTTGAACAAGGAATTGCAAGGTACTACAAGTGAATCGAGATATGAAGAAAAGTTTGAAAAAGCATTCCAGGACATCATTACCACCATATTCTTTGGGGGGATGCTTAAGGATCTTAAGGAAGAAATAAAAAAGGGGTCATTGCCCAAAGCCTTTCATGGTGATCAAGTTGTTGCAAGTGGCACGATTCGCCATCAACTTCGACCTCCAAAAATTTTACCACTTGAAATGGAAGTTGATGGACAACTCGCAAAGATGTATGATGGTTCTCCTATCAGTCTTGAAGGTGCTATGTTTGGTGAGATTCTATATAAAGAATTGAAAGATGTTCCTAAAGAGAGTTCAAATGGAAATTACATGCTAAATGATGAAGCTCCTAGTGGTGAGAATATGCAAGGATTGTTAAGTGGTGATCAAGTTGCTCCCATGGAAAAGGAAAACAAAGAACAGTTTGGGTTGATGTTGCATTTGATCAGCTTGGAGAGGCATTTGATGGGGAGAATATCAAGTAATCCTTGATTTTTGAGGATACACTTGAGGAGATTCACAAGGATGCATGGTTCATGTTTCACAAGGACAAGCCCCCAAAGATGATATTTCATGAGCTTGATTCCAAGATTGATCCTACCTTGACTACCAATGAGTTAGATGTAGATGTTAGAGGGAAGATTCATCACCAGTTGCGACCTCCTGAAGCTTTGGATGATCAATTGAGATTTGAACAAGAGTTGCCACATGAAGCACACCGGGTTGTTTCTTTCCTTGCTCTTAAGGATGAAAGGTTTAAAAGTTTTTATTTTGATTATGGAAATTTTGGAAAAACAACTTGTATTTGGATTGATCATGGACCCTATGAGTTGCCTCAATTGTTGATTTTTCATGATAATTTTCTTGAGTTTGAGTTGGAGGTAACAAAAAAAATTTCAGAGTACAAGGATGAGTTTGTGAGATTGAGAACTATCACCCAAACCTTGTTACTTTTGAACATCCTGATAAACCATGTTAGATCTAGTGTATATATTAGATCGGTTAGTGTTGTCCCTTTAGAGTCTTGTACATAGTTAGGGTAGGTTTGTCTTGGACCATTTGGTTCAAGAGAGTAGTTTAGTTTGCTTTCGTGTAAGGGTTAGAGTAGTTTCTTTTCAGTTGGTTAGAATAGATTTCCTTTAGTTGTTTAGTTTAGGTGTTTGAGGGAGCTCAAGTTTATTTTGCACCAAGTCACTTCACTTGGGATCTTTTAGCTTCCCTCAGTTAGAGAGCAATTTTGGTCTTGGAGCTTTGCAAGTGCAAAGGGGGTCCAGGTTGTCACTTGTGGACGAGGTGTGTAGATTTTTACACTTTTGGTGTCAGAACCTAGAGTTCATCTTGTTCATTTTTTGAATATATTTGACAAAGTTCAGAGGATTGAAGGTTGTGCTTGGTCGTTGGTCTATGGTAGGACTTGTACTAAATTTGGGTTAGACTCGATAGAGGTTCTTGAGTTACCTTGACATGGTTACAACACTATACTCACACTTAATTGCTCCAAGTTCTTGATGTTTCAAAGTGAAGTTGGACGTAGTGAAAATCATACACCTGCTTCAACGCCACTGTGGTCTTCCAAACCCTTCACGAACTTCATTGCCTGCAAACCAAACAAGAGATTGAAAAAGAGAAAGAAATATTATTAAAAAAAAAAAGAAAGTGCAAAAATGAAAAAAGTGCAAGATGAAAAGCAATATCAAAGTGAAAATAAAGATGAAAATTGGCTTTAACGGGTGTGCAATCACCTCTATCGGTGCTACTAAGTAGTCACTAAAGGTAGAACTGTGATTGTGGTGCCATAGCGATAACTCAGTCAGGGCTATGGACGCCTCACTGGTAGCAGGGCTCTATCCAGGGTGCTTTTGAAGTAAGGATATTATAATAGCTAAGTTCGATGGATCTGAGAGATTATCAAGTTCTTGTTGGGCGGGGAATAAATCATTTGCACACACTTGAGTAACCTATGGTTAGGGTGCTCAAGTTCAACTTGAGAGTTCTTTCCCTTGTTGAGTGTTTGTCCTTAAGTGGATTTTCGAGTGGGTCGTCCTGAGGTTCTTTGTTCTAAGTTACTTTATTCTTGAAATGTTCAAGAACATTTCTTTGGGTTGATGCTAGATGTTGTGAGGTTTTCACATCATCGCCCCAAAAATTTTGGGGACCCCCATTTTTTAACAAGCCTTGGCTTTTTTCTTCTTTGATCCTGGCATTGTGAGACCTTAGCGAAGTATTTTTGGGCTTAGATGGTGAATTTTGAAAAGCTTTGAAATGAGAGACTTGTGTTTTTTTATTCTAATTATCTTTTGATCTTTTGAAAATTTTGTAAATCTATTGAAATGGGGATAAAATGAAAATTTCCATTGGCCCAAAAAATTAATTAATTTGCCAAAATGGATATTTGAGACTCAACTATGCCTAAAATCAAAAATTTGGCGATCTTGGCCAATGATTTCAAAAATTTGAACAACAAAACCTGGCCCTTTAGGCAATAAAGAGTAATATCGTGGCAAATGGATTATAAAACTTGGATATTTATTGAAAGTCTTGGCAAATAAAATCAAAATCTAGCCCCTTTTTATTTAAAATCTACATGGAAACTAAAAGATCTGGGCGCTAATATGGAAATCGGGCCTTGAGAATTAAAATCTAGGTTAAATAAATTAAAAATTTGGGCAATTCAATTCAAGTTTGCTTTGAAATTTTAAAAAACTGGGCCTTGATTTTGAAAATACACCCCCCCTTATGGATGGCGTGTGGCTTGGAGATCAAATTTAGGGCCTTCATATGTGGCGTGGCCTTTTCCCCCATGTCAATTTTGAAATTTAAAGCTTTTGATGCAAATTTCAATGAAAATTTAATTATTATATACATGTCATCCCTATTTATTTGGTCTAAACTTGTAATTTTTGTGTTTCTTCAGGACAGGTCAGCTCTAGAATTGGGAGACCTAGGAGTGTATATGAGGAGGCGCCTCTCCTCATTCATCTCACACTTCACTCAACACAAAAGCATATCCAAAAATATACAAGGAGCAGTGAAAATACTAAGGATCAGATCTGAAATCCTCATCAAGAGGCCACCAAAAATATTAAGTGAAGCACTCCGAATTTAGCAGAGGGAAGTGCAGATCCGAATTTGGCAAGAGATCTAAATTTAGCAAGAGGGAGCAGCAGTCCAAAAAAAATCAGGGAGCAGTCCGAAGTTGAAGTTATCTAGTGCAGGCCTGAATCTGTTGAGGAAGAGCGAATTCTCAGGGGCAAGTTCAAGTTTGAGGTGAAGGCAGATCAAAGCATAAGTGCGGATCTTATTTTTTTTTCTTCATGACCAAATCAGGCATATTGGGAGTGAATTTGTTGAAGAGCAAGGCACCGAATTAATATTGGGGCAGATCTGATATGATTTGTGAGCAGATTTGTTGAGGAAAGACAGTGATTTGAGAGACTATTCTAATATTTTTAGGATCAAATTCGAGTTGGTGAGGAAGGAGCAGAATATTGGATATTGGGGAAGGCTGCTAATTTTTGTCCAAGCCCTACCATTGTGAGGACATATTGGCAAAATTAGTGAGTTTTTTTAAACTTATTCTCTTTAATTGTTATCTTTTCTTTGGTGTTGTTTGTTTGGGTGTCGGAGATAAGTTTCACGATTGAGAGGAGGCTAGCTCATTAAGTGGATTTCTTGATTGTCTTGATTGGATTCTTTCCCAAAGGGAAGTAATACCAAAATAGGAGACAAGGAAGATATGATGCCCAAGACCACTTTCTTCTCGAAATTGAAGCGAGTCCGAGACACCAACATCGGTACCATTGACATGATACAATTGAGAGATAGGTTGAAGAAGACTATGAAGGTCATGAAGGTTAAAGAAGGCAAGAATAATGAAGGTGGAAAGCGAGAAGATTGGTTGAAAGAGGTCAAGGTCAATTTCAAGGCGGTGGCCAAGAGCAAGGCTCTCAAGTTGCAAAGAGGTTCACATCTAGGCAAGCCACCGAGGCCAAGGCAAGATTACCCCAAGTGCATGGAGACCTCACCCTTTCAAGGTTGGGACATCAAGTACAAGCAAGTTCAAGTGGTGATGATAAATTTTCTAAGGACAAGCTCAAGCATCCAAGGCTTCACCTCATCTCAAGGATTAAATGAATTTATAAGATAAGGTTGATGAGGTGGCAATTTCATGTGCATGCAATCAAATCATGCCAAGTGTCCCATGTTCTCATTGGTTGACAAATTATTGTAATTTTCTCATTGGCCCACAAAGTTGGTGCCCTCATGTAATTGGTTGAAAGATGGTAACCCTAATTAGGGTTTGTAAGGTTTAATCTTGGCCCTTGATTTTGCCCCTTAATCTTGGCCACTCGTTGTAATTTTGAGCCTCTATATAAGGCCATTTGTTCTCATTTGTAAAAGGGAGAGTTATGTTGGAGAATTGTTGCCAAAATACTATCAAAATTGTTCTCTATTCATTGTTGTGGCTTGCATGGTGGATATACATGATCATTTTGGTGTATTGCAGTTTCTTCTCATCTCTCAAATTAAAGTAGGATTTCATTTCATGTTGTTAGAATAGAAGTAGATGGCTAGTTGTAGGGTGATATTGGTAAATGTTTCATAGGGATCTATATACTAGGCCACTAGCATCTTAGCAGCTTGTTAGGAAGCCTTGTGTGGTAATCTAGTCCAATTCCCCTTGAATCATTGCATCTATGGAGGTAGCGCCGCTGGCAAGCTTTCATTAGCTTGATCCCCGTCCATTTGCCAATCTTTCCATTCTATAGGAGTAGTAGTAAAGCAAGAAGTAGTTTAGAAGTTGAAGTTTGAAGAGCAAAGTTGGAAGTGATATAAATTGGAAAATCAATTGAGTATACATTGCAAAGCTAAATCTCATCATAGCAAGAATTGGACATCCTCAAGTGAACAACGTAAGCCCACCTACGTGATTAACCAGCAAATCACATTAATATAACTGAGTTAGTATCCACAGGTGTAAGGAACCTTGGAGTATTCTCTTGATTCTTCATGAGTATATACTTTTCAAGAGAGGGTTGAGTGTTTGGTATGTTATATCAAGTATTCAATTGCTATATGTTATGTAGTGGTACAAAACTGACATCAACACTGACTTCACATCCATCTGATACACTTTGAATTTTTTATAAGCTGCATAAGCCAAAAACATTCTTATTGATTCAATTCTTGCAACAGGTGTAAAAGTCTCTTCATAATCAATTCCATCTTGTTGTGAGTATCCTTTACATACCAATCTTGCTTTGTTCCTTACAACTTCTCCTTGTTCATTCATCTTATTCCTGAATACCCATTTAGTTCCTATAACATTTTTATCTTTAGGTCTAGGGACCAAATTCCACGTTTTATTCTTTTCAATTTGATCTAGTTCTTCCTTCATTACTTTAAACTAATTTTCATCTTTACAAGCTTCATCAGTAGTTTTAGGTTCAATTTGAGAAATCAAACATAGTTCTTCTTGTACCTTATTCCTTGTCAGAACTCATTTTTCTATGCTTCCAATAATCTAATCAACAAGGTGATTTCTTGCTAGATTCCTATTAGGTGTCACTATCTTAGTTCTTGCTTCAACTCCATGTTTTTCTCTAGGTTCTTCTCTTATCTCCTGAATGTAACTCTCATTCTGCAAATCACTGTCAGTTTCATAAAATAATTCAATATTTTCTTGATCAATTCTAGGATGAACTTCTTCATATGATTCATAATCAAGCATTCTTTCTTGAATTTTGACCTTTTCATCAATTTTAACATTTGCGCTCTCAACAATAGTCTTAGTTCTTGTATTGAAACATCTATAAGCTTTTCTTTTCAATGAATAACCAAGAAATATACTTTCATCACTTCTAGGATCAAACTTACCAATGCCATCATCTCTCTAAATATAACACTTACTTCCAAAAATTTTGAAATACTTAATTGATGGTGCATGTCCAAACCATAATTCATAAGGTGTCTTGTTTGTGTCTTCTCTGATTTGTACTTTGTTCATTGTATATACTATTGTATTCACAGCTTCTCTCCAAAATGTCTTCACCAAATCATTTTTAAATAACATAGCTCTTGCTGCTTCAATTACTGATATGTTCCTTATTTCTGCAATACCATTTTGTTCAAGTGTTCTAGGGGCTGAAAGCTATCTCTTAATACCATTCTCTTCACAAAAAATATTAAATTCCTTCGAAGTAAATTCTCCACCTCTATTAGACCTTAAACATTTAATCTTCATTCCAGATTCATTCTCAACTTTGTTCTTAATCAATTTAAATTTATCAAATGCTTCATATTTTTCTTTAAGAAATGCAATCCACATCATTCTTGTAAAGTCATCAACAAGAATCATAAAATACCTTTCACCATAGAATCCTCTAGTCCTTGTGGGACCGCTCAAGTCTGTATGAACAATTTCCAACTTTGTTGCTATTGTGAGCTTCTTAATAAAAAAATGAACTTCTCTTCTGCTTAGCCATAACACATTCTTTGCAAATCATGTTAGTAGGTTTCATAATATTAGGCAAATCTCTTACTGCAAATGTAGTACTTACTTTCACAATGTTATCAAAGTTTGTGTGACAAAACCTTATATGCCATAACCAACTATCATCAATTTTAGTAATCAAACATGTCATCTTGGCATGATTCAACTGAAATACATTACCTCTGGTTCTTGATCCAGTTCCAATCAAATTACCATCTGTATCCTTGATCACACAAGTTTTCTCAGTAAACCAAACTTGATATCCCTTATCAACTAACTATCCAACACTCAAAAGATTATGTTTCAATCCATCCAAAAAATAAACGTCATCAGTATTAGTCTTTCCATCAAGAGTAATATATCATATTCCTTTTATCAATTCCTCCATCATAGTTGTTAAACTTTATAAATTTCTTCATATCTCCAGTCATATGATGTGAACAACCACTGTCTATGATCTAGTTAGTTTTCTTTTCTACTTGGGAAACTAAAGATTTTTCTTCTCTAACTTCAATTTCAGAGTTTTCTTCTTTTATTGCTACAAATCATATATCATCATTCTCATTATCACTTTCACTTAAGAATTTCTCAACACTAGCCTCAAGTTCTTCATCATTAGCATAGTAACACTCTTCAGATCTTCTAGGTTTAAAGTTCTTATATTTCTTTACTCTCTTAGGGCATTTAGATGCAAAATGACCATATTATTGACAAGTCCAACATTTAAAGATTTTCTTACCTTCAGGTTCTCTTTTCACAAGCAAGGCAATTACTTCCTCAATCTTTCTATCTTATTCGGTCTTAGATCTGTTGCTACTAGCATAATCTCCACTAACACTAATACTTCTTGACAAAGTAGAGCAAACACTAAGTGCGTTGAATGTTGTCTCAATTCTAGGTAGATCTTCTGACTGTCTCAAGCCTATCTCTGCTGCTTCTAATCTTCCAAGAAGAGTTTCTTTGGTAAACTTCTCAATACAAGGTATAACTTGTTCAATCATCTGTGTTGTATGCTTAAATACAGGGGTCAATGTCTTTAAGATCTTTCATATCACTTCATCCTCAGTCTTGTTTCCTTCACAAGCTTTGATACCTGCAACAATCTATGATATCCTACCAATATAATTTCTAACAGATTCATCTTCCATTATTTTTATATCTTCAAATGAACATATCCAATTCTGTAATCTGACTCTCTTTGCATGCACATCACCTTCAAAAGTAGATTTTAAAGCTAACCAAATCTCATGAGATGTCCTTAGAGTTTTTACCTGTCTATATTCATTCTCCGGAAGTATTGAAAAAAGTGCTTCTCTGGCAATTATGTTACACATGAATAGAACTCTCTTTGTATCAGTACATTCTTCAATTTTGTCTTCTTCAATGATAGTCTTCTCATTCTTTGTGATTAACCAATATCCTGGTCCTCAACATAGAAAATGTTTATTCATCTTCTCTTTCTAGTTGTCATAGTTTACTCCATCAAACTTAGGGCTTTCCTTCCTGAAATGAGTTGCCATAAATCTCCTTAAGTTGTTAAAATTTTCCTTCAAAGACCTGTTACTCTAATACCAATTGTTAGAAATTAAAGTCCACCAAGATAACTGAGAGGGGGGTGAATCAGTTATCAGATAATAATAGCTTTTATTACCATTATCAAATTTCAACCATGTAATCAATATAAGAAACAACCATAGAAAGATAAACATACACAACAACACAATAACACAAGATTTGTTGACTAGGGAACCTCTTGATCAGAGAGTAAACCCTAGTGGGAATGATGCCCACAAAAGATTTACTACTATGAAAATCCATTGTGAGAGGATGGACTCTGTTAGGAGCCTTATGAAATACATTCAATACATATGAGTTCCTGTTAGGAGACTTTGAATTCTTGTTAAAAGATTCTAACTCGGTTAAGAGTTATGGAAGATAGAAGGACCCACTGTCCAAACAGCTTCAAGGGCAAGATCACTGAACACACTGTCCAACAAATCTCTGTATTATCCGAACAGAATAATACCAACAATTACTGATCTCAACAACTTATCTTTGCTCCTCTGTCTGTGCCAAACCACACCAACTGCTTCACCAGATCTCTGCAATTCGCATATCCTCTTACAACATATATTGCTCAAATCCGTAATTCACATCTATATCTCACCATTATAATTAAGGAAAACAATCCTTCCTTTATACCACACTCAAGTAATTACAAATGAGTTGGCCAACAAGGCTTAACCAATTATAAAATATAAACCTTCACACGTTACATAATATTCCACAATTACATAAAAACTGTTGGCTTCAAAACAAAATAAATCTTCACACGTGCGACCTCCGACCATGTTGTCTCATCCAGGTCACCACCAAAATGTCTTCATCAACTGTATAACTTTACATGCCCAGATTCTATCTCGATTAGGAGATATCATCCAATTACCACAAGCCGCTTCTCATGAACATTGTCTAAATATTGCTTCCACTAAAATACACATAATTGTTATGAATAATTGAATTTTTGTACGCGCTCTTGACCACAATCTCAAGACACAATATAGGATAAATCATCAACGTCGCATAGCTTGATCTGCAATACTCCATGTGCGCTAATTCAAACATTGTCTGCTTCTCTGCTAATCTTCAGTAGATCACTGTGTTGACAATCACAGTCATGAATGCAACATACAACTGCTACATAATGACTCTGAATACGCCCCCATAGGACATATTCAGCATTCATTCCTAACAATAGCAACACTTAACCAAAGTCTTCTATCCTTTATGCCTTGATAATTGTCCATAACCTATTTCAAATATTTCTCTGTTTGCATCAGCTGGGAGGATGTTGACGAAGAAATTGGTTGTGTACCCTCCAATTGCATCTGAATGAAAGTTTATCAATGGATCTACCTAGAGGGATGTCTCCAAAAACCCTTATGTGTTTATCAAGTACTGACTAAATGTCTACATGATGTTGTTGATTCCCCTTGGTGTGTATTTGGTATACACAAAACACTAGGTTGCCCATGCAATGTCATCATGTCTAAGTATAGCTCATCATATGTGTTGAAACAATTCTATGCCCACCCTCTGATAAAGCCTTCAACTCTACCTTCCTCTCATTATCCATAAATTCCAATTGCATCTTATGATGGTTCAATGTGTACCTACCAAGGGACTATAGCCACTACATTCCTAAAATCACATAAAACCCCTCTAAGTTGATGACATAGAAATCATCCACCAAAGTGTAACCACCCAACCATATACTAAGTCGGGGTATTCTCCCAATGCAACTCAGAGTATCACTATCTGCAAGTTTCACATCAAATCATGAGGACTCATCAACTTGCAGTCCTTGCTTTGCCACTAATTTCTCATCAATAAAATTATGTGTAGCATTTGTGTCTAATAAATAATTAACTCATTTCCCTCTAATAAATCCCTTCAAATGGAATGGGTGGCATGTAAAAAGTCCTAAAAGTGTAGCAATCCTAGCATTGGGTTGATCAACTACCTTATCTTCCTTCATTTCCACTATATGTTGCTTGTGACCCTCATCATTATTGTTGTCCTCAAATCTACTATATGTAGTCTAATCTTCCTCATCCTCTAACACGGCTTCAATGTAATGGATTTTCCCTTCCCATGGCACCTATGTTCGGGGGTTTGCGGCTCTTTACAAGTAAACATAGTTTCTTTCTCCTCAAATCATTTCTAGTCTCAATGTCCATCTTGGGGGGTATATTCTTGGTCTGATTATATGATTTCAGATTGGGTTTTGAACCTTTGAAACTCTTTTTAGGAGGTTGAAATGAAGTGGATGGTGTATCAAGATCTAAGGTTGTCTTGATAGCATCTTAGAGTGTATTGGTCTTGAGGACTTCAACCAGACCTTTAATTTTATCATTCAATCCTTCAATGAACAACATGATCTTCCTCTTTTGAGACATGTTAGGAACCATAACAACAATACATTGAAACTCATTTATGTAAGGATCCAAAGGTTTGCTTTTCCTTAGTTGTGCCAAATCTCTATAAAACACTTCTACATCTTTCAAGTCAAAACATTAAATCAATTTAGTAGTGAATTTTGCATACGAATAAATTAACACATGATCCTATGTCACTAATCCATGATGCCACCAATCATAGGCTACTCCATCTAAATGCATAGTTACGAACTTAATTGCTTCTACTTCATAGGATTGAGAGTCAAGAAGCTATTCAATTTATGAATCCAATCCCATGCACTTGTTTTTCTGCTTCCATCAAATTTGGGGAGTGATAATTTATTGGTAGCATGTTTAAGGTCCTTGTTTTGATTCCTTGGCCTTTTTTCTTTTTCTATTCTCATACTTTCCCTTTGTTGTCTCATGTGTTGGATGAAAGATAAATCTGTTCTAACCTATTCTGGAAGGAGACTCCACTTATCATGCATGGTTATCACATTATTCAGGAACCTTGTGTCTCCGTCAGCATTGCTCACCTCCTCTTCTTCGTTTTGAGATATGAAGGTTGGCATCAAAGGTCTATCCAAAGTGTGTAAGAGCCCTTTCTCCCCATGGGAAACCAACCATAATATCCCCATTTGTGTGTTACATTGTGATTTCCTTAGTGTAGCACTCGTCTATTGAATGGCCATTGTAAGTTGTTGTAATACATTAGCCACATGTTCCTTCCCTATTTGAATACCTCTCATATTATCTCTAACCTCACTATCCTCATCTCATGGTGGATTGTTACCACTTCTATCTCTCATACCTGCAACATGTCATGTACTGCTAGAAGATGAATCCTGATGAATACCAATCAATCTAGACGTTGTTTCTCCTTCAAGCACTTGAGGGGGTTGCCAAGATTTTCGTAATTCCCTCTGATAATACCTTATCATTGTGTTACTTAGTTGCATGAACAAACTAAAGTAGACCCAAAGTATGGTAGTGCCTTGGATCTGATACCACTGCAAGAACCCCTACAAGTCCTGTGCCAAAATTGGCATCACAAATCTCACCAACATAGCATTATCATTATGTCAAACACTTTGATAGTCATCTCAGAATGAAAACTTCACCAACTCATTAATTTTGATCCCAATCTTTTCATACAAAACACATAAATACTAAGCATACATTTATTCAAATGCTTGTCTATCAAAATATCTAGAAGTAGTCAATGATTCCTCCAATCAATTCGTCAAACACTTGTGTGTTGAAACATTCAAAAGTTAACATTTGCCCATCAAGGTAATTCTGAACTAATCACTTATAATGCAGAGACATTACATCAAACACTTGGTAAGCAATCTCAAATCTGAGATATTCACCAATTCCTCATAGACATTATGTCAAATGCTACATTTACTGAAATCATATACTAAGCATTGGCAATCTAACAAATACATGTACAGCCATGCTACTTTACAACATTCACTTATTACATGTGGACATTTCGAAACACTTTATATGCAGCCTCTAGACACAAATAAAACCCCTGAACAGATCTTATATAAGTCAATTGCGATTTCAACTTTATCATTCTATTACAAAGATTAAGAGAGTACATTGCAAACCTGTCACACATGAAATTCCATTCTTTGGATCTAAGATTTAGCCCCCTATTCAAAATAGCAACTCTTTATGTGATTAGGCCTGTATGATGCCCAATATTGCTCACAATTCCAAGGTTTACTTCCACAGTATATTGGAGGATCGAAGTCCATAATGAAAATGTGTTACCATAGCATGAGATGCCCAACAAACATTCATGTACAGCAATATTGAACAGCAAAGCATAATGCAATGCAACCACCATTTCTTATGAGTCATTTGATCTACTAAAAATTAGACTGACTCCCAGCCAAGACCATTCTGTCTTTATTAAACCCATGCCTTACTACCCAGCAGTGCATATATGATTCAACAATAGGATATCATCAATAGTTTAGTGATTCCATGACGGGATCCAATAATATATCTAGAACGATTTGCAAACTTTTGTTTGAATACTCAATGGGAAAGCCCTCAGCTTGGTCATTCGAACATGGCTTCAATTTACAATGTTTTGAATCCAAACCTCTATGATTAAGCACAGTAGCAACCTTTGAAGATGAATTCACCTCTCAAGGAAAATTGGGTTTTTTTCCTTGGAATGCTAGTCACTGTAAACTTAGCAACTATGGAGAAAAAACATTATGTTGTTTTGGCTCCCACTGCTGGTGCTTCTGGAACTACCAAGGGAGGGGTCCCCCCTATTAAACCTAATGCTGCTGGCGGAAGGAGCTACGCACTTGCTACTAAATCTTCTGCCACCATCCCGTCTAAGGTGAAAGCTCGTCCCATTGCTTGTGCCAAAACATCACCTGTTGTTGTTTGTGGCCCTGAAGTGGTGGAGAATGTGGATTTCTACCATAACCGTGGGCTGGTTGGTAGATTCGCAGGCCTTTGGCCCTCTCTCTCGAACCTACATGGCTAGGTTACCAACTCTTGGGGACCTTGTCTCAGGTGACATTGAGCTCTACCCTTGTGCTAAAGGGTTTTTCATTGCTTCTTCTTCCTCTTTGAAAGATCGTGACCTAATTTTGAGCAAGTTGTGGGTTTGGGGGAACCACTCCCTTTCTGTCAAACCTTGGACAGCCTCATTCAACCCACTCATTGAATCACTCAATGTGCAGTCAGTGTGGGTTCGGCTTCCTAATCTCCCACTCCACTTCTGGGAGATGTCCTACTTTGAGGCTATGGGGAACTCCCTTGGTTGTTTCCTGAAGGTGGATGAAGCTACAATGACGATGGGTCATTCTACTTTTTCCCACATTCTTGTTGATTTGGATGTCTCTTTGCCGCTTCCCAGGGATGTGGTGCTCATGGTTGGGGACAAGCCATGGACTCAAGCACTGGACTATGAGGGCCTCCCCTTCTTTTGTCGATGTTGCTTCTCTACTAGTCACATGGCCACTGATTGCACTCTTCTGCACCACAAGGGTGATGCTACTTGGTGGAAGGCGGCAAGCAATGATCATTTGACAATTTGTGCTACTGACTCTATCTCTGATTCCTCTAAGAATTCACAGGTTGTTGACAAAGAAGAAACTCCTATTGAAAATCTTGAAAATAACTTTGTTGCCAATCGAAACCAAGATCCTTCAACTGTTCTGGGCCTTGCTCCCAATTCAACCCTTGTTGCTACTCCAATTTCTTCTGGTGTTGTCTTCTAGCCTAGAGGACATATCCGCTCCCACCACTTCTACCACTACTTTGCATCAAGCTTCAGCTGACACAGCTCAACTTCTACAACACTCTGACCGCGGTACTAACCGTTGCCCCAACGGAGTCTCCTTTGTTGGGGAGCCTAAGGATAGTATCACCTAGACATTTGTCTGATGGCATAGAAAGAACTCTCACCATTCTTCTTAGGCAGCGTGAGCTTGGCCTAGTTGGTTTGGGTAAAGGCCTTGTGCTTTGTTTTGTCAAGTTTTTCTGCGCTCTGTCAACACCTATTGTGTTGCCTTTGTATTGTTGATGGGCCGAAAATCTGATATTAGGCCTTGGTTTTTGTAATGGGTCAGCCCCCTTGTTCTTGGTTGATTTTAATATAAAAAACATTAATAAGATAATCTCATAACATGCCCCAAGAGAAGTACAAGCTCCTCTTATAAAGTCTTCTTAAGCAGTGTATGCACCTCCACTTATCAATGTGGGATATATACTCACTTTACTTTTATAAAGTCACTTTACTTTTTTGATGTTATTGTATAACATAAAGTAAATAATATTGAGCCCCTCAAATAATTATACTATTTTCTTCATTTCTCCACAAATAATTAATGTATCTAGCTAAACATCCCTTTTGACATCCAATTAGCCTAGCGGGGTGAGAAAAATAGGCTAACCAATTTCTCTCATGTGATTACTAAAAAGAAGGGGACATTACATATTATTGGTATTTGTGGAGCCAATATTTAATAATTAATTATTAATTCCCTTTTTCTATTTAGCCTTGGGAATTATAAGGCTAATAGACCATTACGGCTAGATTAGAATGAAGGGGACATTACATTAGCCATCAAAGTTTTTTTGATAATATGGGGATGCAATGTACCTCAACACAGGGGCTTAGTAATGTTTGTGGCCTAGAAATAATAAAGAGCAAGGAAATTCATAGGGAACTTCACAAGAGTCATTTCCTCAATTGAGGAGGTCAACTAGGGGGTATTGACCTGCTAAATTCAACAATGCAAAGCCGGCAACAATCAAAGATGTTGTAAAGATATTGATTATGAGAAATGGATGGATGCCATGAGGGACACAATGGATTCAATGATAGTCAATCATGCATAAGACTCGGTCCATCTTCTACCCAATCAAAGAGCATTAAAAAATAGGTGGGTGTACAAATTAAATGGAGGGAAAACATGATACTAGGCCAGATTGGTGGTGAAGGGGTATGAATAGTAGAAGGGTGTTGACTTCAATGATATTTGGACACCTAATGTGAAGATGACTATTGATGTAAATATTATCTTCTTACATGGTGCTCTAGAAGAGGAGCTACATATGCATCAGCTAGATGGCTTCAAGAAAGCACAAGACTAGTTTGTAGACTAAGATGAAGCTTGTATGGGCTCAAACAAACTCCATGACAATGATACCTCAAGTTTGATTCCTTCAGAACTAAACAACACTTCACAAGGTATAAATCTGATCCATGTGTTTATTTCAAAGTGTTAGACAATAGTGAGCTTGTATTATTGTTGCTGCTTGTTGATGATATACTAGCGAGCGCCAATAGTATGAGTGTTGTTAGTAATATGAAGTGACAATTAGCTACAAGTTTGCAATGAAGGATTTGGGGGCACCAAAGAGGATTCTTGGCATGACAATAATTGATAGCAAAATAAGAGAGATCAAATTGTCACAAGAAAAATAAATTAATAAGGTATTGGGCGGGTCTAATATGAAGGGTACAAAGGTTGTAAGCACACCACTCGTTAATCATTTCCACATATCTAATGAGATGTGTCCTAGGCTCCCAAGACACAAGAAGACAGGGTATATGAAAGGAATGCCTTACTCATATGTTGTTGGGAGCCCCATGCACACAATGGTATGTACTAGACCCGACATTGCTCATGCAGTGAATAGTCAGCAAATACTTGAGCAATCCGGGACAAGTAGTTAAATGAATTATGAGATATTTGAAGGGCACTTATGACTATGTTTTTTGCATTGGAGGAAAAGATGCACAACTCCGTGATTTCTTCGATTCCAATATGGCCACTAATTTGGACAAACGAGGATCAACCACTGGTTGTGTTTTTACATTTGTTGTGGCAACAATCAGTTGGGTTTCTAGATCACAACAAGTCGTTGCACTCTCAATTATCGAAATCAAATACATTACTCTCACGAAAGGTGCTAAAGAAATGATATGGTTGCAGCACCTATTGGGTGAACTAGGATGCAAACTACATGTTTTTAATCTCTTTTGTGATAGGAACAATGTTATTTAGTTGGCCAAGAATGCAGTATTTCACAATCAAACGAAGCATATTGAGCTGAGTTATCATTTCATTTGGAGTGTTCTTGGAGGGAAAACTAAAAGTTGAAAGGATACATACAAAGCAGAATCCAGCTAATGCATTGGCATTGAACATAGTTTCAAAGGAGAAGCTCAAGTTTTGCAAGGCTTGTCAAGATATAATAATAAGCCTAGAAATGTGGGAAACATCTTTGAGAAAATTTACTTGCAGCAATGGTTGGACTTCAAGAGGGAGATTGTTGAATGTGAAGTCCAATGATCGTGGACTATTCAACTCCCTTGTTTTTTCCTCCATTGGTGGACTCTTGCTTTCTATGTAGTGTTGATGTCAGTTTTGTACCACTACATAACATATAGCAATTGAACACTTGATATAGAATTCCAAACACTCAACCCTCTCTTGAAAAGTATATACTCATGAAGAACACGAGAATACTCCAAGGTTCCTTACACCTGTGGATACTAACTCAGTTATATTAATGTGATCTCCTGGTAATCACGTCGGCGGGCTTACGTTGTTCATTCAACGATGTCAAATTCTTGTTATGATGATGATGGGATCTAGCTTTGCAATGTATACCCAAATGATTTTCTTCTTTTTATATCACTTCCAACTTTTCTCTTCAAACTTCAACTACTAGATTACTTCTTGCTTTACTACTACTCCTACAAAATGGAAAGATTGGCAAATGGACGAGGATCAACCTAATGAAAGCTTGCCAATGTCGCTACCTCCATAGATGCAATGATTCAAGGGGAATTAGACTAGATTACCACACAAGGCTTCTTAACAAGCCGCTAAGATGCTAGTGGCCTAGTATATAGATCCCTATCAAACACTTACCAATATCACCATACAACTAGCTATTTACTTCTACTCTAACAACATGAAATGAGATCCTACTTTAATTTGAGAGATGAGAAGAAACATGCAATACACCAAAATGATCATGTATATCCACCATGCAAACCACAACAATGAATAGAGAACAATTTTGATAGTATTTTGGCAACAATTCTCCAACATAACTCCCTTTACAAATGAGAACAAATAGCCTTATATAGAGGCTCAAAATTACGAGTGGCCAAGATTAAGGGGCAAAATCAAGGGCCAAGATTAAACCTTACAAACCCTAATTAGGGTTACCATCTTTCAACCAAGTACATGAGGGTACCAACTTTGTGGGCCAATGAGAAAATTACAATAATTTGTCAACCAATGAGAACATAAGACACTTGGCATCATTTGATTGCATGCACATGAAATTGCCACCTCATCAACCTTATCTTATAAATTTATTTAATCCTTGAGATGAGGTGAAGCCTTGGATGCTTGAGCTCGTCCTTAGAAACTTTCTCATCACCACTTGAACTTGCTTGTACTTGATGTCCTGAACTTGAAAGGGTGAGGTCTCCATGCACTTGGGGTAATCTTGCCTTGGCCTCGGTGGCTTGCCTGGATGTGAACCTTCTTGCAATTTGAGAGCCTTACTCTTGGCCACCACCTTGAAATCGAACTTGACCTCTTTCAACCTTTCGTCTCACCTTCCTCCTTCATTATCCTTGCCTTCCTTAACCTTCCTACTTGAATTTGGTTTGCATGCACCCCTTTGCTTCAATACTCTTGGGTTTTGGAGGCACCTGCCTTGGCCATACCTCCTTCTCAAATCTAACCAAACAAGCTTGCACGAATAGCCAAGCCCTACCTAGCCTCAAATATCTTCAAATCTCTTCCAACCTTCAATGAAACCTGCCTCCTTACTAATGTTTTCCTCTTTGGTTAACCCTTGAATGCCTCAACTGTTCGAACAACCACAATCTCACCCCTTGGCATAAGCATCTCCCTCAACCATAGTGGTGCAATGCATCTCCCCAAATCTGGATTTGGTTCGACTAGCAAAGCATCACCAACGGCCTTGCAATCAAATATAGAAGAGGTAGGACCCCATGTAGAATTTCTTCTGATTTTGCACTATCCTAAGTTGCAACTCTAAATTCATGCTAATGATCCTAGCCCAATCAAACTTTCTTTACCATTTTCAATTCCTTTAATAAAATAATACATCCAAGGATCAAACTGCATACCTTGAGCAGAGCCCATGACTCGGTTGAGAAGCACAACAAGATCGCCATACTCTGATTTGAAATCTGACCTGGTGAGCCTTGATGACTTGGTGGCTCCCTTCTTGCCTTCGTGCAACCAATTCTCAACTATATCATATCCATGGTGCCGATGTTGGTGTCACCGACTCTCTTCAATTTTGAGAAGAAGGTGGTCTTGGGCATCATGCCTTCCTTGTCTTTCTTGGTATTCATTCTCTTTGCATTCTTGCTTGCACTAGCACTTGCCATCCTAAACACTTATTTCTGCCCCTTCTTTTTACAGTGAGGTGGGACTACACTTATCTCTGCCCCTCCAATCTTAGGGATGAACAAACATATTTCTGCCTCACCAATGTCTATCACACTAAACTTATCTCTGTCTCTCCGCCTAGGGATGGGACTACCACTTATTTCTGCCTCTTCGAAAAGTTATGAGATGGACTACACTTATATCTCCCAACTTCAAGCCCTAGATGAGATGATGAAGTGATGGATGGATGATGCAAGCAAGAAATGGAGGGAAGAACCAATCAAGAAAAGGAAAGAAATCTGCTTTATGAACCAGCCTTCACTCTCAATCATGAAGATCGTCTTCTACCACCAAACAACCAACATCAAAGAAAAAAGATAACAATTAAGAACATAGCTCACTCACCAATTTTTTGCAAATCTTTCTTCAAATAGGCAGGCCCCTTGACAAATCTGCAAGCCTGAGCACAAACTGTGGTCTCCTCTTATCCAATAGCAATCTCTTTTTCAATTCGTAGCCTCTCTAAATAGCAGGTCCTCCTCAAAAGGCAAGCCCTGGGATAATTCGCTACTAGGGCATGAAGTTCACAGCCCCCAATTAAAGTCACTTTAAGTCTGTTATTAAATCACTGCTCCTTGCTATGCCTTATAACACTAGAAAAAAATCGTTGCCAAGAAAATTTTTGCTCCTTCAAACTCTGCTCCAGCCAATCCTAGGGATGGACTGCTCTTCCTCTAAATTCACAAGCTCTACTCCTTTATGTTCGCTGCCTCTATATGCTCTGCTCTTTCTCATAAACTCGCACCTCCAAAATCTGCTATTTCGCTGCCTTCCTTTGCCTTGATGGATGAATGAGATGAGGAAATGGAGGGGAGGCGCTCCTATATAGCAAACCTAGGGCTCCAATATAAGGGTCGACCTAGCAAGAAAGAAACAAAAAAATGCAATTAGACACCAATAAAGGGGGGCCAACCTACCTTAAAACATTAACTTTGCATTAAATTTTAATTACTATGCCTAGATTTTGCAACTTAATTAGGCCATATGGGCCACACACCACCCAAAAGGAGGCCCTAATTTTATTTTAAATGTCACACGCCTCTCATTAAGGGCCAAATTTTCGAGTTTAGAGCCTAGATTTTTCAATTGTTTGCCCAGATTTTCGAAATTAAGTGGCCTAATTTTAAAATTTCAATGCAGATTTTTCATTTATTGCTCAATTTTTTGAAATAAAGGGCCAGGTTTCCGATTTAATTGCCCAGATTTCATTTTTATTGGCTCTAAATTCATTTTTATTAGCCCAGACTTTTAATTCTAAAGCTCAATCTTTCAAATTTCAATGCCCAAAATTTTATTTAAGTGTCCAGATTTTACACAAGAGGCTAAATTTTCGATTTTAGTCCAATTATCCTTTGCAACTTACAATTTTATTTGGCAAATCAAATCCTTTTTTATTTTTGCAATTTATTATCTCCATTTTAACACCCAAAATTTGCAAGATTTCCAAAAGACCAAAATTCAATCAAATTCGAAAATGAAAGCCAAGCACTTCAATTTCAATAATAATTTTCATCTAAATCAACAAAATGCTAAGGCCTCGTAATGCTAGGATCAAGGAAGAAAATGCCAAAATTTGCTCGAAAATTTAGGGGTCCCCAAATTCTTTGGGGCGATGGTGTGAAAACCTCACAACATGTAGGAGACTTCAAATTCATTGTGTGGATAATATAATAAATATATGAAGCAAGTAGTTGTTGTTGTAGTTGTTACTATATAAACAGAGTTTTCCCTTATTTTTACTGTGGTTGTAGACATTACAGTGAACCACATAAGTTTGTGTTATAAGTTTATTATTCTTGCACAATTGTTGCTTGTTTAAATTAGAATTTATATTTGCTTCCTTACTCTTAAATATCAACAACTTTCGATTTCTATTTTCACTTTTTCCATGCACTTCATCAAGATGCTGATAACTCTTGCCCATTGACTAATCTAACATATATTCTCAACTAGCAATTCATGGAGTTTGTACACCTCTAGTTAATTGTAGAAGTTAATGTCATCATTGTTCTACCTCCAATGGCCGCAACCCTATTGTGCCAAAGTTAGGGCCTGACATTAGCTTGCAATGTGTTTATCAATCACCATGCACAAATAGGTAAAGGGTAAAGGGGTTGCAAATTGCTCCTCTCATTTCAATGCTACCCCTGCAACTTCTCCACTGCTTACCACAAATGTGACGTAACATGTTCCAACTCTATTTTTTTACCCCATCATCACCACTCTAGCATGGCAACCCAATTGTGCCACTACCAGCACCTTATGCATCAACTTTAGTTTTCTCATTGCCTCCACAAACTCCTATTGCCCCCTCATTGATCAAGTCAAAAGTGTTGGCACTGCCTTGAACAATCCCTTTGCTTTGTCCATGCAACATCTTGCATCCACCATTGCTACTACACTACCAAAGAAGCATCGACACCCAACACCCACAACGTTTTTTCTTGCTCGACCCCCAATTTTAGTTTATAGATAAGTATGTCATTTGGGATGCCTTGGTCCAACTAACACATGAGCCCTTCATTGAGAGGAAAGCATTTCTTTGCCCTCCTCTTTTTTTGGGATCACTATTAAGTAGGAGTATGATGAACTTGAGCGGCTTGTCATCTTTCTTTGGTCACTTTTCATGTTATATAGCAACTCCTCACTCTTTCATTCCCAGGGAATCACAAAATTGAAGAGTACTAAAGCAGTGAAGCAATCATGCAAAAGGCATTTGATAACATGAATCAAGCCAAGGCCCATGTTGATGCCTTGTAATACATCATCACCAACGAGACACTCGTATCATGGCATAGAACTTGGCTCTGCATAACAAGTTAGAATATGTCACCAATTATCTATTATGTGACTTCATAAACATTCACTAGTATGTGCATGGACTTATTCTCTTCCACCACCCAAGTTGTAGCCCCATGGACCAACATGAACATCATATTGGCACTACGAACAAATTGATCCACGATCGTGTTTTGTCTATGCCTCCAACTCCTACTACAAGTTTGGTGGATGCTACAAACAAGTCATTGTCCAAAGGGAAAGACTTCACTGAAGAGCAAACTAATAAGGAGGAAGGGCAACATACCCAAGCCCAAAAGGAAAAAATTGCAGAGAAGCAACATGCAATGGTTAGTTCCCTGGCCATCATGAAAATGGAATGTGACAATTTGGAGAAGAATCTCATGCCTATCCATCTGATTATACCCCATGCCATTCATCGGCAGAATTGTGTAGAGGCATGGCTTGCCTCTAAGAAAGATGCACTTGCCCAACTTTAAGCAAATTTTGAAATGAAGGATATAAACACAAAAGAATTCACTAGGCTTAGTATACAGAGGCACGCACAATAGAGCCATATTGCAACCATGATACAACATTCACTATTGTTTTGATTGAGATACCTCAACTAATGTGTGTTGAAATCAAAACATATGATCAAACCTTTCCAAGATATTGACCCTCAACTTTTTTGCTTGACGAAATGTTTTGGTCCACCATATGAATATGACAAACAAGGTATTAAAGACTTTTTTGTGGATGTTGCTACCTTCCCACCTAATATTACTGTTGTGTACACACAATGGTAACAAATTTGGAGACCAAATTCTAACTATTGCACCTAAGATCATTCATCTTTCACCTCCTTGTAAACTTGTGCTTGTCTTGTTGGGCGTTCCTTCTCTTTTGTCTTTAGAGGACCAACATGATTTTTCATAAGGAAGATGTCGGTGCCATAGTATTTTGTATTTTGAGTAGTTATGAATGAGCATCCAATGTCTTAGTTCACTTTTGATTACTCTGAAGAACGTTGTTGCTCAATGTAGTAGTGTAAGTTAATTAGAGTATGCATGATATAGATATCATATAATCTCTTGCAGTAAACTAATAATGTATGGCACAATTATTTGATGTTTGCATGATCATTAAGATTCAATCGTCCTGGGATAAAGTGACTATAAAACCCCATGATCGTAATCAATGAGATACAGTTGAATGGATGCAACAATTCCTACTGAATACAAGGCTCAAACGTGTTTTGTGCATAATGTTTGTCAATAACATAGTATAACTAACGACGGGTGCCAATGTATGGAAGTTCTAAATGCCAAGCCATGGTCTAGTGTACACTGTGCGTGTAATGGTTAACAGGCTACTGCAAAATTATTGTTGGCATGCATACTAAGATATATGTAAATAAGACCGTACGTATACATTTACATCAAATATTCAATTCTAAATTGACATTGTGTTGCTCAAATCGATACAGAAATTCTGTTGTAACAAACCATTCATATAATCAATGAGAAACTATGTTACAAGAAATTAATATATAAAATAATCATGAAGTCAAGCCTAGCAATAAGAAGCCATTTAAAAATCCAACTATTGAAGTAGTCAAGTCTAGCCATATGAAGTCATTTAATAAAGCAAACTATCTTTGCAACTGATGCGATTATATGAATATACACTAACAGTTGCCATCTTCCACCATTCAAGTCTCCTACAAGGATACACCATAGCCTGTTAAGACTCTGATGCAGAGATAAACTCTTTCACCCACTCAACTGCATTTTTGCTAAGCAAGGATTCAGTCGCTTCCTAAAGATACCGTTCTCCACTTCCATCATGGTGCCTTTATTAAGTTAAAAAGCATTAATATACTAGAACAGGAAAAGTGCGACAATATATCTGAGAATAGAATGGACCTAAGTTGCAAATTCTGTTCAGCGTGATAAAAATACAGAATAAACAACACAGATGCATGACATATATACCAGCAGTAAACTCCAACTGTTAAAACATTACAAAACAGTTGATCAGAACCAAGAAACAACATATAAACCCCGCTGGTAATACAGCTCGGTTCAACCAATGGACGCCCTTAAGAAGTGCATACCTTTTTTGTATTTTATAGAATCAAACACATACTAGTTAAATATATCATTGGTTTTCCTTACAGATGTTAGGCACATCCATACACAATAAAACAAAAGATTTTTTGGTAATAAGCCTCGAAACCCTATAAGAAAGGAACCTTTGGATCTCTACATTGTACATGAATCTAATTTGCAATTGGCTCAGCAAAAAAGAGGCATTTCTCCAAACATAATATGCAGAAATCTGAGACATAACTTACATTGAATGTTGTCCATCAATTGTTGTAAGTAGTTTCTCTTGTTTAAAGAAGTTGGAATGCAAACACTACAAACCTTTTTCTTTAAATACACTTGGTGCAATTTGCAACATAATCAAGAAAATTATCATCAACAACCTGATGACTCATCTTTTCGGGTAATACAGAACAAAATGACACTGCCTTCATGACCGAATATATTTGTCCAATAAACCAGCCAATGCGTTGAAGTAACCAGCCAACTGTCAGACAAAAAATTCACTCAGCAATAATCGAAAATTTTGATACCATAAATGTGACTAATCTCCTGCCAAAACAATCTAATAATCTGTTGATCAAGGAATACAAACGTATCCTTTCAGTCAAAACACGAATACCAATACCAACAAATATATGTTTTTGATTTATTTCACTTATTGGGATGTCTTATTGATCTTCAAAAACAAGAAAAAATGTAGCCCCATATACGCATGCATCTTACCTGTGACAGGATACCATTTCCACTGTAGCCTTCTATTATCAAGCCTGCTGTTAAGCCCAGCATGGCCCATCCTCCATTGATTGCTTCAATTTCACGTTTCCTCTGGATTATTTAAAAAATCAGACTATGCACAGACACTACAGTGCTTGATACATGCACTAACTCCATTACATTTTTCTCTAAATACTAAAAGTTCTAATAGAAGAAACAATAGAAATTCAGCATTGTCCAGCAATCCAGAATATGGCACTTAAAATGAAAGTTCCAGTGCAGAGCCAAATTATTGGAAGTTGTATCCTAATGCTATATAATGTGTTAATAAATACTCTACATACCACGAATGTGAATTCGATAGTTGTCGCATGCACATGCTGATCTAATGCTATTGTGGCATGTATTTTCAGCCACATGCACTACGACTTGAGTGCAGCAAGATTTCAAAATCTGATTTATTTTATGACAGCAATTGAATTAGCTACACTAATTGGTCAACAACCATGCTCGCAAACCCAAGAGTTTCTTCTGTTGTGGAAGAGTGATAGAATAACATTTGGATCATAGTGGCATTATTTAGAATTGAGATTGACACGGTATGCCAAAAGCATAAATTGATGCAATCAAGACTTAATTGGGAAACTGAAAACAGTGAAATATTAATAAAAATTGAAGAAAAAAGCTGGTTTCCCATCTGACATAGCTTTAAATAGCTTTTATTTTTTTCTTTTTTAAACTAGAGGGAGGGTCTGGGGACGCCAGCAGGGTCGAGAGACGGCCGGAAGGACCTTTATGGCTTTTAGAATTTCTGATGGTTGCTCAGTAGTTGCTCTGAGCACAAACACACCAATTTTAAATTAAAATTAGAAAATTTAAAAAGTTTAGATGTCAAGCTTTTCTGGCCAATAAAATACCTATTGACAATTTGATTGTCCTTGTTTATATTATTATATCTTAAAAATAAGTGAAAGATCCATTTATCTCCATTTATCTTTGAGCCCTGGAATTAGGGTATTTAACACAGTTTTCAGTTCTATGATCAGGACTTTTTCTGTTTCTTCATTTTTATTTCAGATGGCTAAAAGATTATTTTAGGCAGATTTGCTTGAAATATAGATTTCCAAAATAAGTTTTTCTTTCATTCTGGATGGTTGGGATATTTGTATTTTCAGAAGTTTCTTTTGTGACAAGGAAAAACAAAAATAAAACCTTTGTTTGGTACACCAAGTTTGTGGGTTATTTATTAACCTTAGCTTCCATATTTTTTACTCTAAATTATTTTCCAGAATAATAGAGTGTTTTTTCCCTAGACTGCAGGCATATTCTGATTTCAAAATTTATTGTTTTCTTCTTCGCACTTCAATTTCCTGTGTATGCAAATTAGGCCATTCCACTTCGGGGTTTGATTGAAGTTTAGGCTGGGCAATTTTTGTCAAACCCTAGAGTGTAGAATCTACATACCATGTGCTGAAGTTTAACATGGTATCAAACCAGAGAATCAGAAATCTTTCAAGATGTGAATGGAAACAACTCTCATCTGTAAGAGGGAGTTGTCAGAGTGTTTCAATAGGCATGATTCCTGAGCTATAGTGATTGAGGCTGATCCCTGCCAATGGGAGGAACAAGGACCTGTGACAGGTTGATGGGGGTAATACCCAAGATCTTCCATCAATTGGAAGGTTGATTTAACACAGGATAGGTGTGGTTGATTTATCTCAGTGGATGCGATGCACAACATACTTCAGTGATTCACATATTTGGGAACTGTGAAAGGTTGTAGGGTGCATTGACCGAGTTGCTCCAATGATTAAATGTGATGCCCTGGTTACTCCAGAAATCGGAGCGTTGATCTCAAAGTTGCATGGATACAGATACGGATACAAATTCAGGTACGGTATCAGATACAGATACGGTCATTTTTTAAGACCCCCAATATGGATACGGTTGGATACAACATTCGTAAAAAGTAAATACACATATTTAACACAATTTTCATAGTTATTACAAGATATTTTCATTATTTTTAAAGCAATATAGACATATAATTATAAGTTGATTTAAATATTTACAATATTCCAAAAATGTTAGTGTTGCTTTGGAAGATAACCCAAAAAATGGGTAGCTGAAATAGAAAAATATTTTGTTTGTCTTCCTCACTTGGTGTAGGTTTTTGTTTATACGAACTAAGAAAAGTTGCATGATTGAAATTTGTTTTAAATTAAGGAAGATTTATGTTAAATTTTTAAAAAACCAAATCACATAATATTTGGCAGTCGGGAAATTTAGGATTTTTGGGCACATGTGGGTAGGGAATCCGATGTGTATCCATGCCATATCGTATCCGTATCCGATACGTATACGGGTACGCGGGTACGTGTGCCCAAGGGGGGGGCAGAGGAGTTTCCAGCTACTCTGGTTGATCTACACCTGTGGTAAGTTGCTGATCTGATTTAATTTTAGCTGATTTGTTCAGTTTCACCATGATTCAACAACTGTGGGCATAATTACTCTTGGTCTCAAAGAGAGTGACTACCAAGATGGAACTTTAAAGTTTTACTCCTTGAATGTGTAGGTTGCAGATGTTGCTGGAAGAAATAGATCTTTGGGTCATTGTGGAAACTGTGTTCACACCTCCAACTGATCCTACTCAGTTGGTCGTAACAAAAAGATGGTCTTGAAAAAGAATATAGTCTTGGATTTGTGGAGAACTATTGATTCTTCAAATTGCTGAAAAGAAATTAGCAAGAAGACATTTGATGCATTGACCAATCTTTATCAAAGTGTGAGCATGTCCCAAAAGATGTTGAAGAACAAACTCAATGCCACATTCTTGAGTGACACAAACACAATAGTCACCTACCTGATGAAGATCATAGAACTTTGTGATCAACTTACAAGTTACAACTTTGTGAAAAACTAGTACCTATAGCCTTAGATGGGTTCTCCCACCCTGGGAACTGCTTGTTTGAGGTTTTTCATGAAAAGCTTTTCACCCTTGAGAAACATCGGGATAATTTTGACCAAAAAGAAACCTGACTTGAGACTGTTTCAGCTAGAGTAGAAGAGAGTTAAAACCTAACACTCATCATGGTCAGAAAGGAAGACCCAAAAAAGGTCAGAAGGGCAAGGAAGAAGGATTAGATTCTTCACACTAAGAGAAGAACAACTCGAGTCACATTAAGTGTTTCAGATGCCACAAGGTTGGTTACCATGTATAACAGTGTCTTGAGTGTGATGTCCTCTAATTGAAAGACAAATTTAACAAATAAACATATTAAACACACAACTTAATTATAAATAATTAAGATATTAAAAATGTATAAATATATAATATAATTAATAAAATCCAATTAATACATCCACATCTTTGATTGTATAGTATATTTCCATATGCCCGTAGAGAATATGACAAAATTGGGCTCAGAATCTATTATCAGAATTAATGATTATGATTAAAGAGACACGTGAAACGATGTATGAAAGCAGCAATTTATCAATGCTGGTATTGAATATCAAAGGCTGGATATCAATCAGAAGGTAAGCAGAATAAAATCGATTCCCAGGAAGATGAAAAGAGTCTGCATTAGTATTATAATCTAAAAGACGTCGGAGAATTAAGACTTGACCGAGCCATCTTGACAAATATCTAGATTATGACTAGTCATCGTACTAATCCATTGTTATCAGCAATTAGGTAAATGAAGAAATTTAAGAAAGAATTAATTAGATTTAAAAAGACAGATCAATAACAACAATAGTTATGAAGAGCCACGAAAAGTAAAGTTGTCTCAACGAATGTGAAGGGGTGTAACTCATTCCATCTTGGCAAGATATAAGAAGTCATTCAAACACAAGCATAGGGCACGGAGGAATAAGGAAATAGGATCATAGATGGAGGTGATGAGGGAATTATTAATTCTGATAAAGAAATCAGAGATTAACAATATAACTATCAATACCCATTATCAGTATCAGGAAATGAGTATGCAGGGAATTGTTTATGAAGTTAATGTTGTATATTCTATCACGGGAAAGGTATCCACATATGGACTATTCTATATAAATATATATTGTGATATAATCAGAATTATTTATATTATACTGTATGTATTTGTATGTAATATATATAATGATGTAAACAGAATCACTTATATTGTGATGTATATTTATAATAATGATTAGAACTATATATATATTAATGTTATATTTCAGGTGTGAACATACACATATATAATGCATAATATATATAAATATATAAAAGAATAAAGAATAAAGCGTCAGAATCATAGATGCATATATCTGACAGATCTAAGGATATATCTGAAATATATATAATAATAATCAGAATTATATATAATAGATATTCTAAATAAGTTAGTGACAATGTTGTAAGCATAGGGTGATGGCAAATAAAGTTGTAATGTAGCTATGGAAAATATTGTCCTACAAAATATCATATTCTGTAACTAAATTCTATATAGTATGATGACATCAGAATTATACCAATATAGTATAAAGATATATATATAAGATAGTTGGATCATAAATGTATTAACATATATATTAATATTATAATATATATAGTATTTTATATATGAATAACAGCAATATCAGGAATATATATATACATATATATGAACCTGCATATATCTAACATTTACATATAGATTAATAATAAATCACAAGCACATATATATGAACTGATATATATATATTAAATTTATATATGTGCTAATATTAATGAATCGGAAATGTATATATAGATTAAGATATATACTGTTATATATGTAAATAATAATCAGAAACATAAGGGCTAACATATAGATCATTTGTATATGTATATTGTTAAGATTCTAATAAATATATATGGTTAAATTAATACTACTAAGATAATGGAGGAGGTATTAATCTATATTATCTGGTAAGGAATTAAGATAATCAGATATCCCAAACATAATATAAATTGATTTCGATTACTACTTCTTACATGAGAATGGAAGGCAGAGGCCACCAAAGAGGGGCAGTCTAAATCCAACAAGATAGCTCCCAAAATAGGGTGGGGAACCAGCCCTTCTTTAACCTTGAGAGCTTGAACTCGAGACAGGTTAAAGGCTTTGTCTGTAAACTTTGAGGGAGTCTATTAATGGTCTCTAAGCGCTTTGGTTTGCCTCCAATGTCTTCTCCCTTCTCAAGGATTGAAGTAATAATATGATCAGATTTGTAATATGGATTGGAAATAGCCAAAACTCTTAATTCATTATTTATTCTTTATTTTTACTCCAAATATTAATGTTAAATTATTTGGGGACATTACATTGAGAACGAGAAAGGCAAGCAGCTATAGCAAGCACTTATAGGGGATGCAAAAACTTCAACTTAAGTAGATGAGTTGATATCCAGTACTTCGGATAGTTTTCTCCATGATTTCATGTATATCCACTAACACTATTTCTGGTGCAGAGTGTTGTGGGCAGACGAGCATCTAAACACATGACCTTCAATCAGAAGACATTTGACAGACTTGTGGAGCAAGAGAATGCAATACAGATTGAGCTGGCAGTGATGCCACTTGTCCAGTTACCAGATTGGGCTTTGTCTCCTTTCACATGCCTTAGGAAATTGATTTTCTAGAGTTTTTCCTCAGATAAATAGTTTGCAAACTTTTTAACAAAGACCCTGTCAGAAAGGAAATTTTAACTACTAAGAGAGAAGTCAGGGTTAATGGAGAAAAGCTTCCTTGTGAAGAAGGATCACTAAAAACTTTAATGGTTGCCCAGCAATTGCTCCAGGCACAAGCACAACAGTTGAAAATTAAAATAAGAAAACTCAGAACTCAGACTCCATTATGGTAGGTTTTTTGGGGCACCAAAATAGTTATATTGATAATCCTTGTTTTTGTCCTGATGATAAGTGCAAGATCGGTTTTACCTTAGATACTATAATTAGGGTATTCTGGGTGCAGTTTTCTAAATCTATTCTTAGGGCTATTTATTTTATTTCAGGCAACAGAAAGATTATTTTAGGCATATTTCCTCAGAATAAGGATGTCTAAATTAAGATGTTTTTTTTATATTTTTAAAACAGTTTCTTTTTTGTAATAAGGAAGACTAAAACAAGATCTTGTTTGCTACACCAAGTTTGTGGGTTATTTATTACCCTCAGCATCCATATTTTTGTAGTCATGATCATTTTCAGAATAATAGAATTATCTTTTCAAACTACAGCTATATCTGATTTAAAAGTTTATTATTTGTTTTATTTCTACGTCAATTTTTTATATTTAAGGTTGGCCACTCCAATTGTGAGTTTAGTCAAAATTTAAGTTACATAATTTGTACCAAATCTGCATATCTTGAGCAGAATTTTAACAGTGGCCCATGCCATTTTTCAAATTTTTAAGCAAGCTCCAAACACTTAAAGAACAAAGGCATAGAGGCCATAAGAGCAACTACTGAAATTTGACAATCGCAACATACATCTCAAAAATTGTGCCCAATATACTTCAATAAAAAGAAAAATTGTAACCAATATTTCAAATAAAAATTCAAGTCTTTGTAGTGTGCCTATGCTTCATAAAATCCAAATCTGAAAATTTTTTAACTGAGGGAAAATGAAAAACTAAGTGTTTAGCAACAAAAATGAATCTCTTTCACTAAGCAGACTAAATTCACCCACATCATAATTGAATCTGTTTCACACTTGCATAGGAAAGGATCTCTTGCTGACACTTCATAATTGCATTTAGTTTCCTACCCACATCATAATTGAATCTGTTTCACATTTGAATTGTATGGGCTTATCTTTATATTTTTAGTAGATGCACTTAAATGTTCACATTTTTAAAATTTAGCTTCTTTTAGTTTGTCTAAGTTAAACTTTAAAAAATAAATAGGTTAATTGTATATTTAAAAAATTCAAAACTTAAATATTGATTTTTCTATATTATTTTAATCATAGGAGCGAAACTCGTTCGGGAAATTAAACGGCAAACCAAAAGTATAAGATTTTTTGAAAATATCAGGGAAAAATAGAATTTTCAAAAAAATAAAAATTGTAGAAAAGGAGACAAACTATTTTTTTTTAACTTAAGGGCATTTCCATAGCATAGAGATATAGAGAGAAAATAATATAGAATTTAACTCATGCATTGTAGAAAATAGATTGTGTCGTTTATATTCATATTGTTGGTTGCATAGGCAAATATTCAGTTAATTTTGTAAGAGGGCAGTCTCCAAATAGTTGCCTAAGTGTGAGAAAAAATATTAGCCAAGTCTATGAAGTCCCTGAGATCAAATGAAATGTAGAAAATAGATTTTTTTGTTTATATTCATTTTGTTGATTACATAGGTAAATATTCAATTATCTTTTTAAGAGGGCAATCACCAAATATTACCTAAGTCTATGAAGTAAATGAGATCAAAACTTATCAGACTTTTAAAGAGGGCAATCACCAAATAGTTGTCTAAGTCTAAGATAAAATATTAGCTAAGTCTTGTTGATGTGAGTTTTATGCCACTACAACATGCCGGATGAAAACACTTAGTATTCCAAGACAAAACACCAAATATCAAATCCTCTCTTGAATAAGGAATCTCATATGCCAAACAATGTATTTGGATAGTGTGATCAAATGAGACAACCCCCAGGTTCCTTATAGTGGTGAACTTTCACTCAGCTATATAGTGGCATCCCAAAACTATGTATCTGGCATGTTTCGATGTTTGGGACTAGCAAAATTCTTATCATTTGTTTAATCATGAGTCGATGTGTAAGTCTGTAATCTTGTGCCCCAAAGCATAACCATCCTTTTCACAGTTATCATCATGGTCACTGTATGAATGACACAGAAAATAGTTTGATACTAGAACCAAAAACTTTCCTTGCAGTCCATGGTCACATTGTTTGGAGGATGGAGACGGATTTAATCAACCCCTGCATTTAGCATTAGCATCTATTGGCACCTGACGAAAGATGAGGGACCTATAATTCTTGAGAAATAGCACCCCCGAGCGTATATCTGACTTGCAGATAGATTTTTAAGTTCTGAAATAACTGACTACTTTCATCCAACAGTTGTAAGAGGTCTTTCAAGGACAGAGGTATTCCATTCTTGTAACAACTTTTTTTTTACTTATGAACACCGACTTAGATTGAAATTCATTGGCAGTTTATGTCCCATTAGTTTTTCTTTCTTTAGTGTTTTGTGCCACTAAGCGAGGACTTGGCCTTATGGAAGCATTTTGAACTAGAACATTTTCTCAAACGTGTGGAGCACAAAACTTCACAGGCATAAAGGGGCATGAGTGATAGATCTTTTGTCTTTGTATTGCACTTCCTCCTTCAACTTGGGTGAAATTTGTGACCTTATAGGAGATTTTGGAAATGTCTTTGAATTGTATTTAAATTTGCCTTATTCAAAGTCACAACCCCGAGTTAGGTAATATTCCAGAATTGGGGCTTTAAAATGCACAGAATTAATCCAGATTCGAGAGCAAACCAACCATTTCTCATCATAACAACAGGTACTAGAGAGATCGAAACTAGAGCCACTGAGACAACGCAAAACCAAAAGGAGGGCAAGTGGGTGAAAAGATAGGGGTCCCATGTTTGATGGGCGATGTGTGATTAGGTCACAACAGGGTAGACAACCATTTATTGCTTGGTGGGCATCCTTCCTCATTATGGGCCAACTTTGACCAATATCCCACAAAGTGGACAGCCTTCTTCCTACTGGTCTGTATGAACCTGCTCGTTAATTGTAGATTCTCTCTCCATGCCCTAACCCTAATTAGGGCTGAGGTGGCAAGATCTGGTCCATTTGTTTTGTTTCAATCCTAGCCACCCATTGTAATATAAGGCATATATAAAGGGGTCACTTCTCATTTGTAAAGGATGGAATGTTAGAGATTGTTGCTTAAGAGCTACTGAGATAATAAAGTTGTCATTGAAAATTGGTGATTTCTTGAAGTATTTTGGTGCTTGCATGGTTTCTTTATTCCTTCACTTAGAATAGATTTACATTCAAGTTGTTTGTTAAATGAGATTGATGGTATTGTTGTAGTGAAATCTATTTGCTCCTACCTTTTGCTAGTGGAAGATTTCTATGTGTAGTGTAAGGTTGGTCCTAAGCTTATATGTGGAAGCTTAACTTCTATAACTAAATTTGCATTGTTCCATGATGGTGTTTATTTGTGATATGGAAATCGTTTGCACAACCCTTGAAGATTGCACCCTCTTTGTGTAGTTAAATTTGGCGACGCGAAGAGTGGTAGATTTCACTTTGACAACCATTGTCTTTCAATTTCTTAGGATTAGAGTCGAATTCCTAAACCCTTATCTCATTTACTTTCTACATATTCTGTGAAAACTTCAAAACAGTACTTTCATTGCTCTATCATTCGAAAGCTCCCAAAACCAATATTGTTTAAGTCGACTTGAGAAAATAACGTAAGTCCCTTTGTGATACCAGCATATCACATCAACCATTGAGCTTATCCACGATAAAAGGAACCTTGAAAATTACCTGTGTGATCTTTCTTGCAATCTTAGCATACACGGAATTTTGATCAAGAGAGGTTAAGATATCTCGGTATTTTATTTTGTGTTGGTGTGGTCATAAAACACCCATCAACACTACCCTTCCTTTGAGATTATTTCTTAATTTGAATCAACTGTACCAACATAGTACTGCTTAGTTTTTAATTGAATGGTGATCGTCTCAAAGATGGACTTATTATTAGCTAGAGGAAAAATGCTTCCAAACATATTGAGTATGCATCTCAACTTGAACAAACGATGACTCATCTTATGCTTCTCAAATATCTAAATCCTAAATCCAAACCTATATGAAGTATACCCTACAGAAAAGTTAACTTAAATAACTGAAGAGACAGTAAATTATAAAGTACTCAAGTCATAACAAAAAAAGTTGGAGATTGTCTCTAGTTCATGTTTCAGCATATTTCAGGGCAAGAGCGTTTAGAAGACTATTAATTTGATTCATGACTAGATGAAGGTTGTCTAAGAAATAGTATTGCAGTCTGAATCATAGCAGTTTATTGCCATAAATGGCGATTAATTTGTATAGTTTGTGAAGTTTAGTAATAAACTATGTTCATTCAAAAAACAGGTACCTAATAATTTTCAAGCTTCAAATTCTGAAGTTGGTCAAGTAATATGCATTTGAAAGATTTTGCATATACAAAAACATCCTGATTTGGCACACAATAATGTAGAAGCTGAAGAAATGAATTTGAAGTTATCAGGAATTACTTATCTTCCAATTACTGTTATGTTCTTAAACTGCATTATTTATCCTTCACTTAGAACACTTCAGACATAGACATTTAATCCTTAGAAGAATTACATGTACTACCTAAATGTTTTTGCCAGTTAAAACCCACCCAATTATAACATGTCAGTCTGAAGAGAATGTATGTTTGTGTTACCAGGAAAATCATAGCCATCATATCATATCGCTTCCAATAATTTACAGTCTGCTTGACTTCATGTTTTTTGCAGTACAACCGGGAGACACGTCTCACCCTCTCCAAGACGCGTCTCTAAGACCTCGCGCATACCCAGAGACTTCAAATTTAAGTGGAGACTTCATGTCAAAGTCTCCCGACATCTCCAAGTCTCCCGCCATGAATTTTGACATCTCCTGTGCGTCTCCAGAGGAAAAAGCATATTAAAAAGTATATTATCTGGACAGCAGAATAGCTGAAGACCTTGAGATGAATGATCAAAACATTGTGGAGTAGATGATAGTAGATACTAGATAGATTTCTGATTTTTGTTTACAGTTGAGTTTCTTGTTTGCATATCAGTGATTTAGCATCAAACTATATATTTTTGAATTTTGAATTTCAATATGTAATGATAATCTGATATGATCATATGTTATACTCAGAAATCAGATATGCAGTGTGAGTTTTGAACTATTTGACTCTATATAACACAATATTGAGTAAATGACATTACTATTAGTATAAGTATTACTATTACTATTAGTGATTTGAATTTCAGAATTGACGTTTTGTTTCAATGGTTTTAATGTTCTTACTTTAAACTTTCCATTGTTCTTGTTTTCAAAGCTCTATGTTATAAAATTTCTTGAAAATTATTAGATTATATTTTTTTTTTTAAAATTGCCATCTCCAGGCACCCTCGTCTCCTATTTTTGAAAAATAGTCATGTTGAAGATTGGTAGCTGCAGGAGCTATCTGCTATACCTGTGATAATTATCACTATTGAAATTGTCATCTTCCCAAGCATTTGGTCGCTGGCTGGAAGGCATTGATAAATCAGTTTGGCCATGTTATGGAGACTTTGTATGTGACAGCAAAATCCCAAGATTTTCGAAGAGCTACATTCTTGTGTAACATTGGTCATCAAAGAGCCATATGCGTATGTGGCATTGTGGTTGTTGATCAGTTCAAGCCTTGTGTTTGGGCATATTGTATTTCAAAAAACTTCTTCATCAATAAAGTGATATATTTGTGGCCGGGTTTTTCTCCCTCAAGTTGGAGGGTTTTCCCAGGATAAATTGTTGTCTTAGTGTTCATTATTTTGTTTTTGCTATTTATCTTCAATTCTGGTATGAAACTTCAACATAGTATAAGACCAAGGTTGGATAACAGCAAATAAGGATTATTCAAGCATGTTCAGATGTTTATTGAAGTTGATGAAATTGTCTGATGCTTTAGCATTAGCTAGAATTTCTAGAGACCAAAACCTTCAGGAGTTTGTGAAGCGCTGGACGGAAACCTGGTTCTTCAATTGTCTACAGATAGACAAAATTGAGTAAGAAATTATAATTGCAGATAAGTTAAATTTGATGATATAATTGCAGCTAATTGGAGTTCAACATTGTTTATGATATTTTTCTATTAATTTAAATAAAGGCCGTGTTATATATGTATGGAAGTTGGTTGCATGTGTGCTTGATCCAGTGGCAAATATAATAAAGTTCTGCCAATTTTGGCAAATATTTTATATCACAATACATCATCGAATCTTTTGATTATTTGAAGGCTGGAGTATTTAGAGATATTGTGGGTTATTCAATGTTACCATATATCTCTTGTGGGGCCCGACCCTCATTTGTCCAACTATCAGGTTTAAAATTTATGTCTGATATTGCAGTATTATATTGACCAAAGGTAGGAGAAGTATTTAAACATGACGGTGAAATTAATGGAACAGAAGCTTGGTTAGTCGTATAAGGCTGGTGTATAATATTTCAGGGGTATCACAGATCGATTGGAGTGCCAAGATATCTTGGTATAGTCTGTCGTAAACTTTTGAGGAGGCGGTTCCAGCAAATGGATTCCAAATTGGGAGACTTTGATATGAGAGTCTATAGTTGCCATGGGAAATATAGATGTCATGAATCAATTGTGAGGTGAATGTATCGTTGGAGCCAAAAGATTGAATATATTTCCTGTGCACTCGATTTCTTCTAACCATAACTTCCAGAAAAAATTTAAACCGCATACAATGCTTTCATGTGTGGCAACTCTTATCTGTTGGTGACTTCTTGCATTCTGAGCCAAATGTGCTGGGCGTTTCATATCATTTGTTGAAAGGAACGGAAGAGTGAATTTGGAATTCGAAGACAACATTAGTGTCATTCCAAATCCAATGGCTCTATTATCCATTCTACAAGGCATCATCATGATCAGGCAGCTTCAAATAAGAGACTGAGTTTGCTGTTTGAAACCTTGTAATGCTCCCATGGTGTTGTGCAGGAGTATTGTAGTCAAGTTCGGGGCTTACATATTAACTTGCATTGGACTTTGAGTCTGCTGTAGAGACAATCATACTAGCTACTTATATTGTTGTTTAGCTGGCAGAGCAAGTATCAAATCCCAGGCATCCTGTAAGGCCTGTATACAACTCAAGACACGAGGGGAGGAGTTTGGGGCTGAGCCGCTGTGAGAACATTTATTTACTTGGTAGAGAGAGGGAGAAGCACTTGTGAGTGTTCAAGTTCCAACATGATACAAAGATTACAAATAGCAGATATTATCGAAATTCTTAGCTATCCTCATATTTTTCATGGAAAAGCCTGAAAGTAAACCTGTCCTGCATAATTTACAGGAAGTGTTTGCCTCCCCTGGTACCGTACACATATGGGAACTGTATTCAGCAATGTCAACGTTTCAGAGAATGGGAAGAGAACAAGTGTAAGGAGGAGAGTAGAGCAAAGATGTCCTTTTCGGGATCGGAGCTTGGTAGAGGAGTAGCAACGAGAAGGTCTTCTACTTCTACTACCTCTCAGGAAGGTTTTCATGGAGCGATCATGGGGCACGTAAGTCTTTTGAAAGAGAAAACTAGTGGGGAAAGAGAACATTTTGTTAAGCGGAGTCCTGGTTCATCCAGACTGCAGGATGTTGCTTCTCAGAGGTAGAGGCCCTTGCAGAGGAAGCCTCTTGAGCTGCTACAAAAAACTGTGGCAGATTGTTTGTCCTCATCTCACCATGGAATCTCACTAGCGCTACAATCAGAAGCCGTGCGGATGCTTCAGGTTCCAGTGTATCTAAGAACACAATGGGAGCCAAGGTTGGAGGTGATGACCTGTCCTAGAATAACTCGCACAAGCACAGGCAACTCACGGCACTAAGGAAGCATCAATTGCATAGCAGAGGAGGGGAAGTCAATACATGCTATTCCTGAGAGCAGCTCGAACAAAAGGGTCAGAGAGACACTACAATGATCTGAATCTTTAGGTGCAAAGATCAGGAAAGAGCAATTGGTGGATTGTGAGGAAGATTATAAAATCATTGAGATAAGTATTTTATTAGCACGATATTCAAAGTATTGCATATAAAAAGATTTTGATATATATACAGTATTATATGATCATTTAATGTAGTCTTTCTTCTATGATTTTGTTCAGACATTAGAGTAGTATTTTATATTATTTTGCTGATATTGTAAATGAAATTGGTGATTTGTTTATCGTATATGATAACTGTATGATTTCCAGGTCAGGCTGGCTAGAGTCTCCTATGATCATCATTACATATAGTTTGAACTTTGTATTCCTGTGAAAAATAAAATGTAGTTGCAGATTGAAAACTGAGACAGGAAAATCATAATTTGAAACAGCTTATTTTCTTATTTACTGGGCCATATCTCATGTGATATACATTGCTATCTGCGATTGCTGGAAGCATTCTTCAACCACTATCAGGTTGTTAATGTATATTTGTAACAAATATTTGTAACAGCAGGAATGCGTTGATCAGAGTTGTCATTGGTCATAACAGCACCACTAAACATTACCGACAGTACAAATCCCCAATTCAAGGTGACTTCATACTATCTGGAAACCACAAAGAGTTAATCGATTCTACCAAGCACTATGATTAAGCTCATCCTTGGAGTCTGATTGTGAGCTTCTGCATCTTGATTATCACTAGTCCTCTTGAATTCGGAGGTGAATGCCTCTGTGAATGCTTCATGAGCCGGTTTAGGATTTAAGCCCATATTTTTAGCACGATTGTGTGGGGACTATATTGGGGGGTGATAATAATATTTTGTGGTGGCTTCAGTCTTTGTTGCTGGAAGAAATTATTGGATTGCATCTGTGCATGGATTTTGATCAAGTAGAAGAAGTACATCGTTCATTTTTGGCTGCTCATCTCTTGCCTCAAATGGTTGGACGTAAGAGAGATCCTCTGTAGTTGGGAATTTAATGTGTCTACTTATTGCTGATATTTATGAGGGCGATTTGCCTTAATATTCTCAGATTAAAGCATAAAACGGTCACAACAGAAGTATGCTAGCTGTCAAGAGACATTACAGTGGTGTAATTCATGACTTACATAACTAGCATTATTAAGGAAACCTTGGCAAAATCAAGAGAGTCACCACATTGGGCATTTACGTTATGTTTACCACTGTATCAGCTGTTGAAGATGGAAGCCAGGTCTCATCAATAGATGCACTGTATATTCATCATGCATGAGTTCTGGGCAAGAATTTACAGACAATGACCTTGTATCTAGATGTGACTGCAATCTGTGGGTTCTTTGCATTCGGAAAAGCATGTCCAGTATATTGCCTAGTTCGAATGTGTAAATACTCTGCAGTGACTCTGCCTTCATATCAGGTTAGCAATTCAGAGGGAGCTTGAGCGGCAGATGGAGAGTGCCAAGTCCTTTGCAGAGGATCAGCAAGTTCATGAAACAGTGTGGCTTCAAAAGCTCATTGTTTGGTCATACATTGGAGCCAACTATAATTTATTATGATAATCAAAGTTGTGAGAATGTTGCACTTGCTAAGAGGGAGTCTCAGCATTCAGTTGTTCTTATTATGTGATGTAATGCATTTTTCTCTGAGACAGAGAAATTTGAGGTGAAAGCCCTTGTAATGCATTTTTCTCTGAGACAAAGAAATTTGAGGTGAAAGCCCTTGTAATGCATTTTTCTCTGAGACGGAGAAATTTGAGGTGAAAGCCCTTGTTTGCCTTTGAGACGTAGGTATTGGTTTTTCCACTCATGGGAGTAGCCATAGTGGATGTCATGTTGAGAGACTCCATGACAACATCACATTGAGTGAATCCGTGATGAGAACTTATGTTTATTTCACACATGGGAGTAGCCATGGTGAACATCATATTGAATGACTCCATGATGCTATCACGTTGAGAAACTCCGTGATAAATTTTTGTTTCTCTCACAAATGGGTGAAGCCATTGTGAGTGCCATGTTGAGAGATTCCATGACTTGAGTATTTGGAAAGATATCTCCTTTGCTAAGAGGGAGTGTTGAAGATTGGTAGTTGCAGGAGCTATCTGCTATACCTGCGATAATTATCATGATCACTATTGAAATTGTCATCTTCCCAAGCATTTGGTCGCTGGCTGAAAGGCGTTGATAAATCAGTTTGGCCATGTTATGGAGACTTTGTATGTGATGGAAAAATTCCAGGATTTTCGAAGAGCTACATTCTTGTGTAACATTGGTCATCAAAGAGCCATATGCGTATGTGGCTGTTGATCATCGAAGAGTTTATTCTTGCGTGGCTGCTTGGTAAACAAAGAGTCAAGACATTGAAGAGTCAAGACAATGAAAGGTCAAGACAATGAAGGGGTCTTCATTTTGTAACAGCAAGATAATGAAGGGTCAAAGCAATTTTATATATTCTTCAGGAGGAATTAGTATGTGATTGATATTGATATCTTGTGTTTCTGAATATCACTTCAATTTGAGCCTTGTGTTTGGGCATATTGTATTTCAAACTTCTGCTTATTCATCAATAAAGTGATATATTTGTGGCTGGGTTTTTCTCCCTCAAGTTGGAGGGTTTTCCCAGGATAAAGTTGTGTCTTAGTGTTCATTATTTTGTTTTTGCTGTTTATCTTCAATTCTGGTATGAAACTTCAACAACCAATCTCTAAGACCTCCAAGTCTCCCCGTCTCCAGGTATTTTGGTATAGTTAAACATTACATACCAAAAAAAGAAATAGTCATCTTATGAAAAATGACTGCTGCTTACTGTCAACTTTGCCTCAGCCTGCAATTGCTGCATCTGAACTGCAGCTAGCCGTTTTGCTTCCACGGGATCCACCATAATCACTTCCTTTGAATTCCCTTTGTAACGCCCTGGAGAACCCTGAAAATATCAAGAAAATGGAATTTTATGGAGAATACATAAAATCAACTTACATGTCATGAGCAATAAAAATGATTTAAAAAATACGGAAAATAAAAAATGTTTAAGCAAATGTATTTCAGAGGAAGTTGTGCATCTTTCGCTGGATTTAAATGGGAGAGTGAGCTACATTACATGTGCATTTCAGAAAAAGTCACCCAGCTTTTACTGGATGTAAATGTGAGAGTGAGCTACATTCCAACTGCATTTCAGAAGAAGTTACCCAGCTTGTGCTGGATGCAAATGTGATAGAAGGCTACATTTCAAGTGCATTTCAGAGAAAGTTACACAGCTTGTGCTGGATGTAATGTGAGAGGGGTTCCAAGTGCAAGTCAGAGAAAGGTACACAACTTGTGCTGGATGTAAACGTGAGAGTGGGCTACATTGCAGGCATTTCAAAGCGCACATCCACAGTCCAGTGTGCATCCAGCACAGGATCGGATACTAAATAATTTGCTCTGCACAAATCCTATAAGAGAAATATTGCACTTGTTTTTTGCTACAGACGTATTGATCATGTTGACAATAAAAGAAACTACCACAATCATGTTTGATCTATATTACTTATTTGGCTGATGGTTTCTAGACATTTCACCAGAAACTGATATAATAAGCTCTCTTGAGTCTTGACAATCTACTTCCCTCTATAATTATTGTAATATTGAGCTTAAATATTTCACTGTTTAAGACATTCTCCCTTTTTTATGAGAAGTTCACTGAAGCTTAATTAGCATGCCAGGGAAATGGCGACCGTTGCAAGCTTCCGCAAATACACTAACGGTTTCCATGAGGAGAAAAGATACCAGAGATGGAAGGGAAAATGGCCCTCAGAAAGGAAGAAGGAACAAACCAGATAAGTCGATAGCCTCACATCCGGGAGAAGAATTGGAATGCAGACCGCGACAAGCAGGGAATCTCCCAGGTACGTCACTCTCGTCAATACATTAGAACTCAACCGTTCCAACATAATAAAACAGAGTTCCATCTGCATAGGGGACCCCATAATAAAATTCCTCAGTTTCGCGCCGTAGTGAATAATCGGTCTTTTTTTAAGTTTTCAAAAAATGGGTTCAACCCTGCATCAGGGAGAGACAATACTCTAAATCCCAACTTAATACCCATATTCCCAACATCTTCAAGGGGCATTCCAATCAATCCTCCTCTGCCAAAAAAAGCTTGGACGGACACTTATTGGAAGATTCATAGAAGAAGACTTGCCCTGTTAGGGAACCTAAACCGGAATCCCCAGAGTTGGGGAGGTTCTAAAAAACGGTTTCAGATCTGGAGACCAATCCACAAGGATGATACCTGAAAGGGATTCAACGAAGCTCCATTGGACCAGGATGGGGAAGGCAATAAGGTAGATTCTTTACATATTGCAATGGAGAAGCCAGTATCAACAAGGGACCAAACTCCTTCAATCACCTTTCCGGAGGAAATGCTAGCTGAGAGGAAGGCATACCTCTTCAAATACGCAATCATTTGCAAATTCTGGGAAATCAACATAGAATATGGTGTATTCTACAGTTGGGTATCTACAAACTGGTCGAATTCTGTCCAGATTTACTCTTTAGATAATGAACTAGGATATTTTCTGGTCATTTTTGAGGATAAATTGTCTTGAGACAAGGTTTTCCGAAACAAAAAATGGTTCTACAAATCGCAGGGTCTACTTATGCAATACTGGACGCCCAACTTCAACAGCAAGGATAATGTCATCAGGTTCATACCCAAGTGGATCATACTACAAAACTTACCTATGGAATACAAAGGAAAAGAGATCATTCATATCCTAGCTAATAAAATAGGAATTTATCTCGACCATCACATAGACTGCTCTTCTACTTCTGTGAAGATATGTTTGCTTGCAAGTCTAGAACGAGAATTCCCTGCTTCAATTAAAATCATTTCAAAACAAGGCAATTGGATTCAACTCATTACCCAAGGGGTCGAGAATCTTCCCATATCTGAGAAAAGACACCAGGAGATGGAGGTGGATAAAATAATTAGGGAGCTCCATTCAGGTTTGGCAAGAGATCAAGAAGCTTATACCAATCTCTCATTTTCTCATCAAGAAATGGAGATGGCCAGAGACTTACATTCGGAAGTTACAGAAGTTTCAGAACAGTCGCGGAACCACAATGTTCGAGGAGGCCATTCAAGCTAGGAAGAGTCAACGGTCTTGGAGTCTTTTATCCGAGTGTTAGGTTGGGTCATGCACAAGTTTGTAAAACAACCCCATCATCATGGTCTTGCAATAACTTACCCAGACAAGGCTTCCAATAGTTGCCAGGATACTCTTTCGTTCAAGAGTCTTCAAGACCCAACGCTCCCTCATATTTCTCCCTTGATTCTAGGTTTTCGTTGTTTTCCCGAATCATCTCCACTTTTTCCCTTGCATAAGACCATTTTCTTAAAGCCTTTCAGGTTCAATCCTTTAACTTTATAGCAAATCATTCTTCAATGGGTATCAGAAGTCCAATTGGATTTGATAGAGGAAATAGCAGATCAAGTAATGAGCGAGGAGGAATCTTCAGATCGACCCCTGCAGCCAATGGAGATGCTGTTGGAGAAGCCGGCGTCCTCAATTGATTTGGAAAAGGAAAACTTAAATGCAGAAGAAGATGACATTCTTAAGATTAAGTTATGTGACCTCAAAGCCTCAACCAAAACAAAAAGTTCGGCCACAACATTTTCACCAACCTTTCAAGGGGTTAACCTTCAAACTCCTGATTCATCATCTTCTTCATACTCGGGACGGAGAACATCTTACAAACTGAGACTCAAAGAACAAAAAGAGATGACTAAGTTGCTAACCCCTCAAATGGAGAAAACCTCATCCACATTTAGAGTCAAAGGAGGGTTAATTAATCTCAAACCATTAGAAGCAAATATGGATCACCTCAAAATTAATAATCTACAATCGGACAGAGGCATACTTTCTCAAGTGTATGAGGAAACACAGATCTCCCCAAAACTTCAGGCAGTTTATGATCTTTTTGGTGATACAACATTAGAACAACCAACCGGGGATACTCAGAAGTTAACATATGTGGAAAGGCTTCTAGATGAGGATTTTATTGAGGATGAAGAAAGACTAATAGACATCTCAGTGCTCACCCAAGAAGAATCAAAGGAAGATCACCAACAAGATTTTTCACCAAAACGCAACAGCCTAGGACTAGTGCAATCTATTCAAGATTGTCACATGGATTGTGGAAAGATCAAAAAGCAGGGGGGAGGAAGGAAATCTAATGCATCACTCAGGAAGGAAGTTGGAGAGGAATCAGATCAAACCAAAATAACATCATACATTAATGTAGGGAAGGGGAAGTTCCTTCCCAAGTTGCAATGAGAATCATCTCCTGGAATGTTAGGGGCTTCAATGCCCCTAACAAACAGCTTTGGTCAAACGCTGTATCATAACATTTAAAGCAGAATTAGTTCTACTACAGGAAAAAAAGATGGATAAAGAGCAATTAGAAATCTTTGCCAAGAATTTAGGAGATTGGAAGGCTCATAGTGTAGATGCAATAGGATCCTCAGGTGGCTTATCGGTTTTATGGAATCCCAGGTTTTCTTCTTTCATTCCAATGGATCATAGACCAAATTGGATAGCTGGGAACCTAATTAGCACCAAATCCAATTTAAATATTCATACAGTGAATGTATATGGCCCCATCTCACACAAGAAGAAGGCAGAATTATGGACAGAAATCTCTAATTGCTTTGCTCAATGGCCAGAGGACAACTTTATAGTAGCGGGTGATTTCAATGCTATAGTTCATGCATCAGATAAATTAGAGGGATCTCTAAGAACCTCTCAGTCACAGAATGATTTCAGGGATTGGTTACAAAAAGAGAGTCTTATGGAGGTGGAGCTGCAAAATGGCTCCTTCACATGGTCAAACCGAAGAATGGGCATATGCAACATCTCAGAAAAACTAGATCGTTTTCTATTTAAAGGAGACCTTACAGAATTCCCTTTTGACTTAAAAGCCTCTATCACTCCAATTTCAGGATCTGATCACTTCCCTATTCAGCTTAAAATTCTCAAGGCCAACAGACCCTTGGGATGTCCTTTTAAATTTGAAAATATGTGGCTTAAAGAGGAGAATTTCTTGGAGCTCATAGATGAATGGTGGAAGGATTTCAAAGTTGAAGGTTCTAAGTTATTCTGCTTTGTCTCCAAACTGAAATACATCAAGCAAAACCTTCTCATATGGAATAAAACTCATTTTAACGACATCTTTGCATCAAAATTGGAGATTGAACATAAATTGGAGAATCTGAATCTAAAAATAATGCAATCGGGATTGGACCATGACAGTTACTTAGAAGAAAAATCTCTCTTAAGGGATTGGGAAGATATCCTAGCTAAAGAAGAAATATACTGGAAACAAAAATCTAGAGAGTCTTGGCTAGCTGAAGGAGACAAGAATACAAAAAAATTTCACTCAAGTACAAAACAGAGGAGAGGCATTAATAGGATTTCTCAACTCAAAGATGTTGTTGGCTCTATATTGGAGGATCAAAAGGAGATCATCAAAGAAATCACCAGATATCACTCTCAGCTTCTCAATTGTTCTATCTCAACTCCCTTGAGGATTCAACAAGGGTTATTGGAAAACATCCCAAATATCATTACTGATGCAGATAATCAGATGCTATCCAGACCCTTTCAGGAAGAAGAAATCTGGCATACTATCTCCCAAATGGCCCCAGACAAAGCTCTAGGACCGGATGGCTTTCCTCCAAGCCTCTTCCTTCATTGCTGGAGCATTTTGGGCAAAGACCTCACTGATGCTTTGGAGGCCGCAAGAGCTTCAGGTAGATTTCTAACTAAAATCAACAATACTTTCATAGTGTTAATACCTAAAAAAGAACAAGTCATTAATTTGGATGAATTCAGACCAATTGCTCTTTGTAACACAATTTACAAAATTCTCTCTAAAGCTCTAGCAAATAGACTAAAAAAGGTCTTAGTTAAACTAATTGGGGAGGAACAGACCGGTTTTGTCCCGGGTAGATCAATTCTAGATGGGATAATCATAGCCCAAGAAGCGATACATTCTATCCAGCATAATAAGCAATCCAGCATGATTATAAAATTGGATATCAAGAAAGCCTATGACAAGGTCAATTGGAGATTCTTGATTAAATGTATGGAGTGATTTGGGTTTTCTAAAGCATGGATCAATTTGATATTTTATTGTATTTCAACTCCTAAATTCTCTGTCTTGGTGAATGGATCGCCACAAGGCTTCTTTGAAGGCTCTAATGGCATCAGACAAGGAGATCCATTATCGCCATTTTTATACATAATTATGGCTGAGGCATTAGGGAGAAGTATGATCAGTATGCAGGATCAAAACCTAATCAATGGCATTACAATATCCTCATCCATTCGACCAGTTACTCATCAACAATTTGCAGATGAAATTATTCTCATGGGTCAGGGGAGTATCCAGGAAGCTAAGCAGATTTCCAAGATACTAGATCACTATGGACAAGCTTCAGGGCAACTAGTCAATAAAGAGAAATCAGTGGTCTTCTTCTTTCACACAAAAAAGAAAATCCAACAGAAAATTGTAAAAATTCTGGAATGTAAATCAGGCTCTCTCCCATGTCCATACCTGGGCATCCCGATTGACAAATCCCTCAGAACAGCATCAGTTTGGAAACCTCTCAATGAAAAGATGGATAGGAAGATGGATAATTGGAAAACCAGATGGCTATCTTGGGCCAGGAGATTAGTCATGATCAAAGCAACATTATCAGCAATACCAATATACCTAATGTCTTGCCTTTCACTTACCACAGAGGGATATATGGATATGGTGAAGAAAATTAGGAAATTCTTTTGGCAGGTACAGATACTAAGAGGAAATTTTGCATTAATCTCATGGGATAAAATATGTAAACTGAAATCTTCTGGTGGCACTGGCATTAAAAATCAATTATGGCAGAACCAAGCTCTAGGTGCAAAGCTTTATTGGAAAATAGTGAATAATCAGGATTTCAAATGGATTAGAATTCTCAGAGCTAAATATTTAGGCAACTTTAATAAGGAAGATATAGTCAGAATTAAAGAGTTCCCAAAAGGCTCAAGAATATGGAACTTCATAGCTAAGTCAAGACATATTATTAACAATAACATATCTTGGAATATCAAAGATGGAAAGGAAGCAAGATTCTAGGAAGACTCTTGAGGTGGACATCCAACCATCAATTCACAGTTAGGCCCCAATCAGATCAGTCATATTTGTACTTCATCCTAGGGACCATATCTCAGTGACTATATCATCCCTCCGTCCTCTGCTGCTATAGATGGTTCTTGGGAGTGGAAAGACTTCTCATCACTTCAATTAGATACAAGAGAGGTAGATAAGCTCAAAACATTGATCAAAGATTGGCCCTTTCTTCTCAAACAAGGAAAAGATGAAATCATTTGGAATGGGGCAAAATCAGGATCCTACAGTGTCAAAGAGGGTTACAATCTTATAGCCAAATCATCCACATCTAAAATAGAAGAGATCCCAACACAATTATGTTGGAACAAGGTTGGACTCCCAAAAGCCGGGTTATTTATGTGGGCGGCATCCCAGGGTAGAATTTTAACTGCAGATAAATTTATTAAGATGGGATATCAAGGTCCATCCAGATGCATTATGTGTTTTAAGAATGAAGAGGACGTAAATCATTTATTATTATCCTGTCCCTTTGCTAAAGATTGTTGGTACTGGCTTTATTCAAGATTAAGATGGTCATCAGCCCCCCCAAATAATTTACTCCAGCTTTTGATATCATGGCCACAAATCATGGGAGGAAGTTTATTCAGTAATCTATGGATGATCTCTCCATCAATTCTGATTTGGGAGATTTGGAAAGAAAGGAATAGAAGATTATTCCAGGATAAATTTTTGAAATTTGAAACTATAATTAACAAATTGGAGGCAGCCATAGTTGAGGTAATGAATTCCCGGATCCAAACTCAATCAGCACAACACAAATTCTTTACCAATTGGGATGATCAGATGACAAAAAATTGGTTTGGGTTAAAAACTCCAATCACCATAGGCAGAGGATATAAAAGAAATCAAGAACTAAGGAAGGCATGTGTCTGGAAACCCCCTCCAATTGGATGGTACAAATTAAATTTTGATGGAGCTTCTAAAGGTAACCCAGGCCCCTCGGGAGCGGGATGCATCATACGCTCTACAACTGGGAATGTGATTGCCAAACAAGCCATACCATTACCCAAAGATACCAACAATATGGCAGAATTTAAAGCACTATTGTCTAGACTGATACTAGCTCGGGAAGTAGGGATCTCAAAGCTTGAAATTGAGGGAGACTCGCTGATTACCATCAATGCAATCAAAGTCAGATCAACCCCAAATTGGCGTCTTATGGCAGTTTTAGAGGTAATCTTAAAGTTAATGGATAATTTTGAATCGAAAACCATTAACCATACTTTCAGAGAAGGAAACACTGAAGCGGATGAGCTGGCTGACCTGGCAGCTAGAGGAACAAATTTGAAAATTCTATCCGACGTCAGCGGAGTTTCAACAGAGCTCATTGAATCTAACCACTAAATCAAAATGGTCAAATCAGGTCCTGATATATTTTTGCCTCAAAAGTTGACAGAACGGCTCCTTGTGGTGATAAGATGAGCGTCTTCTCTCATAGCGCATAGCGCGTGTAGGAGTTTAGAACATTAAATGAGGAGTTGGATTAGGACAAGAGGAGCAGATACCTATTGTACATCGAAGAGTGACGGCGTCCGGACATGAGTTATTTTCTGGCGTCGAAAACCTTGGTTGTTTTCGGTCATTCGCCTCTGCGCAGTTAAATCTCTGACACCAGCATTTCCTATGTGCGCTGCTGCGATTGTGTGGGGCCCAATTCTTTATCATGTTAGTCGTCGCTAGGTCAAGGAATGAAGAAAGTCTATCCAGCGAATGGGAGTTTGCCTTTATTGCTAAATCTCAATGGTGGGACTTGGTTTCCGGATGAGTCAGACGGTCTTGACATGTCAGAGCATCAACAGTGGTCGCTAAAGCGCAAGGGATTTGTCAGAGCTATGCAAAATCACGCCGGCCGTTGATTCTTCTTTATGGGGTAGGGTTTCAAACTGTAGGTCCATGGTGACATGTATGCACAAATGGCGCTCCCCTATTGGCCGAAGGAAATAAAGAGGTGGAGTGTTGTCAGCGGGGCTTGTGTTAGAGATTTTGATCGACGGTTGGCGTGTGATCGCATGGAATTCTCATCCCATGCGATCATGTGCCCACCGTCCGATAAGGAAAATATGAGGTGGAGTGTTGTCAGCTGGGCTTGTGTTAGAGATTTTGATCGACGGTCGGCGTGTGATCGCATGGAATATTCTCTCCCCATGCGATCATGCGCCCACCGTCCGATTAGATGCCGTTGGTTTGTCTGCAGTGGGATCACGTGATGATTCATTGTTGAGGTGTCAGGTTGTGATTGGCTGAGCTGGTAAGGGAATGTTGACACATCGGGGGGCCCAGACTTTTCAATGGGGTCACAGCATGGATGATCTGACGGTGGGTGCATGTTCTGGTAGAGTCTTGGAGGTCTACGCGAAGATGCGACGACCGTCGATCTTCCAGATGCGGGCCCAGTCAAAGTTCTCGCCAGTTCGTGGATAAAGTGGGCACTAAGGTTTGTGGTGAGTGCTGGAGGCTTGTCGCATGTTCGCATGAGCCAATTTTGAGTTATGCGATCATGCGACAAGCACTGCGTGGTAACTTTATGCGGCGGCGGTTAACAGTGGTAAAGGGCTACGATGTGTCGCATGTTCGCATAGCCCTTTTCCTGGCTATGCGATCATGCGACAATTGTTGAAAGACGTTGCGGAATTAAAGGTGGGTCCGTGTGTCGGGTCTTGCCGACGTGTCCCTTTCTAATTGACCAGCAAGCGCTGAGATGGATATGCATCGTGGGTCCCATAGCCAAGGGCAGGTAATGGTGGTGAAGGTTTATGGGGTGTCGCATGTTCGCATAAGCCATTTTCAAACTATGCGATCATGCGACAACCATTAAGGGAATGTCAGCGTTGCGGAGTTAAAGTTGCCAAGCCCACGAAACATGATGATCTAACGGTGGTGATATAAAGTAGATCTCAGTTCAAATGTTGACCGTTGATAGACTGTTGGCGCCCTGAGGATGACCGTTGCATTTCAAGTTCAAATTTGCAGAGGATTTTCGCGTTAGGAAGTACCAGAATTGATGGCTTTAGCAGCGGTTTTCAACTGGTTTGGTGGTGCAGTTATTGCCAACTGATCCGAGGGGCTCAGTGACCGTTTGCAGTGATGTTTTGTACTTGGTGGAGTAGGTTTTTGAGCTCGAGAAGCTTTTTGCAGGTGGTGATTTGTACTGGCTTTCATGGCTATCCCTGTCTGCTCTATTTGTTGGCATTCCCTAACTGCGCAAGTCCGACTAGTTGGTGGGCCCGGGTCTTCAAGGGCTTTAAAATGATTAGTTGTCGCATGATCGCATGTCAGAAATTTCTGACATGCGACCATGCGACCAGTTACTTCTTGTGCTGGGCCCGTTGGCGGGGAGGGCAGTGGTCCCGCTGGCGGTTATGTGGCATCCTGTGGTTGGCTGTCGCATGATCGCATGTCAGAGTTTTCTAACATGCGATCATGCGACTGGTTGACACCTGTTCCTCAGCCCGGTGGTAGGTGGTGATGTGGCATTTTCCGATTGGTCGATGGGGCCGTTGTCAGAGGGGTTTGCGGGTTGGCCAGCATGTATCAAGATTTACGGCTGCCGTATGATCTCAAGGAATATTCTCCCCCCTTGAGATCATATGCCAATCATCCAATTAAAGGGGCTTGTTTTTAGTGGGTCCAACGTGCTATGGAGATGCTGGTGTGCGTGATTTTCATTGGTCGGGGAGCGGTAATGTGGAAAGTTGTCAGCAGAGCTGAGGTTGTAACGTGTTTGATGTGGCGCCAATTGTTCGATCTCGCTGACATGGTGGTTCCTGGTTGGAAGTTGACAGTGGCAAGTGCTGACAATTTGTCGCATGTTCGCATGAGCCAGTTTCATGCTATGCGATCATGCGACAAACCCTGTGTGTTAGCAGTGGCGGTTATGCGGCAAGGTAGAAGGGTGACGTGGAGGTGTGTCGCATGTTCGCATAGCCCATTTCCTGACTATGCGATCATGCGACAATTGTTGAATGTCGTCGTTGCGGAGTTAAGGCGGGTCCACGGTGCCAGTGTTGCCGTGTTGCTCGATTCTAGTCGGCTGATGACTGGTGATGTGGCCGGAGACTTCTGAGTGGGTTTGTGATCGCAGTTGCGCGACTAAAGACAAAGGTTAAGTCACGAAGCCCAAGAAAAATAAGAGGGTCTACGGTCAGGACTTAAAGCTGGTCTCAGTTTGAATATGGGTCGTCGATTCCCTGCAAGCGCCAAGATATGACTATTGTTTTTCAATTTTAAATTTGCAGATGGTTTTTGCGACAAGAAGTACCAAAATTGATGGTTTTAGAAGTAAATATCGGTATCAGCTGACTACTGTTGCTGAAAATTGAAATGATTTCGTTCTGAACATTAGGCCCTGCAATAGTGGGCTTGAACTGATGATAGATACTTTGTTAATTTATGTTTTTTCTATATATATAAAAATCTCGGCTTCGGCCCTTCATCGATCAAAAAAAAAAAATTAGCATGCCATATTTTCTCCAAGTGAGAGTTTCACCAATATAAGTCCAGCCCACTTCTTGATAAATACTATAGGCTAAAGTGCAACAAAACTAACCACATCAGTAGAACATACAAAGTAGCTTTTATTTAGCCGATAGGCTATTTGTGGGAGCTTTGCTCCTTGAAAAAAAAATTGTGCCTAAAAATTTTGTCAGCCTCTTTGGCTGTCTTTTTTTCCCAATCACTAAAAGTTCATTTGTTTTTTATCTACACTTATTTCAACCTTTTTCATTGCCCTTTTTCTTTTTCTAATTTTTTTCTTATTTTAAAATTTCTTTTATTTACAACTTTATTTTTAAATTAATATAAAAGATGATTTTTTATTTTTTATTTTAGAAATTTGAATATATTATCATTTTACTTATAATTTGTATTTTTTAATTAATATAAAAGATAATTATTTATTTATTAATATATAAGATAATTTTTTATTTATTATTTTAAAAATTTGAAGATATTTTTTTTATTTACTATTTTAAAATTTGAAAATATTATTATCATTTATAATTTTTTATTTTTTAATTAATACAAAAGATTTATATTTATTATTTTAGAAATTTGAGAATATTATCATTGTTAATTTTAATTTTGATATTTTTTGATTAATAAAAAAGATGGTTTTTAATTTATTATTTTAAAAAATTTAAACATACTATCATTTCTCATATTTTTTTATTTTCTAAATTAAAACAAAAGATGATCGTTTATTTATTATTTTAGAAAATTGGACATTATATTGTTAATTTTAATTTTTATATTTTTTAAACAATACAAAACATGTTTTTTTATTTATTATTCTAATAATTTGAATGATATATCATTGTTAATTATTTTTTAAATTAAAAGAAGTTTTTGCAATATTTTATTTTAATATATTAATATTCATGTAAAGCTAATAGAATTGTTTGCAAAAATATTTTATGTTTTAAGATTTTTAAAATTTGAATTTTTTTTATTGTATAGAATAATTGATATCACGTTTAGCAAATTTGCTCAATCTATATAATAGATTTAGTTCTTTTTTGGATTAAATTGTGTAAAAAATTTTGCATCGACGTTTCCAGTCACACTCATACTGTATAGAAGTTTTCCCATCGACATTTTGGGTCACACCCCATGAATCATCATCAAAATGAGATAGACCAACTAAAGGAGAAAATGATGGTTCACAGAGTGTGACCCAAAACATCGATGCAAAACCTTCTACATAGTTTAATTTTTAAAAAAAAAAATTAAAACTAATAATTGATATATTAAATTTGGTGTTCACATTATCAATAAAGATTGATACACATTTCCCACCATCGTTGCCGATTTTGCTTGCTTTTCCAAAATTGTCTCAAAGCAACAAAATTGGGGGTTTCATATTCATTTGTGTGTGGGCAAAAGCTATCTTTGGAAGTCAAATCTTATACGCCGTCAACATTTTCCAATCCTGAAACAAGCGATACATCAACACCGTTTGAATTATCATACCTCTTATTTCCTCATGACAATTCGCTCTCCGTGTCATTTCTCACGTCATCGCAATTTGCTCTTCATGTGGCATGAAGTTTTAATGTAAGCATTATAATATAGTTTATTTGTATATATAATTATTATATTAAATAGTTTTAATGACTTAGCAGTAGTGAACAAAATTTTGTGAATAGAGGTGTGTTTTAGGGAAAAATATTATCTCCTATTGGCTCACTGTTGCACGCACAAAAGCGTGCAACTGCTAGTTATTTAGTATTTTGCATCAACCTATAGTAACTTAAACCCTTAGGATTCTAACTTGAACAACACAATATTTCCAGAATATTCAGCTTTACATAAAGTTGTCAAAGTGTAAACCACAATTATTGTAGCCTGTAGGACTAGTTTGGACTTTTCGTGGGAAGCATATAAAACAAGGAAAACATTTCAATTGTCAACATCCAAGTTATGTTATTGTATCTTCTAGGCACTTTGTGTTCAAGAGTTCTATTGTGAACAAAAGCCCGTAGTAGACTATGCTCAATGGATGGAGACCCATTGATTGTTGGAATCAAAGGATAAAAGCCATTGGGTTCTTGAGGGCATTCTCACTGGGAGTGCATTGGAGCTTCTATTTTACAGTACAATTCAATCTTTGTTAGTCCACCATTTGTGCTAGATTTGTAAGTGTTATTTGTTACTAGTAATGATGTCATAACAGTCCTTTGGTTGTAGAGATCTGATCATAATTAATATCAATTGTTGTTGGAGTTTGATTCATTTTATGCAAGTTCATGGGTTGATTAGCTAGTTGGAAAATTGTTGATGCTTGGAAGAATTAGGATAAGACTGTTGTTTCTGATTCAAATCCAATGTGGTGGTACCCTAAATTTTGAGAGTCCAAATCCATTATCAATAAGCAAGTTTCTCCATACTAAAAGAAATCAAAGGAAGGAAGCTTTCAGAAAATACTACAATTTTGACCTACTGCAAAGATGATGCCGACAGAGCCTAAAGATGGTCGCATTTTAAATAAATAGAACTAACTAATCGAAGCCTTCAGAAAATACTACAATTTTGACCTGCTGCAAAGATGATGCCGACAGAGCCTAAAGATGGTCGCATTTTAAAAATCTAAAAACAACCCAATTCGGGAAATCAAATTTCCTATCTCCAGTAAAAATCTTAGTTTTCCATGAGTCATTTTGGTTTTTCGACCAAACCCAAATCCGAAAGTTAGGTAGTTATTTTTTAGCTAGTTTATTGTTTTTCAAAAAATTTGTAATAAGGGTTGTGTCTTTTCAATCTAAAGAGGTGTGAAAGCCACTCAAACACATATATACATAATGTAAAATGTAGAGAGAGGGACGTATTCAAATAAGCATTATAATTAGAAGAATATTTGTAAGGAGGAATAAGGAGCTTAAAGCATGACTTTGTAATATAAAGTTTAATATTATATTTTAATAATAAATAAAAGGCATTTTTGTTTATTTTCAAGGCAAAGAGGTTAAACTGGCATGTTGATTTGTCCTTTATGATCAATAAAGAGATTATTGGATTATTCTGACAAGGCTTTATTTTTGCATTGGATATTTTCCTGCGTTCTTTGTTCGACAATCAGGATAGTGTGAAATATGTGTTTCATTATCTCTGTCTAATCAGACTTCCAACAAGAGAAGTTAAATTCCTTTTGGACTAACGGAGAATTGCATATAGGATTTGTCTTTTGCAGAGCTTAGGAGTAATTGATGATATTTTTGATAAGTATTGTCTCATAAAGTTGTACGTAATAATCTTTGTTATAGTTGACTCTATCGCCCAGATAAACAAAGGCACTGGTCATTTAAAATCATTGGAATATAATTATTGGAGTTATTAATTGAAGTCACAAATCTATATACTTCCTTCTTGGAAGCATCTAATCAATTATTAATAAACCTTACACAAACATTCAAATCATTTCAAGTAATCACATAACTTTATATTGATTGAGTTTGAAGATTTTTTGCCAACCGAAAAACTCACAAGCTTAAATTCGGTATAGAAAAGCCTTGAATAAGGTGATTAGGTTCGAGGTGAAGATTTACCCGCCTAGTTGTAGCGAAGCCTAAAGTGCAAGGGAATTTGGATTATTCCCGTTCGTTGGCCAGAACCGATTTGGAATCCTATTGGAGAATTGGCAAGCTCTTGGATTTCCAATTTGTGGTTTTGGGAACCAACAGATTGGCGACTCTACTGGGAAGAGTTGCTCACAATATATATTGTGAAGTTACCTAGAATTCCAGATTTCGCAGATCAAATTCAAAACGCAATTGAATCCATTTGTTTGGAAGCGTACTCTACTAGAAGAAAGAACCTAGAAGATCAACAAATCAATGCATTCCTCGAAAGAGGTGGCGACTTTATTCAATAAGATTTCAATTGGTAACTCTACTCAGGGAGAAGACTCAGAAGGAGATGGTTGATAGTTCTATTTCAAATGTATCAATCATTTCAAAGAAAGCCTTTTATTCCAGATGGCATCAGGCCATTGGATTTCAGCAATTTTGATTATGAACCTAGCAAGTTATCCCCACAACTTTCAAAACTTGTACCGAAGTTCCATGGAGAATGGGATGAATCAGCACTTCAACATTTGGATGCATTTTACATATTTTTAGAAGATTATGAGATTTGTGCAGAGGATTAGGTAATGAAGCTATTTGTCAGGACACTAAAAGACAATGCAAGGCAAGCTTATGAATCACTACCTACACAAAGTATCTCATCTTGGAAGGAATTTGAACAATGGTTCTTATATGAATTTCATGATGTAATTGAGGAGGATGACTTGTATTATGAACAGTATGGAGACCAAAGTTGCAGCATGGAGGAAGATCATAGTATGTCTCTACTTGATGCATTTTTCAGTTTGGAGAGATTTGAAGGGGAGTCTTCTGCATACTTATTCTTGAGAATGGTAAAGATGTATCAGAGGATACCTGTAACAATTATGCCTTCACAAAAAAAAAAAAATGAGAAAGGTCAAAAATTTGGGAATCTCGCTAGATGACCCTGATTTGAAGCTTCTTTTTCAAATATTAGAAGAAGATGATGAAGACGGGGAAGAGGAGGCTTATGATCAGATTGAATAAGGTCTTTTTCTTGATGGCAATCTCAGTGATGATGAAAAAGATCCAAATTACATATCCCCTTTGGACACATTTTTGAACTTAGAGAAACAAGAAGAAGAATCTGCAGTACAATTCTTCATGAGGATGTTTAATATCTATCAAGAAATACCTTCAGAATGCAGACTTCCATCCTCTAATCTTTTCAACAGAATGCGAGAACTAGGTCTCTTATATGATCATCAATTTCTTACTTTTCTCAAACTTATGAATAATGAATTGGTTGCAAAGGAGAATGAGTGCAGAACTGAAATAACATATGAGTCAAGTGAAGTTTCAGATTTGAATGGAGAAGACTTTTTTGGACAGTCTGAGGAAAGACTTTTCCATGATGATACTTGTATGCTATCAAACATTAATGAATGTGAAAATGAGGAAGAGGATGTTCTCAGCGTGGAAGAGATTTCAACCTTATTAGACATAGAATACCAAAGACACGTTGAGAAAAATGGTCCAAATTTTTTCTCAATCCACCATGGTAAGGAGGTTGATGGATCAGCGCATATTCAAGAGGTACTAGACGAAGGAAATGATAATTCCCAGGAATCAAATTGTGGAGTGAAATAGAACTGCATGAACATGAGGAAGTTTCAGGAGATAATGTTAATGAAGATATTAGTCTTGTTGATGAAACACTTGATGATCCAGATAACAACTCTCATGAAAGTATGCCTGAATTTTCTATGTTCCTGAATCCATTATTTGAAGAGGAAGGAGAAAAAGATATGGCTGAGTTCTCTATGTTCTTGAACCCATTATTTGAAGTTGATGAGACTCATGATATGCATTCAGAAGGTGAGATATCTTTCAGTTCATCCTATAAGCATGAGTTGTATAATGAGATGGAATCAGCCAAGCATGATGGGGAAGATAGATTGAAGGATAGTTCTAATGATTGCTCATCCAATCATACATTTGGTATAGGTGAAGTGACATCTTTTAAATGTGGACAGTCTTCAAAGTCTTGCTACGGAAAGGATATGCATTCTGAGTATGGGGCTGAAACGAATTATACACAAAAGGATAATCAGACCAAGGGGATGAAGGAAAAGCATATGTTATGTAATGGTCATTTTCTGAAATTTGCTAATGAATATGATTATACTAAGGGTCGATATAATACCATGATTAGAAGGAATGAGTTGTTACTTGTTCAGAATCAAGTGTTCGATAGAGGAAAGAATCAATGTTCACTTTTGGGGGCCTGGGACCACCCAATTTTACTTTGCATCAGATTAAGTATGGATACTTGGTCTATTTCTCCAGAGATAGCTGGAATCTCGTTATGCTCACAAAGAACATACATCCCCAAAAAGAGCCACTGGTGGTACCCTAAATTTTGAGAGTCCAAATCCATTATCAATAATGAAAGTTTCCCCATACTTTAAAAAATCTAAGGAAGGAAGCTTTATGATACAAATAAATAGAACTAATCGAAGCCTTTAGAAAATGTTGGAATTTCGACCTGCTGCAAAGATGATGCCAACAGAACTTGAAGATGATCGCATTTTAAAAATCTAAAAACGACCCAGTTCGGAAAATCAAATTTCCTATCTCCAATAAAAATCTTAGCTTTCCACGAGTTGTTTTGGTTTTTTGACCAGACCCAAATCTGAAAATTAGGTAGTTATTTTTTAGTTAGTTTATTGTTTTTCAAAATAATTTGTAATAAGGGTTGTGTCTTTTCACCCTAAAGAGGTGTGAAAGTCACTCAAACACATATATATACATAATGTAAAATGTAAAAAGAGGGACATATTCAAATGAGCATTATAATTAGAGGAATATTTGTAGGGAGGAATAAGGAGCTTAAAGCATGACTTTTAAATATAAATTTCAATATTATATTTTAATAATAAATAAAAGGCCCTTTTGTTTATTTTCAAGGCAAAGAGATTAAAACTGGCATGTTGATTTGTCCTTTATGATCAATAAAGAGATTATTGGATTATTCTGACAAGGCTTTATTTTTGCATTAGATATTTTCATGCATTCTTTGTTCGAGAATCATAATAGTGTGATATATATGTGTTTCCTTATCTCTGTCTAATCAGACTTCCAGCCGGAGAAGTTAAATTCCTTTTGGACTAATGGAGAATTGCATGTAAGATTTGTCTTTTGCAGAGCTTAGGAGTAATTGATGATATTTTTGATAAGTATTGTCTCATAAAGTCGTACGTAATAATCTTTGTTATAGTTGACTCTATCGCCCAGATAAACAAAGGCACTGATCATTTAAAATCATTGGAATATAATTATTGGAGTTATTAATTGAAGTCACAAATCTATATACTTCCTTCTTGCAAGCATCTAATCAATTCTTACTAAACCTTACACAAACATTCAAATCATTTCAAGTAATCACATAACTTTATATTGATCAAGTTTGAGGATTTTTTGCCAAGCGGAAAACTCACAAGCTTAAATTTGTTATAGAAAAGCCTTGAATAAGGTGATCAGGTTCGAGGTGAAGGTTCACCCGCCTAGGTGTATTGAAGCCTAAAGTGCAGGGGAATTTGGATTATTCCCGTTTGTTGGCCAGAACCGATTTGGAATCCTATTGGAGAATTGGCAAGCTCTTGGATTTCAATCTGTGGTTTTGGGAACCAACACAATGAAGATTGTTGTTTGGTTGCATTTTGTTATTTTCCTTTAAATTTCTGGGAAGGGACTTGCATATTAATATATTATATGACACTATGTTGTATGGTGAACTTAATTCCTGTTTTTAGGCTGCAAATACATACATACATACGTATACATTTTTATATACAAACACATATATGTATATGTATATAATTATTTTAAATACGGACAATGGGGTGGTGCTCAAATGGCAAGGCCATACGGTTCTCATGTTGGAGATCGATGTTCGAATCTCCTAAAGTGATATCTAGTTGCCTATATGGTGTATGTTGACTTAAGTGGCCATAGTGGCTTATGTGGTTTATGTACGGGGAGGAGGTCCCCCTTGTGACCTCTACCGCAGCTTCAGCTGCACTTTACCTAGCAAAAAAAATATTTAAAATACGGAAAGAACCCGAACCCAAAACAAATTGTCAAATTCAGAAGCCAGTCCCTCAAATCTGAACCAAGATCAAAACCAGAACAAGCAAAAGTAGTTTTGGATTAATCAGGTCATTCGTTACAATTCTTCACTTCCAGCCTTTAGATGAAAAAATTAAGGGGAAAATTTACTTTTGAACATTCAGAATTTGAGACTATCATAGTAATGTCATTAATTTTGTTTTTAATTAATGTACAATATTTCATTATAATGAAATATAGAAAACCACTAGTTGATTATAGACTATAGTAAAATCCAACTCACAGCATATACCATGTTATCTAATATCTTAATAGAGCAAACATCTGAATTATTCCATACCATATAACATTATAAACCTGAGCTCTGAACTGAACCACGCAAGCCTCTGCTTTTCTGGCAAAGTGTGCTATTCACAACAGGGAAAAAAATTCACTTTACATTACATCTGCTGTTTCATATTTGTGCCTAGGGTTAAAACTTAGTAACAAAATTTGAGAGAAAAAAAGACCTTAAAAAATGTCTGCGGACTAAACATAAGCCATGACTTAATTTAAATATATTTTCATTAAACAATATCCTTCTTTTTTGAGTTAATTCTTTCAGATAATTTGGTGGTCATCAATTTATGCTTCAAAACATTTTGAATTGAGTATCACGGAACTTGTATTTAAAGACAATTCCTAAGGCTGTTAATTCATATCAGATCATCAGATTATCTTATCAGACTTCTTTCGCACTACATTATAAAGACACTAGGATCTTGCATCAAAGCTGCGTCTACATATATTACTCAATCAACTTATCATCTAAATATTTTGTATTAATACAATCAGCTTATCATCTAGGCACTTTGCTTTCTGCTTGGCATGTATTCAAACTTTTTCATCAGAAATTGACTAATTATCAAGGAAGTTTCCACACCTTACTTCCACCCATTAGCAATCTCCCCAAGGTGGCTTCTTAGAACCACCCAACCTTAGATTCACAAGAATATAAGCAACAAAGAGGGCAGAACTGCGCTACAAGGACAAAACCTCACCAAGAACAGAGTAGATATTCTAGATACGTATGTGACAGCATAGGCAGGGGTGATTCTTTAAAAAAAAAAGAATCTAATTACTGATGACAGTTCAACTTTATATTAGAAAATCAACATTTAACTGTCCAAAACTAGGAAATAAACTTAAACATTTCTTAACCCTCTCTTTTACCATTTCTTTATAATCTCAACTCTTAATTTAAATCCAAATGTCATTTAGTATTTATATCAATTCATTAAACTCTAAACAATTATAAAGTTATTCTTACACCTCTACCTATCTAGGTTCCACTAAACACAGACCTTCACGACATATTATACACAAATCTTCACCACATATATGTACTTTTCTGTATATATCTATATATGATATGTGTATACTGTGAGACAAAATAACTCAGAAAAAAAAAATACATACATTTACGGTCGCCATGGCTTGAATTCCCAGTGAAATATTTCTCCCGGGCGAACCGCCATTAGTTTTCTTCAATGCCCTCCAACTGATATATAAAATGAATAGGAATAAATAAATTACTCAATTGTGAGCTTACAAAAAGAATCTATACATTGAATATACAAATTGACCTTTACAAAGATTCAGAAACTTGCCCTGGAATAAAAGGAAGACAGGGATGACTACTTACTTACTGGAATGCTGAAGTTTCGGCGATTTGGGAAATGTAGCAGGTTTAAATTGTGCATATACACACTTTGTATATACAGCGTTCGGTAGCAATCTCGTGTCATGATTACACCCACAAAATCCGGATGACAGAGAGGCCAGGGAACCCATTATTTCGGGCGAAGAACTTGGTTTTTCTCTGGCACTCCATCCCCTAATTTGTGTATATCCTTGGCGTATGCCCGAAATTGGAAATTAAATAATATTTTAATAGCTCCAAACTACTTTTAAGCAAATAAAATAGTTTTCATTTGCATCATCACAAATGAATGAAAGAGTGATTTTAATGATGTTTATGCTATGATCAGTCTAAGGGACCAAAGGCTCACAATCTTATATTATTTCCATATTCCTTTTAATATTTGATCTCTTTTAATGGATCTTGACTAGATGGTTAGGACTTTTAATTGAAGTTGTTTTAATGAAGTTCTTCAGACTAGATAGTTTGGATGAGCTCTATTGTTTGGACTTTTGATTGAGGTGGTAACTTGACGAAATGACTATGCAAGGGTCAAAATGCATCTAATTTGACAATTTGTTTGTATTTTTTAAATAAATTAAAATTTACAAAATCATTGTACTATAATTTTAAAATTAATTAATAAATACAAATAAATTATCTAATCAGATGCATTAACTTGATAGAGCTTCCACCACACAAAGATGCATGCGATTGAAAGAGGATCTCTTGAATCTTTGGCTTATTAATTTCAATGGTGTTTATTTTAATGTTGAGTATTTTTCTATGTAGTTCATCTATGAATAGTTCTTATGTACATTAATTTATTAATTATGGCTCTTGATTATTTTTAAATTATAAAGTTTTCTTATTAAGTAAAGATTTTCTTATTGAATAAATATTTGCATTACTTGTTGGTCCTAGGTGTATGGTTCATAGACCTCTTCAATTTAAAGTTAAGTGTTGAAGGGTGTTTGTTCTTACTAAATTCGTATGATAACATTTTTATTAGATGGAAAAATAAAAAGAATGTACCTAGCTTATATTTCTTAGAACATTTTAAAGAGGTTATGTGATTTTAAGTTTGTTTAGTATATTGTAATATATTTATATATTTGTAATGTAATGTTGATAGCAATCCTCCCAATGTAGAACTAACTCCAATTACAATATCTAAGACACTTTACACTTGGGAATTCATTATGATATATAGAGTTGCGTGCTCATGAAAATTACTATTATATGATGTAACTTATAAAGCATATGCAACCAAGTAATACTCAATGCATATATCACAATGATAGTTTCCAAAATTTATCTAAAACCCTAAGTTCCTCTACCCATGCTTTTCCCACTTCCCCTTTCCTTTCATTTTCAATTCATATTTGTTTACACATGGTCTTACCACTTTCCTCATACACCCCCATCATCTTTGTTCCCTTTGACCACTACTTCATCCTTCATCCCCATCCTTACCTTAGTTATCTTCCTTATTTTTGGCTTCCATTCACTTTAGATTTTCCTTACCTTGACTTTGCTATCCTTAGTTGTGACCTTTTATTTCTTTTTATATTAGATTTTCTCACGTTACCTTTTACATGCATACTTGTGAATTGCCCTATCCTCAAATCACCATGTATTCTCCTAGTGATGCAAGAGCATTCAAATCCATGGACAATCCAACCTTAAAAACAAAACAAAAAAATCTTAAGTTTTCTAGTTCTTATTTTTTTGCTTTGTCCCTAATGGTTTTTATGTTTATTTTTTAAGGTATTTTTGGGTTGAATCTGGAGAAAAAAGGATGCAAATTGGTCAAGTTAGGGATTTGGAGGTTTCCAAGGTTCACAAATTGATAGATTCACCAAAGTGTCACAACTTGCTTTTCTCAATATTAGTATTTAGATAATCAATTGATTTCCTCTCGTTAATGAGGTCATAAATTTTGATCTTCCCTTTGACCTGGAGGATGGTGTGAGGTGGACTTCTCCTAACACTGGATAGCTCAAAATAAATTGTGATGGGGCCTCAAAAAGCAATCATGGGCTAAGTGGGGTTGGTTGCATAGCGCGAGATCATAATGATAATATCCTTGCAGAAAGATCTGTGTATCTAGGGGAGGCCACAAACAACATATGTAGATTCAGGATTACATTGTTGGGTTTGGAACTTGGAAGGAAATTGGAAGTGAGATAAATTCACCTTGAAGGAGATTGACTTATAACCATTAGGAAAAATTCAATGTCTAATTGGAAGCTTGATCGATGGTTGAAGCCTATCCAGGAACTAGTGAACTCTTTTTCAAATTTCAAACTAACCCACATCTACTGCAAGGGAAATAGTTCCACTTGATGAACTAGCCAAAATGGTTTCAGGGAGGAATATTTGGTGACAAGATTGTCCACTAGGACTGCCACGTGGAATTGTCTTTTAGTTGGGGAATGAAATTATTTATGATCTAGTGATTTTGATCATGTATTAATTTACCTTTCAAATAAGATGGTGAATAAGCACGGGCCTCAATGCATGTACATAGGTTGATGTACCAATTATGTTTAGGATAATGAAACTAATTAAAGACACCTAATGTTTAGGAGTGCTTTGTGTAATAGTGGCGGCATGTTTGCCTTTGGTGATGGTATACTACTCATAGGTTGTTCAGCCTATGAGGGAAGTGTTAGACATATTGAGATGTTGTTGGCATTGTTGTCATTGAGTCAAAACCCTCATATTGACATCTTGGTGATATTAGTTAGTTGTTGGTAGTTTTGGTGGTCAATAGTGCATTAGAGGTTTCTATTATACACAAGATAGGTCCAGTATGTACAGTTTTCATGTTCTATGATAGGTGTACTTGGCTCTACTCATGGCTTACATGTTTTGGTACACTTGTATGCTTTTGGTAAACAGTATTGCATGGATTGTTTTGTTGGTTCCTATTGACTTCTATACTTAAAGTGTCCCTCCATGTGTTCCTAATATCTAGACAATTTTGCAGTTCTTCAAATGGTTTTGGTATATTGGTTATAACATATTCTGGACAGATTCTATCAAGTTTCATCTATTGGTAGGTTCAAACATTTTGATGATCAAGACATGGTCTTGGTTGTGGTGTTCTAACAATTTTGGTACATGTAATATGCATTGTATACATCTTAAGTGTGACCTATTTTGGGTCATGTAGCATGTTGTAAAGTTTTCTTAAGTGTGTCCTAGATTTAGGATCGGTGGTAATATATTTAATATAATTGTAATATCTTTTTGTTTTGGGGCCACACACATTTTGTGTTGTCGACATATGTATGATCAACTATCTATATAAATAAAGAAAACCTTTTTGTATCTGATGTACAGTATGAGAGTGGAATGGAATGATGTAAGAGTAGTGTAGTGTGAGCATATATAACAAAGATATGAAGATGATATAGTGGGAGTCCATTCAAGTATATCTGGCAGCAGAGTATTGTAGAGAGAAGTCTTATATACTAAGTTGCAGAAGATCGGTGTATGCTGGTAGAGGATCTATATTGGATCTTTGATGTTGATGTGTTCTATCAATTAGAATTATTCATGCATATTCATATGCAATTCTATTAGTTCACCTTTTGTCATTAAAATTTGTATTGGCAGTTAGCCATATTCCTATTTCAGGGTAGTTAGTCTGACTAACAGTGATCCAACTAGTAGTGAGCCAACCTACATTGAGAAAACTAGCAGTGAGCCTTTGTAAAAATCACCTTAACCAGTGTTCATTTCATGAGAATTAGCTTCTTCATAGTTTTTCCTAGTTTGGGTTTCCATGTAAATTATGGTGTTCTTTGTGCTTTCATGTTTACATTTTTTATAATTGTTTGATGTGGTTAGTGATAGATCAGAAGTTACCATAGATATAACTGCCATTATCATTTGTATGGTTTGTGAGTTTACCAAGACAGTAAAAGTTTTCAAAAGTGTTTGCGAATAAGTCACTTGCCCCCCCTGCCTCTAGTTATTTGGCATCATTCAACAATTGGTACCAGAGCTTGGTCCCTTTCATATAGAGCTTAACTACTTGAGGGAGATATTAGATGTTTAAACAAATGGAAGGAGGATATTACACTAAAGAAGATTGGAAAATCGTGATGAGTGACATTAAGGGTACCGAATAGGAGAATGGGGAGCTGAAAGAGAATATGAAAGAATCAAATGCATGTATCACAAAGTTGGGGGATCAAATCTGAAATTTAAAAGCAATACATAAGAAAGTTAGTCATGAATTGAAAGAATCAAGAGAAAAAGTAGTAAACCTAGAACAAGAAGTGAAATAATCAAAGGAGAAGGTATCGGATCTAGAAAAGAAGCTAAATGACAAGATACATACTAATTAATTTATCAAAGATGAGTTAAATCATAAGATGAAATGTGTTAGGATAACTGAAGAAGAACTAGAAATTATAATGGAGGAATGGAAGGAATCTGAAGATAATCTCAGAGAAGTCATCAAAAAGAGTCTGGAACATAATGAGACGCTGAAATTAGAATTGAAGAAGCTGAGATCTAAAGCAAAGGTGTGTGAGAGTGGCACTATTTTGGATCAATTATGAGCCCTGTAGAAGATTCACAAAGATAAAGAATGATTAGGGTTTACTGTTAAATGATCAAATCAGAAGGACAAAGGAAAAGAGAAGGTAATGGAATATGATGCAAAGGTTGAAGTAACAAGAAAAGTTAGAAATCAAAATGCATCCATAAGAAGGCCTTTGGTAAGACAACCAAATGCTCAAAGGTACTTATATTTTAATGGTTGTTGTTATATTTGCAAGGATTTTGGTCAAAAGGTAGTTGATTGTAAGATGAGAAAGGAATTAAAAGTTCAATTCTTTAGTCGTCATAAATTTGGTCATAAGACAAGTCAATGCAAAAGTCAAGTTTTAAATCAGGAAAAGAAGAGTGCAATGAATAATATATTTCATGGGAATTGTTATGTATGTCACAACTATGGTCACAAGGCTAGTCAATGCAAATCTAGAGTTTAGTCAGTGAGATCTGGTAAGAGGAATGTTAATTGTTTCAAATATAGGTAGATTGATCATTATGCTAACACTTACAAATCTAGTGGTGTTCCAATAAATGTTGGAGATGGTAACATTGTTATAGTTTCAAGTGAATCTCATAAAACTAATATGACATGGAAGAAGAAGGATGTTGCTGGTGTGGAGAGCCTTGTGGTACCAAATCCCGATACTAGCTCTTCTGACAACTGAGTTGAATGCTCTTGGATTGGGGGGAGTACTAATATATTAAATCATACACCTCCCCTACTCCAAAGTGATATTAGTTACAACTATCTTATTACTAATAGGAAGAATGAAGTAATAACGATGAAAGATGTATCAGTTGATAGATGTACAAAGTACATTTTGGTCGTGTTAGGGATAATTAATTTTGGCATGAATATCAATCATTTTGGTTCATGGCTATAAAGGAAGAACTTTGAAATCATTTGGTACTATAGAAAGAAGAGAAACATGAGAATTTACATAGATATCTTGAGAAGAATATTTTGTGAGTGATAATGGAATCTAACTTGGTCGTTCGAAGTGTCAGTGAGTTACCTAGAAAGAAGATAATAAACTACAATGAGGTAGAAGAATTGACCAAAATTGGTCATGATTAGTGTGCACTTATTATCAATACCCTAGAAGATTTGATTGTGAGGTATGATGTCTATGGAAAAATTCTTATAAAATTTAGTTTCAGAATCATGATGGTGCCACTTCAATGTTAGCTATTTATATTGCACATAAAATTGTAAGAGGCAATGTTCAAATGGATCTTTTTCAGATGTTGGAAAAAATTCTTTAAAATGTGAAAATGACTATTGAAAGTAGATATGGTTTTAGATTTGGGTCATTGGTCATGTGTTTAGCTTTTTATTTCTTAAATTCGTTACCTAGTAAAAAGAATGTTGAATAGAAGACTGACATCCCTGTCGGTAAGAAAATTTACAGATACTTGGATGTGTTGAAAAATATAGCAGATATATATAAGGCATATTTCTTTCCTTTACAAGAGAGAGTGAATTCAGGTTGCATGGTTACTAGTATTGTACTAGTAAGTCGTGGTGAGGAGGGATCCTCCTCAGGACATAAGAGATTGAAAGTTGTTGTTGACGGTTCCTCTCCGAAACCTAATAAGAGAAAAAAAAGTGCTAAAGGAAAGGAAATATTTACCATTTCAGAAGATGAAGAAGAGGAAGAAGAGGTGGAGAACGATGTGGTTTCTCCGACAGAATCTTATTCTGTGGATTCTGATATGGCCTAAATATTGCTGGAATATGGTGAATATAATAGGATTAGTGGACTGTCAGAAGATTTTTCATTGGTGAACAAGACTTTAGTGATGGAATTGCTAACTAATCGCTTGATCAATAAAAGGATCATTGTATCTAGTGTGCCTGGTATGTTACCAGTTGAATTTGTTAGACACATTGAGAACAATTTATTATAATATGGTGCAAATTTCAATGTGGTGAAGATGTTAGAGTAATAAAGTGTTTACTTATTAATTAAATCATATTGATTTAATTACTAAGTCACTTATTATCTCTTTCTACTTAAGCTAAACTTTAGGCATATAATAATTAATTTCTTTATTAATTATTATCATGCAACCTAGGTTTGTTGACCCTTTTAGGGTTTTGATTTCCTTTTATAAGGATTGATCTTTCTTGTAATCTTACTGAGAAACATTCATTTTATTGAATTGCAACCTTTTTTTTTTGCACATCAAGAATGTCTCCTCTTTCATGGATCCATGCGTTTAGGCGTCTCTAGCTTCTTGCTTCTCTCTCTCTTTATGAGAGATGTTTGCATGTAGGTGTTCTTGGGAGATATGAGTTTTTTACTCATAAACTCCAATGTGGTATCAAAGCTTCAGATCTATTTTCCTATGTCCTCTTCCTGAGGGATTCAGTCGTGCTCGTTAGATTTGTGTTTCAAAGGGTTTTTTATTGAATTTGGGGGAACCTCTCTTTCTAGTCATCTTAAATTCAAACGGACCTCACAGTTGCGTTCAAAGCATCCAAGAACCCCTAGATCCATATAAAATTTATCCAATTTGGACAAAGTTGGAATCTATGGAAAAACTTTTTGCAACTAACCCTAGCACGGATCCTGAGGTTGTCACTGGTATTTTGGAGCATTTTTTGCTCAACAGACCTCACGGTTGAGCTCACAGCGGCCAAGAACCCCTAGATCCATGTAAGGCAAGTCCGATTTGGATGCCATTGCATTCTGAGGCAAAAAACTTTTGCCTCTCAGGTCGTACGACTTGGGTACGTAGTTCGAGGCACATAAAAAATAAATTAATAAAAATTGATTGCCCCATAGGGTGCGCCACTACTGGTGACCGTGGTCACCATCAATGAACTGTCATAGTGGCTGGCAGTCACCGCCAATGACTAGTGGTTAGACTGCAGTCCCTGCCCCTGTCGGTTCCACCCTTGGTCACATGAATAGCCTCAACTGCCAGAGACTTAGCCCCTTAGTCACCCACGTGACCAGGGGCCTTTTTTTCAACCCCCTGGCCTTTTTTTACTGTGATGGCCATTTGGATGTCAAATTTAAGCTCATATTCTTTTGACATCATCACTGCATCAGCCTTTTTTCACGCACCCTTTTGGGCCCTCCGACACAGCTATTTGTTTTTTGCTCATAACTTGATTGTATAGTGTTGAAATCGGGAAAACAAGATATCATTGGAAATTTGGTTTCAAGCTCTATCCAGATCTAGAGGTTTGAATTTATGATTTTTCTTTTTTGATGGTGTTTTTAATTGTCAAAGCCAAATGTTTAGTTTTGCACTCCGAGAGCTCTATCTTGCACATCCAAACTCCATTTTGGACAAACAATATATCATTGGAAAGATTAATCTGAGACCTTTCTAGTGCTATGAGTCATTTTTCTAGATTCTTCTCTAGGTATATTTTATTCAATTTCTTTCATTTTTGCAATCTAGTGGATATCTTGGATGTTTCAAGTCTTGATATATTTTCCTTTTGAGGAATCACTCGTCTTAGGCTATTATTTTGTTTCAACAACCTCCTTTCTTCTTTGAGTAGTACATACTTCACTTTTGTAGCATTCTTTTATGCACATGCACTGAGATAAAGTGTCATTCTATTGCATGTATGGGATCTTGCACATGTTTGTGCTCTATGTACTTGCACTTTATTATAAAGTGCTAGGGGGGGTTTGATGTTTGCCTTTGTTTTCTATCTACTTTTGTCATGTGATCATTCCTCCAATGACATTAGCCTCAGGTATCTTTATTTATGTTTGTACTCTCTCTGCACCTTCAATGTTTCTGGTATCATGCAGTTCATATTGGATGTTCTTTTTAGTGTACCTGTCATTACTCCCTTGTCGGCATTATGGGGGGGGGGGGGGGGGTTTCTACTGTTGGTTCTACTACTTCCTTGGTTTGATAGTGTAATCTATGTATTTAGTATGCAATGGCTAGGTACCTATGCATTCCGGTGAGATGGATCATTTACCATATGGACACTCTTTCTTTCCTATTTTTGGACTCACTCTTCCAACTTTGATTGATCATCTCTTCAGACTTTTGGTGTTTTTATGCCATCTGTATTTTTGTGTTTAGGTGTTTGCCTTTGTTTGCCTCCTGATTCGAGTAGTGGAATATGAGGGCACTCGTGCAGATTACAGTATTATGTATCTTCGACTTTAGTTGTTTGCCTCCTGATTCAAGTAGTGTCATTTGAGGGCACTCATGCAGATTGCAGTCTTCTCTACCTGGTCATATTTCAGTGGAGGGTCTTCAGATCATAAGTTACTTATTGAAAAAGTTTGCATCTTCTTGCTTCAGTGATGTTCTACATGTTCATCCTTGTTCCTATTTTCTAGAACATTCCCTAGTTTTAGAGGCTTCTTCAGTCCTTCAGACTATTCTTTATCTCTTTTTGGAGTAGAGTTTTTCCCATGTGGTTTTCTCTATTTCTCCACTTTATAGAGACTCTCTTTTTTACTTGGGTACCTGATCAGGCCTTGTACTTGGGTACCTGATCAAGCCTTTTGTTGCCGAGACACATTTGCTTTCAGTAGTTATTTCTAGATTTTTAGCTTCTCCCAAAGTTCATCTTAAGGGGGGGTGTTAGAGTAATAAAGTGTTTACTTATTAATTAAATCATATTGATTTAATTACTAAGTCACTTATTATCTCTTTCTACTTAAGCTAAACTTTAGGCATATAATAATTTATTTATTTATTAATTATTATCATGCAACCTAGGTTTGTTCACCTTTTTAGGGTTTTGATCTCCTTTTATAAGGATTGATCTCTCTTGTAATTTTATTGAGAAACATCCATTTTATTGAATTACAACTTTTGTTTTTTCACATCAAGAATGTATCCTCTTTCATGGATCCATGCACTCAGGCCTCTCTAGGTTCTTGCTTCTCTCTCTTTCTATGACAGGTGTTTGCGTGTAGGTGTTCTTGGGAGTTGTGGGTTGTTTACTCATCAACTCCAATAGAAGAGGTCTATAGAGAATAAATGTGCAAATGCAAAGCATAAACTTTCTATCTAGTTATCAGTGAAACAAGGGGTTTTGTGAAGGAAATCACAGATATATATGGACACTATCTTCGGTGGCATGCTATTGTAGACAATTTTAGAGGAAGAAGTTAAGTGATTGAGAATGAACTGAATGACTTGGAAAGACATATGATGTATTTAAGGGAAAATAAGGAATATAGAGGATTAGAGTTGGTGAGCTACAAGTAGAGTTGTTGCTATTATAGAGACAAAGGGAAGGCTCGATAAAGACTTTTTGGTTCGTGAAAGACATGGTAGAGCTCTGATTGGAGCATGTAACTCACACCCATTCTAATGTAGAAGACTATGAGCAACAGTTTCAATCTTTGGACTAGAGTCGATCTTTTGACAAACTGGTTGAGTGTGATAGTTTGTGTGCTCGGATGGGGGATTCTATTGCTGAGTGGAAGAAAGAGTTTTCAATTTTGAAGGAAAGATTTAAGAAAGTCTTTTTGTAAAATCTACAATACTTATTTGAATTTATTTTTTATGATTTTGGCCCCTTTTCATTGTGGCAAAAAGGGGGTGAGAAAGAGAAAAATAAAAATGAAATGTTGCATCTACTAGGGGGGAGTTTTTGGTTATGAAGATCAGGGTTCTTTTTCATTTTGAAGTTTTGGTGTTTTTCCACCAATGCCAAATGGGGATATTGTTTGACATATTGAGATTTTGTTGACATTATTGTCATTGATGTCAAAACCCTCATACCGACATCTTGGTGGTATCAATTGGTTGTTGGTAGTTTTGGTTGTGTATCTATTGGTTATCGGTAGTTCATTAGAGGTTTGGTTATACGCAGGACAAGTCTAGTATGTATAGTTTTGGTGCTCTATGATAGGTGTACTTGGCTCTACTCATGGATTACATGTTTTGGTACACTTGTATTCTTTGAGTAATTAATATTACATGGAGTTTTCTATCATTTCATGTTGACTGGTATACTTATAGTATTCCTCCAGATGTTCTTGATACCTAGACAATGGTGTAGTTCTTTAGATGGTTTTGGTATATTGGCTATATCATGTTCTAGACATATTCTATCAAGTTTCATCTATTGGTGGGTTCATATGTTTTGGTGATCAAGAAATGGTCTTGGTTGTGGTGTTCTAACAATTTTGGTAATGTAATATGCATGGTATACATACTAAGTGTGACCTATTTTTGGGTCTTGTTGTAGCATGTTGTAAATTTTTCTTAAGATTGTCTAAGATTTAGGATCAACGGTAATACATTTAATACAATTGTAATATCATTTTATTTTGGGACCAACACACATTTGGTGTGGCTAACATATTTATGATCATATTTATATATAAATAAAGAAAAACCTTTTGTATCCAAGGTATGGTATTTAAGAATGAAATGGAATAATGTAAGAACGGTATAGTGTGAGCATATGTAATAGAGAATTGAAGGTGATATATTGGGAGTCTATTTCAGTAGATCAAGCATCATAGTGGTTGAAGCAAAGTATTTCAAAGAGAATCCTTATATACTAAGTTGCAAAAGATCGGTGTATATTGGCAGAGGATTTGTATTAGATCTTTTTGTTTGGTGATGTATGTGCTATCAACTAGAATTGTTCATGCATACTCAGGTGCAATTCTACAAGTTCACCTTTTGTCAGTAAACTTTGTATTGGAAGTTAGCAATATTCATAATTTAGGGTAGTTAGCTCAACTAGCAGTGAGCCAACCAGTAGTGAACCAACCTGTAGTGAGACAATCGAAAATGAGCCTATGTAAAAATCACCTTAACTATTTTCAACTTAACTAGTATTCATTTCATGAGAATTATCTTCTTCGTGGTTTTTGCCAATTTAGGTTTCCACGTAAAATTTGGTGTTCTTTGTGTTGGTGGTTTTGTGCTTTCATGTTTACATCTATTATAACTGTTTTATGTGGTTATAGATATATTATAATTTAACATAGATATAATTATCATTATCATTTGTATGGTTTGTTATTTTATCATCTATATCATCCTAAATTGTAAGCACCTATGTTCTCTATAATTTAATGATTGTTTAGCACCTACCTTACTGTATTTGCATTATATATTACACTTTAAGACTTCATAATTGTACTTAATGCATACCTAATTCAAATGTGGGTCCTCTAATCCCTTCAAAATTGTGCAAAATCAACGTAGGATCTTATTTATAGCTGTCCTACTCTATTTTCCCTCTAATCACAAATTTATTTTCATCTCTTAGGCCCTATTTCACCTTTTTGTGGCCTTGAAATTCAATCCTGACATTGTAATAAGGATTTTTTTCTGGGATCTAGCACTTGCAGATTGATTGTGATCCATCAATCAAAATTCAACCAAGTCTTGGGAAGAAAAGTCGATAGGTTGATTTTTCCTTGAGAATATGTGCCCAAATTTGAGACTTGGGTCCATCTCAAGGCATTTGCATGGTTTTTAGGTCTATAATCATCTTTCTTAATTATGTCTCTTGGTTTCACTATAAAAGTAACCCTCACACCTCATTTTGGTAACATGAAATTAATTGCAAGGTGAAAGCCCCAATTTGATGACAACAAGCAATTGCAATACATGGAAGCCCCAATTTGGTGACATCCTTTGAAGTGAGGTTTTGCTACATCAAGCATCTACATTCTCTCTCAAGAAATCAGACCATCCAATACATTATCTACATCATCATGGAGTTTCAAACATATCATGAGGATGGCTAGGAGTGCTCCTTCCACTTAGGGTTTGGTATGATTTCCTTGTTATTTTTATATCTATATATTGTTGCTTTATATTTACATGTTTATTTGTGTGTCGCACATTTCTTGTATTTACATACTAGGGTTTCACTCTATCACACATAGGGTTATATCTAAGCATTTTCTTATGCATTTCAACTCATTAACAATTTAGATATACTCTAGATGCACAAGAAATACACATTTTATGTAATATGCCCTCTCTCCAATAGGATTTAATATTAAATAATAAATTAATAATTGAATTATTAATAATAAATTATAATTTTTGCAACTAGTTGGAGTTTTTGAGGGGCTCTACAACCATATGACTCCTGAGGCTAAGGTGTTGAGCACTTCTGCCGTCGTACTCTGCAGATCCCCGTGGCTTCTCTCTGTTCTCCTTTGTGGTTTCGTGCTTTTCATGGTCTTTTTCATCTTATTTTTTTCCCTCTACTTGGTTTGGTTCCTTTCATTTTCTTTCTCTGTCATTTTTGTGTGTTCTCTGTGGGGTGTGGTTAGGGTTTTATTAGGGATGTCTTCGGAGTTGGGTCCTCTCAGCTCCTAACCTGGTTCATCCATGTGTGAGACTGGAATAAATACGATGAATGATGGAAAATGCTTAAGTATGGATATTGATGGAGGCAATAAAGTTATTAATGGAGAATGTCAGGATAATAATAATCAAACGTGCCAAGGGGAATCCACTAATATTTATAATGGGAAGTTGGAGGACAAGTCGTCATATAAGGAGGTGTTAGCAGAATAGTCAAGACCTGAGTGTTTGTTATCAACCACCTTCAATGGAGTTTTCCTTGCAGGAAAGGAACTGACTCAATGGCCTGCAACCGATGGAGATAGATGGGGTGGGGGCATCACTGAGATGGCATAGCCAAAGACAGAGAAGGTGGAACTGGTAAGCCTGCTCCGCATGAACTTCAGACTCTCTCACTCTCCCCTAATGAAGATATGGTAAAGGCCATTAGGAAGGAACAAGTAAGGCTTAAAGAAATTGCAATTTTCTTTGTATGTTTAAAAAAAGATTCTCTTCCTGCAAGAAAATTTTTTAATGATTGGATTGTGCATGTTTGGGGTAAGAAACTAGGTATTCAAGTTAGTTTCTGCAGGATGATTCAGAAGGGGTTGTTTGTTATTTTTTTCAAAACTCATGCCATGCAGGAAAGGGTGCTTAAAAAGAGGCACTGGAATGTGGGTCGGTCCATCTTTAAAGCTTTGCAATGGTCTACTAAAGGGGAGATTGAGCAGGTCATGGCTCGGGCTGTCCCCCATTGGGTGGAGATTAGAAATCTCTAGCCTGAATTCTAGCCTTTTATAGCCCAAATTGTCCACCCTCTTGGGTCAATTCTGCAAATTGAGGAAGAAAGATATACTTTACCTCATTTGAATGCTAGAATCTTGATGACCCTTGAACTAGAAATTGATTTCCTGGATATTATCTCAATGGACTTAGAAGATGAACATTTTTCTTGGGAAATTGCACTCTTAGGTGATTTAAGTTCCTATTTTCATTGTAAACAAAATGGTCATTCTAAAAAGGAGTGTCCAGCCTTGTGGTTTTATCAAAACCCTAAATTTACCAGTAAACTGAATATGAAAGATAGTAAGGTCAGCTCAGAAAATAATGACCCTAATAAAGACAAAGATGCTAACAACTCAAAAATTGATGAGACTGGTCCAGTGGATGGTAAAAATTCAATCCCCGAGCCGATTGTTAATAGTGAGGTAACTAGCAGTCAAGATAAAGCGGATAAAGATGTTTTTTTATGTATCAGTAATCCTTTATTTGATGGAAAGGAGACTTTGGGTCAAAATACGGTTGCTCTCGAATCCCCAGCCAATTGTTAACCAATTCCTACCCATGAAACTAAGTATGTTAAAACTTATGAAAAAATTCCATCCCCCCCCCCAAACTGAATGCTCAACAATTGGCATTAACATCTATCAGTGAGAAAGCCGCGAGTGTTAGAAGGAATTCCAGTGACCCCCTGAATAGAGAGAGGGGGGGTCAGGGAATCCTTAAAGTTCACAATGGTCACAAATTGCAAAATGAAGTAGCCACACCTGTGGTTGAAGAACCTTTTACTGAAGTCAAGAAAAATAAAAGAAAGATGGTTGAAAGGACATCCCTGTCTAATGACAACAAAAATTCAGGGAAGGGGATGCCAGACTATTTTAATAGGCTCTATAATAACCCTAAAATGTTACCTCAATGATGCACATACATAGCTGGAATGTGAGAGGGTTAGAAATGTCTGATAGAAAATACTTGGTCAGAAAGTGGTGCAATAAACTCAAAGATAAAGATATTATATGTCTTCAAGAGATCAAGGTTGTTGGCTTTCAAGAATACACCAGTATGAAATTCATTTGGAACAAAGCTACTAGCTTTCACTCTAACCATCCTAGAGGTAGAGGTGGCACCACCATTCTAGTGGGACCTCAATGGGTTGACAAGCTCAATTCAAATGGCTCCTCTCCTTGCCACAGAGCATTATGGGTCACACTCAAACACAAAGATTTTCTTATTGGTATTTGTAATATCTATGCCCCTAATGACTATAGAGATTGTGCCGCCCTGTGGGAATGGTTAATTAGTGGCCTTCCTAAAGCCCACTGGATCTTTGTTGGAGATTTTAATATGGTGGAAAGTAGGGAGGATAAGTGTGGTGGCAATGTGCAAGGGTGGAAAGGGAATGAGTTATTTTTCTGGTCTAATTTTAAGAGGAAGTTCAGAATTGAAGATCCCCTCAGGCTTAAGAAGAGCTCTTTCTCAGATATTTGGTTCACATGGTGTAATAACCAAGAAGGGAAATAGAGAGTCTACTGTAGGCTTGATAGGGTATATGCAGAAGAGTCTGTCTTCTCCTTTGAGAAATAGGAGGGCAGGGCCCCTATGTGCGTCTCCCCCACTACTATGTCAGATCACCACCCAATTTATGCTATAGTTTCCCTGGATTGTGATGAGGGTATTTATCTTCCTAAGAAGAACAATAACTTTAAACTCAATACCTCACTTCTTAAGGATGAAGACACTGATGAAGCTATTAAAATGGTCTCCAGCTTATGTAAGCTTTGTAATCAGGGATTGAATCAAGTGGACATGTGGAGCCACCTAGTGGAATCTTGGAGGAGTATTTACCAGATTATAGGGAAATAGAAGGCCATGATTAGAAACCAGGAAGAGCTTACCCTATAGTGTACCCTAAACTCTTCAGAGAAAGAATTGCAAAATAAGGGGTCTGACCCACAATTGGAAGAGAAGATTAAGGAGACTAAGTGCCAGCTTAGAAATTGTGAACAACATAAAATCAATGGACAAAAGACTAGGGCTAGGATGATCTAGATGAAAGGTGGTGATAAAGGTTCTCAGTATTTCTTCAATATCATTTGAAGCAAGTAGAAAAGAGAACGCATTGAAGGCATTCAAATTGATGGGGAAGTCTCTATGGATTCTAACAATATCAAAGTAGCTTTCTTTAACTTCTATAAGAATTTGTTCTCCTCATAATTCAGTGAACACAATTTCAAATAAATGGAGGAGTGTCTCAGGTTGATCCCCAAGAAAATTCAGGATGTGGAGGCTAATAGAATCAACCTGTCGGTCACATTGGTAGAAATTGAAGATGCTATCAGATCCTTGGCTAATGATAAATCCCTCGGGCCTGATGGACTTCCTGCTGAGTTCTATAAGCATAATATTGATTGGATTGGGCAGGAACTGTTAGAATTATATGAGGAGGCCTTCCATCAGGGCTCCCTAGGTGTTGACATCAATAGGGGAGTTATCAAGCTACTCTCCAAAGATGGTGATAAATCCCTGGTGAGGAGCTGGAGGCCTATTACACTCCTGAATTTGTCTTATAAAGTGATAGCTAAAGTTGTGGCAAGAAGGATTGGTAGCATGCTGAATGATTTTATATCTCCAACCCAGACAAGATTCATTAAAGGGAGATTCATCTTGGAAAACCTGATTACCAGTTGGGAAGCAATGCATTGGGAAAAGAGTGAGAAGCAGAATGTAGTCATGGTTTTGTTGGACTTCAAAAAAGCTTATGACAGAATTGAATGGCCATTTGTTATGGGAATGCTACAAGCATTTAGATTCCCCCCCATACTTCTGTAAATGGATCAGTATCTTGCTCTCAGATTCTTCTACGGTTATAGATGTAAATGGAGAACTCTCTGAATGTATCACCCTCCAAAGGTCTATCAAGCAGGGATGCCCTATTCCCCCTACCTTGTTTGTTATTGTTGCTGATGCTCTTTTTTATATTCTGAGAGCCCCTTAGCTAGGTCCTCCTGTTAGAGGAATCACTCTCCCTAATGAGGAATCTCTGCTTAATGCTTAGTTTGCAGATGACACAGCACTGTTTATTATCTTGGAAGAGGAGAACTTTGAGAACATGCTACATAGACTTCAATTCTTTTGTGATGTCTCAGGAGCCAAAGTGGCCCCTCATAAGTGCTCGATCATTAGTTGGTTGTTTGATCCTCCAGATTGGGTTGCAAGGAAAGGTTGGATGTGGGTAGGGCCTAATGACATAGTAAGATATTAATGCATTCCATTCTCTATTGACCCATCTCTCAAAGAAATGTGGAATTGACTATTTGCCAAGATTGAGAAGAAATACATCAAATGGAAGACACACACATTATCCCTAGCTGGTAGAGTCCAGATTGTTCAGAAAGTTTTGTCAGCTCATCACATTTATTTTTCATCTGCATGGCTATTTTCTAACTATCAGACTGGACAGATTGAGAGAATTATGAGAAACTTCCTCTAGTTTGATGGTCTTGGCAACAAAAAAAGGCATTGTGTCAAATGACAGTGGTGTTGTATGCCAAAAAATAAAGGGGGCCTAGGCATTAGAGATTTGAAAGACCAGGTTATGGATTTGGCCTCCAATGGGTTACACAAGCTATGACAAGTGATGAACTATGGAAGGTTTTGATCAGGAATAACATAAATAAATCAGAGATTAAGAAAGGGAAAGGATGGAAAGATGTGCCTCTTTGGGACAACTTGATGGGGTCCATGAACTTATCAGTGTTTGGGTCCAAAGTATTTTAGTCTATTTGGAAAGCTTGGATTCAAATCAGGGATCTTCTCTTATTCAGGGGTGCTAGTGGTGGCCCTCCTACATACTCGGTGGTCGATAGATCGATTTGCTGGGGGGTGGAGGCTAACAGCAAGCCTTTGGCCTTAACACAAAGTTGCTCTGCCAAGAATTGGGCTAAGTATGGTATCTCTACTATTCAAGATGTATTGATTGACAATTGACTTGGGGATTGGGGGAACTATCTAATAAGTACAATATCCCCAGTTCTCAAAAAAAGACATATTCTATCCTAACTAAAGCAGTGGGTTCTTTTTTTCCTAGTAAATGTATGACCACTAATCAGTTCTTGTAGTGGGTCAAATGGAAGGATGGTAGTGAGTTTCAAAAGATCTCTACCAAGCAGATTTATGATATGTTGAAAGATAAATGTGACATTTTTGAGAGGGTGAACCTTGGCTAGGGGCTGGATTTCCCAGTTTCTAAATGGCAAACCTTTTTAAACTTTTTTTGGCACTCCCCTTGTGAACCTAAGAAATCTTATTTTAGGTGGCTTTTGCTCTTAAAGAAGCTTGTTGTGGGTAACACCATGCCCCATGGTTTAGGAGAACCTATTTGGTGTGATTTCTGTTTAGTCCCTAAATCCTATGAACACCTATTTTTTGAATGTGCTTATGCCCGATGTATATGGTCTATCTTTCTTGGGTCTCCTATTGTTTGGAATAGTAAACCTGGACTGTCTTGGTCTGAAATTCTTGCTGGCTATGTTGAGTCTTTTGATTTTAAAATGAATTCTTTTTGGTCTATTCTTACATGTGAAATTCTATGGTTTTTATGGAAAGAGCGGAATAGTGAGATATTTTAGAAGAGAAGGAGATAGCTTACTAAGTTTGGATGTAAACTCACACACTTTCACATCATGTCACAGGTCGTTGCTTCCTTAGAGATCTCCAGGGACAAGTTCATGATCCTCGTGAGAGAAGGCCATCTAGTGATTCACAAAGACGACATTGTCTCCTGCCAATACTTTTCCATGCACAAAGATATGCTTCGGCAGAGGGAGCTTGACAGTCTTAACCAGTTCATCAAAGATATGCAACTTGAAGATAGAAGGATACCAAGACCTGATACATAAAGCTAACAAGGGAACTTCTCTTTTTTGTTCTTGACCAGTATGCAATGCAATAGATACTCAAAGGATTACAATCCTCTTTTTGTATTAACTAGCATCAGTTGTATTTAATCTCTATTTTCAGAACTTATAAGATGTTATATATGTAATGATCTAACTTAGCCTCAAAGTTTTGATCGGATAGTAATTCTGTACATCGAGAACTCTGATGTAAACAGTTTATCAACTATGTTAATACAAAAATAATAATAAATTATAATATAATTCATTATTAATATAATAATGAAAGAAAATAATATAACGTTATATAGTCATATTATTAAATATAATAATATAATATATTATTAATACAATAAATATAATTATATAAAAATTAAAATATGTAATTACAACTTGTTCCAAATCAATATTTTTAATATTAAGATATCTAATTAAATAATAATTAATCAAATATATTTAAACAAGATATACTAATATAATAATAAATAAATATATTTATCAATCATATTTAAATAAATGGACAACGACTATAGTCATGTCCAACAACATGAAGGTCATGCCCTCCTAACACGATATATAGGGGCGACCTTCGTATTTCCAAAGGGGAGGAAAGGATTTTGAGATCATCAGACATCGAGGAGGGATTCAAAAAAAACTTATAATTCACTCTTGCAAAGATTGGGAATCACTATCGATGGCCCTAATAAACATTGTGATAGTAATACAGAATTCTCATTGATACAAAACCATTGATTCACCTAAGTATATTAATAATCGATACATATACATACTCGTTATCATAATTACTAGCACTTGTGATTGGTAGAATGTGGTGATACGATGAATGGTTTTCATCAAAATAACTGTTGTAGGGAGACAAACCGACCAGTAGATGGTTTTGTTATCGTCTACAATTCATTGATTCAAAAATATTAGAATCAGAGAATAAGCAAGGACTTATCGAGATAGAATGGTCATTGTACTCCAGGATAGGGAATTCCAAATAGACCATTGGTAGTGAGGACATGATATGTCAAGGGTATTTACGGGCATATGAAGACTGACAATATCCGAGCTTTATACTATTTGAGGCTACTGTAATTACGATTGGTAATGATTGTTCCTTCAGCCTTGATGTCCAAAAGAACAGTATTGACTTGGACATTACACAAGATATCATGGAAAGTAATAACGAAAAGAGTGAACTAGATAAACATTCAATGTTAAACAAAGGAACCGATAACAGTTATGTTCATCCCTTACAAATGCATACTCTCCAACGACATACTTATCTGGCGGAAACCATACTACAAATTATGAGAAATGAGATAGTCTTGAATCAACCATTTCGGAAGTATTAAGAATAGACCAACATCAATAAAGACAAATCAATGTCCGCCCCATCCTTGGCATCGGCAATCCTAACCTTTGAATCAAATATATTCCATGGTAAATGGGAAGAAAAATGCTGGAGTGGATCAATTTATGGAAGGGTCTTTTATCTGGATTGATATATCATGGGTTTCCTTAAGCTACTCAGTAAATTCTTGGGCGCCATCAATAGTTGAGGATATGGGTTTAACAAGATAGTTACATTGATTTATTGAACTGATTATTAAAGGAAGGGTACCAGAGATCAATCCTCTTGCCAAGCTAGTTAGAGTTTCAAGATGTACACATTGAGTATAGAAAGTCTATACAGTGGCCTAGAATATTGCTTTGATGATGAACTAGATGTGCTTAACGAAATAATACAACTGCATAGATATGAATGTTAGGGATCGAAGACATTGATTATAGGTGTTAGAAGAATCATAGTGGAGATTGGAAAGACTTTAGCACTCTAAGGGCCTTATAGAAATCAAGTAGAATATTTTGCCAGTTGGAAGATTAAGATTGAATGTGCAGATAAGATAAGATTATGTAGAAATGGTATCATCCAAGAACATCACATAAGCTAGTAGAATAAATATCCAACATGATACTTAATTGTCGATTGTCAACCATCATATCATCATTTGACTTAGAATTTGTAGTCATCCAATCCATACAAACCGACTCACAGACAAATTGCATACTTTAATTGAGAAATTGTAAACAACACCGCCATATTTGCATATTCAGGGGTATCAAAGACAATTGTTTATGGTGAGTATAGAGGATTCAAGGAAGGAATCCCTAATTCCCAAACCATTTTGGGAAGGGGACAATACAGTGGTATCAGATCATGGTCCTACCATCCTGCAGGGTAACATATTAGATAAGGGCACGGAATAGGAAATAAGATATAGATCACTCACTCTTTAGAATGAAGAGATGTATGAGGTACAAATAGAGAAGAGCATGGAGGAATATATAAACAAGGAGCATCTATCTGAATACAGAAGAGTAAACAACAATTGTCAAAGTAGTTGAAACAATCGACAATGAAGAAAATATGATTTTCTATAAGAGGCATCAATAGTGAAAGTAAAGGTGATTGCCCATCTATATGGTTAGAGAAGCAACTTCATAAAGGCAAGATTAATATAAATTTAGACCCATACAAGAGTATGATCAAGGATAACTTTGGAATTAGTAATGATCAACATAGCAAGCTAGTTATAAGGGATATGTCTCTTCAAGAGCAATTACTACAAGGATCATTAAAAACTTGGAAAAGAACAAAGGTGCCTAATGAGAATGATCCAAGCTTTGCTTGGTAGAGGGAATTCCTAGTAAATGTCGGCCATAGAGGTAATTCTTGATGAATGTCAGCTATAGAGGGCATTCTTGATGAATGTCGGCCATAGAGGGTATTCTTAGTGAATGTCGACCACAGAGGGAATTCTTGACGAATGTTGGCCATAGAGGGCACTCTTAGTGAATATGGGCCATAGAGGGAATTCGTGATGAATGTTGTCCATAGAGGGCATTCCTAGTGGATGTCTGCCATAAAGGGTGTTCTTAGTTAATGTCGCCATGCTTGGTAGAGGGTGCTCTTGGTGAGCATCACCATTTTTGGAAGAGGACGTTCTTGGTGAGTGTCACAATTCTTGGCAGAGGGTGTTCTTGGTGAGTGTCACCATCATTAGCAGAAGGCATTCTTGGTGAGCCTCATTATTCTTGGCAGAGGACGTTCTTGGTGAGTGTCGCCATTCTTGGTGAACGTCAAAGCTAGATCAAAGGAGCATTCCTAGTGAGTGTCAAAATTTGATTCAGACACTCTTGGACCAAGAAACACTTAACAAACAAGAGTGCTATCATAAATCAAGATAAGTCCCATCTTTGAATTATTCTTAGTATTTTAAAACTGAATATTATAATCTTCAAATTTGATAAGTTTATATTTGAAAATATATAACATTTCTAACCTCAAGTTGAAATTGTCATTTCAGGGTTATTGGATTCAAGTTTGATATCAGAATTGCACAACAAGAATTACACATATCAAAAGTTGCATTGCTTGAGGGCAAGCAATTTGGGGAAGGGCAGACTGTAATATCCCCTCTCTCCAATAAGATTTAATATTAAATAATAAATTAATAATTGAATCATTAATAATAAATTATAATATAGTTTTGTTTTGTTTTTTTTATCGATAAAAGGTCGAAGCCCTGAAGAGTTTTTTATTAATATAAATAAATATTTTACAGTGTGACCCCACTCGCTGCAAGTGCTGGTAGGAAAGAGCGGGGTTGAGAAAACCTCCAGCCTAGCCCGGGACCATAGGTCCTGTCCTTATACAAAATTAACATGGGCATACCCACGACTCGTATCATGACGAGATTTATTAAATATAAAATTTCTGTAGACATACCCATGGCTCGATATTCATCAAGATATGTGCTTTCATACATGGGCATACCCATGTCCCGTATATTCTCGATAAATGTTATCTTTAAGAAACATGACCTAATAGTTATACATCGAATAATGAATATACATAGGTTGAATCAATAATGTTGATAAAATGAAATCGCTGACCCTCTTGCTTTGTCAAGAAAGGTTCTTGAGTATCCTAATGATGAGTCCTTCCTAGATATCAGACAACAAGTCTCCTCCTCCAAAAATTAGCCAATATCACAATAACAAAGTGATGCATATTAATTTAAAGAGACTATTAGCCCATATAAGGAAAATGAGTTAAAAATGATAAAGAAATGATTACCTCATCAAGACATATGAATTAGCAATGGATTTTTTATCCATTCTAATTAACAATCCACTATCTGCCAATGTTAGTAGAGAATAGAATTTAAATAATAGCAATCCTATTTTGCAGAGCTCCATACTTATTCTGAAAGCCGACTTGCCATAATGGACCAGAATTAACATTATTACCTTACATTTATATGTGCTACCAAATTAGAACTCAGTGATAATCTGCACCTCAGCTAGAACAAAAAAACATTCAACTAGATTAAATCTAACTCTGTTCTAATAAGTAAGGAAATATACAGATCAGAAAACACATAAATCTATATAAACATATGTATATGTTAAAAGAAAGGATGAATGAATGAATACATGATAAAAGTCTAAACATATATCAGTATATATATTTCAGCAATATATATAGAAATATATGTGTCTGATATAAAGAAATTTGGAAAGACAGGGCTAGAAGATAGATATATAAGTTTCTATATTTAAGTTACTATATAGATACATATATATCCAAGCAGAGATGCCTTCAACCCAACTATCAAACCAGAAGTGGCCACCAAGTCACACATAGGACCTAAATATTGCAGGTTTAAGAGAAGAAAAGCCTACATTGAGCAAAATGAGTACATGTATGAGTACATATTCAAATTGAGTATACTAAAGAGAGGTTTGCTTCACTGAAGGGAGTGGAAGTCTGTCGAAACTTCTAGTGCATGCCAGGAAGAAGGTCACATGTGGAAAGATCACATGTGCGCTGGTTGGTGCGTATTGCAATGATTAGGAAACCGCTTAGGCTAGAAGGAGGCCTACCTCAACATCATCTCCTAGCAAAGATAAAGGAATTGCCAAGAAGTCATTTCCACTAATGCTATCCAATGGCAGGTGGCAAACAAGTATCATTCTTTAATGATTATGAGTGAACATGTACAGGATTGATCGAGCATATTGCCGAAGCTAACATATGCATAAATGATAAGGCTAGGATTAGTTAAGGCAAAAATGTTAAAGGATGGACCTATACCTCTTTTGAGAGCTTATATAGCTACCGGTATGAGATATGCTAATACAAGAGCGCTTCTGAAGAAGAACGACAAGGATAGGGCTACCAACTAGGTGGCAGTAATAAATAAAGATAGTTAAACTCATAATGATATATATATATATATATATATATATATATATATATATATATATATATATATAGCCAAATGTGAGTATAAAATAGGATATAACTGAGGATATATAAGTCACTCTATGTATATATATAAATATATATAAAGACGTATATCTATATACCCAAATGATATCTCAAAGAATACAAATACCTATACTATACATTAATAGACCTCTCAGACATGTATTAATATATTTGAAAGCTAGAATCAAAACTAAAAAAGAAACTAATAAGCAATTATTCCATAATGTGGTTGCCGTTGGCACCTAGATTTGCTAAGGAGTCAGCTTTAGCATTACCCTCTCGGTAAGTGTGCTTGATAATTACCTCAGAAAAGGTTTCTATGATAAGATTGATTTCCTCAATTTTAGAATTGATAATCCAATTAGGAGTCTTCTTTGTGCGGATAGCATTAACGATAATTTGGGAGTCTCCTTCAATCACAACTTTTGACAAGTTTAGATTTTTATAGATTTTGAGGCCTTCCAGAGCGGCAAGGCATTCCGCCATGTTATTCGTAGTAGGCTTGATGGAGTGGGCATACTTGGAAATTGATTCTCCCTTCCAGTTCCTAATAATCCCACCGATGCCCGCCTCTCCGGGGTTACCCCTGGATGCTCCATCAAAATTTAGTTTTACCCAACCTTCTTCAGGGGGAACCCAGGAGCAATTAGCTCTGTCAACTTTTGTCTTTGCGCCTCCTCTACCAAAAAGATTTGGAATGATTAAAGAGGGTCATTTAAGTCTGATCTTGTTATCCCAGGATCTAAATGAATCCTCATAGCAAATGAAATTACGGAGTTTGCTGTTGATGTTTTCCGTAATTGAGGCCTCAATTTTGTTAATTACGTTTTTCCAATCTAATTTCTAGTTAGTAAAAATTATGCGATTACGTTCCTTCCAAATCTCCCATGCTAATATACATGGGGAGATGGTCCAGATATCCTTATAAAGATTATCTTTGTAAAGAGTAGGCCAAGCTTTTAGGAGGCTTAGTAGGTCGGACGGAAGGGATGTCTTCCAATCTAGACATTGCTGAAGCCAAATCCAACAATTCTGAGTGTAGGGATAGTTAAGCAACAGATGATTCACATCCTCCTCCTGACTTTCACATAAGGGGAACCTTGTAGGACCCTCGAAGCCTATCTTATGAATCCTATCCAAAGTTAAAATTATGTCCTACAGAGCAGCCCACAGGAACATCCCAGCCTTGGGAAGACAGGCTTTGTTCTAGCATAAATTAAGGGGAATGTCTAAATTGTCCATTTTCTCCTCTCGGATAATGGTTTTATAGCCATCTTTAACTGTGTATTCTCCATTATTAGAGCCAGCCCATACAAGGGATTCAAGCCTATTTTTAATAGTGATATTTCTGTCTTTTAAGATACTAAATAACTTTTGACTTTCTGGATTAAACGGTAATCCTCTTGAGGTTAAATCTGTATCATAATCATTGTTAAGGCTAATATAATCTTTAAGATAAGTACCGATGGTGGCTTTACACATTTCAATGAAATTTGGTGAGAAGCCAACTATGTTAAGCACTGGGAAACCTACCCAGGAATCTTCCCAGAATAAAGCTTGATTCCCAAGACCTACATCCCAAGTGAGGAATTTGTTGATTATGCCTATAGAGTCTTTGATAAAGTTCCAAATTTGCGAACCCTTGACGTGTGAATGGGCTCTAAAAATATTTATAGGGTCAGCCCTGGGAACATACTTGTGTAGTAGAATAGAAGCCCATTTCGAGTTGGATTCCTTGAAGAGTCTCCAAACAAACTTAGCGCCTAGGGCTCGGTTTTGCCAAGTAAGGTTTTTAAACCCCAGACCCCCCATAGAAATAGGTTTGCATAAGTTGTCCCATTTGATTAGGGCCAATTTCTTATCCTCGGCAAAGCCTTGCCAATAGAAGTCATGCATCATCTTATTTAGGTCCTGCTTGATGTTAGTCGGAAGGGGAAGGATGGACATATGATAAGAAGGGATAGCTGACAAAACTGATTTAATCATAATGGATCTACCAGGCTTAGTGAGCCATTTACCTTTCCAAGAGCTTTTCTTATCATGAACCTTCGATAGTACTTGTTTGCAAAGTTTGGAAGAGTGTTGACCCTTATCCAATTCTATACCTAGATATTTACACAGAAAAGTACCCATTTGATAACCAAGGGTATCACAGATATCCTTTTCCAAATCAGGTGTCATATTGATAAAGAAGATTTCCAATTTAAGAGGGTTAACTTGTTGGTCTGAGGCCTTCATATATGTGTTTAGAACTACTTTGTAGGCCTTAGCCTCATTACAGTTGGCGGAACCAGGAAGAATGGTATCGTTTGCAAATTATTGGTGAGTAACGAAAGGGATATTGTTTGCGGCTTTTAAACCTGAAATCTTGCCTTCTAACTATTTCTTGGAGATGGTTCTACCTAGTACTTCTGCCATGATGACATAAAGGAAGGGTGACAGCGGGTCACCTTGCCTGATACCTTGGGAAATCCCAAAAAAACCTTCTGGGGTACCATTGACAAGGACCGAGATCTTGGGGGTAGATATACATATAAATACAAGGTTGATCCAATGTTTGGAGAAGCCGAAGGCTTCCAAGCATTTGCACAGAAATCTCCAGTCCACCTTATCATATGCCTTTTGGATATCTATTTTTATAAACATGCTTGGTTCTTTGGAGATTTGTGCAGTGTGTACAAGTTCTTGGGTGATGATAATGCCATCTAGGATCGACCTTTTGGCTACAAAGCCCGTTTGTTCTTCTGAGATTAAAATCGGGAGTAGAGTTTTAAGTCTATTTGCCATACATTTTGATAATATTTTATAGATAGTGTTACATAGTGAGATAGGATGAAAGTCTCCTGGGTCAATACAATCATTTTTTTTCGGTATGAGAGAGAAAAAAGTATTGTTAATTTCTGATAGAATAGCTCTAGAATTCCTAGTTGCTTCCACCACTTGCCATATGTCAGTTCCCATGAAGTGCCAACATTTTTGAAAAAAACCGGCCTGAAATCCATCTGGGCCCGGGGCTTTGTCAGGCTGCATTTGAAATAAGGCAGTCTTGATTTCTTCCAAAGTAAATTTGTTGTTCATCATGGTATTATCTTCATCCGAAATTAACTTCGGTATAGCCTTAATCATTTCAGACTGCTCTTGAAGGTTAACTGCTTCGAAGTTATTAAGAAGAGAGTTGAAATAGTTAGTGATATGGTCTGCGATGACTTTAGGGTCTTCCGATAGTTGCCCTCTTTCATCCTTAATCTTGGTTATCCTGTTAATATTTTTCCTTATATTGGTTGATTTATGAAAAAAATTAGTGTTATTATCTCCTTCCTTCAGCCAGATTTCCCTGGATTTCTGTTTCCAATATATTTCTTCTTTAAGTAAAATTGCATTATATTTAGCCATAAGTTCCTTCTCTTTAAGATAGCTTGTTTCATCCATACCCTAGTTTATGACTAAGTTATTAAGACTTTCTATCTCCTGTTCTATAAGAAGTTTTTCTTCGAAGATATTGTTGAATTTGTTCTTCTTCCATTCCAAGACTTTATTTTTAATAATTTTGAGTTTGGTAACTAGGCTATACATTTTGGATCCTTCCACTTTTGTCTAGTTCCACCATTGTTCTAAGAGATTAATGAGATCCGAATCCTGAAACCACATAAATTTGAATTTGAACGGATTTCTATTGGGTTTACTGTCCTCAGTGATTGTTAGTCTAATTGGGAAGTGGTCAGATCCCACTTCTGGGAGAATCTCCACTGACAAAAGTTGGTTAAAATTATCCATATTACCTGAAACTAGAAATCTATAAAGTTTTTCCACGATGTGGCTAAAGCCCGACCTTCTATTGTTCTAGGTGTAAGTTCCGTTGATGGTCTCAATGTTAATTAAATTATTGTCTGACACCCATTGGGTAAAATCCTTTTGTGATTGTGATATGAATTTAGAACCACCATATTTTTCATTTGTATTCAATATAGCATTAAAATCTCCACCTAAGATGAAAGTCTCACCTCTGTTTAGGTGAAGGAGAGCTTGAACTTCCTGTCAAACTCTTCTTTTGTCTGTATTATGTATTGGACCGTAGATGTTGATTAAGGTGAATCTCAGATTTGATTTGAGACTACATATCCTCATAGCCATCCAATTGCTACTGCTGCTCACGGCTGAGGAGGAAATTTTTCGGGGGTCCCATAATGCTGCTAGGCCTCTTGATGCAACTATTGCTAGTACAAAATTTGATTTCCATAAGCCGAGTTTGTTACTTAATTTCTTACTATCTTCATTATTTAACTTAGTTTCTTGTAAGATTATAATATCAGAATCAAAGTTTTTGAGATATCTCTTAATTAGTCTTTGCTTGTTAGGGGCGTTTAGGCCCCTAACATTCCAAGTAGTCACTCTCATTGCTCCTTGGGAAGGCTCTTCCCCTTCCCGCTGTTCAGAATGTTAGATATTTTCATTTGATTTTCCGCATTACCTGCTAAAGATCTAAGCTCTATGCACGATTTCCTTCCTCTTTTCTTCTTGACCTTGTCAATTTTGGGGGAAGACAGGCCAGCCAAATTGGTAGCAATTCCCAGTTGTCTATCCTCATTTGTGATACCAAAAAGACCATCCAGGATATCTACATTCTCTCCAGCAGGAGAGGATGGGTCAGGAAAGTTTGTTATTGCTTCCTCATCATATTCTTTTTCTAGTTCAATACCAGCTTCTTTGACCTCTAAGGCTTCATGTTCAACAGATTTAGTCACATTCTCAGAGTTATTGGAAAGATCTATTGTGAAAACTGGATCGTCCAATAGAGATAATATATACTAGTGTGATATTGTAGAATACAATTGCCTTCATTATTGATTGATTCTACAATAACAATAGGGTATATGTATATATTGAATAGTCATGTAATGAATAGACATGACCGTATATACTTATGGTCATGTCACTTCATTACATAACTATTAGTTAACATATCTTAACCAATAGTTTATTCATACTTTGTATTATATATATATATATATATATATATATATATATATATATATATATATATATATATATATATATATATATATATATATATATATATATATATATATATATATATATAAGCACACACATATGCATATTAATATATACTTACTTTTCAATTATATTATATAGTATATATATATAAATATATCTATATTTATATGCATATCATGATTGTCTCATCGTTTATTAAACACGAATGAACAATAATTAACAAGATCTACCTTTTGAACCTCTATTACTTCTTGCTGCATCTCTATTGTGTCATCATTATCTTCTCTAGAGTTTCTAAGGGACATAATTTCTTGAATCAAGACTTCCTTTTGATATTCCAACTCTTCTTCATCACCAATTTCACTTATAAACAGATCCAAGAGTTCATCTGTTAGCATTTTTCCTATGTAGTCTGTTATAATTTTGACTTCTTTAGAGCACTTTTCATCCTCCGAAGGAGATGATTGTACTGAGTTCATAGGTGGTGTGGTAATCTGAGAACATATCAGGTCTTCCTTAGTACATAAAGTATCCTTAGTTGGCGAGTTCAAATCATTAGACAGAGCTATGGGTTCAAGGGGTAGCACATTCTCTGTTATTTTTGGAATATTTCCTTCTTTCTCAGGTGTAAGGATACCTCCTGATTGTGCTAATTTCTGAGGATTGTCATTGTTGTTTATCAGTGGATTGCTAAGTTGGAGGGCAATTTTCATATTCATAGGGGGAGATGACTCCATAGATATTAATTGATTGTTGGTGATTCTTTTTTCAAATGAAGGCTCGCAAGGGGGATCAGAGATAGGCTGGGGAAGAACAGTTTTTGTGAAGCAATCATCTATATCAGTAAAAGTGAATCCCCCTCTATCTAAAAGAAAATAAATGTTTGCATCCTAGCTTTTATCTAGAGGATTAGTTATACTCTTAAGTTCCAATAAAGCAACCATATAATTATGCTTTGATTCCAAAAAGTTGTCATTAATGATTGGATTAATGATAATTGAGTTGGCATTGAATTTTAGATGCATATGAGGAATGAACTTTCTATGAATGCTCATTTTGACAATAATTGTTTTCTCTATTGCATTAGTTATATTATCACTAATTCTAATAAATTTGCCTAAATTGTTGCCAATAGTCTTTATAGTTTCTGTGCTTGTGAGTTCAATTGGTAAATTTTTGAGTACTATAGCTTTTTCTACCTCAAAATCCTCAAGACATAGTGGGTTGAATAGGGGTCTCCATTTAGTAACAAAGAAAGATTCATGTCTATATTTCAGATCCAAGTAATCTAATATCTTCTTTTTAGTTTCTAATTTTTTGCAATCTAAGAGAAGGAAAGAATCGACAAGGTTAGAGATACTTACCTCTTTGGGGAGCATTTTAGCCAGTGCTTCTGTGATATCCAAGTTGCTCGCTCCCACTCATTTCCATCTGACAATTAAACCTGCATCCTCATAGTATTTCTGCAATCTTTCTATATGGTTACCCTCTAGGGATACTTTGTTAAAGTCATTGTTAGAAAAAATATTTTTATTGTGCATGTGCATATGATTATAGTTTCTCCTATGTGGCGGAGTATAAACAGGGGAGGAAACCTTCGATTGCAGAGTATTAGCTTTGAAGGAAATATGGTTGGGAACAGACTTTAAAGACTTACCATTCTCCCATCGATGAGGAGGAGTGTAGTGCTTACCACTGATCGCAGGAGACTTCAAATTGGCTTGCGCAATATTCTCCCCCGCCCTAGCCGACCCTTTATTGCTGGTAAGGGTTTTGGAGAAGGAAGGTGGGGTGTGGAATTGAGCTGCATTTTCGTGCACTGTCCGTTTAACCCTAAGATTTCCCTTGCTTCCCAAAGCCCCAGGTCGCCTATGAGGGGGGGAATACTGGCTTTTGATTAGGGCATTCTCCTTTTTCTTTAGTAAATCAAAAGAATTCCTTAGAGGAATCTCAATCCTTTCCACCTTTTGTGATCTTGCCTTTTTATATATTTTAACCTCTTGCCATTCGTAGTCTTTCGACTTGGCCTTCCTGGGATCCTCCTGGGACACAAAAAATTCACCTCTTCCCAAGGCAGAATGGGGGTCATTGGCGCGTTTGACTGGATCAAATCTGGATTTTGGGGTCCTTTCAATCCCAGGAAGGCTCATTTTCTGCAAAGCATATTTTGTTTTAGCAAACCTTGTGATTTGCCCATCCAAATTGCTGACAGTGAAGACTTTAGGTAGCTAAAAGCTGTCGTGTTCCGAAAATTTGCTTCTTGTGGAAGCCCTAGTTTCCACGGGAAGCTTATTTATCCGGAGATCCTTAGCTTTGTTAACCTGAGTATCAATAGCTAACTTATCATCTTCCAAACTTCTTCGTTTTTGTTCTGCAATAAAGGGTTTCAAATGATCATAATCTGGTTGGGCTCTTACAATCCTTTGTCTGCAATCAATATTTTTATGCCCGTAAAGCCAGCATTTAGAGCAATATCCAGATAATCCAGTATCGCTGGTGTCCTCTGCTTCCTTCTGCTTCACGTGAAACCCTAGATCAGAGCTTTTAAATGATTTATCTGCTTTGGTATTATGTTTCTTTCGTGCGTTCGCAAGCTTTTTTTTGCTCGCCATTTTCTTTTTCATTTCTTACAATGATCAGCTTCTCAATGATGGATCTGATCTAGAAGGAGGAAGGTCCAACACTGTATACTCCTCAAGACAGATTAATCACACTTGTTACACCAATGAACCAGTCGCATTAGAATTCTTCAAGGAGATAGCATATATCTCTGATATATATGAGCAGCAGTATGTGAATTGTTGATGACCAAAGGTGTGCAGTAGCAGTCACCGAATGTGGATCAGAGGTTTGCTTTGAATCTGATGTTGATTGTATACGCTGACTGTATATTGGATGCTGATTGAAGATGATCACAGTCGATAGGGTAGAGCAGCACTTCGCAGGAGACTTGCAATCGCATATAATGTGTTGTGAGTGGATGCATGTGTGAGTCAGATAACTCCAATTGAGAGCTCAGTCTGCTGTAGGAATTTCTGAAGCTGTATATCAGATCTGGAGATGTCAGATGTGCACCAGGCAGAGCAAGGCAGAACTCCAAATCAGGGATGCAATTTGCTATGGATAATCATCATGTTCGGTAGTGCTGAGCAGAGCATAATCAACTTTCCTATGAATCACTTTCGCATTCAACAAGGCAGAGCAGAACCTCCCTAATTTTTATCGATTGCCATTTCGCCAAATTACAATAAATTCATAATATAGTTTATTATTAATATAATAATGAAATAAAATAATATTATATTATATAGTCATATTATTAAATATAATAAAATAATATATTATTAATACAATAGATATAATAATATAAAAATAAAATAAAATATGTAATTACAACTTGTTCCAAATCAATATTTTTAATATTAAGATATCTAATTAAATAATAATTAATCAAATATATTTAAACAAAATGTACTATTATAATAATATATAAATATATTTATCAATCATATTTAAATAAATAGACAACGACTATAGTTGCATCTAACAACATGAAGGTCACGCCCCCTTGACACGGTATATAGGAGAGACCTTAGTATTTGCAAAGGGGAGGAAAGGATTCATAGATCATCTGGCATCGAGGAGGGATTCAAAAAAACTTATAAATCACTCTTGCAAAGATTGGGAATCACTATCGATGGCCCTAATATACACTGTGATAGTAATACAAAATTATCAACCAGAGCATCACACGGGGCATGAGAAAATCATCGATTCACCTGAGTGTATTAATAATTGATACATATACATACTCGCTATCATAATTACTACCACTTGTGATTTGTAGTGTGTGGTGATATGATGAATGGTCTTCATCAAAATAACCGTTGGAGGGAGACAAACCGGCTAGTAGATGGTTCTGTTATCGTCTACAATTCATTGATTCAAAAATATTAGAATCATAGTAGAAGCAAGGACTTGTCGAGACAGAATGGTCACTGTAGTCCAGGATAGGGAATTCCAAATAGACTATTGGTAGTGAGGAAACGATACGTCAAGGGTATTTACGGGCATATGAAGAATGACAGTATCTGAGCTTTATACTATTTGAGGCTACTCTAATTACGATTGGTAATGATTGTCCCTTAAGCCTTGATGTCCAAAAGAACAATATTGACTTGGATATTATGCAAGATATCATGGAAAGTAATAATGCAAAGAGTGAACTAGATAAACATTCACTGTTAAACAAAGGAAGTGATAACAGTTATGTTCATCCCTTACAAATGCAGACTCTCTAGCGATGTACTTATCCAGCAGGAACCATACTACAAATTATGAGAAATAAGATAGTCTTGAATCAACCATTTTGGAAGCATTAAGAATAGACCAACATCGATAAAGGCAAATCAATGCCCGTCCCATCCTTGGCATCGACAATCCTAACCTTTAAATCAAATATATTCCACTGTAAATGGGAAGAACAATTTTGGAGTGGATCAATTTATGGAAGGGTCTTTTATCTGGATTGATATATCATGGGTTTCCTTAAGCTACTCAGTAAATTCCTGGGCTCCATCAATAGTTGAGGATATGGGTTTAACAAGATAGTTACATTGAATTTTTGAACTGATTAATAAAGGAAGGGTATCAAAGATCAATCCTCTCGCCAAGCCAGTTAGAGTTTCAATATGTACACATTGAGCATAGAAAGTCTATATAGTGGCCTACAATATTGCTTTGATGATGAACTAGATGTGCTGAACGAAATAATACAATTGCGTAGATATAAATGTTAGGGATCGAAGACACCAATTACAGGTGTTAGAAGAATCATAGTGGAGATTGGAAAGAATTTAGCGCTCTAAGGGCCTTACAACAATCAAGTAGAATATTTCGCTACTTGGAAGAATAAGATTGAATATGCATATAAGATAAGATTATGCAGAAATGGTATCATCCAAGAACATCACATAAGCTAGTAGAATAAATATCCAACATGATACTTAATTGTCAATTGTCAACCATCATATCATCATTTGACTTAGAATTTTCTCTCATCCAATCCATACAAACTGATTCACAAACAAATTGCATACTTCAATTGAGAAATCATAAACAACAACACCATATTTGCATATTCAAGGTTATCAAAGACAATAATTCACAGTGAGTATAGAGAATTCAAGGAAGGCGTCTCTAATTCCCAAACCATTTTAGGAAGAGGACAATACATTTTCACTATTCTAATGGCTATCTATGGAGGTGGGAATCACCAAAATGGGGGGTTGTCCAAGGAAAACCCCTATATAGCCACACACACACACCATTTCTTAGATCTATAGGTTTAGAAAGTTTGGATTCAGCTGCAAATTCAAAGACACCTTCCAGGCATAGAGACATTGCCACACAAAAAAATTGGGCAGAAAAGGATAGGAACAAATTGAGATTCTAGCAATAGTCAAATTCATATTCAAAGTACCATTTTCCCATTCTATTTCTAGGTGCCTTATTCTTACTTATATCTCCTTGCACTTACTTTCATAAATCAAATATGCTATTTACATTTACATTTCCTTGTCATTATCTATTAGGAATCCCACAAAACAACTCTTTGAAGCATATAAGATATTGCATTGGCATCCTTACTCTCGTGGTTGTGCCAATCAGATTTATCTTGGAAGGGGGTTTTGTATTCTAGTGTATGTAAAATAATTTGGGATTTAATAACCTCATAACATTGCATCCCATTTTCCATTATACATTTTGGTGCCCCTTTCATGCATCATACCTTTTATTGTGGATAGTTAGATCTTTCATGTGTTTATTTTTCAAGTTTAAGAACAAAAGCATTGTGATTTGGTGCTTAAAATTTACTTTGTAGTCCTTGTTTTAGTCTATCTATCCAAGATCTTCTTTTTTATGCATTTACCTTTTGCGTAGCCAGTTAGATCTACTATTTGTGTGCATCTTAAAATCATTAAAAAAAAGAAAAAGAAAATGTTATCTTTTCCTTTCTTGCATTTCATTCATATTTTGAAAAATACAAAAATAATTGCATTCATTTGTCTTTAGTCATAGCTTGTTTCCAACATGTATGATTTCTTTATTCATGATTTTTTTGACTCATTCAATAGTCGTGATGTTGAGAACCTTCCAAATCCATATAGTAGTGAAGATTTTTTTATGTCAGGTGGATTCCTTGATGGCCTAAACTCTACTCAATCTTCCTCTATGTCTCCCCAAAAAACCTTTTACTAAAAGTTTCTTGGTTTGCTTCATTTGAGTAACTATATTTGAAACATTGAAAAACCTAAAGTAGTTGTTCATCTTTCTCAAGACAAACCTATGGTAACCAACACACTTGTGATTATGGTTAAAGGATATAATCAATCAATTTCTTCTCAAATCCCCGATACACCTATGATTATTTTTAAAGGATACAATCAGCCACGTTCTTTTCAAACTCTGAATAAGCCAATTATAACTGTTGAAGGAAAATCTAAGAGTCCTTTGGAGTTTATTAAAGATTATCATGTGGTGGCTCACACTTATCGCATGAGAAATAACCCTCAGCCTATTAATATGGTTTTTCCTACTTCTCTTCCACCTTCTCAACCCGTGCTTCCTCCAACACCATGTTTATCTCCTAATCTTGGAAAGATTATGATTTAATAGGGTAATTATGTGCTACTCCTACCAAGATTTCTCTTTAGGAACTTCTTCAAACTTCTCCTACATATCATGAAGCATTGCAAGAAGCTTTAACCACTCTTCTAGCTCCACCACCTTCACAAGACAACATTAATTCCTTTTTGGAATGTGTGCATGCTACTCTTGACCTAGCTCAAATTGTGTTTACTCAAGATGATTTACCTTCTAAAGAAGTGCAAGATCAACAGGATGCCCTTATGGTGGTTGTCCTTATCAATGGTAATTTCATTCACAATACCTTAATTAATAATGTGTATGGATTAAATGTTTGTAGTATTGACATGTTGCATGTGATCAAAGATGACATTTAGACCATTAAACCTAATTTTAATCCTATTCATGGCTTGTATAATGTTTATAAGAAAATATTTGGTATTATCACATTACCTATTAAGGTAGGTTCGATTATTTTATCCACTCCTCTTCATGTGATGCTTAGGACCCTTAACTATAATCTTAATTTGGGACAACCTTGGTTACATGCTATGCATGTTGTTCCTTAAACTCTCCATCGTAAAGTCAAGTTTATCTACAACAACTTGATGTACACACTTGTTGCAGATGATAAACCAAATATTTATTTGCACACTGAATCAAATAATAAACTTGTGACTATTGAAGAACAACAAGATTCCAAACCTAAGGATGATCCTTCTCCTACTAGTGTCCTTTTGGATAATGATTGGGGATCCTTATATTTCACACCAAATTATGTTGGGGAATACAAAGTCCCAACATTACAATCTAAATTTGCTTAAGAATCCAACATAATAACTTCTATGTCTATTGATCTTAGTAACAATTTTGTTTTTGCTTCTAATTGTAATGAATCTTTAGAAACTATTAAGCATGATTGTTATGCCATAGTGACTTATGAGGCTCCATTGACCCTTTCTGATATGGCTTCCCATTATGGTCATGGTTATCATTTACTAGAAAAATAAGGATTCAACGGGAATGGATGTGGAAAACATGAACAAGGAATTCAAATGCCCTTACAAAATGAGGGGCATGAACATTCTTATGGATTGGGATTTAATCAGGTTATAAGAAGCCACAACAAGTCTCTCTCAGTGTTAATACTATATCTTTAGCACCTCTGAAACTTGTCAAACCTCACCTTATTGATTTTGATGCAAATACATCTTTTAATACTTTTAGTAATGATGATCCTTTAGCTGAATTATTGGGGGCATATGATGATGTCCATCACTATCATCACAATCGGGGTTTCCTTATTATTTAAATTTTGAAGCATAATTTTGAAAAGAGGCTAATTTTGAACACAAACATGAATTCCCTTTACCTATGGATATCCCTCAACAAAGCAATCTTTTGATTACTGACACCATTTATGTGAAAGTGGATCCTTATAATGTGGAAAAAGTAATCAAGATCCAAAAATGTCTAGATGAGGATGAACAAAAAGAGCTTACTTCTCTTCTTCTTGAATTTCCTGATATCTTTTCTTGGGCTTGTTCTAATATGCCTGACATTGATCCCAAAATTGTCACGCATAATATTGTCCTTTATGCAAAGCTGGTAAAACAAAAAAATCGCAAATCCTAATATTACCTTTCTTGTGAAGATTGAAATTGAAAAACTCCTTGATGTCAACTTTATTCATCCTATCGATTATTCTCCTTGGATCTCAAATATTGTAGTTGTATCCAAGGGTGAGAAATTTTTTTGAATGTGTACATATTTTTGAGACTTACTTTGAAAGATGATTTCCTACTTCCAAACATTGATATGATTGTGGATTCTACAACGAGATATGCATTATTATATTTTATGGATGGATTATTTGGCATGACTAAGAGCATAAAGAGCCAAATAATATGGCACAAGACAACTTGATGTTCACCCTAGAAAACAAAGTGTTCACTTGTTCAATAAGCAAAGAAAAGAGAGAATAAAAGAGAGATTAAGATGCCTTGTCACAAAGTGCCCAAGCTACAGGTAAGATCCATGTGTACGACACTTATGACTTGAGTCAAAAGATAAAGTCAAAGCCAAGACACTAATACATTTGGGATGAAATTGCGACGGCAATTTGCGACGACAGGGAAATGTTAAGCGGTTTTGGCTTTTTTTTTTCAAATATAGCCCGACACCGTCGCAATTGCGACGTTGTCGGGATATAAGTGCAAAAAAAAAAAGGAACATTGTCATTTGTGTTTTCAACAGCGCCGAGAGAGATTCCCTCCGTGAAATCAAGCGGGTTATCATTTGTGTTTTGAACAAAGCGGGTTGTCATTTGTGTTTTGAACAGCACCGAGAGAGATTCCCTCCACGAAATCAAGCGGGTTGTCATTTGTGTTTTCAACAGCGCCGAGAGAGATTCCCTCCGCAAAATCACAGCTACAATTTCTGAGTACGTTGGGTTTATTTTTCTTTTGTCATTATTATTTAATCTGGTATTCAGCTGTTAGAGAGCTAAAATACCCAGAAATGAGGACATATCTGTGTTGAATTTATTGTTAGCGGCTTTGGTTATTTAGAATGCTTCCCCACAATACTTAATAGGATGCATTTGGTTTTCAAAGCTTTCACTGACTTGGATTCAAGATTCTGAGACTTTCACGTGCCTTGCTTCAGTTGTTTCCGCAAACAAATCATGTGCCTTTTGTATGCTTCCACATTTTATATACATGTCCATCAGGGTAGTCACCACCACTATATTTGACAAAAACCCATCTTCAATTGCTTTTTGGTGAATTTCCCTACCCTGTTCTAAAGATCCCATTTTGGCATATGCTTGAAGAATGCTGGCAAAAGTGGTTGAGTTTGGTTTTATACCTCCCAATTGCATTTGTTTAAAAACCTCCAACGATTTTTAAACAAATGCAATTGGGAGGTATAAAACCAAACTATAACAATCCACCCTTGCTTGGATAGATCACTCACTGCTATACATTAGCATTCAACTCACGGTAATTTCCCACAGTTTATCCTGTGATCACACTGTTTTCCACAAAACTTTGCATATGCAATGTCAGTACTTCATAATACAAGTTAGTTATTGTCATCCCATGAATATTAGGCCTTCTATGTTCATGGGATGATCTTCATTATCTCTAAAACTCTACTGCAATGACAAGTCTAGACAAAAGAATGACTGTTTCAGCAGTGACTGGCGCGACAGCAGTCCCAATATAATAGTAAACTCATTCAATAACAAGAATAATTGAATAATCAAACCAAATGATTTGAGACTTAAAAGATCAAGGAACTTGCAGAAATTAAAGTTTATTGCTCGCTGTTTCCTTCACCAGTCCATACACCCGCGCAACAGCAAATTCAAAGTAAACTCATTCAAAACGGTTTAGAATGGATGAAAGAAATCCTTCTAACTCATGTATGTGTTAGTTCAAACAAACTAAGACTTCCAAGATAAATGGAGTTGCAAAAACTAAGAGTTTTATATTTCTTACTGTTGCAGTCCGTATATATCTCCCTTCTTTGTCGTAACAGAGATATATATAAGATTCTTTATAACTTCTCAAAAACTAATCCAACCAATTTTCATCGGTTGGAGCTTAGTTTGAGCCTAACTAAATCCTAAATACTAACTCCCTCCATTGTTAGCTAACCGTTGGATTTTGAAAATTCAAAAATTCCAACTTATAATTAATTGAATTATTTTAATCCAAAGACCACTAAACTCACTAACTTTGATCTCTTATGATTATTAAACTTTCCAAAAGACTTAAACTTCTGCACTAGCCTATTCTAGATTCTTAGAACATTATTGAACTTTGGACAATCTCAGTCCATTGTAAACAACCTTTTAGTCCTAATAAGGACATCATTACAAACTCATTGAAGTATTGCATTATTTTAATAACATTAAAGGTGCTAAGATCCTCCAATTGACCTGTTGACCCTGTTTATGTATTCCATCCCTCTGATTTGTCCTGAAAGTCTGTATAATCTCCATCTCCAAATTGGTTGTGTGAGGTGCTCCGGCACCAGTTCGCCAATGGAATAGAAGTTGTTCTTCCTATATCAATGGAAATCCTAGCTCTACAACTTCTAACATTAATTGAAGTAGAGGAAGATGGTGCGATGAATGTCATATTAGTAAAATTGTTGAATCTACAAGAAGCTTATGAGAATGCTTATAATGCCTTGACACATCACCAAAGAATAGTATAATGTGGGTTTGACAAGAGGTATGCAATCCCCCTCTTAAGAAAAATGATATGATTTTGAAGTACAATGAAAGAGCAGCCAATCCAAGTCAACATACAAAGTTTGATGCCTTATGGGAGGGTCCTTTTTATATTTCTCGCTACAAAGAAAATTATGTTTTTGAGTTGGAAAACATGGAAGGTAATCCTTTTGAGATATTGATAAATAGGATCCATCTTAAACATTTCTATTAATAGTTTATCCTTCCTTCTTGTACATAGTAGGTTATTTATGCTTTAAGCTCAATAAGTATCATGAGGTACATTTTCTTTGTTGTTAGTCTCTAGTTTTCTTAAGGTTTGAGCCCATGTTTTACCCCGTGCATAGCATTTTTTGTTGTCCAACACATTTTAAAATGATCACCCCCCTATTATTGTATCACTTCCTCCTTGTTCCTCATTCAAGTGGCAATTACACAAGGGACAGTCACTGTGAGATGTCCTCATTTGTGACAAGGACAGTCACACACGAGGACATCTCACAGTGACTGTCCCTTGTGTAATTGCCACTTGAATGTATTGCTATTAAACCACATTTATGGGCCCGTTTGGACCACGACACACAGTAGCATCTACAGAGAAGAATATCCTACGTGTAAAAAGTTGTAAGAATATACCAACAGTTCTAAGAAGTTCCCTAGCACGTAGTAGCATCTACAGAGAAGAATATACAACATGAGGGCAGCCACTGTAAAGACAACATGATAATGTACACTCATTGTATGTGTACATTATCATGTTGTCTTTACAGTGACTGACCTCATTCAAGTGGCAATTACACAAGGGATAGTCACTGTGAGATGTCCTCATTTGTGACAAGGACAGTCACACATGAGGATATCTCACAGTGACTGTCCCTTGTGTAATTGCCACTTGAATGTATTGCTATTCAACCACATTTATGGGCCCGTTTGGACCACGGCACACAGTAGCATCTACAGAGAAGAATATCCCAGGTGTAACAAGTTGTAAGAATATACCAACAGTTCTAAGAAGTTCCCTAGCACATAGTAGCATCTTCTAATTGTCTATACCACTTCACAAGGTATTGTTTGCACACATTGTTTTTGGTTCTTTTGATGACCCTTGTTTTGAAATTGCTATTAGGCCTTTTAGCTTATATGTTTTGATTGCTGGAGAGCTTCTAAAGCTAAGCAAGAAGACCATTGCACGAGTTATAGCCGCGCGCTCAGGTTTGAAAATTGTATATTTTTTAATCTAATGTATATTTTAACTAGACTTTTAGCTTATTTTTGCTGTATATTTTAATCTAAAGAGAATCATGGATGTGAACTTGAAAGAATTTTGTACTTAGTTCTTATGGAGAGAATAGTAGTAGTTTACGGTCTAATATCAAATAGAGTTTTCCAATTACAGAAAGTTAATGAATTCTAATAGCTTATATGTTTTGATTGCTAGAGAGCTTCTAGAGCTAAGCAAAAAGACCATTGCACGAATTATAGCCGCGCGCTCAGGTTTGAAAATTGTATATATTTTAATCTAATGTATATTTTAATCCTTTTCCCATGTCATGTAATATGTCTTGCCTCGTAGCTTATATGTTTTGAAATTGCTGTTAGGCCTTGTAGCTTATATGTTTTGATTGCTAGAGAGCTTCTAGAGCTAAGCAAGAAGACCATTGCACTAGTCGTAGCCGCGCGCTCAGGTATGAAAATTGTATATTTTTTAATCTAATGTATATTTTAACTAGACTTTTAAAATATTAAAGGATTTAACTAGGTCTAAGAAGATTTGTGTACTTTTGACAATTTTGCTTAGTCACTAAAAGTTGTAGACCGAAGTTTTCATAGCCCAATTTTTGCTTCCTGCGAAGAATGATCATGTCAGATAATATAAGTGAATAACAAAATAGGGAGACAATCTCTAGATTGTGGTCTAACTTGAAAAGAAAAGGTGATGGAAAATGTTATTGTCCCTGCAAACTTTGTAAGGGCTTAAACCGTAGAAGACTGCTAATCAAAACAGTTAAGAGACATTGTAGGGAGAATGGTCACATTGAAGGGGGGCATGACTATCATCCACTGGTAAGTTGTTCATTATATCATTTTAACAATTTATATACATATGAAATCACTTGATGATGAGTTGAAGATCATGGTTTATTTATGTTAATCAATTTTATATAGGTTGATCTCCCCAGGGAAGTACATGATATGGAGGAACATGGTGGTGCGAATATCCAAGGTGAAGATAATGATCCCATGGAAGATGACGATCATGCGCGAGAAAACACAATTGAAGATGATGGTATAAATACATTGATCCATGACACATTTAGTCCAAGCGGATCTGATCATGATGATGATGATAGCCTCGATGTACCTCTACTTGAGAAGGCATACGAGCCCCTATAGAAAGACTCCCAAACAACTCTTCTCTCTGCTGTATTGTTGTTGTTGAACTTGAAGGTTATGAATGGTTTATCCAACATAACAATGTCACGTATGTTAAGGTATGTCATATATGTCTTTATAGTTAACAAAGGGTGAATAATGTACCACTAATATTGTTTATATTAACAACTTATATTTTTTGCTGTAGATTGATAGGCGATTTTTTGTTACCACCATCAAATATTCTACCTCGCTCATATCGAGAATTATCTGCTATTATGAAAGATATTTGAATGGAGTATCAAGCAATACATGCTTGTCCCAATGATCATATTATATATTATAAAGAACATAAATTTGCAACACAATGCCCTGTATGTCATACGAGTAGATATCGAACAGATCAAATAACAAAAAAGGTGCCTCACAAGGTTCTTCGTTACATCCCCATTATTCCACGGATGCGACAATTATTCAGGTGTACTAGCTTGGCACAATTTATGGATTACCATGCACGCAATAGAAGTCGAGATGACATTATTCGAATCCCTGCGGATGGTTCGGCATTTATGCACATAGAGGAAAAGTGGCAACACTTCAAAGAAGAACCTCGTAATCTCAGGCTTTCATTGGCAGCGGATGGTGTCAATCCATTTGGAGAGATGAGATCTATTTGCTCGGTGTGGCCTGTTTTTGTTACAAACAATAACATTCCTCCGTGGATGTGAATAAAGAGGGAGCACATTATGTTGGCAATGATTGTTCCAAGTATTTTATCATTTGATAGTTATTAATTTACATGTACTTACAAATCTTACAGTAAAATGGTCACAATAATTATGTAATGTTACTGTTCATTCAAGTAGGTAAATATCAAGTTAAAGATATGAATGTATATATTGAGCCTCTTATTGACGAGTTGGTGGAGTTATGGAACGGTGTCACTATGTATGACGTGTCTAGACCAATAGGACAAAGACAATTTCAATTCCATGCAATACTTGTATGGACAATACATGATGCCCCAGGGCTAACACATTTTTGTGGTATGTTATAGTGAATTCAAGTTGCGCATGATAATTCTAATTATAAAAATCAACATATTTAATAATCCAATTATATCATTATCTTGTAGGTCTTCAAACAAAGGGAAAATTTGCATGTCCAGTTTGTGGTCCAAAGATGAAATCTCGTCATTCAAAAAGTTTAGGAAAGCAGGTGTTTGATGAGTACAGACACTTCCTCCACAGGAATCATAAGTATCAAAGTATGGAAAAACATCTTTTCAATGGGAAAGAAGAGACTACATCAAAGCCACGAAGAATGACACCTCGCCTATGGAAGTTGGAATATAATAGAATTAATCGTCGAGGTAATGTCGTTCCACCTAATGGTTTATGTTTGTAATGTATATATTTCTATTGTGATTTTTGTTTACTAATTATATAATTGATGATCGTGAAGGTCGTCAAGGCACTACTGACAACCTTCCAAAGGGACTAAAAAGCTATCCCAGAAAATTTAGTAGGTTGCCATACTACGAGGACCTACAAATTGTGCATTTGTTTGATCCTATGCATATTGGAAAGAATATAACAGAGACATTGTGGAAAATACTAGATGGAAGGCGTGACAAAGAAAAAATTGTCAAAATTTGTAATGACATTCATGAATCCAATCATGCACTGAAGAATTTCATTCACTCAAATAGCAATAGAGATCAGATTAATATAAGTGCCCTTCCTTGGTTATTAACGGAGTAGCAAAGTGATGCCATAAAAGAAGTCATACGAAAAATTTGATTTCCCACAGGATTTGCTGCGAACATAAGCAATCTCATATCAAAAAAAAGTGAATTTGGGCTAGGGCTCAAAACGCATGATTGGCATACTTTCATCAAGTTAAGTTATGTTCTTCTGTATTTACAATATATTCATAAACTACGTGTTCTATTCATTATGTTATGTTAGAAAATAATGAAATGATTGGTTTATAATTACTGCAGTACGTGCTACCTCTATCTCTCCCAGAGCACTTCAACAATAACATCAAACAAGTGATATATGATCTTAGAAAATACATGAGGTAAGCAGTAATATCTGTTCAATTTGTTGTATATATTTATTATATTCACGATTTGTTTTTCTTGCTATGTAATCTATTGTATATTATTTTGTAAAGTCTCGTATTTATATATTTTTTGTGACTTGAATCTCTTAATGTAGGTGGTTGTCATCTAAAGAAATCCATAAAGAAGATATAAACTATTGGAAGAGAAGAATTCCTCATTTACTGTGTGAAATGCAAAAGTGTCTACCTCCAACTTTTTTCAATGCACAAGAACACTACCTCATACACCAAGTTGAGGAGATTGAATTGTGTGGACCTGCACACACTAGGTCAATGTGGATGGTTGAGAGGCACTTGAAATCTTTGAAGGCTTTGGTTCGACAAAGAGCACATCCTGAGGGTTCTATGGTAGAGGGATACATGGTATACCAGACTATGGTGTATATTACTGAATATCTTCCTAGGTTTGCTTCAAATATCCATGTAGATCGCATTTGGGATCTCGACCCTTTTAAAAAATTCAAAGGGGAGTACTTGATGGGGAAAGGTAGATTGAGGAAAGTGACAGGTAATAAATTATAAGATGTTATTGTAATAAATTATTTCTTAATCTTCAAAATAAATCGGTTGTAAGTCATCTATTTTTTTTTTGTACAGTTGCTCGAGAGTGGGATGCACTACATTTGTATATTACAAACAATCTTGATTGGATGACGGTATGGATTGAACGATGTCAACATTCTGGTCACACATTAACAGGGGAAGGTGTATCTTCATTGGTTAAAGAAGCTCATCGTAATGGAGATTCTAATGTTACGCAAAGGGAAATAGATTTAGCATATGGTTTAAGAGATTTCCAGGTACGTACAAAATTATTAATCACCCGTATGTTTATCAACTCACGATATAATAATTTTGACATGTTTCACATATTATTGCAGGTTAAACACCACAAGGGTATGTTCTGTAATGGTCAAAAATTTCGCGTCAAAGTGTTGGATGACACGAAGAAAACTTGTGATTCTGGAATAACTACAGTCTTTCAAGTGACTAATATTTCCTCTAGAAATGACTTACATCCTCAAGAGTCTAAAAATCAATACTATGGCATTTTGGATGATATACTTGAGTGCGACTTTAGTTCCTTCAAATTAGTACTCTTCGTTGTCAAATGGTACAGGCTACGACTTAATCCAAATGATCCTAATAGAACTGTTATTGAACATGATAATGGATTTACAATGGTTAATACAAGGTCGTTTGAGCCAGTTGGGGATGAGCCCTATGTTCTTCCAAGCCAATGTGAGCAGGTATTTTACTCAGAGGTTTCACATAAACCGGGTTGGTCATTTGTTGTTAGACATGAACCGAGAGGAAGGCCGATAAAGTATAATGCGATGGAAGAAGAAGATACCGAAGAAGTAGAAGATGATGTAGATGATGATCATGATCGACAATTATTGGATGATGTTCCTGAGACAAATTTTCATGAAGAAGAAGAAGAAGATGATGACGATGATGCTGCTACTGATGATGATGATGAAGATGATGTTGATGTTGATGATGATGATGTTGATGATGACGACAACGACGACAACGACGACGATGACTACGACGATGACGAGGATGACGAGGATGATGATGATGATGATGATGATGATGATGATGATGATGAGGATGATGATGATGAAATTTAAAGGTATGCCATCAATCCTTAATGTATTTAATATTCATTTCTTGATAGAAATATATTTGTCTTAAATGGTTACATAGTTTATTCATTATCTATTTAAAAGCTACAAGTTTCAACTACAAATAGAATACTGCTAATCTAAATTAACTATTAATCTAAATTAATTAAATAAAACTATTTAAAACACATATTGATGCATGAATGTATTGAGCCTTATTTTCTTTCAGGTCAAAAGCATTTGTAATTGTTCTCACAACACCAACCAAGCATCTTCATAAGATCACTCTCCTTGATCCAAGCCAACTCCATAACCTATCAGAGTGCACACCAAATCCTTATGCCACCTTAGCGTTCTACATCTTTGGAATAATCCCAATGTCCCTCAATCCATCCAATGGATTCATCCAAGCAATCTAATCAACAAACTATCAAATGCTCACAATGCCTCAATAGGCTCCAAACTTGACTTCACCTTAACTAGGTGTTTCCTCCACCTCCACCACACACATCAAACAACTTCAAATAGCATGTCCCCAAGGTTACTAAGCCCTCAACTCATCAGCTGATACAAAAACCCAGTTTTAGCCCTTCAGTAGGCCTACTTCCCTAGCAGGCTTATAATGTGAGCCTGATTTAAGTGTTATAATGTGTACGTTTTAATGTTTTTAATTTTTATGTGATGCTTATGATGGATGTGATAATGATTATGATGTGATTATGCTCACGATAATTGAATTACATTTGCAGGAAATTGAACCCCTTTCAAGAGCATCCCGTACAGTCTCATGGATCGACAGGTATAAGTCAATACACCTTATAGAAAGTCTATTTAATACACTTATCAATAGTAAGATTGATGTCTTCTAAGATCTCTCCCATTTGCAGGTACCAGCAAATAGGTATTTGTCAGAAGTGTCTTCCTCGAGTGAGGGAAATATAGGAATAGAAGAGGAAAGTGAGACATGCAGTTTATCTAGAATAGGGAGATTAACTAGAGGTCAAAGGACTAGAAGGAAATTCAATAAACACATGAAATTTTTCCTTGCTCAAGGGGGGTCATGTTCTTATGATGATGAGATGAAAGGTGACATCGAGGTGCCCTTGAGGTACCAACATCTACAGAAACATTGGGTACCCAAGGAACTTCCTCCAATAAACACTGATTTTTGTGTTAATGAGAGGATATATCGCATAGCACCATCATCATTACATGGTTTGGGCCTATTTTCTATGGGTGGCATAAAGGTGTCTTACAACAAAGTTTCTGAATTGATGGAGTATGTTGGACCATGTTACGATTACAAAAGTTGGATGCATATTGTTCAATATAAAAAAAGTATGCGTAGGTATGCACTCTCGGCAAATTATATACAACAGCAAGACAATAATCAAAGTAAAAGTGTGGCTATATACATTGATGGAAGGCCAAAAGCAACAGGGAATATTGTGGGTTTTATAAATAGTACACGACCTGGGTCAACTATAAAGCAACCCAATTGCATATTTGAGGCGCGCGAGGGAAATCGTGTATTCATCTGTGCGATAAAATCAATACGTGCAGGGGAAGAGCTGCTTATTGATTACAATTTGAACCGCATAGATACAAACGAGGCTACTATCATGGGGGTGGTACATACTATTAAACCAACTTCTAATCAATGACTCCAACATACCATTTAGTTATTAAATTTTTGGCTAACATTTTTATACTTGATCTTTGACACAGGGGCACAATATGGAGCAACCGCCCGAAGGTGATGGCACTAATACATTTGGGGTGAAATTGCGACGGCAGGCAAATGTCATGCAGTTTTGGCCTTTTTTTTTCAAATATAGCCCGACACCGTCACAATTTGCGACGACAATACATTTGGCACTGTCGCAATTGCGACGTTGTCGGGATATAAGTGCAAAATTAAAAAGGAACGTTGTCATGTGTGTTTTCAACAACGCCGTAACCCTCTGCGAAATCACATCAGGATATAAGGGCAAAAAAAATAAGAACATTGTCATTTGTGTTTTCAACAGCGTCGTAACCCTCCGCGAAATCACATCGGGATATAAGGGCAAAAAAAACAAGAACGTTGTCATTTGTGTTTTCAACAGCGCTGTAACCTTCCACGAAATCACAGCTACAATTTCTGAGTACGTTGGGTTTATTTTTCTTTTGTCATTATTATGTAATCTGGTATTCAGCTATTAGAGAGCTAAAATACCCAGAAATGAGGACATATCTATGTTGAATTTATTGTTAGTGGCTTTGGTTATTTAGAAGTTTAATTTTATTTGTTCATCTTTCAAGCACAAACGTTTTGTGGACCGTAACGTCTTCATTGTTTCGGGTATGCAGTGAAACAACCCTAACTTGCAATTGCGATGTTGTTGGGATATAAGGGCAAAAAAAAAAGGGAACGTTGTCATTTGTGTTTTCAACAGCACCGTAACCCTCCGCGAAATCACATCGGGATATAAGGGCAAAAAAAACAAGAACGTTGTCATTTGTGTTTTCAACAGCGCCGAGAGAGATTCCCTCCATGAAATCACAGCTACAATTTCTGAGTACGTTGGGCTTATTTTTCTTTTGTCATTATTATGTAATCTGGTATTCAGCTGTTAGAGAGCTAAAATACCCAGAAATGAGGACATATCTGTGTTGAATTTATTGTTAGCGGCTTTGGTTATTTAGAAGTTTAATTTTATTTGTTCATCTTTCAAGCACAAACGTTTTGTGGACTGTAATGTCTTCATTGTTTCGGGTATGCAATGAAACAGCCCTAACTTGCGACTACCTTCACGGTACTTGTGTACATTATCATGTTGTCTTTACAATGACTGTCCTCATTCAAGTGGCAATTACACAAGGGACAGTCACTGTGAGATGTCCTCATTTGTGACAAGGACAGTCACACTTAGGACATCTCATAGTGATATTCCCTTGTGTAATTTCCACTTGAATGTATTGCTATTGAACCACATTAATGCTTTTCTTCTTCAACAAATGAGGACAGTCACTGTAAAGACAACATGATAATGTACACAATTACCAAAAAATGATCTTGTTAATTGATGTAACACTTTGTCTTGCTCACTCCCTATCCTTCACTAGGGTCTCTTTAGGCCAATGTTTTGAATTGATAGGGTACTTAACTATCCCTACACTCTTTAGGTATCTCTACCCAAGATCCCACTCCTTCAACTAGTGCACACCAACAAGAAATACAACGAACTCTGCTCAATACCAATCTAGCTACTAGGACACTCCTAGTCTTGTCTTCACAAATTGAAACACATTCAACTAGAACTTTACTCCATGGAGAGGCTGGCCACTAGGACCTCTATTGGTTTCAATATTACTCCTTCACCTATACTTTTCATCAGTACTTCAATCCGGTTCATCAAACCATGCCAATTGCACCCAAAAATAGGCTGCTAGCAATTAGGCCTTTGTCAAGCCTTTTTGTTTATATTAAGCCACCTAAAGGGCTTAGGATTCAGATTCCCTTTATTGAGAACTCCAAGATATCTAAGGTCTTCTCCTCCTAGATTTTTTGTACACCAACTGCTACAGCCATGCCTGAAAACAAGTATTTTGACACAACTTGGACAGTCTGACTAAGAGTTTGTTTTCTTAGCAGCCAAAGAAACTCACCCAATCTTCTAATTTGACTTGGGGCTTCTTTAGATGTGTGTCTACCTCTCCATGAGATTTTAGTTGAAGCAACCAATGCATTCAACTTGTTGTAATCTTCTTGTAATGATTTGTCATCCCTAACTGTGCTCAACTGACTCACCTAGGACATCATTGCAAACATAGAAAATGAGCTTCCCAGGGCCCCTCCTTCCAAACATATAGTACATGGAGTCTCCTCACCCATTCCAAGAGCCCGTACAAAATTGACAATGGAATGATGAGCTAAGACTCCATTTGTTCAACCTGCCTGGTTCAAACCAATGATAGGGTACTTAACAAAAGAATTAACAAACTAGTTGGAATGCTTCAAAACTCAAAAAAAACACAACACAGAATAAAAAAACAACTTGTACTAACTTTTCCAATAGACACTGCGAGCTATCTAATCCATTAATCAACTAAAAACAAAGAAACAAAAAAACTCAAGAATTCACTAAAACCGTGTTACTCTACAAATCTTCTTAATTCCAAATGTTTTTCCCCCCAACCTTTTGCACAGATCGATGGAGGCCTCTTATAGTTGATCTGATGCCTAATTCAATGGTTTCATATAGTTACATAACCATCTTACTCGAAAATGCTCCCTTGCACAAATGTTGTCAATGTTGTAAATGACAACATTGACAACTTGTTACAACCTTTGGGATTTTGGTTCAAAACTTATTGTTCAAACACCATAAGACCCTAACCATGACTTAGTTAGCCTATTTAGACCTCACATAGGCCACTTCTACACTTCTTTGCCCAATTTGACCCCTAAATGCTTCATTCCCACTTTTGCCACAATATTGGTAACTTGGGTACAAATTGGCACTTGCCTTCACAAAGGTCACACATGAGGACATCTCACAGTGATCGATTGTCCCTTGTGTAATTGCCACTTGAATGTATTGCTATTGAACCACATTAATGCTTTTCTTCTTCAACAAATGAGGACAGTCACTCTAAAGACAACATGATAATGTACACTCACTGTAAGGACAGTCACAAATGAGGACATCTCACAGTGACTGTCCCTTGTGTAATTGCCGCTTGAATGTATTGCTATTGAACCACATTAATGCTTTTCTTCTTCAACAAATGAGGATAGTCACTCTAAAGACAACATGATAATGTACACTCACTGTAAGGATAGTCACAAATGAGGACATCTCACAGTGACTGTCCCTTGTGTAATTGCTGCTTGAATTACACAAGGGACAGTCATTGTGAGATGTCCTCATTTGTGACAAGGACAGTCACACATGAGGACATCTCACAGTGATTGTCCCTTGTGTAATTGCCACTTGAATGTATTGCTATTGAACCACATTAATGCTTTTCTTCTTCAACAAATGAGGACAGTCACTCTAAAGACAACATGATAATGTACACTCACTGTAAGGACAGTCACAAATGAGGACATCTCACAGTGACTATCCCTTGTGTAATTTCTGCTTGAATTACATAAGGGACAGTCATTGTGAGATGTCCTCATTTGTGACAAGGATAGTCACACATGAGGACATCTCACAGTGATTGTCCCTTGTGTAATTGTCACTTGAATGTATTGCTATTGAACCACATTAATGCTTTTCTTCTTCAACAAATGAGGACAGTCACTCTAAAGACAACATGATAATGTACACTCACTGTAAGGACAGTCACAAATGAGGACATCTCACAGTGACTGTCCCTTGTATAATTGCCGCTTGAATTACACAAGGGACAGTCATTGTGAGATGTCCTCATTTGTGACAAGGACAGTCACACATGAGGACATCTCACAGTGATTGTCTGTAATGTCCCCTTTTTGGCTAACTTGGAAAACAGGAACAATTACTCCACTTCTCAGACTTACTCTATCAAATACTTACAATTAAACTAAGTAATGGAGGTTACTTAAGATATCAACCGCTATTTCAGATTCAATCACAATATGTGTGCAAGATGATATTGATACCAATATGTTTAATAGCACTGTCGGATATAATGATATGAAATATGCTACGAATATGATGTTTCCTATCACTTATAGTGATAGTATAATGATGGTATGTCTGATATAAACAATATCGATATACAATCAATAAGTATTGCTTACAGCAATGTATTTGCTGTGTCTGATATGATGATGTAATTATGCAAATGTGTAATATCGCTATGAGTGATATGTTGCTATTTCAGATTCTGAATTATATGCTTGCAACTTCAAATATTGATGCTGTTTCTGACTATCCTTTCTATCTGTGCAATCATGGTGTTGTCTCTGATCTGCAATGATAAACTTGAAACCAAACTGCCAAAGGCAGATGCTCTATTGAGTATATCCAAATATGGATAAGTAAATAAAGTTCTAATGATGCCTTGAGTGACTGACGAGAATGCATTCTTATATTGTCTTTAACAAATGAAGAGATGCTATGAATGAGACGTGTCTTGTTTCTTCCTCCATGTCCCTTTGTTAATCACACCTTTCCATAATCCGACAGTTCACATAATATTATTTCATTATTTTCTGATCATAGATAACTCCCAGATTGACTCAATATCAAATCTTTTTATGAAGGTAATCTTCCCTAATTGGTAGTGCAACCAGTAGTTAACATCCATTGTGTTTGTATTAGTTTGGTCTAACTATCATTAGTATTTAGTCAATCGATATTAACTCTTGCCTTATCCCATATTGTTATGATGATATCCAATCTTTCTACTCTGATATAAGTCGATATCATTTTCTGATAATTGTCCATTTATTGGTTGATTGCTGGTAATGGAGTTTGATCTTCAAATTGACTTCCATTCCTGTTAATACTTAAGGATACATTGTACTTATTATCCATGACTGATGCCTCATTCATCAATAGCTTGTGATATAATCACTGATGCTTTTGTGTTTCTACAAGATGTGGTTTATCTCAGACAATCGATAATCTTTCAATCCTTTAGTCGATATCCTCCTATGTGGTGTCTATTGATATAGATAGTAGAATTCAATCTAGTTTATGTTATTGTCATGATAACATAGGAAGTGATGGTGCATATTTGCTAGCGGGTCTTCATGTTTGATATTGCTTTATCGGATATGTCATTGTCTAAACTTGTGCAATTAATGATTATTTATAATATATGAAGGGTTATCCTTCTTGCTTATCAATACATCTTCTGAAACACATAGCGACCTATCCCTTATTCATATCATGTTGATCTTGACTTCATAGTATTTGGTTCATTAATCATCCTCTCATGGTATCGATGTGTAATGACTAGTGATTGTTGTATCACTTCTTCATTCCTCATCGTGATAGATAATGCAGATGTTTAATGTAGATGTATATCGATTACAGATATTCGATATTGCTTTAAACGTTATTATTATTATTAATGTTATTGTTATTATTAAATATTATAATTAATGATGTTAGTAATATTAATAATATTATAATAAATATTATTATAGTGATAACATATTGTTTTATATTGAGAGGTTTATTAATATTATTTATATATTAAAATTATTATATCAATAATTGATTTAATATTATTACTTAATATATTATTATAATATAATATATATAATTTATTAATAATTATTTATTATTAATTTATATTATAATTATAATCATAATTATATTATTTATTAATATTTTAATATTATTTAATTAACATATTACTTATTATGCTAACTATATATTATTATTATCTTTTGATAATAATTATATATTATTGTTATATACCGTTAATAATAGATTATTATATATCATCTAATCATTTTATTATTATACTAAGTTCAATATGTCACGGCTCATGACATTGTCCCTTGTGTAATTGCCACTTGAATGTATTGCTATTGAACCACATTAATGCTTTTCTTCTTCAACAAATGAGGACAGTCACTCTAAAGACAACATGATAATGTAAACTCATTGTAAGGACAGTCACAAATGAGGACATCTCACAGTGACTATCCCTTGTGTAATTGCCACTTGAATTACACAAGGGACAGTCATTGTGAGATGTCCTCATTTGTGACAAGGACAGTCACACATGAGGACATCTCACAGTGATTGTCCCTTGTGTAATTGCCACTTGAATGTATTGCTATTGAACCACATTAATGCTTTTCTTCTTCAACAAATGAGGACAGTCACTCTAAAGACACCATGATAATGTACACTCACTGTAAGGACAGTCACAAATGAGGACATCTCATAGTGACTGTCCCTTGTGTAATTGCCACTTGAATGTATTGCTATTCAACCACATTAATGCTTTTCTTCTTCAACAAATGAGGATAGTCACTCTAAGGACAACATGATAATGTACACTCACTGTAAGTGTACATTATCATGTTGTATTACAAATGGACCTTATGTTGGTCGGGATATAAGTGTAAAAAAAAAAAAGGAACGTTGTCATTTGTGTTTTCAACAGCGCCGAGAGAGATTCCCTCCGCGAAATCAAGCGGGTTATCATTTGTGTTTTGAACAAAGCGGGTTGTCATTTGTGTTTTGAACAGCACCGAGAGAGATTCCCTCCGCGAAATCAAGCGGGTTGTCATTTGTGTTTTCAACAGCGCCGAGAGAGATTCCCTCCGCAAAATCACAGCTACAATTTCTGAGTACGTTGGGTTTATTTTTCTTTTGTCATTATTATTTAATCTGGTATTCAGCTGTTAGAGAGCTAAAATACCCAGAAATGAGGACATATCTGTGTTGAATTTATTGTTAGCGGCTTTGGTTATTTAGAATGCTTCCCCACAATACTTAATTACACAAGGGACAGTCACTGTGAGATGTCCTCATTTGTGACAAGGATAGTCACACATGAGGACATCTCACAGTGACTGTCCCTTGTGTAATTGCCACTTGAATGTATTGCTATTCAACCACATTTATGGGCCCGTTTGGACCACGACACACAGTAGCATCTACAAAGAAGAATATCCCAGGTGTAACAAGTTGTAAGAATATACCAACAGTTCTAAGAAGTTCCCTAACACGTAGTAGCATCTATAGAGAAGAATATACAACATGAGGGCAGCCACTGTAAAGACAACATGATAATGTACACTCATTGTATGTGTACATTATCATGTTGTCTTTACAGTGACTGACCTCATTCAAGTGGCAATTGCACAAGGGACAGTCACTGTGAGATGTCCTCATTTGTGACAAGGACAGTCACACATGAGGATATCTCACAGTGACTGTCCCTTGTGTAAGCCACTTGAATGTATTGCTATTCAACCACATTTATGGGCCCGTTTGGACCACGGCACACAGTAGCATCTACAGAGAAGAATATACCAGGTGTAACAAGTTGTAAGAATATACCAACAGTTCTAAGAAGTTCCCTAGCACATAGTAGCATCTTCTAATTGTCTATACCACTTCACAAGGTATTGTTTGCACACATTGTTTTTGGTTCTTTTGATGACCCTTGTTTTGAAATTGCTATTAGGCCTTGTAGCTTATATGTTTTGATTGCTGGAGAGCTTCTAAAGCTAAGCAAGAAGACCATTGCACGAGTTATAGCCACGCGCTCAGGTTTGAAAATTGTATATTTTTTAATCTAATGTATATTTTAACTAGACTTTTAGCTTATTTTTGCTGTATATTTTAATCTAAAGGGAATCATGGATGTGAACTTGAAAGAATTTTGTACTTAGTTCTTATGGAGAGAATAGTAGTAGTTTACGGTCTAATATCAAATAGAGTTTTCCAATTACAGAAAGTTAATGAATTCTAATAGCTTATATGTTTTGATTGCTGGAGAGCTTCTAGAGCTAAGCAAGAAGACCATTGCACGAGTTATAGCTGCGCGCTCAGGTTTGAAAATTGTATAAATTTTAATCTAATGTATATTTTAATCCTTTTGCCATGTCATGTAATATGTCTTGCCTTGTAGCTTATATGTTTTGAAATTGCTGTTAGGCCTTGTAGCTTATATGTTTTGATTGCTAGAGAGCTTCTAGAGCTAAGCAAGAAAACCATTGCACTAGTCGTAGCCACGCGCTCAGGCATGAAAATTGTATATTTTTTAATCTAATGTATATTTTAACTAGACTTTTAAAATATTAAAGGATTTAACTAGGTCTAAGAAGATTTGTGTACTTTTGACAATTTTGCTTAGTCACTGAAAGTTGTAGACCGAAGTTTTCATAGCCCAATTTTTGCTTCTTGCGAAGAACGATTATGTCAGATAATATAAGTGAATAACAAAATAGGGAGACAATCGCTAGATTGTGGTCTAACTTGAAAAGAAAAGGTGATGGAAAATGTTATTGTCCCTGCAAAATTTGTAAGGGCTTAAACCGTAGAAGATTGCTAATCAAAACAGTTAAGAGACATTGTAGGGAGAATGGTCACATTGAAGGGGGGCATGACTATCATCCACTGGTAAGTTGTTCATTATATCATTTTAACAATTTATATACATATGAAATCACTTGATGATGAGTTGAAGATCATGGTTTATTTATGTTAATCAATTTTATATAGGTTGATCTCCCCAGGGAAGTACATGATATGGAGGAACATGGGGGTGCGAATATCCAAGGTGAAGATAATGATCCCATGGAAGATGACGATCATGCGCTAGAAAACACAATTGAAGATGATGGTATAAATACATTGATCCATGACACATTTAGTCCAAGCGGATCTGATCATGATGATGATGATAGCCTTGATGTACCTCTACTTGAGAAGGCATACGAGCCCCTATACAAAGACTCCCAAACAACTCTTCTCTCTATTGTATTGTTGTTGTTGAACTTGAAGGTTATGAATGGTTTATCCAACATAACAATGTCACGTATGTTAAGGTATGTCATATATGTCTTTATAGTTAACAAAGGGTGAATAATGTACCACTAATATTGTTTATATTAACAACTTATATTTTTTGTTGTAGATTGATAGGTGAGTTTTTGTTACCACCATCAAATATTCTACCTCGCTCATATCGAGAATTATCTGCTATTATGAAAGATATTGGAATGGAGTATCAAGCAATACATGCTTGTCCCAATGATCATATTATATATTATAAAAAACATGAATTTGCAACACAATGCCCTGTATGTCATACGAGTAGATATCGAACAGATCGAATAACAAAAAAGGTGCCTCACAAGGTTCTTCGTTACATCCCCATTATTTCACGAATGCGACAATTATTCAGGTGTACTAGCTTGGCACAATTTATGGATTACCATGCACGCAATAGAAGTCGAGATGACATTATTCGAATCCCTGCGGATGGTTCGGCATTTATGCACATAGAGGAAAAGTGGCAACACTTCAAAGAAGAACCTCGTAATCTCAGGCTTTCATTGGCAGCAGATGGTGTCAATCCATTTGGAGAGATGAGATCTGTTTGCTCGGTGTGGCCTGTTTTTGTTATCAACAATAACATTCCTCCGTGGATGTCAATAAAGATGGAGCACATTATGTTGGCAATGATTGTTCCAGGTATTTTATCATTTGATAGTTATTAATTTACATGTACTTACAAATCTTACAGTAAAATGGTCACAATAATTATGTAATGTTACTGTTCATTCAAGTAGGTAAATATCAAGTTAAAGATATGAATGTATATATTGAGCTTCTTATTAACGAGTTGGTGGAGTTATGGAACGGTGTCACTATGTATGACGTGTCTAGACCAATAGGACAAAGACAATTTCAATTCCATGCAATACTTGTATGGACAATACATGATGCCCCAGGGCTAACACATTTTTGTGGTATGTTATAGTGAATTCAAGTTGCGCATGATAATTCTAATTATAAAAATCAACATATTTAATAATCCAATTATATCATTATCTTGTAGGTCTTCAAACAAAGGGAAAATTTGCATGTCCAGTTTGTGGTCCAAAGATGAAATCTCATCATTCAAAAAGTTTAGGAAAGCATGTGTTTGATGAGTACAGACACTTCCTCCACAGGAATCATAAGTATCGAAGTATGGAAAAACATCTTTTCAATGGGAAAGAAGAGACTACATCAAAGCCACGAAGAATGACACCTCGCCTATGGAAGTTGGAATATAATAGAATTAATCATCGAGGTAATGTCGTTCCACCTAATGGTTTATGTTTGTAATTTATATATTTCTATTGTGATTTTTGTTTACTAATTATGTAATTGATGATCGTGAAGGTCGTCAAGGCACTACTGACAACCTTCCAAAGGGACTAAAAAGCTATCCCAGACAATTTAGTAGGTTGCCCTACTACGAGGACCTACAAATTGTGCATTTGTTTGATCTTATGCATGTTGGAAAGAATATAACAGAGACATTGTGGAAAATACTGGATGGAAGGCGTGACAAAGAAAAAATTGTCAAAATTTGTAATGACATTCATGAATCCAATCATGCACTAAAGAATTTCATTCACTCAAATAGCAATAGAGATCAGATTAATATAAGTGCCCTTCCTTGGTTATTAACGGAGCAGAAAAGTGATGCCATAAAAGAAGTCATACGAAAAATTCGATTTCCCACAGGATTTGCTGCGAACATAAGCAATCTCATATCAAAGAAAAGTGAATTTGGGCCAGGGCTCAAAACGCATGATTGGCATACTTTCATCAAGGTAAGTTATGTTCTTCTGTATTTACAATATATTCATAAACTACGTGTACTATTCATTATGTTATGTTAGAAAATAATGAAATGATTGGTTTATAATTACTGCAGTACGTGCTACCTTTATCTCTCCCAGAGCACTTCAACAATAACATCAAACAAGTGATATATGATCTTGGAAAATACATGAGGTAAGCAGTAATATCTGTTCAATTTGTTGTATATATTTATTATATTCGCGATTTGTTTTTCTTGCTATGTAATCTATTGTATATTATTTTGTAAAGTCTCGTATTTATATATTTTTTGTAACTTGAATCTCTTAATGTAGGTGGTTGTCATCTAAAGAAATCCATAAAGAAGATATAAACTATTGGAAGAGAAGAATTTCTCATTTATTGTGTGAAATGCAAAAGTGTCTACCTCCAACTGTTTTCAATGCACAAGAACACTACCTCATACACCAAGTTGAGGAGATTGAATTGTGTGGACCTGCACACACTAGGTCAATGTGGATGGTTGAGAGGCACTTGAAATCTTTGAAGGCTTTGGTTTGACAAAGAGCACATCCTGAGGGTTCTATGGTAGAGGGATACATGGTATACCAGACTATGGTGTACATTACTGAATATCTTCCTAAGTTTGCTTCAAATATCCATGTAGATCGCATTTGGGATCTCGACCCTTTTAAAAAATTCAAAGGGGAGTACTTGATGGGGAAAGGTAGATTGAGGAAAGTGACAGGTAATAAATTATAAGATGTTATTGTAATAAATTATTTCTTAATCTTCAAAATAAATCGGTTGTAAGTCGTCTATTTTTTTTTGTACAGTTGCTCGAGAGTGGGATGCACTACATTTGTATATTGCAAACAATCTTGATTGGATGACTGTATGGATTGAAAGATGTCAACATTCTGGTCACACATTAACATGGGAAGGTGTATCTTAATTGGTTAAAGAAGCTCATCGTAATGGAGATTCTAATGTTACGCAAAGGGAAATAGATTTAGCATATGGTTTAAGAGATTTCCAGGTACGTACAAAATTATTAATCACCCGTATGTTTATCAACTCACGATATAATAATTTTGACATGTTTCACATATTATTGCAGGTTAAACACCACAAGGGTATGTTCTGTAATGGTCAAAAATTTCGCGTCAAAGTGTTGGATGACACGAAGAAATCTTGTGATTCTGGAATAACTGCAGTCTTTCAAGTGACTAATATTTCATCTAGAAATGACTTACATCCTCAAGAGTCTAAAAATCAATACTATGGCATTTTGGATGATATACTTGAGTGTGACTTTAGTTCCTTCAAATTAGTACTCTTCGTTGTCAAATGGTACAGGCTACGACTTAATCCAAATGATCCTAATAGAACTGTTATTGAACATGATAATGGATTTACAATGGTTAATACAAGGTCGTTTGAGCCAGTTGGGGATGAGCCCTATGTTCTTCCAAGCCAATGTGAGCAGGTATTTTACTCAGAGGTTTCACATAAACCGGGTTGGTCATTTGTTGTTAGACATGAACCGAGAGGAAGGCCGATAAAGTATAATGCGATGGAAGAAGAAGATACCGAAGAAGTAGAAGATGATGTAGATGATGATCACGATCGACAATTATTGGATGATGTTCCTGAGACAAATTTTCATGAAGAAGAAGAAGAAGATGATGACGATGATGCTGCTACTGATGATGATGATGAAGATGATGTTGATGTTGATGATGACGATGTTGATGATGACGACAACGACGACAACGATGACGACGACGACGATGATGATGACGAGGATGACGAGGATGATGATGATGATGATGATGATGATGATGATGATGATGATGATGATGAGGATGATGATGATGAAATTTAAAGGTATGCCATCAATCCTTAATGTATTTAATATTCATTTCTTGATAGAAATATATTTGTCTTAAATGGTTACATAGTTTATTCATTATCTATTTAAAAGCTATAAGTGTTATAATGTGTATGTTTTAATATTTTTAATTTTTATGTGATGCTTATGATGGATGTGATTATGATTATGATGTGATTATGCTCACGATAATTGAATTACATTTGCAGGAAATTGAACCTCTTTCAAGAGCATCCCGCACAGTCTCATGGATCGACAGGTATAAGTCAATACACCTTATAGAAAGTCTATTTAATACACTTATCAATAGTAAGATTGATGTCTTCTAAGATCTCTCCCATTTGCAGGTACCAGCAAATAGGTATTTGTCAGAAGTGTCTTCCTCGAGTGAGGGAAATATAGGAATAGAAGAGGAAAGTGAGACATGCAGTTTATCTAGAATAGGCAGATTAACTAGAGGTCAAAGGACTAGAAGGAAATTCAATAAACACATGAAATTTTTCCTTGCTCAAGGGGGGTCATGTTCTTATGATGATGAGACAAAAGGCGACATCGAGGTGCCCTTGAGGTACCAACATCTACAGAAACATTGGGTACCCAAGGAACTTCCTCCAATAAACACTGATTTTTGTGTTAATGAGAGGATATATCGCATAGCACCATCATCATTACATGGTTTGGGCCTATTTTCTATGGATGGCATAAAGGTGTCTTACAAAAAAGTTTCTGAATTGATGGAGTATGTTGGACCATGTTACGATTACAAAAGTTGGATGCATATTGTTCAATATAAAAAAAGTATGCGTAGGTATGCACTCTCGGCAAATTATATACAACAGCAAGACAATAATCAAAGTAAAAGTGTGGCTATATACATTGATGGAAGGCCAAAAGCAACAGGGAATATTGCGGGTTTTATAAATAGTACACGACCTGGGTCAACTATAAAGCAACCCAATTGCATATTTGAGGCGCGCGAGGAAAATCGTGTATTCATCTGTGCGATAAAATCAATATGTGCAGGGGAAGAGCTGCTTATTGATTACAATTTGAACCGCATAGATACAAACGAGGCTACTATCAAGGGGGTGGTACATACTATTAAACCAACTTCTAATCAATGACTCCAACATACCATTTAGTTATTAAATTTTTGGCTAACATTTTTATACTTGATCTTTGACACAGGGGCACAATATGGAGCAACCGCCCGAAGGTGATGGTGACGATATTCCTAGCTCATCTACACATGAGCAGGTAAAACTCATTGTAATTGTGCAAACTAGATAGAAGCAAAATGTTATTTTTTTTAATGTTATTTTCTTCATTGTTTTGGAGTAATTTTGATAATACTAATACTATTGTTGTCACAGAGGGCCGGTGGTCGGAGAGAGGGAAAGCAACCTGTAGTCCCTCAGGAGTCCTCCCTTGTGGACCCTTTTTTTATTGATTTAGCAGAGACCGATGACCCGATCGGTTCCATTAAAATGCTGCTAAAGAAAATTGGGAAAGAACTTCTACGTTTGGTATCCATACATCCTCAGACTCAGGAAATAAAAGACAGGGCAGCTGAGTTGTTGCGCACTTCTGAAAACTTTAAAGTAAGTATTAATGAAATTTTTAATTATTACAAGAGTTCAATAATGGTTTTTATGTTATGCTCTTTTATGACATTAATTAAAATATGGATGCATTGTCTTTACAGAGTTATTTGCGTAATTTTGAACCCCATTCCCATGATGAGGCCGGTATTGCAAGTGGTTCAGGTAGATCACATGTTCCATTCCCCACTTGTGTTTTCCACTGAATATATATAGGAATGATCATAATCATTGACAATACATGCTCGAACAATCTTTTTTTTTAATGCTCTAACAATCTTGTCCATGCTAGTCCACGCGTTCTATATTTATGCATGCTGTAACAATTTTATTCTTCAGCTCCTTTCCATGATGATATGACAACGCCGCCTCCATCCAGGACAGCCACAAATGTCTTGCCGACTGCCATGTCAACAACACATAGCCTAAATGCACCAACTGTTCCACCATCTACTGGTACACAAATCCCTCTTTTTCTCTCTTTTGTTATGTGTTTAAGTGTTATGTGTTTACGATGTAGATCCCTTGATTGTGTTTGTGCCATGGGTGCTCTGCACCAATTTATTTCCCTTGAAGTATTATTTCTTGGAGGCATTTGATAATGGTTTTCATTTTTTGCAATAGGAGATGCAACAAGTCCCGATGCAACATCATTTCCTGGATGTTCCCGTGTTCCTAGTACGGGAACGGTGAAGGATTGCGTATTGATCATCAGCGACGATGAAGGCATTCCCTTAAAAGTATCCAAACTTCCAGGTACTTTAAAGTTATTATTATTCTATAGTGATATAATAGTAATTTAGTTTTTGATCACTCTTCATCGACTAATGATCCCATGATTATTTTGTAGGGAATGATATTTTTTGGCGAAAACTTGGTGACGAGTGTTTGCGGATATTCAGGCCCACCATACGTACATGGTGGAACATCATATCCTAACTAAAACCCCAAACCACTATTTTGATTTCATATCATTGCTAGAATAGTTTTCCTTTTCATCAATTTCTTGAACTATATTAAAGGTAGCTTCTCTTCATTTATGAGTCTAACATGTTTTTTTTTACTTAAAAGGTGGAATAACCAAGATAAAAAGTTGAAGGATGATCTTGTACATAGTATGACCCAGCTTTTTGGACCTCGTGCATTCGAGAGAAACAAGCTCCTTGAAAGAGTTGGTTTATGTTTGAAGTATATTAGGGACCAGTACAGGAAATATTTAGAGGTTAACCCAAGGCACGAGCATCCGCCCTGTGTTCTTGAGGCTGAGTGGCAGGGTTTTATTTTGGATGGAAAGTATAAAGCCGACATGAAAAAAGGAATTACGCCAGGAGAGAGTAGAGCAAGGTATGTGATACTTTTGAGAATGTAATTATGTACTAATTAACCTCTAAATTTTTCCTGTACTGGTCTCTAACATATTTCAAACTTTTCATAGATTGCCTGACACATCAAAGGCAACAAAGGCAAGATTAGAAAAGTACGGGACACACAAGCTCGGCTCTGGTGGTTTTTCCAAACTTCAAGCACGAGTTGTAAGTATTAGTAAATGAAAACTTGTATCAATTTTTTTATATATTGCAAGGAAATTTTTTTTGATCAAACAATGCAAGTAAAATTCACCATACCAAGAAAAAATGTAGGGGTCAGAGTTCAATAGATGCCTCACAGAAGAGGACAAGAGAATTGGCTTCCAACAAGGCTATAGAGCCGTGGCTGAACGGCTACGAGCTGAAATCAGTGTGCAAGGTTCAAATAATGATGCATCTGAGCCACAGGTAAATAAGCTAAATGAAATTTATTTCAAATTGAATACTTTACCAATTAGTCTATTTGATGTTAAGTTCTAATATAAAGTGAGTATATCTGTTTTAAGAAAGCAATGATAACAATGTGTAGGATATTGGAATGCAGCCTGACAATCCTTCTACACAATCTATGCATAATGAAGGTTCGCATGATGTGCATCCTAGTGGTGGAGGTATACATTTGCTATTAAAATTTTTATATGTAATTACAATTGGTGTTTGGATTAATGTAACATTTTGTATAGCAACTGTAGAGGATCGAGGGGTCGGTGCTCATGAGCATGTTGAGGTTGAGTCTAGACAAAATGATGTGGCCAGATCAGGTAATTAAAGAGCGCCACAGTTATGTTCTTTAAAATAATTAAATACTTGTAACAATTATAATTAAATATTTTAAATTTAACTCTTTTATTTGTTATTGTAGAGGACCCCCCTTTGCAGCAGCATAGGAATTTGAGATCATCAAGAACAGAGAACAAAACAACTGATGAGGGGGGTATTGATGATAACACTGATGCTCCTCTTAGAGCTTACATAGAAAAAAAAATTAGAAAGAGAAAAAAGAAATGATTGTCATCTAAATACCTTAATTGATAATGACTGAATTTTATGTCTCAATGAATTTAATTATGTGCTAATGAGTGTTCATGAATTATGTGTTTATTTTCATATTGATGAATGTTGCGTGTTAACGAATCTAATGTGTTAATGAATGTTATCATGTGATATTGATTGAATGTTACATTTTATTAATAATTGAAAGAATGAATGAATGTTAGATGTTAACGGGGAATGTAGAGTGATGTTAGGGGGAGGGGGGTGGGGCCAAATGAGCTTCCACCTTCACGTGGTTGGCCCTGTTTAGTAGAGAATATTAAACTATATTCTCGAAACAAAGTGAAGCTCAATAAGATACTAAATGAGTCAAAATGGTTATCAAGGTCCTCTATCCATAAGATACTTGTAGTCAAAATGGTTATTAATAAGATACTTGTAGTCAAAATGGTTATCTAGGTCCTCTATCCATTCCATAAGTTCTTCACCATTCAAACTTCCTCCATAACAAGGAATGTGCTCTAGGTTAGTCATGAAGCCTAGCATGGACTCTCTGTCAGATAGAGCCACTATTTCAGAGCCTTTTCTGTGCATTTCCTTCAAGCACTATACAGTGTACGGATGTGAAAGGGAGGGCAGACAGTGTGGAAGTTAGAGTATTTATATCTTATGCTTTGAGAGTTTATTTGGTAGATTCAAGACACCTTATATCAAAGTTATTCCTTTTTCTTATCTGTTGTTCTGTCAAACCCTCATTTTTGGGGTTATTACATTCAAATGGCCTTAACTTGCAAATAAACCATAGGATATCCTCTGTTCTTTGTAAAATGCAAGTTAAGGGGGTTTATTTTCATATTTTAAAAGCTTTGGAATAGGATACTAAGCCAGAGAATTTCAAGAGCAAGCCCTAGGTCAAGAATCTCAATGTTCTTGACTAGGAGTTGATGGATTATGCAAGATCAGAGGGTAGCGGCAAGTAAAGGACCTCAAACCTTGTTGAATCTAGATTTTTAGAGCATGGTGGACATCTTCAAACTCTGATCTTGGTTTCATGCACCCATTTTCAATGCCTTGTTTTGGAACCCACACCCAAAGGCATGCATTAGGTCTGCGGACTCAATAAGGACATTGATACGCTGGAGTGGAGTCAGGGTCTGGGAGTTGGAGGATTGTTAGAACATCAAAAAGGGTACTCAAAAAACATATAAGTTCATAAGGTCCTTTGTCAAATTGAAGAGTTATTGCTGCAGAACAGGTTTTGGAGACCTACTAGAGTCACTAAGTCTATTTGGACCCGTTTGGACCACGACACACAGTAGCATCTACAGAGAAGAAGTTTGGTATGCAATGGTCTTGAAACCTCCTGAGAAATTCTTGGTATGCATTTGTGTGGTGCAAAAGCTTCGTTGAAAGAGAAAAAGAAGAAAAGAATAGAAATGATTTTTTTTCTTTTTATGTCATATACTGTAACCAGCTACTTATAACTTGCAAAAATTATTATAACCATTTGAAATTGAAACTTAGTTTAATGTGAAATTGAGAACTGCTTTATTAGAGCTTTCTGTGATTTAGATTCAGACATCAAGAACATTGTTTGCCTAATATTGTGATTAATGTTTATTTATTAATATCTCATACTGACAAACAATTGATAATTGTAGGGAAACGTCATTGGGGGTCTTTGAGGATCCACCAGAAGCCAAGGAGAAAATGTATTCAAATGCTAAAGATGGTGTAACAGTCCTTACAGCTGTTGAACCTTGTTGTGTAGATCATCTCCGATTCTCCAAGTTCAACAGTACTGTGGTATTCCTTTGGATACTTCTAATGGTAAATTTCAGACATCAAGTTCTTTTCGTATGAAACTACTACATTTGTAATCTGTAGTTTTAAACTTTTAGTTTATAAATGTTCATCAGCTTTAGTTCGTATGCTGCCATTTCAAGTATGATTAATGAAGTTACCTTTATCACAGGATGAAAGTGAGCAGTCAGCATACTGGTACGGAGCTGGCAGCATTGATATGGTGACTAGGGCATCGTTTAATGGTGGTATTGTGTTTTCCCGTATTTAGGGCATCGGCCTTTTGAAGCATTGCCTTCATCTTTCTTAAGTCTGAGTTTTAAGTTTGTTTATCTCTCTCGGCGCTGTTGAAAATACAAATGACAACGTTCTTGTTTTTTTTGCCCTTATATCCCGATGTGATTTCGCGGAGGGTTACGGCGCTGTTGAAAACACAAATGAAAACACAAATCCCTTGTGTAATTGCCACTTGAAGGAGGATAGTCATTGTAAAGACAACATGATAATGTACACTTACAGTGAGTGTACATTATCATGTTGTCTTTAGAGTGACTATCCTCATTTGTTGAAGAAGAAAAGCATTAATGTGGCTGAATAGCAATACATTCAAGTGGCAATCACACAAGGGACAGTCACTGTGAGATGTCCTCATTTGTGACTGTCCTTACAGTGAGTGTACATTATCATGTTGTCTTTAGAGTGACTGTCCTCATTTGTTGAAGAAGAAAAGCATTAATGTGGTTCAATAGCAATACATTCAAGTGGCAATTACACAAGGGACAATCGATCACTATGAGATGTCCTCATGTGTGACTATCCCTGTCACAAATGAGGACATCTCACAATGACTGTCCCTTGTGTAATTCAAGTGGCAATTACACAAGGGACAGTCACTGTGAGATGTCCTCATTTGTGACTGTCCTTACAATGAGTGTACATTATCATGTTGTCTTTAGAGTGACTGTCCTCATTTGTTGAAGAAGAAAAGCATTAATGTGGTTCAATAGCAATACATTCAAGTGGCAATTACACAAGGGACAATCGATCACTGTGAGATGTCCTCATGTGTGACTATCCTTGTCACAAATGAGGACATCTCACAATGACTGTCCCTTCTGTAATTGCCACTTGAATGAGGACAGTCACTGTAAAGACAACATGATAATGTACACATACAATGAGTGTACATTATCATGTTGTCTTTACAGTGGCTGCCCTCATGTTGTATATTCTTCTCTGTAGATGCTACTATGTGCTAGGGAACTTCTTAGAACTGTTGGTATATTCTTACAACTTGTTACACCTGGGATATTCTTCTCTGTAGATGCTATTGTGTGCCGTGGTCCAAACAGGCCCATAAATGTGGTTGAATAGCAATACATTCAAGTGGCAATTACACAAGGGACAGTCACTGTGAGATGTCCTCATGTGTGACTGTCCTTGTCACAAATGAGGACATCTCACAGTGACTGTCCCTTGTGTAATTGCCACTTGAAGGAAAAAAGCATTAATGTGGTTCAATAGCAATGTATTCAAGCGGCAATTACACAAGGGATAATCACTCTGAGATTTCCTCATTTGTGACTATCCTTATAGTGAGTGTACATTATCATGTTGTCTTTACAGTGACTGTCCTCATTTGTTGAAGGAAAAAAGCATTAATGTGGTTCAATAGTGATGCAGAGTAGTCAGGGCTTTTAGAATATACAAATATACATCCTTAACTCTCATTCCACCAAGGAAGAAGGAATTCCAATGGTTGAAACGTGAGTTAAGGTCTTTACATCAGTCAAACCCTGAAAATGAGGGTTTGTAAACAATGCACAGAAAATTTGAAATAACTTAGATATAAAACAAAGAGAATCAATCAAACCAACTTCCAAAGCATCAGATGTCACTATTACAACTTCCAGGCAAATTTTATCATCCAACCACCATCCGTACAGCTGTACAGAGTTTGTTTTTCACCAGAAATGCACTAAAACACGGTTATTTTTATTTTTTATGAAAGCAAAATGATTACAATACTAGTTCTCTGTCTGTCTTCGACCATTTGAAGCCTAAAATAGGCTCTCCAAATGTTGGTTCAACCATCTAGGTGGTTAGAACAGTTTATCCAACAAATGTCAACTTTGCTAAGCAACTTTTAAAGTTGCATTACAACTTTGCAAACAACTTTGCCGAGAAGGTTAAAAATGTGTTGTGAAACTTTAGGAACCTTATTAAAGTTATTTTCGACCTTCAAACTTCTTAACAACATCTAAAAGACACCTAATAAACACTTACTATGCTCATTTCATCCAAGGACTCAAAAGATGCCCAAGGTTTATAAGTCACCAAGGGGTCTTGTGTCCAACAAGTGGATGTTTATAAGGAGATAAAATCAATCCTTAATATTTATTACAAACCAAGAAAACATCTAAAACTCCTATTCTAATTTATTGTCATTCAAAAAGACTCTGATTTGTCAATCAAAAGGACCTTTCACCAGTCAATCCTTCAAAGCTCCAAGGTGAAAATCTTATGTTCCAATTGATAGGATTTGACTCCTTGGCTTCATGGCAACTTCCTTCAATCATGGTGTCTTTGGCTTGCATTAGGGATGCCCCTGCATCAAATAGCAATGCATTCAAGTGGCAATTACACAAGGGACAGTACATGCCCATTAAAGTTGGTGTTTTGTTATCCAGCATGACAATGGAGACAACATACTCTGTGTCAATTTTACTGATCAAATTTCCCTCTGCCAGGCAAAGCAACAATCTGGGTATGATAAGGTGAAATTTTGTAGTCCTTTTGGGTATGATAACAGTTCCAGTTTCCAATAAGATGGTTCATTTTTATAATCTAGCTTCAATTTCTCTTGTGAAAATCTTTTTTTCATTTTATGGGTGGTAAAATATAATTATTATGCTAGAGGTGTGTACTTATGGATGATAATGAAACAAAATGATAAGATTTAAGACTCTTGTTTTTTTTTTAAATAGCAATTTAAGTTTCCTTCTATTATAAATTACTGTTTTTCTATTTTTTAATGTATCTTTCCAGATCTTTTATATCAATTTTATTTATGAAATATAAATATATTAATAATGTTTTAGTGTTTTTAGGATTAGTTTATATCAATTCTATGTATCATCATTCGTCATTCAATTGTCAGTATTATTAATTTAGACTGTGCAATTGTAGAACTACTCGAATATGGGTTGGATGGATACTCAAGCAGGGGAACCCTCCTCAAATATCTCAAGCAGTGAACTTGGAAAAATGTGTCCTGAAGGAACCCTTTCCATCAGAGAGATAAAAGTACGAACAAGTAAAAGAAGCAGGCTCTGCAAATATGTTTTTGAGAAGAAAAATGATAGATTATTCGAGTATGGTTCATGAGGTATATCTAAAAAGACATTTTTTTTCTTATTATAATAAAAGAGGAAGTTGTGAATGTCAAAGTTGAGTGAAACAAAAATTATTTTCATCAAATTTTGTTAGGCTTGCTTTTGGGAATAGTTTCTTACAATATTGCTATTAAGATTTTTATTGTGTAGTTTTTAGATTAGGTTTATAAAATTATATTTCATGAGTAGTGATTCATATTAATCAATTAACGATACTTTTGGAAGGTATTTTCAATGTGTCAAATTTTGATATTTTTAGAAGAATTAGATTGTGTAATTTTTTTAATTAAAGTCATTGACTCATATTTCATAAATAATAGTTCTCATGAATCCATCTCTTATAAGATTGAATAGTCTATTTAGGAAGTATTTCTGATAGTATGTCAAATTATGATATTACTATTACCATTAGATTGCATGGCTTTGAAGTCAACCTCGTTGACCCATATTCTTCTCTGTAGATGCTACTATGTGCTAGGGAACTTCTTAGAACTGTTGGTATATTCTTACAACTTGTTACACCTGGGATATTCTTCTCTGTAGATGCTACTATGTGCCGCGGTCCAAACGGGCCCATAAATGTGGTTGAATAGCAATACATTCAAGTGGCAATTACACAAGGGACAGTCACTATGAGATGTCCTCATGTGTGACTGTCCTTGTCACAAATGAGGACATCTCACAGTGACTGTCCCTTGTGTAATTTCCACTTGAATGAGGACAGTCACTGTAAAGACAACATGATAATGTACACATACAATGAGTGTACATTATCATGTTGTCTTTACAGTGGCTGCCCTCATGTTGTATATTCTTCTCTGTAGATGCTACTATGTGCTAGGGAACTTCTTAGAACTGTTGGTATATTCTTACAACTTGTTACACCTGGGATATTCTTCTCTGTAGATGCTACTGTGTGCTGTGGTCCAAACGGGCCCATAAATGTGGTTGAATAGCAATACATTCAAGTGGCAATTACACAAGGGACAGTCACTGTGAGATGTCCTCATGTGTGACTGTCCTTGTCACAAATGAGGACATCTCACAGTGACTGTCCCTTGTGTAATTGCCACTTGAATGAGGACAGTCACTGTAAAGACAACATGATAATGTACACAAGTACCGTGAAGGTAGTTGCAAGTTACGGCTATTTCATTGCATACCCAAAACAATGAAGATGTTACGGTCCACAAAACATTTGTGCTTGAAAGATGAACAAATAAAATTAAACTTCTAAATAACCAAAGCCGCTAACAATAAATTCAACACAGATATGTCCTCATTTCTGGGTATTTTAGCTCTGTAACAGCTGAATACCAGATTACATAATAATGACAAAAGAAAAATAAACCCAACGTACTCAGAAATTGTAGCTGTGATTTCGCGGAGGGAATCTCTCTCGGCACTGTTGAAAATACAAATGACAACGTTTCTCTACATTATCATGTTGCCTTTACAGTGACTGTCCCTTGTGTAATTGCCACTTGAAGGAGGACAGTCACTGTAAAGACAACATGATAATGTACACTTACAGCCCGTGTACATTATCATGTTGTCTTTAGAGTGACTATCCTCATTTGTTGAAGAAGAAAAGCATTAATGTGGCTGAATAGCAATACATTCAAGTGGCAATTACACAAGGGAAAGTCACTGTGAGATGTCCTCATTTGTGACTATCCTTATAGTGAGTGTACATTATCATGTTGTCTTTATAGTGACTGTCCTCATTTGTTGAAGGAAAAAAGCATTAATGTGGTTCATTAGCAATGTATTCCCAGCATCTGTACCTGCATCTCTCTTATATACTACAAGTTGCTTGCCATCAGAAATTGCAGTTCCCTCACGTGACATTGATGGTGAAGTGTTCTTTTCAAAACCATCATCTGTGGTTACCAATGCTCCTGTTTTAGGCAATAAGTTTGTTGCATTCCATGAGCCATTGGTCAAGTTTCTTCTACGAGCTTCTGATGCCTCAAAATCTAAGCAGCGCCTACGCATGCCTCGTTGTGGTTGATTATCATTCTGTACATGAATTATAATGAGTAATCAGTTTTGGGCCTTGGAATCTTGTATGTAACATGCACAGGCATTTCATGGCTAAATGAATCTATTTTAAAAGCATCAACTTTTCTTACATGATGCTGGATACATAAGTAGAACAAGCATATATCAAATTGGAAGCATTCAAAACTCCACAATGACATATTATTTAGAGTACTCTTCAGTTTAAGTAATAATGCATATATTGACACTGTAAAGACAACATGATAATGTACACTCACTGTAAAGACAACATGATAATGTACACTCACTGTAAGGACAGTCACAAATGAGGACATCTCACAGTGACTGTCCCTAGTGTAATTGCCACTTGAATGTATTGCTATTCAGCCACATTAATGCTTTTCTTCTTCAACAAATGAGGATAGTCACTGTAAAGACAACATGATAATGTACACTCACTGTGAGTGTACATTATCATGTTGTCTTTAGAGTGACTATCCTCATTTGTTGAAGAATAAAAGCATTAATGTGGCTGAATAGCAATACATTCAAGTGGCAATTACACAAGGGACAGTCACTGTGAGATGTCCTCATTTGTGACTATCCTTACAGTGAGTGTACATTATCATGTTGTCTTTACAGTGGCTGTCCTCATTTGTTGAAAGAAAAAAGCATTAATGTGGTTCATTAGCAATGTATTAAATAAATTTTTTTTTTAATCCACCCACGGGCATCGCAATTGCGACGGCAACCCGTCGTAATGTGATGCAGGCGCCCGTCGCAATTGCTTGGGAGGCCCGTCGCGATTGCGACGGCCCTCCGAAGCCATGCGACAGGGGGGCGACGCCCATGCCGCTAACAAATCTTAGTCACATTGCGACGGGATATGTGTCGCAATTGCGACGGCTACCCATAGACGTCACAATTTGCGACTAAAAAATAGCGACGTCTATGGGTGTTGCTATTGCGACACATAGCTGTCGCAATTGCGACACATAGCCGTCACAAAATGCCCCAAAATGTATTAGTGTGGTGACGATATTCCTAGCTCATCTACACATGAGCAGGTAAAACTCATTGTAATTGTGAAAACTAGATAGAAGCAAAATGTTATTTTTTGTAATGTTATTTTCTTCATTGTTTTGGAGTAATTTTGATAATACTAATACTATTGTTGTCACAGAGGGCCGGTGGTCGGAGAGAGGGAAAGCAACCTGCAGTCCCTCAGGAGTCCCCCCTTGTGGACCCTTTTTTTATTGATTTAGCAGAGACCGATGACCCGATCGGTTCCATTAAAAAGCTGCTAAAGAAAATTGGGAAAGAACTTCTACGTTTGGTATCCATACATCCTCAGACTCAGGAAATAAAAGACAGGGCAGCTGCGTTGTTGCGCACTTCTGAAAACTTTAAAGTAAGTATTAATGAAATTTTTAATTATTACAAGAGTTCAATAATGGTTTTTATGTTATGCTCTTTTATGACATTAATTAAAATATGGATGCATTGTCTTTACAGAGTTATTTGCGTAATTTTGAACCCCATTCCCATGATGAGGCCGGTATTGCAAGTGGTTCAGGTAGATCACATGTTCCATTCCCCACTTGTGTTTTCCACTGAATATATATAGGAATGATCATAATCATTGACAATACATGCTCGAACAATCTTTTTTTTTAATGCTCTAACAATCTTGTCCATGCTAGTCCACGCGTTCTATATTTATGCATGCTGTAACAATTTTATTCTTCAGCTCCTTTCCATGATGATATGACAACGCCGCCTCCATCCAGGACAGCCACAAATGTCTTGCCGACTGCCATGTCAACAACACACAGCCTAAATGCACCAACTGTTGCACCATCTACTGGTACACAAATCCCTCTTTTTCTCTCTTTTGTTATGTGTTTAACTGTTATGTGTTTACGATGTAGATCCCTTGATTGTGTTTGTGCCATGGGTGCTCTGCACCAATTTATTTCCCTTGAAGTATTATTTCTTGGAGGCATTTGATAATGGTTTTCATTTTTTGCAATAGGAGATGCAACAAGTCCCGATGCAACATCATTTCCTGGATGTTCCCGTGTTCCTAGTACGGGAACGGTGAAGGATTGCGTATTGATCGTCAGCAACGATGAAGGCATTCCCTTAAAAGTAGCCAAAGTTCCAGGTACTTTAAAGTTATTATTATTCTATAGTGATATAATAGTAATTTAGTTTTTGATCACTCTTCATCGACTAATGATCCCATGATTATTTTGTAGGGAATGATATTTTTTGGCGAAAACTTGGTGACGAGTGTTTGCGGATATTCGGGCCCACCCTACGTACATGGTGGAACATCATATCCTAACTAAAACCCCAAACCACTATTTTGATTTCATATCATTGCTAGAATAGTTTTCCTTTTCATCAATTTCTTGAACTATATTAAAGGTAGCTTCTCTTCATTTATGAGTCTAACATGTTTTTTTTTACTTAAAAGGTGGAATAACCAAGATAAAAAGTTGAAGGATGATCTTGTACATAGTATGACCCAGCTTTTTGGACCTCGTGCATTCGAGAGAAACAAGCTCCTTGAAAGAGCTGGTTTATGTTTGAAGTATATTAGGGACCAGTACAGGAAATATTTAGAGGTTAACCCTAGGCACGAGCATCCGCCCTGTGTTCTTGAGGCTGAGTGGCAGGCTTTGATTTTGGATGGAAAGTATAAAGCCGACATGAAAAAAGGAATTACGCCAGTAGAGAGTAGAGCAAGGTATGTGATACTTTTGAGAATGTAATTATGTACTAATTAACCTCTAAATTTTTCCTGTAATTATGTACTAATTAACCTCTAAATTTTTCCTGTACTGGTCTCTAACATATTTCAAACTTTTCATAGATTGCCTAACACATCAAAGGCAACAAATGCAAGATTAGAAAAGCACGGGACACACAATCTCGGCTCTGGTGGTTTTTCCAAACTTCAAGCACGAGTTGTAAGTATTAGTAAATGAAAACTTGTATCAATTTTTTTATATATTGCAAGGAAATTTTTTTTGATCAAACAATGCAAGTAAAATTCACCATACCAAGAAAAAATGTAGGGGTCAGAGTTCAATAGATGCCTCATAGAAGAGGACAAGAGAATTGGCTTCCAACAAGGCTATAGAGCCGTGGCTGAACGGCTACGAGCTGAAATCAGTGTGCAAGGTTCAAATAATGATGCATCTGAGCCACAGGTAAATAAGCTAAATGAAATTTATTTCAAATTGAATACTTCACCAATTAGTCTATTTGATGTTAAGTTCTAATATAAAGTGAGTATATCTGTTTTAAGAAAGCAATGATAACAATGTGTAGGATATTGGAATGCAGCCTGACAATCCTTCTACACAATCTATGCATAATGAAGGTTCGCATGATGTGCATCCTAGTGGTGGAGGTATACATTTGCTATTAAAATTTTTATATGTAATTACAATTGGTGTTTGGATTAATGTAACATTTTGTATAGCAACTGTAGAGGATCGAGGGGTCGGTGCTCATGAGCATGTTGAGGTTGAGTCTAGACAAAATGATGTGGCCAGATCAGGTAATTAAAGAGTGCCACAATTATGTTCTTTAAAATAATTAAATACTTGTAACAATTATAATTAAATATTTTAAATTTAACTCTTTTATTTGTTATTGTAGAGGACCCCCCTTTGCAGCAGCATAGGAATTTGAGATCATCAAGAACAGAGAACAAAACAACTGATGAGGGGGGTATTGATGATAACACTGATGCTCCTCTTAGAGCTTACATAGAAAAAAAAATTAGAAAGAGAAAAAAGAAATGATTGTCATCTAAATACCTTAATTGATAATGACTGAATTTTATGTCTCAATGAATTTAATTATGTGCTAATGAATGTTCATGAATTATGTGTTTATTTTCATATTGATGAATGTTGCGTGTTAACGAATCTAATGTGTTAATGAATGTTATCATGTGATATTGATTGAATGTTACATTTTATTAATAATTGAAAGAATGAATGAATGTTAGATGTTAACGGGGAATGTAGAGTGATGTTAGGGGGAGGGGGGTGGGGCCAAATGAGCTTCCACCTTCACGTGGTTGGCCCTGTTTAGTAGAGAATATTAAACTATATTCTCGAAACAAAGTGAAGCTCAATAAGATACTAAATGAGTCAAAATGGTTATCAAGGTCCTCTATCCATAAGATACTTGTAGTCAAAATGGTTATTAATAAGATACTTGTAGTCAAAATGGTTATCTAGGTCCTCTATCCATTCCATAAGTTCTTCACCATTCAAACTTCCTCCATAACAAGGAATGTGCTCTAGGTTAGTCATGAAGCCTAGCATGGACTCTCTGTCAGATAGAGCCACTATTTCAGAGCCTTTTCTGTGCATTTCCTTCAAGCACTGTACAGTGTACGGATGTGAAAGGGAGGGCAGACCAGTGTGGAAGTTAGAGTATTTATATCTTATGCTTTGAGAGTTTATTTGGTAGATTCAAGACACCTTATATCAAAGTTATTCCTTTTTCTTATCTGTTGTTCTGTCAAACCCTCATTTTTAGGGTTATTGCATTCAAATGGCCTTAACTTGCAAATAAACCATAGGATATCCTCTGTTCTTTGTAAAATGCAAGTTAAGGGGGTTTATTTTCATATTTTAAAAGCTTTGGAACAGGATACTAAGCCAGAGAATTTCGAGAGCAAGCCCTAGGTCAAGAATCTCAATGTTCTTGACTAGGAGTTGATGGATTATGCAAGATCAGAGGGTAGCGGCAAGTAAAGGACCTCAAACCTTGTTGAATCTAGATCTTTAGAGCATGGTGGACATCTTCAAACTCTGATCTTGGTTTCATGCACCCATTTTCAATGCCTTGTTTTGGAACCCACACCCAAAGGCATGCATTAGGTCTGCGGACTCAATAAGGAAATTGATATGCTGGAGTGGAGTCAGGGTCTGGGAGTTGGAGGATTGTTAGAACATCAAAAAGGGTACTCAAAAAACATATAAGTTCATAAGGTCCTTTGTCAAATTGAAGAGTTAATCCTGCAGAACAGGTTTTGGAGACCTACTAGAGTCACTAGGTCTATTTGTGATTTTGATGTCTTGGGTTGTTTGGAACACAACCAATGCATGATTCTACATGTTTTAGGGAATCTTAAGAGTTTTCAAATGTTTGATTGGGTTGGCAAAGCCTAGGATCAATAAAGTCTCTTTTGGTAGAAAATCAGGGAACTTGTCCCTAAAACGAAATTTGGTCTTGGTTGGGATTGAGTCAATAAGGTGTTAGAAGTATCTTGAAACCTTTGAAGTCCCTCTAGTACAGAGATTTTAAACTGGTCTGATAGAATCAGAGGCTAAATTGCTTAGGTGTAACATTTTGGTGTCTTGAAGTGGGTTGGGGCTTAAGACCAAGTTTCTTGCTGACCACTCTGCATCACATTGTCTTGCATGAAATTAGTCATTCTATATACACTGGTCTAGTGTTGTCAATAGACCCAAATAGTTCAAAGATACTCGAACCAATCAGATGTTTTATGGGGTGCATTTTTGTGTTAGGTAGAAAGGATTCTTCATACAGGTGAAAGTCTCGAACCTTTCCCCACTCCCAAAAAAAATCACTTGTACTGTTATGAGCAGTCATGAGGACTAGACAGATACATTATAATATATGTAATTGCCACTTGAATGTATTGCTATTCAACCACATTTATGGGCCCGTTTGGACCACGGCACACAGTAGCATCTACAGAGAAGAATATCCCAGGTGTAACAAGCTCTAAGAATATACCAATAGTTCTAAGAAGTTCCCTAGCACACAGTAGCATCTACAGAGAAGAATATACAACATGAGGGCAGTCACTGTAAAGACAACATGATAATGTACACTCATTGTATGTGTACATTATCATGTTGTCTTTACAGTGACTATCCTCATTCAAGTGGCAATTACACAAGGGACAGTCACTGTGAGATGTCCTCATTTGTGACAAGGACAGTCACACATGAGGACATCTCACAGTCACTGTCCCTTGTGTAATTTCCACTTGAATGTATTGTTATTCAACCACATTTATGGGCCCGTTTGGACCACGACACACAATAGCATCTACAGAGAAGAAGTTTGGTATGCAATGGTCTTGAAACCTCCTGAGAAATTCTTGGTATGCATTTGTGTGGTGCAAAAGCTTCGTTGAAAGAGAAAAAGAAGAAAAGAATAGAAATGATTTTTTTTCTTTTTATGTCATATACTATAACCAGCTACTTATAACTTGCAAAAATTATTATAACCATTTGAAATTGAAACTTAGTTTAATGTGAAACTGAGAACTGCTTTATTAGAGCTTTATGTGATTTAGATTCAGACATCAAGAACATTGTTTGCCTAATATTGTGATTAATGTTTATTTATTAATATCTCATACTGACAAACAATTGATAATTGTAGGGAAAACGTCATTGGGGGTCTTTGAGGATCCACTAGAAGCCAAGGAGAAAACGTATTCAAATGCTAAAGATGGTGTAACAGTCCTTACAATTGTTGAACCTTGCTGTGTAGATCATCTCCGATTCTCCAAGTTCAACAGTACTGTGGTATTCCTTTGGATACTTCTAATGGTAAATTTCAGACATCAAGTTCTTTTCGTATGAAACTACTACATTTGTAATCTGTAGTTTTAAACTTTTAGTTTATAAATGTTCATCAGCTTTAGTTCGTATGCTGCCATTTCAAGTATGATTAATGAAGTTACCTTTATCACAGGATGAAAGTGAGCAGTCAGCATACTGGTACGGAGCTGGCAGCATTGATATGGTGACTAGGGCATCGTTTAATGGTGGTATTGTGTTTTCCCGTGTTTAGGGCATCGGCCTTTTGAAGCATTGCCTTCATCTTTCTTAAGTCTGAGTTTTAAGTTTGTTTATTTCCATCCTAACTTGCTTTTCCCTCTTCAATTTTGCAGTACTGTGAAGGTAGTCGCAAGTTAGGGTTGTTTCATTGCATACCCGAAACAATGAAGATGTTACGGTCCACAAAATGTTTGTGCTTGAAAGATGAACAAATAAAATTAAACTTCTAAATAACCAAAGCCGCTAACAATAAATTCAACACAGATATGTCCTCATTTCTGGGTATTTTAGCTATGTAACAGCTGAATACCAAATTACATAATAATGACAAAAGAAAAATAAACCCAATGTACTCAGAAATTGTAGCTGTGATTTCGCAGAGGGAATCTCTCTCGGCGCTGTTGAAAATACAAATGACAACGTTTCTCTACATTATCATGTTGTCTTTACAGTGACTGTCCCTTGTGTAATTGCCACTTGAAGGAGGACAGTCACTGTAAAGACAACATGATAATGTACACTTACAGAATGAGGACAGTCACTCTAAAGACAACATGATAATGTACACTCACTGTAAGGACAGTCACAAATGAGGACATCTCACAGTGACTGTCCCTTGTGTCATTGCCACTTGAATGTATTGCTATTCAGCCACATTAATGCTTTTCTTCTTCAACAAATGAGCATAGTCACTCTAAAGACAACATGATAATGTAAACTTACTGTGAGTGTACATTATCATGTTGTCTTTAGAGTGACTATCCTCATTTGTTTGAACTAACACATACATGAGTTAGAAGGATTTCTTTCATCCATTCTAAACCATTTTGAATGAGTTTACTTTGATTTTGCTGTAACATAGAAGGCCTAATATTCATGGGATGACAATAACTAACTTGTATTATGAAGTACTGACATTGCATAGGCAAAGTTTTGTGGAAAACAGTGTGATCACAGGATAAACTGTGGGAAATTACCTTGAGTTGAATGCTAATGTATAGCAGTGAGTGATCTATCCAAGCAAGGGTGGATTGTTATAATGTGGAACATTGTATAATGTTTGTGAGATGGTGAATCATCCACTAATTTGGATTTGAAGGGTGTAGAATCGGGTGATTGAGAATGCCCTAGTTAAGAAGGGTTTAGAGCCAAGAATTGTGGGTTTGGGTGTTGCAGAGCCCTAGAGGCTAATTCCCTTTGGAATTGTTTGTTTCAAAGTGTAAGAAGACACTGTCCAGGGATTAGGAAGTGTTAGGTGGAATTTATCATATACTTCCTTTAAAATTTGGGTCATTTTTATACATTAAAACCAGAGGTACAGTCATAGAACAGGGTAGGGAAATTCACCAAAAAGTAATTGAAGATGGGTTTTTGTCAAATATAGTGGTGGTGACTACCTTGATGGACATGTATATAAAATGTGGAAGCATACAAAAGGCACTTGATTTGTTTGCAGAAACAACTGAAGCAAGGCACGTGAAAGTCTCAGAATCTTGAATCCAAGTCAGTGAAAGCTTTGAAAACCAAATGCATCCTATTAAGTATTGTGGGGAAGCATTCTAAATAACCAAAGCCGCTAACAATAAATTCAACACAGATATGTCCTCATTTCTGGGTATTTTAGTTCTCTAACAGCTGAATACCAGATTACATAATAATGACAAAAGAAAAATAAACCCAACGTACTCAGTAATTGTAGCTGTGATTTCGCGGAGGGAACCTCTCTCAGCGCTGTTGAAAATACAAATGACAACATTTCTCTACATTATCATGTTGTCTTTACAGTGACTGTCCCTTGTGTAATTGCCACTTGAAGGAGGACAGTCACTATAAAGACAACATGATAATGTACACTTACAGAATGAGGACAGTCACTCTAAAGACAACATGATAATGTACACTCACTGTAAGGACAGTCACAAATGAGGACATCTCACAGTGACTGTCCCTTGTGTCATTGCCACTTGAATGTATTGCTATTCAGCCACATTAATGCTTTTCTTCTTCAACAAATGAGGATAGTCACTCTAAAGACAACATGATAATGTACACTCACTGTGAGTGTACATTATCATGTTGTCTTTAGAGTGACTATCCTCATTTGTTGAAGAAGAAAAGCATTAATGTGGCTGAATAGCAATACATTCAAGTGGCAATCACACAAGGGATAGTCACTGTGAGATGTCCTCATTTGTGACTGTCCTTACAGTGAGTGTACATTATCATGTTGTCTTTAGAGTGACTGTCCTCATTTGTTGAAGGAAAAAAGCATTAATGTGGCTGAATAGCAATACATTCAAGTGGCAATCACACAAGGGACAGTCACTGTGAGATGTCCTCATTTGTGACTGTCCTTACAGTGAGTGTACATTATCATGTTGTCTTTAGAGTGACTGTCCTCATTTGTTGAAGGAAAAAAGCATTAATGTGGCTGAATAGCAATACATTCAAGTGGCAATCACACAAGGGACAGTCACTGTGAGATGTCCTCATTTGTGACTGTCCTTACAGTGAGTGTACATTATCATGTTGTCTTTAGAGTGACTGTCCTCATTTGTTGAAGAAGAAAAGCATTAATGTGGCTGAATAGCAATACATTCAAGTGGCAATCACACAAGGGACAGTCACTGTGAGATGTCCTCATTTGTGACTGTCCTTACAGTGAGTGTACATTATCATGTTGTCTTTAGAGTGACTGTCCTCATTTGTTGAAGGAAAAAAGCATTAATGTGGTTCATTAGCAATGTATTAAATAATTTATTTTTTTAATTCTATCCAGGACCATCTTAGAATATCTACTATTTGTGCATTTAGATATTAACCTAATCAACTTGATTCAAAAGATAGATGGTCATTAACCAGAGAGAGATCGCCATGCATTAAGAAACCTAATTTTTCCAAATCCAATTGTTTCCCTTACCTGAATGCCCTACTATTCTAGGCCAGGTATACCGCTCACCTTGGATGAGAGACTAATTATGGGAATTTCTTTTTTCACCCAGATCGAAAAACCACTGACAAAAATGGAAATGACCAATCAAATAGTAGTCTTATTTTAGTCACTTTGTTTGCATAATAAATTGCTTGCATGGATTATTGTAACTAAAACATAGATTCATGCTCTAATAGCTTCCTTTAGCTCGTTAGACTTAATTCGAATAAAGAAAATTAACGGTACAATCAGTAAAATGTAGTTTTCACCATCGTCAATCTCTAGGCACCAAGGTTTTAATATTGAGATTATTTCTTTGTGGTATGCAAGTTGTAAAGGAAATAGAGCCTTCAATAATAAATAGAGCACTCTATTCTTTCTGATCATTTGATTTCTTTATAAGTTTATGATTTGATAATTGCTATTTTCTGATTTTTGTGTATTGTTGATTGGTTAATTGCTATTACCTTTTTCTTTCCTGTTATAAAGAGCTTCTATTAGACTTCACACATGAAACTCTAGATATTTCACACATTCAGATGTAAGCTCTCTTGTTCAGTTTAGTCATGAGACCCCTATTACTAGAGTGTTTGGTGCAGAAATAGCCACTTTTATTGTAGAGCATTATTTCTTAAGAATATGTTATCATGTTCCTAATGGAATTGTGCTTAGTATTCAATTCCAAATTAATTTGATTTTCATAAATGTTAAATATAATTGGGTCATTGGTGTATCTGATAGTTGATATGTAGTCACGATGAAGTTAGAAGTTCCAGTGGCTAGAGTTTGTGGCTTTGATACTTCATCCTTGTTGGTTTTTTAGCCTTTCTATATGCCAATAAAAATAAGGTGCATACCTGAAACAAACAAGCAATAATGCAAAGGTTGGTGTGTGAAAATGGAAGTATTCTAGTGATATTAATTTTAAAAATTTCTTTTATTTTTTAAGGTCTTGGATGCCATTGGAGCTACTATAAATTACTAACACTAAAGAAATATTGCATCTGATTATTTTGTTGGAAGTTTGGAACATATTGAACTTTCTCCACTATAACATATATAGCCTGGAGCTTTCATAAAACCATTTTGATAAATAGTCTTGCACATTTCCTATAAGACACAAACTTTCAGTGCCATAAAAATACACATTGTCCTCAATTAGTAATGTCTCAAATTTTGTACAGAACTTGTTATTTGAGTCTTATATTTCAGAACTGAAGCAAAAATTTCTCCAAAAAAGTCAAGATGATCGATCTAGCATAGATTTCAAAAACTGTAGGTAGTTTAACTAATGTGGATGCAATCATATTTTACCACTCTGAATGAACTAGTTTGCATGAAAATTTATATACAACCATCATTGCATTGTGGCTCTTTGTTAGAGACGTAGAATTTTGAAGTTTAAATTATTTTCACAATTTTATCATAACTTGGAGCATTTTTCATACTTAGCTGTGTCACTAGCTTAATGCATATTAATTATTTTGTCTTGTTTTTCTTGCATGGCAGGGAAGCAACAACAACATATAGGGTTGAAGCTTTAGAATTTCAAAAACAATTGAGGCATTTGCAGAATCGGTGTATTTGCTCAGTGGTCAAGCTTCATCTTTGATTCAAGGAAGATTAGCACGGGAGGCAGCAACATCTTCAACAAATGGACGAAATTGCTAGCAGGAATATGGAGGTATGAAGTAGAGAGATGCTTTGTAATAGAAGGAATCTGTCTTAAGCTAAGTTTGTGTTGGCTAAGAAAATCTCATTTCATAAAAACTTGAATGCCTCTTATGTATACAGTCCTATTTAGTGACACAATATTAGATTCGTAAAAGGTAAGTGTGTTATGAACATTTCTATATGTAACCTTGCAATATTTTCTACTAAGATTTTCACTCTTTAAGGATATTTTGTAAAGTTTATAAGGTCTAAAATTTATAGGCAGGTGTCTCACAACCAAATTATATTACCTTGGATTTTGGACCTATTTTTAGTTGCTTGAGTTGTTGTAGGGTTATAGCACATTATTTTATAGCAATATAAGTAGATGTGTGAATTCTTGTCATGAACCATCCAAATCATTGTAGTCATGCCCTTGCTACATGTAAATCTTAGTTTGGAGGTTTGATCTCGTGTGTTGATGAATGCTTAATGCTATGTTGGAGGTTTGATCTCTTGTGTCGATGAATGCTTAATCTATAGTTTTGATACATATGATTCTATAGTTGAGATGAATTGTTGAATGTGTTTGAGGACTTTGATTATGCCGTTGTGATAGATTTATGTAGGTTTCCTTGTAATATCACAGTGATAGTTGTAAACATGTATCAATGTTCCTCTGCTAATTTATTGCTGCTGCTACTGAGTCTATCTTTATCTGCTGCTGATGAAGGCATTGATTATCTTTCAGATGTATGTCTTTCTGTTGTTGTGTATTACTTTCCTCTGCTTTTGATGAAATGAACTGCTAAATATATTAATCTTGCTTGCTATTATTATTGTTTGCTTGCTGAAATGAACTCCTAAAGTTAGTGTCTATTATTGTCTTGCTTGCTATTAATCTAATTTCCATTGCTATGGTTCTGAATAGCAAATTGCTGCATCTTCTCAACAAATATTTATCACTGTATTAAGGTTATTCTTAGATCTCTTTCTTATGGTCAAACCCTTTATTAGAAGTTTCTCTTTATTATAATAATTACTGTTTCTTTTATGAGGTTTGTATGAAGAACTTGATGTTCTTAAAATGGACATTTCTCTGATTTGTCAATATAATTGCTAATGTGATAGTTTTCAGACAAAGAGACTGTTGCTTTGTCACTTAACCAACTAATTTTTTTTTATAAAAAAAATCATTGTTTTATTAAGTTATTACTTGCAAAATGTTCTTGATTGTTCAAGAGCAACTCAGATTGCTGATCTCAATCCTTTGCAAGGGCTCAACTCATAAGATGATTGATGGTCTGTGTTTTAGATAGGAAAATTGTGAAAGCATTTACGGTCAAGACTGGGGGATGACATTCTTTCAGTTTGCAATGCATGTCTTGGGTGCCAAAAGGTCAAGTAAAACTGGAATTCAATGAATTCATGTATTATTATAAATTTCTGAGAAAAGATATAACCGTGCAAGAGTATGCTAATTTGGGTGTTCTTAGACTGGGTGCTATGTATTGATATGAATATTGATTGAAATTGGTTGGCTTGAGCAAAAGCTGTAATGTTTCTTTAAGGTTTATCATAGAATCTACTCTATTGCAATATATAGAACTTATATGATAGTCTTTGAATTGCTGAAGTAATCCATGATTTCTGATTTCTTCCAATCCATTTGAAGTTTATTCTAAGAAGTATTTAGCTAATTTAGCTAGACTTGTGAAAGTTCAATGCCATATATTTTTAAAAATATGGAGCTTATATGATAGCCTACGACTGATAAAGTATATGCCTGATTTATGAACTTTTACCATACATTTGGAATACATCATAACAAAAATGTAAAGCTAGACTTTATTAGTTCAAGTATAGTCTTGGTTTTTCTATTGTGTCCTAGGTCATGTCATACTTTAGAAGCAACATTTTTATTTATGTACATGAGTACTTGGTGTAGAAGGTTGAACCTTGCCACTCAATTTAGATGAAGTCATTGGTCTGCTACCACTCAACCCCCACCCACATAAGGAAATCAAAATTCATTTATCTTTATTTTTGTTGACTTGTATTATCAACTAGCAAAGCTTGATAAACTTGATGTTGTACCATTTTATGGAAGCTAGCATTTGATAAATTTGTTGACGGTTATGCTGAGTTGTTTGTGTCCTTTATAATGCATGATATTGATCAAATGGGATTTGAATTTGAGTACACAAATGTGCATAGTAAAGTCTAGTGATAGTTTTTAGGCCTTCATCTAGTAAGGGTGGGTAGCTACGAACAAAAGTTAATCATTGTTTTATTTTCCTTTAATTACATGTATAAAACTGAAGGAATCACCATCCTTGGTTTAGCATAGACTACGCATTGGCCTTGAGCTTGTGTCTGTCTAATAATGAGTTTGACCTTATTGTTCTCAAGTTGACATCTTTAGTCTTCGTAATTAGGTCAGATATCGAGGATTAGTGAAAGAGAAGCTTAGGACACCATCTTATACATATATACATATACTATGAGTGTACATTATCATGTTGTCTTTAGAGTGACTATCCTCATTTGTTGAAGAAGAAAAGCATTAATGTGGCTGAATAGCAATACATTCAAGTGGCAATCACACAAGGGACAGTCACTGTGAGATGTCCTCATTTGTGACTGTCCTTACAGTGAGTGTACATTATCATGTTGTCTTTAGAGTGACTATCCTCATTTGTTGAAGAAGAAAAGCATTAATGTGGCTGAATAGCAATACATTCAAGTGGCAATCACACAAGGAACAGTCACTGTGAGATGTCCTCATTTGTGACTGTCCTTACAGTGAGTGTACATTATCATGTTGTCTTTAGAGTGACTGTCCTCATTTGTTGAAGGAAAAAAGCATTAATGTGGCTGAATAGCAATACATTCAAGTGGCAATCACACAAGGGACAATCACTGTGAGATGTCCTCATTTGTGACTGTCCTTACAGTGAGTGTACATTATCATGTTGTCTTTAGAGTGACTGTCCTCATTTGTTGAAGGAAAAAAGCATTAATGTGGTTCATTAGCAATGTATTAAATAATTTTTTTTTTTAAATTCTACCCAGGACCGTCGCAATTGCGACGGCCCTCCCAAGAGATGCGACGGCGGCGCCGTATTGGTGATGCCCAGGCCCGTCGCAGTTGCTTCGGAGGACCGTCGCAATTGCGACGGTCCTCCCAAGACATGCAACGGTGGTGCCGTATTGGCGACGCCCAGGCCCGTCACAATTGCTTCAGAGGACCGTCACAATTGTGACGCCTGCCGTCGCAATGCGACGGAGGCGCTGAATGGGTGAAGCAGTGACATTGTGACGGTAGGGCGTCGCAATGGCGACGGAAACCCATAGACGTCGTGATTTGCGACTAAAAAATTGCGATGTCTATCACTGCCGCTATAGCGACACATAGCCGTCGCAAAATGGCCCCAAATTTATTAGTGAGATAAGACAACCAAGAGATATTTAGACAAGTTTACAACTCTACTAATCAAGAATATAACCAAGGTATCAAAGTAATCCTTTTCACCTAGAAACAACTCATGTCTTGTCAATTTCAGACTAAGAGACCAAAAAGAGTCAAATGAAAGCTCCCTAAACCAGCTAAGAGAAAATTTGGACCAAATCAACTCGGATCAGAACCTGGGCGATAGACCTCAAGTAACCAGATGACACTTAGACAGAAAATCAAATTCGTATGATAGACCCCAGTGAAGTCAGACAACACTTTAGGACAAGATGATATTTTGTAAACAAGTGGGACGATATACCCCAGTACTGCAGGATGATAGTTCTATGAACTGCAGATGATACTCTAGAATATTGTGTAATATTTCTCACTAAAGCATGTGATATTAAATCAGTAAACAACAAAGGACCAATTTTGACTCAAGATCCTTGCTCCAGTCGACTATTTCGACTAATTTGGCAAAGTGACAATGGGTAACATCAAGTTTGAAGTTTTCAAAGAAATAGTGATGCATAGAGTAGTCTTCAAACAATCAAGAAAGGGACAGAGAAACCTTGCATGATACAAACATTTGTGATGTCTCAAAGGAAGACTCCATGAATAGTATCGTAATGTTTATGTTCAAATGATTTCCATAGGTCTTGCACAAAACAAAGACACATCAAGAAAGTTCTACCTAAGGTGAAGAGGGAAGTGCTTCAACATTTTCCCACAACCTAATGTTCTTATCCCCATGATTAAGTGGTTGAATGGATTTTCCTGGACTATGCAAGTTATGGATCAATTGGAAGAGAACCATGCTCTAATCGCATGTATTTTCAAATTGTCATATTCAAGCTTTGCATCCAAGGGAACACATATGGTGAGTACCTTGGGGTGATCCAAGTAAAGTGCACTTGGATCGATCCTCGCACAAAGGAAGTCACATGGCCAAAAAAGGTTAGCATCTAAGTCCTAAGTTGTTTAATAAGAATCTTTGTTCATGACTATCCCTTGTAGTTTTATAAGCAAAATTAAGGCCTATAGCCCTACAAGCACCCAAAATGCATAGTCTCACAAGAAATATTTAGACCTCTCAGACCTACACAAAGTGAATGTACTCCCCTTGTAGTCTTGTAAACAAGATTTAGACCAAGAAGGCCCTACAAGCGCCCAATCAAGTGTAGTATTGCTTAGCACGATTTAGGAAACTAGGCCCTACACATGAAGAAGCATTAGAAGTAGAGAATAGCCAAGTCTTCCCTCTCTTTAGATTGAAGGAAGATTTTGATTATAATGGGATGGAGCAGTCACATTCGCTTGTTCCCCACTTGGGTCATTCCGAAAAGATCACTCTCTTGGCAGGCCCTCTAAAGGTAAATGCAAGAAAGCAAATTGATAGGTAGTGGAGGTCTAGATTTTTGATTTTCCATGAGGAAAAGAGCATACTCTCCTACTCCATAGTGTCTCCAAAACACATCAAGAACATGCTCATTTACCAAAAGAAAACTAATTAAGCTAGGTGCCTAGAAAATCAAGTATATTCAAGCACAATATTTATTTGTATCTCCAAGACAACCTACAAAACCACAAGTTAATAGTCTTAGCAATGCAACTTCTTTGACAAGTGGTTCCTACAAAACCACAAGTTAGGGCACAAAAGTATGTAAATCAAACCAACAACCCTACAAAAAAACTTGTTAAGTTTTGTTAGAAAACCAGAAAATACAAGAAAGCTAGGCTAAACCTCAGACTATGATGACAAATTAATTTGGGTGACACTTCACAGTCCGTCAAAAATCCGTACGATATACCTTAAAGAAGCCAAAGGATATTTCAGTGCAGAACGATATACCACAGAGAGGCAGGACGATATCTCACCAGAAGGGAGATGATATTTCACAAAGAAGCAGGATGATATTCTAGAAAATAACAAATTTTGCCTAGTAGTATGCTGAAATTTCTCTCAGGTATACTCTAGAATGTCGTACGATTTTCCTGGCCTGCAAAATAGAGTTACAAACCTGCGACAACAAAGTGATGAAAAATGCAAGAAATGCAATAAATGGAGTTAAATTTTAGAATCTAGCTCCACGGTGGGTGCCAAAGATATGTGATCAAAGTGTGACACACTTCTATAAACCATTACACTTGAGAGAATTCATGGAAGAGGAGATCTCAAGAAGCGGCTTATAGCTTCCTATCTATGACATGCAACAATTTAAACATTATGCATAGTGGCTCTCAAATGAACCTCAATAAGAAACCTTTGCAAGGTGCACCATAGAATGAGAGATTCAAATGAAGATGCAAGAATGAAAGATAATCTAAATGAGATGCAAGAACTAAGCTAGAATGCAAATGCAAGAACAAGAAAGCTAAGCTAAGCTAACAAGATTACAATACCTCCTAGTTAAGCAATGTGATTTAAGATAAATGCAATAAGAAAATGCTAAGCTAAGAATGCAAGTAAACTACAATACTCTAAGAATGCAAGAGAAAATGATAGCGTAATACTAGCATGAATGAGTAGTATGATTATTAGCCAAGAATGAGGAGAGAATCTCCTTTTAAAGAGCAATGGACAGTGAGAGATTAAGAGGCAAAATCCAAGGGTGGATGATATTCCGTATTTTGACTTTAGGGCACAAGATTCTCAAAAGGCAAAATCAATGGATATGGTTAAGAGGCAAAAAGATGTACAAGGAGATGCAAGGTTAGGTAGAGATGAGTGGTGAGGATTAAGAGGCAAAAGAGATTCCACTCATGTGAAGACAAAAGGTCTTTTTTTTTTTTTAATTAGGAAATTCCTTTTTCATGTGCACACATAGGATAAAGTGAATTTTTATTTAATTAAAAGGGGACATGTTCTTTTAATCAAATAAAACTTAAGATAAAGTGATCAAACTTTAAGATATCATTGAATAAATGATTAAAGTGATGATTTGATCAAGAGATAAGAGACTAAATCAATACACAAGATTGATTAAGCATAAGATAAAGTCTAGTATTTAAATTTTAATGTTAGAGTGGAGCTCAAAGTTTACTAGACCATTTTTGGGTGATTACAATCCTAGGTTCATCACATTTGTTGCAAATTCAAATGAGGCACACAAAGTAATACGTAAAAAAGATGATATAATTTTTTTCTTGAAAACTTAAAAACAAGGTCCCAAAATAATCATTACAAAAATCCATGGAGAGACCTCTTTTTCCCCTTTCCAAAATATTTGAAATCACTTATAAATTCAAATCGTTCCAAAATCAATTTACATGGAAAATTAAAAAATTCCCCTATTTCATTGTTAAAATACCTTCAAAACTCACTACTTTTAAAACTATCAACATTCAATAAAATAAAAAAAGTGTCCATTGGTGCCAAATAATCACAACAATCATTCTACATTATTAAATTATGTAAGTTTTGGCTATGGAGATAGCCACCAAAGATCTAGAGGCCTAATGGAAAACACAATAACAAGAGAATATATATATATATATATAAAGAATAAAGTATATTCTCATTAGGAATGCAATAGAGTAAATTGAATCAACTGAATAGCTAGAATGAGTAAATTAACTATTACAAAGGAGGCCCCTGGGTTAAATAGGCCAAGGTGAAACATGGAAAGGCATAAGATTATGACAAGTGTCTTAATCTTATGGCATGATATATAAAGTGATAACATATACCCCACCTAATGTGGAAAGGCGATAGTGTGACATGTCCACTAAATGTGGATCACCTTCCAAGGTGGAAAGGTAATTGTGGAACACGTCCACTAAAGGTGGATCACCTTCCAAAGTTGGAAAAATGATAAATTGATAAGTCCACTTAAGGTTGAAGTCCCACATAAGGTGGAAAAGTGATAATATGATAACACCACCTAAAGTGGGAATATTCCTATGTGGTCCTTAAGTAAACTTGAGTAATATGTGTGTCTAGGACCTAGGAGAATAACTTACTACATGAAATAATTGAGCACACAAACAATTTTGTATTCTATGATGTTCCCAAGAAATTAGGTATCATAATGACATATTTTTGAAAAAAAATACATAACAAACTTTCTCTATTCTATTAGGGGGTTTTTGAGTCTGTTAGGGGATACGATATTGTGTTTTTTTCACATGACCCCATTATAACTAATTTATAAAATGTCATCTAGGATATAAGGATAACTAACATGATCCTATGTTAACATGTGAATAGGTTCCCACTAATAATTATATTAGAAATAACTCCATTCACAATAGCAACAATCAAGTTAACATGTCACATACCATACTTCATTTGAGTACAATTGAATAATACAATAGGGAGGCTAATGTGAAATCTTTGAAATAACCACCATTGGGGAATAACTCTAACATGTAGAGATAGATGGAGAAATAACCTTTATTTGTAACCACTCCACACACATGTCAAGGTTACATATTCAATGTATATATATTACCAAAGCACAATGTATCATAAACACCAAACTGGTTACATCATCATAAAACATTTAACTCAAATTATTGAAACATCATATCATGATCATATTTAATACACACTTTAATATTCCATACATCAATTAACTTAAGCATTAAATTATATCATGCATCTAGATTTGTAGGACACAATCACATGTCGAGGAACCACATCTTGAACATTCATGTGATCCAAACTCATCAAAAGGAGTAAGAAGATAAGTCACAAAGAAATCGATGAAACTGCACCACAATTGGCCATCATGACAAGAAGTACTAACGCACAGATAACTTATGCATCCATTGACACATGGTTGAAAACATAATGCTAAGATTCATACCTCAAGGCTATAAACAAGAGGGGCACTACAACCTTCCCAAAAATAAGATACATCAAATGCTACAAAAATTGCCCATGAAAGGTGAAATAGGAGAAATCAATGGAATTTTGTACCTATGCAACAACCCTATTAATAGGGTTGATGCAACTTTTTATTTTGTTTAAATTTATTATAAAAGGGAGTCAACCCCTAGTCCAAAATCATTAAAAAAATACACTTTAAGAAGAATATTAGATAAATATAAGTGAACTGTCATGACAAGTACAAAAGTAAGCAAAATAGGGAGCCAAGAGGTGCTTACCTCATGATGACAAAACAACTTGTGTAATTGATTTTAATTATAAATGTGCTCCATAAATGCTCACTAATTGTGAATATCAAACTTGAGGCATCTCTTCTATAGCAAATGAGTCCTTGGAATCTAAACTTCAATTGAACACAATCATGGCAGTGATTTTGTTTAGGGCTCCCAATATCTTGTTTATAACAAGATGATTTTTGTTTTTGTTGGTTATATGTATCTAAATCAATTCCAATTACAACAACTGAATTGAAATTTGGACAAGATTAAAGAGACCTATAGAAGCTTTCAATACTTGGGTTGGAGTGTATTAGTTAATTGGGTTAGAGTCAAGCCCCTTCATTGTTTCTATGGTCTATATTAAATATTTCAAAGGCACATAATGCAAAACACTTGCTACAAAATTTGCTATGTGCTAATGTTGAGTGTTCAAATATGAGTTCTCCAAATACTTCATATAATGCTTGAATGCTTATAAGATTGTTTACAAGTACCCTACTATTTGACTTTAAATATGTTATCTTTCTTGTGCAAGTGTTTTTCAATAAACTAAATCTGCTTTTGAATTCAACATTCTAGATTCTAATAAAAAATCCATCATTGGGAGAAAAAAGTAAAGACATTACATATATTATCTAAGTTGGCAAATTCAAAAGATGTTATGAGTATGCCAATAGGTAATGATCCATCAAATAAGAGTATTACAATAAGGAAGGTAAAAGTATAATTTAAATAAGATAAATTTGATTATCTTTGTAAATTTATTTACAAAACAAAATAACACCCACAATTATACCCATAGTTGGAATCCATGTAGAGAATGTGTTAGGTTTGAACCACACTGAAATTGGAAGATTTAATCAATTTATTGTTTAGAATCCACTAAATAAATAAATATAATATAATAATAAAACTAAAATATTAAAAAAAAGTTAGAAAAGATGTGAAACATAAACTTATATCTCCCTTTATAAATAACTATAACCATAAATCATGATTAATTTGAATTTCAATGTTGAATGGATAAGTATAGCAACATTTTAAAAAAATTCACCCCAAAGTGCTTATCCTAAAGTTCAACAATAATAGAAACTAATCTTTAACCATATAAATGAGCCTGAGCCTTGGTCCTACCTAACACCCATTTTCCACAAAGGATATTTTCATCATCATAACACATTTGAACATAGCAAATAAGGGTATCACGAGATGATCCGTATATAAAATTTCCAGGTGAGGAATCAACAGTTCCATTCTAGTGGTGGGGGCGTTCCAGATATTTTCATCTAATCAAGAATGAAGTACCTCGATGCTTTTTGAGAGGACCCACGGAACATGACAAGTTGACAACCCACTTAAATCTCTTCACAGGTAGAAGAAAACGCAAAGACGAGGATAAATCTCTCTATTTTGCTCTGTATTAATACTGATAAATCTGTCTACATCAAGCTGTGTCAATCATGGTCAAGGGAAGTAATGCAGTTTTCAAATGCTCTATTAAGCCAAGTTAATCATGTTCAAGAGAAGTCATGAAGTTTTCAACTCAGAAGAACATGTGAATATCGATAAGTTAAAGAGTTTTTCCTGTCATTCACAGATCCATGGTAAAGGAAAATGATATGAAGAATTCTTTTTGTACAAATTCAAACTACATATAAAACTCCCGTTTTCCCCACAACAGAAAACTCATATGGCCCAAGATCCGCTGGTTACTCTGAGACCTAAAAATCCCCTTTGCTTTTACCTTCTTCATGGTTCATATAGAAAATTAACCTCTAATTACCAGAAACCCAAATTTCCATCTGCCAATAAATTGCCAATAGTGTCTCCTGCCACGTTCTTCAGATTTAAGTGAAGTAACTCACAGTGAACTGCTTTTAATTTGGACTGTCCTAAGTTTGGAATACAAATCTGATACCAGCATTCTTTACCCACTTAATGAAGTTCGTCATTTGAGCAAAATTCACATCATCCGAGACATCAGGAATAATTCTTCATTCTCTCTTAGCTCTCTATCATCCTGATAATGGATCACAGAGTGTGATTTGAAATGTTAATGCAAAAATCTAAGACAGAATCTAATCCAGATGCATAATCATCTACAAATAAGGAGCTATTCTTCCACATGTCCATTGTCCACACACTATTTTGAAAGCCCTAGATGATGGATAGATCTCCATTTGTAATCAATTTTAATTTCTCCTGCTTCCATTAGGCTCACCTGTAGCGAAGGAGATTATCAGAGTACCAATGTTCACCCAGTCTGTGAATTAGGATGGAATCTGCCTTCCATTTCCATTATAAATCCTCTTTTCCATCAATCAGACCCTTATCTTTTCATACAGAAAAAATCAAGTCCCAATTCTTGATTATAACCAATACACAATTTTAAGCATATCAATGAAAATCAAATAAATAAAGAGTCTTCAGAATTTGTTTCCTTTGCTAGTCGAGATACTTCTCTTGCTAGAGAACAGTTTGCTAGATAATGAAAACTTGCCAATGAGAGTTTCCATGATGTTTTAATCTTTTTTTTGTAGCCTTCTTTCACTCCAGAGTTCTTATAAAGAAGACTAAAAACATGAAAAAAGGGTTTCAATGTTGATACTAACACCCACATCCATTATGGGCATCGCAAATGCTTGTGTAACACCCATCTGAAGTTGGTATCATCTGCAGTGAAGCACTTTGATTTCTTAAAAATGTTTATGGACTGAAACTTTTATGTGCTGAAACTTCAATATCTACATTAAAATTTATGATTCTTACACAATTGTTTCCTGTTACCTCCCCTGATAACCAGTCTAGCTATAACACAAGAACCTCCAACGCCAAATTTCATATTTCACGATACCAACTTCGATAACCATGCTGTAACCCTTTTGTTAAGGCTTTTATGCCTTATATTAAGAGAACAGACAAACAATCCAAGCACATGAAAAGTAGCTCAATAATTGAGAAAATGAAATTGGGCACACTGACAACTGCAAAAACATTATGTTGCATTATTAATCTTCCTCATCACAAGTCATTATATTATCCACAAAAGCACTTTTCTTCCTATCAACAATAATAAATGGCAAATGATATATTAGCCACACAAGCATGTTTCCTCTTATCAACAATAACAAATGAAACAGGGCCAAAAAAGCTATAAAACAGGTACAAGCGGACAAAGTAGAATTCAGCAGAGTAAAGATTATTGCACATTTGTAGTTTCACTTAGATTGTTTAACTACATTCATCACTACCTAAATGACAAAACACTAATTTTTTTTTTTTATCAACATGGATATCTGGGTATTACAATTTGTCTCAAGAATCTCCAAGTTGTTTCAAAAGCAAATAAACACACCACACCGTGACTCCTATCCTCATCTCACTAAAAAGGAACAGGATAACCAAATGCTCATCCTTGATGAGTAAATCCCAAATGATAAAAAAATATGCCTACTTTTTCAAATTTCATGAATATCTACATAATGCAATTTGTCTAGGGAATCTCCATATTATTATAAAAACAAATCAGCACGCTACACTGTGGCTACCATCCTAATCACTTTATAAAGGAGCAAGAGCACTAAATAATTATCTTTGAAATGTGAATCCTGAACATTACAAGTGAATATTCCTCATCCCCTTAGAAAAGAGAAAGGTTACTAATACTCGTCCTATTAATCCTGGACATTACATGTGAATACTTATTTTCAGTTTTCACCCATCAAGTTGACAGTCTATAAGAGAAGGCTATAAGAGACTTGAGCTGTGAAATGGGGTTTAGGGTCCGATTCCTAAGTAGGTAGTACAGTTAGCACAAAAAAGCATTTGCAAACATGCAAGCACATAATTGCAGGAGCAATAAAATGTCTGTATTGCATAAGGTATCCTGAGCAGTACACATGTACAAATATGAAATATCTATAACAGCCGAAAGAAGCCTACATTCAGATGTAGATTCTAATGTAAACAGAAGAAAGGGGAACTTGGATCACCTTCTCTTAAATACAAAAGGCATACCTAGCTTTCTTTCTGTCAAGTAAAATTCCCAATTGTATAATTCCTCCAAATCAAACAAATCTTCCAGAAAAGAAAAGAACAAGGACCAACTTCTCAAAGTAGAGCTGTAACATAGGCTGTAACTAGAAGCCCATTGATCTGATTTTCACCACAAATTGATGTTTCTACCTGATATCATGCATTGGTCTGAATAGATCTCATATTGGACCTTGAAGCTTTGATTTAATGTGTCTGTCAAAAACTTCCGGCTATAAATGTGAGAAACAACATACAAAACCCTCCTTCAACTGCTCATTAACAAATTAAGGCCTCTCTTGACTTTGGTTCCTTCCTAAAGATGCATGCACAACTCGTTTCTGTCTGCCCACCAACCAGTTAAAAGTTCTCTTGGCAAATGAAGGCGCAGAATTCTCTGCAGCTTCATTGCTTGTTGTGCTACTGTTATCATTAGAAGCGGGAACATTAGGCCCCAAATCCCAAGATTTGGGATTCGGACCAGGCAACTGCTCATTTTCCTCCCAGCTTAATACTTCTGTCTCTGACAATGTCCGCCTGCTTGTACTTTGCTTTAACTTAGTATCAACTGGTAAAGGTAACCTGAAGGACACAGCCCTCCTAGAGGAACCTGACATCTCCATGGACCCTGATTGGATTCGTTTGGGCCTAACCCAGCGCTTGCTACTCCCTACACTGACACTTGACTCTGATTCCCTGCTCTTAAAGTCAGCCAGTTCGTGGCTTTGAAGGCCTGAGTTCGCAGCAGTATTATCTGCAGTGGTATCATCCTTTTTAGGCCTGAGAGAATGAATGGCCTTGATAATTTTACTCTCACATACAAAGTCCATATGAGGAGTCATCTGAATCGATCTCTCCACCTCCTCTGGAAGAATGCATTCTGACAAATTAGGCCTGTGCCCTGGAGTTAGTGGCAAGTTTCTAGTACTAGTTTGCTTCCTGTAAGGAGTGGGAGCTATGAATACTTGCAGATTAGAAGAGTCCACGACATATTCGTAGGAGCCCATAGAGTAACATCTCTTAGGATCAATATTGCTACTGCTACTACTTGCCATGTCAGCTTCACTTTGACCATCAACATTCCTGAACTTGCCGAGCTTGATGGGCATCATCTTTCCCACCACACCCTTGTCTAGTGGCACAGCATCGTCTGGTTTTTGTAAATAATCATTCATGGTTTTGGGAGGTGAATTACTGATATATCTATCATTCTGTCCGCTGCCAGCAAGATTCCTAGACCCTTCTTCAGATTCTAATTCCTCTGTATCTGTTACAAATTCTCTACTTTCCTCATCAGAAGGAATAACAACAAAAACATGAGGGGCACTTGGATTGTTACGATCAGGCAACAAGCTTGCCCTACAAAGTGGGCAAGTAGAATGTGATAACAACCATGTGTCAATGCATTCTGCATGAAAAGCATGGCTGCACTTTGGGAGCAATCTTAGCGTATCCTCACCTTGAAACTCACACAAGCAAACTGCACAATCAGAAGTTTCCTTTACTCCTTTCACAGCCTTGTACAGGAACAGGGGCAGTGTATCGATGAAGGCCTGCTCAACACCAGAATCATGAAGATGAAACAACTGTTGTAACTGTCCTTGTAGGGCTGTCACATTGTCCTGACTGAAACCTGGGTCTCCTCTCCTAGGTGTCTTCACAAGAAATCTGATCAGCAGATGAAGACATCCTGATATGAAAAATATGACAGCCAATACTATTATTATCACCAGAATGCTGGGATTGATGTCATTGACATTGCCCTCAAACTTTCTAACTGTAGGTGGCACTGGATTGGCTGGATAGGACACAAGCTCCACTGGAGGAGGAGGTGATAGAACATGCCCCTGTAATGACACCAATCTTCCCTGCGTAGAACTATCTGGGGGAAGCAAATGCATTCTGACCGTCCTCAATAGCACCTTCTGCAATGCAAACGAAAGAATAACATCTCAAACTGTACTGAAATGTGTACACACCACTACTCCACTAACAATCACAGCCACGAGACTACAGGTACACCCTGTTATACTGGACACTAATCGTATAGGACCAGGTCCACAGGTCTTTTTATAACACACCTATAGCATCAAACCTTGCAGAAAATCTTCACATATTTATGCATCTACTGTAAAAGTTAAGACCCAATTTGGAAATCAATCACATACAGACATGGGTATGTCACATAAGCTCGAAATTGAAGAAAAATAGTGCAATGTGTGTGTTTCGAATCAAAAACACCTCAAACATCAAATATACTTATAGATTACAATCCAGTCCAGATGTCAGTTATAAACAAACTTGGGTATGCAACAGAGGCCCAAATTCAAAGAAAAATAGTGTAACTGCAGTGAAATGCATTTTTTTTTTTTTCTCAAACTGTCTAGCCGCAACAACCATCAATAATCACACAAAAACATACATGTTTACCACAACATCCATGAACAGTGTCACGGTGAACAGTCTGTAGCATTAGTCAACCATCAGCCTGATTATCAGACTTGGCTATGAAATGTGAATGAAACAATGAAATGATCAAAAACAAAAGACAAAATGTCCCCTTTTTTCCTTTTCAGACAGAGAGAAAGTAGGAGAGAAAAATGGCAGGAGTTAGACCTCAAGATCTCAACTAACCTTTTCAATGTCATGTCAGATACCTTTCCAACTGTTTACTAATCTCCTTTGAAGTTCTCCTTTTCGAAACCTAACTCCCCGCCCTACTTGCAATCTAAACAGCTCCTCCTGCTGCTCTGCAGGACTGTTAGCATGATATTCCTCCGAAAAAATTGCTTGTGATACGTGGAGCACAACCCTTTGGATCATGAAATTGCAGTCGGTGGTGATAAGGCTTTATCACATAATTCTTGCATATCTCAGCGCCATAACAAACAAGCTCGGAGAATTCTCCTGAATCTTTAGCCTTGCAAAGTCAAAACCCAAAATCCAATTTTACGGAATTCAGTCTGGTTTGGATCTTGAAAAGCGTATATTAATAACTTGCAGACCAACCCCAGAAATGAGGATTTGAATAGGTCTAAAATTTTACTTCGTTGAGTGCATTAAATGCATTAGAAAAGCAGTAGGTGTGATTTTTAATGCAAATTTGACTCTTCCTCATTATCAAAACCGTGAGAACTTTACATGTCTGCTTTATATATAACTCCACGTGCAGCCCCCATGGTTCTTGACTGTTAACTTGTTACTGTTGCCATTATTGCGAGATTGCAGTAAACGCGGAGGCGGTCTAGTTAGTGTGATTTTTAATGGGTTTTTAATGATACCAAGGGGAGAAGATGACGGATTTCAACTTGTTTAAAGCAGATGAGGAATTCAATGCACTTCACAGGAGATTTTAATATGCCCTGTCCCAGTCCCAAATAGCTATAGCGGTGCTTAAATGAGATGGTGGTCAAATTTGGTACAAAAGCCCCACGGTCACATGGCTCATTCTATCCATAGCCATAATTCCAGTCTGAAACTTCTCCCATCCTTCAACTCTAAAGAAGAAACATTGGTATTGAGACTGGTGCTTAAATGAGTGGTCACATTTGGCAAAAGCCCCATGGTCACATGGGTCGTTCTATCCATAGCCATAAGCCCGTTCTGAAACTTATCCCATTCTTCATGTCTAAAGAAGGAACATTGATATTGAGGCCTGGGCTCTTTTTTCTTTTAACTTGTAAAGGATATCCTTCAATTCTGTGACAGATCTGTTTAATACCCTTATTTGCAAATGATAGATTGTATTGTGTGAGATCAAGATGTGACCTTTCCTTAATTTGTTGCTGACATCCATAATATGGTTATAGAGGTGCATGGAGTCAGCATTGGCCTCTGTGAACAAAGATGGCCTTTTTGGGGGCTGTGAGAAGACATGGGTGTTTGGGCTTATGTGTTTTTTAGTCTTGTGTGATTTCAGAAGGCTCTTTCTTGGCTGTCTTGTTTGACAATTTTTCTAGAATATTATGGAACTCCGAGCTCTATTCCTTATAAATGGAAGAGCGACCATGTAATTGCTTACATCACTCTATTTCAAATACCCAATTACTGAAATATTTACTACTCAAGCTTTTATCAAATACCATTTTGATATTGATGAGGTTAAAAACTAATTTCTTGCAAACTCTTCAATCAGAATGTAATGTGATTAAATATTAATTGAAACCATTAAATTGGTTACATTATTGGAATTCAAATATAAAATGTTCAATTATTAAAATATTAACTCTTCAACTTTTAATAATATTAGATTTCCACAATTCATTTTAACTGTGTGTGTTTCTGAATTTGATTATATGATTTTTGGTATCAACATTTCGGATCACATTCCGTGATCCATCATAAGAAAGAAAGATTTTATCAAATACCGCATTGATATTGATGTAATTAAAACCTAATTCAAACCATATCTTTGCTTACATCACTGTAATTTGAATGCCCAATTACAGAAACATTAACTCCTCACGTTTTAAATCAAAGACCACATTGGTAATGATGTGATTTAAAACTAATTGGAAACATTTGTTTGCTAATTCCAAGATGGTCATGCAAAGACAAGGTTTTTGTGGATGATATTGTCAGTGAAGTTTGCATCAATATCTGTCACTGATAATAAACAAAGGTATCACCCTTCCAGAAGACAGAGAATGGGCATTTAGCATTTAGCTAGCTGGCCACGACTGATAACGAAATATGGCTGATATTTTATTCCATTTGGTAATTCAAACTAGGCATAGACTTTTACATGGTACCTGAGCTAATGATATTTTATCGTACTCAGTAATTAAAACTGGGTATGGACTTTTATAACAGAGTACCCAGTTAAATAAGTGCAAGGAAATTATTATCTGGTTTTTTAATTCTCCTCCGCCTCTGTGTATAGTTGAGACATTGCTTTCTGCTTCACGTGGCAATTTAATATCCAGCTGTGTTGTTATAATTGGGGTTTAGGTGGTGAACATTTTATTTTTTGGGTGATGAACACTGTTATTATTCAGTTGGGGGTGATTTAAGTCATGATTCTTGTATTGATTTGGCAGGTGGATTAGTAAATAAACCAGGAAGGACGCCATGAGTTTATAACCCAACAAGAGGGAGACATCCACCTAATCTGAATTCTATCTATAAATGTAAGGCTTTTATGGTCCGTGAGATTATACTAGTGGAGAATTTAATCATTATGTCGGGCCTTCTTTGTATCGTTTATCTTGCATTCATTCAATAAGACAAATTTAAAGTATATTTGTGATAAAAACTATATTCTTATATTGTGTAAATTTTTTATATTATATTTTGTAGTTTATTATTAAAATAAGATGTTTATAGAGATAAATTTTAAAATTAAATTTTAAAAAATAAAAGTATAAAAATTATTGTATAATCAATAGATTTTTGGTCTGTTGGTGGAATTGAAAGTTTCTTAATGAGCCCACTAGGAATCAAGTTCTGTTGAGTGACGTCAAAATAGATACCTACACCTACTTAGTCCTTAGATCTTCGTCAAAGAGTGGGCAACCACTTTGTGATGTAAAACCTCCATAAAAAAATAATGAATATTATACACAATTTATCTTAAGTGTTTTAAATGATTATAGACTTTTTTGAAGAGAGTCATTGATGTACATCACTATAGATTGATGTAAACGAGTATGAGACTGATATGGGGTTTATTTTAGTAAAAGGACTCTTTGACATCTTCCAATTTCTTAGGGATTGCATCCCTTTGTGGCTCCGTCATCCATCATCTTCTTTGAAAACTATAGATCATTCTCTGATGCCTTCTAATTTCTTAAGAATTGTGACCCCCTGCAATTTCTTAGGGATTGCATCTCTGTGTGGCTTCTCCATTTATCCTTGTCTTTCTCCTCCAATTAATTAAAGATTGTGCTCCTTTGTGACCTCCCCGTCCATACCTATCTTTGAAAACTACACATCCAACTTTTGTGATACAAGTCCTTTAAAATCTATCTAACTTTTAAACTTCAATCTTATTTTTTCACCTTTATTTGTCTTTATAATTATAAATCATATTTGTTAGACTGGTTAATTTTTACCCCCTTATATATATAACTATTTTAAATCCTATCAATAATAATAATATTTTAGATACAACTTAAAAACATGAAAACAAAACTAAAGTCTATATATATATATAGAGACTACCATCTATATCACTATTTCTGTGGCCATATCAAGGAATAAAGAAATGGAATTTTTAATGTAAAAGTTCCCATATTTTTATCGTTATTTAAAGTTCCTCAATATTGTTTACCTTTCATTGACTTTTTCTACAGTTGACTACTGTTTGTTGCTAATTTCGGGCGTGTAAACTGGAAAGACACCATTTCTTTTATAAGAAATGCAAGTTGTTAAGCTTTGGAAGTTTCTTTACGTTAATTATTATTATTTTCCCTCAATCTTAGTTTTGTGTTTATGAGTGTGTGTGCATTTTTTAATAATGTCAAATAGTAGAAAGAATTCAAATAGATCTCCATCTTTTTAAATTAATATAAGTTTAAAAAGCTGTAAGTATGTCTCGTGTTTTTAAATTTCTCTTTTAATTATGTTTTTTAATTTTGTAAATATAAGGTTAAGGTCACTAAATTATTTTATCTCATAGGAAAATCTATATTTATCTTATTCTAGAATATTTTTTTTATAATTTATAGATTTGTATTTTAAATTATATAGTATTTATAATATTATTATTAGATAAAATTATAGTTGTAGTTTAGTATATTTTTTAAGATTTCAAATATTTAATCTTTGAAATTAAACATTTTGAAAAGTTAGTCATTGATTGGTTGACTTATACACTACATATTTCAAATTAAGTGACTAAGGGGTTGTATCCATAAACATCTTCTAGGTCATTATCAAATAATAGATTAGCATCATTAATCAAGCATTAACACTTTGATTTAGAATATCATTTGAACCTCTAATTATAACATCACATTTCTATGTCATCGCATGCTATCATTTTTTTAATTTGTACATTGGAAAAGGGGCTTGATAATAACTAAGGAAGTTGTTGACACTTGATTATAACCATGTGAATTAGCACCATATATAGTGTCTAGCTATATATAACTTGCACATGATTTTATATACATGCATACATATAGACAATGATAAAGTATGCATACATTTAATTGAAAGACAAGAATATAATTTGAGACACATATAACTAATGATTTTAAAATATATTTTCCTTTAAAGATTAATTATACATAAATACATATAGTTTAGGAAACACTAGGGGATAGGTACCTATATATACCCCTAATGTTATATTGTAACTTCTAATATACTAAGATACATGTAGAAGGATGCTAGAGTAAAATGAACATTATTGATTTGAGTATTGTATGTAATAAAATAACTTGCACAAAAGAATAATATAATATGAAATATGCTAAAAATACTTGTTAATGAGTTAGAATAACAAGCCACTTCGGGGCAACCCATCGCTGAGGCCGCAAGTCCCTATGGTATTTCCTCTTCTTCCAGACAAGGAGTTGGGCATCCATCCACCAGAGCTGAGGAAGGGGAGCCAGGGAGAGCTTTACCCAAACATACACCATCCACAGGTCGAGAAAAACTCTCGAGGTCACGACTGACAGGAGGGAGTGGCCCATTGCAGACAGATTCCTCCACATCCTTAGCAGTCGAAACACTATCCACTGGGGGGAGAGACTACTTTCCCCAAAAGTAATCGAAACACCCAAAACTGCATGTTTCAGTTGGGGTCCCTCTCGCCACGAGTCTTCAAGAACGCCTATCAAAAACTTGCATCCTCATGTTGGATCGTCATGATAGAATTATCTGGAGTCACACTCAAAATGGTGACTATTATGTCAAATCGGCTTACAATCTGATGATTAAGGAGGTGGATGACTCGACGTGCAGGACGAAAATGTCGCACTCCCAACTCATTCCCCAGGTGAACTTATTTTGGCGGTCTGTGCTCCATGGAAAAATTCTAACTATGGATAACCTAGCTAAAAGGGGTTTTAGCCTGGCCAATAGATGTTGCCTTTGCAAGACTGAGGAGGAAAGCATCAATCATCTTCTCCTAGACTATGTTACGCCAAAGAGCTTTGGCATTTTGTTACCCTCATATTTTTCTTTGCTCTCAGGTTCTATCATTTTATCAAACAAGTCTAAGTTGAAGTTGAACCTGAACTTTGTCAAGTTCAAGGTTTGTTGGAAGTTACTAGTGGATTTTCATTTGCAAGGTCGTCGATCTTTCAATTTGTCAAATTTTGAAAGTTGAACTTGAACTAGGCTCAAGTCCAAGTTCAAGTTCAAAAGCAAGGTCCAAATCATGGAATATTATGGTCAAATGATTATTTTCTGCAAGAAAGTTCCTATTTAAAGAATCATTACCAAATTCAAACTTTTGGGAAGAGTTTCACGTAAAGTCATTGTATTTGGTGAGACAGTACAGGCACATCGTAATGTGATGTATGATAGCTGGCAGCACAGTATGAAAGGGGCCATTGTTATAAAGAGTGTGGTAATCAGGAAAGGTTATTTAGAACTTGAGGATTCATGCTGATTTGACATAAGCATTAATGAAAGGAGTGTCATGTGTCATGTCAAATAACCACTTGGATAAATGTATTTATTATTTTTATTTTGCATGAATCTATCCAAGATCTTCGCCAACTTGGATAATAAATAGAAGTCTTTGTTATCAATTGTTATCAGTTTCTTTGGAGAAAGGGAGTAGCGAAGATTGTGGTAAGAAATTGCAGAGGAACTGTGCACAGTAAACTGGCGAGTTATCATTTTCTTTGCAGCTTTCATTTTGTGGTTTCACAAGGAAGGTTGCTCTTGTATATTGTGATTTTCTCTTGTGTTTCTATTAAAATGCCTCTTTTTCATCCCAAGCTTTCGAAAACAAAAAGCAAAACTTGCTTACTAGTCTCCCTCCCCAAAATTTGTGACACTTTCTTGGTAAATGTGAGTTTGACAAAATTATGTGAAAGGGTTAACAATGCACCAGAAGGGTCTTTTTCTAAGAAGTTGGCTGGTAGTGGATTAATGGAAGCTGTCGCATTTCCACCAACCCTAATATGCCCAAAGCTAGTACTAGAATGCGCAAATAAGTATGATGCTAAGAGCAAATGTATTAAGGATGCCTCAGGAGAAATTCTAGTAAAAATTAGTAGGGAAATGCTCATAGTGGCCTTAATAATCCCTCACAAAGAGTCGTACAAACCCTAGACCTTCACAGAGGCAACCCGCATCTATGAAGGAGATAAAAAGAAATTCAATTCCCTTATCGCACAAAGATGCTTATCAAAACTAGAAAAAGGAGGTTCACGACTATCGAAACCCTTGACTATTGAACACTTTCGAAAGGAGCTAGCATATATTATTTTTCATCTAAATAGAGTAAAAGGAAATGAACATGCCTTTCACTGGGAAGATTGGATGTATTGTTTTATCTAGAAGATATTGAGGGCAGAGAATTTTATTGACTGGGATGAGTTAATAGCTAAGAAACTTCACAGAGAGCTCTTGAACCTAACCAATTTAACCTCATTTTATATGACTTCTTACCTCTTCTATATCCTAGCCTGTTGTTAAGACTGGGAGGGTTTACCCCATGAGCCTTGGAGTAATGATATGAAGATTTATGAGTATTACAAACATTTGCAGAATGAGAGGTTTGCAGAAAGATTCAAGAGAATTAATGATGTGTTCTTGGGAAAATTGGTCTTTGAAATATGTGGCAAAGAAAATAGCAGGCTTACTAAGGAAGCCATGCAGATGATAGATGTCTATGGGTGTTACTTTATCCAATTCCACAAATTTACTTATATTAGAGTTGGGGCATTTGATGAAAAGCCTTTGAAGTTGCCAAGATGTTGTTTGGATAACATAGTTTTAATGGAAATTTGCAGACAGCTGGTTATTGTAGAACAAAAATTGGGGAGTTCTAAAAAGTCCTCAGGTGTTATGTATCCTATAGAGCAGGGTCACTATAGATGCAAGAGCTTCCAAGATGCTCTGGCAATGGAAGGTGAACTTCAGGCCTTAAATTTGAAATATTACATGCCTAGAGCCAATTTTAACTATAGAGGCTTTGCCAAAACAAATCTGAATGTTCCTTCCACATTAGTGCACATCCAAAAACTTGAAGACTATTGGGCTAATTACTTCGATGACTTGCAGGTTAGAAGGAGACTTTGGTCCAGAATGACTTTGAGGTAGATTGTCACCTTTAGGGTTAACTTGGATATAGATGGTGTTGAGGAGGATGCAAATGTAGATATGATCGACCCTCAATATCTTGAGAAAATTGAAGATCTCTCTATTTCAGAGATAGATTGGATGAAAAGAGAAGAGGATAACTTGCAGTCTAGGACATCCAATTTGATAAGAAGGACAAAAAACTAGCTACAAAAGAAGAAAGCTCCTGAAACCATTTCCCAGCCCTCAGAAAAATAAGTAAAATCAAAGAAAAGGAATTCTTTGAGAAAAGCTTCTATCTCAACTAGCCCTGTTGTTGATACTTCTACTGCAGGTGATCTTGAACTTGAAGTTGAACTGGTCTCTCCAAAGGTTCAAGTTCAACTTCAAGCCAAACCTAGCACATAGATAACCTGCTCAAGCAATAGGATAAAGAATGAAAATGAGCCTTTAGTAAACATAGATAACTTGCTCAAGCAACAGGATAAATCGTATGTGAAGAGGCTTTATTTTATTATATGATTTAATTATGTATTTCAAGCAACAGAGAATTTTTTAAATATATTAGTTCTAATTATGTGGATAATCATTATTATCATATTTGAATGGTTCTTAAACTTGCACATTCTTTTCGTGTTGATGAATTGAATGTTCTGCCTTAAGTATTTTCTGGTTAAAAATACCCATGATTTACATTCTTTCATAAATAAAATTGGATTGAATATCTTCTAGCAAGGTAGCTGCACCTTCAGAAACTACAGAGAGTTTGCTATCATAGAAACTCAATCGTTAGTGTTGTAATTTATTTTTTATTCTTTCTGTTTCATAAGAATCATTTAATCAACTTTGGGAAAGGGAGAAAACTATTCACTAACAATTTTTGGCGACTCTGCTGGGGATTTGAATATTTGTGTACTATGATAAAATGGTGTTGCCTATCATAGATGAATGACTAGTGTTACAACCAGATCTGGGTTTCCGAGACACACAAGAAGATCTCATATCAGACCTAAACGTGTATCCTTGGGTAAATAGAAGAAGTAACCAAAAATATCTTCATATTCAATGAGTGATTGAGAGAGAAGAAGAAATTGGTGAAAGATTAAGAGGCATACCCATTGCCCAAGAAGCAGTTGCGGTAAACAGAATAGCTAGAGCCAATTAAATTTTGTTGAAACTAACAGATAAAAGATACACTAGAGGAGACTGGGAAAGGGATCTGATTGACATAGATTTTGAAGACCTAGCAAAGCTTGATTTTAAACCCCAAACTCCCTCTAAGGAAAGGAGCTACAAGACAATCGGTTGGCCTTCTTCCCCTACCAAGACATCTCCTATAATTTTTTCTTTCTAGTCCTTGGTTTCACCTGGAACCTTGGTTCCTTCTTTCATTAATTTGCAACTGTTCAATATTTTCTTGCCCTTTATGACCCAAAACCAACCTTGGGGCGCAGCTGTGGACCCTTTAAGCTTAGGGGAAATTTTTGGTAATTTTCCTAAGGGTCGGCATATCCTTCCTAAATTCAGTGGTGATGGGAAGAAATCTCCCGAAAATCATTTAAATGTTTTTAATACAACATGTGGAGTTTTGGTTGTTGCTACTCAAGATGTAGTTGTAAGACTTTTTGTTCAAACCCTGACATATGTAACCGCGGACTGGCTCCATAATCTACCTCATGCATCATCACTGATTGGAATACTATGAGAATAGATTTTGAAGCCAGATTCAAATCGGCTAATGATGTCAATTCTCTTTTGATACAATTGAGCCAAATAAAGAAAGAAATTCAAGTTCCCATGAGAGAATTTGTAGCAAGGTTTAACAAAGCCCTTCAAAAGGTTATGACTGCAAGTAGACCTAGCGATGAAAATAAAAAAGGATTCTTCTTAAATGCCATGCCAACTGATGTTTCTTTCCCTTTAAAAAGAGCTTGGCCAACCACCTTAGATGTAGCTCAAACACTTTCCATTGAATTAGAAGATGATCTAATTACACCTGGTAAATGGAGAAAATATGTACATGAAACTAGTTCTTAGGCCTCAACTTCCTCGTCCTCAGATCTTGTTATACAAAGACTGATGAATGACCAGATAAAAATCAAGCGATAGCTACCTAAGACCATAGCTCCATACCAAGATATTCCACGTAATATTTAGATTAAGGGACCTCAAATGCTGGCAAATAATTCAATTTGCCTCCTGCACAGCAAAGGCTCCAAATTGAACCTCCACCAAGTAAAAGTACTATGTGTATTTTTCATCTCACATATGAACATGAAGGGGCTACATGTCTTGAAAATGTACATCATGAAAAACTTGAAGCTGAAAAGGAGGCTGCAGCAAAAGTGACTGTCGAAGATATATCCTCTGAAATACCTGGCGACTCTGGAAACTACTATCTGGAATGCGAATCAGATTCTGAAAGAGGTGGTAACATATTGGTAACTTTGGAGGATTCTGCTTGTTCAGTCCTGACTAGGAACCAACGTGGAGGAAAGATAAATAGCTGGGTGATGACCCCCTTGGTTGTCACAAGTAAAAGATAACGAAAGTCAAGCCAGTGAAAATCATAAAGCACAAAACAAAAATACTCTGAAAGTTCAAATTTTAAAAAGGTCTGAAATTGAACCCCCCTTAGCATAGTAGATTTTTTTAAATCTTCTAGAATTCAAATTTCTCCTGCTAATTACCTAAAAATGAATCCACATGAATTGGATAAATTGGTTGATTATGTCAAAGACCCTTATGTTGTACCTGAATCTCAAAAAACTAACAATGCATGTGAATGAAGAAACAAAAATGGAGCAGAAGCCTGTAGAAAATCTAACCCCCTCCACCTCCTCTAGTTTGAAACTAGAACCTTCTATGTGTCCTTATTTATTCATGGTTTTAAATTCAACAATTGCATTATTGATTCAGGAGCTTCAGATAATAGCATGCCTTCTTTTGTAGCCAAAGCATTGGAGCTCCCTATGACAGCCACCTTTGGTCGATGCTATTCCATGGATTCAAAGCAAGTCACTCTTATAGATCAAATCAAGGACGCTCAGGTCTCATTGGAAAATTTTCCCGAAAAAAGATTGAAACTGACTATTTTAGTCGCAGACATCCCGTCTAGCTATGGAATTCTCCTAAGTCGAACCTTCTGCGGAGATTTAGGTGGTGAGATAAAATTGGATTAGTCTCAAGCCATTGTTCCTATAGGAAACAAAAAAGTTTCTCTACTCCTTAAAGCCATGTCCAAGTATACTATCTTTCCCTCAGAAGACCCCAAATCCCAAATCTTGTATCAAAAGTCAGATTTTGCTAACTATATTATCGTGCCTGAGAGTAATGTTGCAAGTCCTATCTCCATAGATGAAGATATTCCTTGGGTTATTAAGTTTGATGGTAGTTGTTGCACTATAGGATCAGGGGTTGGTGTACTTCGTATTTCTTCTTTCGGAATCAAATTTCCTTTCTCATTCAAACTTGAGTTTGAGAATATGAACAATACAGTTGAATATGAGGCCTTTTTGTTAGGCTTGGAGGAAGACAAAAAGAAAGGTATTAAGATACTCAAGATGCATGGAGATGTAGAGTTAGTCATAAAATAGGCTAGAAATCTATTTGCTGTAAAAAAATGAAAGGCTGAAACATTATAGAAACAAGGTATGGAATGAGATGGAGTGGTTTGATGCCTTTTCAATTGAATCCATCCCACAAGAGTATAACTCAAGGGCTAACGCTCTTGCAAGATTGACTTCTTTGTTGATTTTGCATCCATACTTTATGAAGAATTATTATACAATTGAAGTGATATATAGGCCAAGTGTACCTGACAACGGCCTCTCTTGGAAAGTCTTCAGAGATGATGTACACATATATGAATTCTTGCAGGGCTTGGACAAATTTGCCACTAATTATTATGAAGGATCAAGGTCTAAGTGTCATAAATTTTATCTGGATAAAGAGGACAACCCACCAGAAGGGGTTTTCCAACTCAAGGGTAACTCTATACCCAAGGGATTAGTGGAGCTTGAGAAGCTTTTTGATAGAAGGGATTGTTTCATAAATTAAACTAACAAATATGATGCTATTCCTTCTTTGAATATGGAAAGGTAAACATTGGAGATGATCAAGACCCTAAGTTGGTAAACTTAGGGGTATGTTGTGATGTTGATGAAAGAAGCCGCTTCACAAAACTGTTGAAAGAATACATGGATGTTTTCACCTTGTCCTATGATGATCTGATGAATTTTTGAGGGGGACACTTCACACATCGTATTCATCTAAAACCTAGGACATCCCATTTTTGTCAAAAAATGAGGACTTATAATTCGAAAGTAGCTGACGCTATTTTTAAAGAAGTTGATAAAATGCTCCAAGCACGCATAATATACCCAATACACCACTCTACGTGGGTGGCTAATATAGTTCCTATGCAAAAGAGAAGTGGGGAAATTAGGATTTGTGTGGACTTCAAAAATATCAATCAATATAGTTTAAAGGATAAATTTTCTTTGCCTATGATGGATCAGATTCTTCATAAGGTTGCCAGCTCAGAAATGACGTCATTGTTTGATGATTTCTCAGGTTACAACCAAATCAGTGTCATAGATGAAGATCAATATAAGATGATTTTTACCACTCCTTGAGGTACATTCACCTACCAGAGAATGCCTTTCATAGTGATTAAGACTGGAGCTACATTTCAATGGGCTATGAATTCCACCTTCGACCACTTGTTGATTAAAACTATCACTATCTACTTAGATGAGATGAAAGTCTTTTCCAGAAGACGTAAGAAGCATCTAAAAGACCTAAATGAAGTATTGCAAAGATGTCAGGAACATGTTGTTTCTTTAAATTTTAGAAGAAGTCCATCTTCTATGTAATAGAAGGAAAATTGATGGGCCACTTGGTTTCAAAAGAAGGTATTAAAATTGATCCAAAAAGAGTTAGGGCTATTCAGCAATTGTGTCTCTTGTAAACTGAAAAGGCATGAAATCTTTTTTTGGCCAAGTTAATTTCTTGAGAAAGTTCATCCATGAGTTTGCTGAGACAACAAAACCTATGGTTGACCTTCTAAGTGAAAAGAAGAGTTTCAAGTGGGATGAACCAGCTATGAAGTCTTTTGAAAAGGTAAAGGAAGCCATAGCTCAAGCTCCAACCTTGATCCACCCAAATTTTAAAAGAGATTTTATAATTTATTGCTATGCTTCAGAGCACACCATGTCTAGGGTGTTGTTGCACAAGAATGAGAAGAATGAAGAGGTCCCTATATCCATCATGAGCATTCCTTTAAAGAAGCACAAACTACATTATTCTTAGATTGAAAAGCATGCTTTTGTGGTGGTAAAAGTTGTAAAGCAATTTTGGTATTACATTCTTCATTCTCACTCCATAGTGTTTGTCCTGAGTTCTATTGTTAAAAGTATCCTCACGCAACAATAAGTGGATGTAAATAACAGAGCTAATTGGGTAGCAAAGGTGCAAGAATTTGACCTAGAAATTAAGCCCACTAAGTTAGTCAGGGGGAAGGGTTTATGTAAACTAATGGTTGAAAATAAAGAAGAAAAAGAAGTGCCTAATTGTCTTTTTGTTGGTATGAGTGATTCATGGTTTTCTAATGTTGCGTATTTATTGACCTATGGAGAGACTCCCAATCATCTTACAATAAAAGAAAAGAGGAATCTACGACTCAAGGAGGCTAAGTATGTTATTGTAGAAGATGTCCTTTACAAAAAAGGAATAGATGGAATGTTCCTGCGATGTGTGGATAAAGACCAACAACAGAAGTTATTGCAAACATTTCATAGCGAGGCTTGCGGTGGACATTACTCATCATCTGTGATGACCTTTAAAATATTGAGGAATTTTTATTACTGGTCGGGAATGTTCAAGGACACTTATAAGTGGGTTTGATTGTGAGAAGTGCTAGTTATTTTTGGGAAAACCTCAGTTAGCTACCTTACCTTTAAGACCTGTAGTGATTGAAGAACCCTTCCAGTAATGGGGTCTTGATTTCATTGGTCCTATTAATCCACCTTCAAGTGTAAGACATACTTTCAAGTGGAAGAAATACTCATATCCTCACGACCACTGATTACTTCACCAAATGGGTAGAGGTTGTGCCAGTAAAGGTAATGATGTCCAAAGTGGTATGCAGGTTCCTGAAGGAGAACATAGTAACGAGATTTGGAGTTCCACTCAAGATAGTGACTAATAACACGTAAAATTTATTATCCCAAAAAATAAATCTCTTCTACTATGATCATGGAATCGACCTGTCACATTCTTTATATTATTTCCCTCAGGGAAATGGACAAGCTGAGTCCACAAACAAAAACTTAATTAATATCATGAGAAAACTAGTGGAGGAAAGAGGAAAATATTAGCATAAAAGACTCTACCAAGCTTTCTGGGCAGATATGACTTCACCAAAAAGGGCCATTAGAATGTCTCCTTTTGAGTTAGTATATGGAGTAGAAGCACAGTTATCACTTCCGCTTGAACTAGCCTCCGCCAAGTTGCAAAGGTGTATCTAGAATGAAGTTTTTCAGAATTCACTAGAGAAGAGGATTTTGTATTTATCCAAAATTGAAGAAGAAAGGACAGAACTGGTTGATCACATAACCAATCATCAAATCAAGTGAAAGAAATATTTGATTGTAGTGCCAGGCCACGCAAGTTCATGGAAGGAAACATGGTTTTACATTGGGATAAACGTCGTGAGCCATGAGGATCACATAGAAAATTTGAGTCTCTTTGGAAGGGCCCTTTTGAGATTTCTCAAGCCTTGGGTCCAAATGCATTCAAGCTAAGGTATGTTGATGGAGATGAAATACCCCTATATTATAATCAATGGGACCTTAAACTTTACCATCTCTAGCTTCCTTTCGTTCCCCTTGTATATACCTTTTTGTTTATGTTTTGTAGGTTAGAAGGTTTTGTTGTGTCTGGTCACCCTTCTCTTAATTAGTTTGAGTCTATTTTGTGAAACCAGTGATTCTAGGTTCATCCTCGGTCCTATGTAGTCTCGGTCCCTAGTCAAAACTAGTTGTTACCCTCATCTTTTTCTTTGCTCTTGGGCTCTTTCATTTTATCAGATAAGCCTAAGTTGAAGTTGAACTTGAACTTTGTCAAGTTCAAGGTCTGTTAGAACTTACTAGTATATTTTCATCTACAAGGTCATCGGTCATTCAGTCTGTCAGATTTTGAAAGTCAAACTTGAACCTTAAACCTTGTAAGGTTAAAGTTCAAGTTCAAGTTCAAAATCAAGGTCCAAATCATGGAATATTGTGGTCAAATGATTATTTTCTATAGGAAAGTTCCTATTTAAAGAATCATTACCAAATTCAAACTTTTGGGAAGATATTTATGTGAAGCTGTCAAATTTGGTGAGATAGTACAGACATGTCATAATGTGATATATGCCAGCTAGCAGCGTAATACGAAAGGGGACATCATTGTAAAGATTCTGGTAATCAGGAAAGGTTATTGGGAACTAGAGGATTTGTGCTGATTTGACATAAGCATTAATGAAAGGAGCATAATGTGTCATGTCAAATAGCCTCTTGCATAAATGTATTTATTATTTTGATTCTGTATGAATCTATCCAAGATCTTCACCAACTTAAATAATAAATAGAATTCTTTGTTATCAATTGTTATCAGTTTGTTTGGAGAAAGGGAGCAGCAGGAATTGTGGTAAGGAATTGTAGAGGAACTATGCACAGTAAACTGGTGAGTTATCCTTTTCTCTGCAGCTTTTATTTTCTGGTTTCAAAAGGAAGGTTGTTCCTATATATTGTGGGTTTCTCTTGTTTTATATTAAAATGCCTCTTTTTCATCCCAATCTTATGAAAGCAGAAAGAAAAACTTGCATACTGGTTTCCCTCCCCAAAATTTATGACACTTCCCTAGTAAATGTGAGTCTGACGAAATTATGTGAAAGGGTTAACAATGCACCAGAAGGGTCTTTTTCTAAGAAGTTGGCTAGTAATGGATTAATGGAAGCTGTCACATTTTCACCAACCTTAATATGCCAAGAGCTAGTACTAGAATGCGCAAAGAAGTATGATGCTAAGAGAAGATGTATTAAGGACACCTCAGGAGAAATTATCGTAAAAAATCAGTAGGGAAACACTCATAGCAACCTTAAAAATCCCTCACAAAAATCCCTACGAACCCTGGACCTTCATAGAGGCAACCCGTATCTATGAAGGAGATAAAAAGAAATTCAATTCCCTTATCACAAATCTGATTATCAAAACTAGAAAAAAGAGGTTGACAGCTGTCGAAACCCTTGACTATTGAACACTTCTGAAAGGAGATAACAGATATTATTTTTCTTGTAAATAAACTAAAAGGAAATGAACATGCCTTTCACTGGGAAGATTGGATGTATTGTTTTATCTAGAAGATATTGGGGGGGAGAAAAGTTTATTGACTAGGATGAGTTAATAGCTAAGAAACTTCATAGAGAGCTCCTGAACCTAACCAATTTAACCTAATTTTATGTGACCTCTTACATCTTATATATCCTATCCTATTGTAAAGACTGTGAGGGTTTGCTCCATGAGCCTTGAAGTAATGATATGAAGATTTATGAGTATTACAAACGTTTGTAGAATGAGAGGTTTGCACAAAGATTCAAGAGAATTAATGATGTGTTCTTGGGAAAATTGGTCTTTAAACTACATGGCAAAGAAAATAGCAGGCTTACAGAGGAAGCCATGCAGGTGATAAATGTCTATGCGTGTTACTTTATCCAATTCCCCAAATTTACCTATATTAGAGTTGGGGCATTTGATGAAAATCCTCTGAATTTGCCAAGATATTGTCTAGATAATGTAGTTTTAATGGAAATTTGCAGATAGCTAGTTATTGTAGAACAAAAATTAGAGAGTTCTAAAAATTCCTCGGGTGTTTTGTTTCCTATAGAGCTGGGTCACTATAGATGCAAGAGATTCCAAGATGCTCTGGCAATGGAAGGTGAACTTCAGGCCTTAAATTTGAAATCTTACATCCCTAGAGCTAATTTTGACTATAGAGGCTTTGCCAAAATAAATATGAATGTTCCTTCCACATTCATGCACATCCCAAAACTTGAAGACTATTGGGCTAATTGTTGAGATGACTTGGAGGTAGATTGTCACCTTTAGGGTTAACTTGGATATAGATGGTGTCGAGGATGAAGATGTAGATGTTCTCGACCCTTAGTATCTTGAGAAAATTGAAGCTCTCTCTATTTCAAAGATAGATTGGACAAAAATAGAAGAGGATAACTTGTAATCTAGGAAAGCTAATGTGATAAGAAGGACATAAAACTATCTTTAAAAGAAGAAATATCTTGAAACCATTTCCCATCCCTCAAAAAAACAAGTAAAATGAAAGAAAAGGAATTCTTTGAGAAAAGATTCTATTTCAACTAACCTTGTTGTTGATACTTCTACTACAGGTGATCTTGAACTTGAAGTTGAACTGGTCTCTCCAAAGGTTCAAGTTCAACTTCAAGATGAACCTAGCACATAGATAACCCACTCAAGCGTAGGATAAAGAATAAAGAAAAGGAGCCTTTAGTAAACCCTACCATCGTGGTAGACTTGGATTCCCCTAAAGGTGAGCAACCAGAAGAAACAGTTTCTGATTTTAATTTTTCCAATAAGTCTAACTATCAACAGGTTCAAGGTGACATAGTTAATGTTCCAATGGATTCCCTTTCTCTATTAAGTGGTCATAGACACCCAAGAATTCTTCAATTGCTCTAAAATGGCTTGTGAATTCCATATCCAATAAAAAAAGTGTTGTACCATTGTGTTTACTGATTGAAGATGTTGGAAAAACCTTGAAGGTTAAGAAACCCAAGACAAAATATAGAATTGAGTTTAATGAGGATACCAGCCATTGGATGGAAAAGATTTCTAAGCCAATCGATGACAAAGGAAATGAAGACATCTCTGCAAAATACTATAAAATATCAAAGGTTGACCTGGGAAAGGATTGCAGAGCAGTGCATATGAAAATATTGGAAGTATCAAACAGGAAAATTGCTAACAGAGTGTGGAAAGATGCTGAAGATAAACAAGAAATGAAAGAAGCAATGAAGAACATGGCCCAATACATATATTCCATTCAGCACTTGGAGTCCCTTCCTTTGAATAAAATTCCAGCTTTGATCAATGTTAAGTCCCTAGTCAATCATAAATTCTTGGACCAGGTGCAAATAAACAAAGCAGTTACCATAACATTTGAAGGTTGGGTTGAACATATCAATTCTAAAGCTATTAAACATGTAGGATGTTTAGATGAAGCTCACAAGGAAGCCAATAGCCTTACCAAAAAGGTAAAATCAAATATAAAAACTTGGGAAAATGAAAAGGGAAATTGGGCTAAGGAAGTCCCGTGGATAGAAGATATACAAAAATATGGCCTAAAGAAATTTCTTGCAGAATGAACAGTTCCTGGTTTGATCGATAAAACCCTGTATACCATAAGGGAAAGTATTTAATGGAGGAATGAAGTCATTGCACATGGAGCCTCTGAAATTAAAGATTTTCTTAAAGAACTAGAAATGATAAAAGACATAATTTTGAGTGACATTGAATGGATTGACAAGCAGTGTTCTGGGGTAGAAGAAGAATTGACCAAGCCGAGCGAAGAGGTTATTAAGAATCTGTAGGTGAAGCTTGATGAAATTAAGGAAATGAAAATGTTGACTATGCAGGATTTCTCTAGGGTTACTTGTATGGAATCGATGTTGATAATCAATCAGAAGCATCTAGAAATGCATGATGAGAAGGTTGCGCAAATTCAAAAGAAAAAAGAAGTATGGAAACAAAGGATTTTATATCTTAGGTTGCCACATCAAAAGGTCATTTACACATTCACTACCTCTTATGAGGACTTGAACGCTACTCGGCTTGTTTCAGTCCTGCCATCTTAGGCCTTGCAAATACTTGGATGGATTTAGGAGGTGCTTCACGCCATAGTTCTGATATTTGCCTTTTTATGATTTAAAGTTAGTTATAACAACTGAAACTATTTACCTCAGGTGAGGTAACTTTTAACTATGGTTGTTTCTAGCCCTGCATGACTATTTATATGAAGACTAAAAACTAATGGAGGGTCGACTCTCTGAGCTATCAGAAACTACTTTTTGAATATCTATGTTTTTGTTTCTTTAAGAACTGATATGATAAAATGTATGTAAAATCCTATGATTTTATATATTAATCTATTTGAGTAATGAATATTGTTGTTCATTAATGCATGTGATCTACTTTCTTGTGGAGATAAATTGTATGTGAAGAGGCTTTGTTTTATTACATGACTTAATTCTGTATCTGAAGCAACAAAGAGAATCTGTTTAAAGATCTTAGTTCTAATTATGTGGATAATCATTATTATCATATTTGAATGGTTCTTAAACTTGCACATTATTTTTGTGTTGATGAATTGAATGTTCTACCTTAAGTATTTTTTGGTTAAAAATACCCATGATTTACATTCTTTCATAAATAAAATTAGATTGAATATCTTCTAGCAAGGTAGCTGTACCTTGAGAAATTGCATAGATTTTTCTATCACAGGAACTCAATCATTAGTGTTGTAATTGTTTTTTTATTCTTTCTATTTCATGAGAATCATTTTATCAACTTTGGGGAAGGGAAAAAAACTATTCACTAACACACTTGATAATCCTTAGACTTAACCTTTTATGGGTCTTTAATCGTGATGTTCAACACTTGGCTAATGATTGGAAAACCAATTCCCATAACCCACTGTTACGGCTCCTATGGCTTCAAATACTGCCCATCTTTTACTGGTGTATTTGGGAGGAGTGTAATAATAGAATATTTTAGGAGAAGGAACTCTCCCCTGCTATTGTCTTCCATAATGGTTTTAAGATGCTGCAAGAGAACTTATTGATTTCCCATTGGAAAATCTCAAACCATCTACCCTTGGATGACAATAGTCATTTAGCCAGGATCTGGAAAATTGATTGTGGCTTTCACATGTATGACAATGCTAAACTCCTCATTAGAGAAGCTAATATATGGTCCCCCCAAACTTCAATGGCATAAGCTCAATTTTGACGGGGTGACCTATAGGGGGAAGTAGGCAGGTGGTGGTATCATTCTTGTCCACTTGGGTAATGTTGTTGCTACTTTCTCAGGCCCCCTTCATGATCAAATATTAACCAAGTGGAAGGTATGGCCCTCATTTGGGGACTTAAGTTTTCCTCCATCATTGGTTACTGATTTTTTTATATCAAGGGAGATTCCAAAATCATTATTGAATTGGTTCAAGGCACCTCCAAGGCAAGTTGGAAAGTGGATCCTATCCTAAGTAACATTTGAGGCCTCCTTGATAGACTGGGTGAATTCTCTATAAGACATACTTATAGAGAAGGGAACTTTGTTATGGACTCTTTGGTTATTTATGGTCTGTTGTCTAATGGATTTTGATGCTGGAGGGATGTTAGTCTACTCCCTAAGCCTACTCAAGACTTGCTTCAATGGGAAATGAGAGATAAAAATAGTAACCCCAATGATGTTTAAAATTTGTCTTTTGGAGTGGCAAGCCACTGTTGTTTTCTCCCTCCTTACTACCACTTGTGTTGGCTTTGAATTCATGGGCCATGTGGTGATTTTTGGGGATTTCATGCTATACAATTGGTTTAGTACTCGACATGACATCAACCCCAAGAATTTGTATTACCAACTTTCTGGTAAGATGGCTTGCTAGCATATTCATTATATGGAAGATTTCTATAGATACGGTGCTAAGTTGTATGGGTACTTTTGCACTTCTTGGTGTAACTCTCATGAGTTTTCTCTCCTGGTGGTATCGGCGAGGATTATGTCTACAATTTTCATTTATTACCCTATTCATGTTGCTAATTATGAGCCGATTACTTATGGACCTCATACCAATTTTCCTTGTGCGAAAATCATTTCTCCTTTGGCTTTTAACTGGAGTTGTTTTGGTAAGAAGGGTTGCTATTGGAGTTTGTGTAATATTTTCTAGGTGCTCAACAAAAACTACCCTAAGGATCATGTTTTCTTCACCTGGTGTGTTCCTTTACTAGTTTATTTTTTGGGTTTCTACGCTTCGACAATGATGGGTGGTGATTGTCACATAATTGAGCTAGACAAAATCAAGGAAGAGTTTACCCTAGACCTAATGGTTATGTATTTCTACAAAGAGGGAGGTATTATGCCTTATATGGAGAGTATGAATGGTCATGAAGAGATGATCTCCAAGAAATTTGCAGCATCCTAGAATGAGAGGAGGGTCTCTTTGAATGGAATCTCATTTGAAGTTAATGAAGACGTCATTGGTAAGGCCACTGGCCTTGCCACCATAGATCGTAAGTGGAAGAAGACCAACAAAACCCCTACCAAGATAGAGCTTTCTCAATTCTTCTGAAGCCTTGATGAGAGCCATGTCCTGAAGTATGGTGGCTATAGCACTGAGGACCTCTCAGAGTTCTAGCCTAAGATGTGCAAGATCATCATGAAGTACTTCATGCTAAAAGGAAGGTTTGGGGTTTTTAACTACTATTATTTTCCTTTTCTCAATCATCTTAGGCATAAAGATTTGATCTCCATTCCATTTTTTTGTTGCACTCCATAGAGAGTAATGTGGCTGATGTTTCCAAAGCTAAGAATTTGGGGAAAAATCATGTTATCCTTCACCAAGGCCTTATGTTGAGGCTCTATAAATTTTATAGGGCCCTTTTCCCACCTCCCACCTTATTTATTGTCTCTAAAGCCCTGTCGCAACCTCATCCCTCACCTTGGGTCTCTTTGGAAAAAGGTATTACTACTCCTTCTAGGTCTAAAGGCTTACATGAATTATCCCCTCATGAGAGCCCTAAGTCCTCTAATATACACCCTATCCTTGAATCCCCACATGGTTTGAAACGTGACCGCACCCTGGAGGCCCATCACCCTAATAAAAATGGTAGGAGGATTATCCTCAATCTTGACACCTCTAAGGATGTGGACCCCTAGACTAACCAAACTTGCCACTCTAACTATCTGGCTAAGGATAGAGGTAAAAAAGCTATCAATAATATTCTGAAATGGGAGGAGGTCACATTGGACTTGGATAGCCACAACAAAGCTGATGATACCCAAAACCTCATTGAGGAGAAAGATAATATTGGGCACTTTACCACGGAGGAGGTGGACACAACCAAGGAGACCAATATGGATGTGGGTTATACTGGTTCTGAGCTGGTAGGTAAATTCAAGTTCCAAATTGCTCAGCTCAAACGCACTGTAGCCTAATTAAAGTTGGACTTGGAGACTACCAACATGAGGCTGATGGATGTGAGCAAGTTCACACTGAAGTTCATGCACACTTCTTCCACCACTCTCTGTATGATGAATGTGAAGTCCTCAGATGGGTAGGTTTCTAAGGATGAATACCCTAAGGAAATTTTCAAGTTCCTACAGGAGGAGTGGGCAAATCTGCTACTGTCCAAACACCTATGGAAAGGAAACTAAGCCTGTTTATGGTTAGGGTTTTTTGGGATGCTCCATCTAGCCTGGTGGGTAATGTTTTTTCTTTAGATTATACATTAATTTCTAAGTTTATGCTTAGATCTTTCTGCCCTGCGTGGTGCGATACAAATTCTTTTATTTTTAGTACTTTAAACTTGGTTCCTTTTATGACTGTGGATATCTTTTGTTGGTGTTCTAGTTTTTTTTTTTGGTTTTTGATAGAGGTGGACTGATGTTATATTTTAAATTATTTGCTACTCTATTTGTGGTTAATTTGTTGTTAACTCACCTCTAGAGTGCTATTTTTTGTGCCACGAGTCAGCACCCTCTTGCTACTACTTATTTCAAAAGAAAGCCACTTAGGGGGGGAAACAACTAAATATCTTAATGAGAACACACTACATAATTTGATGATGGAATAAAACTCAAGGTTTCCTCTATATACCATGCTTGTACCTAAGACATCACCAAGGTTGACTTAGATAACCACATAAAAGCCCTATTCTAACCTACATAACTAAATAATAATAATAATACTAATAACATGACTTAATTAAGAGTTATAAGGTAGCCATAATGTAACTACTTATAATCCTATGTATAATATAATATTAAGAGTTTATCATGTGCCTTCTTTAAAGAAACCTTGTCATCAATGTTAATCAAGTGCAGATGCTTCTAAATGAACTCTTCATCCTCCCACATTGCACATTCAATTGGTAATTATCTCATTGGATTAGATACTCAATGAGTTTGTTAGTCCTTATCTTCTTTTTGTGTGTTTATAGAATGAACTATGATTCCAATATGGCACATCTTCATTGAGCTTTGGTAATATGGTACGTGTAGGGTTAGTATGCCCAATTACCTTCTTGAAATGGGAAACATAAAATAAAGGATGTTTATTTTTGTTGGGGGCAAGTCAAGGTTGTAAGAGCCACTACCTATCTTTTACATGATTTGGTATGGCCATGATATTTTAGGGATAAATCATGTATTTTTGTTTGTTGCTTACATGATTTTTTCTTATAATACTACAATCTCAAGAAAACGCAATCCCCAACTTTAAAATATACTTCTCTACAATTTTGGTACTTCATTTGATTTTGTGCCATGGTCAAATTATCCTTAAGTCTTGAAAGTACGTAGTGTCAATGAAGCATGTGGTTATCCATAGCTTAAACTTTTAGTGACATCCACTTAGTGTCATTAATAAAAAATATTACTTATGAACCATAAAAGGAATTGTTATACCACCATTCTACTAGTGGTAGCCAATCTAACCATTGAGACTGTTTATCTGATATGAAAGATCATAGATGCCCTTTCAATCACTTATTAACAACCTCAATTTGTCCATTATATTAAGGATGGGAACAAGAAATATGATCCAATTGGGTACCCAAACATGAGAACAAAATTGTCCAAAAGTTACTAGTGAAGATAGGATCATGACCATTGACAATAACCTTAGGTGTACCATGTAGCTTTTGTGTATTCTCTGAAATAGTTATTGTAGAAGGATATGTTAATTCAATGAAATGGGCATAAATTTAGTGAGGTGACTTACCACTATTGTGATGACATTCATATCTTTCTATCTTGGAATTCTTGTGATGAAGTTTATGAAGACTTGTTCGTGGGCCTTTTGACACACTCAACACAAGCTGAGTGTCACAAATTTACTTCTCATGAAAGAGGTAAGTGTAAAATGGAGTACTCACCACTTTAAATTTATGTATGGATGTATGTGTGTATAATTGAAGTGTGGTGGTGTGTGATAGAAAATGTTGTGGAAATACAAAATAGAAATTAGAATACTTATCTTGAAAAGGAGTAGATTCAAAAATCACTATTTTCTGGTGTCTATGTTCATCTTCGGGAAATTCTGCAACCGGATCTAATTTGGAAATGTAGAAATAGAGAAAACCTAGAAATCTTCTATCTTTCTGAAGAAGGTCGACCTTGACCCAAAAAAGGGGCACAATCTTACCCCAAAAAGTCGACCTTGACCTACACAACTCCAATGGAAATTCTGTTCACAGATCTCATAAGTTTGCCGAAAAGGGTACTCAAATCTGAACTACAATTCATTGTCCCACACCTGTATCTACAAGAAAAAGGGTTTTATTGTTTGGATGAGGGGTTTTCATTGGTCAAACCCCAGTTTGGAATCAACCTTTAAAATAGAACTGGAATAAAGAATTCTAGCAAGTAGTAGAAGTAGATCTAACAACGAAGCTATGATATTCAATAGATATGCAATTGTATTTGAAATGTAAACAAGTATGTTGATATGAAAGCTTGGACTGAACACTAACAAATGTAAATAAAAACCTTCATGATTGTATGCTCAAAATCCACCTTGAAGGGAGAATGAATAGATCTTGAAGATGAACAACGGATCTTGAAGGAAGATCACAACACCATGATGGATAGATCTAGGGTTTGAATGACGAATCTTGAATGCTTGAACCAAATTCCTCCAAAATCTTGAAAGCTTGAACCTTGATCTTCAATAGAGAACTTGAATGCTTGAATGTAGATAATGGCTTGAATGCTTCCTTGAAAATGATTGAGAGACTATCACCAAAGAAGAGATATGAAAAAGGATGTGTTTTGCACTTGCTTGATGGATGGAGAGCTTGAGAAATTATGACAAAAGATGATGATTGAAATGAGAGAGAAAGGCTTCCTTTTATACAAGTCTAGGGCACAAACTTCTAGATAGGCTGACATTGGAGAATTAAATTCCAATTAACCTTAACCCATAGAAGTGGACCTAAATTAAATATAATTTAAGAGTTTACCATTCAAAAATCCAAAACAACCGACCTAGAAGCGGGAAATAAAACTTTTTGAAACCCGACATCCAGAAACTTCTGGATTTTGAAATTTGGACCCAGGGTTAGGGTCGAGGTCAACTCTAACCTAGGTCAAATTTGAGGTTGACCTTGAACCAGGTCAAAGTCAAGGTTGACCTTGACCCAGAAGGTCGACCTTGACCTTGAGGTCAAGGATCTCAAATTCACAGTGCCAGGTGCCAGAAATAGGCTGGAAAAAGGTGGAGAGAGAAGTAGAATAGGGAAAAAAGCTAGCAGTAAGCCAGGGACCTATTTGAGGCATTTGACATGACCCCAAACCACCTACTTGGAGGGCTAAACCAGTCCCAAATTGAAGTGCTTCCATTTTCTGACAATATAGTAAGGATAGGAAAACCTCACACTTCCAAGCTCCATTTGGTTTGATCACAACAATTTTAAAATGGTTAAGTGATTGTGAGGTTGATCTTAGCAAGGGGCGTGTTAGTTACACAATGAAGGCATAAGTTTATAAATCCTAAATTACTTGAAATAAATAGAAAAAGATATATTAGTGAAAAATAAAATGAATAACCAGTAAATATCCAATTAAGCATTATCAACTAAAATCAGGAGAAAATTAAGTAACATGTAAATGCAAATAAATTTATGCAATCATCAATAACTTATTGTCACACTTCTATTTAATCCTCAAACACCATTTGCATGCACAAAATTATTCATAAAATAAAAATACTTTAAATAAATTTAGATCAATATTGAATTAAGGAAAATGCAAAATAAGAAGAATGAAAGAAATTCATAAGAAAGATTCCCTAAGACTACAAATCCACAAGCTATATAGAATTAATCTTCAAAACCATACTAGAAACTCACCATCACAAAGATCCCCAATATCCACAAAATATTTCTCTAAAACCCTAAAATACTAAAAATGAGAATGAAATCTTTTACAACTAGCTAAGGACCTCAAATCATCAATTTGTAGACAATAAACATGGCCCTAAACTTTGCATTTATAGGAGGAAACCTCCTCAAAATTAGGGAATAATTCTCACATAACATCTCCAAAATTATAGGTGGTCTAGTTAACATGCAAGTTACTCACCACAATACTAAGAGTTAATAAACCCTAGAAAGGAAAGTAAGTTCACCAATTAGAGAACTGTGAGGTGGCATTTGTTGGAACTAGAAGTTGGGGCTTTGTCTTGCTAGACAAAAAATCCAATGAACTAAATTCTACACTTGTGCATGCAAAGAAGGAAAAAACCAGACTATAAATATATAAAGGAAAATGTTTATCTTCACTATACATCTTGGTTGTGAAGTTGGTGGCACCCTTAGGAAATGGAGGAGTAGTTCCATGTCATCACTAGGAGTTAATTGAATATCTTCTTTTCCCTTATTCAGTTTGTGTGGTAGAAAATAATATAGGTCAAGCTATATTGAGAACCCTCTTTTCCACTCACATTGGAATATGAATCCACCAAGAGGCGAGTATGATTGACCAACCCTTGGTGAAAGAGATTAAATTAAATACCTATTCTCGTGGGGATTTTATTCCTTTGTTTCTTAGAATTGAAAGAAGAACAAGATAGGGACTCTATACTAATAACTATAAATGAAGAAAAACATCCTTTCTAGAATAATAAGTTGAGCACAAAGGTAGATTTAGAAGAGCTTTTGTGCACTTGTTACCCAAATCGGGGTTGCCTCAAAGTGGATCTATTTTTTTGGCTTACGATATTTCATAGACCAATATGCTTCCAAATCTGGGTTACCGTTATCTAGAACTATACCCAAACAAAATTTCAACTATTTTTGGGAGGACCATGTCAACTAGGGTGACTTAGTTCTTGCAACTAAGACTAAAATTGATAGATTTGGAAATGTCTTGAAATAATGAGTCATATTTTCCTTTTAGAATCAGATTTGGACTATTTATACACTTGTAAAATAGAGAGAGACAGAGAGATAGAGAGATATAGAGACATAGAGACAGAGAGAGATAGAGAGAGAGAGAGAGGTTGTATAGGGATTTTCTTTAGTCAACCCTTATTTTGGTGATTCCCACCTCCATGGATAACCAATATGATAAAAATGGAACGTGTGTGTGTTCTTTATATTCTTATGCATGTCCAAGATTTTTATGATCTAAAATGCCTAAATTTAACCTAGAGCTCTACTCAATTGTGTTAGAGTAAAATACTATATTAAAAGTAATAAGATGCACTTGAAATCATGTAATTGAATCCAAATTTGAAACTCAAATGTATAGATATAAGTGTTGGATTATGGAGAGGGGGGGTGAATCAGTAATCTATGATTCTTAGTACCTTAAAACTTTCTCTGATTCAACTTGGTGTCAACTCGATCAGACAAACTTCAACATTAACCGATAATAATAAATTAACTTTATCAATTAGAATAACATTCACAATAAACATTCAACACATATAACACCATTATTTAATGTGGAAACCCAATTTGGTAAAAACCATTGTGGAAATTATCACCCACTAAAGAAATACTCTTCTGAAGTATGTTCGGTTAAAAGCCAATTTGGTTAAAGATTACAATGCACATTGTTAAATGTGACCCTATTAGGGGATTTTCCTTAGATCTATTAGGATCTTCACCCTATTAGGAGTGGTTTGGTTAAAGGTCTTTAAACACTCTTATAGAATGTCACCTCTTTCAAGGATTTACAATAAGACTGTTAAGTCCACTCAGTTAAGATATTTTTTTGCTACAATTGTTAGTAAGAAATAATAAATAAAATTGATCTGTAAATAAACAATTACCTCTTGCTTAATCATATCCTTTGTGCGCTCTTTGTCTTCACTTCATTCCATCACTTTCCAATGACTTCAAAACTTCATTAATCTCAACTCGCTAACTTATATTTCAACCTTTTTCCTCTTCACTGCATCAGTCTGTGACTCAACAACCCTTCAACTTTCCAGCTCGTTCTTCATACAATTTCTTCATTTATATAGACTTTGTTTTACCTCTTAATATCCTTTATTACATTTTCCTTTGATTAATCTCAACCATCCAATCATCCTCATAAACTAATTCAATGAATTTAGAACTCGGTAAAATGTTTATCATCACCTCAAAACTTGAACTTTCTTGGAACTTGTACCTTCACTTTTTTCTTTTTAGATCTATACAATAGATCATCAGCTTGAATTTTCATGATCATAGATCTCTTTAACTGACTCTTCATCATCCTTAGAATCTTCCAGATTATCATAACTCATCATTAGATGTCATTTTGATCCTTGTATTTAGTTTTTTTTCCTTTCTCGGTGGCTAGCTCCTTTTTCTTCAACCAAAATTCTATTTGATTTTCTTGGTAACTAAAACCTTCTACTTGGTGTCTTGAATTCCTTTCTCTTTACCAAAACTTAATTTCCTTTTATCGAATGAATTCTTCCTACTTGGTAACCAAACTATTTTGTTTACTTACTTGATCAATATTCTTTACCGACTTGATATAATTAAATGTTTAGTAGAAAATAATTATATCAACATAACCTTATCATTGTCTGATTTGTATTAGCTGTCCAATTAAGTTATTCAACTTCACAACATTTCACTTCCTCTTTCTCCTTAACTCACTCAACTTATATCATACTTTGAATGATATGGAAACTCAATAGAAAATAGAAATCAATTGCTTAACATCAATGACAAGATAATAAATGATCTAATCCATCTACAATATTCTTATCATAGTTGGTCTTCATGATCACCATCAATTACAGTAACAATAAGGATAAAAAGAAACCACACCCAACAAAAAGGGTATAGTACAATCCAATAATTAGTATGTGATCTCCTATTCATCTTCATACTCATTTGCAAGCCTCATGTTGGTGATATCTAATGTTGAATGATTGATCTACAGAAATGGCCTTTAGATCTTGATGCTTTCTGATTTTCCCTTGATTTGAAGAACCTCACTTCATGGTATGTCTTCAAATTGTGGAGAGAACATTGTAATTTCTTTCATCTCACCAAAATGAAGTAAAACACTTTCTTTCATATGTTATTGGATGTAAAACTTGAGGAAACCTGATAGGATTGAATTTCTCTCTCAACCATTAACACCTACCCTCGATTTAAATTTTGAGTAAACTATGGGGGACCAAGCTAGTTAGGGTGACTTGGTCTAGGAGCAAGTTGGTTTTGGCAACTTGGTCCCATGAAAAAGACTCCAAATTTGGTATAGAGGTCTCAAATGGAGAAGGGATGCTAGATTTCAAGGGAAATTTAGTTGTGGTATCAGGATGGAATATGAAGGGCCACACATGGTAACATAGGGGCTATATAATCAATAAATGATTAAATGTGTGAAATAGTTAAAAGGGAACTCCTAGAAATAAGGGCCCACATTGATTTTTGATGAAATTGAACTAGGAGAGGACTTATATTTTGAATCAAGTGTTTGTTAAGTGCAACATGAAGTTTTGAAATGCATGCTAAGATGAAACACAATAAGGTGAGTGTTAAACAAGTATGAAATTTTACACACCAATCAGGTACTTATAATTTATGATGGTGCATTTATCCTCCACTTTAGTTGTATATGACACAACGTGCATATGTAAGATAAAGTACACAAATAGTAAATAAAAAAGGATATTGAAATGTTATCAAATGGAGCCCCCAACATGGAAATACTTGAAATACAATGTTACGACCCACATTGTTCCAAACCACTTTGTCAGCTGAAAATCATAAATCACCTAGGTCTTACTAAGAGTGATGGAATTCAAGGTTAGATATATTCCCCCTATTTTGGCTTGCTAATTAGGAATGTGAAATGAGGCATTACATTTGCCACATCAATTATGTATGTGAGTTTGTAGACAAATACTGTCAATGAGGTTAAGGATCAACCCAAAAAATCTCATAGAGAATTTGGAAAGGTAGAGAGATGAATTACAATCTCAACACAATAAATGGTGTAAAAATTAGAGCTCACTAGCTCAAGATTTCAAATATTTAATAAATAAATAAAATAAGTTAGTAAAGTACAAAAGAGGGTTTCTCAAAGACTTTTTTTAATAGGAACAAAATCACTACTCACCTTGTCTTTTTCCATCTCTGTCATTTTGTTACAGTGAGAGATCTTAAAGATGTCAAGAAAATTACCAGTCATGCCCACAAGGATGGAGAGCTTGAGATGGCGTAGTGCCTCTTGTGATTTCATTATATTTTCTATTATTTTGATCTAAGATAGAATCTTTCTCTTTTGATGTTATTATCCACACGGTGAGATGCATTCGATGGATGTACATTATTTATGGTCACCAGTATCATGGTTGATTTAGATGGTTAGATTTTATTATTGTTTACCATTTTGATCATATCTACATTATGATGTTGTTAATGTGACATAATGATTTGTGATGGTATCTAGTGTATTTTGTATTCAAGAACATTGGATTTATACATTTCGATGATTATATATATGACTCTAATTATATTGTGCCTTTATGTCAATGGATAATTAATTTAGGGTTCTCACTGATATATGTTATTGTTGCCATAGATGATTATTTTAATGCTTAGTATTTAAATGCAATATTTATTTAAATGACATGTATATTAAGGAGTAGAATATGGAGTGACCAATATCTTAAAATTCTATATGTCTGATTGCATCACTAAAGGATCAGTGTTCCATTAGGTTTTTTTTTTTTTATTATCAGTAAAAGGCCTAGGCCCGTATATTTTATTGAGATAGAAAAAAGAATTACATAGTCTCCATTCACTTCAGGCACTGGTAGGAAAGAATGGAGAAGAAAACCTCTAGTCTAGTCTGTGACCATGAGTCCAAAAAATGGTACAAATAAGTTTTGATAAGGGCATTCCCTTATTTACATTTAAATATGAAGGCATTCCTTCATTTACAGAAATTATAAACTAAAATATTACATTGATAAAATGTTGAAATGATTTTGTATTTTAAGGCTTTTCATAATTTCTTTAATCTCTCTTTTTTTCTTTGACGACCATCTTCTTTACCTATCTCCTACACATATATCATAACTCTACTTTCTGTTTCTAAAAAAAATTCTTTCTAACAGGGTTAGAAGTGAGAATATTTATTTACCCTTTCGTTAGGAAAATAATAATAATAAGACTATCTAGGCAAATCAGAAAAAGGGAAGCAAAGGAGAGGGAGATATCTCTAAATTAAACTAGAAGCAAGAGTAAGAAGATCAGAAAAGCCAATCACAACAAGGTACTCCCTATTTTAAAGTCAAAAAAAAAAAAAAACCCAATATTTTTTTTTTGAATTTTGACTTCAAAATTAGAGACTATCATGTTGATATATCAGTATGATAAATTACGAGCATCCAAAGACAACGACCAGAGAAAGAAAGGGAAGGACACTAAGAGAAAAATAGAGAATAATGTGGAAAAAGAGAATGAACAGGGGAAACAACTTGATGAGAAAGAGGAGGAGGGAAAAGGGAGGAGAAATAAATGGTATCCAAGGGAGCAGCAGAAGAGAAGACAAAATTATTTGAGATTCTCTTATGGCCTCTAATACTGCTAGCTATAGTCTATTAGATGCTAAATACCCTAATTGAAGAAAAAGAGGAGATTATTTAAAAAATTATATCCTAAGCATAGATATATTCCAGATTTATAGAAAAATCTATCTAAATAATAGATGACAAATGTAATAATATTCCCTACAACAGTCCTCTCGAATAACCTGTCCATTGCCCATATTTAGAATAAAGATTGTTTTCCTCTTGGAACTTACAGAAAAGATACTAACAAGAGCTAATCTGAATATGGAAGAATTATATCCTTATCTAGATAATTGAGTGTATAAAAATTTGGCTAAAGAAATAACTGATCCATTTTTCCATCTATGATTATTACTGTTGTAGATGACTATATGTTACTCTCTAATAATGCTAATCTATTTTAATATTAAATAACCTGATATCCTGAGCTACTATCCTTGATCTAGATTTAAAGTTAAACTCTGAGAGTCAATAATATCGTTATATTTATATCTATAAGTATTCCATAGGTATATATATATCAATATTCCTGTTTGAAAAATAATATAGGTTATGAATACATAGCAGTAATTTTGAAGACGGTTTCATACATATAAATATTTATCCAAATACTCATATATATGATATCTCTTTCTATTTATTGTTGTGTATTTTTTACCATAATGTTATGAATATAGTTATTATATGGTAAAAATGTTTTTAAGAAATCTTTATTGAATATTACCCATCCATAGAACATGTAAGTAAGACAAAATTATTAAAAATGTGATTCTGGAACAGAGAAAAGGATTAAACTATCGTTAAATTTGAGATTTTACCTATTGATTTTAATTTTATATATTTGACCCTGCAGAGCCGAATGTTTTATGATTCTTTCTTACCCCGATTCCTCCTTCTTCCAACCATAAGTCAATTAAATTTTATGAATCCATCTCATTAAAATAGTCCATATCTGAAGATCCAACTTCGTCTTTATGCCAATAATCGTAGAACCAACTCTCCAATTTCGGCTTCTTTATATTCATGAATACCAGGAGGAAAGTTATATTTCTTTTAATGATAGAGTTCCTATTTCTGTTTTTGTTGGTATCCTCAAAAGTTGCAGAGGGTTTGATAAAGACAGGCCTACTTTGCATTAGATAATAAAAAACTCATGTTTATCATTTTTATTTCCAAAGAGTGATATCTTCCCCATCGGCTCCTTGATTAGCTAGAGCATCTGCTTCTTTATTACCTACTCGATATATATGTGTAAATCTTGTTTCTTAGAATCTATCCACCAGACTTAATACTTCTTCAAGTTTTGTGTTTAGTTTCCAGTTAGGAGTGCTTCTTTTTCTGATAGCATTTAGGATAATTTGAGAGTCTCCTTCTATAATTATCTTATCTATGCCTATCTTTAAGCTTAGTTTGAGGCCTTCATTTAGGGATTCTAGTTCAACTAAGTTGTTAGTGATATTGCCTAGGGGTTTAGCCCTTTTTACCAACCATTCACCCATATCATTTTTAATAATGCAACCTAGACTAGCTATGCCAAGGTTACCTCTTGAAGCGCCGTCAAAATTTAATTTCATCCACCCACTAGGAGGGGGCTTCCATTCACATTGACTTCTATCTAATTTGTTTGATTTGGGGTACTTAAGTTGTGGATTTATCAGGCCTTTCCAAAGCTTTTTCATGTCTGCATCCCAGTCAGTAAATGATCCTTCATCTTTAAGGGAATTTCTAAGATGATTATTGGTAACTTCTAAGATACTTACTTCTATTTTATTGATCAATGTACCCCTATCCAACTTTGTATCTGAGAAGATTCAATAGTTGCATTCTTTCCAGATTTCCCATACTAGGATAGATGGGGCAATTCTCCATATTTTATCATAAACTCTAGATTCGTGTTGAGGCCAACATTTCAGGAAGTCCTCAAGTTTCTCATTATATGCAAAGGACCAGCATAGCTTGCTACTCAACCATTTCCAACAATGGTTTGCATACAGACAATCATATAATAAATGTCGTGCTGTTTCAGACGTAGATTTGCATAATAAGCATCTTGAAGGGTCTTCAAATCCTAATTTTGTGAATCTGTCTGAGGTTAAAATTTTGTCTTGTAAAGCTGCCCACAGAAATATACCTGCCTTTGGTAGACAAGCGGGATCCCAACATAGGTTAAGGGGGATATCTGCTTTGGGCCAAGCTTGGGAGTTTATGATAGTCTCATACCCTAGTTTAACACTATATTTACCATTGTTGGCAATACCCCAAATTAGCCTATCTTGGCTTGCTTTGATATTTAAATTCCTAGATAGCAGAAAGTTTTTGAAGGTATTAATTTCTTCCCGAGACAAGGAAGGATGTGTTACTTTTTTCCATTGCCATCCTTCCTGTGTATTCACTATGTAGTCTTTAAGATGTGTGCCCCAATTTTGTTGAAGGGTAATTTTGATATTAAGAGGGAGTTTCACATTATCTGGGGCTGGAAGTCCATCCCAGGAATCTTCCCAAAATAGGGCCTCTTGGCCATCTCCAATGTCCCAGGTTAAATATTTCAATATCAGATCTCCGTTTTCTATCATGAAATTCCAGATTTTAGATCCTTTTGGTAGATTGATGGTTCGAAAAAGAGTTGTGCAATCCAAGCTATTCAAGTATTTGTGATATAAAATTTTTGCCCATTTGCTGTCATTTTCTTGAAACATTCTCCACACCAGTTTTTCTCCTAAGGCTTTGTTTTGCCACTCAAAGTTTTTAACATTTAAACCTCCAAATTCTTTCGGTCTACATATGTTGTCCCATTTAATCATTGATAGTTTCTTTTTGTCTTCATTGCCATGCCAGAAAAAATTCTTTAATTTCTGGTTTAAATGCTTTCCAACTCCCTTTGGTAGCGGCAAGCATGACATTTGGAAAGTTGGGATAGCTATTAATACAACACTGATCATGGTTTCTCTTCCAGCTTTATTTAAATATTTTCCCTTCCAGCTTTCTAGTTTTGTTTCTAGTTTAGATAAGGTGGTTTTCCAAGTGTTTCCTTCTCTTTGACCTTTTCCTAAATGAATTCCCAAGTATTTGCACGGGAATTCCCCTTTTCTATAGCCCATAATGTTACAAATGCTTCTCTCAATCTCTAGCAAGGTATTAAGGAAAAAAATCTCCGATTTTTCTTCATTAACTTCCTGTCCGGATGCTTTCGAGTATATATTTATGATATTTTTAAGTTGAAGAGCCTCCGTCTTTGAAGATTCTCCTAGTATTATGGTGTCATCTGCAAATTGTTGGTGTGTAATATTTTTGACCTCATCCTTAACTTTAACCCCTTTAATTTGTCCATTTAATTGTGCTAATTTAAAGGCTCTCCCAAAGGCTTCTGCCATTATTATAAAAAGAAAAGGAGATATAGGATCCCCTTACTTGATTCCTATTGATATATTAAAAAAACCTTTCGGGCTTCCATTAATTAAGACTGAAAATTTTGGAGTAGAGATACAATTGTAAATTAAGTTAATCCATTGGTGAGAAAAACCAAAAGCTTGCAAGGTTTTGCATAAAAATCTCCAATCTACTTTATGATACACTTTGTGAATATCTAGTTTCATCAACATACATGGGTCTTTATTAATTTGTGCAGAGTGAATTAACTCCTGGATTATAATTATTTCATCATATATGGATCTGTTAGGGACAAACCCCATTTGTTCTTCTGATATTAATTTATGAATGATGTTTTTGAGTCTGTTTGTCAGGGCTTTAGAAAGAATTTTGTATATTGTATTGCAAAGTGCTATAGGTCTAAAGTCTCTCGGGGTACCTACATCTTGCTTTTTTGGAATGAGAGCTAAAAAAGTATTATTAATCTCTGTTAATATGGATCCTGAATTTCTCGTAGCTTCTATAGCTTCCCAAAGCTCCTTACCTAAGAACTCCCAACATTTTTGGAAGAAAAAGGCTTGGCAACCATCAGGACCAGGGGATTTTTCTGGCTTAAGAGAAAAAAGGGCATCCTTGATTTCTTCTATTGTGAATTTTTTATTTAGATTATAGTTATCCTCATCGGTAAGAATTTTGGGAATAGCCTTTAACATTTCTTTTTGGGCTTTAAGATCTGAGTATTCAAAATTGTTTAGAGTCTTGGTGAAATGATCGACGAAGGTTGCTACTATTTGTTCTGGGCTGTCAACCTCTCTTCCTATTTCATTTTGGATTTTGGATATTCTATTTATATTATGTCTGGTTATAGTGCTTATGTGAAAGAATTTGGTATTTCTATCTCCTTCTTTAAGCCAAGTCTCTCTAGATTTCTGCTTCCAGAATATTTCTTCTTTTGCTAATATGGTTTCTTGTTTATTTAATAATTCTTTTTCTTTAATATATTCTTCAAATTTCATTCCTTGTTTGATGATTTTAGTATTTAGAATTTTGATTTCTTCTTCATTTTTTAATTTTTCTTTAAAAATATTTTTGAAACTCTCTTTGTTCCATTTAATTATTTTTTCTTTAATGTTCCATTAGGTTTTTTATTATTATTATGTGCTTCAACTATTTATACTGTGAGAAAATGTAGTTGACATTTGCATGTTTTAGTGAATAGGTAACAAACATGATTCTTCTTGAGCTTCAGGATTTGAGTGTGTCTTTATCCCCTGTAGTGGCATAGGAGATAGTTTCACCGACCGTTCATTATTGAGCCAATATTGTCCCTAGCTATATGGGCGATGTTATTATTATTATTATTATCCCTTCGATACATGTTGGTAAATCTAGATTTCATATGTATTTGTGATGGACTATTTATGTGTCTGTAAATTTAGAGTTTCCACAATTGTCATGGTTGAGTTAGGATTAAATATTGATTTAATTTGTTTTGGGGATATAATTTTATTTACTGGTGTGTGGTATAAAAAATTGGTATTCAATGGGAATACAACAAATACTCAATAAACCATTAGCTCAAGAATTAAGCTACAAGAGTTCAAATCAAATGAACAACTAAACCCTCAAAAGAGGCTTATTGCTTCCTAGTTGAAGACAGTTTAATCCTTTTATAATGTTCATCTGATGGGCATGAAGGATTAGTAAATTGACTACTCCAAAATGGAAGATTCGATTCATGAAATGAGATGCAATACATGATTCACCATTCTGATATGATCTAAACATGCAATGCAAAGCTAGAATGAAGCTATAATGGAAGATTAAGCTAACAACATGAATACTACTATGAAAGAAAACTAGATAACAATGCAAGATTATCCTAGAAATGGGCTAAATTAAGAATGCAAGAGAGCTACGAGTGCAAGAAACTATGATGAAAGAAAATAAGAACTCAAAATAATTCTAAGAACTAACTCTAGAATGCACAAAAATTATCAAGATTTAGACCTAGAATGCAAAAGAAGAAGACTTAAGGTGCAAAAAGAGGATCCTTTGAGCCAAGGAAGCACTTCCTTTTAAAGAAAGTGCCTTAAGAATGAAGGGTGGAGATTAACAGGCAAAAAATGTTAGGTAGAGATGAGTGGTAAGAGAGATCAATCCTTGTGAGATCCAAGAATTTTGATTGGTCAAGCTTGACTGGAGAATAAGACAAAATGCATAGTGTGCTCTTTTTAATAAAAGTGCTAGGACTTTATATTAAAAGGAAGTTTTCGACAATTAAATGATTTTTCAAGTTAGAAATGATTTGTGCTTGATTTAATTATGCAAGGAGGACTACCCAATTTACTTACATAATTATGTCTAGTAAATTATGCCTTTGAGATTTAGGATTTTGTTTAATGCAAATTGATTGAGATTAGGGGCTCATGTGTTACTAGACAAATTTTAGGTGATTACAACTAGCTAATTAGCCACAATTGAATTCCATTTTATTGGAATTGATTTAATTTACTTTGGGAAATTCTATAGTTTATTTAAGTGAATTTTATTCTAAAATTATTTTTAGCTTTTGTGAAAAAGTAATTTTTAATTGAGGAAAAAGGTTCATTTAGTCACTTTTTCTTTTGGGTGAATTGGGAATTTGAAATTCGGCTATTTGCTTGTTGGGTTTCATCCATGCATTGGATTCTCATAGGTAGAAACTCGTTGGATTCATGTTGCGATTCCTCATCTTTTTGTGGATCCATTTGTATTCTCATGTTAAGTTTATTTTCTTCTCTCCATTTCTGTATTTCTTGAATTGTGTGAGGTAGGGTACCTCACATCTTTTGATTTACTTCGTAATTTTATTTCAAATAACTTGCAATAGATTCATGGGCTAAGAATTAGTATTCTTCCACACTTTCGTTAATTTTCATTGCCTGATTGGGCTCATGCATTTATTTCTTGTTTATAAATTTGGAATTTGGAGTTTTAGTGGTGTTATGTTGCCCATTTTTCCATGTGTGCCCAAAACAAGAACTGTATTACATAAATGTATTTTTGGGTGCCTAAGGGAAAATGGCTTCTAATTTCACATGACTTAACTCCAAGTCTGATTTTTGGAAATTTGGGGTGCCTCGATTTGTCTTCTTCCTAGAATTATCATTTGGCATTTTTGGCCCAATTTATGTTAATGCTATAAAGCACTGAGAGGGGGGAGGGTGAATCGGTGTAACCGAATATCTATATAAACTTTTACTTAACTTGAAGATTATCCAACATGCAAAAGTAAACATCACATAGAAACATAACACATAAAACATCTACACAATCATCAACACAATAACACCAATATTTTGCATGGAAACCCTTGTTAGAGGGAAAAACCACAATGGGAATTGACACCCACTAATCTCACTAGTGCACCAAATAAGATCTGCCCTATTAGGAGAAATTACAATACCTTACTAAGGTTATACCCAGTTAATAGTATCTATAGCCCAGTTAAAAGTTATTACAAAGTCATGTTAGGAAGTACCTTGTTAGGGGATTTTATAACTCCTTCTGAGAGTCATCAAGTTATAGGAATTAGAAGTTAGACATGTTAGGATCTTGCATACCCTATTAAGATTATCCTGGTTAAAAGATTTTAACTACAATCCTATTAGAACTTGCCTTGAGAATGAACTCAATAAACTAATCTGATTGTAGTACTCTCTTCCTGATAGATCCACTTCAGCTCTTCTCAAATCATTTTTCTGATCATGTACACACTTCTTCTTCAATGATCATAAGTATCACAACATCTAACCATCATCAAATCCCTTCAATTTCATCTCCTATATACACTTTTAGTTCAGTCGAATAACCCTAAAATGTGTTATTGATGTCGACCTCCAAAATCAATACAAATTCATAAGAAATCACACAAACATAAGAAATTACGATCCACAATATTGGCTCTTGATAATATAATTCAAAAATAGAACAAATATAAATACTATTTCAACCTCCACCTTGATTTCATCACCTCGACAAACCGATTGAATGTTCTAGCCGATACCACTGGTGTTTCCTCCAAATATTCATCTATACTTTGAATCATCTTACACAATCATAAAAGTAGGCTAATATGACTTTATAGATTCTACCTTTACAATCACACCACCAGATCTGTTCATATCATCACTGCACACTAAATTCACCATGACCGAGTGTGTTATCAACAAACAATATGTATACTTAGAGAAATCCTTGTGTGATCATCTTCACCACTAGTATACTAGATTCATTCATCCTGTCAGCAATGACAAAAATCCAATATGTATCCCATGAAAAAAATCTCTCCAACACCTTCATCAAATGCCAACAATCTCCCCCTTTGGCATTGATGACAACACTTGAAGAAAAATTACTAAGGGTCAAACCATACAAAAAAAATGTAATCATAATTTAAAGCATACAAAATTTAGAGGATAAACAAACATAACTTAGATAACTATACTTCTCCCCATTAATTATGGAGTAGCATATACAAGTTACAATCTATTAAATATATTAGTGAAGTTTGCCTTCAAAACTTGTAAATCACTAACCCAATTTTTTTGTAAGTTGTTCATGATCAAAATTTGGCCATGTAGTTGATGTGCAAGTTCTTCCAATCCATCCATGGTGCTCATATCTCAGGTATCCAAAACCTGTTCAGCCTCGTTCACTCCTTGTTGCAAGATTTACACCTTAGGGAATAGTGAGTTTTTTATTTCCAACTAGTTAGCTATCCTCTTTTCCCGTTCATCTCTGTAAACCTTAAGCTTATAGTGTATTGCACTAACATGTATTCCAAACTAGTTACTAAACCATTAATAGGGTCAAAAGTTTAAGTTAATACCCATAGATCATGTTGAGATTCACATCTATTCCTATCAACATCTTTCAAAAAATGTGAAAAATCTCATGTAGAGGTGAGACTTATGCCTCCTTCAGTCAAAGATTATTTCTCTTTGTATATTGTAGCAGTCAAGTTTACCATTTCACATGTAATAGACTGAAGTAGTTTATCAACCCTCTTCTTCTCATAATCATTGTCTTCTCTCAAAGTAGTTGCATCCTCTAAACTCTCCATTTTCTCATGGGTTTCTATAACCAACTGACCCAATTGTTCAATTGGTGTAGCCTACTCATCAAAATATGCATCAGGCACTATATCAGATAGAATATCTCTAGTATTTAAGATTAGTGCCTCTTTCTTCAATTTTTCCTTCTTATCTTTTGACTTAATTGCATTTGCAATATCCATAATTTCTTTTGGGCTTATGGAACTTATATCAATTTTCCCTTTAGTATCAGGAATAAGACATAGACCAGATAGTAGTTACCTTTTTAGTCTCCATGTTTGTAGTCTTCTCCTTTTCTACATTTTTTGCTTCTTCATTTCCACCTATCATCTACATTGTTACTGGTTCCTGTTGCTTCTCAACTGGTGTGTCTTTTATTAAATCTTGATTGATTCCACTATATTATGTCTCTTTAGATTTGGTTTGGCATGTCCTTTTACTCCTCATGAATTTCCATGACCAAAACATCACCTATAGTATCCATTGTGTCATCTAGAATCTCATTATCAAGTGTGATCTTCACACCGTTAATTTTCCATCCATCATTAGTAAGTGAAAATACTTCTTCTTCCTCATTCTCTTTTCCTTTCTCCACTTCACTGTTCTTCTCCTCTATAAGGCCAAAATGCTTCTTCAAGATGTGTTCTATTTCATCTTGTACTGATTGAGAGTCATCAATCAACAGTCTTGTAACTCTTCTCTTAGTCTTGAAAGTTTGTCTCACTTTATCTATAATTTATTTTATCTCTTGTGCATTTAACTCAGGCTTTAAATGCATCAAGGCATATTCAATTAGTTCCTTATCTTGTTTCAAAGCTCCCTTCTATCTAGATTCAATTTTGTTGTATAGGGAAGTAGGAATTTTTGCTTGTAATTGCATAAGTACTTGGTCAAACTTATTCATACTTTCTACACCAACATCTTCAACTATCCTTTGATATTCTTCATTAAAGTTATCATAATACTTTTTAACACCACCAAGTATACCCCACTTATTGACTTCATTAAAAAAATTATCAATAAGGATAAAATTACTAAGATCTAACTTAACAGATTTAGTGGTAGGAGCACTGACCACTTTGGGCTTCTTACCTTGTGCCTTAAGCTCTCTTTGTTCTTGTTCAGGCTCTGTTCCTTCTGCTTACTCTTGTGCTTCCTTGTACCCTTTTGCTATCTCCTTCTTTTTACCACCAACCTTTGTAGTAGTAACTTCTTTTTCCTTGGATCGCTCAGGTTGTGTCTACTTTATAGTTTTCTAACTGGGGTCTTGGCAGGGGGAGAGGGTTTCTCCTTCTTAACTACTGCACTTGTTGTTTGTCTTTCGGTTAAGACTATACTAATTGTAGAATAAACTACTTCTACATCTTCTACAGTAGCAGTAGCTGAGGATATATAAAGATGGATGGATCCTTTGAGTTCAAGTATTAGATATTATTTTCAATTGATAGATAATGAATTAGTTGAGGATGAAATGAGTGAAGTTAGTTAGAAAGAATAATTATGCTATAAAGGGACTGCAACATCAATATATGACATATGCTTCTCTTATAGTAATTCATGTTCCTATTTTTATTGTGATCTTAATATATCTTACTCTGAGATAGTGAATTCATTAGTAGGTTCTTGTATCATGTATCTTGCTCAGTAAATCCTTTCCAAAAGCAGTGAGCTTCCTTGGACAATAAGTCTTAAAACATATATTCTAACACGTATTTCATATAATGTGAGTTAATTCTCACTGTGATTTTTTTCTCATTGAATTTTCCACATTAAACATAAAACATCTTAGTCTTCATATATTAAATATTCTGGTGCATACTTTTCTTTCAAATTCTTATTTCAAATATAATTTGATACTTAAGTTCCAAACGAAATAATTTTAGTACATGCTAATTCACACCCTTCTTATTTCAAATATAATTTGATGCTCAAGTTCCAAACGAAATAATTTAAGTACATGCTAATTCACACGCCTCCCAACATTTTGTGTGTCAAATAGAAATTCCTAAAAAAATGAAATTCCATGGAATGCAATAATTTTGGGATATGGACAGAACAAAAGCCTTGGAAACATTTCAAAGAATGCAATTAGTTAGTGTAGATCCAAACTTCTTAACATTTCCAAGCATCCTTCTAACTTGTTCCGAAATGAGATCGTTAAAGAAGGGCATGTTAGTGCATCAAAGCATAAATGAACATGAATGTTTGTTAGATGTTTAAGCTGCAAGCACCGTCGAAGATATGTATGAAAAGTATGGAAGCATGGGAAAGGACGTGAATTGTTTTATAAATTGCCTCAAATAAATTTTTTTACATAGGTGCCATGACACCAACATTAAGAGGTTTGATAAGGTAGGCTCATTTAAAAGACTGTAGAATCCTTCAAGGATAAGCAATTGTTGTATGCAAACTATGGGGTAACAGAGAAAGAACATGAACCGTTTGAAGAAATATGAGCTAAATGTAAACCGTGGAAGCATAGAAAACATTGAAGCATATTGATATTTATGCATCAAATCATATTGATATTCATACAAATCGTGGAAACATAAGGCAAGCCACCAACACTGTTCGATAAACTGCTTCAAAAAGACGTTATCTCATGGAATCTGATGATTGTAGACTATGCACAAATTAGATTTGTTCTAAGGGTTTTATAATCTTTTAGACAAATGTACTCAGCAAATGCAAAACTAAATTAAAATATAATATGAAAAATATATGAAAGAACTTGTCAACAAAAATTTATGAGAAACCCATTAAGAGATAGAAGTAAAGATCTTGCAAATAGAAAAATGAAGGTGTATGCCAATATAGCTATACAAAGTGTTTAAGATATGTGTATATAAAATATTTTCATGAGATTAGTTTTCTAAGAAATCAACTCAATTGAAGCTAATTTAACCTTTAAACATGTTGAATTGAAAACTAAAGAAATAAACATCTCATGGATCTCTAATTAAAGAAGCTAATGGAATGCTCCCAGCTAGAATCCATTAGAGACAACTCTAAAATAAGAATTTAAATTCTATTATGATGAATTTAATGTATATCTCAACTCAATTATGCTAAAAATGATCTATTATGATTTCAAAATCAAAATGCCTATAGTAAGGATGCAATTAACTAAATCAGAATGGATCATTTTCTCTTGATTTTTGCTCAGTATTTATAGATTTTACAAAGCTTAGGGGGTGGAATAAGTTTAACCATGATCAAGTTTGGGTCAAGTTGATGGTTCAAATGGTGAGACAATTTAAATATTTTGTTCTCAAAGCTTGGGACAAATTCTCAAGATGAGTGGTCAAGATGCATTCTCAAGATGAGTGATCGAGAATCAATTTGACTTTGATCCATGTGAGCTCAATTCTCAATTCATAATGGTTGATTCAATTCATTCCCATGTGGTAGGTGAGAAATTTTGAGAAATAATTAATTGATTAAATATATTTTCTTAGCCATGTGTACCCCTTGAATGGGTTGAATTTGATTTAATTCAACTACACAATTAATTTAATTAAAATCAATTGCACAATTAAATGATCTTTTTGATTTAATTAATCATCTTTGGCTTTGATGTTAGTTAATTTCTGATTTTTCCTTTGATTGTTCACTTGAATTTAGCCTAACTATTTTTAGGTGTCTACAAATGCCCCTCTTTGAATCAATGTGCAAAGCGCGTTGGTTCAAATAATGTCTGATGTTCGATCAACTGATGCTTGATCTGATCTTGATGATTGATTCTTCAACGAAACCCTGATTGATTGATGTTGTATATTCTCGTTACGATACCTAACTCTTGATATGGTGCTCAATTTAAAAAGATTCACTGATTTTGATGTCCCACTAATGAATTTTAAAATTTGCGCTCGATTTTCGATTTGAAACAAAATCTTTGATTTGCTTGATTCACTTGATTTGAATCTCAAAAATCGATGATGATATGATGGCATGCCCTCTTGGAAATGAAATAGAATTTGATATGATGAAAATTATTCCTTTGTGATCATCTTCTAAATTTTGCGTTAATTCGATTTCATTTTTGATAATGATGTGATGATTAACTAATGAGAATGCCTCAGTTGAAGAAAATTTTACTGAACAATTTTAACCCTGGGTCAAATTTTTAAATAAAAAGCCTCTTTAAGGTCAAAGAGCTATATATGGGTAAAAAAGTTATTTTTACTATTCATTTTCACCATTTCCTTTTGACTTTTCTTCTCTGACCTTTTGGTGAAATTAGTGATGGAGGTTCCCATTTGAGAGCATTGGTTCAAATGAGGTTGGAGATTTCAGTGCCCGTGTGACTATGGACCTCCGATGAGTGTTCTAATCTATCCTTTTTTAATTTTTGTCAATTATTTATAAAAAAATTGAATTTTTAGGTGTTATTAGAGCTTGTTTTTGCAAATTGGATAGAATAGCGGGTAGGACCAATTAAATAGCATGTAAAAATAGTCATTTAGCACATCCGCATCACAAAATAGCATGTAGAAGTGATAAACTAGCACATATAAGAAAATGCCGTGGGTAGGATTAGCGCGTTCGATAGGTAGAATAGCACTTAGGATTAGGTCAATGCAAACTCTTAGTTTTGTAGCATGTATGATGATTTGAAATATCACTTACAATGGTAAATGACGCATACAAGTTGTTTCAACATGTATGATAAGTTTTCAATGCATTTGATAAAAATAATAGTGTTTACACATTTTAGCACATACAACCTGATAAAATAACATGTAGCTGACCTTTTGAAAATTTTACCTAATTAAGAGACTTTTCCAATTTGATTGATTTCCACGATTGATCGATGAATGAAAATATTTGACCTCATGATGAAAACAAGTGGTTTGATGTCAGTTTGATCATGTTTGATTAATGTTGATTATCAATCCTAGTTGATTGGTATGATTATGATGGAGTTGATGAAAAACAACCCACAGCTCCCAAGAACACCTGCAAGCAAGCACCTGTCATAGAAAGAGAGAAGCAAACAACTATGGAGGCTTGAACACATTGATCCACGAGAGAGGAGAAATCCTTGATGTGCAAAAATAAAAGTTATAATCAATAATGAAATGTCAGAAAAGGTTACAAAGTATTATGAGATCAATTCTTATAAAAGGAGATCAGAAACCCTAAAAAGGTAAAACTCTAGGTTGCATAATAATAATTAATAAAGATAATTAAATATTATATGCCTAAAGTTTAGCTTAAGTAGAAAGAGGTAATAAGTGACTGAATAATTAAATCAATATGATTCAATTAATTAGTAAACACTTTATTAATCTAACACCCCCCCTTAAGATAAACTTTGGGAGAAGCTAAAAACCTAGAAAGAACAACTGAAAGAAAATGGGTCCCGGCAACAAAGGCCTGATCAGGTACCCAAGTACAAAAGAGAGTCTCTACAAAGCAGAGAAATAGAGAAAACCACATGGGAAAAACTCTACTCCAAAAAGAGACAAAGGCTAATCTGAAGGACTGAACAAGCCTCCAAAACTAGGAATGTTCTAGAAAATAGGAACAAAGATGAACATGTACAACATCACCAAAGCATGAAACTGCAAACTTTGTCAAGAAGAAACTGATGATTTGAAGATCCTCCAATATGACCAGGTAGAGAAGACTATAATCTGCATGAGTGCCCTCAAATAACACTACTCGAATCAGGAGGCAAACAAAGGCAAACACTTGAACTCGAAGATACCGATGACATAAACACCAAAAGCCTGAAGAGTTGATCAATCAAAGCTGGAAGAGTGCATCCAAAAATAGGAAAGAAAAGAGTGTCCATATGGTAAATGATCCATCTCACCAGAATGCATAGGTACCCAACCATTGCAACCACCTAGTACAAAGGATCAAATACTGAATACATAGCTCACACAATCGAACCAAGGAAGTAGTAGAACCAATAGTAGAAACCCCCCCATACTGCTGACAAGGGAGTAATGACAGGTACACTGAAAAGATCATCCAATATGAACTACATGATGAAGAAGAATCTGGAACATCGAATGTGCATAGAGAGTACAAACACATATAGAGATACCAGAGGCTAATGTCATTGGAGGAACACTCACATGATAAAAGAAGATGGAAAACAAAGGAAAACATCAAACCCCCTCGGCACTTTATAATGGAGTGTGAGTACAAATAGTATGAACATGTGCAAGATCCCATCAAAGCAATAGAATGGCACTTTATCTCAGTGTGTGTGCATAAAAAAATGCTACAAAAGTGAAGTATACACTTCTCAAGGAAGATCAAAGGCTACTAAAACAAAAGAACAGCCTAAGACGAGCCATCCCTCAAAGGGAAGAGATCCCAGGACCTGAAACAACCAAGATATCCACTAGATTGAAAAAAAGAAAGAATCTGAATAAAATGAACCTAGAGTAGAATCTCGAAAAAATGACTCATAGTATTGAAAATATCTCTGAACAAGCTTTCCAATGATATATCATTTTCTGAAAACGGAGTCCGGATGTGCAAGATAGAGCTCTTGGAGTGCAAAACTGAAGATCTGGCTTTGATAGAGAAAAATAGCATCAAAAAATAAAACCAAAAAATATAACCTCTAGATCTGGAAAGATCTCAGAATCCTCTTTTTGACGATATCTCATTTGCCAAATTTTGACACCATATGCTCAAGATATGAGCAAAAACCCAACAGTTGTGCTGGAGGGCCCAAAGAAGGTGTTTGCAAGGATCTGAGGATGGGTGATGTTAGAAAAAGGACAAAAAACTACATGAAACCATTAGAACTGATAAAATCTCAAAAAGAGCTTTTCAGCAATATCTTGTTTGCCAAAAACGGAGCCCAGATGCAAGAGAAACAGATCCCAGAAGACAAGAGGTCTGAAACGCCACGATCACAGAGAACATCTGACTTTGACAGAAAAAAAGAGCATCAAAATGGAAAAAGCACAAAATCATACCAGTAAATTCGGATTGGGCTTGGAACTAGCTTTTCGATGATATATCGCACGCCCAATTACGATTCCAAATGCCCAAGATATTCGCAAAAAAGCCCAGGTACCTCCAAAAGGCCAAGAAATGTGCAAAAAATTTGATGACGTTAGCCTTTAGCTGGATTAAATTTGACGGCCAAATGGCCATCACCACAAAAAACAATTGGGCCTGGGGGCCAAAAATTTGGAACCCCCGGTCACCCACGTGACCAAGGTCTGGCACTAAAGCAGCTGGGCGGTTAGGTCTCCACGTGACTGGTGGCGGGCGGTTGGGGGCTAGGCGCGATGATTAAGCACCGCAGTGACCACTTGACTGGCAGTTACCATAGGCAGTCACACCCGGGACTGCATAGTCAATGGCGCATTGATGTTGACACCGCCAGGAATTGCGCAGTCAGCGGCGTAGTGGCACCTAGGTGGAGCCCGGGTGGTCGAGCAGTGGCGCCTGGGTGGCCGCCGACCAAAAAATATATATATATTTGAAAATTTCCTACATCAAATTACATTGGAATGCGTGCCAGGGCCATACGACCCTGGTAGGCAAAACAATTTGCCTCAGAGGGAAACTTGTCCAAAAATGACAAGTCTTATATGGATTTTGACAGATTCCAACTTTGTCCAAATTGGACAAACTTTATATGGATCTTGGGATTCTTGGATGCTCTGAATGCAACCATGAGGTCCATTTGAAGCCAAGATGACCAGAAAATAGGTCCTCCCCATATCTGACAGGAAACCCTTTGAAAACGTAGATTTGACGAACACAGTTGAATCTCTCAGAAAGAGGATAGGGGCAAGTAGATCTGAAGCTCTGATACCATGATAAAGTTGATGAAAAACAACCCATAGCTCCCAAGAACACCTACAGGCAAACACCTGTCACAAAAAGAGAGAAGCAAATAGTTATGGAGGCCTGAACGCATTGATCCACGAGAGAGGAGAAATCCTTGATGTGCAAAAACAAAAGTTGCAATCAATAATGAAATGTCAGAAAAGGTTACAACGTATTATGAGATCAATCCTTATAAAAGGAGATCAGAAACCCTAAAAAGGTAAAACCCTAGGTTGCATAATAATAATTAATAAAGATAATTAATTATTATATGCCTAAAGTTTAGCTTAAGTAGAAAGAGGTAATAAGTGACTGAATAATAGAATCAATATGATTCAATTAATCAGTAAACACTTTATTACTCTAACAAATTATTTGATTGATTTGTTTTGTCTTCTCTTAGTAGAATTAGGAAAATGATGATGATGTTGATGATAGGATAAATTTTTGATTGAATGACTTGTGATGATTTACTTAGATGATTCATTACTAATTTGATGTCACTTAATTGAACAAGTTCACCTTCAAAAATTATACATTTGAGGTTTATATCCCTGGCCACTAGATATGGTTGATCATTTGAGTGCGCAGGAGCGATGACTTATTGGTCGTTGCAGATTGTTTTTTCTATTGGACATGCCTTAATTCCACATGAATTGGAGTCTTCTCACAACTATGGTAGATTTTTTGCACTTTGACCATAATACCTTTCATTTACTGATGGGCGAGATGACCATCACCCCTGAGGATGTGTATCGGTTATTGAGGATTCCTACTTGGGGTGAGATAGTTTACTATGATCGAGTCTATGATGGATCATCTTGTAGATAATTTTTTAGAGATGATACCATCGGTGATGAGAGAATTCATTGGGATTAGTTTGTCTCTTTCCCTATCCTTCCTATTGTTCTCGGTGTTTTGATCGGTGGGTTCCTACTACTAGATCAGAGAGGGCACATATTTTTTGTTGGTTGGGGCAAGATCCTGGACGATATGATTGAATATCCATACCAGTTTGATTGGGATTCTTGCATGTTGGCACAGTTATTCCATGAGTTGCATCATGTTGTATATCAGCATGGTTGGCCTTATCTACAAGTGTCATTCTATTATAGCTCTAGACTTGGGAGTATATTCTGATTACTATGTCAATTTTAGCACGAGTTAGAGATCCTGGTTGGCTGTATGCTTACATATATGAGGGTATAGTTGTCCCATCTCATCTGGGAAAGGTTGAATACTAGAATTGCATGTTAGATGACATCGATCAGGTCAGATGGAGACCTTATCTCAGATATGATCCATGGAGGGAGGGTGACATAGAGTTTCCATTTATGTTCACACCTTTATAGATGATCATCTTGTTGGAAAGTTGGCTATATTGAGGTATATGACTAGATATAGTGTTGTCATTATGGAAATGAAGTCATATAGCAGTTTGAAGTTAGCGCACTTGATGAGAAGATCATAAATTAGCTAAGTGTTGAAGACTGGACAATGTACAGAGTTCTTGTAGCACAAAGCATCAACACACGTGTGTATGGATGAATTATGGTATGCACCCTGGAAGTTAAGTTTGTTAGACTATATTCATGCTTAGTATATGAGTGCATAATCAGATATGCATGGATGTGAAAGATACAGTCAATTGAAGTTGCACAACCAGTGTGTGCCAGTGAAGAACAGAGCAAGAAGATGACAGTTAGTATTTTGGTTTGCGATTATAATGTAATGTTGTAAAGGCTATGTGCCTATTGTATTTAGGTTTCTGACATGTATACTTGTTTGTTTGTAAGCACGCTTAAGCCAATTCATTTGGAAGTGTTGTTTGTAATAGGCTATAAGGCCTACCTAGTTGTTTATTTTGTATGAGCGTATAAATATAAGATGCACCCATTATATTTAGTATGGATGTTGATAGAGAGTTGTGAGAAGAAGAGAAGTGTGCGAAGATAGTATAATATGTATTAGAGCTTTCCTAGAGGTCAAAGCATCAGCACATCAAAGGAATTGATGTAAAAAGTAGTGTCACAGTGATAGTTCACCCTGCAGATATAGTGTGTATCTAAGATCATAAGGTTGTAGCCTTCACCACTTGAGCAGTGAGCTCTAAGACAGTGAGTCCACTCCCCTAACAGGGATTATTGTAAAAGACTTCTAATAGGGCCTGAACCTTAACAAGGTCTAATGTACTTAAAGCATTGTAAAGCAACTCCTAACAGGGTTAAGGATCTTCTAACAAGGACCACAAAACATTAGTACAAAATATTAGTGGGTGTCAATTCCCACTGGGGTTTTTACCTATTTGGGTTTCCCCATAACCATATTGGTGTCATGTGTTGATTTCATGTTTCATGTTTATGTGAATGTTTATTTCAGTTCTTAAGCATTCAAGTTTAGTTTAAAGATTAAATTGAAAAGTTAAAATATAGTGAACACTGATTCACCCCCCCCCCCTTCTCAGTGTTCTCATTCCTAACAAGTGGTATCAGAGCTCTGGTCCTTAGCAAAGAAGTTTAACCACTTTAGGAGATCATGGACAAAGCATAAATGAAACATTTGAAGAAAAATATTGAAGCCACTCTTGAAAACTTGGACAAATCTGAAAGAGAAATTGAAGAACTAAAAGAGAAAGTTAGTGATGCTCAATTAGTTATAAAAAAACTAAGAAGGGATCTGAAAGAATGCTCTAACAGTGATCTAGGAGCAAAGGTCAAGAAGTTGAATGAAGAAAATGCATCAATGAAAGAACTACTTGAAGAGTTCGATGATAAGTTGATGACTAATCAGGAAGTCTACAATGAACAAGTCAAGGAGAACCTTTATCTCAATGAGGAATTAAGGGAAGCCAACTTGGAAATCTTGGAGTTAAGGAATTGCAAGGAAAGATTAGAGTCTAAATTGAAAGAAGCAAAGAATCACATTGACAAATTGCACACTAGTTTTGATTTGATAGAATCTCAATTGTATGCAAGAAGAGCCAAAGGAGACACTAGTTGTATTGAATACAATGAAGCACAAAACCAAATTGACAACATGTGAGCAAGAAAGGATACACAAAAAGACTCTACTAATATTGAGAAGACTGAAGATCAAACCAAAGACAATGGTGGACCTCCTAAGAATGAGCGCAAGTCTGGAGAATGCACTTATTTTGCATGTAACAAGCATGGACACATTGCAAGGAACTGTACAGAGGTAAGACCCTTTAATGGTTACTATTATTCATGCAATGGATTTGGTCATAGAGCTATGAATTGCCAGACTAGTAAGAAGAACAGGATTCAACATGATCGGAGAAATCAAAATCAAAAAAATGTTACATGTCAGATATGTAATGATAATGGTCACTCAGTGAAACAATGCAAAATGGTGACTCATGTCAATGCGCCAAGGAATATAAGACCTCTAGTCATTTTTCACTCTTGTAACAAGGCTGGACATATCTCCAAGTTCTATAGATCAAGGATGCAAGGTCAGGAAAGCCCTAAAAAGGACGAAGAACTAGTATTGGATCCTGAAGGAGAAGTCAAGTTTGTGAAAGCCTCAGTGGATGCAAGCTTGATTTGGATAAAAGGAAAGAAGGACAAAGTTGATGAGAATGTATTGGATGCATCCATAGTGGACGCACCCTCTACATCTAGATGAATGGCCCTCAGGGTCATAGGGGGAGCTAATTTAGCTCTAGACCCCTGTGCGGCTAGTATACTCATTCTCAGAGTATGTGCCTTTGGACTTAAGCTTTTGGAGTATAAAGGAACCTTTGTGCAAGAGCGCACATGTTGATTGTTAATAGAACTCAAGATTGGAAATTTTGAAGTGATGACCTGGTTTACATGAGAAGCATTAAAGGCAGATTTTTCACTTTAAGGACACTAAAAGTTGTTTCATTACTCATTGCATTTGAATTCAGAGTGATTGAAGAGCATAAAGAGCCTCAGAAGTAATTGTGAAGACTTGGAGATTGATCTATAAGTGATTAGCAGTGCATTTGGTCGGTTGCAGAAACCCTAGTTTGTTGCGCCGATACATAAATCTTCAGATTATCTTAGAGATTAGTTGGAAAGTGATTAACAAGTAAGTCATGGCCACTCCCATAATTTTTGATGTTGCGGAGAAGAAGAGATACATATTTAAGAAGCACCCATTTAAGTCAACCCTAGATAATTTAGAGGGAGCATTCTCTCGCACACCTATGGGCATCTTGCATGTCGAGGACATTAGGGCTTACATCTACTACAAGAAAGAACCAGTTGGGTTGGATAGGTTAAGGGCACACATGGATGCCATGTTGAAACCAGATAAAAAATTCATGGATGAATATGCTAAATGGAATGATCACCCTTTAGTTGAGTATATATGCTACGACATATGAATTCTATGAGACAAAATGGATTGAGATATTATTGAGCAGAATTCATGATGATTTGTTCTAGATAGGTGATGTACTAGTAAGAATCACCAGTGACCTTATACATGAGATGACAAGCCTTTCTAGAATAGGCGTCATCCTTCTTGTGGGCAAGGATGTCAGAAAGATTGTTGAACAAACATGAAAGTCAAGGAGCAATAGGCGTGACATGACTATTCAACCTATTGAACAAGCAAACATCAAATTGATGTCTATGATACTGGGATACATGTTTCATCACACCAGTAGGGTGAATAGTGTATTTGGGGGCACTATTCTAGCAGCCATCAAACTTGTTAAGGATGATGGGGAGTTCAATCTCTGTGAGATCTTGCATGCATAGCCGATTGATAACATCAAGGCCATAAAGCATGATAAGACCAAAATATTCAGGTTTGGGTCTTTAATCATTTACATGTACCTTCATATAGTTGGGAGAGTATCAAATTTGTATTTGGACAAGTCCATTCAAACCATGCCACATATATCTAACAAGGCATGCTCTGAGAGTACTTTGAGAGATTACATTACCTTGGAATTGAAGACCTTCAGGGATAAGATGCAAATGAGGTATAGGATTCCTGAGAACATTGTGGATAAGTATAAGGATACAATTTGTTTTATGGTAGAGATAGACACAACTTGTATGGAAGCTATTGAACCAAGAACTAAGTGGATTCATCCACTTGGCTATGAGGTAGAGGAATAGGTCCTTGAAGCATATGCACAGGTACTACTATCAGCCCCCAAAGATCCTAATGAGCCTAGGTGGGGATCATATGAGGAGAAAACTAGAGAAGTAGATGCTAAACTTAACAATGTAGCAACAAAGAGGAAACCCTCTAAGATCACATCTGAGATACTCAGAATTCATGGAGTAACACAAGCAGACCTTGATAAAGCAAGGGATGAAAAGATTGCTTTGGAAATTAAGAGCGCATCCACAGTGAAAGTTGAGTCTGATGATCACAAGATGAAGAAAGTAAATTGAAAAAGATGATAGTCAGAAGGGTAAAGAAGATGATACCCCTTCTACGCCCAAAGTTACTATTAACCTACCACTCCCCCAGAGTATAAGCCAATAGTCAAAAGGAAGAAACAAGTCAGCACTAGTCATCCTTCCTCACAAGCTACAAGGAGCAAGAAAAACACACAAGCACCTCCTGAGGTAGGATTCAGACCAAGCCTTGAAGTATTAAGGACTAGAGTGGTAGAAGAAGGAAGGCTAGATTAGGTAGCCAAGTTTTATGATAAATACCATGAAATTGATAAATCAAAAATTCATGAGATGCTGATCAAACACATGATAAAATTCAAGAAGATAGTTCTTGAATTGAAGACAGATATCCCAGATAAGGTATAGGAGATTTTGGATACCTTGAAGAGACAAGCCACTGAAGAAGACTTCAGAATTAGAGAACAAACTCTGGATTACAATCTTCTAATATGTTCTGTTGAAGAGAAGACACTGATATTGAATTTGGTAAAGCCACACTTAAGGACAAAGATGAGAACTCTACACATTATAAACAAAGACTATGAGCTGATAACAAAGGAGACAAAGAAGGCCTTTGAGAAGGTATTCTTAGAACATCACATGAAACCTCCATCTGTGCCCATCACTCAAGCACCTAGTGAGCAAGTCAAAGCAGCAAAGACCACCAATATACTAGTAACAGGTCCTCAGGATTCAATGCCTATAGTAGAAACACAACCAGAGGTAGATAAGTCTGTGCGCATGTCTGAATCACTCAAGCACAAAACCATTATCATTGATAATGTGGAGATAGCCATGTCAGCCATTGATAAAGACTTGGATAAGTTTGAGGAAGCTTTTGTGAGTACACAAGAAGCTGAAATCTTATGCAGCAACTCACCTCCCACTCATCAAGAAGAAGAGGAAGAAAAGAAAGAAAGAAGAAGAAGAAGAAAATAATAATGAACTATCAGTAGAACTAGCCAAGGTAAAACAAGAAGTGATGCATAGCACTCCCATCACTCCCTCCTCAGCATTGTTGTTTGTTAGAAAGTAAAGTCCACCAAGATAACTGAGAGGGGGGGGGGGTGTGAATCAGTTATCTGATACTTATAACTTTTACTAATTTCAACAACATTTAACCATGTAAGCAATGTAATTACCAACCATAGAAAGATATTCATACACAATAACACAATGACACAAGATATGTTGACTAGGGAACCTCTTGATCAAAGAGTAAACCTTGGTGGGAATGATGCCCACAAAAGATGCACTAATATGAATATTCCTTGTGAAAGGATGGACTCTTTTAGGAGTCTTATGAAATACATTTAGTACATATGAATCCTTGTTAGGAGATTTTGAATCCCTATTAAAAGATTCTAACCCTGTTAAGAGTTATGGAAGACAGAAAGACCCACTGCCCAAACAACTTCAATGGAAAGATCACTGAACACACTGTCCAACTGACCTTAAGATTATTCAATAGAATAATATGAAATATTTTACCTCCTTCACTGTACCAAACTGCACTCACTGCTATACCAGATCTCAATCTCAGATCTCTGTACTTCGCATATCTTCCCTTCACAACTGCATTGGCTCTTTTCTTGACTTCATGCATACATTCACATTAAACTATAATCAATTACTTGCTCATTATCTTGATACATCCATATACACACATTAAAAAAAGGAAAAACATTCCTTCCTTTATACCACACTCAAATAATTACAAATGAGTCGGCATACAATTACAAAATAAAAGTTTCCACATGCTACATCAAAATTACATAAAACTGTCAGCTTCCAAATATAATAACTCTTCACTCGTGTAACCTCAAAGTTTGCACTATCATCCACATCACTATTAATGTGTCTCTAGCTTCCCCTTAACTACACAAAAGCAGATTCCATCCTGATTAGGAGATATCATCCAATTTCCACAAATCGCTACTCAAGAACACTGCCTGAAAACTGCTTCCACCAAAATGCTCATAACTTTCATGAATGAATGAATTATTTTCTATGCTCTTAACCATAGACATATAACATATCAAAGAGTATAACCTCAACATTTCATATGACCAACTATAATATAACACATGCACTAATCAAAACACTATCTGCTTCTGTGCGAGTCTCCAGAAGATCACTGTGTTGACATCAATGACAATCATAGTCATGAATGCAACAACAATTGCTATAGAATGAATACCAAGAATTCATTCCTAACAATCTCCCCCATTGGAATTGATGGAAATATAGATAAAAACATCCAATGTTCCAAAAATCCAATACTGCAATACTGCTACTCTGAAAATGCTTCAAGTCCTCTTCATTAATCAAATCTTGCTTTGTTTTCCTATTCAGATAGTACAAATGGTTTTTCATGTACACTTCTCCCCCATTGACATCAATGACAAAAATTTCATCATTATGTCAACAACAACTCAATGTCAAAAGACACTATTCAAAAAATACAATCACAAGATTCCTTATGACTCAGCTCAGATACACATACTCCCCCATAGAGGAAGTACCAACATCCAATACAGAAGAAAAATAAGGCTCATATACCACTAGACGGATGCAACCAACTACATCATTACTCAAAAGTAGGCTGGGGCATAACCTCAAGCATACCTCTCAAATATTCAAATGTATCCTTAGGCAAAGGTTTAGTAAATATGTCTTCTATCTGCTCCTTTGTGCTTATGTACTCTAGTCTGATTTCTTTCTTAGCAACTTTTTCTCTTACAACATGATACTTGATCTCTATATGCTTTGTCTTAGAATGTAATACAAGATTCTTAGACATACTAATTGTACTGGTGTTGTCACAGTGTATGACAATAGGCTCAACAAACTTTATTCCAATGTCCTTCAGCATTTGCTTCATCCAAATTATTTGGTTACAATTGTTTGCTGCTACTACATATTCTGCTTTTGTTGTGCTCTGTAAAATACAATTCACAGAAACTAATCTTTCTCCAAGGAAAAATTCTCCACCACTGGTGCTTTTCTTATCATCAACACTGCCTCCCCAATCAGCATCTGTATATGCACATAGGGTAAAGTCATCAGATTTTTCATAGCACAATCCATAGTCCATTGTGCCTCTTAAATATCTCGGTATCCTCTTTACTGTTGCATAATGTGATTGTCTAGGTTTAGCTTGAAATCTTGCTACAATTCCAACTGAATGTGCTATATCAGGTCTTGTATGTGTCCAATACTGCAATCCTCCAATCATAGATCTGTATTTCTTTTGTTCAATTGCTAGTGTTTCATCTGTGCTAGATAATTTATGTCCTGTAACCATAGGTGTTCCAACTGGTTTATAGTTCTCCATTCTAAATCTTTTCAATAAATCATTCAGGTACTTTGTCTAACCTATAAAAATACCATCACTGTTCTGTGTTATCTATAATCCCAAAAAGTACTTCATCTCACCAATCATACTCATTTCAAATTCAATTTTCATTTCATCAGCAAATTTGTCACTAGCTTCATCTTCTCCTCCAAAAATAATGTCATCAACAAAGATTACTACAACTAACAATCCATTTTCAATTTCTTTAGTATATAGATTGCTATCAGTTGTTTAGCCATCACACATTCCTTGCAAACCATGTTAGTAGGCTTCATAATCTTAGGAAAATCTCTTACTGCAAGTGTAGTACTCAACTTAACAATGTTATCAAAGTTATGTGACAAAACCTTATATGCCATAACCAATTGTCATCAATTTTAGTAATCAAACATGTCATCTTAGTAGGATTCAACTGAAATACATTACCTTTGGTTCTAGATCCAATTCCAATCAGTTTTCCATCTTTATCTTTTATCACACAAGTTTTCTCAGTAAACCAGACTTGATATCCCTTATCAACTAACTGTCCAACACTCAAAAGATTATGTTTCAAACCATCCACAAAGTAAACATCATCAATATTAGTCTTTCCATCAAGAGTAATAGATCCTATACCTTTAATCAAACAAGGCGCATTGTTTCCAACTCTCACAACTCCTCCATCATAATTGTTAAACTTTATGAACTTCTTATCTCCAGTCATATGATGTGAACAACCATTGTCTATAATCCAATCAGCTTTCTTTTCAACTTGGGAAACTAAGGCTTTTTCTTCCTTAACATCAGTTTCAGGATTTTCTTCTTTAATTGCTACAAATCCTATTTCATCACTATTCTCAGTATCACTTTCACTTAGAGTTCTTTCAATACTAGCTTCAAGATCTTCATCATTAGCATAATAACATTCTTTAGATTTTCTAGGCTTGAAATTGTTTCTATGCTTCTTAACTCTCTTAGGACATTTAGATGCAAAATGACCATATTCTTGACAAGTCCAACATTTAAAAATTTTCTTACCGTCTGGTTCTCTTTTCACAAGCAAGGCAATACCTTCTTCAATCTTTCGGTCTTCTTCATTTCTAGATCTACTGCTGCTGCCAGCATAGTCTCCATTCACACTGATGCTTCTTGACAAGGTAGGGTGCATACTAAGAGCACTGAATGCTATCTCCATTCTAGGGAAGTCTCCTGATAACCTTAGGTTCATCTCTACTGCTTCCAATCTTCCAAGAAGAGTCTCTCTTGTAAAGTTCATTGTACAAGGTATAACTTGTTCAATCATCTATGTTGTCTGCTTAAATACAGGTGTCAATGTCCTCAGAATTTTCCATATTATTTCATTCTCTGTCTTTGTTCCTCCATAGGATTTTATCCCTGCAACAATTTCTGACATTCTACCAATATAGCTTCTAAAAGATTCATCTTCCATCATTCTAATATCTTCAAATGCACATATCCAATTATGTAACCTAACTCTCTTTGCATGTTCATCACCTTCAAAAGTAGAGTGTAAAGCTTTCCAAATTTCATGAGATTTTTTCAAACATTTTACCTGACTGTACTCATTCTCCAAAAGTGTTGTCAAAAGTGCTTCTCTTGCAAGTATGTTACACATGAATAGATCTCTCTCATCACTAGAGCATGTCTCAAGATTATCTTCTTCAATGATAGTCTTCTCATTCTTTGTAATCAACCAATAACCTGGTCCTAAACACAGTAGATGTGTCTTCATCTTTTCTTTCCATCTGTCAAAATTTACTCCATCAAATTTAGGGCTTTCTTTCCTAAAATTTGCCATGGATCTCCTTAAGCTGTTAAACTTCTCTTTCAAGGACCTGCTGCTTTGATACCAATTGTTAGAAAGTAAAGTCCACCAAGATAACTGAGAGGGGGGGGGGGTTAATCAGTTATTTGATACTTATAAATTTTACTAATTTCAACAACATTTAACCATGTAAGCAATGTAATTACCAACCATAGAAAGATATTCATACAGAATAACACATTGACACAAGATATGTTGACTAGGGAACCTCTTGATCAAAGAGTAAACCCTGGTGGGAATGATGCCCACAAAAGATGCACTAATATGAATATTCCTTGTGAATGGATGGACTCTGTTAGGAGTCTTATGAAATACATTCAGTACATATGAATCCCTATTAGGAGATTTTGAATCTCTGTTAAAAGATTCTAACCCTGTTAAGAGTTATGGAAGATAGAAGGACCCACTACCCAAACAACTTCAATGGAAAGATCACTGAACACACTGTCCAACTGAACTTAAGATTATTCAATAGAATAATATGAAATATGTTACCTCCTTCACTGTGCCAGACCACACTCACTTCTATACCAGATCTCAATCTCAGATCTCTATACTTCGCATATCTTCCCTTCACAACTGCATTGGCTCTTTTCTTCACTTCATGCATACATTCACATTCAACTATAATCAATTACTTTCTCATTATCTTGATACATCCATATACACTCATTAAAACAAGGAAAAAAATTCCTTCCTTTATACCACACTCAAATAATTACAAATGAGTCGGCATACAATTACAAAATAAAAGTTTCCACATGCTACATCAAAATTACATAAAACTATCAGCTTCCAAATACAATAACTCTTCACTCATGTGACCTCAAAGTTTGCACTATCATCCATGTCACTATCAATGTGTCTCTATCTTCCCTTTAACTATGTAAAACTATATTCCATCCCGATTAGGAGATATCATCCGATTTCCACAAACCGCTACTCAGGAACACTGCCTGAAAACTGCTTCCACCAAAATGCTCATAACTTCCATGAATGAATGAATTACTGTCTGCACTCTTAACCATAGACATATAACGTATCAAAAAGTATAACCTCAACATCGCATATCACCAAATGCAATATAACACGTGTGCTAATCAAAACACTATCTACTTCTCAGCGAGTCTCCAGAAGATCACTGTGTTGACATCAATGACAATCATAGTCATGAATGCAACAACAACTGCTACAGAATGACTGCTAAGAATTAATTCCTAACATTGTCAAGTTTGACACCTAACACAACCAGTTTGGACTCCTGGAGAGAAGAAGACATGATTAAGTTCAGTGTCTTAGCTATGGAGAAGGCAAAGGAGAAACAAGTAATGAGAAATCCTCTCCTTATGGAATTAGGGAACATTCTGAACAGTCTGTTGCCTACGGACAAGAAAGTGTCTAAGGTGCACTCTATTGATGATGTAAGTACAATAATTTCTCAGTTTAAAAGCAATTTCTCATGCCTTGAAGAGTTTGCATCCCTAGTTGTAGAAGAAAAGTATCTGAAAAAGAGATTGAATGAATTGATTAGTAACTTTGCACTTGACCTAAGCTCTCTCAAGTTTGGTCAAGCATTCCTAAAAGAATTTGTAGATGAGGGAAGAAGAATCATTGCAGAATGCATGAACCAAGACAAGCTTACCAATACTCATTTCAAATTAAAAGAGGCAGAGGCTATGATTGAGCAAGTGAAGAGTTCAGTAAAAGACACATCTACTAATGTAAACAAGTGCAATAATGATTACCAAGAACAGATTGATAAAATTAAGAAGGCAGAAAAAGAGATGTCAAAGATTAGGGCAAGGCAAACACAGCTAAGGAATGCTCTTGCGCCCTCACTAGACATACTGATTCAGAACATAAAGGACATAGACGCCACAATGGTAACTTATGATCATGGTCCCAGCAGTGACTTGGAGAAGATGGAGAAGCTACAGTATGTCTTATGCGCCCATCTCCAGATAGTAAATTCACTGATCACCTTTTGGAAGAAGGAGATCCAGAACCTAAAGATAGCATATCCGGATGTTTTCCCTTAGTGAGTATATGTAGATATAGTTTTTTGGTACACCTTTGTCATTAATGTCAAAGGGGGAGTTGTGTATAGAATATGGATTATAATGTATAGGGAGATATAAGATTATGTATAAGATATGTATAGAAGACAAAAAAAATTTTGTGTTAAGGGACAGTTAGCAACTCGGCCATATTCCTTTGTTGCCATCAATGAAAAAGGGGGAGATTGTTGGCAAGTTGGCTATACTGAGGTATATGACTAGATATAGAGTTTTCATTATGGCAACAAAGTCATAGAGCAATTTGAAGTCAGTGCACCTAATGAGAAGATGAGAAATCAACCAAGTGTTGAAGACTGGACAGTGTACAGAGTTCCTGCAGCACAAAGCATCAGTGCATATGTGTACAGATGAATTATGGTATGCACCCTAGAAGTTAAGTTTGTTACACTATATTCATGCTTAGTCTATGAGTGCATAATCAGATATGCATGGATGTGAAAGATACAGTCAGTTGAAGTTGCACAACCAGTGTGTGCCAGTGAAGAACAGAGCAAGCAGTCGACAGTTAGTATTTTGGTTTGTGATTATAATGTACTATTGTAAAGGCTATGTGCCTATTGTATTTAGGTTTTCGACATGTATACTTGTTTGTTTGTAAGCACGCTTAAGCCAATTCATTTGGAAGCATTGTTTGTAATAGGCTATAAGGCCGACCTAGTTGTTTATTTTGTATGAGTGTATAAATATAAGATGCACCCATTGTATTTAGTATGGATGTTGATAGAGAGTTGTGAGAAGCAGAGAAAAAGTGTACGAAGATAGTATAATATGTATTAGAGATTTGCTAGAGGTCAAAGCATTAGCGCATCAAATGAACTGATCTGACAAGCAGTGTCACAATGATAGTTCACCCTGCAGATATAGTGTGTATCTGAGATCAGAAGGTTGTAGCCTTCACCACTTGAGTAGTGAGTTCTAGGATAGTGAGTCCACTCCCCTAACAAGGATTATTGTAAAAGACTCCTAACAGGGTCTGACCCTTAACAAGGTCTACTGTACTTAAAGCATTGTAAAGAAACTCCTAACAGGGTTAAGGATCTTCTAACAAGGATCATAAAACATTAGTACAAAATATTAGTGGGTGTCAATTCCCACTGGGTTTTTTACCTATTTGGGTTTCCCTGTAACCATATTGGTGTCACGTGTTGATTTCATGTTTCATGTTTATGTGAATGTTTATTTCAGTTCTTAAGCATTCAAGTTTAGTTTAAAGATTAGAGTGAAAAGTTAAAATACAGTGAACATTGATTCACCTCCCTCTCTCAGTGTTCCCATTCCTAACACATCTAGACACCTTTGGTTATTGAGAGATTCTTCTTACACAAGGTACTTTGTTAGTTTGGTCAAGTGCAGGGTATGCCACAGGGTTTGGATTTGTATGCTTGAGTACATGTAGATAGATCTATGTGGGGTCCTCAGATATATTATTGCATTGCTCGAGATGAGATCCTTCCTTTTCCTCACTTAGCCTGTGATATGAGGGATCACATTTATTAATGTAGGTATGAAAAATGACTACACTTAGTGGTTTAATCGAAACCCTTTTCCTTAGTTCATAGATCCTCTAGAGCCTATTTTGGACATTAATGATAGATCTAATGGTGATGATGACGATGACGAGAGAGGTGGGAGAGGTGGGAGAGTGAGGAGAGGTAGGATAGGTGGTTAGATTGATAGCCAAGCTATTTATTATATACCTATTAGAGGTGGATGTGTGATGATAAGAGGTAGAGGCATTGGGAGAGTTCATACGAGGGGAGGAGGAGTGAGGATGAGAGTAGGAGTGAGATCTTCCCTTCAAATTAGAGTTTTAGGTTGGGGTCGATAGAGACCTCAATAATTCAGACAGGTACTAGTTCCATAGGTTTCCCTAGTTCCACCAACACAGGTGGTGTTGACTTCATAGGAACAAGATACTTTGGTACAGGACCTGAGATCATTATAGGCTAGCATGACAGAGATCAGGAGTCAGCTATCTTAGTTTAGTGTCATGATGCATACTTTCATGGCCATTATGGCTCAGTATGGTACACAACCTAGTTCCAGCAGAGGTACAGGTATAAGCACAGATGGGCTAGATTCAGGTGCAGGTGGATCAGATATAGGTGCAGGTGTAGGTGCAGGTGGGACCACTTCAACATTAATCATGGCACCCTCATGTATTATATGTATCATTTTGATCAGGACTCTTGTTGATGCACTCTATGGATATTTGATATAAATTTTATGGTCATTCTTTACCTTTGATGTCATTATATGTTGGACATTCATTTCTTGATTATATATGCATTTTTATATGGTCTTATCTATATGCTTATTTTTATTTTATTTTATGCAAAATGTTATGGATGCATTTACTTTACTTTCTTTGGATGGATTTTACTTTACTGCTTTGGATGGATGTCTTATATATGACATAACTTAGATGGATGCAAAATGTTAATGAAATCCTTTTATTTAATGCTTTAATGATTAATGGCTAATAGTTTCATATTGATTAATTTTGCACTTATATGATATGCAATGCAATGGTAATGCAACTTAACATGAACTAAATGAATGCAATGATTAATGATTAATGATTAATGAAATTAATGCAACTTCTTAATGAATGCAATGAATGCATGACTTAATGTTATTTACTTAATGATTAATGATAATGAATAATGGATGCAACTTAATAATGATTAATGAACCTAATGGATAATAAACTTAATGAATAATGGATGCAACTTGTATAGTGTGAAAATGGATCCACACTCTATACAAAGGAGAGGAAGAATGCCAAGATTTATCCTCCAATGAGAGCCGATTAACACAAAGGTAAGTGTCAATTCGTGATCTATACAAAGGAGGTAAATGGCTTGGGTTAACTTCTCCCTCACCTCTAGAAAGAGGGAGTTTAGGAAAGAGAAATTGAGAATATTTGAAAAGAAAATCTAGAAGACTAATATTGAAATGAAGAAATAAAAAGTACTTACCTCTGAAAAAGAATCTGCTGAAAACCTTGTCAAATGGTCTTAGAAACTGTTGATTTATAAAATCTTAAATCGAAACTATGAGATCTACAAAACCTAGAAATCATTTTCTTTTTAGGTCCAGGTTGACCTTGACCCATTTATGTCGACCTTGACCTGGGCTTCTCTGACAAAAATTTTGTTCCCAGATCTTGAAAGTTCATCGAAAAGGGTATCCAAATCTGCTCTATAATTTGTTTTTCCACACCTACTCCTGCAAGAAAAAAATATTTTATTTGTTGGGGGGGAAGGGGTTTGCCTTGGTCAAACCCTGGTTTTGGAATTAACCTTGAAAAAGAATTGAAATTGCAGTAATAAATAAAGTAAATAGAACAATTCACCTTTCTTATGTTGAAAACCCTTGTGAAGGATTCAAATCCTTGAATCCACAAGTATGGATGCTCCAAATGGATGTAGAATTGTAGGATGTATCAAATCAATTGCCTTTAGATCTTCAACACCAATCTTTGTATGGATCTTGAAATAGGAAGAAGCTTGAATGAATGTGGATGGAGAAATCTTCAACAAGAGGGCTCCATAGAGCTTGAATCCTTCAATGGATACCAATGGATCTCCTTGATGAATTGAATCATGAATGCTTGGATGCTTGAATGCTTGAAAATCGATGATTTCTTGAATGCTTCCTTTATTTATTGCTTCTTGTCTCTTCTCCTTGCTCACTTGTTGCCTTATATAGTCTAGGGCACAAACTTCTAGAGAGGCCAACATAGGAGAAATAAATTCCCATTAAGCCTATACCCTTAGAAGTGGACCTAAATTAAATATATTTTAATATTTTACCATTTCAAAGCCTGAAGAAGTTGGACTAGAAGAAGGAAATAATTCTTTATGAAACTCGACATCCTGAATCCTTCGGACTCAAAATTTGGACCCTGGGTTAGGGTTGAGGTTGACCTTGACCCTGAGGTCAAGAACCTCAAATTCTTAGTGTAGGATGCCAGAAATGGGTAGGAAAGAAGTGGAAAATAGGGTAGAACAGGGGGAAAAGCCAGATCCAAGTTAAAGACCCATTCAAGGCATTTGACATGATCCCAAACCACTTACTTGGAAGGCTAAACTAGTCCTAAATGGAAGTGCTTCCATTTTTTGATGATACACAACTTAATAATGATCAATGAGTAATGGACGTAATATAATTTACTTAATGAATGCATGAACTCTATGTTTTGATTTTGTCCAACATATTCGATCAAGTAAAGAAACGATAAAACTTTTTTCCTTTCACTAAATTCTACCCCATTTTTATTTATGTGTTTTAAGAAGAAGGATCCAAATAAAAATTTAATCTAAATGAATGCAGCTAGTTGTCTCTTTAAAGAAAAAGGGATGCTACTTTCATCATTGAGCTCATTGAAACTGAAATTGGTACAATCCTCATTGGTTCAACCATGATGATATGAATATCACTTTCCTATGGAATTGCGTACATGAAGTTGGTACAACTCTCACTGGTTAGGTTTTCAACCATGATAGTCTGAATACCGCTTTTGTCAAAATCAATGATGCAAGTATATTTTGGCATTAAGATATGAAAGGTCAAAATGGCCAAGGTATCCTATTGCATAAATAGAAAAATATATAAGTCTCTCCATATGTACATGTCCTCAATGGTTCTTTTATGATCATGTTATTAGACTGATGTTACATACTTTGAAGCTTCAATCTTAAGACAATCATGCATAAATCAAGAAAAATATAATATTTTTATCATCTCTTTTCTAGTCAAAGACTTCATCAATTTTCTAAAAAGATGTGATTTCACCAATCAAGTAACACTTAAAAAATAAAATTTGTCATTATTTTTCAAATCTATATTTCAAGTAGAACTCCATACATTTCAATATTTGTTTGTTATTTTTAATCTTGATAAAGATAAGGTCATGTGAAATAGAAGATCAAAGTGTTAATCATTGTTGAGATCAAAGTTTGAATTAGGATTTGATATGAAACAAAGGTTCAATTGTTATGCTTGTGATTACATTCATTGATTTATGTCAATTGGTGTCGGTTTGATGAATCACTTTGATTTAGGATAAAATTCCCCCAGTTTGATTCCATAGTGATGTTGGACTTAGACAATTTTCCAAATCACGACGAAAGCCTTGGGCATTTACAAATGCAACTCTGAGAATTATTATGCAATATGTACAAATGATGGCGAATGCAATATATACAAGGATGAATGAAGAATGCAGATGGATGAATGAGACTTGAATCGACTTCACAATAAAATGGCACCTATTTACCAAGTTTTCACCACTTGAATTTATTGCTCTTTTTATCTTCTATTTACTTTTTTTCTACCAAGGCGCCTATTTGCTAGGTTTTCACCAAGGCACTTTTTTATTTTTTATATTTTTTTTTGTATTTTCTTTATATATATATATATATATATATATATATATATATATATATTGTATTATCAAGGCAACTGCTTTCTAGGTTTTCACCAAGATAACCATTTTTTCAAGATCCATATTTGAATGTTTTTACTTTCTTCATGCTCAATTTTCCACTATTTGTTTTATTTCTTCAGGATTTTTATCATTGTTTTTGAATTTCTTGCTTTCTGATTTTTTTTTTCAAGATCAATTTATTAATTTTTTTGGATTTCTTCAGGCTCACTTTTGTTGTACAAGGTTTGCATGATACTATCTCATTTGATATTTTGATACTCTTTCCAATGGATAATCTTTCAACTAATTCAAGTATAAAACCTCTTTAGAGGTATGATATTGATAGGTTCTTTAAATTCTTCCCCATCACAATAAGCTAACTTGTAGGTTCATGTCCCAAAGGAAGATGTAATGATGAATAGTCCTAACTAGTTTTCTCCCCATTTTCTCTTCTTTTCTCTATCTGCTTGGTTCTTTGGATTCTCTCTTAATACAAGGTCACCTACTTGAAATTCCCTTGGCTTGATGTGTTTGTTATAGTTTTTTGACATCCTATTTTGATACACCTTGAGATGATTATATTCTTTTTATTGATGCTCATCAAGTAAATCTAGCTCTTGAACTCTTGCTACTCTATAATCCTCTTTCTTTAACAATCCATGTAATGAAATATGTAAAGATGGGAACTCTACTTCTAATAGAAATACTGCTTCAGCTCCATAAACTAGTGAGAAAGGCGTGGCTCCAGTTGGTGTTCACACACTTGTACAGTATGCCCATAAGGTTGGATTTAGTTGTATGTGCCAATCTCTTCCTGAGTTATCCACTATTCTTTGCAAGATTTTAAGGATATTCTTATTAGTTTCTTTTTCTTGGCCATTTCCTTGAGGATAATAAATGGAAGATGAATGATGAATCAAATGAAATTTCTCACACAATTCATTTATATCCTTGTTCTTGAAGTGATTTGCATTGTCTTTTATTATGGCATGAGGAATACCATATCTTCAAATTATGTGATTCAAGATGAACATTTCAATTTGTTTGCTTGTTGCAGTAGACAAAGGCATAACTTCTACCCATTTAGTGAAATATTATGTTGTTGTGATTATAAAATTATGACCATTAGATGAAGGTGGATAAATAATCCCATTTAAATCTAACCCCCATTGATAAAAGGGTCAAGTTGTGGTCATTGGATGTAGTTCTTGTGCCAGCACATGAATCAAATTTCCATGGTATTGACATTTTTGGCAGATTTTAGAAAAATGACATGCATCTTTTTCCATGGCTGGCCAATAGTACCCCATTCTAAGAAGTTTCTTAGCTAAGGTCAAACCACTTGAATGTGATCCATAGATTCCTTCCTAGAATTCTTGTAAAGCTAATTTTGATTCCGCCTCCTCTAGATACCTAAGAAGCATTCCATCAAGACTCTTACAATGCAATGTATCTGACACAAGGGTATAGCGAGAGGCTTGTCTTATAAAGTTTCTTCTTTGGTTTCAGGTTTGGTCCAAGGGTAAGGTTTGTTTTTTCAAGTAGGTATAAATGGGTTCATACCAAGAAGAGTCATGTCCAATTAATAGGAAAATAATTTGCAAATTAGGAAGGTCAAATGTAGGTTGTTCCAACTCTTCTACCAAATATTCATATCTTGCGCTTTAATCTAGCATTTTTAAAAGAGAAGCTAATGTCACCATGGAATCTGCTAATTTTTTCTTTTCTCTTGGTACTTATTCAAATGTGATAAAACAAAATAATTCTTCAATTCATCTATCATCTTTTTATAGGGCATCAACTTGTCATCTCTTGTTTGATATTCATCATTAATTTGATTTATGACAAGTTGTAAATCACCATAAACTTGTGATTATGTCACTTTCCATTATAAAGCCATTTTATGCCTATGACAAGTTCTTTATAATTGGCAATATTATTAGTACATGGAAAGAGAATCTTGTAAGATTTTTGAATTGTAGAGCCTTGAGGTGTGATCAATAATATGCCTTCTCCTAAGCCATGTTGTGTGTAGGAATCATCAAAGTAGAGTTTCCATGTCTTTTCTTCAATATGTATGATTTCTACATCTGAGAATTCTACTTGAATAGGATGTTCATCTATCAAAGGTGCTTCCACCATTTGATCTGCTATGACTAGGCCTTTTATTTCCTTTCTATACATATATTCAATGTCAAATTCACTTAATATCGTGACCCACTTTGCCAATCTTCACGTTAAGGTTCTTTTGCTCAATAGATACTTCAAAGGATCAATTTTAGCTATGAGTCATATTTTGTGTGCCAACATATAATGTCATGATTTTTGTGAATAAAAAACTACTGCCAAGTATGCTCTTTCAATAAAGCTATAGTTCAACTCATATTTGACCAAAGTCCTACTTATGTAATAAATTGCTTTTTCCTTGCCATTCTCATCTTCTTGAGCTAGTAATGCACCTAATGAATGGTATGTTTATGAAATGTATAATAATAAAGGCTTGCCTCTTATTTTTGGCATCAATATAGGTGGTTTCATAAGATATTTCTCAAGGTGTGTAAAATCTTCTTCACATTTATCATCCCATTTGAATACTACATCACTCTGAAAGAGTTGAGTAAACGAATGACACTTCTCAATTGGGAAATGAATCTTCTTATGGATTGTAGCCTTCCTTGAAGATATCTCATTTGGCTCATGTTTCTTGGTGCCCCCATTTCCATTATTGCTTTAAATTTTGTTAGATCTACCTCAATATCTTTTTTTGAAACTATGTACCCAAGTAATTTGTCGGATTGTACCCCAAATGCACACTTTTTTGGATTCAATATCACTTTGAATTGTTCTAGCCTTGTGAAAATCTTTTCTAGAATTGGCAACTGTTCTTTCCTTGAATGAGATTTAGCTAGAATATCATCCACATAATCCCCTAAGAATTTGTGCATCATGTCATGGAATATAGTGGTCATAGATCTTTGGTATGTTACTCCTGCATTTTTAAGACCAAAGGGCATCACATTCCAACAAAATGTTCCCCAAGAACATGTAAAATTTATCTTATCCAAATCTCGGGAGCAATTTTTATCTGATTATATCCACTAAATCCATCCATAAGAGAAAACATAGAATGACCTGCTGTCAATCTACTATTGCATCTATGCTTGGTAATGGAAAATCATCTTTTGGACATGCTAGATTGAGATCTCTAAAATCCGTACAAATTTTGATTGATTTATCTAGTTTTGAAACTGGAACAATGGTGGAGATCCACTTAGCATAATCAATAGCTCTAATGAAAGCCACCTTCAATAACTTCTCCAATTCATCTTTGATAAGTAATGTAATACCTAGGTTCATTTTCCTCAACTTCTACTTGAATGGCTTGATTCATGGTTTAATGTTTAAATCATGCATAATTTTATTTGGGTCTAATCCTAGAATTTCATCATAAGACAAACAAAATTTCACTTGTCTTTCTTTGAAAAACTCAATAAATTCTTCTCTTTCTTCTTTTGAAAACATCTTTTATTTTTACTTTTTCTTGGTCTAGCACTGTCACTTTGTGGTTTTCACCACTAGACTTTCATTTTTTCTTTATTTTCATTTCTTTCTTATATTTTATGACTAAGAGAATGAAAAATTTCCATCATCATTTCTCCTTGATAGATTTTGTTGGTAGAAGAGAGTTCAACTACATTTAGGTATAAGGCCAAGGAATTATCATTTGGAAATATGGGTATGTCATTTGGCTCTATATAATCCCACTCAATTAGTTCTGAGTATACAAGGGATAAGGTATCATTGGCTAGGTTCAATTTGGTAGGGTTTAAGGACATGGATTTTTTTGAGATTTCATACATTGTATCGCTTAAGTTTATGACATGTTCTTGTTCTAGGTGTTCGATAGAACTTGGATCAAAATCTTCCTCACTAGAGTCCTCTTGGGTTTCTCGAGGATAAAAATATCATGGGTTAAACCTATCAGTAGATTCTTCCATCACTGGTAACCATGAGGTTACATAAGGCTCTCCTATCCATTGATATATTTTTTCTTCTTGACTTGAAGTAGGCTCTTGAGTAGAAATTAACTCTTGGTTTGAGCTTGAAGCTTTACTTGAAGTTAACTCTTGATTTGACTCTTGTATTTTACCTAAATTGAACATAGGAGCATAAGTATGGATAACATCCACCTCTTGTCTTGAAAAGATTCATTAGATAAAGAATCACATTCCCATTCATTAGAATCTCCATCACTTTGGGAATTCAATTATAAAAAAATTTCATAAAATTGGGGATGATTCTTTTTAGTAATTCATGGATCAAGATATCCTAACCCTGATTTTTCTTTTCTATCTCCCCAAGTCATTTCTATGGGTTCCATTGATCCTTTATTTCTATTTCTCAAGGGTCCTTTTCCTTTTTATCCCATATTTTGCATGATTTTGTATTCTTTTCCATATTGGTATGTTGGAATACTAATTTTTTGAATCCTTTCTTCATTTGTTATTTGATTTGAACCTGAAGCTTCCTCATTTTTATAGAGCCACTTTATCATTTCATTATCATCTTCTTCCATGGGTGAAGAAGTACTAGCTCTTACAAAATGTTCATTATAATTTTGGGGAGGATTAGAGATAGAGGGTCTACCATGAGTCCTAGGGGAAAGTGGTAAATCCATCATTGATAAGGAATATTCCCCTACACCATTTTTCTTGATCTTGCATTATTTTTCAAAATTCTTCATCATTGTGTCCAATTTTTATAATGAATTTCTTTGGCTTTTATTTGAGAATATTTTGAATTGTCCTATTTTTTTTCCTTGGAATTTACCCAACTAACTTTATCCTTTCCTTTAGTTGATGTAGATAATCTAGGTTGGTCTTGATTTTCCTTACCTAGGGTATCTTCTTCTTCCATCTTTTCGTTTCCTTTTTCTAGAGAAACATCCTTTGAACTTTGACCTTGAATTATTTGTCTTGATGTAGTGCATTCACTATTGTAGAGAACCAATGTGTCATTTAGGGGTTTGATGTTATTGAAATATTGGAATGGATTCAAATCTCCACTCACCATAATTTCTGGTCCCATATAAGGAAACTTTAAATATTGATGGTATGTTGAAGGTGCCTCTTTCATCTCATGTATCCATGGTCTCCCCAACAAAATATTATAGGTCAATTTTAGATCAAGCACTTGGAATTTTTTTTCCTTATGAATAGGACCAACTCGGATAGGAAGAACTATTATCCCTTTGGAGGATCTTTCTTCATCATCATAATAAGCTTTGATAGTTACCTTTCTTTTGGGATCAATGGTTTCTTCAAAATATCCTAAAGTGTTGACAAGGCTCAAGGTGCAAATATTTAGGCCAGCTCCTCCATCAATGAGGACTCTCTCGATACGATGTTTATGTATCAAGACTTCTATATGTAATGGGAGATTCTGGGGATGATTTACATACATGTCATCTTGTTCAAAAAAATATAGGCAATGTGGTGCAATAGGGTGCCCAACCATATTCTCAAATTTATCAACATCCAAGTTGTGTGTAACATTGGTCTCAACAAGATCATTTTCCAAGATTTCTTTGTGGATTGGTGAAATTTTTAACAACTCCAAGATTGTGATTTGTGTGGGTGTTCTTTGGAGTTGATCCACAAGATTGTATTTCTTTTAGGATGATGATGTTTGACTTGGTACCACAATTTTAGGGGTAGTCCCTTGCAAGGTGATTTTAGACGCTTTCCCCCTAGTAAAAAAATTAGAGGTTTCTTCTTGTTATTTTTCTTTCACCATTATGACGTTAATGGTATTTTCATACCCCTCAAAGAATTTATAGTATTGTCATAGGTATGGGAAAAATTGACTTTATCATTTCCTCTTTTGTTGTTTTGATTTGAATTTGAGGTTTCACCTTTCTCATGATTTAAGAAAGGAGTCTTGAATTTCATATGATCTTCATTGTTTTGGGGACCATCAACTTTGATCGTTCCATCATCTATAAAGTCTTGATCCACATGTTTGAGTCTCATACACTCATTGGTCTTGTGCCCTTTATTTGGATGGTATTCACAATGATGGGCATCATTCCATCATGATGGTTTAACTTGTGGTTCATAGGGTCTTGATTTTGGAAAAATGGCAATTTTATTGGCAATAAGGGTCCTTGATGCATTATCCAAAGGTTCTCCCAAGTGTGTGAACTTCCTTCTTTGGGTTATGTTAAATAAAGTTCTTGGTTTATTCACACCTTGATTATTGAAAGAGTTATTATTATTAAAAGGGGACTTCGATGCTTGATCGACATTATTATTTTAACTAGACCCACTTGATAAATTAAAACGGGTGGCTTTAAGGTTGTTGGCTTCCACAACCCCATCATTAACAAGGTTCTTATTGGTATTCCTTAACCAAAACCTTGGTTTTTCATTGTTGTTATTAGCACCCCTATTATTATTAAAATTTTTATTAGTGTTAGAAAATACCTTTCTCTCTTTAAAAAGCGTGATTTATCCTTTCTTTACTAACACTTCTTCAATCGTGATCCCATTTTCAATAATTTTATCAAAGGTAGGGGGACATTGAAGTTGCAATCGATAATTCATTTCCATGTTTAAATTATTCATGAAAATATCCATCTTTTCTTTCTCAGGTATGCTTCTTGGATATCTAGCAAAAACCATTCTCCATCTTTGGAGGAAGCTTAGAAAAGGTTCACCATATTTTTGTTTGGTATCAAATAGGTTCAACATGGTGATTTCATGCTCAATATTGTAGGAATAATGGGTCACAAACTTGGAGGACAACTCTTCAAAAGTTTTGATGCCCGGGGGTAATTTTGAAAACCATTCCATAGATTTCCCTCCAAGGCTTCTTGGAAATAACCTCATTAGGTATGCGGTGTCATGCATGAACTCAATGCTTAGAGCACACAATTCTCTCAAGTGGTCTTGTGGGTCAGATTTACCCATGTACTTATCATATCTTGGAAAAACCACATCTAGAGGAAAAGGCACCATGATCAAATTTGTATTAAAAGGAAAAGGACATAAACATTCAATTGAAAATGGTTTAGGTTCAGATGCCTTCTTCATGCTATCAAATTGAGCTTGAAATAATTTGAGTTTTTTATTCATATCTCTTAATGGATTTTCTTCTTCCTCATCCTTCTTCAAGGTCGATGTGTCATAGTCAGGAGGAAGGTTAACTCCTAATCGAGCTAAATTGAGGAAATGTCATTCTTTATCCGTTCCTAGAATTTTATCCACAACTTCAAGGAATAAGGGATCTTGGGCTGCCTTAGTAACTCTCTCTTCGGTTTCTTGTTCATTTATTTGATTTATTTGATGATTCTCATTTTGGTTTTCATGTTTTTTCTCTTGGTTAAAATCATAGTGATCATTATTTCCCATCATAGGATTAACTTTTTCTTCAAATAGATTGGAAATTATTTCTCCTTGTTCTTGTTGTTTGTCAAATGGGGATTGGAAAGTGAAGTCTTCATAGGGAATCTTTTGACTAATGCATGTGTCGTCTTCTTGAAGAGATATTTTCAAGTGATGAGATCTAGTGAAAATTGAGATTAACAAGAGTTGTGTCAATTAAAATTCTTCCCTCTTGATGATTGTTATTTTGAATTAAGAAAACTTATAAAATATTTATTAAATTGTAATGGATGTTTCCCTCTTGAGCCCTATGGTGGGTGCCATTTTGTGTATATAAAATAACTTCATGAGATTAGTTTGCTAAGAAGTCAACTCAATTGAAGCTAATTTAACCTTTAAACATTTTGAATTGAAAACTAAAGCAGTAAACATCTCATGGATATCTAATTAAAGAAGCTAATGCAATGCTCTCAGCTGGCATCCATTAGAGACAACTCTAAAATGAGAATATAAATGCTATTATGATGAATTTAATGCCTATCTCAACTCAATTGTGCTAAAAAAGATCTATTATGATTTCAAAATCAAAATTCCTATAGTAAGGATGCAATTAACGAAATGAGAATGGATCCTTTTCTCCAGAATTTTTTCTCTATATTTATAGATTTTACCAAGCTTAGGGGGTGGAATAAGTTTAACCATGATCAAGTTTGGGTCAATTTGATGGTTTCAAATGGTGAGACAATTTAAATATTTTGTTCTCAAAGCTTAAGACAAAGAGACAAAATGAGTGTTCAAGATGCATTCTCAAGATGAGTGATCGATAATCAATTTGGCATTGATCCATGTGAGCTCAATTCTCAATTCCTATTGGTTAATTCAATTCATTCCCATGTGGTAGGTGAGAAATTTTAGGAATTAATAATTTAATTAAATTGATTTTCTTAGCCATGTGTAACCCTTAAATGGGTTGGATTTGATTTAATTCAACTATACAATTATTTTGATTAAAATTAATTGCACAATTAAATGATCTTTTGATTTAATTAATCCTCTTTGGCTTTGATTTCAATTAATTTTTTATTTTGCCTTTGATTGCTCTCTTGAATTTAGCCTGACTATTTTTAGGTGTCTACAAGAGAAAAATGTGAAATTCAAACATGTAAAGAGGAGTTTCAACCAAAGAGCAAGACTTTTCGTCCCAAAAAATATATAGTTACCAAAAAATTATTATTGCCTTTGGTTTTAGTCAAGGGTGGGTCTGTTAAACAATGAGTTGTATTACTTCTTCGTCTTTCTTTCTCTTCTTTTTTATTATCAATGAAGATATGCTTGATTTATTTGGAGCTTCTAGAGGCCTTCACCAATGGGCTCCCCTTTATCCATACATGTTTATTCTTATGGCAAAGGGCTTGGGTAGATTTATTAAGTCTCAAGTTTCCCATGGCTTGATTCAGGGTTGGAGTTTGGGTAATGGACTACCTAAGCTTTCTTACCTATAGTTATGGATGACACTACTCTTATGGGGGTTTCTCATATTCATGAGGTTGAATCTTTCAAATGAATGTTAGATATTTATTTGGTGGATTCAAGTAAAAAATTCAATGAGTATTTTGAAGGCTATCCAGAGAAGGATTTCCAATTTGAGGTTTCAGATTGGCTCTCTTCCCTTTCTCTATCTGGGTATCCCTATTTCTATAGGTAGGTTTCCCAGAACATACTTGCAAGATTTTTTGGATAAGCTGCGACAGAAAGTTACTCATTAGACTCATCGTTGGTTGTCCACAATTTCTAGGGTGACTCTTCTTCAATATATGTTCTAGGATCTTCCTATCTACAAGTATTTTGTTCAGATAACCCATGTGTTCTTTCTTAAGGAATTTGATGCTCTCTTGCAACAATTCCTTTGAAGTGGTGATTTGCATACTTGTAAATGGAGCTTAGTTAAGTGAGACTCTATGTGTAAGCCAAAGAAGGAGGGCAACCTTGGTCATCATTCAACTCTTTTAAATGGGAAAGCTCTTGGTGCCAAATTATATTGGCACTGGTGTACCTGTCAAAATCATATTTTCACTTGCATTCTCATGCATAAGCATCTAAAAGGAGTTAACTCCCTGATGAAGGGTGCTCCCCTTAATACCACAAACACATAACAGAAATAGAGAAACAACAACAATATGCAAGAACAGAAAATTGGCTTCTTATTATCTCCACAAATGTGGAATTACAAACTTTCAGAATTACAATATGCAAAGCCACATGGGCATTCCCTTACAATATTCTGTAGGACAAAGCCTCGAACTATTACCCAGAACTATTCTGAACTACCTAAGACAATAATACAGCCTTCCTTATATAGGCAATTTCCACCGCCCGAGAAGGTTCCAGAAATTTAGCCCTAAGGGCCGACCAAACTTAGAATTATTTTATTTTTCAATTTATTACATCAAAGTCGGCTCAAAATAACTTTTGAAACCCGAACAGAAATTTTGAAGGAAAATTATTTTCCGCCATTTCAGGTGACCCGACTTCCGAAGATCATAAGTCATCACCAATTGACCCGATTGACTATTATAACCCCATTTCGGAAACGCCACGAAGCGCTCCGCAGGCTTGACCTGCGCAAGCGCCCGTCACCCAAATTTTCAACCTCATCCGGGGCCTCTAAAGCCTTCAAAACTGAGTTCGAAGTTTCTGTACCCTGCTGCCAATACCGAAAATCTTCAATATCTTCCAATATACACTTGATCTGGCAATGAAACTTTACTGGCAGACTTATATGACCAAAATGAACCTCCAAGAAAGAAATCAGATCATTCTGAGCACATACGAAAATTACCAAAAATAGTAACTTTCCATAAATAGCAGCTCTGCACAAAATAGCCCTTATTGAATACAAAAACAGAAATATTTTTGGGTGATGCAAGATTGCTCTTACACCTAGGATGCTCCTGCATCACTCCCTCAATGTTCCTCATTGTCATTTGGAAATAAGGGAGTCTCTATCTGGCATACTCTAAAAATTTGGGTTCAATTGGTTACGAGTGGTCTCTTTTGGATATATGCAATAAGGGTTTTAAAGATTTCTTTTAGGTGGATTCTTGGGACGACAATCCTCCTATCCTTTCTATGTATCTGCATCGTCAACCTCTCTGTAATAGTTTTACTTTGACAAGTTGGGATAAGGTTTCACATTATAAAATTGTTTATAATTTAGGGTTGGTGGATGGTTATGGATGGAAGGATTCCCAAGAATGGCTACCAGGTGGATCATAAAAGGTTCATTAGGATTTGGCTCAAATTCTTGCTTCTCAGGAATGTAATTCCCTAGTGAGGACAAATATTTTGGCTTGAAGCAGAGATTCTTCTAGTAAGTACTCTATTGATGTGGGGTACTTGGAGCCTATTATATAGTTGTTTGGAGGTGTACAAGTACCCTGGTGGAAACACGTGTGGAGTAAATTTTCTTGGCCTAAGTGAAACTTTTTTCGTGTGGTTGCTGGTTCAAAATTGATATCTTACTTTAAATAATTTGTGTAAGTTGGGCTTCCAAGGTCCTATGAGTGTTATGTGCCACAATAGTGAGGAGTGTGTTTCTCACTGCTTCTTTCAGTGCTCCTTCTCAAGGGAGGTTTGACACTTCTGGTGGGAACTTTGGAAATAGACATGCTAGCATGTTTCTTCTTTGGTTGAATTTTGGGCCACCTAGGTAAGCCAATTTTTAAGACCTCTTTTCTCTAGGTTGTCTAGGATCTTGGTCCAACTTTCATTATCTGGAATATTTGGTTGGAAATAAATCATAGGATTTTTCATGATGTTAGGATGGTTCCTCAACACTTTTGGTGAAAAATTATTTATTCTCTTTGTGAGACTGTCTTGGTGAAGTGTGACTATGATGGTGAAGTGGATCCTAGGGATGTTGATATCTATAACTAGCTCAATTATTTTCTTCATAGAGGTTCTCTTTCTTTTGGGGGAGGTTTTTTAGGCAAATCATGAAAAAAAGATGAATTATTAATGTTCATGCAAACCGTGGAAGCATAAGGAAAGTTGCCAAAACTATTTGATGGACTGCTTCAAAAAGATGTTATCTCATAGAATATGATGATTGTGGATTGTGCACAAACTATATTTGTTCTAAGCGCTTTATAATCTCTTAAGAGAATGTACTCGGTACATGCAAAACTAAACTAAAATATAGTGTGAAATATATATGAAAGATCTTGTGAACCAAAAAAATCATTAGAAACCCATCAAGAAATAGAAGTAAAAACCTTCAAATATAAAAATGAATGGGTATGCCAATATATCTATACAACTTGATTAAAATAAAAATGTGAAATTTAAACAACATGTCAAGAGGAATTTCAACTAAAGAGCAAGACTTTCCGTCCAAAGAAATTATAGGATCCAAAACTTCTCATCACCTTTGGTTTTAGTCAAGAGTATGTATATTGGACAATGAGTTGTGTTACTTCTTCATCCTTCTTTGTCTTATTTTTTATTATCAATGGAGAGTCATTTGAGTTATTTGGAGTTTCCAGGGGCCTCTGACAAGGGGATCCCCTTTCTCCATTTATGTTTATTCTTATAATGGAGGGCTTGAGTAGATTTATTAAGTCTCGAGTTTTCCATGGCTTGATTCAAGGTTGGAGTTGGGGTAATGGGATGCCTAAGCTTTCTGACCTTTAGTTTGTGGATGACACTTCTCTTATGGGGGTTTCTTGTATTCAGGAGGCTGAATCTTTTAAGTTGACATTAGATATTTATTTGGTTTCTTTAGGTAAAAAATTCAATGAGCATAAATCTTCTATTTATTTTTCAATGCTCCTGAGGCTATCGAGAGAAGGATTGCCAATATTTTGAGGTTTCAGATTGGCTTTCTTCCCTTTATCTATTTGGGTATCCCTATTTCTATTGGTAGGTTTTTCATACCATACTGGAAAGATTTATTCGACAAGCTGTGTCAGAAGGTTACTCATTGGAATCATCATTGGTTGTCCACAATTGCTAGGGTGACTCTTCTTCAATCCATGATCCAGGCTCTTCCTATCTACATGTGTTTTTTTCAAACAACCCATGTGTACATTCTTCAGGAATTTGATGTTCTCTCTCGACAAATCCTTTGGATTGGTGATTTTCATACTTGTAAATGGAGCTTAGTTAAGTGGGACTTTGTGTGTAAGCTGAATGAGGTCAGCTTTGGTCTTTGTTCTTCTCTCTTAAAAGGGAAAGCTCTTGCTGCAAAATTATATTGACATTGATGTACCTATCAGAATCATATTTGGGCTTGCATTCTCATGTATAAGTATCTAAAAGGAGATAAATATTTGATGTTCCTTATTTTCGTTTGGAAGGAAGGGGGTCTCTAATTTGGAATACTCTAAAAATTGGTGCTAAATTTATTAAGGTTGGTCTCTTTTGGATATACAATAAGGGTTTTGAAGCTCTCTTTTAGTTGGATTCTTTGGATGGAAATCATTCTACCCTTTCTATGTATCTGCATCTCTAGCCTCTTTCTGACAGTTTTATTGCAAGAAGTTGGGATAAGGTTTCACATTGTAAGACTATTTAGAATTTAGGATAGGTTTATGGTTGGATGGAACGATTCCTAGGAATAGTCACGAGGTGGGTCGAAAGAGGCTTGTTTGGAGTTTGCTCAGATTCTTTCTTCTCGAGAGTGTAATTTCCTAATGGGACCAAATATTCTGGCCTGGGGCATAGATTCTTCTAGTAAATGCTCTATTGCTACTAGCTACTTGGACCTTATTAGATAGTTTTTTGGAGGTGTGGAAGTAACTTGGTAGAAGCACGTGTGCAGTAAATTTTCTTGGCCTAAGTGCATATTTTTCATGTAGTTGATGGTTCAAAATTGATATCTTACTTGGTATAATTTTTGTAAGTGAGGCTTCTAGGGTCCTATGTGTATTCTATGCCGTAATAGTGACGAGTTTTTTTCTCACCTATTCTTTCAGTGCTCCTTCTCCAAGGATATTTGGCACTTCTTGTGGGGACTTTGGAATGAGGCCTAGCAACATGACTCTTCTTTGGCTAAATTTTGGGCTCATCTGGTGACGCAGACCAAGGCTAGAAGGATCCAATTAAGGATAGTTTAGGCCGAGTAGCTTCAAAATTACACAATGGAATACAAAACACAACAACACAACAGATAACACAATAATTATTTCAAGTAATTTTCATTAACATGCCCGGTTGTAAGGCCTTCCGGGTTAGGGCCAATTATAATCAGAAACAATTCTACAAGATCCACAACTAGATCCAATTCAATCTCTAGCTAGTTCAGCTCTGAAGACAATTAGAAGCTGATGGAAACCCTAAGGCAGATCTAAACTTGAGCTCACAAGCCTCCAAGAAATTTCCTTATTCCCAAGCATGCAAACCACTAGCTCTGCTATTATAAATTATTAGATAGAAATCTGATCTGCAAGATCATGGAAGATATTTTCCACAACTTCGCCAACTTCAGCTTTCAAGCTTCACATCTGATGATCCAGATCTGCTAAGTCGTGTCTTAAACATCTACCCAAACACCCCTTAAATACTAATCATCAGCCACAAGTTGGCAAGATGAAACCCTTAACTCTTCCTAACAAATATTAAATGCCATACAAGTTGGCTTACAAATTGTATACAAACATTTAATTCAACATGTCAGCCTCTAGATGCACTTAGGAGAATCCAACAAAAGATACAAACAATAAATGCACCAAGTCGGCCCAAAAAATAACACAGAACCAATCGGTAAGTCAGAACTACCGAGCGTTAGTGAATTAACCGAGCACACCAAGCATCGCCAAGCACCAGTGTCAACCGAGCATCGCAGGCATGACCGAGTAACACTTTCACCGAGCACCAGAGGCTACCGAGTTCCTTCAATGACCGAGGCCATCGGTCAAGGCTGCAACTGAGCAAAACCAGCAAAAATACAAACACCTATGCAGTTTCACCGAGGACACAGAATGCCCCTGCCTCAACCTTGGATGCCCCTACATCATCTGGGTAAGGCACTTGTTAAGACCTCTTTTCTCCATGTTGTATGGGCTCATTGTCCCATCTTCATTATCTAGCATGTATGGTTGAAAAGAAATCATAGGATTTTTCATGATCTTAGGTTGGTTGTTTGGCACTTGTGGTAAAAAATTATTCATTCTCTTTGTGAGACTGTCTTGGCAAAGTGTGACTTTGATGGGGGAATGGATACTGGGGATGTTGATATCTATAATCAACACAATTTTTTTCTTCAGAGATGTGCTCTTTCTTTTGGGGGAGGTCACGTGTTATGCAAATCATGAGAAACAAATGTCAACATCCTTTATGAATGATAAATAGGGATGGTTGTTGGTCCCCTCCTCCTTAAGGAGTTTTGAAAATCAATATGGATGGCTTTTCTTGGGGGAATCCTAGTCATGCTAGTACTGGTGGAGTTGGCCAAGATAGATTTGGAGATATTCATTTCATTTTCTCTATTTATAAGGGTCTTCGTACCAATAATTTCATGGAGGCTCTTGCGATTTTGTATGCGGTGGAGTGTAGTTGTGTTCTTGGCTGGACAAGGATTATTTGTGAATCATATTCTTAGGTGGTGGTAACTTTTTCAAATGAGAAGAGGTTAAAATATGTTACTTGGCACTTAGCCATGATTAGATAAATTCTTTGGTTATGCCTCTCCTTGGAATCAATTACTTTAGGTCACATTCCAAGAGAGTGAAGTGGAGTTGTAGATTTTTTGGCCAAATGGACTTCTAATCATGTGCAATGTTGGAGTATAGTGGATAGGGAGTTGTTATCTCTAGAGATGTCCCATTTGTTGGACCACTGAGTTGAAATTGATAGGGTTGTGTAACGTTATTTTCTTTGTTACACATGGCCCTTCTTGTTTTGTATCTCTTTCTCTGATTGAATAATCTTTTACTCCTCTTTAAGTTGAATAGCTAAATAGTCTAAGATGTAGATTCATTTAAAAAATATACCATCGTAGAAGGGTAAATTTAGTTACTTTAAGAAATTTTACATTAAAATTACTAATAATGGTCAATTTTTGTGACAAGTATCTTAAATGTACTCATCAAAACTTGTAGAAAAATGTAGTCGCAATTTTTGTAAAAACTAAGCCTTAATGTTATCATAGAAAATACCAAAATATATTAAAATGATTAATACTCATTTGAATTTTTTACAATGTATCATGTGAATGCTTATAAATCATTGCATCCCCATACAAATTCCTCAGAAATATCTTGTAGGAAACTAGATCCTAACTATTTATTAATTAAATATCAAACTAACTTTATTAGAAAATGTATACCTTATTTTTACAACACTCATGTTAAGGTTTACATCACCCAAAAAAGAGGACAAAAACATTTTAGCATGGACTGACTATAGAAGCCTATCTGAAAATCTATAGAAGTGTCTTGACAAAATCTCCTTCCTCAACCAAAACACCTTGAACTTCTCATTTATAGGAAAATGTCCTTATTGACCACTATTAGAATACTCTAAACTACTTATGTCATGAAAAAAGTGTAGTTAACTACCAAATCTCCTCAAAACACACCAAATTTCTTGTGCTTGAGAAAATCTCCTAATTGTCTTATGATGCTAGCAACTTGAAACATATACAACAATTCACAAGTGCACTAGCCTTCTTTTGAATTAAAACATACTCAATATCCACATGAAGAAATAGCAGTTGATTATGAATTGGGAGTCACTCAACTACCCATAGTAAAACTTCTCTCTTTATGAATTGAGGCATGCTCAACTATCCACAAATGCACACATGCAAGAGTATGAATCAAGACATACTCAACTATCGTTGGGTACACATCACCAAGTCTACGGAATGAGACATAGTCAACTATCCACAAACCATCAAATTACCAAGTCCCCTTACTCCATGAAGAGACACAAAATAAACTAGTGCTTCTCATCCAAAGTACCATAATTTGTGAGAAACAAGCTAGCTCAAGATAATGATATTCCACCAATCTTGAATTTAACTTGTTAGTCCTTACTTGCTAAAGGAACCACTAAAATCTCTGAGAATCCCACCAACACAAACAAAAAATTTGACATCATGATAAAACTCAAAATGCAATAGAATGTTGGGTTCAATAGTACACTCTCTTACATAAAACAAACCAAATCTCTCTCAATTCCATGAATAAAACAACTTTTAATTTGTAAATTATAAAATATGTATCTTGTATCTCCAAAAATACCCTTACCAACTATTTGAATGACCTTTTCACGTGAATGTGAATAATTATTAATTTTCCCATCGTATTAATATATTTAATCTTCACATGTATCTCCTTTACTTTTATACACTCTTATTCAATTGACATATTATCTTTCAAACTTCACAATCAAAATAATTATTCTAGGAACACATGAAATAAATGATTTCTCATCATTTATATGGTCCTACTCTAATGCATAAAAATTAAATATATCTATACACCCTTACTTTTCAATTTATTTTAAGAGAAGCATTTCTTGAAAAGCTAAAAAAATCTTGCTAAGCTTGGTCAAATCATATTTTTAGCATATTTCTTCATCACTTGAGAATTGAAATGCTTTGAAAATGGCTTTCAAGTTTTTATATTTTGAAGAATCATACTCCTTTCGTGCAAAATAGTGGCTAAAACTGATCCCCCCCCCCAAAATGTGGCCATCAATGAAATTGCAAATGAAGTGGTTGGCAATGAAATTCACAAGAAAATACTTTGGTCTCATATGTGGTCATTTCTTTCTTGCCCGATTGGGTTACTTCTCCTTCCTTCAAGGATCTTCCTTGTGCTCTAATATCAGGAACAAATATTGTAAAAAATAAACCTTGATGTCATATAAATTACCAAAATATGATAATATTATTAAGTTCATTTGGAATATTTGTAATGTATTGTGTGAATGCTTATAAAAAAAGAATTCATTATAACTTCCTAAAAAAATATTAAATTTGGTGGAAGAAACAATATGTTAAATACAAGAAATTGAATTTTTCTTGTTATCAATATTATTTATCAACCTTTTTATGACATAAAGACCTTGAAACTAGATACTTATAAGTTTTGACTTGTTTAAATAGTTCATCTAAAATTATATTAATAGATGAATTCGATGAAGAAGTGTGTGATTTCTAATGAACTATTTAAAGTGAGTGATAACTCAATACTTGCTTAAGTAATGAAAACCCTTCTACTCAAATACATAGATGTTACCATACTATTGCTACAAATGAAACATATTATTCAATTGAAAGACCAAGATATTCTATAGGAAATTTAGAGCATTTTGAGAATAGTAGTCACAAGTTATTGCACTCATTGTTTAAGTGTATATTAAAGAGAGGACATCGTGGATATAATTAAAGAGGCTTATAATTATTTAACTCGTTATTTTTATATAAAGAGACATATTTACTACTTGTGTATGTATAAAAAATAATAGAAGGATTAAAAGAGCTATTTTCTTAGAGTAAAAGATCCTTAAAATTTTAAAATTGTCAAACTAGATATTTATATAACTAAACCTTGTTAAAGGAGCTTCCCTCATGAGAGTGTTAATACTTTCAATTAATCTAGCACCTTATCGTCTAATTATTTTGTAATCAAGCAAGTCTTACATGTGTGCCTAGTTTGACACTAATTTCAAATCTAATTAAATAACTTTTGAAAATATGAACTACTCTAAAGCCACCTTTATTTCCGAAGTATTTATGTCATAATCGTTGATAAAAGAGTCGTTATAACCATTGAAGGTGTTTCGGTTTTTTCTAGGGCAATTTAACTGAAAGAATGCTCGCCTTTCCAATCAAATAAGGAAAAATAGATTCTTAGTGATAATTAGCTAAAAGTGTCAATGTACAAAAACTTAGGCAATGAATATGTACATGACGTCAAGGGCATGTACAAATTGGATTAGGGTGATTTGGCAAGAGTCATTAAGCATTAAAGGGATTTTTAAAGGAGCTAAGCTGGTATTTTACATTTTTGGATGTGGTTATAATGTTAAATAAAATGTAAACTTGGATATATGAAGTATTGTAAAATCTAGTTTATTTTTATAGATAATAAGAGTCACACAAGCCTAGAAATTGATGAAATTTTATTAATTTCTTATGTTTTACAATAGATTTTTGTTTAAGAATTGAAACATTTACATATGTATAATTACATTGATACTAATACATGGCTTTCACAATTCTATCAATCATTTTGTCATCACTTTCATAACATACGACAATAATACTACAATCTAACTCCCACATTTCCATATATTGACTAGCACCTATTTAGACATGTTTTATCTTTTCAAAGACCACAAAAATCCCAAATTCATGAACTCGATCTGAAATTGTTTTTGGATTCAATTGTGTAATAGTTTTTCATCAACATTTTGGATCATAATCTGTGATCCATATTCACGATGACAAAATGTTTTTGAAGACATAAAAATGAATTAATAACAAACCAAAATATCTTAACAAGGAATGAAATGCGGTTGATACACGAAACAAACTAAGAAAGATGACAAAACCAAATAAGAAATTGAGAAATAAAATTCATTATCCCTCCACCCTAAAAGAAAATTAAGAAACCAAATATTAAAGAAGAGATCAAAGCAAAAAAAAAACATATTCATGATATTTATCTTGTATATATAGTTGCAATATCATTCAACATTGTTTCCCAACAACGATGTTGTAAAATAAGTAAAAATAAATCAGCAAATCTAGCAGTCATCGAAGTTGTAAGCAATCTTGTAACTACACAACTACTATCACTCTCTTAATGTACTAAATTTTTATTTTAAGTGTTTAACTTGTTATATTGTTCTTATTTGCCTATTGAAATGCATTTAATATGAATGCATACCTCTTTCATTCATATTTAAATTTTGCCATAGAATATTTGGTTTTCTAAGTGGGTCTATCCACCACATTCTCCCCGACCAAATCAATTGTTAGAGGAAAAATTTACATGCAATCTCAAAAAGGTAGCAATCGGTCCACCTTTTGGACTACTTTTTTATTTTAAAATATAAATAGTAACTCTTGTTCAAGACTAATAATTTATTTTAACAATAGAATATTATTTTTTATTAAGGTAAAAACGGGTTTTGAAGGGACCTAAAACTCTTTACAAAAAGGTCTCTAAAGATAATCAAAGAAAGCCCACTAAAAGGAATGGATCGAGACCAACACGGGGGTTTTAGCAACAAGCTCCCACAACTTGGAACAAACAATAGAGCAGTGTTAGTCAGAAACACATTTCCACTCTAAATGCAGAAACAAAACCAGTTTCGGGGACAGGGGACAACCGGAAATGTTTCCAAACCATCCTCAATGAAACATTTTTTTTGAAAACCGTCCCAAAAACTTAGGGATGGTCAACAAAGGTTTTAGAAACATTTGACTGTCCCTAGGAAGGTTGGGGATAGCCAAGCCATCCCCTGACCGTTCTGGGGACCGACAACTACCGGCTGTGGGAGGCAAAAAGTAAAGATAATTTTATAAAATATTTGCAAATTTTTTAATCTTGCAAATTGTATGTTATTATTGATATTAAATCGTGAATTCCTTCCAAGTTGCGTGTAGTTTGGCCCGAGTGAACAAAGTTATACCCAAGTGAATAATCATTTGCTCTTGCTGCTGTTAGAATGTGAACATTACTCTTGCTGCTGTTAGAATGTGAACATTATCTATGAATTCTAGAAGTCTTTAGTGTAAATCTGTAGATTGAGTGTAAATCTGAGCAATATTTAGTATTCTCAAACCAAATCTTAGGGGCAGCAACATATTATCTTTGTTTTCATTTTGACTTTGAAGATTGAGACTTCAAGTTTTCATTTTGACTTTGAAGTTTGAGAATTTGAATCTTCAAATCGTGAATTCCTTGCAAGTTGCGTGTAGTTTGGCCTGAGTGAACAGAGTTATGCCCAAGTGAATAATCATTTGCTATAGCTGCTATTAGAATGTGAACAAAATTATCTATTAATTCTAAAAGTCTTTGGTGTAAATCTGAATAATATTTAATATTCTCAGACCAAATTTTAGGGGCAGCATGATACTTTCTTTGTATCATTATATTATACATTAATGCAATGATAATGAATCTTGATATATAATATGATACTTTTAAGTCTTTTAACTTTTCATTTTGTTGAAACTTGCAGCCTTTGTGTATTTTGATATATGATATGATACTTTAAAAAAAAAAACTCAGAAACCCATTCCCCCATCCCAGAAACTCAGCGTAACATAGCAATAAAGATATTGTTAGCTTGTATGAGAACATAGAGTCCATTATAAAAATTTAAGATTAAACTTCAGTAATAGCAGTAAAATACATTTTTGACTTGCTAGGTATACTAAGTTTGGGTGTGCGACATTTCAACATACATTCAGTTCTTCCTGTTCGGATTATTCTTCCTGTTTCTCAAATACTAAGAAAACCTAGACTCTATCATTAATAAAATGTATCAGAGAAGCATTTTTTGGTCGCCTTTATTTCGTTTAAGTTGTGTTCCAACAACAATGAAATTTTCTAAGACATGTTTCTTTATCTTACATTGTCAAAAGCTTAGAATACTTTAGTTGGCATGACTGCATTTAGGTTTTATTATATCCAATTGAGATGCGTGATTTGCAAGTTGAAAGCGTGCATAATAAGATATTGAAAGGTTTAAAATGCTGTTTACCTGCATAAATCTAAGAATTTTATAGATAAATGTTACAGAGCAAAAAAACAAAAACATATAGGCATCAGAGTCCAAACATTTTCTTGCACAATCTCATCCCCTTTTGCTGGAGACACATACATTCAATATGCTGCTCTTTAGGGACAGGTATGAATCTGGTTGCCCTTGAAATAGACTAACTTCTAAGTTTCACTTTGCCAGGGAAAATACTACTTGCATTGTTGCAATGCAAGTCAGTTTTCTTTGTACTTAATCACCTTTGCTATTGATTTCAACGTTGGTTAACAAATATAACATTTACAACAAAATAATCCTCAATTCAATAATTCTACAGTGTCTGCAAGCAAGATCACAAAGTTTTGTCCCTATCTTTCTATGGGTTTATCACACCTATATGTGCTAGGTTCGCATTGATCTGTGTGCAAAAAAGCATGAGTATTCGAAGCAAACTGAACATTTTGAACAATTTTTAGTCTAGTAAATGTCCTCGAGGCCTATTTTATTTCACATATCCTTAATCAAACTAATCCAGGAATAAAGCACAATGGAGAGCGAAAATAGCTTTAGACTCTCTCTACAGCCATCTTACTTATGTACATGTAATCATGTTCTTTTCAGTGGTTCATTTTTAAGAGTGGTTCATAATTTTCAATCTTTGTGGAATATCTTGTTTCTTGAAAGAAAAGTGCTTAAATTTTGAAATTTTTGAGAGAAGAGAATGATAATCTAAATCCTGAACTAAAAGTACTTGCCTTTTCTAGTCACAATATCCAGGTACTACAGATTTCTTGTTTGATTATCAGCCATTTGCCCAAGTAAAAAAAATTGCCTTTGCTAGTAAGGGTACAGAACCATACAATACGGATATATTTCTTGATTATCAACTATTTTACCCAGGTAAACTTCAGACTCTACAGCATGCTTCTTGTTACTTAAAGCAATACATTGTACCTAATCCATTAATAGCAAAAAGAATTCAAACGAAGAAAATGGTTGCAAAGACATGTTTCATCAAACAACTTCCATCAAACTCACTCCCTACTAGATCCACAAATAAATACATTTGCATAAGTAGCTGTTAACTTTCCAAGTACCAAACATATTAGTTAATTAGAAAGGCTAACTAAAAGCTAGATGTTCAATGTCTTTGAGAAAACTTCTGTACCCATTAAGCATCGATGTGCACCTACTCACTCACAAGAGAATATTTGAATAGATCAACAGAAATCAAGGTCTTTAATGTACTCAGAAAAAACTTGACTGCTGGCCGAGTATCTATGTACACCTGCTGATGCACAAGAAATCCATCATTTACAATGGAGAAATTATTCAATATTTTCCAGTGATTTCAACTGAAAACCTCCTTGTTTAAAATGGTTCTGCGTGATTTTTGGGCCATTCCAACCAATCCTTTTCCAAAATTTCTCTTTTGCAACATCAAGGTTAGCATCAGCACCAATGGCTCCAAACAGAGCTCGGTAACATTCACATAAAATACTTTCACGGTTAGGATCGACTTTAGGTGCAACCTTAATCAAATCATGGAGTTGTAAAACAACAGCATCTTTTGATAGAGCTTTGCAATTGGAGAACTCAGTTATCTTGGAATTTAAATCTCCCTTTGCAATGTCAGAATTGTTCAACAAATAGTGAAAAGATGTAGCAGCTTGAATGATATTGTACCCAAGAACACTCAAAGCCCCATTGTTGGAAAGAGAATATGAGCCATGGGTAATTGCAAGCATCAGTAGTGCCTGATTCTTGAATTGATACCTATGCATTCAAGTACAAAACATATTAAAGACATACAAACCAAATCCATGGAAAGAGAATATGAGCCATGGGTAATTGCAAGTATCAGTAGTGCCTGATTCTTGAATTGATACCTATGCATTCAAGTACAAAACATATTAAAGACATACAAACCAAATCCATGTAGTATATGAGGAATCCCCATGTATCGTACTATTCTTCATTAACAACCACGCACAGTAATGAGATTTTAAATGAAATTATTATTAAGAAAGAACAAAGCTGAATACCCAAAAAATAATTACAAAAATAAAGATAAATACTTCTTCACAATCACATTGAACTGAACTAAAGGAAAACCAATACCAAACACAGGAAAGGCAAATCTTTAATGAAACTTCCTTTCAACAAGCCAAGACCATCCAAGTTTTGAATCTTAAACCAGATATAAGGAAAGATAGACAAATAAAACGCAAAAAAGAAAAAAAAGAAATAATGCCAGGAATTTTACTGAATAAAAATGCTGCACCAGACGCGCAGATTTGTAACTTTAGTTTTGTTAGTAGACACCTTTGCTAGGGATGAAGAATTGTGATCATCCTTCAGTTAACAGACAACTATGCCAGCTCATCACCAAATAAATACTGAGATTTACTTTTAGTATGGTGAATATACTGAATACGTTAGAGTGTAACATTTAGGACTAAAACCCTGTACATGTAGAGGCTTTGACTTTGTCTTCTAGCTGTTGCAGAATCAACAGAATGATCTGCATATTTTGCATATATCTTCTATATTGACAAGATATTCTTCTGGGATTAATCAGTGAAATTAAAACATAAATAAATAAACTTATCATGTATGTACTTTCCCAGTTTTAAAAACCATCATGTGCCTTGCTAATAACTGAAGAACTGAACTTCAAATAAGATGAAGAAGACATGGGAATATTAAGAGTTAAAACCAAAGTGCAGATGGTTTTTATCCATTTATGGTTACAACCATGGCTGAAAGGAAAGAGTAAAGACTACCAGAGATCAGGAATATCTCCCATCTTAGGTTTGGTTGTGTAGAGCAGGTATCTTCAAATTTTGTGTAGCACATTATAGCTGCGATAGTTGCAATTTGTCAAACCCACCAAAGAAAAAAACATAAGAGAAAAATTGTATTGTGTTAAAATGCAGCAATTCAGTTTCTTCTAAAACTGACGAGATTCCAGAGAAATTCACACCCCAGCTAAAACTTTTTCTGTAAGATTTTAGTTGTGGCATTCAATCTGCTTATTGGATTGAAAAAACAATTCAGTACACGACAAAACTGGAAATGTTGGTGTACTTCTGCTCACGTAGGGAATACAGGTAAGAGCTCCAGAAGAAAATAATTTGGTAGATATTAATGTAGAACAAAATCATGAACGAGGATACGCCACTGTATTTACTGAAGCTTACAATTTTTTTGAACAAAAATGCTCTTTGTAGACAATCACAAGGCCTGAGGACAAAGCACAAACACGAAACACTGTACTCTATGGGACAAAGCAGTCAAGTACCTCTAGGCGATATTTGTACCAAAGAGCAGGATGCTAACACATTGCTCTATGGACAAGTACCTCTGGGCAATATTTAAGTGTGTGTAATTATCATTGGTCTATCTTTGAGAAGATGGGATATTACGCATCCTGTTTTCCTTTGTCCACATGTTCATACTTCCTGCAGCATGTTTAGGTCAGAACTTGCCCAAAATTATTGTGATTCTAATATCATATATTCTTAAGTATATATTATATATTCTTATATACAATTTCCAATCAAAAGGACGAGGTTAAAGAAGAAGATATATCTACAAAAGAATCAAATGTAAAAATTAAGAATGAGGATTCCAAGGAAAATGAAAGCACTACTATCTTCCTACATGCATTAAGTGGAACAAATGCACCACAAACACTCAAAGCAATTGGTAATGTTAAAAAAGAAAATGCGAAACTGTTAGTCGATACTGGTAGTACACAACTTTATTGATAGAAGATTACCTGATGAGCTCAATTGTATTGTTTATTCAACCTCTAGTTTTCATTTCATCATAGATAATGAGAAACAACTTGCTTGTGGTGGTAAATGCCATCATATAAAACCCTCAATGAAAAATTATCAATTAGATTAAAAAATGTTTGTTGTCCCTATTAGGGAAGTAGATGTAGTTTTGGGAGTGCAATGGCTTAAACAATAAGGAACAATATATTTCAATTTTCAGGACATTCATGGATTTTACTGCACTTGGGAAAAGTATGAAAGTTTGGGGCTAAAATAACCAACAAATGAAATCATTAGCTCCCATGAGATGGAGTAATTACTAAAGAAAAATTCTTATAATATAGGAGCACAACAGCATTTTATAGAAACAAAAGATATGAAAAATTCATCTCCTGCACTCTCTCACATCCTGAGGATGGATCAGAGTGTGATCTGAAAAGTTGATGCCAAAATTCATACACAATCAAAACCAGAAGCTAATGAATTGAATTCAAATGGATTGTGGAAATCTGATGACATTAACTCAAGATCAACCAAAAATTCAAGAGATTATTCAACATGATCGAGTATTCAAGAATCCAAGGTTGTAACTCTAATTGGAGACCATAATTATGACAAAAAATAAATACCAAGAAGCATTATTCATCCCAACAAAAGTGCCTATTCATCCCCTATTATTATGCTTAACAAAAAGGATAATCCACGGAGAATGTTCTCACATTAAGATAGACAAGATCACTCCTGTAAAAAAAGTTTAGTAGTCCTATTTTAATGAAGTGGAAGATTATAAAGTCCATGCAAAACAATACAAATGTGTCTTTAGGGTGAAAGAAGAAGAATAGGAGTCCCTTGAAAGTGTTAATATGGACCCTAAGAGAGGAATTTGTAGTCTAACAAGATACTATAGAAGATTTGTTCATACATATCATCAAATAAAGAAAGATTTCTTTTGGGAAGGTATTAAAGTGAATGCCCAAAAATTTATGGTGGAGTGTTTAATATGCTAACAAAATAACCGTAAACAACAAAAATTCCAGGCCTTTTCAAATATTAGGCATTCCAAGCCAACACTAGGCAGAAATATTAATAGACTTTATTATGGGTTGCCAAAGTCAAATAATCTTTGATATAATTTTGCTTCTTGTGGATAGTCATAACCTGGAATAGGAAAACGGGAATAGGAAAATTGGCATAAGTTAATTCCAATTTTGGTCCAAAATGAGAATTAACTGATTAATTCTCATTTTGGACCAAAATTGGAATTAACTTATGCCAATTTTCCTATTCCCGTTTTCCTATTCCAGGTTAATTCCAGCAACCAAACGGGCCCTAAGAATGCACATTTGGTGGACTTTCATCTATTTACTACTAATACTATGGAAAAAGTATTCCTGCAAAAACTTCATGAAATTTCCAAAATCAAATAGCAAAATAGAGAAACCTCAAAATTCCTAATCAAGTGGAAGAATTTGGCAATTGAAGATGCAACATGTAATGATGAACAATTCATACAAAATATTTTAGAGTTGCTAAGCATTGAGGGCAATGCTTTTTTGAAGGGAAACGGTATGTTATGATTCTAATATTATATATTTCTAAGTGCATATTATATATGCCTTAGTACAACGAGTTAAGCATTTGTGGCATACTTAACCATAAAATTAATTATAGTTAATACACTAATCCCTTTTAACTAAGAAGAGGGTGTGTACATAGTTAAGCCTATAAATAAATAGACAATGTTTCTCCCAAACTATCATATCATCAGATATTCACTTCATATATTATTATCTGATTATTGGAGGTCGCCCCCTCGAAGTGATCTTCTATATTTCTGATTTTTACATTTATTTCCAAGTAATAGCATAACAAGAATCGTGTGACTCTTGTCATTTTCAACCTCAAGTTTTACTTTTTTTGTTCTTTTGGCCTCATTTTGACAGCAAGAAATTTAAACTTTTCATGTCAAAACAAGTGTCATCATGCATCAAACTCCTTGGTCAAGTTGCTTTTAATCACAAAAAGATTAGTGTTGCATGCTTTTCATACCAATTGTCATACTTATCTATCTTTGAAATGTCATGCTTAATCTGGTTCATGTCAATTCCATGTATAAAATCTAGTACAGGCATTCACATTTGAGGATAAAAGTTCGTCATTTCAACTGGAACCATCAAAGCATTTATCATGTTTGACAAGATTTACCAATAGCAATTAAATCTCAAATGGCCTAATGTTGCAAGTTTCCAAGACAAAATGCCTTAAGGTTTGGGAGATATTAAACTTTTGGTTTTTATTGATAGTTTGCAAAGACAATTAAGTCAAGAGTTTGATGGGAACCGGAGCAAAAATGGTTTGGCAAGGGGCTTTGTGACACCATTATTGACAACATGGCAAGATCAACAGAAAAGATTAACAGTATCAAAAGCTATGCATCAATGTTCATTTGCTAGGTTGGCAGATTTGTTAGACAAATTTTATAAGAATTTTGAAAACAAATTTAGGCACTCTCTTAGTTTAATCTCACTTCTCCAAGTTGAAAATCAAATGATGAGCCCAAGACTGCCCTTTGTGTTGGAGTTTTGTCATTGATGATTTTGTTGGCAATATTGGATGGAGAATGTTGTGCATAGTCTAATTGGTTGTCATTGATGACAACGTACTTTTGTAGACTAATGCCATATCTGCTCAAGTAATTCAGTGATTCTGCTCTTCATAATTGGGTCTGCATCACTCTGCAATTGCAGATATGGTTTCGCAGTTTGGACAGCATACTTGTGAATAATGGATATATCTATATTCAAGTTGGCACATGGTATGGTTGTATGGAACAGGACATATAAGTTTCGGTAGTGTGGTTTGTCAGTTGCCCTGTTTCTGGACAGAACAGTTTGTCAGAAGGTCCGCATTTCATCAGAGGATTGTTTTTGGTCCTACAGTTTTCAAGAAAGATTTAGCATTGCATGTAGCGTGTGGTTCCAGCTTTCATTAACCTTCACTATATATTGGCTGACTTGGTTGGGTGAAACGTTTGAAGTATTTTGGAGGAAGTGTGTAAGGTATTTTGGGAGCCAACCTATTGTTGGAAGTGTTATATATATATATATATATATATATATATGTGCTCCTTTGGAAAAAGTAGTGGTAGTGATACGATAGTGATGGATATAAAAATAATGCGGTGATATGTGATAGCGCCTAGGAACAAAATGTGAGTTAGAACAATGTTAATGAAGTGTTCAAAATCTGTTTGCTAAGCCTAAAAGGAACTGAATTCATGCATTTAAAATGCAGCTGTAATAGCTCATTTTGTTCACTTATCTCTCTTGGGCAGTGAGCCTTTATCTTTTGGGCAGTGAGCCCTCTAACAGTGAGCCTTGCAGTGAGCACTTTAGTAATATACTATCACTAGTTATATTGTATTCAGAGTTAACCCTCTCTGTGGTTTTTCCCTTAACAGGCTTTCCACGATAAAAATCTGGTGTTCTTGTGTATAGTGTTGCGGATGATGTTTTCATTTCTGCTACTTTGTTGATTACATATTTCTTTCTGATGCAATTAAGTAAAGTTGATATGGATATGCAAAAAGAATAAACTTATGACATTTTACGGAATGTTGATTCATTCCCTCCCCCTCAGTATTCTAGTTGTTCAACAATTGGTATCAGAGCTCGGTCCGTTGATCTCATCTTAACCACTTCAGGGTGATCTTGGAGGTTGAACAAATGGCTTCTAAGAAAGATAATGAATAAATTCATATGGATGGAGAACTGCAGACTGCTCTTGAAGATCTTGAAAATGTTGAATATGAGATCAGAGATTTGAAGGAAAACATCAAGGAAGCAAATGAGTGCATCAAAAAGTTGAAGGAACAGATCAAGAAATTCAGAGAAAGATACAAGAAGGTCAATGAAGAATTAAAGCAAGCAAATGAACTGATTATTGACGTGAAGGTACAAGTTGGGAAGACAAAAAGACCAAGGAATGTCTGAATAGCATAATCAATGATAAGATAGGAGAATGCAAGAAAATGGAACAGGAGGTAGTAGACTTGAGATCAGACCTAGAAAAAACAAATGATCTAAAAAGAAAATTCAACGAAAGTTTTGTTAAATTTGATGAAATAATGGCTAAGCAAAGAACTCCGAATGACAAAGGTGGATTAGGGTTTGAAAGAGGTGAATGCTCAAGTCAAAGAACTGAAGACAAAGGAAAAGCTGGTCCTACGGAAAAGACACAGACTCATCAGCCAATTAAAGATATGAATAAAGGGGAGTTGCTCCAGAATTAGAGAAACTCTGCAAAGAAACCACTGATCCGACAACCTAATGCTCAAAGGTGCCCTTCCTTTAATGGTTGCTATTTTTCATGCAATAGATTTGGACATAAGCCTGCAGAATGTAGAAGCAGAATGAGTCAAAATATTCAATGCTATACTTGCAAGAGATTCGGTCATATAGCTAGTCAATGCAGAAATCAATTTATGTATGGGTATAAAAGAAATGAATCTTTTCATTACCACTGTCATACTTGCAATGGTTTTGGACACAAAGCTAATCAATGCAAATCAAGAATAGATGAAAGAAACACAAGACAAAAACATCAAATGCTATAGTTGCAACAAGATTGGTCATATAGCAGAATTTTGCAAAAGCAAGAATATGAAGAGGAATACTCTGGTAAGAAGGAATGAGGTTGTAAATAAGATTGATATGGAAGAAATAAGGAATGAGATGAAAAGAATATGGAAAAAGAAGGAAGTAGAGATATCAAAGGATGATGTTGCACCTGACTCTGATGCAGAGATCTCTTCTAGAAACTAGTTTGTATACTTTGGCTTAAGGGGAGCCGAAACAAAAATCTTTTCAACTACCAAAGATATTGATGTTGTTGTCATAGCATGAAGATATGGTATAAAGAATGGTGTGTTTGATCTCTTAAAGAAGATTGTAGAAGAAAAAGTTATCATGTGGTCAATTGGGAAGCTTCGGAAGCTGACTGTACACACAAAAAGAAAGGTTATTTTAACAACTTTTTTGTTGACATGATGGTTTTGGTGGCAGAACCCTAGTTTGTTCGATGGCATAAATAATGATTTTCAAAATTCATATTGTTATCTGCAAATTTGGTGAATTTGAGGAGTGCGAAGAAGTGCAAAAAGAAGCAGAGTTTGTCAACAGTCGACACAAGGCATTTACACATTCCGATCTCATGGATTCTAGCAAATTTGCTAACTATGAAGATGAATCCTGGCCAGAATTTAAGAAATTTATGAAGGAGCCGACAAGAAATGAATCAGTCAGTGTATTTTCATCACTTCCAGCTATAGGGTAGTGTGTGTGGAAGACATCTATAAGTTTATCAATGTGCAAGTTGAGTAGTATGACAATGAGAAGATAAAGAATTTCAAATATTCTCTCCCTAGAGAATATACACAGTTGATTGTCGAATTAGGGCCCAAGGGTTTGGACATCTGGAGTGAATTTCCTATGTTGATGAAGAGTTGGTGTTCTAAGCATAATTCATGGCGACTATATTTGGTTAGATTGACTGCATCCAATTACTAAAGAAGCTCTTAAGACCATGATTAGGTTATGTTCAGACAAAACCATACTTGTGATGAAATCCATGAGAAACAAGGAAGTTGAGAATTTGACTGGCATTACTAGGTATCAGAGAGCTTTGCGAATTGATGCCATAACCGGTCCCCTAGTAAGATATGTTGCAATGGGTATAACCTACAAAATTTACTATGGAATAGAGAAGGATCTATATCTGCTATTGCTGTATATGTTGCTTAACAAATAGCTAAAGAAGAGGACTATGACCTATGTGAACTCTTGAGACAGCAAATATTGAATAATCTCATGCTTACCAAGACTGAAGGACATGCTTTTTGTTTGGGTTCACTAGTTGCATGTCTTGTATTTTACTTCATGAATTCATTGCCTCTAAAGGAGAATGTGGTATGGGATGAGAATTTGCCTATAGGCAAACAGATCAAAAGATACTTGGATGGACTGAATGACAAAGACAGTGCTTGCAGAAATTATTTGATTGAGCTCCAGAAGAATATGATTGCAAGATTTAGGATTCCAGAAAATTGTGTTGAGAAGTACAGAGATAGCATCACTTTCCTCGTTGATACTGACAATTGCTTCATGGAAGCTATGATGCCCCAAAACTTCAGGTTAACTAATCTTGGTTATGAAATCAGTGCAGAAGAGTGTATGTTGTATGCAAAGGAACTCCTTAAATGTCAGGTAGATTTGACTGAAGACAAATTTGGGACATATAAAGAATTCATTAGATAAGATGATACAGGACATGTAGCTCCAGAAGGATCTGCCTTTCGAAGGAAAAGACAGAAAATCTGCTGAGGTCTCCTCTCTGGTTTCAAAGAAGAAGAAGATAGACAGCAAGAAAGAGAAGACTCAGATAATTAACATTGGTGATATAGAACCTGCTGAGGTTGATATAAAACAGGAAATGTTTGTTGCAGAACAAGAAGATAAGTCTAAGGAACACACTGGTTCTTCTGATGACGGTCTCTATGAAACTGATAAAGTGCTGAAAATACTTGAGAAACCTGATGGAGTAAGAAAGATGGGAGATGTATGGTCATCACGACCATCCTATGTCAAGGAAAGAATTGAAGAAGTATTGGTCATCTATTTGCTCCGGAACAATCATGTTCCTAGTGTTATTGAAGGTCTACTCCCAAATATTCTCTTTGAATAGATAAATGAACACTTGACTATGAAGACCACAAAAAAGGAAGAAAATGGCTTAGAAGACAAACTACAGAGAGCCATAAGTAAAAAGTGTGCTGCCACTAAAAGAAACTCAATAAATCCATGAAAGGTATGAGGAAGCGTGTTGGTACTATTGCCCGGATGTACAAGTATTTGTCTCAGATGGCTTGCTTGTTAATGTTTTGGCCTTTACGGCAAAGATCAATGCATTGGACAAAGAGGCAATAATAATAATTAATATATTGGATATATTATTGATATATTTAATTATGATAAAATCGGTTGGATAATAATAATAAATATAAAAAGTTATATTTATTATTAAGGTTTGATTTTAATAATTAAATATGGAGCAAATAATATAAAAGAATATATTATTATTATAGACCCAAGTCGGCCAACTTGGGAGGCCAAGAGTTTATCTTAATAAGCTTATATATTAGAGCGACTTGGAGAAGGTAAGAAGCAACCAAAAACATAACATTGCCTTCCTCCTTCAGCAAGATCTTCAGTAGAGCGAATTAGGGAAGAATTAGTGCAGCATTCAAGGGCAAATTGTAGCAGCCCTAGAAGGGGCGAATTGTAGCAGCCCTAGAAGGGCGAACTTGGACAATATTGAGCAGATTATTAGGGTGAATTGTTACAGCCCTAGAAGGGCGAATTTGAGCAGCTCCAAAGTGTGAATTAGGGCAGTCCAAGAAGGGCAAATTAGGATGAATTGAACCAGTCCTAAGGTGCGAATTGTACAGCTCATTGAATTGTTACAGCCCTAGAAGGGCGAATTTGAGCAGCTCCAAGGTGCAAATTAGGGCAGTCCAAGTAGGGCAAATTAGGATGAATTGAAGCAGTTCTAAGGTGTGAATCTTATAGCACATTAAAGACATTCAAAGGCAGATTCATAGCAGTTCTTGGAGGCATAGGTGCAGATCGGATTCATTTCTAAGTCAGATCTGAATGCTGATTAGGATCAATCAGAATTTGAAAAAGCTCCAAATGGGCTAAATTCAACATCCATAGAAGTCACATTGGAGAACTTGAAGTCTGATTTCCAGGTACTATCTCTCCTTCTTTGTGATCTCATATTTATATCCTGTGTTTAGTGTTTGAAAGACTTCTATAGATTGCATATTCCTTACGATAATCTGATACCATTAACATGGTATCAGAGTCTAGGTAGAGTAAAAGATCCATTTTCAGATTTAGGAATTCAGTGTAACTCTTTTAAAACTAAGAAATACTATGGCAACTGGGGTTTGGCTCAAATAGTAATTCGACTTTACATTTTATGAGGGTTTTGATTTGCATCTAGGATTCTGATTATGCAAATTCATTGGTCCTTCTATGTCTAATATTGATTGGCTCCTATGTTGTGAAACCATCTCATAATTGGCTGGAAAGATATGGGTAAAATTGTGTCAATACATTCTTGCATGTTTTGAAACTATACGATTGACCTTCTTAGGGTAAATTTCAAAATATCTAGAAACATACATTGAGAGGGAGTCTAACCTTGTGGACATTATAAGATAAACCTAAGATTTAGAGGGAAAAGATAGGATCTGTATAAATCTCTCATCATATTGTTTCAGAGGGAGTAGATCATCTTGAGTGGCACAGGCCCTAGAGATCATAACCTGGTATGACTTTATGACTAATATGAATCATGGGCATACTAAAAATTTATCCCTATGTGGTTCTGTAGAGAGAAACCCACCTTAGTGCTTGACTTAAGAGGGAGTTTAATCATGGGCTCACTTAAACTTGGTTTTGTAGTATAAACTCCTTTCTTTACTTTTTGCATTCTAATTGTATGAATGTGCAGGATCATTCTTATTGACGTGGCTGTCTGACATAGCTAGTTAATTGTTATTAGCTGATTATGAATGTATAGGAAGCACATTTTTCTTTGGTATATTGTGATATACTTTACATTTTGTTGCAGCATTATGAATGTGTAGGACTGCATACTTCACTTTGGTATATATGTATGGGACCATTAACTGTTTTATTGGATACATACATGATGATACCTTGACATGCATATATGAGGAGCATACATTATGCACGGATGCATACTTTGCTTGGACATATGTTATGTATGTATGGGAATATACACAGCTAATTAGCATAGTTGTTTTTTTGCATATCTAACTGATTATCTGTCATTGGCATAACTAATTAATTAACACATATTTGTGAGAAGCATACATTATGTTGCAACGTATCTTATATTGACATATCTCTGTTATGTATGTGCATACTTTGCGCGCATGGCTGATTAACTTGATGTATGGATGGCAACATACATTGTTTTGTTTGTATGCATGGGAAGCATACTTTACATTGGCATATGCTTACATTACCTTGCTTATGTTATATACATACGTGAACACATTTATTTTATAGTAGGAAACTATATGATATATGCTAGCATTGGCTTATGTTGGCATATGATTACATTTACAAAATGCCTCATGCATTTTTGGATATTCTTACGAGGATAAGATTTAATTTTTTGATGTGGATAAGATTTAATTGCGATTATTCTTATGCTTATATGATTACACTTATGCTTATGGCTAAGTTGTTCTTATTAGAGATTTAGAGAATATCGTGGATTTGATATTCTTCCCATGGATCAGGGATCCATTGTTGAGCGCTTGGTGAATATCTTGGACTTGATATTCATTAGACCAATGCTCATGATATCATGGACTTGATATCTCTGGATCAGGGATCCACATCTGAGTAGTTGGTGGACATCATGGACTTGATGTCGATAGACCATTACTCCAAGCACTTGGTGAATATCATGGTATTGATATTCGTTAGACCAATGCTCTAAACATCATGGACTTGATGTTATTTTGGACATGTTGACTGTGGTTGGTAAATATCATGGACCTAATGTTACTTTGAATATCATGGACTTGATAATCTATCTCTTGAGTCGTGGAGACTCGTGGATCTACGAAACCCACATCCGGTTGGTGGGTATCATATGACTTGATGTTACCATGGAAAGATGATTCTCATATGGATATGAGATGAATGGTTGGGGAATGATGAAGAACATATGTGTTCTCATCATATCTGGTAGATAGAGACCTACCTTCATAGATGTGAGATCTATGGCGTCATTGGATAAGGAATCCATTGTGGTTATGTTTTTGAGTCCTACTATATATGGGAGATCTATAGGTTGATCTTTTCCTCAAGTCCAAGAGGGAGTGTTAATGTTTTGACCTTTACGGCAAATATCAACGCATTGGACAAAGCGGAAATAATAATAATTAATATATTGGATATATTATTGATATATTTAATTATGATAAAATCGGTTGGATAATAATAACAAATATAAAAGGTTATATTTATTATTAAGGATTGATTTTAATAATTAAATATGGAGCAAATAATATAAAAGAATATATTATTATCATGGACCCAAGTCGGCCAACTTGGGAGGCCAAGAGTTTATCTTAATAAGCTCATATAGAGCGACTTGGAGAAGGTAAGAAGCAACCAAAAACATAACGTTGCCCTCCTCCTTCAGCAAGATCTTCGGATGAGCAAATTAGGGCAGAATTAGTGCAGCATTCAAGGGCGAATTGTAGCAGCCCTAGAAGGGCGAACTTGGACAATATTGAGCAGATTATTAGGGAGAATTGTTACAGCCCTAGAAGGGCGAATTTGAGCAGCTCCAAGGTGCGAATTAGGGCAGTCCAAGAAGAGCAAATTAGGATGAATTGAAGCAGTCCTAAGGTGCAAATCTGATAGCACATTAAAGACATTCAAAGGCAGATTCATAGCAGTTCTTGGAGGCATAGGTGCAGATCGGATTCATTTCTAAGTCAGATTTGAATGCTAATTAGGATCAATCAGAATTTGAAAAAGCTCCAAATGGGCTAAATTCATCATCCATAGAAGTCAATTGGAGAACTTGAAGTCTGATTTCTGGGTATTATCTCTCCTTCTTTGTGATTTCATAGTTATAACATGTGCTTAGTGTTTGAAAGACTTCTATAGATTGCATATTCCTTGTGATAATCTGAAAACATTAACATTGCTACCACTGAGAATCACACAGCAAAGATTGATTCCATTGAAACAGAATTGAACAAATATGCTCAAACATATGATATATTCAAAGAAACGGGTGGTGCTGAAAGGAAGAAGATTAAAACATTGCAGTTAGAACTATCTTTAGTGCAGAAACAGAGAGATGATTTTGTCAGACAGTTTTGGACAGCTGAGGAGATAGTGGAAGCAAGAATGAATCATTTTTCTAGATTACTTGATGATTCAGAGAAAATTGAAATGAGTCTGTTTGTGCTGGATGACCTGATTGGTGCTATTGACTTGCTTGTGCAGTGTAATAGTCAGAGGATAGTACTGCTATCTGCTATCAGTTCTTGGAATTCCATTCTTCCAGAACACAAGGAGAAGTACAAGGACATATTCCCTTAGAAAGGTAATTTTGTCTATTTTCATTTTTCATTATTGGTGATAGGGGGGGCTATGTGAAAGTATCTTTTTTATACCCTTTGTCCTTGATGGCAGAGGGGAAGAGAAATGATGAAAGAGGGGGAAAGTAATAGTGAAAAGAAGAATATTGTTGTAAGGGAGTAATATGAAGAGTAGTTTTGGGAAAGTACAGCAATTTCAAGACTGGTTTGACAAAGGGGGAGAGCAGTTCTATAATTTTGAAGAGTAACTTTTTTTGACATATTGCCATCAATGACAAAGGAGGAGATTGTTGAAGTTTTGTCATTGATAATTTTGTTGATGATATTAGAAGGAGAATGTTGCGCATAGCCTAGATTGATTGTCATTGATGTCAACATACTTTTGTTGACTTACAATATATCTGCTCGGGTAATTTTGTGATTCTACTTTTTGTAATTGGGTCCTCGTTGCTCCACAATTGCAGATATGATTTCACGGTTTGGGCATACTTGTGAATAATGGATATATCTTTATTCAAGTTGGCACGTGGTATGGCTGTATGGAACAGGACATATAAGGTTCGGTAGTGTGGTTTGTCAGTTGCCATGTTTCTCTTGAGACAAAATAGTTTGTCAGAAGGTCTGCATTTCATCAGATGATTGTTTTTGGTCCTGCAATTTCAAGGAAAGATTAAGCATTGCGTGTAGCGTGCGATTTCCAACTGCCATTAACCTTCACTATATTTGGCCGACTTGGTTGGGTGAAACATTTGAAGTATTTTGGAGGTAACGTGTAAGGTATTTTGGGAGCTGACCTATTGGAGGAAGCATGTATGGCCGACTAAATTAAAATTAGATCAGTATATATATATATATATATATATATATGCTCCTTTGGAAAAAGTAGTGGTGATGATGATATGATAGTGATGGATATATAAAGAATGTGGTGATATGTGATAGTGACTAAGAATTAGATGCTAATTACAGTAGTGTTAATGAAGTGTGCGAAGTCTGTTTACTGAGCCAAAAAGGAACTGAATTCATGCATTTGAGATGCAACTGTAACAGTACATTATGTTCACTTATCTCTCTCGGGCAGTGAGCCTTTATCTTTAGGGTAGTGAGTACTTTTGTAACAAATTATAACTAGTTATATTATATTGAGAGTTAACCCTCTCCGTGGTTTTTCCCCTTAACAAAGTTTCCACGATAAAAATCTGGTGTTCTCTTGTGTATGGTGTTGTGGATGATGCTTTCATTTCTGCTGCTTTGTTAATTACATATTTCAATCTGATGCAATTAAGGTTCATATGGATATGCAAGAATAAACATATGATATTTCGGGGAATATTGATTCACACCCCCCCCCCCCCCCCCCCCCCCCCCCGCGCAGTATTCTGGTTGTTCAACACTTCATTGAAGGCAACAGTAGTAATTAGATTTTAAAATCCTTTGAAGTCTCAAATAATCAGGGTATTTTACAATTTCTAAAACCCTCAATGTTCATATTATCATTCTTTATTGCCATCTTAAATTTGAAAGGCTCTTTTAAAACTCTAAAATTCACTTTAATTCCTACACTACTTGGAAGCTCTGAAATGTTCCCAATACCCCCTTTAGACTTGACAACTCTTGGTGCACCCTTCATCCCCAACAGTTCATAAAAACATTAGAACTTTGAGATCACTTTAAAGAGACATTTAGACCCACATTGTTGGCACTCTAAGAAGGAATGGAACTTTTTTGAAGGTTCCCGTGGTGTCGAGAACCTCCCCAAGCCCTAACACCTCAAACAAATGAACGTGGAAGCACAAAAAAAGGTACAGGAGTTGTTTTGTGGAAACACCTCAAAGAAATGCAATCTAATGGGCACAATGAGCAGAGGCATGCACAAACTGGGATTGTCAAACACATTGTTATAGGAACTTTCAAGCAAATGCAACAAGTAGGTGTAAAGCTAAATGCAACTAGCTTTGCCTTGCCTACGTAGAACTGGGAACTTTAAACAGGGCATGGACATCCATCAAAGCATAACAGATAAAGGGGTCTTGTCGGTTGCTGTAGTTGCAAATGCCCTATCAGATTTATACTCAAAATGTGGAGGCATTGACAAGGACTGTAAATTGCTTGACAGAAAACTTTGAAAGTTTGTGGCCTCAAGGAATACTATGATTGCAAGATCTGCACAAAATGGATTTGATTATAAGGCTTTAGAAACCCTCAAGCAAATGCATTTGGCAGGGGTAAAAACAAATGTCGAAACCTGACGCCTGTGCTGAAATGGGGGTTTTGAGTCTTTGACAGCATCCTTCTATGTCAAAATGAAGTGCTGGAAGAGGGTTTGGACATCACTCAATGCCTAATGGAAGAGAATTTTTGTCAGATGTAATAGTTGCAAGTGCCATAACAGACATACATGCAGATTGTGGAGATATTGAGACTGCAAAACACCTTCAAGATGTAACCTCATAGAATGCAGTGTGGATTTGTTAAAGTATTCGCTGTGAAAACAAGATAAACAAGATTTCTGCGGAAGAATTTATTAATTTTATTAAGAATGAAATTGCCAAAGTTGTCAAATTACAGGAAGAGGTTGAAATTGATGTAATAGTTGCAAGTGCCATTACAGACATACATGCAGATTGTGGAAATATTGACAAGACAAAACACCTTCAAGATGTCACCTAATAGAATGCGGTAATCACAAGGTATGCATGAGGTGGATTTGTTGAAGGATTCACTGTGAAAACAAGATAAACAAGATTTCTGAGGAGGGATTTATTAATTTTATTTAGAATGAAATTGCCAAAGTTGTCAAGTTACAGGAAGAGGTTGACATTGATGTCATTGTGCATGAAGAGCTTGAGAGAAATGGCATGGTTAAGCACTTCAAAGAATAGTTGCAGGACTTTGCATTCACAGTTAAAGATTGGGTTCAGTCTTATGGATCCTGATGCATGAAGCCACCTGTCATATAAGGTGATATTAGCCATCCAAAAGCTATGACTGTCTTCTGGTCTAAGACGGCTAGATATGACTCCTCCTGTCAGGCCCCACATTACATTTATGATTTAACGTCATGCCAAGTGTTCTTACCAGGACAGATATTATAAGCATGATTAAGAAAATGGTTCTTGGGCAAATTCTTTATGGCCATGCTATCATAGTTGTCTTCTTATCATTGAATGCTTTGCTGCAAGCATAGAGATGCCTGTGGAAGTCTGAGATAAAGGTCGCACTTGAAGGAAACAGTCCAAGCATTGCATGGCTTTCAGGCTTTGAGACCAATAGGCTTCGCAAGAATAACCTCGTCAGCTATTGTGAATTTAATTTCAGTGTATTTTCAAAATTGATGTAGATCGCACTGATGAAGCTCTCAAATTATATGATCCAAATACAACAACTAAAGTTGGAGGGAATAACATGGTTTCCTATAGTGCTGAGGACCCAGAAGTCACAGAGAATAATTTTGCAAGTTGCCTTCTTGCTATTGCATATGACAATGATGATGGGAAGCTTTCATTAGAATTCTCTGATTTGATCAGAGCTTTTGGAAATAAAATGGCAAGCCGGAAGTTAGAAGAAATTTTTGAACAGGCAAACACTGATGGGGACGGTGTAGTTGATTCAGAGGATCTTGCTAACCTTCTGACCAAACAAGGAGGCAAGGAAACACTTATTAACAACTGTCCAAGTGGAGAGGCACTCGGTGTCTTGGATAATTTAAATAACATAATTCATGTTAGTCCGTGATTTGACAACAGAACTGCCTAACTTGGCCTTCTCCAGAGTCATGCAATCCATATTTTAGATTTGCTGATGAAGAGGCAAAAACACTTTGTTGACATGAGTCAAGAATAATATCATATCAAACCTTCCATGGAGCAGTATTTGTGTAAATGAACCTTTTTGGCCATGACTCACTAACTTGAGGGAAGCTCTAAACCTCATCACCAAAACTCCAATCAAACCAGTGACGGTTATACGGTTGTGTTTTCTTTTTGTCTATAGAACACATAAGAATATTTAAGTTGGTAGATGAAATGATTTCAAATGGTGGGGATATAGATGAAGATAGAAGAATTAGAAAAGATCCCTGGATGTAATTGGATTGAGTGCTATAAAATGGCACATGCTTTTCATACAGAAGACAGATCACATCCCAGACACAAGCTATCTATGTAAACTTGGAGAAATTGGCTTTAGAGATGAAGGCAGTTAGGTATTTTCAAGGGTCAAGACATTTACCTAATGATGTGGAAGAGAAGGAAACATAATGTTTTGTCTGCCAGCACAGTAAGAAGCTGGCAATTGCATATGAGACATGGGAGCTAGTTTGAAAGCAATATGTGCAAATTTTGAAAAAAATCTGTATGTGCAATTTGTCTTAGTGAAGTGAGGGAAACAAACAAATATTTTTAACAAAATATACTTACAAACAAATGAATACAGTTAGCACAAGCCAAATTCAACGGAACTCCTTTACAGGTGGATACTAGTCAAATTCAGAATAAAGACCCAACGTTTTGTTTTGAAATTTTAATAAGTTGGTTACGCTCATTAGAAAGGGTTTATAACATTTTAAATATCTTGTAAAAGCCAAAAAAGTAGTTATGAGTTGGTTATAAGTTAGTTATGGATAAAGGTCATGTTCTTGAAAGTAAAAGGGTTTCTTTTTCTGAAGGGTTCCATTTTTCTTTTTGTTCCTTTTCTGTTTGGAGCAGAACTGAAAGAAAACCAGAGAATATTTGGATTCAACTTTGTACAGGAGGCTTTTTAGGTTGTACAATTTCACAAAGTTAATAAAGATTGTATTTGGTTTGTATGTTCTAGACGTATTTCTGAGTTATCATTACTGATTTCTCATATGTTAAATCAGTGATCTCTCTGTGTCATCATAGAAACCATTGGTCATTTGCTGAAGCATTTACAAGCTGTGCAGTGTGTGCAAATAGATGCAGTCATAATCTCAGTATCTTGGTCTAAGCGCATTGACATATCTTATTTCATAGTATGTGAGTTTGCATGTCATTTTCAAGTTCTGTTACAATTGCATACATATTATTATTTTTGTTCATCATATGAATCTAGTGTTGGCGCTATGTAGCTGCAGGAGTTATCTTTTATACCTGTGATGGTTGTCTCTGAGATATGCGATTATTTTTTCTATTGAGAACAGATGTTTAAGACCATGAAGAGTCTCTTGTTCAGAGATGGACAGTTCAAGAAATACGAAGAGTCTTCCATCTGTAGATGAATGATTCAAGAAAGATGAAGTCACATCTTTGATTTTGGCAGTTTCTCTATGTGCCATGGCAATCAGAATATGGAGAGTTAATCGTTTTGTGCAACGGTGATGTGGACTCTTGCATTGTATCTGCTATGCGTGTTCGGTGACATATATAGAGTTATTCTTGTTTCTGAAATTTTATTTTTATTGTTAATTCAGCATCATTCACATTCTGTGATTTCTGTAGGTGTTCATTCATGAGTTTATCGTTGATGTTCCTTCTGTAATTATTGGGTGTATGGCATCTGTTGTAGTTATCAGAGTATTCTGTGTGAAGTATATGTCTCGCAGGTTCAATATTATTGTGAAGAACATTGTATGTATTGAGTATAAAGTGCTTGCAGACTCAGAGAAGGATGTATTATTATTTCAGCTTGTGAGCATTGTATTCAGACTCCTTTTATTATTCAATAAAGAAACATTTTTGGTGTGGCTGGGTTTTTCCCCTCAAGTTGGAGGGTTTCCCCAGGATAACTCTGTGTCTTATTATGCACTATTTTGTTTTGCATGTTTATCTTCATTTCTGGTATGAAAAACCAACATGATATCAGAGCCTATACGATCTGGAGAGAACAGTTGCAGATAATAAAGGTGGAGGAGCACTCATTAGGATTCTATCATCGTTGCATGCCTCACGAGAAGGTGGGAAGAGCTATGAAACCCACATATCGACTTCAGTGAAGGATGCTTAGAGGGTTCAATCAAAAGAACGCTTTAGACTCTGGACTCATTATTTGACTATGGCCTTTCCTATGATAGTGCGATTTAAAGTAGACTGCTGCATCTCATATTGGTGACTTATTTGCCCTTGGTTGTCAGCGTTTGGCTCGGCAGCAAGGAGATCTCTGTGCAGAGATTGATGTGGAGGTCTAAGGTGGAGATTTGATATGTACTGGACAAAGAATTCTTGCCCTACTGGTATCAATGGTAGGATAGGGCTCGACAAAGATGTCGCTATGTGCAATGAATTAATTTGCTATGTCTCGTCTGGCATTATTTATGTGGTGGGCGCATCAACCACTGATCGCCAAGCTCTCAACCGGAATGTGTGTCCTTAAGAAAGGCAATGCATGGATGAAGTTTGTGTTGTCAATACACCCCTTTAGAAAACAAATTTTCAATGAATGGAGGTACTGGTATGAGTCGCAAAGTGTGCCGCAGGAGCTTCTCGGTGGAAATGCAATCGAGTTGTCTTTGAGTCATTCTTAGGAAGACCTACAGTTGCCAAAAGGAGTCTATTCCTGGTAATATACGCACATTATTTTTTGGAGGTCATACGATGGAGCTTTGAAGGGAGAGGTGCATGAGAGGAGAGTTTAATTCAATTGGAAAAAAAAAGTCGATGGAGGAGAATCAGAAATGAATGCATTATCTTCCTTGCTGTAATGAATCCTCAAGCCGTTAGAGAGGTTCATGGAAGTTAAAGGGTGATGTGGTGTCGTGAAGCACAAAAGTTATATGTGCTTGACTGAAGCCCAAACCGAAGTGCATTTGATAAAATCTATTGTAGGAATGAAGCCTGTTGTCATGGGAGAATGAATTCTAATGTCTATGTTCCCTCCTATAGGATAAATAGATTTATTGAAACTCTTGACCCCTCCGCTTTCCATGAGGGTCGTGAGTCTTTTCACATTCCCGTGGAGGAAGAAGTTACACAGGCAGAGGCGTCAATTATTATTCTTTCTAGCTACATTTTCTATGCTTATGATCACATCACACGTCACTCTCCATTGTTTGAATCCCAGCTTGAAAATTCGCATGGCTCCTTTTTTAATTTCTTTTTGGGCTTCTATAGATCCGTTGGATTTCAAAAATTTTCAAGAAATTTTGGGATATCGAGTGAATACCGTTTTGTAGTTATTGTCTTGGGTATCAAGAAGGGTGCATCAAAATGGTTCTAGAAAATGTTTCGTCTAGAAATAAGATGAGAAAGAATTTGGACGGTTCAGCAAAGCACTTGTTTACACTTGGACAGGAAATGGATGAACATTTTTTATAAGCCTCGCAAGCAACGTCCTAGTAAAGTTCACAAGCAACAAGAAAATGAAGAGAATTTGGCTTGGAGAGGAGCAGTCATCTTCCAGAGAGGGACTCTTCATTCTTCCGTCATCACTCAACAAGATGGGCATTTCAGATGTTTCTTATCAAGTGAAGATCCTGCTACTGAGATAATTTGCACTTACAGCATTGATAGATTTCCCTTTTGAGAGGGTAGGGATTAGTGTCGGAATCAACTGAGTAGAGTTGGGCTTCCTTGTACTCAGTGTGAACTTTCAAACAAAGTCAAGATAGATCCTTTCTAGCATAGACACTTTCACTCTTTAGTGTGAGCTCCTGAAGGTGACTGACTGCAGATGGTAGTAAGGCATCCGTGAAAGGGACAAGCATCAATTCTGAGCAATATAAGTCAATTGTGTCATTAGAGTCATGTCTGTTTTCTGTGCTTTTGGAGATCTGAATATTTAAGTGCAAAGATCAGGAAAGAACAATTGGTGGATTGTGAGGAAGATTAGACAATAAAGAGATAAGTATTTCATACCCTTGAATAATGTTCATGAATCTTTTATGTAGTTGTTAATTCATCCATTGGAATAGTGAATCATGTATGCTTCTAGCATTGGTATATCTCTTCAGGATAGGTTGATCCTATGAACTATTAGTAATCTCTCTAAAGTGCTTCCGGGATGGATAGAAGAGCATAAGGATGATGAGAGATTGCATTCAAGGGAGGAAGAGCTTGATGCATCCTGTGAGGAAGTCACGCAGGCTAAAGAATGGAGACACAACTTGCTATCATAGGGCTGAGTTGGTGGCACATAACTAGAGACATCTCTCGAAGAAGAACCTATTCAAAATGTCTTGTGATCAGTTTCTTCTAAAAGGAGAAAATGACATTCAAAGGGAGTTAAATGCCAAGAATTCAAGGCACGAGTTAAGAGCATTAAGGCTCTAAGATCAATAGAGGGGAGTGCACTTCCAGAGAATTTCTTTGTAATCTTGGAGGCAGGGATAAAGAGAGTTATGTGAAGAAGTGAAGATGTCAGCTAAGTAGGTTGCAGTGTTGCAAGGCAAGGTGCTAAAGTACTTGAAAAAAACTCTTCAACTGCAGAGAATAGAAGTGCACAGTCAATTTGGATTTGACATTGGTAGCTCTGCAAACTTATTCAGAATACGGTGATCTGGGATGAGGTCGAGGAGGATAATCCTGGACTCTAGCATGTCAGAAGTTTCAGAGGTGTGTGTTGAAAACCATTCCTCTAAGGCAAGCATTGCAGGTAATCTTGAACGAGGAGGTCAGGAGGTTGATGCAAGTGCTTGGAGCTTCAAAGGGAGTCACATCATCATGAAGATTTGTTGTAATTTATATTTCTCTATGAGATAAATATGAGGTGAAAGCCCTTGTAATGTTGATGCAAGAGCATCTTGGGGTAGTTGGCAATCCTCTATCAACCAAAAATATGTTTTTGTTTGGTTTTGGGATTTCGGTTGTAGTCTTGGTTGGAGACCTGAGATTCTTGATCTCTTGGTGGTAGTTCTCGGTTGAAAGTTTGTTGGCTTCACTGATGGAGCTTGGCGACTCGGTGTGTTGGTCACTTGGTGCTCGGTTGTTGCTCAGTGATGTTTTTCACCGAATGGGTCTCGGTGTCTTGTTACCGACTATTGTTGGTGTTCGGTGTTCTGGCTCACCGACTGGTTTATTTTGATTTGTTTGGCTTGGCCGACTAGTGCATTTAATTTGGGTCGTGTTCCCCTAGAGTTGTGGATTAACCGTTGGACGTGTGAGGACCTAAATCTCGCTTGATGCTTTGTTCTATGTGGATTTAATGCTGGTAGAGCAGGCTGACTTGGAGAAATGTATTTTGTAAAGGCTATGTTGAAGCCGACTGATGTTTTGTATTTATTATTTAATTATTGTTGTAAAGCCGACTTGTGGCTGAGTAGTATATAAGGAGGGTGTGGGTAGTTGTTTAGGGGGGATCATCGAAGATCAGAAAGAGGAGATGAGATTGGAGATCCGCTTGGGAGTACCAGAGATCTATCTGATATTGAATAGCAGAGTTAGTAGCTTGAGAGCTTAAGAACAAGAAGATTGCTTGGTGGCTTGCAAGCACAAGTTTAGATCTTCTTTAGCGTTTCTACCAATTTCTGATGTGTTCCAAATCTAGACCAGTTGGATGAAGGTTGGATCCTGTATGATCTAAATTGTATTTACTGATGTAATTGACTTTAACCAAGAAGGCTTTACAGCTTGGCATGTTGCATGTAATGCTCGGTAATTGATGAATATATGATTTGATTCTATGTATATCTGTGTTGGGTTGTTTTATTCCATTGTGTTGATGTTCACTACAAGGTTTGGATTGTCCATTCTTGGATCCTCAATCCTTGACTACATTAGGTGATATTAGAGCGAGCTTGGTCTTGTTGAGCGAAAGGTTGATCTAATCCAAGCGAAAGTGAGGAGATTCAAGTTTGTAGATCTGTGTCCCCGGACTTGTGGAATCTTGTTTGATTGTTTGTGCAAGGTAGCAGGTAGCGATCTGACTTGTGTTAGCCAGAAAGACTACTTTATTATATGTTGGGTATTAGTTATGTTGTTCCGATGGTAATTAGTTGTTACCGAAGGGTAGTTGGGTTGGGCGGTGACGTTTGGTCACACCCCTTCGGGTAGATAAATATGTACCACCTACGGGTGAAAAGGAGACAATGATTACAATGTGAATGTACTCATACGTTGGACCGATTAATGAAAGTATATATTATTCTCTGATACGTTATGTGTTTATTATATTTCCTGTATTATGTCTGTGCAAAACTAAGTTTACCCCAGCGGGAAAACAGCTTGCAGACAGTTCGGAGGTTGTCACAAGATGGTCGGGTTAGGGTTTGTTGCAGAGGGTTTCCGAGAATTTTGGGAGATGCCTCCGAGAAGATTAGACCCTAGAGCGATTGAGGATCTCTCTGACGCTGTGGAAGCAAGGATTACAGAGAAGGTTAGATTGGATGTCAGATCTAAGATAGCGATAATGAAGATTGAGATAGTCTCGGAGATTATGAGGGCTATAGCTGGTCTTCCAAGGAACCTTAGAACAGATGATGGATATGAAGAATTTGTTGAAGACTTTGAAGTTGTTGGATCTAGTGGAGATAATAGAGTCTATCAGAGGGAAAGATATGGCGAGGACAGAACTGATCGATTGCAGAGATCTAGAGCTCAGTTGAATACAAGTTACCTAATGGAAGTTTCTAATGGCCTCAGGTACATTGAAACCTGAGGACCTGATTGATTGGATTGGTGAGTTAGAAGACTTCTTTGAGCTAGAAGACATTGAAGATCCTCTTAGAGTGAGGTTGGCACGGACAAAGTTGAAAGGACATGTTGCTTTATGGTGGAAAGAATTGCAAAGAGATAGAGAAAATAAAGGTGAGATGAAGATCAATCGGTGGAGGTTGATGGTGACTAAATTAAAGGCTAAGTTCATCCTTGCCGACTATGACCTTGAGTTGTTTAAGAAGTTGCAGAATCTGAAGCAGAAGGAAATGACTATGGAGGACTATACCGAGGAGTTCTATAAGTTGACTATTCGTTCTAGACATAGAGAACTTGGAAAAGAAAAGGTGGCGAGGTATGTGAATGGTTTGAGATTCAATATCCAAGATGAGATTGGTATGTTGAAAATTGATTCAGTAGGGGATGCTTATCAATATGCCCTGAAGGCAGAAGAGAAGTTGAAGAGGAGAAATCATGGTAATTCCCGAGGGGAGGAGAAGCAAGAGCACTCGATGAAGGACAAACTGATTGATGAGGATGGATTGAAACCAGTTGAACTGAGAAGAACAGGTAGAGATGGATTTAGAGGTACTTGCCATAACTGTGGTGAAGGACATAGGTCTTTTGAGTGTACACATGCAGATAAGGTTGGTACTCACCGAAATGTTGTGGTAAATGAGAATGAACCCAAGGTGGAGTCAGAAAACTTGCTGGTTCAGAGAACATTGCTCGGTACTAAGGAGGTAGAACCTTGTCAGAGGAGAAACTTGTTTAGAACTCAATGCAAGTTTGGAGGTGAACTTTGTAAGGTGATTCTGGATAGTGGTAGCATTGATAACCTTGTTGTTGAGGAGATAGTTCAGAAACTTGGTTTGAAGAGAATGGGACATCCTTGTCCTTATAAGATCAATTGGGTGCAAGATGAACATGCTTTGGAGGCGAGGGAACAATGTGTTATTGATTTCCGAATTGGACAGTATGCAAATCAAGTGTTATATGATATTGTGGAGATGAGTTCTTGTCACATATTGCTTGGGAGACCTTGGCAGTATAATTGTAAGGTTGTACATGATTGTGTCATGAATGTATTTACTGTTGAGAAGTATGGTAGAAAGTTTTCCCTGATTCCTTTGCAGGATACAAAACTCGATGGAGTAAACCCGAGTTTTGGTAGAAAGACTGAGTTGAAGGATTTTGAAAGGGTTAGAGATCAGTGTGGAAGACAGACTTGTTGCATATTGAGGAAAGATTTGAAAAGGAAAAGAAAGCAGAAGTTGATCCGAGGGAAGAGTGTGTCAGTTGAGAACTCGGAGGACTTGTATGTTAAGACTTCGTTCAAGATTTATGTGTTGAATCCTGAAAGATGTTCAATGAGCTACTGAGAACATCGTTTTCGCACTTGGCGTGTTTGATGCAAGAGCATCCTGGGGTAGTTGGCAATTCTGTATCAACCAAAAATATGTTTTTGTTTGGTTTTGGGATTTCGATTGTAGTCTCGGTTGGAGACCTGAGATTCTTGGTCTCTTGGTCGTAGTTCTCGGTTGAAAGTTTGTTGGCTTCATTGATGGAGCTCGGTGACACGGCGTGTTGGTCACTCGGTGGTTCGGTGCTAGATTGTTGCTCGGTGATGTTCTTCACTGAATGGGTCTTGGTGTCTTGTTACCAACTATTGCTGGTGTTCGGTGTTCTGGCTCACCGACTAGTTTAATTTGATTTGTTCAGCTTGGCCGACTGGTGCATTTAAGTTGGCTCGCATTCCTCGAGTTGTGGATTGACTATTGGACATGTGAGGATCGAAATCTCGCTTGATGCTTTGTTCTATGTGGATTTAATGCTGGTAGTAGGCAAACTTGGAGAAATGTATTTTGTAAAGGCTATGTTCTTCACTGAATGGGTCTCGGTGTCTTGTTACCAACTGTTGCTAGTGTTTGGTGTTCTGGCTCATCGACTAGTTTAATTTGATTTGTTTGGCTTGGCCGACTGGTGCATTTAAGTTGGGTCGCATTCCTCGAGTTGTGGATTGACCATTGGACGTGTGAGGATTGAAATCTCGCTTGATGCTTTGTTCTATGTGGATTTAATGCTGGTAGTAGGCAAACTTGGAGAAATGTATTTTGTAAAGGCTATGTTGAAGCCGACTAATGTTTTGTATTTAATTATTGTTGTAAAGCCGACTTGTGGCTGAGTAGTATATAAGGAAGGTGTGGGTAGTTGTTTAGGGGGGATCATCAAAGATCGGAAAGAGGAGATGAGATTGGAGATCAGCTTGGGAGTACCAGACATCTATCTAATATTGCAATAGCAGAGTTAGTAGCTTGAGAGCTTAGGAACAAGAAGATTGCTTGGTGGCTTGCGAGCACAAGTTTAGATCTTTGTTGATGTTTGTAGCATCGGTCAAATAAATAATATTGACTATATGATTATTATGAGAAATGATTTATTATATATATAGATATATATCAATATATAGAATAATTGATATTACTATATACATTGATATATATGTATATATAAAGTTAGATTATAATTATTCTCATAATAACTAAATAGTTAAATTGATAAAATAATAATTATTATTATTATGTAAATATTAGAGAAATTAATATAATAATCAAGAGATATTTTTTATATATGTATATATATATATAATCATAATTTTCATTATACTAATTACATAATAATGAATAGACATGTCCCATGAAGGGATATGTCTCTTCTTGGCTCATTCTCAATATAAATGCAAGAGATTGTTGCATTTGGAAAACACATACAATCAGGAGTGCTATTACATTTGCAATGATCCTAAAACTTTAACATGGTATTAGAGCCAAGTTGCAAATGTAAGAGAGAAGTTTGTTGGTGAATGTGTGACCGTCTCAGAAAATACAGTCTTAGTACGAAGACCATATCTCACAAATGCACTGTTGGATTTTGCTAAATTTTGGATATGTTGGTGATAAATAAATTTAGAAGAATCTCATCGGAGTGATTGAAGAGAAACTATCGGATTCAAAAGTTATGTCCGATTGTGTACAGGTCTACGAGAAATCTGCAATCAAGTCATTTCACAAGAAGACATAAGCATTGTTCAATGATATAAGAGTGGAAATTTTACATTGTGAGGGGAATAATAACCAATGTTACATTCCCACATGAACCATCCTTAGTGGAAGATGATTCAAAGGGGAGATGTCTTTCAAGACACGTCATGTGAAGAATTTTGTTAATGCTCGAGAATGGTGACATCATTCTGTGAATTTGCATGATATTTTCTATATGGGCTCACCTTACAGAATGAAATAATTGAAATTTATAAAAGATAAGTATTCCGTGTTTTATTAATGCACATAATTTTTTGAGTTTTTAATTCATGCTATACTATTGGTTAGTAAAATCTTGTATGCTTCTATCATTGGTATTTCTGGTGGAGATAGTTTAGTGAGCTATTTGTAATCTCTCTCCGACATACCTTCAGGATAGAAGCACAAGATAATTGCATTCAAGGGAGAAAGAACTTGATGCTTGCAAATGAATTGATGATTGAGACTAGATGCAAAGGGAGTCTGACATTTCAAAAGAGGTCAAGAAGTTGATAAACTTGAGCTTTAGAGGGAGCAGATGGTTCAGTCAACTTGTGAAAATCTTGATCATATTGATTGAGAGGGAGTTTACTATTGAAGGTGAAACACTTCTGAGGTAAACTTGATATAATTGATTATTATACTAATGAATCATGAATGTTTTTGAGCCTGTCCCCTGTGTAAATCATGAGAAAGGGATGACTTCCAAATGATTATCACTTGTATTTGTAAAAGTTATTGGAAGGTGACGATCTTACAATAACTTGACCTTCTATTGTGATAGACATCTTGTGATGGCTGAAACAGATCATAATAGATAGAACTTGTGGATAGAATCGTCGATAGAGGCAATCCACACTAAAGCTCGTGAGTTTGTGGATAGAATCGCTGATGGAGGCAATCCACACGAGAGCTTGTGGATAGAATCGCCGATTGAGGCAATCCACCTGTGAACTTGTGGATAGAATCGTCGATAGAGGCAATCCACACTAAAGCTCGTGAGTTTGTGGATAGAATCACTGATGGAGGCAATCCACACGAGAGCTTGTGGATAGAATCGCCGATGGAGGCAATCTACCCAAGAGCTTATGGATAGAATCGCTGATGGAGGCAATCCACACAAGAGCTTGTGGATAGAATTGCCGATAGAGGCAATCCACCTGAGAGCTTGTGGATAGAATCGCCGATGGAGGCAATCCACATGAGAGCTTGTGGATATAATCGCCGATGGAGGCAATCCACACAAGAGCTTGTGGATAGAATTGTCAATGGAGGCAATCCACTTGAGAGCTTGTGGATAGAATCGTCGATGGAGGCAATCCACCTGAGAGCTTGTGGATAGAATCGCCGATGGAGGCAATCCACATGAGAGCTTGTGGATAGAATCGCCGATGGAGGCAATCCACATATTGAGACTATGTTTCTATTGATTACATCATGAGGATGATTCCTTTATTGCTTACATAATATGATTGATGTTGTCAAGTATCATAAGTGTTGACATTGGATTGATTTATCCTCCCTAGCTAAGAGGGAGTGTTGATGTTTGTAGAATCGGTCAATTAAATAATATTGACTATATGATTATTATGAGAAATGATTTATTATATATATAGATATATATCAATATAAATAATAATTGATATTACTATATACATTGATATATATGTATATATAAAGTTAGATTATAATTATTCTCATAATAACTAAATAGTTAAATTGATAAAATAATTATTATTATCATTATTATGTAAATTTTAGAGATTAATATAATAATCGAGAGATATTATATATATATGTACATATATATATATATATATATATATATATATAATCATAATTTTCATTATACTAATTACATAATAATGAATAGACATGTCCCATGAAGGGATATGACTCTTCTTGGCTCATTCTCAATATAAATGCAAGAGATTGTTGCATTTGGAAAACACATACAATCAGGAGTGCTATTACATTTGCAATGATCCTAAAACTTTAACAATCTTCCTTAATGTTTCTACCAGTTTCTGATGTGTTGCAGATCTGGATTAGTTGGATGAAGGTTGTATCCTATATGATCTAGATTATATTTGCTGATGTAATTGGCCGTAACCGAGAAGGCCTTACAGCTCAGCATGTTGCATGTAATGCTTGATAATTGATGAATATATGATTTGATTGTGTATATCTGTGTTGGGTTGTTTTATTCCGCTGTGTTGATGTTGGCTGCAAGGTTTGGACTGTCCATTCTTGGATCCTCCATCCTTGACTGCGTCAAATGTATATTTCTCTATGGGAGAGAAATATGAGGTGAAAGCCCTTGTGAGTGATTCCATGACATTATCACGTTGAGAGAATCCGTGATAAAATTCTTTTGTTTTCTCACAAATGGGTGTAGCCATTGTGAGTGTCATCTTGAGAGATTCCATGGCATGAGTATTTGAAAAGATATGTCCTCTGCTAAGAGGGATATCTCCTTTGCCAAGAGGGAGCATTGACGCTATGTAGCTGCAGGAGTTATCTTTTATACCTGTGATGGTTGTCTCTGAGATGTGCGATTATTTTTTCTATTGAGGACTGATGTTTAAGACTATGAAGAGTCTCTCGTTCATAGATGGACAGTTCAAGAAATACAAATAGTCTTCCATCTGTAGACGGACAATTCAAGAAAGATGAAGAGTCACGTCTTTGATTTCGGCAGTTTCTCTATGTGCCACAGCAATCAGAATATGGAGAGTTGATCATTTTGTGCAATAGTGATGTGGAGTCTTGCATTGTATCTGCTGTGTGTGTTCAGTGACATATATAGAGTTATTCTTGTTTCTGAAATTTTATTTTTATTGTTAATTCAGCATCGTTCACATTCTGTGATTTCTGTAGGTGTTCATTCATTAGTTTATCATTGATGTTCCTTCTGTAATTATCGGGTGTTTGGCATCTGTTGTAGTTATCAGAATATTGTGTGAAGTATATGTATCGCAGGTTCAATACTATTGTGAAGAACATTCTATGTATTGATTATTAAGTGCTTGCAGACTCAGAGAAGGATGTATTATTGTTTCAGCTTGTGAGCATTGTATTCAGACTCCTTTTATTATTCAATAAAGTAACATTTTTGGTGTGGCTGGATTTTCCCAGAATAACTGTCTTATTGTGCACTATTTTGTTTTGCATTTTATCTTCATTTCTGGTATGAAAAACCAACATCTAGGAAAGCATATACTGATTTTTTGATGAACCTTCTTTATGTTTGTACAAGTTTGTGACATCCTAGTTGACATTCGTGTGTCTAAAACTAAGATTTCTATAAGTGATTTTCATTCAGTTTATCCCTTTTATTTCTGGTTAGAATACCACATGTGAGGTTTTCACACCATCACCCCATTGCAAATGGGAGCCCCCTCTTTTTGCTTTAGCTGTAGGAATAGGTGGTTTTAGGTGTCTTAGCTAGTGGCGATTTCAAGTCTCCCGGCCTTAGTAGGAAGTAAGCTTGAGTTTGATGAAGACCAGGAAGGAAGTACAGTGCAAAGTCAGTTAGCCCCTAGGCCTTAGCTTGGGCAAAAGTGCGCGATGAGGATGAATAAGTGAAGGTGTTTGAACCCAATCCAACCAAATGCAACTAATTGACAAATATCCCTTGCGTGTTTTAGTATGGGGCAAAATTCACTAAGTATGGAGCAGCAAGTTGCATGAGGAAAAATCCTCAGGGCAGGATGGAATCCACCTGCCCTTAAGGGTTCAAGAACCCTCCCCACACCTAAATTTCCGTCCTCCATCCTGCATTACCTTTAATTCTCACTTAGAGATCCAAGTCTTGGGATCCTTAGAGAGGCAAATGGGCAAGAAACAGAGAACAACTCCTTGGGGAAATTAGTAATCAGATAGAGAAGGGTGAAAGACGAACAAGAATCAGACCTCCAAAACTGCCTAAATCAGATTTGAATGAATGACAATTCACCTTAAGGGCAGGTTTGGGGACTTGGTTGCATGTTGAAAAGGTGGAATGGTGTCCAACTTGGCAAGGAGAGAAATGTTGAACAATTGCAGAATCCTCAGGTAGGGGCGGAATCCACTCCCTACCTAGGATTCATTATCCTTGGATGCACCTAAATCACCCCCAGCAATGGGAGCAAATCCTCAAGCCCTTACAATCTCCGCTTTGGGATAATGGCTCTTCTATGACTTCCAAGTCATGTGAAAGATGATAAATGTGGAGCGAGAGCACTAGAGTGACAAAGGGAATCAGTCTTAGACCAAAATCAAGAAATCCAACTTAAGGAAGTTCCTTGAAGGGTGGCAGATTTTGCCACCCTCCAAGAAATCTTTGTCCTCTTCCTTAGCTAATTTCTGCCTGAGATCTATGCCCTGCAAGATGCAAACAAAAGGACATTAATGGGGATAAATCTAATAATCACTATGAGTAGCAAAAGATAAGAGTGGAAACCCAAAAGTTTGAAAGCAATTGAACATGAGAAAATGATGAAAGTGACTTGAGGAATCAAAATCCTCCTACCATGCTGATTTCTGCCTTATGATTGAGGCTTGAAATGTGATCCATTTTATCCTAAATGGCGTGGTAATTGCATGAACGCATGAGTTGAAGTGTTTGAACAAGTTTGGAGAGCCGTATAGGATGGTGGAAATTAGAGTTGTGTGAGGAGAAGTCCTCAAAAAGTGGCAGATTCCGCCACCCCAAGAGGATTCTTTCCTCTCATGAGGGTGATTCCCGCCTCTCACATAAGGATCAAAAGGGTATGTTTGGGGCATCCTAAATAAGATCAAGGAAGTCTGATGGCAATAAGAGTTGAAGGGATGTTTTGAAAGATTGAATAAGGATGTTTGAGACCAAGGAGGCATTTATCCTCAAGACCCTCTCTTTTCCGCCTTGTAGCCATGAGGACTGGAACATTGATATTTGATCCCCAAGATGCATGATAGGAGAAAAGGATGGAAAAGATAGAATGTTGTCGTTTAAGGAAACAAAAGGATATTCCTTGAGGGATGGCAGATTCCACCATTCCCCAAGGATAAAAATCCTTGCCCTCCCTAAATTTCCACCTCATTGTAATGACTATGGAAGAGAAAAACTAAAGGCAAAGGCTTCCCCAATCCACAAAACAATGAACAAAATATGACAGCAATATTGGAGATCAAGTAAAGATTAGATGATGAGGGGGGGTAATTGATGTGAAGAGTTTTGATAAGGAGGAATCTACAATCCAGGGTGGATTCCACCAGCCCATGAGGATTCGATAATCCTCCAGATTAGTTGATCCACATCGAGGTAGCCCAATATAGAGGTAGGGGCATTTGCCGGCCAATCACTTGTATCTTTAGAATTCTGCCTTGGACTAGTGTTATTAAGCCTGTGTTTTCAAGATAACTCAATCAATGCATGATGATGGTGATATAATTCAGAGGTAAAAGATTGAAACCAATTTGGCCAAAAAAGAATAAGGATGGGAGGTGACTTGAAAGTGAAAAAATTGGAAAATCCTAGAAGGGGGAAGATTCTGCCACCCTCCAAGGAATCATTTATCCTTGGGCAAGCTCAATCTCCGCCCCTATTTGGAGACCCAGTCAAAGCTTAATGGTATTAAAATTATGAACCAGAAATATGATAACGCAACATATGAAATACAAAAAAAATCAAATAACAGATAACACAAGGAAATTATCTTGGGAAAAAACCTCCTCTCTGAGGGAAACAACCCAGCCCACAAAATCGATGATGCCTTTATTCAGGTGCAATATCAATTACAAAATATTGCCCTTATTGATGTCTCAACTTGATAGTCAATAAGCCTTTTAAACAACTTAGACACCAAAAACCTCAATGATTATACAATGATCATATACTATAAATAACAGAGACTGCTTGTGTTTAATCAAGATACATAAATATATAATAATCGCATATTATATACAATGCACAAAACTATATCTTCACATGGCTCATACACACAGCTTATCAAAAACTATTTACAAAAACTTCAATATGCAGTTGTATCTCCTATGAACAATTAGTCAACTCACACACATACAGTCTTCGATTGGTTCTGATAAAAACTTCACCGCAGGAGAGTGAGAATAGAAGACGTAAAGAATTGCGGCATGCCCAAAATGAGTAAAAGAAAATGACAAGACTCGTGTCGTTACAAACTTCCACCACAGGAGGTAACATGAAACAATACACTCATACAGAGTGTCGTGAGTTAATATAATGGGGAACGCTAGCATCATGAAATCTATCAACGATGTTGAATAACAAAACGGCATCACCAACATAAACATCTACATATACACACGTAACAGCTGAAGACACCACATTGCAGCCAAGTCACCACACAAAATACCCACGGCAATGCTAAGTCAACATAAGCATATAATATAAGGAACTCTCTGCTACAATAGAACTTCGAACAAGATAGGAATGGACCAAAGAGAAGTCATCACACGGCAGCAGATATGAGAAACACAATGAAAGGAACAGAGAACACCATCATCACTTCAGCAGAAACACAACGGTAACCAAAATGAGGAGGATCGCAGAGTAAAAATCAGGCATCATCAGAGGTAAAGGATCTATCTCGCAGCTACCAAAATTCAACACTCCCTCTTAGCAAGAGAGAGATCTTCAGATTGTCATCTCATGACAAGTGCACATAGCTGCAACCAAAAGAAATGTCAACAAAAATCTCATCATAGATTTTCTTCATAAAATTGTTATCTCAGCATAACAATATTCACCATAGCTACTCCTAGAGGGTTAATCAGAAAAGCATAACATTAAGTCATGGAGTCACACACATGACTTCCCCCATGGCTACTCTCAGAAGGCGTATCCACCATAGCTACTCCCAGAGGGTAGAACAAGGGATTTCACCTCAAACTTCTCTTACAGAGAAGAACTCATTAACAAGGGATTGCACCTCGAACTTCTCTCTCACAAAGAGAAGAACTCATTAATTATATGCAAAGAATCATTGAAGCTGAGATTCTCTCTTAGCAAGAGCATCATTCTCCACAATACCAAGCTTATCTCGGAAGTAATAGAACTTCACTCTCAGAAGTGGCTTGGTAAGAATGTTTGTAGTCTACTCCTCTGTAGAATGTACTTGAGCTCAACTGCTTTCCTTTGAACCATATCTTTCAAATAAAGATATTTAATTTCCACGTGTTTGGTTCTATCATGAAAAACTGGAATAACCGAAAGCTTCACACAACTTTGGTTATCACAAAGAATCACTGCAAGTTCCAAAGGCTGCCCAAACAAACCTGCAAGCAATTTACGAAGCCATGCAGCTTCTCTTGCAGCCACACAAGCTGCAGGATATTCTACTTTAGTTGTACTCTGAGAAACACAAGATTGTTTCCTACTACACCAAGAAATCATAGATGAGCCTAGGCTGAAACAATATCTTGAAGTGTGATGGTACCCTAAATTTTGAGAGTCCAAATCCATTATCAATAAGAAAGTTTCTCCAAACTAAAAAAATCAAAGGAATGAAGCTTTATGACACAAATAAATAGAACTAACTAATTGAAGTCTTCAGAAAATGTTGCAAAGATGATGCCAACAAAGGTTGAAAATGGTCGAATTTTAAAAATCTAAAAACGACCCAGTTCGGGAAATCAAATTTCCTATGTCCAGTCCAAATCTTAGCTTTCCACAAGTTGTTTTGGTTTTTTGACCAGACCCAAATCCGAAAGTTAGGTAGTTATTTTTTAGTTAGTTTATTGTTTTTCAAAATAATTTGTAATAAGGGTTGTGTCTTTTCACCCTAAAGAGGTGTGAAAGCCACTCAAACACATATATATACATAATGTAAAAAGTAGAGATAGACACATTCGAAGAAGCATTATAATAGGAAGAAGAATATTTGTAAGGAGGAATAAGGAGCTTAAAGCATGACTTTGTAATATAAATTTCAATATTATATTTTAATAATAAATAAAAGGCCCTTTTGTTTATTTTCAAGGCAAAGAGATTACAACTGGCATGTTGATTTGTCCTTTATGATCAATAAAGAAATTATTGGATTATTCTGACAAGGCTTTATTTTTGCATTGGATATTTTCCTGCATTCTTTATTCTACAATTAGGATAGTGTGAAATATATATGTGTTTCCTTATCTCTGTCTAATCAGACTTCTAGCCGGAGAACTTAGATTCCTTTTGGACTAACGAAGAATTGCATATAAGATTTGTTTGTTGCAGGGCTCAAGGGTAATTGATGATATTTAAAATAAATATTGTCTCATAGAGTTGTACATAATAATCTTCATAATAGTTGACTCTGTTGCCTGAATAAACTAAGGCACTGGTCATTTAAAATCATTGGAATATAATTATTGGAGTTATCAATTGAAGACATAAATCTATCTACTTCCTTCTTGCAAGCATTTTTATCAATTATTAATAAACATTATATATAACATTCAAATCATTTCTAGTAATCACATAACTTTATATTGATCGAGTTTGAGGATTTTTGCCAACCGGAGAACTCATAAGCTTAAATTCGCTATAGAAAAGCCTTGAATAAAGTGATCAGGTTCGAGGTGAAGGTTTACCTGCCTAGGTGTAGCGAAGCCTAAAGTGCAAGGGAATTTGGATTATTCTCATTCATTGGCCAGAACTGATTTGGAATCCTATTGGAGAATTGGCAGGCTCTTGGATTTCCAATCTGTAGTTTTGGGAACCAACAGATTGGCGACTCTATTGGGGAGAGTTGCTCACAATATATATTGTGAAGTTACCTAGAATTTCAGATTTCGTAGATCAGAATCAAAAAGTTGTTGTATTAGTTTGTTTGGAAGCACACTCTACTGGAAGAAAGAACTCAGAAGCAAGACATTCCTCGAATGAGGTGGCAACTCTATTCAATAAAGCATTTCAATTAGTGACTCTACTGAGGAAGAAGACCCAGAAGGAGATAAGTAATGTTTTCCTCTTTGAAGAGGTGGCAAAACCTAATGTATAAAGAGACAAGTTATTACAGATTTAGATATTCAGAATGTATCAGAATAAACAACCATTTCAAAGAAAACCATTTATTCCAGATGGTGTCAGGCCATTGGATCTAAGGGGATTCCATTGTATTCATTTTAAGTTGCTCCCTAAGTTTTCACAGCTTGTACCAAAGTTCCATGGAGAATGAGATGAATCAGCAATTGAACATTTGGATGCATTTTATGAATTTATAGAGAACTATGAGATTTGTGCAGAAGATTAGGCAATGAAACTATTTGTCAGGACATTAAAAGATAATGCAAGAGAGGCATATAAATCATTACCTACACAAAGTATTTCATCTTGGAAAGAATTTGAACAATGGTTTCTATATGAATTCCATGATGCAAATGATGAAGATAACATGTGTTATGAATAGTGTGAAGACCAAAGCTGTAGCATGGAGGAGGATCATAGTATGTCTCTACTTGATGCATTTTTCAGTTTGGAGAGATTTGAAGGGGAGTCTTCTGCACACTTATTCTTGAGGATGGCGAATATGTATCAGAGCATACCTGTAACAATTATGCCTTCACAAAAAGAAATAATGAGAAAGGTCAAAAACTTGGGAATCTCGCTAGATGACCCTGATTTGAAGCTTCTTTTTTAGATATTAGAAGAAGATGATGAAGACAGAGAAGAGGAGGCTTATGATCAAATTGAACAAGGCCTTGTGCTTGATGGAAATTGTAGTGATGATGAAGAAGGTACAAATTGCATATCCCTTTTGGACGCATTTTTGAACTTAGAAAAACAAGAAGAAGAATTTGTAGTACAATTCTTCATGAGGATGTTTAATATCTGTCAAGAAATACCTCTAGAATGCAGACCTCTAGCCTCTGATCTTTTCAACAGAATGTAAGAACTAGGTCTTTTATATGATCATCAGTTCCTTACCTTTCTCAAACTTATGAGTAATGAATTGGTTGCAGAGGAGAAAGAGTGCAGAATTGAAATAACATATGAGTCAAGTGAGGTTTCAGATTTGAATGGAGAAGGTTCTTTTGGATAGTTCGAGGAAATTTTTTTCCATGATGATACTTGTATGATATCAAACATCAGTGAATATGAAAATGAAGAAGAGGGTCTTCTTCATGTGGAAGAGATTTCAACCTTATTAGACATAGAATACCAAAGACACACAAGGAAGAATAGTCCAAATTTTTCCTCAATCCACCATGGTAAGGAGGTTGACGGATCAGCGCATATTCAAGAGAAATCAAATTGTGGAGATGAAATAGAACTGCATGAACATGAGGAAGTTTCATGAGATAATGTCAATGAAAATGTTAGTCTTGTTAATGAAAAACTTGATGATCCAAACAAAAATTCTCATGAATGTATGCTTGAATTCTCTATGTTCATGAATCCGTTGTTTGAAGAGGAAGTAGATGAAAATATGTCTGATTTCTCTATGTTATTGAATCTGTTGTTTGAAGAGGATCCTTTATGCAATGGAATCCATTAGTGTCATAATGAAGATAGCAGTTCTAATTTTAAAGTCGATGAAACTCATGAAGTGCATTCAGAGGGTGAGATATCTTTTAGTTCATCCTTTGAGTCAGAGGTTCACCAAATATGTGAAAATGAGATGGAATCAACCAAGCATGATGGGGGAAATAGATTAAAAGATAGTTTTGAAGATTGCTCAAATATCACACCTGACCATAGCCCTGGTATATGTGAAGAAGTGTCTCCTCGACATGAACCATCTTTAAAACCATTATATGAACAAGTGTTGCACCATAGGCCTAAAGAAAAGATTGGATTAGACAAACATAATCTACATTCTAAATATGGAGACAGAAAATTGTATACAAAAGGACAATCACGCAAAGAAGATTTATTCTAATGCTTATATGAATAGTCACATGCATGACCATAAGGATCTTCCGTTCGGCAAGGACCAAAGTGCATCTGATGATTTCTCAAAGCAAAAACAAAAAGAAAATACCCAAAATGGCATTGATAAAGCAACAAGTATTGTTTACAAAAATGATGGCATCACATTCAAGAGATCCAAAGTGTTACATGATTAGAATCAAGTGTTCGATAGAGGGAAGGATCAATGTTCAATTTTGGGGGGCTTGAGGCCACCCAATTTTACTTCGCATCAGATTAGTAAGGATACTTGGTCTGCTTCTCCAGAGATAGCTAGAATCTCGTTATGCTCACAGAGAGCATACGTCCCCAGAAAGAGCCATTGATGGTACCCTAAATTTTGAGAGTCCAAATCCATTATCAATAAGAAAGTTTCTCCAAACTAAAAAAATCAAAGGAAGGAAGCTTTATGACACAAATAAATAGACCTAACTAATCAAAGCCTTCAGAAAATGCTGTAATTTCAACCCGCTACAAAGATGATGCCGACAAAGGTTGAAGATGGTCGAATTTTAAAAATCTAAAAACAACCCAGTTTGGGAAATCAAATTTCCTATCTCCAATCCAGATCTTAGCTTTCCACGAGTTGTTTTGGTTTTTCAACCAGACCCAAATCCGAAAGTTAGGTAGTTATTTTTTAGTTAGTTTATTGTTTTTCAAAATAATTTGTAATAAGTGCTGTGTCTTTTCACCCTAAAGAGGTGTGAAAGCTACTCAAACACATATATATACATAATGTAAAATGTAGAGAGAGACACATTCGAAGAAGCATTATAATAAGAAGAATATTTGTAAGGAGGAATAAGGAGCTTAAAGCATGACTTTGGAATATAAATTTCAATATTATATTTTAATAATAAATAAAAGGCCCTTTTGTTTATTTTCAAGGCAAAGAGATTACATCTGGCATGTTGATTTGTCCTTTATTATCAATAAAGAGATTATTGGATTATTTTGACAAGGCTTTATTTTTGCATTGGATATTTTCCTGCATTATTTGTTCGACAATCAGGATAGTGTGAAATATATATGTGTTTCCTTATCTCTGTCTAATTGGACTTCTAGCCGGAGAAGTTAAATTCCTTTTGGATTAACAAAGAATTGCATATAAGATTTGTTTGTTGCAGAGCTCAGGGATAATTGATGATATTTAAAATAAATATTGTCTCGTAGAGTTGTACATAATAATCTTCATAATAGTTGACTTTGTTGCCCGAATAAACTAAGGCACTGGTCATTTAAAATCATTGGAATATAATTATTGGAGTTATCAATTGAAGTTAGAAATCTATCTACATCCTTCTTGCAAGCATTTTTATCAATTATTAATAAACATTATATATAACATTCAAATCATTTCAAGTAATCACATAACTTTATATTGATCGAGTTTGAGGATTTTTGCCAACCGGAGAACTCATAAGCTTAAATTCGCTATAGAAAAGCTTTGAATAAAGTGATCAGGTTCGAGGTGAAGGTTTACCCGCCTGGGTGTAGCGAAGCCTAAAGTGCAGGGGAATTTGGACTATTCTCCTTTGTTGGCCAGAACTGATTTGGAATCCTATTGGAGAATTGGCAGGCTCTTGGATTTCTAATTTGTAGTTTTGGGAAGCAACAAAGTGTTCTTCCTGTCAGACACACACCCTGCCCAATCTGAATCAGAGAACCCCTACAAGTTTAGCCCTACACATGAAGAATATTTTAAACTTTGGTTATCAAAAAGAATCATTGTAGGTTCCAAAGGCTGCCCAAACAAACCTTCAAGCAATTTACGAAGCCACACAGCCTCACAAGCTGCAACATATTCTACTTCAATTGTACTCTGAGCAATACAAGATTGTTTCCTACTGCACCAGGAAATCATAGATGAGCGTAGGCTGAAACAACATCTTGAAGTGTTCTTCATGTCAAGCACACACCCTGCCCAATCTGAATCAGAGAACCCCTACAAGTTCAGCCCTACACATGAAGAATATTTTAAACTATATCCCACTGTACCACAGGCATATCTCAATATGTGTTTGGCTTCCACAAGGTGAATTTGTCTTGGTTCACACGAGCTAACTCAAGGTATTAACAACATATATCAAGCCTTGTGTTAACCAAATACATTAAAGAACCAATTAATTGCATGCACATAGTAGGATCAACTAAATCTGAAGTGGTTGCAACTTCATGTAACTTTTTCAAATTTGCTTCCATAGGAGTCACCATAGACTTACAATCTAACATCCCAAATCTCTTCAAGATATCAATTGCATATTTTCCTTCACTCAATATGATTTCATTTGGTCTTTGCCATACCTCAAGTCCAAGGAAGTAGTGCAATAGACCAAGATCTTTCATTTCAAACTCAAAAGCTAACTCCTTACATTTAACAATGAGATCATCATTGCCAGTGAGAAATAAATAATCAACATACAGTACTAAGATCAACACTTTGTCATCACATACCTTGAAGTATAAATTTGGATTAGCATCATTCTTTAGGAAGCCCAAGCTCAAAAGAGAATGATCAATCCTCTCATACCAAGCACGAGGGGTACATTTAAGGCCATACAAAGCCTTTTTCAGCCAACACACATGTGAGTCTTTGTCATGAATTACAAAGCCCTCTGGCTGTTCAATATAGACTTCCTCTTCAATTATGACATTCAAGAATGTTGTTTTCACATCCATTTGATGAAGTTTCCAACCCTTAACTGCTGCAACAGCTATGACGGTTCTGATAGAAGTGTAACGTGCTACAGGTGCAAAGGTCTCTTCATAGTCTATGCTTTCCTTTTGTGAAAAACCTCTAGCTACAAATCTAACTTTACATTTTTCTACACTCTCATTAGCTGCATGTTTAATTTTGAACAGCCATTTAGAATAAACAACAGATTTACCTTTAGGCCTACGAACAATGTCTCACACATCATTTTTGATGATGGATTGATACTCCTCCATCATGGCATCCTTCCACACTTGCTGATTTGAAGCCTCTTCAACACTAGAAAGCTCGGATGCTATAATGTGACTCATCAAAGCTACATAACCTACAAACCTACATAACTTACAAACTTATGAGGCCTTTTACTCCCTCTAAAAGTGCCACGAGGGGCTGCATAATTTTCAACCTCTTCCATAGTGTGTCTGGCCCACAAAGGTCTTTTCTTATAAGCCGAACTATTACTAGGACCTGCAAAAGTATCTATTGGATCAATTGGATCAGCACAGTCTTTTAAATCTGTATTCTCCCTCTATATCTTTGAAGGTGAGTCCAGATCAGCCATATCTATGTCTTGAGGGTGCTCAAAGTCTTCTATATCAGATTCCATGTTAGACTCTTTGGATTTCTTGCAAGCTACATCTTCATCAAAAGAAACATCCTTGCTGATTTCGATTTGCTTTTGACCTGGAATGTAGATTTTGTATGCTTTTGAAGATCCACTATAACCAACAAAGATGTCTTTCTTTCCTGAAGGTTCTAACTTTGTTCTCTTCTCTTTTGGAACATGAATGTAGACAGGACATCTAAAAATTTTGAAATGACTAATATTTGGTTTGATACCTGTAAAGGCTTCTTCTGGAGTAATGTTGTCTAGGATATGATGGGGACTACGATTTTGATTGTACACTGCTATCCTACAAGCCTCTGCCCATAAAAATGTTTGAAGACTTTGATCATGGATCATAGCCTTCGCTGCCTCAACAATTGTCCTATTCTTTCTTTCGGCTACACCGTTTTGTTGAGGATTATAGGGGACACAAAACTCCCTCTTAATCTCAGCTTCAACACAAAAGTTATAAAATATACCAAAAACATATCCCCCCCCCCATTATCAAATCATAAAACCTTTATCTCCTTGTTAGATAAATTTTCAACAAGTGCTTTATATTCTTTAAATCTGGACAGCACTTCATCAGATTTCTTAGACTTAGGAAAATAGATCCAACACTTACGAGAAAAGTCATCAATGAAGGTAACATAATACCAAAAACCACTAAGGGAAGCAACTGACATAGGACCACAAAAATCAGAATGAATTAACTCTAAAACTTCCTTTTCTCTACTTTCACTAGAATGAAAAGTATTTTTAATGTTCTTACCTAGAGCACACCCATTGCAGACACCTTCATGATTTTGGTTCAGCTTTAAAAGACCAACTACCATCTTCTCCATTGAAGACAAGGTTCTGAAATTTAAGTGACCAAACCTTTTATGCCATAGCTCACTAGAACTTGAAGAATCATGAGCTAATGCTTGTATAGGATAGGTTGAAAGCTTGTAAAGACTGTCATGACGAACACCAATCTCACGAGTTGACTGAATGTTGGTGTTCTTTTTCCATGCAAAAACTTTTCCATCAGCAAAAGAAACATGATAACCCTTGTCTTCTAGCGCCAAAATAGAAATTAGATCCCTCTTAATGCCAGGAACAAAAAGAACATCACTCAAGTAGAGGAATTCCGGAATCCAACTAGAAAGAAGTAGAACCAGCACCCTTCATAGAATAAAATGCATCATCACCAATGATAACTTGAAGATTTGAATCATTTTCCTTCAAGTTGAAGAGGTGCTCACGATAACCAGTAATGTGACAAGATGCTCCACTATCAATCAGCAATGTATCACTGTTAGTAGGAACATTGCTAGAGAGTGTAAAAATAAATAAGAATCCTTCAGAATTTTCACTTGACTCTCTTTGAGGAGAAGAGTTCTCAACATTTGCAGCAGCTGCTTGAGAGTTTGGTCTTGAGGTACAATCTCTAGCAAAGTGTCTGAATTTGTCATCTAAAGCACTGGATCCTAGAAAGATCCTTCTTTTTCTTGGAATCAGGAGCTGACTCAAACTTCTTCTCTCTGAATCTTTAGAAGTTACCTTTCTTTTCTTTTCCTTTTGAAGTGTGGGCAGCAAGTACATGATCATCTTCATGATGATTTTTATGTGCATTGCCTCTAGATTCTAGTCTGCATTCTTCTTGGATGCAATCAACTCTCAGCCTATCGAATTTAGGAAGATCATCTCTCCCACTGACACCTTGAATGAAGGATTCCCAAGAGTGGGGAAGTCCATTCATGGCAAGCATGACCAAATCTTTATCTACAAAGGACTCTCCAATTGCACTAAAAGCTAACTCTGCAACCTTCATGAAGTATGAAACTACTGATTCTCCTCTAGCCATTTTAACATGGAGAAGTTGACGTTTCAGGGCTAGAGCTCTACTGGTATTGTTAAATTCATCTAGGTCCTTCAGAGTCTGAAACATCTCTTTGGTTGAATTCAACTTTGAGATAATACTAACCAAATGATCTTTAACAAAATCTATCAGAATTTTCTTTGCCATAGTCTTGTTCTTTCTCCATAACGCCTTATCAACATCATCAAAAGGTTCTACTACATTAGAATTCACATAGTCAAGAAGATCATTTTCTTCAAGAGCAATCAGAATTCTAAACTTCCATGAAGAAAAGTTTGAAGAACTATCCAATCTGTCCTCAACTTCCAGACTGTTCACCATAGTAACTAGTTGAACCAAACAACAAGAAAGTAGAGCAAATAGTAAAAGTATCATACTACTTCTGGTTTTGGATTGTTTCTTTATACCCGCTCTGATAACATGTTAAAATTATGAACCAGAAATATGATAATGCAACACATGAAATACAAAAAAAACTTAAATAACAGATAACACAAGGAAATTATCCTGGGAAAAACCCTCTTCTTTGACGGAAACAGCCCAACCCACAAAATCGATGATGCCTTTATTCGGGCGCAATATCAATTACAAAATTTTGCCCTTATTGATGTCTCAACTTGACAGTAAATAAGCCTTTTAAACAACTTAGACACCAAAAAGCTCAATGATTGTACAATGATCATATACTATCAAGGTTGCACGAGGATGGGGGTACTTGGGTACTTCAGGTACTAGTTTGACTATTTTTTCAAAATAGGGGACGGGGGTACTTGGGTACATCAATTTTTTAATTTAATATTTTATAGAAAGTCTGAAAGTATGAGTCATGACATTGAGTTTTCAAACCAAGAACAGTGATAAAGTTTGCAGATGCAATGTATTGTTTTCAGTTTCAGATTTTCAATATATTTGTAATAATATATATGCTAAATGTTTAGATGCAACAGAGAAAACAAACTTTAAAAATGAACAAGAACATCATAAATCATATAAAAATAACATATTGCAAATGATAAACTTCTGACTTGAATAGTGATAAAGTTTACTATTAAACAGTATTGCATCAAAGTTTCAAACTGATTACATATTGAATTACACTTGATAAACAGTAAGGTGATAAGATGATAGGCAAACAAAAAACATAAATTTTAATCAAGCTAGCTATGATGCTCTCCACCAAGTACCCACTGAGTACCCGGTATGTGCGTACGTGTACTAGCACCTGGTACACGTCTCAGAGGTGTGGGTACGAGTACCCATGCAACCTAGTCTACTATAAATAACAAAGACTGACTGTGTTTAATCAAGATACACAAATATGTAATAATCACAAATTATATGCAATGCACAGAACTATATCTTCACACAGTTCATGCTGTAATATCCTAGCTACTGTACTCAATAAATTTCTGCTTGCTGAAGGTATGTATTTATAGCTGATCTCTGAGTTAACTGGTTTATCTCTGGAAGATGTGTGTATTTGGCTGGTTTGATAATATTAAGACGGTTTATTCTTTCAATGACACTACTGCTCAGATGCTTGAGAATTGTCTTTCCAGATTTCAACAATAGAGTATTCACGTACATAGAAATGCAGCGCATACAGTAACAAGTACTAAATACTATAAGACAGCGATTTCAACTCCAGCAATACATTTCTTTATATTTTTCAATGATGCCAACACAACTGGACTTTCAGAGAATTTAATTAATTCCTAGGCAATACACAGGAAAAGTAAAACGCAGTGGCCAACCTGGTGTTGTTAGCTGTATATCCCAAATGTACTGATGTCGAGTTCCTTGCTGCAGGTTACTATGGCTTTAGCATGAGATGGCTGGCAATTCCAAGCCCCTCCTCACATACAAGCCCGTCCTTGCCATGGTGTACGCACAAACAATAATGTCTCACGCGTCCAAAGATGGCCAGCATTACCCGAACCCACAATGGCACTCCGACTGCAATTCCAAAACAACTGAGGGGCTGGCTCAAGCGCATGAGCTTGAGTTGGCACCCATCCGGCACCCCGAGCACTGGTAACGCATGGTTCTTTATCTGCTAGTGGCTGCTCCTAGAGCCCAGTGTGTACTCCTGTCCACTACCAACGCGCCTATGTTCCTTTCACAGCAACACCCACACACTCATGTTCGCTGTCAGGAGTCTCAGCACATCCACATTCAATGCTTGGGTTCACCCGTGAGTATACAATGTGACCTCCTAGTCACTTCCCTCACTCCAGCACTTCCGTATTCCTGTTCGGACTAATACAGCTCGCAGTGAATTCATTCACCAGCTCGGTCTTATACAGTTCATAGTGACTTCTTCCGCCTGCCTTCCCGTTCACTACAAGTGCAGTAAAGGATATAATGCGTAGGGCATTTACCAGTGCCTGCATTAAACATACAACCTGCTTTATACACCTTAGAACGTATAAACCTGTTCTCCTTGAAGCTACTGATCTGGTACGAACTGGAGTTTCCTGAATAATTGATTTCTGCCTTGAAAGAATGTTGTAAATGAAATGTACCTGTCTTCTTACAAATACGCATGATGTTCAACTGTGAAACGTGAATGATCTCAGCAAGATAGAGATGTTGGGTTTGCGTCCAACGTCTCGGGATTTTCTCCAAGGGTTTCCGTCCTTGAGAAAACCACCAGTCACGGAGTAACCAGAATTCTTTTCCTTTGTTTTATATATCTCATGGTGCTTTTTTCGAGATGTACTTTTCCTTTTTATAGCCTTGAAGTGAGTGCAAGTACAACAAACTAAGCCATGTGAGATAAAAGCTCACTTAAGTCACTTTTATAACATAAAGTGACTTTATAATAAGACAAAGTGACTTTATAACACACTTTATAAAATAAAGTGATTTTGACTATAGAAACAGAGCCCAAAATATAAATATACACTCACGCAAACTTGTGACTAGCCGGCATCCTCCGAAATGAAGCCATTAGTTTATCTGGATGGATAGATAGACTAATCAGGCATCTAAATGGCCTACTGCCAAAAATGGGACATTACAGTCCTCCCTTCCCGGGATTGCTTGCCCTCAAGCAATCTCAATGTCGGATGCTGCAGGATCGTCTCACCCTCCCAAGTGGCATCCTCGTAAGGTAAGTCCCTCCACCGAATCAAGTACTCACGGACAGTCCTGTTCCGCAGCTTCCTCTCCCTGACCTCAATGACCTCTGTTGGAACTAAAGCCAATTTACCCTCCTCATCCAAAGGGAGTAATCCATTTGACACCACTATCTGCTGTCTGATTGCCTTCTTGAGGCAAGAAACGTGAAAAACATTGTAGATCCTGTTGTCTGACAAAAGCTCTAACTCGTAAGCCACCTCGCCAACACTACTCGAGATGTGAAAGGGACCATAGAATCTAGGTCTGAGCTTCTCTGACCCACTCCGCTTCAGGGAACTCTGTCTATAGGGCTGTAGGCAAAGGTAAACCATGTCTCCTATCTCAGAGCTCCGCTTTGTCCTGTGTCGATCAACATATAGCTTCTGCTAATTCTCTGATCCTGTAACGAATCTCTTGCAATCGGGGCCCTGATGTCCTGTAGAGCCAAATCTATAAAAGAAAGTGGCTCGCTGCCATAGAGAGCTCAAAATGGCGACATGCCAATCGTCATGTGGTATGTGGAGTTGTAGTAGAACTCCCCCAAGTACAACCATCGGACCCATGCTTGTTGTTGTCTCGCTACATAACTCCAGAGATAGCATTCCACCCATCTGTTTACAATCTCTGTTTAGCCATCTGTCTGTGGGTGGTAACTGGTACTAGGAGTCAACTCAGTGCTGGCCAACCTGAATAACTCCTACCAAAAAGTGCTAAGGAACTTGTTGTCCCTGTCGCTCACAATGGTCTTAGGGAGACCATGTAATCTAAATACCTCGCAAAAAAACAACTCTGCCACCTGTGAAGCTGACCAATCTACGACGATAGCAAAGAAGTGAGTGAATTTGGTGAGTTTGTCAACCACCACATAAATGTTGTCCCTGCCTTGCACTCTTGGCAAACCAGTGATGAAATCCATCGATATGCCCTCCCACTTTTGAGCTGGAATGGGAAGAGGTTGCAATAACCTTGCCGAATGCTCGTGCTCTGACTTGTTTTGCTGACAAGTCTGGGACTCTCTAACATGTTGGAGTACATCATCCTTGAGGCCCTTCCAAGAGAACCTCTCTCTGACCTGCCTGTAAGTCTTGAAGAACCCTGGATGTCCTGCAGTGGGTGCATCATGAACAACCCTCAATATCTTAGCCTTAAGTTGAGAACCTAGCACTAGGTAGATCATGTCCTTCTAAAGGATAATGTCATCAACCACCCTGTACCTGCTATCCGGAAACTGACCGTCCAAAACCTGACAAGCTTGAGCATTCTTAGAATACTCAACTAGCAAAAGGAATTTCCAATCAGCGTAAATCTCTAACAGAACACAACAAACTGCTACTGAAGGTCTCCTGGAGAGTGCGTGCGTCAGTCACGACGTTATTCTTCCCCTTGATGTACTCGATGTCAAAATCATAGGCCTGAATCTTACTGACCCATTTTTGTTGTCTCTCATTCAACTCCTACTCCAAGAAGTAGCGCAAACTATTGTGGTCTGTTCTGACTGTGAACTTGCCACCCACTAAATACTGTCTGAATTTAGCCAAGGCGTGCATGATGGCAAGCATCTCTTTGTCATAAGTGGAATAAAGCCTCTCACTATCCCTAAGCTTCCTACTCTCGAAAGCTATGGGATGTCTATCCTGCATCAATACCGCACCAATTCCATTCCCCGAGGCATCACACTCTAAGACAAAGGAGCGAGAGAAATCCGGTAGAGCCAAAACCAGACAAGTGCTCATAACGGTCTTGACCCTGTCAAAGATAGCCTCAACCTCATCTGTCCACCTGAAGGCTCCCTTCCAAGTAAGATCGTGAGAGGAGTTGCTGTCTAAGAGAATCCCTTAACAAACCTCCTATAGTAAGAACATAGCCCAAGGAATCCCCTCAAATCTGATACATTCCGTGGTGGTGGCCAATCCTGAATTACCTGGATCTTCTCCTGGTGCACCATAACTTCGTCTGCCCCTATCACATGCCCCAGATAGAGAATCTTAGTCAACCTGAACTCGCACTTGGAGCCCTTTGTAAATAGAGATTGGCTCTCCATGATGCTCAGAACCTCATCCAAGTGTTGCAAGTGCTCTGCCCATGTCCTATTGAAGACTAGAATGTCATCAAAGAATACCAGAACGCTCTTGCGCAACTGCATTTTAAAAATGTGATTCATGTAGGACTAAAAAGTGGCAGGTGCGTTAGTGAGCCCAAAAGGCATCACTAGAAACTCGTAGTGTCTGTAGTGGCATCTGAAGGCTGTCTTATGGACATCCTCATCTCGGACACATATCTGATGATACCCAGATCGAAGATCAATCTTCGAGAAATAAACTACCCCATGTAACTCATCTAGAAGCTCATCAATCTTGGGGATGGGCTACCTGTTCTTGATGGTTCTCTTATTCAGTGCACGGTAATCAATACACATGCGAAGAGTACCATCCTTCTTCACCAAAACTACAGAAGAAGCAAAAGGGCTGGAACTAGATTTGATGTGCCTCATGTCTAATAGCTCCTTAATCGTCTTCTCAATCTCTTCCTTGTAGTGCCTAGGATGACGATAAGGGGTGGTGATTACGAGCTTGGCCCCCTCCTCCAATTCTATGATATGCTCGAAGCCCCTGTTTGGAGGTATACCTAGAGGGATGTCCTCAAAAACCCGCTTGTGCCTATCAAGCACACCCTGTATGTCAGTGTGAATCTGCTCCCTGAATCCGACGAGGGTCTGGAGGATAAGAAGCACTGGGCTGCCCACTCCATGCTGCAGTGTCTGATGATGGCCTCCATCCTGTGAGCTGAAACCACCTGTGACCCACTATCTGACATGGCCTTAAGTGTAACCAACTAATCACCCTTCATAAACTCTAATTGTTTTCGCTGATGATCGATGGTATACCGCTCTAGGGTCTATAGCCATTGCATGCCTAGGATGGCGTCAAGACTGTCCAAGTCTATGACGTAGAAATCTGCCTCTAGGAGATAATCTCTAAAATGAATTTGGAGTCCAGTGATCTTCCCTGTGCAACTCAATAAGTCTCCCCTAGCCACCTTGACCTCAAACTCCGAAATGCTATCTATCAGGAGTCCTCTCCTGGAAACTAGACTGACGCTGATGAAATTATGTGTTGCACCTGTGTCAAGTAGGCAAATGATCTATTGTCCCCTAACTACTCCCTTGAGACGAAAAGAGTGACAGGCGGGAATACCCAAGAGGGATGCTAAAGTGATAGGGGGCTGCCCTGAACGAACCTCCTTCCTTTGCTCTGCTGATTGCTCATCCTGAGCCTCTGTATCACTACTCTCATCATCGCTGCCCTCCTGCTGCTCACAATCATCATTGGATAACACCTCAATGTAGTGTACCTATCCTTTCCCGAGGCATCTATGATCAGGAGCCCAAGGCTCTCTGCAAGTGAAGCACAATTTCTTCCCTCTTAACTCATTCCGAGTCTTGAAGTCAAGTCTAAGAGGCGTGCTCTTATTCTGATTTTTACCTCTATGAAAGGAAGAAGACCCCTTAAAGGTTTTCTTCAGTGGCTGTAGGATGAACGATGGTGAGTCCAAGTCATGTGCCAACTTAATGGCGTCATCCAATGTGTCTAGCTTGAGGACTCTAACCAGCCCTTTGAATCTGTCATGTAATCCCTCAGTGAACAGCATTACCTTCCTCTTCTCGGCCATATCCGGAACTATAATAGAAATCCTCTGAAGCACGTCAATATAGTGGTCCAAAGATCCACTCTGCCTCAGTTGAGCTAACTCCCTATAGTAGACCTCAATGTCCTTCCAGTCAAAGCGGGTGATTAATTTAGTGCTGAAGATCTCATAAGATGCAATCAACCCGTGATCCTGCGTGATGAGGCCGTGATGCCACCAATCATATGCTGAACCCTCTAAATGCATGGTTGCAAACTTAATCGCCTCTGTCTCCGACATGGGTTTTAGGGTCAGGAAGGTATCTAGCTTGTGAATCCAAGTTCTTGCGGAAGTCTTACCGCTACAATAAAAAATGGGGAGGGTCAATTTATTCATAGCATGTTTAAGGTCTCTGTTCGGTCCCCTGGGCCTCCTATCCTGCCATGCTTTGCCAAAATCCCTCCTTTGTGTCAAGTAGTGAACAAATGTCAAGTCAGCCTTGACTCTGTCAGGTAACATATCCCACTCTTCATGAGCGGCTGCAACATTATTCGGAAGTCCAACTCTTGCCTCGGACTAGGCTACTTCCTCCTCTGCAATATTCCCTGTGAACGTAGGCATAAGGGGCCTATCTGTAGTGTGAGTGGCTTCTCTAGCAGCTCTAGGTGACCCTGCCACACTACTACCACCACCGTGATGGTTCTGGGGCCTCTTGGCTGCCACTGTCAGCTGCTACATAACCCCTGTGAGCTAGTGTAACACATCAGCGATGTGGTCCTGTCCCGCATGAAGAGCCCTCATTATCTCTCTGACCTCTTTGTCCTCATCTGCCATGCCTGTACCTCAAGTGCCTTGTTCAAAAATAATATGCTCGTCCTCCTCTGTATGACTGTTCTCAATATCTACTTGTACTGATGGTTCAGGTTGTCCCTGTTTAGCCCTGTTATGTTTGAAGTTATATACCTTGTGTCTACTGTGCATGCCTGGACAGCATTACCCAATACCGAAAAGGAATGCCCACTAGATTGGCAAGACCGTTGGCTCTGATACCACTGTAATATCCTAGCTAACTGTACTCAATAAATTTCTGCTTGCTGAAGGTATGTATTTATAGCTGATCTCTGAGTTAACTAGTTTATTTCTGGAAGATGTGTGTATTTGGCTGGTTTGATAATATTAAGATTGTTTATTCTTTCAATGACACTACTGCTCAGATGCTTGAGAATTGTCTTTCCAGATTTCAACGATAGAGTATTCACGTACATAGAAATGCAGCGCATATAGTAACAAATACTAAATACTATAAGACAACGATTTCAACTCTAGCAATACATTTCTTTATATTTTTCAATGATGCCAACACAACTGCAGTTTCTGAGAATTTAATTAATTCCTAGGCAATACACAAGAGAAGTAAAACGCAGTGGCCAACCTGGTGTTGTTCGCTGTATATCCCAAATGTACTGATGTCGAGTTCCTTGCTGCAGGTTACTACAACTTTAGCATGAGATGGTTGGCAGTTCCAAGCCCCTCCTCACATACAAGCCCGTCCTTGTCGTGGTGTACACACAGATAATGATGTCTCACACGTCCGAAGATGGCTAGCATTACCCAAACCCACAATGGCACTCCGACTGTAGTTCCAAAACAACTGAGGGGCTGGCTCAAGCGCGTGAGTGCGAGCTGGCACCCATTCGACACCCCGAGCACTGGTAACGCGTGGTTCTTTATCTGCTGGTGGTCGGTCCTAGAGCCCAACATGTACGCATGTCCACTACCAGTGCGCCTATGTTCCTTTCACGACAACACCCACACACTTTTGTTCGTTGTCAGGAGTCTCAGCACACCCACGTTCAATGCCTGGGTTCACCCGTGAGTATACAACGTGACCTCCTAGTCACTTACCTCGCCCTAGCACTTCCGTATTCTTGTTCGGACTTATACAGCTCGCAGTGAATTCATTCACCAACTTGGTCTTATATAGTTCGTAGTGACTTCTTCCGCCTGCCTTCCCGTTCACTACAAGTGCAGTAAAGGATATAATGCATAGGGCATTTACCAGTGCTTGCATTAAACATACAACCTACCTTATACACCTTAGAACGTATAAACCTGTTCTCCTTGAAGCTACTGATCTAATACAAACTGGAGTTTCCTAAATAATTGATTTCTGCCTTGAAAGAATGCTGTAAATGAAATGTACCTATCTTCTTACAAATACGCTTGATGTTCAACTGTGAAACCTGAATGATCTCGCCAAGATAGAAATGTTGGGTTTGCGTCCAACGTCTCGGGATTTTCTCCAAGGGTTTCCGTCCTTGAGAAAACAACTAGTCACGGAGTAACCAGAATTCATTTTCTTTGTTTTATATATCTCATGGTGCTTTTTCCGAGATGTACTTTTCCTTTTTATAATCTCGAAGTGAGTGCAAGTACAACAAACTAAGTCATGTGGGATAAAAGCTCACTTAAGTCACTTTTATAACATAAAGTAACTTTATAACATAAAGCGACTTTATAATAAGACATAAAGTGACTTTATAACACACTTTATAAAATAAAGTGATTCTGACTATAGAAACAGAGCCCAAAATATAAATATTCGCTCAAGCAAACTTGTGACTGGCTGGCATCCTCCGAAATGAAGCCGTTAGTCTATCTGGATGGATAGATAGACTAATCAGGCATGTAAATAGCTTACTACCAGAAAGGGGACATTACACATACACAAAGCTTATCAAAAACTATTTACAAAAACTTCAATACGCAGTTGTATCTCCTCTGAACAATTACTCAACTCACACACATACAACCTCCGATCAGTTTTGATAAAAACTTCACCGCAGGAGAATGAGAACAGAAGATGTAAGGAATTGCGACATGCCCAGAATGAGTAATAGAAAACGACAAGACTCTTGCTGTTACAAACTTCCACCGCAGGAGGTAACATGAAACGATACACTCATATAGAGTGTCATGAGTTAATACAATAGGGAACGTTAGCATCCTGAAGTCTATCGACAATGCTGAATAACAAAACGGCATCACCAACATAAACGTCCGCATATACACACATAACAGCTGAAGACACCACATCGCAGCCAAATCACCACATGAAATATACACAGCAGTGCTGAGTCAGCATAAGCATATAATATAAGGAACTCTCTGCTACAATAGAACTTCGAACAAGATAGGAATGGAACAAAGAGAAGTCATCAGACGGCAGCAGATATGAGAAACACAATGAAAGGAACAGAGAATATCATCATCACTTCAGCAGAAACACAACAGTAACCAAAATGAAGAGGATTGCAGAGTAGAAATCAGGCATCATCAGAGGTAAAGGATCTATCTTGCAGCTACCAAAATTCAATAAATGGACAGCGATGTTGTGGTAGAAGATTAAACATTTTAAAATCACTTTCCTTAGTACTGTCAGCCTATAGGACTGAAAAAAGCAAATTGATTAAATAATTTCATTGGCCTATTAAAGCTCAGTCGGCCTGCATTGAAAGATGTACGCCCGTCAAATCTCAATTGCCTATAAAGGGAGGAGCAATTCAATCCATTTGATACCAAAGCACAAATAAATTCATCTCTGCAAGAAGGCAGCGAACTTCTTCTTAATGCAGCAATTTTCACCAGATAAAGTAACGAATTTATCTCCCATAAGGCAGCAAGTTGTTTCATGAAAGGGTGGGGATTGTCATAAGGAAGGGGGCAAAATATTTCGAGCAGACACGGGCCATCTTGTGAAAGCAATAATCTCATCTTTATCAGCAACCTGAGATATCAAGAGGCAACAATTTTAGACAAGCTACAGGCAGTTATCCTTCCAAAATCAGAGGCAAAGATGGCAAAAAGAAAGCAAAATCTGGGCATGCCTTCATGTTGTAAGGACTTGTTTCGGGTCTAGATTTGGTAAATTTAGCTTCAGATTGCAAGAAGATGGGTGAAATCTGATTTTACATTCGAGAAATTCATGATTATCGCATAAACTTTCAGATTTCTTTCTTTTTGTCAATTTTGTGAGTATAATGTTTTAATCTCTTTGTTTTGCAAGGTCAATTTTGAAGAAGGAGAAGCTAGGAGGACAAGTAGATTGTTGCGAGATCAAGCTTAAAACTTCAAGACTTCAAGCTCAAGTTCAAGGATTCCCAATGAGATCCAAGTCAAGTTATCAGAATGCAAGTTGAAGGCAAGATGAAGATCAAGTTCATGAAGATGCAAGTGATTCAAGTCATAGCAATAAGAAAATTTCCAAAAGTGAAAGATGAAAAGAATTTGAGAAGATGAAGCAATTTGGGAATATGCCATCACTATTGAAGGCTTGGCAATGTTGAGTATCAAGAGATATTTTCTCATCATCAAGAAGTTGATCAAAGTCTACAAGATGAGGATAATGAGGTGGTACCTAGTTGTCTTCTACCGATTAGGAAATTCCAGTTACACATGTTTCAATCATATTATGCCAAGTGTACACTTTTCTCATTGGCTATCAAAAGCATTGTAATTTTCTTATTGGCCCACAAAGTGGTGCCTTTGTGTAATTGGTTGATAGTATGGCAACCCTACTTAGGGTTTGTAGGGATAAATCTTGGCCCTTGATCTTGAATTGATCTTGACCCTTCATTGTAATTGAACATCTATAAAAGGCCAAGGCCTTCTCATTTGTAAGAGTGAGTCAGCTAGATTAGAGTAGGTTAGCTAAGAGAGAGACTTTGTTGAAATTGTTGCCATAATGCTATCAAAGTGATTGATGATTTCTTGTTGGTCTTCATAGTGAATTACTTAATGTTGTTTTGAAGTGTTGCATGGTTTCTTCAATCCCTCCTTGGACTAGATTTCATCTCATGTTGTTTAGAAGTAGTTTAGTTGGATGAAAGAAATTGTGGATGTTTACTTGCTTGACTCGAATATAAACTAGGCCACTAGTCTCTTGCTAATGGTAGGAGTGTCTTGTTATTAGAATATCATAATGTTTCTTTAATGGTCATCTTAGTTAATCTTTAGTTTATTAGGTAGTTTCTATTTTCATCTTTAGTTCACAATTGTTTCTTTTAGAAACATCATCTTTGTAAATCTATTTAAGGAGCTTTCATCTCCTCTTTTTAATATAACAACATCGATTTACCATAACATGGTATTAGAGCGGGTTGATGGGATTGCATAAAATTTGGCAAATTTTTTAAGAAAAGTTTGAGCCTCTTCTGATCTAGAATTTTTATCCAAAAATTTGTTTTATGATTTTTTAAAATCAAAATTGTTGGAGGTATTTTATGAAAATTTTGTGGTTCGCCTTCGAAGATTTTTTCTGAAAATTGCAAGCCTAGTCGAGGGATTTGATCGCGCGATTTCTCGGTTTGAGCAGAAGTCTGATTTTTGAGGGTTGCATGTTTCTTGCATGTGTTGTTTTACCATGCAAAGTCTCATGTTTTGCCGCATGAAGGTTTCTCTAGTGGGTTTATAATTTTTTCCTCAAAAATTATCTAGTGGGTTTATAATTTTTGCCTCAAAAATTATCTGGTGGGTTTATAATTTTTTCCTCAAAAATTATTTGGTGGGTTTATAATTTTTTCCTCAAAAATTATCCGGTGGGTTAATAATTTTTTCCTCAAAAATTATCAAGTGAGTTAATAATTTTTTTCCTCAAAAATTATCTGTTAGGTTTTACCGTTTTTTCCTCAAAAACGAAGCTTTGTATTCTCTAATAGATGTCTCGAATTCTATTGTCTAGTTTTCATCGATTTTTCACCTCAAAAATCGTGTCTAGTTTTTCCAATTTTTCTCCTAAAAAAATCATAGCCTTTTGTAGTCTGTTTTGGGGCATCATGCTCATTTGCAAAGTTTGAAGGGTTTGCCAATTTTTCTTCAAAATTGTGCTAGTTGTTCTCAGTGTTTGTCTATGTCTCTAGGGAAGAGCAGCTCCATTATCCAACATCAAGTTGGATGTTTTGTGATGAGCCTAAATGTTGTAGTGGTGCAGATTCCCGTCGGGCATGTACCTAGGGCTGGGACCCCGATCGGGCAGCTTCGTGTCCATCAGAGGGCTGGCCTGCGCTAGCACTCTGGTGGGACGAAAACCCCACTCTTAACGCCAGTGGGCGCCATTCACCATCAATTCGAGCTTTTGGCGTAGTGGGTGCCTTGCTTGGTATTAGAGTCGAGGTCTCGAGGTCGAGCCTTGCGGAGCATGGTGGGTTGTGATGTCCCAACCTAAATGTTGTGGTTGTGCGGATTCCCGCTGAGTGTGTACCCAACACTGGGACCCACCCACAATCGTGCAACCACGTACCCATGAGGAGTTGGCTTGCATTGGCACTCTAGTGGGACGGAAACCCCATTCTTAACACCAGTGGGTGTCATTCACCATTAGTATGGACTTTTGGCGTAGTGGTTGCCTTGCGATTTACCATAACACTTGTGTGGTGAGCTAGTAAAAGTGCTTAACTTCAATTGATATCTAATCTTTAGTTTGCATCCATTTGATGGGATTGAAGAGGAGATATTGATGTGAAAACCATTTGAGTATACATAAGAAGCTTGCACTAGGTGGGTGGAGTCGCTAAAAAGACTGCACCTAGTAGAGTATAAGTTCATCCATACTTCCTTCCATTTGTAGTTAGGAGTACAAGTAGTTGAAGTTAGCAAATTCAAGTTTAAGTTGAAGTGGAAAATTGGAAAACCAAATATATTTTCATTGCACATTGTGAAGCCCAATCTGTAGAAGCAATTGATATCCATTGAATGAAATAGCGTAAGTCCCCTAAGTGACCAGCAAATCACATTATTTCACTGAGGAAGTATCCAAAATTGAAGGGAACCTTGAAGTCATTTCATGATCTTACTTTGCAAGCTTAGCATGAGAAGTGACCTTATTCAAGAGAGGATCAAGTATTTGGTGTTTCATTTTGAAACATTGAGTGGTTGATTTTGTATGTTGTAGTGGAACAAAACTCACATCAACACCACAAAACCTTAAATTTGATCATACGAGGGAGCTGCCCTCTCAAACAAAGGAGAACCACAATTCCATAGGGATCTTTCCAATTGTTGGTGTAATTGTCATTGCTCTTCAAGCAAACAGGGCCATTTTAGAGATAATATCACAGTGACAAAACTGTTTACCAGCACATTTCAAATTCAAGCTTAATGTCAATAAACTTATCTGTTTGACTTTCAGCTTAATGGGTTCTGATTAATGGTATATCCAATATAAGGATAACTGAGATAAATTTTGCGGAACCCCTCAGGATTTTTTTCATTAAGGTAAATGAGACAGTTTGTTAACTATTTTGTTATTGATGGTTGATTATTTTTCTCTTTGTGATATTGCTATTTGTGATATAGCTATCAGGATTCAACTGTGTAGTTTTCTCTTCCTTGAAAATTCAGGGCCTTTATTATAGCGGGGACCTTGGTATAAGTTTGGACACCAATCTTAAGATTTGTCGAAATGGGTTATCTGTAAAATCTACCCTAGTTTGACCTTACTGTGAATTCCGGTTTTTCAACTTGGGTCATGCTGTCACCATTACCCCCAATATAATTTTAGTTTCAGTGCCTTGGCAAAGGAAGCCCCGATTTATGATTGTGTCTTTAAAAAAGCAAGACGTCGCAGTTTAACAAAAAAATGTTGAAGACCATTGTTTCCTGAAACAATTTCATGGGTGCATTGGGTATTGAATAATTACAGAAAATGAAGAAAATCCAACCTGATTGCAGTTTGTAAAGCCTTGATAGTAGCATCATCTGCTAGCTCCTTTGCAGAGTATCTCTTCTGCTCAACAGTGGAGTATGCCTGCAGTTGATGGCCCAGCTAACTGTTAAAAAGTCGACCTAATTCCACTCGTACCAACAAAATCAATTCAGAAAACAACATATACATAACACCTGTGAAAACATGAGCAATAAAGAAAAACCCAGAAACTGTGAAGTGAATGACATCTTGTTCTGAAGAATCAATGCCCCCAATCAAAATCCAACCAGCCGCGATTGTGTTAACCCTTCGAATTCAATGATCCTTGCAGAATGCAATAGGGTTAACATAGAAGAATACCGATACAGAATACAGTACACAAGACACTAGCTATTGGCCACCTTTGCAGAAATATTTTACAAGTCCGTGTGAAAATGTCAAGTAACATACAATGCAATGGCGGTGCGTGGAAGGCTTCTTTTTTACCCTAACCATTATGGAAATGGAAAGGGAAAGGAAAAGAACTTTAATAAAGTAATATGGGACTATCAATCTATGCTAAAGGCTGCTTTTTTTAATGGAAAGGAAATTGAAAAGGAAAAGAATTTATAATAAAATAATAATAATATTGAATTATCAAATTATGCTACAAATCAAGTGTACATGTTTTATATTTCTTGAAATTCAATCTTTCTTTTAAGAGCACAAATTTTCTACTAGATCAACTCCCAATGTGCAATACTCTTGTAATATGAAAATCTCCCAAAGAATAACTTGCCCCATACCAAATAATTTGGAGATCCTTCTTAAGCATGGCACATAATAATAATCAATAATGGAGATAGAATGACATTGCATCATTGAGTGTTCAATTTACAAGGATAAGACACTAAGCATGAACACCTTAAATAATTTGTTTGAAAAAAAAGATAGCAAGAGTCGTTCATTTTTTGACAGAAAGTAGAAGATCGAAGATGTAGAAAGAAAAAGAGATTTAGTCGGCATGTAGTTTTGAGATTTTTTGTTTTGGCCTTTTGTATACTTATTTGTTTTCTAGCTATCTATGGGTCTCATATTCTATTTGGCCATATGGACATTATTAAAAAAAATTCATTTATTTACTTAAAAATGACTCATTCAATTTCATCTTCTTAATCCAAAAATGAACTTTTACATTGAATGTCATAGTGTCAAGGTTGTTCACATCAAAGCTTGACTTCAATGGCTCAAGACTATTCTTTTCTTCATGTTTAAATATGATTTCTTTTTAATTAACTTAGCACTTATTATAATTGAACTTAAATTTTTACATACATAAGAAAAACTATCAAAGTACATTTACATAATTATTTATATATAGTTGAATTTAATACATGTTTAAATAAATCATAACATAAATAAGGTTTTTGTAAGTATGAATAATAAAAAAAGTTGTTACTATTCAAAATATAATTAATTTTATTTAAAAGATTTTAATAGTTAAAATATGTTGTAAAACAAATATTATGAATAGCTAATAAAAAAAATTGTAAGAAATTTTAAGATTTTTTTTTTTTTTTTTTTTATGTTGTTCCAATTCTTCAAATTACACTAGTTCAACCTCTCCCCCCAAAAGTAAGAGCTTTGAAGTGCTCAATCATAATATATTGTTTTAAAATCTTACAACAAAAATTTAAAATGAATTTGTTGAATGTCCATTTAAATAGAGGAAAAAGTGCATTTAATGTTTTGTATAAGAATTATTTATGTAAATGTCAATCAAAGTTTGTGAAAGATTTCTCATCATGTATACTAACTATGTAAATTTAAGAAATATAAGATTTCAATTACCAGTTTTATAATTATAGGATAATTTCTATCAAGCATATTCTTATTGTATATGTTACATTTAACTCAAATAAATATTTTTGAATGTGTTTTCTTAAAAAGAGTGTTTATTTGTATTATGACTTGCAAAGCTTGTTTTAACAAATAACCTTTCACGAGGTTGAAGTTAGTATTATTTGTATGGATGCAAACCTATAGAAGACCTAGAAAATAATTCTAATTTATGTAAATATAAATAAAATTTGTTAAATAAATTAGTCATGCAAATAGGAGGCTTAAACTATAATGACTTTAGAATTTTTAGAACTTTCTACTACATTACTTCCTACCATCTTTATTTCTAATTTTGAAAAACACGTTTACCAAAAGGCAAAATAAATTGCACATTGTCAATTACACTTCCACTTTTTCTTATTTTACCTCCCCTGGAAAACAAGATACTACACAATCATTTATTCCTTCCATGTGTTGAGCACTTTTTGTATGTGGAAAGCTTTTTAGGATTTATGTTTCCTATATATTTTTCTATTGTCTATTATAGACCACAAAAAGTATTGAAGAGGAGTAAAAACTATCTTCATATGAATACGAATAGACCTACAAAATTTCCTTATATGTGTTTCTATTCTCTATTAGTAGTCATTTATCAAAATTAGGTAGCATTGCAGGGCACAAAGTACCCAATAGCATATCCGTTTTATCACATAAACACATTCAATATATTCCAACCCTTCATTTGAGTCATTAACACCCATCAAAATTGTAAATTATACCAAGAATTGGAGCTAAAATAGTTATTGAGTTGAACAACCTTCTTGTAGGTGCTTATAATGGAGTGTGAGCATGCAATCTTCCACTATAATAGAGTCTAGTTTGGGTAATAAATAGTGAATTTATATTATGTAAAATTTACCCACCTCGTGATTAGCCTAATAAGTGATTATCATGGCTAATAAAATATCTTATAAACACTACAAATCGGTATAACTTTATAAGAAATCCATCACTTGATCAAAATAAAAATTTACAAGTGCGTCATCATATAATTTCATGCTCACTTCTAGGACTCAATTTGGTACTCTTAGTTCTATGTATTTGGATCTTATCAATCTTGTGCAACCCAAGATCTGATTTTGTAAGTATAGTAGCTTTCTAGCTCCCTCAGTCACTTTCCAACCCTTTAGGATTGGACTAGAGTGCCTAGCACCCTTGTCCTAGTGGACTATGTTGGAGTATGGAAAACATTGAGAGGAAGACGGGGGTGAATCAGTGTTCTAAAACTTTACAACTTCTTTGTAGTAAGGTTATTTATAAATTAAATCTTTTTTCAAATAAAGATACTTATGAACTAATTCCTTTTTCAAAATGCTTATATTCTGAATCCTTTTTCAAATCAAAATGCTTATGAACTAAATCTCAAAAATAGAATTCATTTTTCAAGAAATGATATCATAAGATCAACTTAAACAAGATCAATAGAGAACATGCAGAAACACATTAACATAATCATTTTGAGTGGAAAACCCTCATAGGGATGAAAAACCACTTGAAAATGCCTCACTACCTATCAATAATGTCTCACTAGAAAATAAATTAAATGCCTCACTGGAAGATAAAACTGTCAGTATATGAAATCGGTGCAAATGTATCACCCTCCTAATTATCTTATTTACCTTGAGACTTAGGACTACATGAAATCATGGAGTATATACAACATGATGTTATTATCTCATCATGAAGTATACACACCACACTTACAATAGAATCCTTTATAATCTTTTAAAAAACTTTTCTCCAACAAAATTAAAAAAATCCTTCAAAGAATATAGATAAATCATTTTGTGTTCTAGATAATAAATAATGAATTACCAATTATGAATGGATCAAGAATCAAATATATCCTTGAAACCCTAAATTTTAAAATCTTCAAAAATAAAACTCCTTAAAACCCTAAGTTCTCTATTTTTCTTTTCATGGATCTCATATCACACTGGAGAATAGAGATATATCTTTTCTATATACTGCAATCTTAACTCAAGGACCGAGAACAACTAATTTCAAACACATTGTAACTGCTACAAGACACAATTATTCTGACTAAAAAACTAGCCTTTCAATTGCCATGGAAAACCAAAATAATTGAAATAGAACATAACCAAATCTTTGTCATTTGTAAAGAAGAAATATTATATTTTCCATTAAAAAACTAACCAAATCAAGCCAAATCTCTTTCTCAAACTAAAAATCAACTATCAATTACATGCAGAGTTGTTTGAATAACCAGTGCACTGGCATTTTCAACTCCAAGTCCAAGCTTACGGTGCTCTCAAACCAATTGCAATGTGTGTGTCCTAGATCAATAGGTTTTCCAACTAAGTGTTTTGCCAAACAAGAAAATTTCTCTTTGATACCCTAAATTAAGTGTCTTCAAAATAAGTGATAATAATTTTTGACATTCAAATGTCAACCATAATAATTCCCTTTTTACAACTTGTGAGTATTAGCCAAATGATGTTGTCTTTTATGTGCTCGTTCTCATCTTTGTTAAATGATGTTGTCTCTAGACAATAATTGTTTACCAAGGATGTTGATAATACATGGTGTCAAAGATGATGTTCCCCCATACATGTGATGTGTATATAAACTCATGCAAAGGAAATATAACATGTTGTCACATTTTATCACGAGGTTTTTGGCTTTTCAAGACTGGTATTGATATGATAACAATATTGATATCATATCAATATCGATATGAAAACACCCTCTTGATAGTCAAGTCATAATGACTTATCGATAAAACCTTTGCAAAACATAAGTTATCAATAACTTATTGATCTTTCATACATAAGTTATTGATAATTTATCAATGTTTCAATGATAAGATATCAATCCATATTCATGGAAAGAAAATAAGAAATAAATACTTTATGTTTGAAAAAGTTTAACAATAAACCATATGGTAAGAATACATAATGTGAGCATATATATCCAAATGCTCCAATGAATCATACTATAAAAGTAATGTATAACATACCTATTCACTGTATCTCGAATATCAAAAAAATCAATAGTATCGCTACACTGTGAAAATTGAGAGTATGTTTTCTCAAAAATAATCTAAAAGACTACATTTCAAAAATTGTAGAAGATGTCTAGGAAGAACATCAAATGGACTGGACCATGATACCAAAACAACTCTATTCCTTATCAAAGGTAACCCTGTGTATATGTTTGGATCCTGTAAAAGTGTACCAATTTGATGCAAGTACATGTATAAATATAAACCAATCTCATATCAATGAAATGTATAACAATCAAATGTTTAAGTTCATGTCCATTTTCTATGTATACCATTGTTATACAAACCATGTTTCTATTCATACCATAAACACTATATATGCCAAAGTTGAGTCCAAATATTGTAATGCCATTTTATTGAATTTTGACATTAATGCCAACAATGGCCAAGAGGGGCAACAAACTTCCCGTTCAAGGCATTTATGTAAACCAATAAAAGATAAGGACTAGATGCAAAATTTAAATGTCAGATGCAAAATGAATAAGCAATTATACCTGAACCTCAACATATCAAGAAACTTTTTATATATTCTTTCCTAGTCACAAGTCATAAAATTGTCAACACAAGATCATAGAATTACTAAGAAAAATAATCATTATTGCACAGTATAATTGTTAGCATAGTCACATAAGATCACAGAATTACCAACACTATTACATGAATAATCAATGTCTCACTATTTCATGAAAATATTGAAAATTTGAGATACAAGCAATACAACCACTTACAATTGAAAAACTAAGATACCAACACAAATCGTGTACCACTTTCTCTCCTTTTGAAAATAATGCCAAAGGAGAACCAACATACATGTGACCATAAGGTACAAGAAAGTATAATGAAATATACAATCATGTATCAAAAAATCACATTGTAATGCTAACAATGCCAAAAAGACAAGAAATAAGAATGAAAAGCTCCCCCTATCTCCATGAAAAAATTAAATTAGTGAAGAGAAATAAGAGAGAAGACACCAAGTCTATCTCTCAAGGATTTAAAAGCTAATTTTGGTAAGGGATTTGTAAAAATATTGACCACTTGTTCATTTAAAGCCACATAATCTAGAACCACATCATTTGCCAAAATCTTTTCTTAGAGAAATGATATCTAATATCTATATGTTTAGTATGAGAATGAATAACAAGATTTTAAGACATATTAATAGTGCTAGTATTATCACAAAATATATGCACTGGTTTAGAGACTTACACCTTAATTTCTTTCAAAGTTTTAACCATCCATAGAACTTGAGTACAACAAGTGATGTGATATATTATGCCTTAGTAGTGGATAGGAACAAAAAATCTTGTTTCTTACTGTGCCAAACCACCAATCTATTTCCTAGGAAGAATGCACCTCTAGAAGTGTTTTTACTATCATCTATATAGCCTTCCCATTCAACATTAGTGTATGAAAATAATGTAAAATCATCATGTTTTGGATACCACAATCCATATTCAAGAGTACCATTGATATATCTTAGTATTTTTTTAACAAAATCAAGATGAGGTTGTTTGGGAGTAGATTGAAATCTAGATACTAAGCATAGAGCTTGCATAATAGTTGGTCTTGTGGTAGTTAAGTATAAAAGACTACCAATCATGGATCTATATAAAAGTATGATCTACATCATGCAAATCAACAAGTTTTCTTAATTTGTAGCTTATTTACATAGGAGTACCAATAGGTTTACTTTTATCCATCTAAAAAAAAATTAACATTTCTTTGGCATATTTCATTTGTGAAATGACTACGCCTTTCTCAAGTTGTGAAACTTGCAAACCCAAAAAAGAATGACATTTCTCCTAACATTGCCATTTCAAATTTAGATTTCATAATATTAGGAAAATTAGAACACATAGTATCATCATCACCAGCAAACATAATATCATCAACATAGATTGCAACAACCAAAATTTTATTTCCTTTTGTGATATAATATAGATTATTGACAGAACCTCCTTTGGAAAATCCTTGTTCATGTAAGTATTTATCCAACCTTGAGTACCATGCTCTAGGTGCATGTTTAAGATCATATAGGGTCTTTTGTAACTTATAAACATAATCACCTTTGACTTTAAATCCTTCGGGTTGTTCCATATAAACCTCTTGTTCAATATATCCATTAAGAAAAGTAGACTTAATATCTAATTGATATAGTTTAAAATTCTTGTAAAAACAAGTCTCAGAACATCCTTATATCTTCTAATTGTGCTACAAGTGTGAAGGTTTCATCAAAGTCTATGCCCTCAACTTGAGAGTGTCCCTTATAGACCAATATTGCTTTATTTATAGAAATATTACCATTTTCATCTAACTTGTTTCTAAAAACCCATTTTGCACCTATAATATTTTTATCCTTTGGCCTAGGAACTAATATCCATGTTTTAATATTCTAAATTTGATTTATTTCTTCTTGCATAGCTTTAACCCAACATTCATCTTGGATCGCTTCAATATAATTTTTAGGTTACAATTCTAAAATTAAATATAAGTGTACATGATCACTGATGTTTGCAATTCTTCTTTTGGTTTGAACACCAACAATTTTATCCCCAATAATATGTTCTTGGGGGTGATTTCTTTGTATAGTTTTTGAGGAGATCTTAGGAGTTGATTTTTTAGGTTTTTCATGACTATTTTCTTATTCTTCCTCTTTTTATGACTTTTCTTTAAGTTCTAGTGGAGGAACTTCTTCATTATCCTCTTTTTGTTGTTCATACAACAACCCATCAACTTTGACATTAGTAGTTTCAACTATTTTTTTTAATCTTTTATTATAGGATTTATAATCTTTGCTATGAGCAGAGTGTCCTAAGAAAATGCCTTCATCACAGCGAGACTCAAAACTTCCTAAAACTATCATCATCCTTTTTGATAAAAAAATTGCTACCAAATATTTTAAAATATCCAAAATTTGTAGATCTTCCATACCATAGTTCATAAGGAGTATATTTAGTTTTAACTCTTAACGATACTCTGTTAAGTATATAAACATTAGTATGAACTACTTCTTTCCAATAGACATTAGGTATTTTTGTATCTCAAAGCATTTTTCTTACCATTTCTTTAACAATTTGGTTCTTTATCTCTGCTACACTATTTTGTTGTGGTGTACGAGGGGCTGAATATTATCTTTTAATACCATGTTCTTCACAATAATCCAAAAATTCTTGTGAAGTATATTCTCCACATGTATCTAATCTAAGATAGTTGAGTTTCATATTAGACTCTCTTTCAACCATTTTCCTAAATATTTTGAATCTTTCAAAGGCTTATAATGTATGTTTGAGAAAGTTTACCCATGTCATTCTGGTATAATCACCTATAAAAATCATAACATATCTTTGATTATTAAATATGTACAAGTCCTAGTTGGACCACATAAATTTGTATGAATAAGCTGTAAGGTTTTAGTAGAAGAATATTCCTTTGATTTAAATCTAACTTTAGTAAGTTTTCCTTCTTGGAAATCTTTGCACACAATATTACTAGGATTAGAAATAACTAACATATTTATAACATTTTTGTTCTTAATAATTTTGACTAGATCATCATAATTAATATGCCCAAATCTTCTATGCTAAAGTTTTCTTTCTTCAATTTGACTCATGAAACAAACTTTTCCTTCTTTAATATTATTTGTGGGTTCATGAAGATTATAAATGTTTCAATTAGTTCTAAAGCTAGCTACAACAATCTGGCAATTTTTTTCATATCTCACAACCTAAAGCATAAAACATGAATTTGAAACTATTATCATAGATTTTATTTACACTAGGGAGATTATGACTCAAATTTCAACGTAGTAGACACAATGAACAAGAGTATGGTTACCTAAGAGTATAGTGGTTTTTCCTTTAATCAAAATACATAGATCATTTCTATTGATATTAAGGAACACTAAGAGGGGGAGGGGGTGATTCAGTGTTTGGCTATTTTTAACTTTAGTGATCAGATTTCTTAACCATAACCCAGATGCAATAAAGAATAATAAACTGAAATATAAAGAAAACATTCATAGTATCATAACACCATAATTTTTTTGTGTATAAACCATGTTAGGGGAAAAACTATGGTGGGGATGGAACCCACAAATGATTACTCTACAGAAGTAATATCCTAGTTAAAGGTTTAAGTACAATAAGGGGAATTGACATGCATTTAGGCTCACTTCCTAGAGCTCACTTCTCAATTACAATGGAGGGATACAACCCTTAGGAAAGCACATTTCTTTACAAAGTATATTGGACTACAATCCAAAATGGTGAACTAAAAGATAGCATCACATATGCCAATACAGTTCCATGTAAGAGAAACACAAAATCTCTGCTTAATCTTCAATCAAACCACTGATCATAGATTCTTCGCACATACAACATATAATTGTATCATATCTAACCATTGCAATATGAAATTATCACAAAAATTCAATGTTACATACAGGATATCAAAATTATTTTCTTCACTGGTTGGTGTAAAAAACATAATGGATAATGTGTAAAGTGTCAACCATATCTATATGAAAAATATCATCCAAACCTTGAATAATAGCATATATCTCATCTACCATATCAAGCTCACAAACTGATCAATTAATCGATCATATATGATTAATTAATGATCCACCAAACTATCTCATTGTTCTTCATTGACAATCAAGAAATAGTTGATCATATCCACATAACTCATTCGAATGATGATAGAAAATGATGCACACCTAGAGCATGATACAAAATACATCTAATAATATCCTCCTAAGATTGTAACTCAAAACTTGAAAGTACCTGTCTGCACAAATCCATATATTTAGCTTTTTGGTACAATTTCTATGTTCTCCCATACTTAGCCAAATTTACATCTGATCCTTTGCTATCAACAAAATATGACAAGAGAATATGTAAAAGATGTATGGTTTTCATCAATGAAAATATACAATCCATCACAAGAAGTGTATCTTGCAAAAAAAATCCAAATTTGATTGAGAAACCAATAAATTTTTCAAGATTGACAAACTTGCTTTTATCACCCATCATGTGGTGAGAGAATCCACTATCAAGAATCCATAAATCCCTCTTCTAAGCATGTATAATTTTTTGGACAACCATAGTGTATACACCCTAAAATGGTCGCCTAGACTTTGGGCCCCATTTCTGCAATTTATCAAATCCCTAAATCAATATTTTCAAAAATCAACATTTCTCAATTATATCAATTTCCTTTATCAAATCATAAGCAATTCGATATTTCCTAAGGTTTGAGCCTTATTTAATTTAAAAGAGAAAAAAAATAAAAATAAAAATCTTATTTAATTAAGAGGACATGCTCCTTTTTAATTAATTAAAAATCTCTTTTAATTAAATAATAAAATCGCTTTATCCTAAGCCTTTATTTAATTAAAAGGAATTTCCTCCCCTTTTATTTAAATAAAAAAGCTCCCACTTTTCCTCTTATCCTAAGTTGCACAAATAAAGCATTATTCTTATTTTATAAAAAGAGAAAAAACACTTTTTGTCTCATATAGACACAAAAGTCAACTCTTATTTTCCTATTGGAGGATATTTGTGCACATGGATTGCTCCTCTTTTAAGCTCCACCGTTGATTAAATCTTTTGCCTCTTAATCTCCATGGTCCCTTGATTTTTCACCTCCTATAAAAGAAGAGCTCTCTTCCTTATTTGCACACAAAAATTTTTATGCTATTGTTATGCTACAGGTTTCCTAGGTCATCTTGGAGCTTTTGGAGATATTCTTGCATCTAGGGTTTGAAGATTTGGAGCATTGTTGGCATTCATCTTGGATCTTCATCAAAACTCTATCTTCTTGTCTTCATTCTTGCATCATCATGGCTTTCTTGCTTCATATTTAGATTTCATTTCTTGCATAGTAGCTTCATTATCATGGCATACTAGCTTAGATTTCCTTTTATGCAATAGATTAATCTCACATAGTCTAAATAGGAAGGATTTGTAACACTTGTTCTTTCCATTTCATAGCTTAGTTGCATTGCATTTTCATTCTCATAGACTAGTTTGCATTGCATTGCATTTCATAGTGATTCTTGGAGATATTGGCATTCTTGCCCTTATCTTTACTTGAATCTCTCATTGTGTGGTTGACTAGCGAGGTCACAAGCTTGTAGCTCTAGCTGAGAGCAAATACATCATAGTCCCTTGCAACTCCATGCATAGAGAGCTATGAGCCGCTTTGTGAGGCCTCATTCTTGAGCAACCTTGCATGTAATGGTTCATATAAGTGTGGTCATTTTTCTACCATACATTTTTGGTGCCCACCGTGGGGCTCGAACCCATGACCACAAGGGGGTAGCATCTATGGGATTCTCATCCCCGATTTTCTCGATTTGCTTGATTCAGACATCTTTTGTGAGCTTTTGCTCAAATTTGAGATTCTTATCTCTTACTTTGAATGTGATCCCGAATCGACCTCATGTTCAAAGGCCTTTGTTTATGCTTTGTCCAGATATGATCCCGAATTGACCTCATATCTGAGTTGTTTTGTGATCCCAGATCGATCTCACATTGCAACTTCATTCTTTGACTACATGTGTTCCCAAATCGATCACACATTAGTCAAAGAGGGGCAAATGTATACACCCTAAAATGGTCGCCTAGACTTTAGGCCCCATTTCTGCAATTTATCAAATCCCTGAATCAATATTTTCAAAAATCAACATTTCTCAATTATATCAATTTTCTTGATCAAATCATAATCAATTCGATATTTCCTAAGGTTTGAGCTTTATTTAATTTAAAAGAGAAAAAAAATAAAAATAAAAATCTTATTTAATTAAGAGAACATGCTCCTTTTTAATTAATTAAAAATCTCTTTTAATTAAATAATAAAATCGCTTTATCCTAAGCCTTTATTTAATTAAAAGGAATTTCCTCCCCTTTTATTTAAATAAAAAAGCTCCCACTTTTCCTCTTATCCTAAGTTGCACAAATAAAGCATTATTCTTATTTTATAAAAAGAGAAAAAGTACTTTTTGTCTCATATGGACACAAAAGTCAACTCTTATTTTCCTATTGGAGGATATTTGTGCACATGGATTGCTCCTCTTTTAAGCTCCACCATTGATTAAATCTTTTGTCTCTTAATCTCCATGGTCCCTTGATTTTTCACCTCCTATAAAAGAAGAGCTCTCTTCCTCATTTGCACACAAAATTTTTTATGCTATTGTTATGCTACAGGTTTTCTAGGTCATCTTGGAGCTTTTGGAGATATTCTTGCATCTAGGGTTTGAAGATTTGGAGCATTGTTGGCATTCATCTTGGATCTTCATCAACACTCTATCTTCTTGTCTTCATTCTTGCATCATCATGGCTTTCTTGCTTCATAGTTAGATTTCATTTCTTGCATAGTAGCTTCATTATCATGGCATACTAGCTTAGATTTCCTTTTATACAATAGATTAATCTCACATAGTCTAAATAGGAAGGATTTGTAACACTTGTTCTTTCCATTTCATAGCTTAGTTGCATTTCCATTTCATAGATTAGCTTGCATTGCATTGCATTCATTTGGATTCTTGGAGATATTGACATTCTTGCCTTTGTCTTCACTTGAATCTCTCATTGTGTGGTTGACTAGCAAGGTCACAAGCTTGTAGCTCTAGCTGAGAGCAAATACATCATAGTCCCTTGCAACTCCATGCATAGAGAGCTATGAGCTGCTTTATGAGGCCTCATTCTTGAGCAACCTTGCATGTAATGGTTCATAGAAGTGTGGTCATTTTTCTACCATACACATAGCTTCAACCTTTTGTTTCCAAACTAATGTAGTTTTGTTACTTCTACAAGATGTCTTAGTTTACTACAAGACTAATCTGCAATAATTTGCAATGTGTCCAAGGTTGCCACACTTGTGACACTTTATCTTGTTCAAAAAATTAAAAAGGCTTCCATTCACAAGATTAGTCCCTCTTTTAAGCATAATCGTAAACTTATTTTCCTTGTATCAAAATTGACTATAAAGAAAGAATAGGTCATGATTAAATAATATGCTTTGTGTGTCGATGAATCTATTTGATGCATTACAATCAATAGTACTAGGACATTGTCTTTCTAAGTTAAAATTGATTTTTTGCTTTGATATTTCTATTAACTTGTTCTTTTAAGTTCTTTTAAAAAAACAAATTTTGCTTCAAGTGAGAGACATTTCTTTTCTTACATCTCAACTTTTCTTGTATTGTGATAACAAAAATTTGTTTTTGCTATAAGTTGAAGTTTTTGATCAACAACATGCTTTTCTAATTCAAAAATTTTGTCAACTAATATTTCAATATCCTTTTGTGCTTGACTTTTTTGAACCAAAACTTTTCTTTTGAATTTATTTATTTCACGAAAAGTACAAAATATCTCACCTTCAAAATCAATTTCAACAACCATGACAAGTACTCTACTACTAGAAACCCCCAAGTTGGTTGGACATATTGGACGAGGTATGGCTTTGATACCACTTGTTGAAGTATAGAGAACACTAAGAGGAGGGGTGAATTGGTATTCTAAAACTTTACAACTTCTTTGTAGTAAGGTTGTTTATAAAATGAATCCTTTTCAAACAAAGATACTTATGAATCTTTGTCATATAATTTCAGGGCTATTACTTATATGTTCAAAATTGGAACGTCAAAAACCTTGTATATATTATATAAGACAAGAAAAACATCTTCAACATCTTTTTCTATGAGATTCTCTAAAATATGGAGACTGAGAGCATCTCATTCCAAAACTAGTATCATCCTGCAATAGTCTCATATATGGACCTTGTGGTCATAAACACAATTGGCCCACTGATCTTTAATTTGGGGCTCATGTTTAAAATGAGCATCTATCACCTTATTGAATGTGTTGATTGGGTCAAACTTGGACCTTGGACTATTGACAACTCATTTAAGGCGCACTCATCCCTTGTAGGCATACTGACTTTTTCTAACACCTCAGATTGAATGGGATCCAATCCCAATAGGGAACTGAAAGAAAGTCTTACACTTGTTCATGATCAACCTATAGGCATCTTATATATATATGCAAAGCTCTATCAAAACCAACCTATCAGAGGGGTACCTAGGAAGTTTCTTAGGTTGCAAGGTGTGCAACCATCTACTTTGATGTATGTAAATATTTAAAATTATATGAAGTAACTTCTAATTTTCTTAATTTGTGTAAGAACAACACTCCTTGCTTTGTGGATTACGATATACTCAATATTTCACCAATACACACATGCAAGTCTATGGATTGAGACAAACTCAACTTTCCATGTATAAAAATGAATAAGTTTGTAGTTTGAAATAGTCAACTATCCAACCATGAAATTTTCAAGTCCATCTTTCTCCACGAAAGGACACAAAAAAATTGGTGCTTCTCATAAAAATTATTCTCTTAGAATGAAGCAATCTTAAGACAATAACATTCCTCCAACCTTTGATACTTGCAAACTCCAATTTAAAGTGTTATAATTTATCCTACATAACATTACAATCTTTGAAATCTATGCTGACCAACTCAAATATAACACAATAGGATGTTAGGTTCAACTACACACCTTTAAACAAGAAAACCAACGTAAGTAACTCTTAAATAAAATATTATTTTTATTTTCAAATTGTAAAATATTTAACTTGTATCTTGAAAATATTTTTATGAATAATTTGAATAACCTCATCGTATACATAAATAATTATTATTTCTTCTCTCTTAATATTTTAATCTTTATAATTATCTCATTTTAAACTCATGCACTTCATTTACTATTGAGACACTATCTTTGAAACTTTAAAATTAAAAGGAAACACTTTATTCTAATACGATATTAAAAAATTATTTTTCATTAGTATATAAAAAAAATCTACACATTTTATCTTTCAAAATCATTCAAAGAAAAATCTTCTCTTATAGAAATTAGAATGCATTTTAAGTGTGACATATTTTCAAAGTGCTAAATGACTCTTTAAAAACTATGACTAGCAATGAAATTGTTAATACAAGTGGTTGGCAATGAAATTCATACAAAATGCTTTATTCTTAAATGTGGACATTTCTTTCCTCTTCACAAGATTATTTCTACCGCTTTTAAAGATTTCCCTAGTTTGGATATCATATGAGAAATGACCATGACAAATATTGTTAAAATTAAGTCATAATGTGATCAGACAAATATCAAAAAAATATTTAATGTTATTGATGATTTTATTAAATTTTTACAATTTATCATTTGAAATTTTCAACTAAATATTTATTAAATCTAACAATAAATGATTTTATTAAAATATATAAATCTTAATGAGTATACTAGGTCTAGTATATTATTTTTCTTCCATCCTAACCTTATTATTGTTAATAAGATTAATTAACAAATAAATATTTAATGAGAAGAAATATATACGTTTTAGTTGTTAGACCTCTTTAATGATTGAACATGATATTTTACCTCTTCTTTAAAACTATCAATGCTCTCCCCCTCTTGTTAGCCTTTGTTATCCATTATGCTTCTTTAAAAAAATGTAAATGTACATAAATTAAAATAATTATCTTTTAATTAAATATTAAATTATTTTGAAATAAAGTACAACTTATATTGAGCATAATAGTAAAAAATTACGATCCACTATTTTATAATAGTATATGCTTATATACTACTATTTTTACACAAATCATATAAAGACCAGTATGGATTGATTTCATCTAAGAACTGAAACATCTCGTTGCACCAAAATTCACCATAATAGAAGTGTTCACCCCGATGCAAGATATCATAGTAGCGCTTTTCCAATCTATTAGTTTCTGTGGTAGGTAATGTTACTGTTCGCACTTGACTCTTTGCCCTGATGAAGTTTACCTCCTCTTGCATGGCAAGTTGAACCTTTGAACAACCATACACCCTTATCCTTTCTATATTTTTCAAATTCCAATAACATTTTGACAACCTCTGCAGTGCCTCACACTTCATTATTGTCAATATTTTGAGCGAAGGAAACGCTCCCTCCTCCACTGTTGGTAGCACCTCTATCTTCTCCACCTCGACCATTGAAAATACCTCTAGCTTAGGAAATGCTCCTCCTTTGCTGAAATCCTCTGGGAACTTCTCTATATTAGGGCACTTAACAATCTGCAGGTCCCTCAGATTCTCAAGTTTCTGCAACTGAGGTAGTTGTTTCAACTGGCCACAATTGAACAATCGTATGTAGCCCAGATTTTGAAATCCACAAAATGAAACCTCTATTTGGATTAAAAGAGGACACGCTAGCCAAAGTGTCCTCAATTTACACATGGCAGTTATGTCATGGGGTAGCTTTTTGGTATTTGTGAGATTTAAAAATAGAGATTCCATCTGCTCCATGGTTCTGAGCATTCCTTCTCGAATTATTTCACCATTATTCGTAAGCGCCAACCTCTTGAGTTGTTTTAGGGTGCCCAAATCATTAATTGAAAGTTGACCTCTTCTGCACTTATTCCATGCTATATTTCGAGAACCACCTGCATTCAAATATTTCAGAGACCTAAGTTGTGAGATCCCATTAGGCATCCACTGCAGGTCCTGACAAGAAGCAACATTTAGATATTTTAGGGAAGTCAACATAGAAATACTGGACGGGAGTCGTGTAATATTTGATTGATAAAGATTTAGCATTTCAAGGTTTCTGAGTGCGGTGATAGAGTAGGGCAGCCTCTTGATTGGCACATAGCATAATGTGAGGCAAACTAAATGCTTCAAATTTCCAATGTTTTTTGGCAGCGATCTGAGTGCAGTCCGTGACAAATCCAGGACTCTAAGAGCGGTCATACTGCCAATAACCTCTTTTGGAATTTCCTTCAAAGAAGTATTACCAGACAGTAGCAAGGAGCGGATATAAGGAGCTCCGAATGCCTTTGGAACTTTGGTCAGTCTGTTGTCCCTCAGTGAAATTCTAATGTGTCCCCCACAGTCGTCAGAAGGAAACTCTCCTAAACCTCTGCGTGCCTTGAAGAAGCATTTTTCTTCCTTTTCGGCAATTTGATGTGCTAAAAAGCGATGCAATATATCATGCACCCTGAAATTGTTCACCTTTCCGTCATGTCTTTTTTGGATTGGCTCAATAAGACATCGATCCGCTAACAGATTGACGTATATCTCTCCAATTTGGACAGGATCTGGCCCAGCCACCAACCCTTCTCCAATCCAGTAGTTAGTAGCACTTCCAGTATGGATGACTTCGTCTTCAGAAAAGGCAGCAAGGCAGAGGAAGCACAACTGCAAGGAAATGCCATAACCAGCCACATCGGCCAAGGCATCATAGCTTAATCTCAACCTACTTGAAAGCGAGTGTGCGACATCATTCTGCAACCTCTGGAATGCGAATTCCCATTCATTTGAGTGACAGACGCCGGCCATTGCTTGCCCGACTACCTTTATGGCTAATGGAAGTCCTCCGCACTCCTTGCAAATCCGCCTCGCTATTTCTTGGTCAATGTTCATGGGTAAAACTCCATCGCTATGTCGAAAAGCATGGGAAGAAAACAATTTCCAGCTGTCAGGCTCAGCTAATTCTTGCATTTGCATGATTGATGAAGGTGGAACGCCCAACTGTGAGAGCACACTCTTACTTCTGGAAGTGGCTATGATTATGTTTGAGTGGCGGTGTGGAGAATGAGGAACACAGAGCTCTTCCAACAAGCTACTTGCACTTGTTTCCCAAACATCGTCTAAAAATAGGGCAAACTTGTGTTTTCTCATACTTTCATTCAGCCAAGTTTTCACATGGTGTTCCTCCCTACTATCCAATCTGTCATTTACTTTAAGAGAAATTTGTTTGACTAGATCCCTTCTGAGAGAATTGAAAGATGGATTCTGTGAAACAGTAAGCCAAAGCATCAAGTCATTGCAAAAGAGACTCTGTACCTGGTCACTGTTGAAGACTCGTTTGAGGAACAGAGTCTTACCGGCTCCGCCTTTCCCAACAAGGGCGAAACGGGACACATCTTTGTGCTGCTGTGAATGAATGAGCTCCTTCATTTTGGTTGATGCAGAATCTTGTCCGACAATCAGTGCCTCCTCGATATACTTCGTGTTTGGAAGGAGATCTCCAGATATGCCGGAAAGTGCTGAAGAATGCAGATTAAGAGAATCGATTCTCTCTTTCATCTGCTGAAGCACTTGCTGATTGACTACATGCTGCTGTAGTTGGTGCAGAAAAGCAACGGAAGGCGTGGAAGCTACATGCTTCTCCACATTTTCAATGAGTCGTCTAATCTTTGTACTCGTTCTGTAACGAGAAAAGAAATGAGAGTATGAGGGTACGGTGCATTCCTGGGCTAAATCAGATGCTTCCTCCAGAAGAGCATTTAATTCGTTCAACCAATTATTGGCCGTGATGGACAAAGTGGGATGAGAGGATGTACTCAGTCTGCCAGAGTTTAAAGCTTTCCGATATTCCTGCATTTCCACGTTCATTATTTGAATTTTAAAGAGCAGAACTTTGAGGGCGTCCAACTCTTTTTTGCATCTGATGGCAACATCGATGCATTGAATAATCTGATTTGCAGCCAAATTTATGGCGTAACCAATCATTCCAGGGATGAGTCCAGGATCACCCATTTTGCAGCACCTTTGCAAGTAAATCGAAATTCTAATGAAAGCTTCTTTCTTATGGAAATACATACAAATAGCAGCGAAAGATCTTGCCAGAGAAGCAGAGTAAGCTGCTGGCTCCTCTGACAAGAAAATATATACTTGAGGAGAAAGATCTTACAAGATAACGTATACAAACAAGTCAATCTGACCATGAGGCGGATCATCAGTCAGAAATTAGTGATGGTCATAACTTGAAGGCATAACACAACTCTCCGAAAAACGACAGCCACTTAGCTTCTTTGGTCGTGTACGAAACGGCTCTTTCTTGTTGAATAGAAAAAATTCCACCCCTGCCCTAACGTCCACTCATCTAGGATTTTCGTGGGTAGTAATTCCCTGCAGTTTTTCTGCGTTTGAATAGAAAAAATTGGAAGGATGAAAAAATAAATTTTAGTCAAACAAACCCACGTCCATGCACGTTCTTGGACATTACATCCACACGGAATATTTTCACTTTCATCTATTGCATGTTAGCCATGGAAACACGACTAGCAATAGCAACACCTTTGCATGCCATGGGAAGGCTGATAGGTAATATTGATAACCTGAAAATTTATGCATACTAAAATATTTATGCAATAAATTAAATTGCTGCTAACAAAAGTAAAGTGTATTGATTCATCTGTTCTATTACATCGTGGGGTGGCTTTACAAAATTATTATTTGCTTGCTAAGAGAATAATTTATCGTCAAATTAAATAAGTTGTAAACCTTAATTTTTGAACAAACTTTCCTAAAATTCTATTGGGAACTCAGACAAACCACTTTGTCGAGGCATATATAGTCTATATCCGTATTAAAATTGCAGTTTCCAATGTCTTTAGGAGGATTTGGATTGAAAGTGACTCCTTAAATTTTATCAACCATCTAAAGGGTTCTGCATAAGTATGCTTACCACTCTTTAAGAGTATAAAATATCTCATATTTTCCGTAAAGGCGACAAGGTTGTTGATGAGTTTGCTAATTTGGGTGTTGGACAACCTAATGTTGTTTTATGTGGGACTAATGACTCAATCCCCATGGATATCAAAATGCTTATGGATGATGATAGCAGATATTCCTAAATTGGTGAGGTTCTTGGAAATGACAACTCTTTATTCTCGGTTTGTGTTATTGCACTTGATGAGATGTCCTTTCCCTATTATGGAAAGAAAAGGAAGGCCTTTCTATACAATGTCATTTGGATGGTTTATTGTGCCAATTTTATTGTCTTTGGTGTTTCATTCCTCTCTCCTTGTGGCCTCTAGTGTGCAACATGAGGGGTGAAAAGAGAGTCAAGTTGAACCCACATTATTTTAGAAATGGCAAGGTAATCACCCTATTTAGGATGAGTTGTTAGTGGGTGGCTTGAATCCTTGTATGGAGAAGCATCATGAGAATGATCCATAGGTTACCGATGCCTTTTTGGATGGGTGGGAGGATGGTATCTTGAAAGTGTATGGGGTTCAAATTTCTATTTTAGAGGACATTATGGTGTAAATTTCTCATATGCTAGTGGAGGGAAAAGGTTTTTAAGAGACTAAAAAAGATTCAAATGAAGCTATGGACATTTTCTTCAAAGACCATGAACCAAAGAATGTTAAGAGAACCACTACTAGGGGTTATGATCATACTACCATAAAACCACTCTAGGCAAAAGTTGTTGAAGTAATAATAATGTACCTAACCCTAGACAATTGTTTTACTAGTGTATTTAGTTACCAGTTCATGATTTTGAACCATTTTCGCCATAAAAATTGTAGCTTTCTACCCTTCTACCTTTTTTCATCTCTCTATCATGGTGTTTAGGTTTATAGAAAAATCCCTTCTACTTTGGTTCTCCATGACAACCTTATTCTCCTTATAATGAAACATGTGAAGGCCATTTCCATTTATAATAAGCTTGTCCATCCTAAATAAGTTATTGAGTTTTCTCATAATGTTCACCATCATTATTATGATTTTTTCACAAACCCTGAAGATGCTCCTTCATATGATGATGCTTGTTAACATATTGAAAAATATAAGCATCTGAAACAAGATAATTTGGTTGTTGATTGGATGCATGATATTGAGACTTATAAGATGGTTCTAAATATTTCCTTCAAATGGTTATGTTTTAGACTCTTTAACCCTACCTCCATAAAAATGGAGAAGTTTAGATGGGAAAATTAGGACTCAAAACCTTCTAAACCAAATAAGGGCAAGAGAAAAGGCCCTATTTTGTCTTACTTAGTTATTGGGGACAAAAGGACAATCATTTCCCCTGAGTAAAGAAAGCTAAAATGAATATTGATTTGGATGCAGGGCACATGAATTAAATCCAATATTCTAGTTTGGAACCTCCATTGGTGGAACCAACGAAGGTGGAGTTTCATATCAAGATCCCTATTGAAATTAAGAAGGACATCACTATGGAGAATATTTCTTTTGCAACTGAAACAAAGGATATGATAAAGATTTCCAAGGATCTCACTAATGGCCAAAATAGCCTCATCATGTGATTATTTTTGAAAGTCTATGTGATCAAAGAAAGGGTTAATTCCCTTAGTGAAAAAATGGAGCTATGACATGACACTTTGATAAAAAGCCCAATTTAGAGATCTGGATTAAATCCTTTCTCTAATCTAGAATGTTGTAAATGATGTTAAGGCTATAAAGATGGACCAAAAAGACAAAATTAAGAGACTTATAGAGTCCCTTGATAAGGTGTAGGATAAGTTGAGGACTATGGTGGTTATTAGTAGCACAACTATGAGAAACTATACTGATGGGTTCAAATATTTGAATGAGAAAGATCAAGCCCTCCAAGGTCTTTCTAAAGGAAGATCTAGTTCTCCTAAAATAGTAAAAATAAAAGGAAAGAAAGAGGTGGTGGTCAAGAACATGACATGGTCAAGAATCTTTCTCTTGATCTTTCTACTAGGACTTGTAGCCATGATAAAGGTATGAATGTTCAAGCTAAAATGTCTTATAATGTTTTAAATATTAATGATCATATAATTAATAATAATGAAGAGATTTCAAAGATTCTGTAGTAAGTTCTCAAGTTTTTTGACCTTCTCTTGTTTCGTTTTGGTTCACTGATGGCTAGCTATTGGTATTCATTTAGTTCTTCTCCGGTGTAGGTAGTTTTTTTGCAAAAGTGTTTTAGGACCCCTTCAAAATGTCTTTTCCCCTAATAAAAAAAACCCCTCTTAATGTTTACATTATGAAAAATAGAAAAATATTATAATCATGTTAAACTAAACTTATATATTTAGGAAAATGTCCTAGAATTATCCAACTTTGTATCAACATTGATTCAAACTTTTTTTGTTTAAGTAAATATCTTGGTAATCCATCAAAGAAAATATTCTCTGCTCCTCGCTATACTCTGCTCTTTGCATATGACCCAATATCTTCTATGTGCAAACACTCGATAATCAATTGGCCTTTTTTTCAAAAATGAAATATGCAGGGATTTCCAGCAGAAGGAGGAAGACTGTTCATCCTACGATCTCGAGACATAATAAAGGTTTCTTAGGGTGGAAAACTGCTCCAAATCAAAAAAGGAATACCGTTATTATCCCCAAAGCCCCCTTTTCCCTTTGCGTATCCAACAAATTCGCAGCATTGTCTTCCTTTTCCCCAAATCTTCAGTATAGGGCTTCTGCAAGGGACATCTACTCTCCTCCCCATCGAAGGTTTCAAGGCCACATGGAGAAGGTAGATACTAAGATCGACAAGCATCAAAATTATGGAACATCTTTGGAGATCAAACAAATGGTTTCGGGTAAGACTCAATGGTGTCGCTCTTCGGGTAAGGTTTACTCCCCGCCACATAAAAGATCAAAGGAGGTGAATATAAACTGCAATAATCAAAACACAATATGCATTGAGGAATTGTGCAAACCCTCTAACCCTACTAAACAAATTTTGTCCATTAAGAACAAATCAGTAAGTAGCATACAAAAATTGTGTGCGAAATTTGGCTTTTTTTGCAAATGGAATGGTGTAGGGGTTTCAGAAGAAACTGTAGTAGCTTGGAATGAATTTGAGCTTGGCAATAAGGTATGAACCACTATACTTCATGAAAAATTCATTTACATTGATTTTTAGAAGGATAAGACAAAACATTCATTTACATTTACTAGGTACGAACCACTATAATTCATGAAAAATTCATTTACATTCATTTACATTTACTAGTAAGAATTATAAGACAAAACTCTTGTTAGAAGGGTTACCAGTATTTAGGAATAAAGGTTTCTCTACCTTTGATTAGATGCCCTTGTTTGACGCATTAAAATTAGAAAACTTTATGGTCAATAGAGCAATTTTACTCAACAATCTTCCTTTTGAGTTCTCAAACATTGAATCCCTGAGGGAAATAGGCAATTTTCTAGGGAAATTTGTAGGGGTTGTTAATAATAACATGTTACATGGGGAGAGAGTCATCATTGTTAAAATGAAAATTAACACAGTAATTAACTCCCCTTTGGAAATTAGCCATGAGTCAGGATCAATCATAATTCACCCTAAAATCTATGAAGAAGATATAGAGGAGGATGATTCCACTATTAGGGTTTCAAATAAACCCCATTCCCAAACGTCTACTCCTTCCAACTTTGCTAAAATGAACACTACTATAGAAATAGAGGATTATGATTTAGCAGAAACTAATGGAAACATAGTAAACCAGGATCAAGAAGGTCTTACCAAGGACAATAGTAAAAATTATACTAATAATGGTCTTAATTTACTTTCACCATCTCTCGAGGAAGGAGAATTTTGCCCCTTTCCCATATTCCCGAAGTCTGTTGAACCCATCCTGGAGCTACACTTTGATGAAAAAGAGGGGGGTTTCTATTTTTATAACCATTCTTAGGAACAAAATGTATTAACAAGAATTAATAACTTTAAAGACAAATTAGCAGGATCATCCCCAAAAACTTATACTGCAGAATTCACCAATTCAGTACCTGAACATATGTCTTCCAATAACCCCATAAACATTAGCTGGTCTAACCCTAGCCAGTATACAAAAACTCTCAGAGATAAAACCCTTCTAACTCAGATATTAGGAACACCGAGAGATCCTACTAACCTTGATAAGAATACAAATTCATCATATAGCAAGGATAACATTGATTTTTCGCCCTTCTTTGATGATGAAGCCAATGATATTGATGAGTCCAATAGACAAAAGAATATTCTCATTAAGGAAATTATGAATATTGATACTTCTATTACACTTTCAGAAATTATTAGGAAAACCGTTGCATCACCCTTGTCTCCTCCTCCCCACCCTAACTCTCTTAATAAGTGTAGTAGTAATAATCATCATGCCAGAATAAGTTCACAAGATAAAGAAGAGGATAACTCCCCTTTCTTTCCTTCCAAACAAGATTCTAAGCTTTCAAAAGAGGAAGAATCACTAACTAGTAGTAGGAAGGAAGGAGAGGATATCCACAAGAAAGCATCTGAGAGTAAATCAAAGTTATTAGGAGATAGAACTCTACAAAACTTTGAGACTAAGGAAAAGATATTTAGTGATGACTACTCAAATCACCCTTCTCCTAGCAGTTTGGGGATTTAACTAAGTCTGTTGAATATTCACCATTAAATTTGAGTAAGCCCATTAATGTAGACCTACCAATTAATGAAACAATCCTTGAGGATGACGAAGAAAAAATCAGGGAAGAAGTTAATATAATAGCAGACTATTTAGGGGAAAAAGTTACTGATGAGTTAATGGAACAATTTTTAGAAGAAATTTGTGATTTAGAGGAAGAGGAAAGGAAAAAAGAACGTTTAGATGATATCAACATTAAGAGATCCATCTTGGAAGGTTCAGTTGAAGAACTATTAGTTAATTTAGAAGAATTATAATTACAAGAGCAAGAATCTCTAGGCATTGCTCAACTCAAAGAAAGTAGGAAGACCCCAGACTGTGTAAAAAAGGGAAGAAAAGGGGGAGAAAGCCCAATTCTAAATTAAGAAGTGTAGCAGGAGAAGCCTTAAGACAGGTTAAAATTACATCAATTCTAAATGTAGGGAAGGGGAAGAACCTTCCCAAGGAGCCATGAATGTCCTTTCATGGAATGTTAGGGGCATGAATGCCCTTGACAAGCAGCGTCTGATCAAACGCTGCATCAAAATTCATGATCCAAAAATTATGTTAATACAAGAGACCAAATTGGATCTCACAAAATTAGAAAATTTCAAAAAGAAATTAGGATGAAGGGAAATGGTAGCTTCACCGGTGAAAGGGGCATCTGGGGGCTTGGCCATCATTTGGGACCCTAGGAATACAACTTTTAATATTACAGAACAAAGACAGTTTTGGATGAGTGGTATAGTTAAAAACTTTAGGCTAAATTTAACCTTTATATTAATTAACGTATATGGACCCATTCAAAATAAAGAAAAACTTTTAGTTTGGAAATAAATTGAATTGTATCTTGATCAATCAAAGGATAAGCTCTATTTTCTAGGAGGAGACTTCAATGTGATGAAAAAAATTTCTGATAAAATAGGAGGAGCAAATTCCCTGCCATCAACCTCTAAGGACTTCATACATTGGAGGGATAAGAACTCCCTCCTTGAAATCCCAACTGAGGATAATTCTTTCACTTGGAACAATAAGAGACTAGGTTTCTGCAACATAGTAGAGAAATTAGATAGATTTTTCCTTAAAGGTAGTCTGATCAATTTGGATCTGTCACTTTCGGCTAGCATCCTTTCATTATCTGGGTTGGATCACTATTCGATACTCCTCAACATCATAGCACCATCTAAGCCTAAAAAATGTGCCTTCAAATTCGAACAAGCATGGTTAAGGGATCCAAACATCCTAAACTTGATTGAATCTTGGTGGTCGGAACCTAATATTTCAGGTTCCAAAATGTTTAAATTAGTAAACAAACTGAAGTGGATTAAAAGGAAATTGTTAGAATGGAATGCCTCTAAGTTTGGCAACATCTTTACGAAAAAACTAGAACTAGAATCAGAATTAGAAATAGTGAATTCTCAGGTTATTAAGGATGGAATGAATGATGAATTATATCATAAAGAAAATAATTTACTCAAGGAATATGAGGAGATTTTGGCTAGAGAAGAAATTTTTTGGAAACAAAAATCAAGGGAAACCTGGCTAGAAGCAAGTGATAGAAACACTAAATTCTTTCATAATAGTACCAAATAGAGAAGAAACACAAATAGGATTTCTTGTATTATCAATGACAAAGGGGATTCTATAGAGGATCCTAAGGATATTGTGGAAGAAGTAGTAAACTACTTTGAGAATATTCTAAACAATAGAGAATCATCGAATTTAGAATCTCAATCCAAAATGCAAGAATAATATCCCCAAGATTATAACCAAACAACAAAACCTAATCTTAATTGGTAAATTTACTATGGTGGAAATCCATTACACCTTAATGCAAATGAACCTTGACAAGTCTCTAGGGCCGGATGGATTCATGACAATTTTCTTCCAAAAATGTTGGCACTTTATTGGAAAAGAGGTAACGAATGCTCTAGAGGGGGTCAGGAACTTTGGAAAAATACTTAAAGAAGTTAATAATATGTTTTTCTCCCTCATCCCCAAAACGGAGAAACCCACAAGTCTGAATGATTTTAGACCAATAGCTCTATGTAATACCTTATATAAATTGCTTACCAAAACTTTAGCCCTTAGACTCCAAAAACTTCTGCCTTTTATCATTAGCGAGGAACAAACAAGCTTTGTACCTAGGAGATCCATCTACGATGGGGTTATTATAGCTCAAGAAGCAATCCATTCTATCCTCAAAAATAAGAATCAAAGTATGCTTATTAAACTAGACATTAAAAAGGCATATGAAAAAGTAGATTGGAGATTTTTATGTAAATGCATGGAAGCCTTTGGTTTTGCTAAAAGATGGATAAACCTTATTTTTGAATGCATTTCCACTCTGATGATCTCGGTTTTAGTGAATGGAACCCCAGAAGGTCTTTTTGGTATTTCCAGAGGGCTAAGACAAGGGTACCTCATCTCCCCTTTTCAATTCATAATCATGGCAGAAGCTCTGGGAAGAGCAATTTCAAAAGAAAAAGAATGTGGGGCTATTGAAGGAATTTCCATAACCAGTGATTTGGACCAGACCACCCATCGGCATTTTGTCGATGATACCTTCTATATGGAGCCAGTAATAGAAGGGAAGTAGAAGCTTTTAAGAAGGTGTTGAACACTTATTCTTTAGCCTCGGGACAAGAAATTAATCTAGACAAATCATACATTTTTTTCTTTAATACGGATCCATCAACAGAAAGAGACATATGTAAGATCCTTAACTTTAATCAGGGTAAACTTCCATTTAAATATCTAGGTCTTCCCTTAGTCAAAGACAATAGAGCTACATACATATGTGATCCTATCATTGATAAGATTAAAAATAAAATGAGCTCGTGGAAAGGAAGATGGCTGTCCTTTGCAGGCAAGACCACCATGGTAAGGTCAGTTTTGGCAGCCATGCCTATCTATCACCTATCTGTTATAAACCTTCCCTCTAATAAAAAAGCAGAAATTACTAAGCACCTTAGAACTTTTTTTGGCAGGGAAACAATGAGAATAAGAAGATTCCCGTAATTGCTTGGGATAACATTTGCAAGCCACGAGAAGAAGGTGGAGTAGGTCTTAAAAATCTAGGGGACCAAGGCAAAGTCTTGGGAGCCAAACTATTATGGAGACTCTTTAGAAATCCGAATACTAAATGGGCTAAGATTCTCATTCACAAATAGTTACAGGACCAATCCCCCATTAACATCTTTAGAGAAACTAATCCTCCTAAAGGATCAAGAATTTGGAATTTTATGATGAATTGTAGAAATATTATTATGGATAAATTAACTTGGTGTCTAGGGTCAGGGGAGGAAATTTTGTTTTTGGATGATTCTTGGGGAGGTTATGAAATCATATTCAAAAATTTGAATAACCCTTCTCTTATTATGCTGTTGAAGGAAAAGAATGGCAACTTTCTCAAAGACTAGCCAAGTTTCAATGGAGAAAGTTGGGTATGGAAATCCCTAAAGAATTTTGGGATATCATCGTCAGAGGAAGCAACAATCATGAATATTCTAGAAAATAGAAAGATTTCTTTTAACAACTCGAAGGATACACTTGTTTGGGATGGTTCTAAATCAGGAGAATAAAACACCAAGGATGGGTACAAGTTCATTACCGAAAGTCATAAGAGACCCAAAACTACTTTACCTATTCACCTTTGTTGGGGTAAGGATTGCTCTCCGAAAGTGGGATTCTTCTTATGGCTATCATTGAACTATAGACTCTTAACTGTGGATAGATTTAAGAAATTAGGTTTCCTGGGTCCGAGTAGATGCCCTTTATGCAAGAAAAATGAAGAGGATATTGACCATTTTTTTGGGAACTGCACTTTTACAATTAAATGTTGGGATTGGTTGAAAGGAAACTTGGGTTGGTCTGCTACCTTCCCTCTTTCTCTCAATGAAATGATGTAATCCTAGCCAATCATTAAACAAGAGAGTATATATGCCAACCTCTAGAAAATTTCACCATCTATTCTAATATGGGAAATTTGGAAGGAACGGAATAGAAGAATTTTCAAAGATGAGAAAATGGAATGGAGTCAGCTTTGTAATAAAATAGAAGCTGCAATCATAGAAAATATGAATAATAGGATGTCCAAAAACCTCAAAACTAATCTTAAAATGAGTCATTGGGATGGGAAGATGAGGGGAAAATGGATAGGTCTATCCCTCCCTCCCTTTATAGGATCAAGTTCACAAAACAAGTCTTCAAAGAGAGATGAATGCACTTAGAAACCTCCAAAGGATGGCTGGCATAAGCTTAACTTTGACGAAGCTTCTAGGGGTAACCTAGGGAAGGTAGGTATAGGATGCTGTATACATGATCAAAATGGAAAAGAAGTAGCAGTTATTCCTATGCCCATTGGAATTGAAACTAACAATTGGGCAGAATTATATGCTTTAGTCAAAGGCCTTCAAAAATGTGTTTCCCTGGGTATAAAGTACTTAGAAATAGAAGGTGATTTGGCTATCATCATTAATGCTCTAAGAAAAGGTGAGACTCTGAACTGGAAATTGAATTCCTTGCTATCTCAAGTAGTAAATCTATGCGGAACCTTTCTAGAAGTATCAATTAATCATATCTATCAGGAAGGCAATAAGAGAGCAGATGAATTAGCAAATTTAGGAGTAGATGGTATTACTTTGTCATAACTCAAACCTCTTTCCTTAAACTAGAATTCTTTACTTATCTAGGAAACAAGGGTTATCTTTAAGAAATATTAATTGATATCCATAAAAAAAGAGCCTAACCTTTTATCTATTTAAACTTTGACCCTTTAATAGTAACAAATCCCAATACTGTCCCTTTAACACATAATTTCTACAGACCTTAACAAAAAGAGATTTTCTAAATATATCATTTCTTTCTGTGGAAGTTAAAGATTTTCCCACGAGCAAAGATACTCCATCTTACGCCGCCATCTCATATTGAAACTCTCATATATTAATTTTTAAAAAATGTAGATATCATCACCCTTCTAAAGCTCAAAGAACCAAGCACTATCACCTAAAATAAATTAGATGAATTGAGAAACAACTGTATCTTTAAGTGATAATACGTATTAATAATGATCTATAATGGCTCGCAAATTCACATGCATTCGTACTTCACATCGTAATCAAGACGAGCTTACCAGGAGTGTTTTTCAGCTTTGATAAACTTTAAAAGGAAAACTGAGGTGTTATTCCTCATAATACTTGCTAAATTAGGGATTGCTCTGCTATGAATTTTGAAGCAACAATGGATTCTAGGATAATCATCTTTCACACCAAGGAGAAATGACAAATGGCATTCTGAGGAGCGGTTAAGCCAGAGAGATGGAACATTATTCTTAAACCTTTATCAGACACAGTGCGTAGGGCTTTGGTGAAAGGGCTTGGCAAAGATCATTTTGACAATGATTTTACAGTTTGGGTTAATGGGCAGGTAATTGGACTTTTCATTGCTTTAGCAATCTTTAATGGAACAACTAAAGATAGAGTCATTAGGGCGGTAAAAGAAATCTTTGAGAAATAATTTTTATTGGGCTTAGAGAGAGCGGTTCATAGCATTGACAAGAACTTTACCATTCCTTTCCCTAAACTATACATGAAGCTAGATTTGGAGGCCCTTCCATCCATTCCCAGCTTCTAGAGGCTTCCTATTCTTCTTCTCAAAGATGAAGCAAAGTTTCATGAAGTATGGCCCTCAATGAGGAAAAATATAGATTTCCTCATTGCCACGGTGCTTAAGGAGGTAGTAGACCTCGATGAGGTCCTTGATTACTAGCGAGCGGAAGGATTTGAGGTCCCACTAGAAATGGACATGGTGTCACAAAACAACATTAGGGTTGTAGCCCCGTCGGTCAAGAGATCTTCAAGAGAGTACAAAGCAAAGCAGGAGGAAATTGTCATTGTTCATAAGAAGGATGTAGACTAGTTTTGTAAAGTCATCCGTAAAGATTAGCAGGTCTAGTTAGTGACAAGAATGGATAGTTACATAACTATTAGTATTTCTTTTTTGAACTTACGAACATAAGTCCTTTAAGTTGGTTATTTTTTACTATAAAACCAGGATATAGAAAAAAAGACAATATCAGGATTGAATACCTTATGTTTATTTCTCATATCTTTAATATAAATCTAGAACAGTAATTAATATAAATCTGCATATCTTTCTTTAGAAGTATTTTATTCCATTAATCTAGTATTATTTTTATGATTTGGATCTCTCAGCCCCTCTTTCATGTCTCAAGTTTAGACTAAGAATCTAGGACTCTTTAAAACTCAGGTAGAGGCCAGATAGGAATTAAGAGGATCATGAATATTTTTCAAAGCTATAAATGTATGTCTGAAATATCTCAGCACATATCTTTTAAATTTTTTTAATTAGTTCTTTTATCAAAACATTCGGCAAATATTTAAAAATGATCATTTCAGGCTTATTTGGGGGTGACCCCACAATAGTGGGTTACACTTTTTTAGACATGCTGATTTTTGCTGAAATGACACATTTTTAATAAAATATGATTATTTAAGCCTTGAGAGGTTCAATTTGAAGGAATTAATTAGAAATGGTTAGCTCAAAGCCTCTTAGATAAAAAAATCATTGATATAACGTATATACTCCTCATTCATACCTACAATGGAGTCTCCTTCACACCTATTAAAGTGCTGATAAAAAATCACTTCGAATTTATCTTTTGGCAGATCAAATGAATCCATTCGAAAAACCTATCTATGTAGTAAGGTACTACTGAGAAAACTCTTTCCAATTATTATAGTGTTAATATATATTAAGTTTATTATGACTTTGTATTTTTAGTTTTACTAAACATAAATATTTCACCGTATCTCCACCTCTATGTTCGATGCTTATGGAAAAATAGTAAATGAGAGAAATAAAATTCTAAAAAATATCTATGCCCTAGGTATTGAAGTTATCTTTCTATCAAAAAAAATAAAAATAAAATTGGACAAATACACAAAAGGTTATAAGCTATGTAGTCAAGGTATGTCAAAATTACGGCTTAGGCAACTTCAAACGATAATAAAATATGAAATAATCATGATAATGTCATAAAACCAATGGCATGCCCTCCATATGGATGTTAAAAAACTAAATTTGAAAGAATCACATTGATATCTATTTTAGAAAAAAAATTATGCTCTACGAAAATAATGTAACTCTTTGAAAATGATGTTTTTAGAAACATACCAATTTTTGTGGGAGAAATAAAAAACTAATCAAATGAATTCAAAATAAAAATAAAAATATATATTTAGAATCTAGATAGAAAATCCTAAAAGACTCTAATTTACTTCATCTTCTGATTCTTAACGGTTTAACGACAATATGCATTTGAATCTAAAATTTTTATTCAAAATTTAGAGTACAGTGTCCGTTCAGGCAAAAAAGTGTAACCCACTATTGTGGGTTCACCCTTGGGTTAATTAAAATTTGATTAAAAATCTTAATTCTGGACTACCCTTTTGATAGATATTTATTATAGAGATTGTGATTAGTTTTAAGAATAATTATAATTAGGAAATTTAGAAAGTAAATATGAAGGGTTTCTCACTGCTAGACCACCAGCAGTTCATCTTCATCTTTGGCAAACAAATTCTAGAACCTAGATATATAGGGATGAGACTTCCCCATTTCATCACAGCATCTCCTCAAACAAATGGCAACGCCAATCAAATTGAGATGCTCAGGAAGGCAAACAGTCTTTGAGGGGACAATTTCGAGGAAAAGAATCAGGAAAATGCTAATGATTAAATACAATATTGTAGTCAGAGTAGTTTCAGTTATCCTAAGTGAGGAATTCTTAGGAAATACTAGCAGACATAGGGTAAACTCAGATATCCCGACTATGTTTATAGTCTCGGCTCTACAAGTTGACCCGGATGTAAGAGATATTGGAAATCTTTGTAGGAGAATATTTAAGAAAAAGTACTTGGTAGATCTAGACAAGGTAATCAAGAGTATTCGAACAGATTTAACCATTCCAAGACCTATTGATTATATGAAACAGATTGACAACCGAAGCTATGTTTCTACATTTTCGATACTGGAGATGGTAGACTGGGATTGATATTTGGGAGAAACCCCTTCCATTAGAAGGAACTTAGATTTCCTTTTGTATTTTACCCATATAAGATCCCCTCTAGATGGATATTGGATGACTGAATTTATTACAAAAGATGACATTAGGCTGAAGTTGGTTAAAGAAGATAAAGCTTCAACAGTGTCCTTAGAATATTCAAATGAATACTAAAATGTTATCCTTCCATAAGGAAAGGATCCTCATTAAAGACATTATTGTATTTTAGGATATATATCCTTGGTATTTGAATTCAAGTTGGTTTGCTACTTCTTATCCTCTCTCTGTTGCTGTAATAAGAGCTATTGGAGATTGATATCAGGCACTATAAACTTAGAATTTGAAGTACATATTTTTATCTAAATGTAAGAGGTGTATGAATTAATATTTAACCACTAGGCTCCAAGCTTTTTTGATTCAAGCATCTACTTAAATCGAAGTATGGATTTATATATATTATGCATGTAAATGGACACATGATGAAAAATTAGGAGTGTAATAACCTGAAGCAAATCTTTCTCAACTTATTCTGTTTCTGTCCTATGTTAATGCAGATAAATGTAGTATTATTTCTTTCAGAACAATTCCAAATGTTAATTATGCTATCTTCAGTTATTTTAGAATAACCTTGCCAAAGGTACCTTGCGAAACTCTCCATTTGTAGGGAGGAATATTTAGATGGTATTGTTTCTGGGTAGGTTCTTAAATATTTAAGTGTCTATATAATTATCCTTTTAGTCCAAAGCATGGCTTCTTTTTAGATCAATTCTTTACCATTAAAAAATATATGTCTTTAGATAGGTCAATTATTGTGAAACTTCTTCCTGTAGTTTTCTTTATTTCTAATGATTATGATTTCTCCACTTACGGGTTTTCTCTTTTTATTGGTCTTATCCTTTGATCGGTATAGATGATAGTATAGATAGGCCACATCCTTTGATAGAGAATCTCTATTTCTAGCTAGCTTTCATTTCATCCTATATTCTTAGAATTTTGTTTACACCTGTAGCTTTCTGTTAGAGATAGGCTATTTTGGGTAGGGTTGGTTTTAGGTTTTTTCCTTGTGTCTTTCACTTATTCATAGGCTATGTCGATGTTTAATTAGTGTTTATGGTTTCCTTGTAGCCTTCAGTTTTGTCTTCCTTCCTTTGGGCGTGCTTCCTTGTAGGCCAGCTTCATATTCATTTCCCTTGATAATCGGTTATCTTGAAGTTGAAATTTATATAAATCAACTTCAGGTAGAAGATTAGAGAAGTCTATCTTCTTTGTTCCATTTTAGTCTCTTCTGGTTAGAGCTATTTTCGGTTTAGCCTTATTTTTCCCTTAGTAGACTTTTAGTCTTGATTGGAGCCTGGCTTACCTTCGTAGAATTTTGCTATATCTGCCAGGGTCAGGATTCTGGACTAACAGGATAGTCACTAATCTTGAAGTCAATATATACTAGATATATTGACTTTAGATTAGCAGTTATCTTGTTTTTATTTTATTTGGTTTCCTTTTGTTGATCCCTTGGGTTTTCTGTCATGCTTTGCTTGGTTCAGGCTTATTTTGTAGATTTGAGAGAGGTAGGTTTGTTTCTTTTTACTCCTCTTTGCTTTCGTTCTTTCTTTTTGTGTTAGGTCTGTTTTAGTTTTGTTCTTTAGGCTTTTCATTTTGTTTGTACCTGTATAGAGCGGTTATTATTTTTCTTAAGATCAGGGTTTTCTTTCAGGTTTTTAGAGCTAGTTCTATCTTCTTTACTCATTAGTAGTCGTGGTTGGCTGGGCAGGTAGGAAGTTTCAATATCCATTGTTTTTATTTTTATGTTTCTCTAAGACTTAGTCACATTATTTTTGATTTTATGATCTCCCCTGTAGCCTTCAGATTCTTGTGTAGTTTCTGGGTGGTTAGTTGAGTGATTGAGACTTCTCCATCAGGGTTCTCTTTTTTTGGTTTTGTCCTTGGTTAGTTGCTTATTGGTTTGTCTTACTTATCTAGATTCTCTTACAGCATTATGGTCTGGTTGATGTCTGTTGATTTAAGAGTTATGTATGCCATGATAATCATTAATTTTGAAGTCAGTATATAGAACTAGATATTGACTTCAGATTAGTGTTTATCTAGGCATTTTCCATAACTATTTATTGGTCTCTTTTTGTTTGTTTGAGGTTTTTTTTTTAGTTCCTCTCTTGGTAGGTTTCTGATATACATAAAATATTTACATATTTATACTGGCATATCCATTAATTTTATATTCAGATATATGCATGCATTTTAATAATATTTCAATTTGTTCTTTCAACATATTTCCTTTCAACATTTAGTCATTGTATCATTGTATACATTTATAAGTATAGTCTTAATAAGAGTTTAGGTCTAAGCTATGGGGTGATCCTAATTTAGAAATATAAAAGGTTTTATTAAAATTTTTTTGGATGTATTATATTCTCCTGCTATTATGCTTGTTATAGTTAAGGCAAGTTTTGGAATCAAGGATCCCAAAGAGAATACAATGATGTCCTTTGGCCATAAATCATAAGGACAAGTACTATGGGCCCTGGTTTTTATACATCCTTTCCATTTAAATCATTTGTTCTTTTAAAGAAAATTTCAGTATTTTCCTCTGGCAAAGATTTTATATACTAACAATGATCTTAGTCAAAGATTTAGAATGTTTCAGGAAGATGACTTCATTCACAAGAAATGAAGGATGGATTTTTCTAAACAGACATAGCAGAAAATCAGGCAATGGATTATGTAAGAAGACAACCCAATTCAGTTGTTTGGGTCAAAGAACTGAAATAACCTTCGTTCAAGCCTAGCAATAGACAAGTATTTAATTCTCACTGGATATTCATTGTAAAAAGGAGAGGCGGTCCTCCTATTAACACCATGTATTTAAAAAAATCGGACTACGGTCCCAGGCAAGGCTGGAGGATTTCTCAACCCCGTTGTTCCCTACCAGCACCTGCACTGAGCGGGGTTTTGTATATATATTTAGTGATCAATAAAAACTCTTGGCCTCAGCCTTTTACCAAATATATATATATATATATATCTTGGTAATCCAAATCTATATTAACATCAATCAAAACTTAATATGTTAAGGAAAATCTTCTTATTATCTAATGTTTAATATAAATCAAGACACACATAATTATTCACAAGAAATGTTTAACCAACTTTGAAATGGTACTCACTCAAATTTTCACATGAACACAACCACCAATCAGTTATGAATTGAAACAATCTCAAATTCTCATAGCAACACAAGTTTGCAATACTATGGATTGAGATAAATTAGATTATCCATAGTTAGTTTATGAATTTAACTATCACCATAACAATACCAACTCGCCAAATTTATGGATTCAACTATCCACAAAAAAAACATTATATGCCCCCTCTTTTTCTTGAAAGGACTAGAGTTGAAAATATGCTTCTTGTGCAATGAATTTTCATGAGTAAGAAGTTATCTCAAGATGATAAAAGATCCCCCTTCCTTCAATTTCTCTAGCCTCTAATTGGATCTTGTTACACTAAATCAACTTGATTTCACATGTAATCCTCTAAAAGCATTCCCAATGGTATCTAGCATACAATCATCATTTGAGGTAGCCAATTGACATGTAGTCCTATGCAAAACTATTTATTTTAATCAATAAAACACCCTACAAATATTTCCTTTAAAAAATAAACACCTAAATGTAATCAAATCTACATTCTTATTCCACGTGTATCACTAAAAAAATAAACCTCGTTTAAAAAACGTGACCACCTTGTAGATCAATGATTTAAAAGGATAATATTCTTGAAGATTTGAACCTTTGATCTCCTTTACCAAAAGAAAAGTCATGCATAGGATATTTTACAAATGAAGTATTCTATAACTTTACCTTTCATAGGAAACAAAGATAGATTAATGTTTCAACAAGGATAAGGCTCACCATGTCTTACTAGAAAATGTAGTTTTCAACAATTTTCACCTTCATCAAAGAATAAAAATGTCCTTGAAGAAAAAACAAAAAAAACTGTGGTGATTTTATTATCATAATCAACTACACTTGTGAGTGTTTCACCTTCAAGTCCCTAATCTCGATCCCTTCTTTCTTCATTATTGTGGAGCTATACATGCATAAAATTAGGCGATTTGAATAAAGCACTCCAAAAAATGTATCACCTAAAATTGGATGTTGTAGGCATATTGAAAGGAGAAAATTGGATGACAAAGACAATCAATAGTTTAAACCAATCTCTACATACAAAATTCCAAACCTCTGAAATAGAAGTTGAAATTTGTGCCTGAATAATGCTCAATTTATCCAAAAAAATATATCTTAAACAAGAATATTCACTTGAATTCACATGTGTTAACAAAAGAAATAATTTTATTTTGTATTTCATAGCAAGTCTCCAACTTGAATCATGTATCCCTCTACAAGAAAATAATAATAAAGATCTCAATTTTGCTTGTATTTTTTCTTTAAAATATCATTTACCAATATTTATAGATAAAATACATGATGGGTAGAAAGATCCAAATGTATATAACAAGAAATAGATTTTTTAAAAAAAAATTTATAAAATTTATAAATTTTTATTTTTTATATATGATATGATACTTGTAAGATTCATCTACTCTAATGCATTGACTTTATAAAAAAATTATTTTTCTATTAGCGGAATAACTTCCCACCCAACTAACTAATTCAACAACTAATTTACTAATATAATTCTTAATTTTGAGACACTTCCCCTAATCCACATACAAACATAAAAAATTGACTATTATTTTCCTATAAGTAATTGTATCCATAAGAAACTATTTAGAGTTATCCATCACAAACTAATCTAACATCAAGTATAATGCATCATATACTCTCTAAATAGTTTAATTTTCAATAATTAAATTATCATTTTCTTTTAAAATAGTTTAATTTTTAACAAACTAACTATTCTTTTGAGCAACTTTGTGGAAAATTAGAAATGAATTTCCCAAGTCCATCTGTTCAAAGTAATAGTATCTATAGCACCTTAGGATACCCTAAAAAGCAAAATAGAAGATTCTTTTTTTGTCATAGTGCAATTAATCAACATAATCCCATGGTTCCAAAATCATTTAATTGGAACTATGATTCAATTTAAGCCTCTTAATAAGAACCTTCTCCATATTTTTACTCCTTGTATGCACCATCATTTAGGAGAATATTTCTGGATAATTGTGTCATTAATAAATACTTTATATTTGCAAGTATAGCATTTATGAGTGCATAGATTTTCTTGGTTGACCATTTATTTTGGTACCATTTGATAATAAATTATAGTCTAAGGAAGACTCACCATCCTTATTTATCGACACCATTCTCATCGACCCATTTTTATCAAAAAATATTTAGATAACTATTATATAGTGTAGAAAGTTGTCACTCTAAGCTTTTCCGAAATGAAGGATCTTGAGCACATAACTTCTATTAATGACTACTTATATCAATCTTGAAGTTATTATTTGTCCTTCACAATCAATTCAAAGAATATTTTTTTTCAGTTCAAAATTAGATTTTGCCACTATACTTACAATAATGAATGAAATTGACAACTTTTAGAGGTGACGTGTTTCCAAAAATTGGGTTTTCAATTTAGTTAAGAAAAGGTTGGGCAAAGGTTCAACATCATGGAATATATAAAATAATATATACACCTTATGAATAATCACACAATCTTAGAGTCGAGTGTTTTAGAATTCTTTTAAAGAAATAATCTCTTAATAAAATACAAATTTCACTCTTGGAAATACATCGGATGAGGCTAAGCTCCCTACAAAATGTACCATTGACCAAATTTCAAAAAACAAAAAACACAATAGATTTTCATGAAAATTTTCACCATCTGTTCTGCATGATTTGCATATTTTGTGGTCGAAAAACATAAAAAAATTGTAAAAAAATCACAGTATTTTTGCAAGTATAGCATTTATAAGTGCATAGATTTTCCTTGTTGACCATTTATTTTGGTACCATTTGATCATAAATTATAGTCTAAGGAAGACTCGTCATCCTTATTTATCGACACCATCCTCATCCACCCATTTTTATATTTAGATAGATATTATATAGTGTAGAAAGATGTCACTCTAAGCTTTTCTGAAATGAAGGATCTTGAGCACATAACTTCCAATAATGACTACTTGTATCAATCTTGACCTTATTATTTGTCCTTCACAATTAATTCAAATAATTTTCTTTTCGAGTCAAAAATAGATTTTGCCACTATACTTACAATAATGAATGAAATTGACAACTTTTAGAGGTGGTGTGTTTCCAAAATTTGGGTTATTAGCTTAGTTAAGAAAAGGGTGGGCAAAGGTTCAACATCATGGAACATATGAAATAATATATGCGCCTTACGAATAATCACACAATCTTAGAGTCGAGTGTTTTATAATTCTTTTAAAGAAATAATCTCTTAATAAACTATCAATTTCACTCTTGGAAATACATTGGATGGGGTTAAGCTTCCTACAAAATGTACCATTGACCAAATTTCAAAAAGCGGAAAACACGATAGATTTTCGTGAAAATTTTTACCATTTGTTCTGCATGATTTGCATATTTTGTGGTCGAAAACCACAAAATAATTGCAAAAAAATCACTGTATTTTTGTGAATTTGGAAAAAAAAAAATTGACATTTTTTTTTGTCTTTGATGTATTTTGTAGGGAGCTTATCCGTTGCCGTATTCAATAGCTCTCGAAGATTTTAAATATTAAAACATGATTAATAACAATTTTTATTTTCTCAAGACAATTCTACTTTAGAAAAATAATCAATATTACTATTGATACATTATAACAAGGATGATGATCATGTGAGAGCACCCATGGTATATTAGCAACTGCACCTACTAAAATCAAAGGTAAATTCTCCAAACTATAGAAAATGATTCTAAAGATTACTGCATACAAGTTTGCTTCTAAATCAAGGAACTCAATTTTTTTGGACAACATTTATAATTAATTTATGTGGTGATACAAAAGATTTGCAATAGTATGACAACAATCCCATGGTTAAAACTAATGTGAAAAATTGTAAATTGGAGGCATATCTAGGTAATTGCTAATGTCCAATCCACCTTACTTGATGGATTATTCAACAACTTCAATCAAGTAGAATTTTTAGATTTAAAACTTCAAAACTATTTAATATTTTGTATAGTAAAGTTTATATTATAGGAGGTCATACATGTTTCTTCCTCCCACATTCTTTTTCTTTTACATTCACACTTTTAATTTTTAATATCAATTTTACCAAATCTAAATAACTTCATGCCTAGTTAAACCTTTTTCATACAAGTAAGTTTAGTGACTACATTTCTTGAGGATGGTTTCCATCAAGCTTTTATTGTTTGTGGGGAGAAAATATTATGGTTGTCATACTATCAAAATGCCTATAAGAAGATGCACTCATTTATATTTATTATTTTATGAATATTAAAAAGTGTACTAATTTAGAGAATAATATTATTTGTCAACTCCTTTAAAGCCTAATAGTGTAGTTTAAGAGACGAAATCAACTTAGGAAGAAAAGATCATAATCAGAACATCCTACTCTTGCTTTGCCAAAGATAAATGAATGATTTGATTTGAGATTAACTGAAAGTGTCATTTCATTTAAATATGGTTCAAATGTACCAAAATTTAATAATATATTCACAATGTGTAATTTATTATTGTTTATTACTTTTTCATCTTGAAAAATTGTTACCCATATCCTCATAAAGAGCCATGAAGTTCCAACCAATACAAATATTATTACTTCAATGCATATTGGAGAGGAACCTCTAAGTTCTGAATCCTAATATTTCATAAAGCAATTCCAAGTCAAAGGGGAAAGAGAAACAGTTGTATTCCTAGTTTCCTAAACCAAGGGCATATAGAGAAGCTAATGATTTGAATAGCCACACACTAATGAAGAATGATATATCACTCAAGCCATTACACATTAAACATAACTTTTAGCTTGTGATATTCGTAAAAGGTGTGTTGTCTATTAGCTAAGGGCGAGAAAGTGAATAGTTGTTTGTTAGATTGAGTGGCCTTTATTTTTTGGTCCCTGCCGACTTTTTCTATTCGGATACCAGAAAATGAGGAGAAGAATTCAAAATAAGAAGTGGGGTGGACCACAATTCCTATGCATAGCTTTCACACATGGTCTCGTCAAGCAGGGAAAGTTGGTTCCTGCACGACCAAAGAAGCTTAAGTGCCCGTTATTTTCGTGGAATAAAAATAAAAAACAAACTGGTCAAGTTGACTTGTTTGTAAGATCTTTCTATTATTTACTAATTAAATAATTTATTTTACTAGTTAAATAATTTTCTTGTCTATGTAATATCAAATGCTTTTCAGACGAGCTAGCAGATTGCTCTACTTATTGGCAAGATCTTTCCCTTATCGTTCACTGAGTAAAAAAACTTAAATTCGATTCAGTTTTCTAAGGTGCCCCGAAAATGGGTTAACCTTGGTTCATCATGATGGAAAGAGGTGTAAAATTTTGCAGCTAAACTGAAAAATTAAGTAATTATCTTGTTACAAAATAAAAGATAAAATTTGCAGATTAAGAATAGGGGAAAAAAATGAAAAATCTAATAATCATCATGCACTGAATATATAACCACAATGACTGAAATTATGGAGGAAATGCACAAGCATTTTTGGAAGAGACAGTCAAAACTGAAATTCTTCCTTGGTTAGCTTAATGCAAATAAAGCATTACTGTCTGAATTGCATGCAACTACTATCTTTTTGTAAATAAAGAATAAACAAAGCATTACTACTTGACTCGCATGTAACTGCATCTTAATCGTAAGTAACAAGTACTTATAGGTTGTGCTAACGCCCTCCCTTAACTCTAACTAAGGAGAAAAAACTAACAAAAAGGAAAGAGTAAAAAGGAAAAACCTAGTGGGAATAAAACCCCCATCAAAATTTACACAACTGCACATGACAACTACTATGTTGTAATGCCCTTCAACCCAAGAGGGTCTCATAGAAAGTGAAATGGAAGATATAATGTATCCCTCCACAATGTGTCTAGTCAATGGTAGATGCTTGAAACTCGATGTAGAAGATGGTCCATGATCATCGATTAACATTTCTCCCCTTTGGAAGAAATAAAATCAGACAAGTATGCAAGATATCTTCCCAATTCTAATTGGAATATGTAGGAAGAAAACTCAAAAGAAAAAATGTCTCTAAACTTTTCTCTATGGTCTCCATGTTGATTGTGAATGTTGTGATAATCAAATTAGGCATTGTTGAAGATGATAATCTAGAATATCTCAAAACTTGATGCAGAACACAATTAAAAGATTCATGTGTATCTCCTTAGAAGACAAAAAAAGCTCCTTAAATTGTTGTGCCAGAGTATCCACACTCTCAAAAAATTGTAAGAAATGATAATTTAGAAAATGAAGAAGAGGATCCAAATGTTCCCTTATGACAACTAAAGAAGAATCACCCTCATCAAAGAGAAGATATATGCAATCAATAGTGTTGTCTAGCTCTAAAATGAGGGTTTCTATAAAATAAAAAGATGTCTAGTAGAAATTGATCTCAATGAACCGAACCTAGAAAACATAAATGATCCTATTGCAAAAAATCATTGGAATCTTTAAATGAAGAAACTGTGAACTCTATAGAAGCAACATGTGTAGATAGGTTATCAATAAATCGTTCATCTAAGAATGACGTGTTCACACAAGATGGGGCTGTTAGAATAACCAAGAGGAGGGGGGGGGGGGGTGAATCAGTTAGATCAGTTATCCTATAGTTCCAAATACAAAGATGTACCTTATCAAACAATTCCAACCAATTATGCAACTCAGTAACATAAAATATCAATCTGTCTATTCAGTTTACCGATTACCAGTTAATAGCTATCTATGATTACCGACCAAATCAAGTATGTAGTATGTAAAGTATGATAGCAAACAATCATCACAAATAACACATAACACAATGATTTAATGTGGAGACCCTGTTAAGGGAAAAACCACTTGGGACCGGTAACCCAAAATAATTCACTCTTCTAAAGTGAGCTCGGTGAAGAGCCAACCCTATTAAAGGTTACAAACACACTGTTAGGTGTGACCTTGTTAGAGGATTTAGCACTAACAATTAAATTTTGACCAACATTCACTATGGGGTCAATAAGATAACAATGTACATTCTCTGAATGACATAGGGCAGAATATAAGACTATTAAGTCCACTTGGCAAAGAGATTTTTTGAATCAATGGTTAAACTGATACAGTATGATCTGATTCAAATACAACTCAATTGAAGATATTCAGATCTATGCTGAGCCCATACAAATCCTCTGATCAATAATCAAACTCACTTCTTCAATATTCATCCACTTAATGTCCCTCGGTAAATAGTTCTCTGATGCTCGATTAACTCTGTAGTTTGGTTCTTTCACTAACCAGTCTGATCAGGCATGCATGAATAGTCTTCACATGATATCTCTGTAGTCTTCTTCCTCCGACATAGTTTCAACAATGAAACTCATATCTCTTAAATAGACAGGTAAACCATTTTCATATCAGCCATAAGATTTTGTCACTTAATCTCCTTCATCCATTTTGCCTCTTAAACCTTCCTTGGCAGATGTGTCATTAACACGTTTTAATCTCATCCTTTAGATCTTCTCTAAATTTGGTTAGCCGTGGATCTCATAACAAACTTCATCTTTAACCTTGAAATCATAATAGTATCCATCTCATCAAATTCAATCAGTTGTTCTTAGGATTTAATATTTTCATCCACATTTGGTTAACACAAAAATGCGTCAGTGATAACTAGTTAAACTAGTTCGGTTGATACTGTTAGTCAGTATACACTACACTGGCTCGGTGTATACGAAAATCTTTAATTACCGACCACATTGTCTTGTTCAATTTCAGTTCTCTTCTTCAGAATAGATTAATGCAACATAATCAAATTAATAGTATGAAGCCATAGACTCATTAGTAAGCTACCCAATGTTTACCTTATCCTTATCTGTCATATCCATCTTTTTCTCATGTAGATGTATCTCAGTTCTTCATCTTTTCTTGCTTCGACAGATGTTCAAATGTTTTTAACTAACATGCTAAGTACTGTCAAGACTAGTTGACATCAATGCAACATATTGACTGATTTAATCATCTTACATATCATTTCAGTACTCGATGATCTCTAATCATTGTTCCTTCAGTTCATTCAGATATTCAATCAGTTGTAGTTCATCAATCTCTCCCTTTGGCATTGATAGAAACACAAGCAATATGAAAATATGCCATGCACATACAAAACATGTATTCTCTAACTATCTAAGAAAATGTTGTAGCTCGGTAAGCTCAAATTTAATATGTTTAATCACTACAAAACATAACAACATTACAAGTGTAGACTCTCCGCAGCATTTTGATCTTTTGAGCTCTCTAATTCCTGATTCCTTTTGTTCATAGCAACAAATATTCAAGTCTCTCCCTTTTTGTGTGTTCTTAGTAACTAATTTATCATGTAACTCTCCCTTTGTTTTCATATTCATTCTCTCCCTTTGACAACAATGCCAAAGAAAACATACAAACAGCTTTGCAGCAGCCAAGTATTTATGTTGTTCAGTTCATATCATGTACCTTTAGTGTATAGATAAACAAATTTATGTTCCAGCTTCTACAATCTTTCACAACCTTAGACATAATCTAAAGTGTGAGCTATGTGCATCAACATGAATGATCTTCTGATAAGTGTAGGTTGATGCAACCTCCAGATCACCTTAGTGACTGGTAGACAAGGGATAGACCCCATGTCTAGTTCTCAAATATTCAAATGTATCCTTCAGCAATGGTTTAGTAAAGATGTCAGCAAGTTGTTCCTTAGATGTTACAAATTCCAGTTGTACTTGCTTCTCTTGAACTTGTTCCCTTAAGTAGTGATACTTAATAGATATATGCTTTGTCTTCAAATGCATCACAAGATTCTTTGAAATATTTATAGCACTGGTGTTGTCAAAATATATAATCACTGAGTTAGTGATTACCTCATTCATTCCTTCCAACACTTGTCTGATCTAGGCTATATTTGAACAATTTGCAGCATCAACAACATACTCTGCTTCAGCAGTGGACTAAGAGATGCATGCTTGTTTCTTGGTGATCCAAGTCACAAGCCTTTCCCCTAAAAAGAATGCTCCACCGGTTGTGCTTTTTTGGTCATCTATGTTTCTAGCCCAATCTGCATCATTGTAAACCTTCAGCTCAAATTTTCCTTCCAATGTGTATCATAATCTATAGTCCTCTATTTTCTTCAAGTATCTCAAGATTCTCTTTACAACAACCATATGTGAATCTTTAGGATTGGCAAAAAATCTTGCCACAATCCCCACTGCGTGTGCTATATCAGGCCTACTGTGTACTACATACATCAGTTTACCAATCATAGATCGGTACAGAGTCTGATTTCCCTCAGTAGATTCATCATCTTTTATCAATTTGCAGCCAGTCACCATCAGTGTTCCCATAGGTTTAGCATCTTCCATGCAAAAAGTTTTTAGTACTTCTTTAATGTATTTTGATTGTGTGATGAAAATCCCATCTTTCTATTGTATAATCTGCAAACCTAAAAAGAATTTAATCTCTTCAAACATAGACATCTCAAATTCTTTTCTTATTTCATCAACAAAGGATTTACAAATCTGATCTTGTCCACCAAAGATTATATCATCAACAAATATTACAACAATCAAAATGTTATCATCAAAATCTCCTTTCATGTACATGTTACTATTTTCGCTAGTTCTTACAAAGCCACTACTTATAAGATAAGCATGTAACCTTTCATACCACGCCCTCGGTGCTTGCTTTAGTCCATATAAAGCTTTGTGCAGTCTACATACCATGTCTCTCTGATTTAGATCAACAAATCCTTCAGGTTATTATATGTAGACCTCCTCCTTAAGTATTCCATTTAGAAATGTTGATTTCACATCCATTTGATATACCTTAAATCCCTTATGTGCAACATAGGCAAGTAGTATTCGGACTCCTTCCAATCTAGCAACAGGTGCAAAGGTTTCACCATAATCAATACCTTCTTCTTGTGCATATCCCTTGCAAATAAGTCTTGCCTCATTCCTTGTAACTTCTCCATTCTTATTCAACTTATCTCTGAAAATCCACTTAGTAACAATAAATTTTTTATCTTTCGGTCTAGGCACTAAGGTCGATGTCTTATTCTTTTCAATTTGTTCAATCTCCTCATTCATAGCATTTATCCATTCCTCCTTTTCAAGTTCATCCCTAACATTCTTCAGTTCAAACTCATAAACTAAGCATGTGTTATGTCTTAACTTACTTCTTGTTAGCATGCCAGCTTTCTTGTATCCAATGATTTGGTTCTCAGGATGATGTCTTCTAACATATCTTGCTAGCACTTGATCTCTCCTCTGCTCATCATTTTGTTCAGGTACAGTTTCTTGCTTGGTAGCTTCTTCCTGATTCTTAGTGTCCATTTGTTGATTGTCTGTAGCATTTTCCTGATGCTCTATAGAGTCAGCCTATGGCTTTGATAGATACTCTAGATCTTCAACATAAGTGAACCTACCATAGTCTTCCGACTCCTTCATGCTTTCTACATCATTCTTGTCAAAAAACTCACCAACTTTTACATTAGCACTTTCTATCATCTTATTAGTAACTTTGTTCAGACATTTGTAAGCTTTACTCTTAGTAGAATATCCTAAGAATATTCCTTCATCACCTTTAGAGTCAAATTTTCCATTCCTCTCATCTTTCAGAATATAACACTTGCTACCAAAAATTCTGAAATAACTTACACTCGGTGTGTAGCTAAACCATAACTCATAGGGTGTCTTGTTTGTGTCTTTCTTTAGTTGAACTCGGTTCAGGACATATACAGCTATGCTAATTGCCTCTCTCCAGTACATTTGTGCAACATTTTTCTCAATCATCAATGTTATAGCACAATCAACAATAGATTTGTTTCTCATTTCAACAATTCCATTATGTTGTGGTGTTCTAGGTGGAAAAACTTGTCTTTTTATACCATGCTCATCACAAAATTTAGTGAATTCATCAGAAACAAACTCACCTCCTTTATCAGACCTTAAGCATTTCAATACTTTTCCAGTTTCTTTTTCTACTTTAGCGTTATACCATTTAAACAGTTTGAATGCCTCATATTTTTCTTTTAAAAACATAACTGTCATCAATCTAGTATAGTCATCAACAAACAAAATAAAGTATCTATCTCCATAGTAGCTTTCAGCTCTCATGGGACCACATAAGTCAGTGTGAACCAACTCCAAGATTCCTTTAGATGAGTAGTCCTTACTTTTAAAACTAGATTTTGTCATCTTCCCTTTCTGACATTGATGACATATGACATGATCAGGTTTGGTTAGACTAGGCAATCCTCTAACTTTTCTCTTTTTATTGATCTTAATCATGTTATCAAAAATTACATGACATAACCTCTTATGTCATAACCATGCATCTTCATTTTTCACCAGTAAACAAGAAGTCTCAGCATTGTCAAGATAAAATAAGTTACCTTTTGATTGTCCTCATGTTCCGACAAGCTTTCCATTTTCATCATAGATTTTTACCTTCTTGCTTTCAAATGCCACTCGATGACTTGAGTTATTAAGCCGTACCACACTCAACAAATTGTAATTCAGTCCTTTTATCCAGTATGCATTGTCACATCTAATTTTATCATTTAGTAGAATAGATCCTTTTCTTTTAACCATGCAAGATGTATCATTACCCATTTTCACTGATCCTCCATTATAATGCTCAAGATGATAAAAATTATTTTTAGTACCAGTCATGTGATGTGTACATTCACTATCAATGATCAAAGTATCATTTTTACTAACTTTAGAAATGAGTGTTGTTTCTACATACCTTTCTTCCTCTTCTAAGTCATCTTTCATTGCAACAAACACTACCTCAATGTCATCATTAGTGTCGGTGTCGGTGTCCTCATCTCTAACTAAATAACATGCCTTTTTGCCCCTATCTTTGTGATCTTGATTGTCTCTTTTTTAGTGTCGGTAACCTATGTTGTTTCTTCTTCCATAGCTTCCATCACCAGATTGGTCTTTGTATTTTTCTTCCTCTTTCCTATTGGGACATCTAGTAGCAATATGGCCAACTTCTTTACAATTAAAACAAGCTAAAGGTAACTTTCCCTTATATCTACCTTTACCTTTAGGCAATCTCCAAGTCATAAGAGCTTCAAGTTCATCAAGCTCATCATCAAAATTACTATCAATTTCATTCCTTATATTATGTTTACTGCTAGATTTACCAATCTTCAGAGAAGACATAAAAGCAGAATCAACACTCGGTACCACACTATTATCAAAATTGTTTAGCTCAAAAGTTGTTAACTTACCAATCAGACTATCAAGAGTAAGAGTGCTACCAAGTGTAGACCTCATTTCATGAATATTAGATATTCTGATTACATAAGCAGGCAATAAGGTTCTTAGTATCTTACTTACCAATGTATCTTCATCAATGACACCACCAACTCCTTAGATAGCGTTGACTACCTCTTTGATTTGGTTTGTGTGCTATGTAATATTTTCTCCTTCCTTCATTTTTATATCATCAAATCTGCCTCTTAAGCTTTCTGCTCTGGCTCTCATCACATTTGCATCACCACCATAGACTAGAGCAAGTTTATCCCACATTTTCTTTGAAGTAGTGCAAGCCTTGACATCCTCAAATTCAGCATCAGATAGAGCAACAACAATCTCTATCATAGTAATATTGTGTTTATGTCGGTCTTTCAACTAATCAAGAGTTAAAGGTCCAGTTGGTGGTTGTAAGTAGCCATGGTCAAGTAAATGTAAGGCATATTCTCCAATTCCAGATATGTGAAGTCTCATCTGGATTTTCCATATAGTAAAGTTGTCCTTGTTAAGCTTTGACACTTCCCTCTTATACATCTTGTAATCTTTCTGCTGAAGTCCTTAAAAATCTGTTCCAAGCAACCAATAAGATTTGATACCAATTGTTAGAATAACTGAGAGGGTGGGGGAGAGGGGAGGGGTGTAAATCATTTAGATCAGTTATCTTATAGTCTCAAATACAAAGATGTACTTTATCAAATAATTCCAACCAATTATGCAGCTCAGTAACATAAAATATCAATCTGTCTGTTTAGTTTACCGATTACCAGTTAATAGCTAACTATGATTACCGACCAAATCAAGTATGCGTTATGTAAAGTATGCTAGAAAACAATCATCACAAATAACACATAACACAATGATTTAATGTGGAAACCCTGTTAAGGGAAAAACCACCTAGGACCAGTAACCCAAAATAATTCACTCTTTTGAAGTGAGCTCGGTGAAGAGCCAATCCTGTTAAAGGTTACAAACACATTGTTAGGTGTGACCTTGTTAGAGGATTTAGCACTAACAGTTAACTTTTGACCAACATTCACTATGGGGTTAAAATAAGATAACAATGTACATTATCTAAATGACACAGGACAAAATATAAGACTGTTAAGTCCACTCGGTAAAGAGATTTTCTGAATCAATGGTTAAACTAATAGAGTATGATCTGATTCAAATACAACTCAATTGAAGATATTCAGATCTATGCTAAGGCCATACAAACCCTCTGATCAATAATCAAATTCACTTCTTCAATATTCATCCACTTAGTGTCCCTTGGTAAATAGTTCTCTGACACTCGATTAACTCTACAGTTTGGTTCTTTCACTAACCAGTCCGATCAGGCATGCATGAATAGTCTTCACATGATATCTCTATAGTCTTCTTCCTCTGGCATAGTTTCAACAATGAAACTCATATCTCTTAAATAGAAAAGTAAACCATTTTCATATCATCCATAAGATTTCGCCTCTTAAACCTTCCTCGATAGATGTGTCATTAACATGTTTTAATCTCATCCTTTAGATCTTCTCCAAATTTTGTCAGCCGTGGATCTCATAACAAATTTCATCTTTAACCTCAAAATCATAATAGTATCCAACTCATCAAATTCAGTCGGCTATTCTTAGCATTTAATGTTTTCATCCACATTCAATTAACACAGAAATGCATCAGTGATAACTAGTTAAACTAGTTCGGTTGATATTGTCAGTCGGTATACACTATACTGGCTTGGTGTATACAGAAATCTTTAATTACCGATCACACTGTCTTGTTCAATTTCAGTCCTCTTCTTCATAATAGATTAATGCAACATAATCAAATCAACAGTATGAAGCCATAGACTCATCAATAAGTTACCCAATGTTTACCCTATCCTTATCTATCATATCCATCTTTGTCTCATGTAGATATCTTAGCTCTTCAACTTTTCTTGCTCCGATAGATGTTTAGATGGTTGTAACTAACATGATAAGTATTGTCAAGACTAGTTGACATCAATGACAACATATTGACTGATTTAATCATCTTACATATCATTTCAGTACTCGGTGATCTCTAATCATTGTTCCTTCAGTTCATTCAGATATTCAATCAGTTGTAGTTCATCAGGGGCAAAAGTTTTAATATCATCCATAAAAGCCTAGTCATCCAAGGAAATATGACTTTTAGATCAAGATTCAATGTCTCTATACAATTTCTAAATCATGATCCAAGCAATGAAAGGGCACTCAGTGTGTTCTATGTGATGTAGAGTATCCTCAAAAATAGGTATGCATATTAGTCCATAGATCATATCATTGTACTATTCATCAAAGCATTTTTTTATTCATAGATTCTTATGGAGATAGGAAAGTAGATCATGTTCAATGTAGTAATTATTTATCCCTTCTTTCCAAAATAAATAGTTCTCTGAGGTAATCTTGACAATAGAAGGATGAAAACAATTACCAAACACAATTAAAAACCTCCCATAAATAGAATTTCATTCCAGTTCATGATTACATAAGACACATTATAATACAACCCCCAAGACAATGAATTTTTTTATTCTTTCTAATAAATCTAATGTGAAGTACATGCAAACAAAAGTAAATGCTCCTTCCTAGCTCTCGTTCTCTAATACCATGTAAAATTTTATAGCAAAACCTATAAATAAGTTAAGGATGTTTTTAGAAAATAGTAGATAAAATTTGAAGATAAACAATAAAGGAAAAATAAAGCTACTCAAAATGAAAATTCAATTAATCACCTTGCACAAAATGTGTAAATAACGATTACTATATAACTATAATGATTAAAATTATGGAGGAAATGCATGAGAATTTCTAGAAGAGATAGTTAAAACAAAAATTTTCCTTGGTTATATTAATGCAAACAAAGCATCACTATCTAAATCGCATGTAACTATAGTCTTCTTGTAAATAACAACTAAAAAAAGCATTACTAGTTGACTCACATACAACTTTAGTTTCATCGTAAAAATGAGCAATCACAGGGTGTGCTAACAAGAGGCAATGAAGATGAGAAACAAAACTGAGTACAAGAAATATAAAGATAAAATAATGATAACTAAAAATTGTTTATATTTCATAAATGTATTTAATAACATTGATAGTTTTGTAATATAAATTAGAGGAGCTACTACTATTTGATTATACGTAGGAAATAGATATATACAAGCTTCTATTTTGACTACAAACTGGGTATTATCTTCTGTTGCAACAATAAAATATTGTCTGCTCTATCTTCTATTTCACACCTTAGAAATGGTTCCCTTATTATGGTCTCTTAAGAAATAGTCTCCTTTTTTCTTCTATGTATATGTCCAACAACCCAAGGACCAAAAAAAAAAATCATTAAAATGAATTTGATTCAAAGTTTTCTTGTATAATTGGAAGATCCTAAGGATATTATGTATTAGATTTTTTTACTAAAAATTTCCTTACCTGTATCCAAAATAGAGAAAGTTTGAAATGACTATAACAATGAGAGAAAGAAGGCTACAAAGGCATAATAAATGGGGGTGGTTATGATTAGACACCGACACTCTCTCTTAATCACAACTACTACTAACTATAATATCCAATTTTTCTCTTTGATAGATAAAACTTTCTATTCCTAATGCTTTGGTGAAAATAGCTCTGAATTGATCTTCAAAAATGTGATGTTCCAAAAAGAATTTTCTACTACTAATCAAATCCCTGATGAAATGATACCTTGTATCAGTATGTTTACTCCTTTTGTGAAAAATTGGGTTTTTAGATAGTGTTATAGCTGAATTAAGTTGTTTTCATAAAAGATCATTGTTTCATCTTGTTGTTTATTCTTCAAGTCTTTTAACATTCTTCTCATCCAAAGTGGTTCACACACTACCCTTGTAGTTACTACATACTCTTCTTTAGCTAATGTAAGGGTGACAATTTGTTTTTTTTTAAGCCTAAGGTACTACACCTAATCCAAAGTGAAAAAAATACTTGTAAGCACTCTTCCTATCATCTATACCCTCGACATAATCACTATCAATGTCTCCTATCAGCTTGAAATCATTTTTGTTGAAAATATATGTTTGGTTTTTATTGTTTGACTGTCATTGATGTAAACTATTGTGTTCTCAAGGTGTTTTCTCTATTTTCTCAAACACCGTGGTCTAGAGGTATATGATGAAGGCATGTTCAAGTATATATGGTGGTCCATATGAGTCCAAAGAAGGACGTTTGGTCCAAAAGAAATAAGTTTGTGTGTTGGATATGAGAGTGCTGCAAAATGATGGAAGACAAATGTATTCTGGGGACCAATGAGAATTATTTATCAATAATTTTAAAACTCAATATTCAAACACACTTTAAATATTTATCTTAATGTTACATACAACACATAAAGTGGCCTAAGAATGTCTAACCCATGTGATGTGTGGATCCCTAGACCCCTTAGGTGCACTATAAATAATATTAAATTAATTTATAACATCATGAAATATGTACAAAGTACCTTTTCCTAGCACCAATAGTGCTTACAAATGTTGTATCTACTAATACAATAGGGTGAACCCACAATAGTGGGTTACACTTTTTTAGACATGCTGATTTTTGTTGAAATAACATATTTTTAATAAAAAATAATTATTTAAGCCTTGAGAGGTTCTATTTGAAGGAATTAATTAGAAATGGTTAGCTCAAAGCCTCTTAGATAAAAAAATCATTGATATAACATCTATACTCCTCATTCATACCTACAATGGAGTCTCCTTCACACCTATTAAAATGTTGATAAAAAATCACTCCAACTTTATGTTTTGGCAGATCAAATGAATCCATTCAAAAAACTTATCTATGTAGTAAGGTACTACTATGAAAACTCTTTCCAATGATTATAATGTTAATATATATTAAGTTTATTATGACTTTGTATTTTTAGTTTTACTAAACATAGATATTTCACCGTATCTCCACCTCTATGTTTGATGCTTATGGAAAAATAGTAAATGAGAGAAAAAAAATTCTAAAAAATATCTATGTCCTAGGTATTGAAGTTATCTTTCTATCAAAAATAAAAAATAAAAAATTGGAGAAATAAACAAAAAGTTATAAGCTATGTAGTCAAGGTATGTCAAAATTACAGCTTAGTCAACTTCAAACATTAATAAAATATGAAATAATCATGATAATGTCATAAAACCAATTGCATGCCCTCCATATGCATGTTTAAAAACTAAATTTCAAAGAATCACATTGATATCTATTTTAGAAAAAAAGTTATGCTCTACGAAAACAATGTAACTCTTTGAAAATGACGTTTTTAGCAACATACCAATTTTTGTGGGAGAAAGAAAAAAATAATCAAATCAATTCAAAAATAAAAATAAAAAATATATTTAGAATCTAGGTAGAAAATCCTAAAATATTCTAATTTACTTCATCTTCTCATTCTTAACGGTTTAACGCCAATATGCATTTGAATCTAAAAGTTTTTTTCAAAATTTAGAGTGCAGTGTCCGTTCAGGCAAAAAAGTGTAACCCACTGTTGTGGGTTCACCCAATATTATATGGTGTATCATGTTGTATTATCTTACCCAACTTGTCCAAATTTATTCACATAAATGTAATCACAACGCTATATAATTTTTTCATCCATTTATTGTGGAATCTTGGCTCAAAAAGGAAGGGATTCTTTCTCCATTTCCTATCATTCTTTATTTCACTCCTAATCTATGCTTTTGTATTGTCATACTTACAGTTTTTTCAATACTTGGAAAATAATCTTAATTTTTTCATTATGTGTTCTTTTGATTTATAAAAATATTCTAGTTCTTTTATGTTCAAGTGTGCTTTCTTTTCTAAAATACATGCTTTGCAATAATATTTCTTCTATTTTTCTTCCAAAATAATCTTTTTGTCCTTAGCTATAATAAGGTCACGACTTATTTTAATTGAGAACTCCTCATCTCTTTTGTTTGAAACTTATTAAATTAATTTCACCTTATCAATATTAATCCCTCCCTTGGTGATCATTAATTTTTTTCCTTCCTATACTATATTATAGTATTTTGTGCAACATTTAATTGTATTCCTATTATTCTTCTACTAATTGTCATCTTATGTCAAGGAAGTATCTACTTTTTCCTCCTTATCATTCAAATCTATCCTTTGGAATCTCATCGTATTTGGATAGTTCTCTTAGGGGATGAAAACAAAACAGGAACACAATCAAGCAATGTTGGAGATTGCATCTGCCTTAAGCTATCCTGAATTTGAAGATATCAAAGATTTCACTATTTCAAAGAAAATGTGGGATACTCTTACAACCATCTATGGTGGTGATACAAATGTACTGAGAGAAAAAGCTAAAAGCTTGAGAGGTAAGGTTGATGAAATGAAAATGCAAGAAGGTGAGAATATTGCTCAATATTGTGGTAGAATTAAGGAGATAGTGATTTCTATTAGAGGAGCTAATGAAATCATTGATGATGAGACTGTTATTGGTAAGGTATTGATAACTTTGCTTCCTATCTATGCTATTAGAATTTCAACAATTCAAGAATGAAGATGTAACCCTGGTAATGTTCTAACTTTGGAAAGTCGTGTTGGTAAGCTTACTGCTTTTGAGCTATCTAACTATGATAACTACACTATTCCTAATGTTGAATCTGCATTCAAGTCACAAATGGTTTTGCTTAAATCTAAGAGAGAAAAGGAAAAATGTGTGAAAAGTGAAAGTGATAGTGACACTTCTGATGAGGAACTAGATGATCTTGAGGCACTAATGGATAGAAGATTGAAAAGAGGAAAAGGAAAATATAAAGGTAAACTTCCTATAATCTATTTTTCATGTAACAAACTTGGCCATATTGCTGCAAGATGTCTTGACAGGAATGACAAGGATGAGGAAAGAGAAATCAAGTACAAAGATAAGAGAGATAACAAAGATCACCAAAGGTACAGAGACTACAAGGATAAAGATAAGAAATCCTATTATATTGCTGAAGAGGAAACTGATAGTGACAGTGATGATTTTGATATTGAAGTAGTTTATGTTGTTATGAAAGATGATTCTGATGAAGATGAGAAAACTGCACTTATTTCTTATGTGATTAAAGGTGATAAATGTATTATTAATAGTGGTTTCTCACATCACATGATTGGTGATAAAAGTAAATTTGAAACCCTAGATCATTACAAAGGTAGAAGTGTTAAGTTTGGTAATGATGCACCATGTCTTGTGAGGGGTAAAGGATCAATTAAGCTAATTGATAAGATCACATATGAAAATGCCCATTGGGTTGAAGGTCTTAACTGTAATTTGTTGAGTGTTGCACAGCTTAATAGCACTGGTTATTGAGTGGAGTTTCATCACAGAAAGGCTAAAATATTTGATGCTATTGGTGAACTAATTGGAAGTGGAGAACAGATTAGAGGTAATTTCTTCCATCTAGATCTATCTGAAGAGACATGTTTGTTTGCAAAATTTGATGATGTATGGCTATGGTATAAGAGGCTATGTCATGTTAACTTTGACAATCTGGTAAATATTAGTAAAAAGAAGAAAGTTAGAGGTTTGCTGAGATTGAAGGAACCTGATAATGTGATGTGTAAATAGTGTCAGTTGGGTAAAATGACAAAGTCTAGTTTCAAGAGCAAGACATTTACTTCTAAAAATATATTTGGATTTGGTTCATATTGACCTTTGTGGACCTATGAGTGTACAAAGTTATTGTGGTGCTAAATACTCTATTCTATTTGTTGATGATTACACTAGGATGATGACTATAATGTTTTTGAAAGAAAAATCTGGTGCATTTCAATTGTTTAAGTGGTACTTGGAAAAAGTTGAAAAAGAAACAGGTAAAATCCTGAAATGTCTGAGATTTGACTGAGGTGGAGAGTTTATATCAAATGAGTTCAATCTGTTCTACAATGATAGAGGAATCAAGAGACAGATGTCTACACCTATTACACCTCCACATAATGGTATAGATGAGAGGAGAAATGAGTCAATTATGGATTGTGCAAGGACACTAATGATTAAGAAGAATGTTGAACAAAAATACTGGAGAGAAGCTGTGAGTACAATTGTTTATATCTTAAACTAGGTACAAATCAAGAAAGATACAAATGTTACACCTTATGAATTATGGCATAGATATGCACCTGATGTGAAATAATTTAGAATCTTTGAGAGTAAATGCTATATACTAAAAGATAATAGAAATGGAAAGTTTGATACAAAAAGTGATGAAGGCATATTCCTAGGTTATTCCACTAAGAGCAAAGCTTATAAGTGTTTGAATTCTAACACTAACAAAATTGTGGAAAGTGCAAATGTGAGAGTTGATGAATATGAAGAGAATAATGAACAAGAAGGTAAATAAGAACCTGAAGATTATAGATCTTTTTTATATATGGAAGAAGGAGAGGCAAGCAACACACTTACACCAAATGCAGAGTCACGCATAAGAAATGCCGAGCATCAGGAGGATGCTACCGAGAAATCAGAAACTGATAATTTTTACGATGAACCTGAAGATCAAGAAGAAAATAAATCTGAACCTACATTGGCATAGTATGTGAGAAGACATCATAAGCCTGAGAAAATCATTGGAGATAAGGAATCTGGAGTCTTGATCAGAAATTGGGTAGGAAATATTGATGATAGGAAAAGTACAAGTGGTGGAGCATTCTTTCTAGGAAAGAGATTAGTCTCTTGGACAAGCAAGAAACAAAACTACATTTCCCAAGTTACAACAGAAGCTGAGTATGTAGCAGCTGCAGTGAACTGTTCAAATCTAGTATGGATCAAGCAATTGTTGAAAGGAATGAAAGATGAAATCACTGAGCCCGTTGTTATTTTTGCTGATAACACAAGTGCTATCAACATATCAAAGAATCTAGTGATGCACACAAAGACAAAACATATTGCTGTCGAGTATCATTACTTGAGGGAATTGGTACAAGATAAAGAAGTGAGAATGGAATATGTGAATACAAAGGAACAACTAGCAGACATATTCACAAAAGCTTTACCTAAGGATGCTCATGAATATCGTATAGGTAAATTAGGGGTGCTTCCCCTAACCGAGGCTGCCTAGTCAACAAGGAGCACTGCATCAAATGTGCTACATAGAGTATCTGACAAATTGATGCAAGAAAGGTCATGTACTTTAGGAGTTGCCTAGAGTTGTGAAAAGAATAGCAAAGCTAATAATTAGTCATAAGCAAGATGACTGAGGGAGAAATACTGATAGTGAACTAATAAGATGACATCTACATATGAAAGATGTAAGTTCTAGATATTTCTTTGGCATTATTGTCAAAGAGGGGGAGATTCACATGAAAACATAGATATAAAGAACATTGAGGTATATGTTCCAAGATTCAGAGATTCAGAGAATCAGAGGGAGAGAGATACATAAAATATTTAGAGGGAGTAACTATGTGATTAGTCAAGAAAGGCTAAGCTGTTGTGAATCAGAATGAAGCTAAGGATACTATAAATATTTCTAATGCACTGATATTTTTGGATTGGTTGAAAAATAATGTGTTATTCGTGTGGTGTTTCCATCAATGCAAAAGAGGGAGATTGTTGGAAACTGTAATTGAAACAATTGTTGTATTGTCATTGATGTCAAACTTTTACTAGTAAGATAGTTTCTATCTAAGAAAGTACTATATCTATTGATTGATAAAAAGGATTAGGGAAAGGGAGATAACAAGAGAACCTAGGGAAAGGTTGAGCTATTTGATACTTCAATGAGTACTTGATTATTTGGCACATTGACAAGATAATGTATTATTTATCTAAGTAAGAAGAAAGACTGAAGAAGTAGGCTTAACCAAGAAAAAGTGAAGAAATCCAGTTTAACCCGAGTGATGTTAGTGTCGACTGAGCGCCAGTATATGCCGAATAAATTTAGTGTTGACCGAACATTAGTTTATGCCAAGCGACATGAAATTACCAAGACAGTGTTAGCCGAGGAAGACAGTTTGTAGAGATGATCGAGTTACGCAGTGATGACCGAGGAGATGAACACAGTATTGATCGAGTGTCAGTAATTTACATTTGGAGAAAGAATTCAGATTCCTAGCGGACATAGTTGAATTCTTGGGTTATGTAAATCATTTTGACTTTATTAATTGATTGTATGGAGAATTTAATGCATGGTAAATCATTTTATAATGGATTCAATGAGAATTTTGAAGATGTATCTAGAAGGAAGGATGAAGAACTTAAATGTTGGAAGGATTCGATGAATATGATCTAAATCTAAGATCTACAGAGGAGATTAAGTGGAAAAAGATGGATCTACCTAAGTGAAGAGGTATATAGGAAAACCTAAGTGTGAGGTTACATAGTATGCTGAAGTTGTTGATGTTATTGATTGATAAGTCTAAGCAAAAGGCTGAAGGTGAAGGAGTTGATCAGAGTTGTGATTGCTTGAAGAAAATTCCGAGCATATCAGTGATGGAGATGGAAATGGAACTCAGTCAGTAAATCAACATATATGTGCAAATTGGATCTTTTATTTGCAAAGTGAGTTGTATGTTATTTCAGATCAGAAACTACTGCTACTTTCTAACCATTGTATCAGTCTAAATTCTTTAATAAGGGTTTACCTAATAGAAATTGTTTAAATCCTTTAATCAAGGTGACATTCTAATGGAATGTACTTAAATCTTTTAACTAGGTCACTTTTGACAGAGTGTTTAAATCCTTTAACAAGGTCACACCTAGCAGTGTGTTTGTAAACCTTTTACAAGGTTGGCTTTTCACAGAGCTCACTTCAGAAGAGTGAAAATATCAGTAACATGTTACAAAGTGGTTTTTCCCAAATTGGGTTTCCACTATAAATCCTGGTGTTATACTTGTGTGAATGTTTTCATGTGAATGTTTCTATATTATGCAAGTTAATTACTTTTGGAGAGTGGAGTGCATCTTATATGTTTCTGGTATATATATTTTAGATACCGAGTTGTGTTGGTGATTAGATCTGAGATTTTTGAAGTGTTTAAAAGTTTAATTGGTACATATGGACATGAGAACAAATGATTCACCCCCACCTCTGTTGTTCTAAATAATATTAACAACTACTTGTAGATTTTATTTAGCTATTTATCCACTATGGTTGTTTGTATCTATGATCCTAGTCATGTAGAGAGAGATTACAATCAATACTTTACATCTTTTCATCCCTATAGATAATTGTACTCACTATCCTCACACATGTTAAACCATGGTTCATGTTCATGTTCATCTCTTACCTTGAAAATCAATGATGGGTAATTGCTGATTTTATGATCATCCCATTCTCTACAAATTCCACAAAAGGAATTAAACAATAAAAGGAATAGCCGAGTCTAGGGTTCATCAATCCATTGGGAGCTTCATGGGGTAGCTCAAAGTGTTGTTTTAGGTCAAAATTCATTTTTTTCACGAGGAAAATAATTATTCTCCTACACTTAGATGACATAATACAAATTAATAATCATTGAATGAATTTAAAAGTTAGTACTAAATCAAATGAAATAAGAATTAAAATATGGAGAATGAAAAAATCTTCTCTATTTTGGAATGATAGTATGTAGATGTGATATTTGTGGGTTAAATTGTGAATGTTTCATGACAATACACTTAAATGAAAAATATGGTGTAGATTAGATGTTAGAAGGTGGTAATAAATTCTATTAAAAATTATTTGTTTTGAATGAGGTGATGTTGTGTGAATTAGTCTTGGACTAAGCCACAATATGTAAACTTAGCCTTCTCCCATAATATGAAATAATGTTAACTGATGAGTACTTGAAAATGGGTAATGGTAAAGGGTAAAAGCTTAGTAATATGTTGTATTTCATCCAATGATATATTTTTAGTTGATTTTTTTTTTCTTTCAATAGCTTTTGACAAAAAAATTCACTCAAAACTACTTGGAATCTACATGGCACAAATATTTTTCAACAAAACCCTTTAACATATAACTATTAAGTAGATATATTTCAAAATTCATGAAATATTGAATTTATATGCATTTTTGGGTCTAAAATATTTTTAAGAAAAAGAGTTCTAGTTGAAACACTTCCTCCTAAAATTATATTGTGACAACCTATGTGGTAGCTTAATCCTTCTTTGAAGAAAAATTCAATAAAACAATCAACTTCAACTCTAAAATTCACTAGCAAGAGAACTTTCATTAAAATTAAAAATATAATCTTGTAGACTTTAGAGTCTACAATATATAATCATGGATCTCTTAATTACATCTAGTACATCATGCCCTCCAAAGAATTTGAAGATTCACCTTTCAATATGTGTTGGGGAGAACAAATCCACATATTGAGTAGTGAAATTGATAAGGTTTTAAGGTAATTCTTGCTCATCCACTCTGAGAACAATGGAAGATCTTGATATGTCATTGTGTCATTGATTTCTTGGCTACATCAGAGCCACTTGTCCATAGCTATGATGACAACTTTGGCATCCTCAACGTTATTTTTTGCAATTTTCATATGTTTTCTTCATATACTAGATCTTTAAAAATAATGAACACACTCCAACCTATGAAGAAATCCCGAGGTAGGCTAGTATGAGGGACACACAAATCTGCATCACGATTGAATGATTTGAGCCCTAAAATACTACCAAAGAATCCATTACATTAGACATTGGACCTCGTGTGTATGTATATATAGATACACACACACACACACACACATACTCAATTAACTTTTTAAAAAAATTATACAAATATATATTCTACAAAATCTTGTTTAAAATAAAAAATTATAAACATTTAAATTATATGAAGAGTTTCATATATCATTATTTTTTCAAAATCTAAATATATAAACATCAATTTTAGGTGATCTAAGTTAACAATTTGTTTTTTGGTTGACCATTTCCTTTATACATTTTGATACGATTTTGAACTTTTACCCTATAAAGTACTAGACGACTTCCTTGGAAGTGAGAGAGAAGAACTTGCCTTGTTTCAATTGTAAGTCAAACCCTTAGAAGGTTGTTGTATAGAAAGAATGCAAGAAGAAATCCCTAATTGTGTCAAGGTTTCAATTTAAAAAGCTCTATAATCAAATAATATTTTTAAATTTGTCTATGATTTTGTATTTCTTGATTATTCCCAATTGTATTATTAATGCCCTTGAACTATCTATAAACAAAATATTTTTAATTTCTTAGCTCAAGCTTTTGCGTGTACAAATTGACAAAATGATAATTAATTTCAAGAAAACTAAATTATAAGTGAAAGATGTACATATTGAATAATGTAGATTGCGCCACATCATATGATCTAATGTAAAATAAATCTAAACAATATAATATATTTCAAGTGTCTTTTAGATTATGAGTGCAAGATGTACTCTTTGAATAATGTAGGTTAAGTCAAATCATATGATGTAATGTAAAACAAATTTAAATAATATAATATATTTCAAGTCAAGAAACTTGATAAAATGAAGTAATCTTAACTAACACAAAATATAACCAGAAAAAAATTATAAAATATAAACAAATATTACAATTATATATTTATAATATATTAAAAAGTATAAAACATAAACATGAAACTTTCATCCTTGCAATTACATATATTACATTGAAATAATATACAACTCATAATGATCATAATATTAAAATTTCATTATATACCATTATTTTGACACAGATCATATAGAGACCAATATCGGATAATTTCATCCAGAAACTGAAATATCTCGCTGCACCAAAATTCCCCATAATAAATGTGTTCATCCCGACGAAGGATATCATTATATCGTTTTTCCAATGTCTTTGTTTCTATGGTAGACATTGTTAGTGTTTGCACCTGGCTCTTTGTCTTGATAAAGTTTTCTTCCTCTGCCATAACAAGTTGAACATTTGAGCAACCATACACTCTAATCTTCTCGATACTCCTCAAATTCCAATAACACTGTGGTATCCTCTGCAATGCCTCACACTTCATTATTGTCAGTATTTTGAGTGAAGGCAGTGCTCCTTCTTTCACTATTGGCAGCTGTTCTATCTTCTGCACCTCCACCAGTGAAAATACCTCTAGCTTGGGAAATGCTCCTTCCTTGCCAAATTCCTCTGGCAACTTCTCTATGTTGCGGCATGCAACAATCTGTAAATGCTTCAGATTCTGAAGCTTCTGTATTGGAGGTAGTTGTTTCAACATGCCACAGTTGAACAAACAAATGTAGCCCAAATTATGAAATTCACAAAATGAATCTTCTATTTGGGGTAAGTGAGGACATACTAACCAGAGTCTCTTCAATTTTGACATGGCAGTCATGTCACTAGGTAGCTTTTCCATATTTGTGAGATCTAAAAATAGAGATTGTATCTGCTTCATGCTTCCGAGCATACCTTTTTGAATTATTTGACCATTATTTGTAAGCGCCAATCTTTTGAGTTGGTTTAAGGTGCCCAAATCATTAAGTGAAAGCCGGCCTCTTCTGCAGTTATTCCACCCAATATTTCAAGAACCCCCCATGTTCAGGTACTTTAGAGACCTAAGGTGTGAGATACCACAAGGCATCCACTGCAGGTTTTGACAAGCAGCAACATTCAGAAGTTGTAGGGAAGTCAACTTAGAAATGCTGGATGGAAGTTGTGTAATATCAGATTGGTAAAGATCTAATATTTGAAGGTTTCTAAGGCTACCGATAGAGGAGGGCAGTCTCTTGATTGGCACATAGCATAATGTGAGAAAAACCAAATGCTTCAAATCTCCTATGTTTTTTGGCAATGACTTGAGGGCAGTCCGCGACAAATCCAGGACCTTGAGAGTGGTCATACTACCAATTACTTCTTTTGGAATTTCCATCAAAGAAGTATTACCAGCAAGTAGCAAGGAGCGGATATAGGGAGCACCGAATGTCTTTGGAACCTTAGTCAAACAATTATCCCTTAACGAAATTCTGATGTGTCCTCTACAATCATCAGTCGGAAACTCCGCCAAACGTTTCCGTGCCTGAAAGAAACATTTTTCTTCCTTTTCAGCAATTTGGTGTGCTAAGAAATGGTGCAATACATCGTGCACCCTAAAATGGACCAGCTTCCTGTCTTCGTCCTTCAGAATTGGTTCAATAAGGCATCGGTCTGCTAACAAATTGACGCATATCTCCCCAATTTGTAGAGGATCTGGCCCGGTCACCAACCCTTCTCCAATCCAATACTCAATAGCAATTCCAGTATGAATGACTTCGCCTTCTGAGAAAGCAGCAAGGTAGAGGAAGCACAACTGCGAGGTTAAGCCATAGCCAGCCACATCGGCCAAAGCATCATAGCTTAATCTCAACCTGCTTGCACTATTACATGAAGGGGGGGTTTTTTTGACAATATTTGAGACAATTTTGGAGTAAAATGTCTCAACTTGAGACAAAATAAATAAAACTTATGTTTTGTCTTAAATATTGTCTTTAAGTGAGTGTCCTAAATTATTGTCTTAAAAAAATGTCTTCCTAAGACATTAAAAAACACCAATATTATTGTCTCTTAAGAGACAATTATATTTTTGTCATAGTAAAGACAATAGCTATAATAAGGAACATATTGTCTCTATAATGACATATATGTCTTTAATCTCATTTATTGTCTTTCTTACGACAAGACCAATTTAAAAAAAAAAACTCACTATTTTGATAAATTAATATTGCTAAATGTAAACAACAATATCATTGATTAGTTCATGTTAAGGTACGATGGAATCGAACCACCAACCCCCTACTTGTAAAGCAGGTGCTCTTCCATTGAGCTAGCACCCTTTAAAAAATATTTACCCTTCAAAATCTTGAGTCTCACTACGAATTCAAAACAGAATCATAAATTAAACTATTGTATAACAATAAATAGTAAATACAACTTAATTATTTTCACATGAGAAACATATAGATCTTCAATGGTAAGGAAACAAGTCACTCTATCAAAACATACATTCAAACAAAAATCACGAATTAAGCTCTTGTAAAAATATAAATAGTAGCAAAACTAGTAATTTTCTCTATAGTAACATAGATCAACAATAACAAAAGAACTAAAAGAACTAAAGAACTAAGATAACTTTGAAATCAAATTCCTAGATATAGACTAGTTTCTGCGAGTATAGAACTACTTTTCAGTGTTACAAATGTAGCCACAAACAGAAATGATTGAGGCTACCTCTAACATACAAAGGGTCATCATATACTATTGAATGTTAAAGAAATTGTTTGCAAAAAGAAATGATCCTCTAGGGCATTTAGATTAGTTGTTTCCAATCAATGGATGCACTGGAAGAGCACTAAGAATGCCTTGAAAACACATTAAAAGCCCCAGTTTGTACAAGTGCAGACCTCCCTTTATATATTGTAAATATAGAAACAGACAAAAATGATTGTGTCTAGTCCTAACATACACAAGGTTATTTTATAGTATTGAATGAGATTTTCTAATTCAAAGAAATTATTTTCGCAAGATAGCTACCTCCTTGAAGTTCAAATCAGGTGTTTTATCCTGACCATAAAACTCAGATGCATCAACATCCATGCCAATGACAACCTCCCAATCCAAGTTGCACAATGTTGTTTGACTAAATACAGATAATGTGACATTGTAACAGACAGAACTCCAAGAGACGAGAAATAATTATTCTAACCTTGCCAGTGTATCCATCCTTCTCAATAGCGCTTTTCAGTACTTCTAGCTTCTTTTTTGTTCTATTTTTAATTAAAAGATATTAAAAAAAGTTACAAATGAATAAATTCATGAATGTAAAAGCTTCTTCTAAAATTTTCATTATAATAAAAGAATTTTTACAGAAGAGGAATACAAAATTAATAAACAATTAATAAACAGAAACCTGAATATTAGGAGCAAATCAACCTTCATCTACAATATTTCTGCATCTTGACCATACTTCTAAATCACAGCTTGGTATATCATCAATATTGACAATTTTTCCAATCAAGAAGAATTCGTAAGGTTAAATGTTAAAAGGAAGTTCATTTCATACTCTCCACAATTCTCATGCTCAACATTTAGGCTATATAAAACACATGAAAATTAAGAAAAACGACATGCTATACCTTCAAATGGTGGTAAACATTTAAAGCCATCTTCATGACCTCTTTGACTGACGAAGCTCCTAAAGAGAGGATCATGAATTCCTATATTACAAATATTATATGCAATTAGAAAAAAAATTAAATATTTAGTGCATCTTATCTACACTCAAAGACAAACATGCTATATTTAGAAATAGTAAGGTGTATGCCGCATTCATGATGGAAATATTTTATGAGACATTGTAATTTGAACTTGACAAAATATCACAAACATATCAGCAACATGAATTTTGAGAGGAATACTGAAAATAAATCATTTAATTAAAAACATACCTACATTGCAAGTTTGTTGCTTGCATGTGAGCCTCCGTTGATGACATTAAAGGAAAGCACATGCATCACTAAGTTTTTGTTGCGGCCAGCAACATTGGCAACGTCCTACACATCATGATCACTAGATTTTAGGATACTTGCTCCCAATAGACCAACAAAATACTGATGACATTATGCCATGTTTTCTTGTTACTTTCCATTTACATGTTTAAATAAAGGAAATAATCATCAAGAAAAACACCCCTCAATCAAGAGGGAAGTATGTTTCTTATAATAAAATAATATTTTGAGATATAAATGATTGTCAAATTTGAGATAAAAATAAAAAGAAATTGTTAATATACTCATAATATTAAACTCCACCTTTTACTACTATTGTATTCATAACAGGAAAATTGTAGAGTTTATTTCTTAACCATTTTTTTCCTATTATGATGTGTAGCACAAGGAAAATGCCTACCCAAGATTGAATATCCTAGTAGTGACTTTAACCAATGAGGAATCAAAGAGGATAGAGCTACACAGCTCTGAGAAGACAAAGGCAGAAAAATAGAGAAAAGCATAGCCAGATTTCAGTCATTTACATTTCTTTAAGAGATTAAATAAAGAAAATAGACCCAGGTTGTCGTCATTTGTTTGTTTAGAATGAAATGGAGAAAAGCATATCCAGATTCCAGTCATTTGTTTCTGAGGTAAATTGTATACCTGCAACAATTATGGATTCATTCTCTTACATTACTTTTTATAATATCATGGCCATGCTCTCAAATATGGAAGACTTAGTTTTAATATGAGTATCTTGCCAAAGGCCCAAAACTGAAAACTAAAATACTGTCATTTATAACTTTTATGGACTGTTGAGCCTACCACTTAGAATGTATATTTAGACAAAAAATTTGGGCTAAAAGACTTCATATACCGTAAAGCTTAAACCAAATGAAGCCATAAGCTAGACCTGAATAGTTAAGAAAGAATATAGATAGCATTGGCCACTATGACATTAAGACAACTTATCACTACTAAGGCTGGAAGGTTTAAGCACAAAAACCTGAATCCTTTAGTCCTCCAATGAGAGTATCATTTACAGTTTTGGAAAGAGCTAATGCCAAATGTCAATTATAATAGAAAGAAAAGATTTGCAAGCCTCATTTTCCATGCCCTGAAAGGTTGAAAGGATTACATTTTGATACCAGTATCTTGTCAAAGGCCTAGAACTGGAAACTATAATACTGTCATTTATAACTTGTATAAACTGTTGAGCTTAAATTCACATAGAATGTATATTCAGACATGGTATTTTGGAGAGAACACTTCATATACTGGAAATCTAATGCCTTAAAACCAATGCAACCATAAGCTGACCTGAACAATCAAGAAATAATATTCTTTAGTCTTCCAGTGAGAGCATCATGATCATTCTATTTAAAAGATTTAATGTTTCCCCAAGGCTTAAGCACTATTGGTTTAGCAGATACATTTCTAATAAAACAAATATAATGGAGTGGTCAAGAAGTGCACTGTACACCTGCCTGTCACTCAAACATGTCTTTTGAGGGTCGGTAGAATGTTCCAATACTTCTCTCTACATCTATTTCTATAACATATATAATGTTTCTCAAGATTCACTACACAGGTACAACATAGATCAACACTAACTCCCTCAAACATTGTAATTCTAGGAATCGGGCTCAAAATGAGGGCTGATAGACAACAAAAGAAAAGTCAGCTAGTCTGAAAGACTTTCACAACACAAAATAGAAGCGTACCATTCCAAGATAAAACTCTAGATCGGTACATAGACAGCTCAGATTGAATGGCTAGAATAAAATACAAATGAAAGCTCAACATTTGTCAAGATTCTGCTCAAGTTCACATGACTTTCTTCTCAAAACAACCAACGGTTTCACTTTCACACCTTCATGGATTTAACACAAGAACATTGTCTCACTTTCACACCTTTTGGTGTGATCGAGTTATCATTGATATACAGAAGAACACTGTTTATCTCAACAAACTCTTAAAATGGTGGGAACTTTTTCTATCTAAAAACTTTCATCATAAAATGGATTTGACGTTATAGTTCGTTAGCAATAGAATTCATTTTAAAGATTTCCCTAATTGTTGTTAGTTGGCATGGGAATTCCTTCTTGTTCTATTTTTAACAAGGTGAATATGATGATTATTCTAACATGGTGTCATCTCATATAACATTGACGGGTACAGTGTTGATTTTTGGCAGGAAGATGAAATGTTGAGCTGCATTATGAATTACCTAGATGCAATGAAAGTTATCCTTTAACACTTTTCAAGTAATGATGTTCCAACCAATTTTGTCTGCCAAAAATATGACTCGTTGTTGTATTTATAGTATCTTAATATCATTTTTAGCTTCAAGATAGGTATAGGTTTTTGAAGAGGCCAAATATTTTTTAATTGCTCTCTGCTTCACATATGCTCTCAAGAAATCCTCTTTAAAGAACGGAAAGAACGGATTTATTACTGAAGAAATCGAATAGCAACAACAAGAAAATTAAGAACAACAAAGAAAAAGAAATTACTGCAGTTAAATAGTCACCAACAACAATACATAAATCAAATATCAATACTCTGTTTCAGAACAGATGACGTTCTATTTTTTAGGCAGAAAACTAACTTTATTTTTGATCTGGAAAAATTGAAAAATATAACTTACATTATGATGAAAAAAATCACAGCTTTAAAACATTGCTATCTTGAAGAATACAATGGAAAAGAACTATAGTTCATTGCTTGTAACATCAGTTTAAACAACGTATGAACTTCTCTTTATTTCATGCTGACTTATTTAAACTTATGCTGGAAGCAAATTGATTTATTTGCTGAAATAAGTCTCCTTAATAGAACTGCAACTAAGAACTAACAAAATTTTATAAAAAAAACAATAAATAAACTACTGCATGCAATGTAAAGAAGAGGTAAATGGCAGTGAAGTTGGAAATTTGAATCTAAATTAAAGTTGCGTGATTCTTATGACTGCAACATCAATCTTCAATTGCCTTGTACATACGCTTGTAATTTTAAAGACTATATTATCACAGAACAATATAGACATCTGTATGGTTAACACCATCAAATGTTCTCCAAACATTTACATGTATAGAAGCATGGTTGCATTTATGATATATATGATTTAATCAGTATTTTAATTGCTTGTATTGTATATTGCATTAATCTTTTTGCTGCTATTAATTTTGGCTCGGTAAAATTATACTTGTTACCTCAAATTTACAATTTGGGGCAGAGGGCCTTAAGATGCCCCATTGAATTATCTGCATAACCACTGAACAAGCTTTGAGTTTGAATTTCCAATGATAAAAAGAGAAGCATTACAGTGTACATAGTATATACCAACATTTCAAGAAGTGGAAAGAAAATAACCTGGCATATTCCTATCATGAGATAATACTATCAAACAATCCTCAAAAACTCTATTTTAAGATTAAACACTTGGAAAAAATCTCCTAAACAAGCAAACTCGCATTGATAGGTCCTGCAAAGCCATGTTGGTCTAGAGAACTTTGAAATTCATCTGTTTGGGCATTTTTCTACACTAAAATGGATGTGGATAAAATTCCCCTCATTGCCACTTATCATATTTTTGTTAACAAATTCATCTACTATAAACATTTTTCACATAGATGAAAATAAGTTTTTTAATCGGTTTCTGATTTTCCTTATAAAACATTCATTGTTATTTTTCGCTTTATGGTTAAAATATTTGCCTATTTTATTTTTAGTTGTAGCAAAACCCATTTTTTATGCTGAGAAGGATGTTGATACATTGCACAACTAATTTTAATGTTGTTGAGCTGAAATTGGGACACGGGAACCAAATTTCATTGCAGTTATGGACTACTCCTTTTGGATCCTTGCCATAATAAGTTATGCCCAAAGCCTAAACTCGGTCATCATCGCCTCAAGTTCTTGCAACTAGCTATGCATTATTGTTGAAAGCACATGATATAGCTAGTCTTAAAGGAGGTTACACATTTGCGGTGCTACAATATCTTGATAATTTTTTGGATTTCATTTCTTACAAAAACAAAAGAAAGCAAAACAGAGTGCACAAATAGACAAAGTCTTAAAAGCTCTAATTAGCTTACTTAAGTTTTTAACTCATGCAAACAACATAATTGTTTAGCAGGTTTTTAAAATCAACCTATGAATACCAATTTTGTAATTTGATTTGGTTATATAATGTCTTCTTGTTTGAATTCATGAAACCGCAGAATATATAAAATATGCCTATTAATTTCACCAATTTTGTGATTTAATTTGGCTATGTAATGGCTTCTTGTTTGAATTCTCAAAAGTCAAAACCTCAGAATTTACAAGGTTGACCTATAAAATTTTACAAATTTTGTAATTTAGTTTGGCTGTGTAATGGCTTCTTGGTTTGAATTTTCAAAACCTCAGAGATATGTCATATCTGTAAATTGTACAGTTCTCTGAGTTTAATGGTTCTCACTTGTAGATTATGTGGAGGTAGAGAATGACCCTAAACATATTAGAAAGGAAAAGAACTGCCTTGTCACTTGTGAAAGTCAATTTTTTGTGGAATCTCCATAAAAAAAAATTGATCAAAAGGTTTTTCCAGCTTATCCAATGTAGTTGTTCATCATAGGCATACTAAATATCACATTAACACCTGAATCATGGTAACTGTTTCGTCCTATATAAGTCGCCAGTGGTTATGTATTTTTAATTTTATGATCTTGCAAGCAAAGGGAATGTATAGTTGTTGTGAGGTTTTCACACCATCGCCCCAAAATATTTGGGGACCCCCTTTTTTTTTGAGCAAGCCTTGGCAATTTTTCCTAGATCCGAGAGTTTGGGTGCCTTAGTGAATTTTGGGCAATCTAGAGGTTTTGGAATGAGAATTTTACACCTTGGATGTTTTTTAAAGTGCCTGGGGGGGGTATTGCTTATTTTCACCTTGTGCGAAACATTGATTTTCTTAAATAGTCGATTTTGTCTCCAAGCCAAATGAAATTCGATGAGAAAATTTTATTTTAATATTTGGCGGGATAAAATTGCAAATTTTGGACTTGATTAAATTTTGAAAATTGATGAAATTGAATAACTTGAGATTTTCAAAATTTAATTGTGAAATTGGATATTTTTGGGAAAATCTTGTAAATTTTTTTGGTGGAGAAAAATGGAAATTAAAGAATAAATTTAAAGTTGCCAATTAGAGATAATAAATTGCAAAAATAAAAAAGGATAAAATTGCCAAATGGAAATTAAATTGCAAAATGATTTTTGGGTTGCAAAATAATAAAAAATTAATTTTGGTTGTCATGATTAAATGCATTAAAATCATATTTTTTGGGCTAAGTGTTTGTAATTTAGAAATTTAAATTGGGCCCCTTTGTGTGTTAAATTCAACATATTTTAAGGCCTAGGAGGTGTGAAATTCAAGGCAAGTTATTGGGTCCACAATGGGGAGGGTTTAAAGCTATATTGGAGGCCTAAATGACCTTTTTTCAAAATTTCAATTTTAGGGCCTATGATAATTTCGGATTTGGCTAATTTAAACCGATAATTTTGCACTAGGTTGACCCAATTTTAAATTAAAATAAAATCCCCTAGGGCTGGGCAATTTATTTCATTTAATTCATGTTTAATTTGGCAATTTTAATTTTTTGTTTTTCCCTCCTCCTACAAAGTCGGCCTTGCTTTTTTGGAGGCAAAATTTGGTATATAAGGGGAGCTCTCCCCCACTTCATTTCACCATCTCATTCACTTCTCTCCTTTTCTCTTAGCAGCAAAAAGCAGTCCGAAAAAGCAGAGCGAAAAAGCAGTCCGAAAAAGCAGAGCTAAAAAGCAGTCCGAAAAAGCAGTCCGAAAAAGCAGAGCGAAAAAGCAATCCAAAAAAGCAGTTCGAAAAGAAGATCCGAAAAGCAAATTCGAAATTGGAGAGTTTGATGAAGAGAAGAAGCTTGAGTTGAGGCAAATCAGATTTGTAATAGAAGAATTTATTGATAGAAGATTCATAGCAATCAGATTTTGAGAGTGAATTGGAGAAGGGGAGATTTTTTTGTGGAGATAGAAGATTTTGAAGATCAAGCCCAGCTAATTGCATAGATAAAGGATTCCTAGCCCTTGTCGGTGAGTGGCCTATCTTTTCCTCTCTCTTTAATTGCTTTCATTTCATTGGTGCTAGTTTAGGTGTTGAAAACTAATTTCAAGAGTAGAGTTAGGTATTTGGATATTAAGTAGATTACTCGATTGTCTTGATTGGCTTTTTTCCCTCAAGTTCTTTCTTGCATTTCATCATTGCATTTCATTTTAGGGAGAAGATTGGAGTGATAAGTGTAGCCCATCTTAAGGTAACGGCGGGGAGTGATAAGTGTAGTATTCCACCCCTAGGCGAAGATTGGAGTGATAAGTGTAGTCCATCTTAAGGCAAAGGCAGGGAGTGATAAGTGTAGTTTGCATCATTGCATTTCATTTTAGGGGAAGATTGGAGTGATAAGTGTAGTCCATCTTAAGGCAAAGGCAGGGAGTGATAAGTGTAGTTTGCATCATTGCATTTCATTTTAGGGGAAGATTTGGAGTGATAAGTGTAGCCCATCTTAAGGTAACGGCGGGGAGTGATAAGTGTAGTATTCCACCCCTAGGCGAAGATTGGAGTGATAAGTGTAGTTCCACATTCATTGTAGAAAAGGCAGGGAGTGATAAGTGTTTAGGATGGCTGATGTTAATGCAAGCAAGCAACCCAAAGGAATTAATGCTGAAATAGGAGACAAGGAAGTCATGATACCCAATTCCAACTTCCGCTCAAAATTGAAATGCGTTGGAGACACCAACATTGGTACCTTTGATATGATTCAATTAAGAGAGAGGTTGAGAGACAGCCAGTCACCTGTGGCAAAGAGGATCAAATAGTATGGATTTGTGCAAGGAAGTGTTCAGTCTACCCCAGCAGCAGACATGATACGACAGAATTGGTTACATCAAGTCATCAAGGCTCACAAAGTCAGATTGCAAATTAGAGTGCAGCGCCTTCATCGTGCTTCTCAGTCAAATCCCAAGCTATGCTAAAGGTACACAGTTTGATCCTTGGATGTTTTATTTTATTGAAGAGATTGGAAATGATAAAAGAAAAATTGATTGGATTAGGATCACTAGCATGAATTTAGAGTTGCAACTTAAATAGTACAAAATCGGGGGCAAATCTACATGGGGTCCTACTTCTTCAATTCGGGTGCAAGACTACTAGTGATGCTTTGCCAGTTGAACCAAATCTAATCTTGGGGAGATCCATTGCACCACTATGGTTGAGGCAAGTACTTATGCCAAAAGGGCAAGGTTGTGGCAGTTCGAACAGTTGAAGGCAGTCAAGGGTTAACCAAGGAGGAAAGCATTGATGAAAGCAGTTGATGAACTCAGTGATGGGTGGATTGTGGAACAATCAAGGAGATATGGTGAGGGCAGGTGCCCCAAAACCCAAGGTTATTGAAACAAAGATGCATGCATGCAGATCAAATCCAAATAGGAAGGTTAAAAATGGCAAAGTATTGAAGTAAGGAGGAAAGTGATTGAAAGGTTAAGAGAGGTCAAGTTTGATTTCAAGGCGGTGGTTAAGAGCAAGGCTCTTAAATTGCACAAGGTTCACACCTAGGCAGGCCACCAAGGTCAAGGCAAGATTACCCCAAGTGCATGGAGACCTCACCCTTTCGAGATCAGGACATCAAGTACAAGCAAGTTCAAGTGGTGGTGAGAAAATTTCTAAGGACAAGCTCAAGCATCCAAGGCTTCACCTCATCTCAAGGATTAAATAAATTTATAAGATAAGGTTAATGAGGTGGCAATTTCATGTGCATGCAATCAAATCATGCCAAGTGTCCTATGTTCTCATTGGTTGACAGATTATTGTAATTTTCTCATTGGCCCACAAAGTTGGTGCCCTCATGTAATTGGTTGAAAATTTGTAACCCTAATTAGGGTTTGTAAGGTTCAATCTTGGCCCTTGATTTTGCCTCTTAATCTTGGCCACTCGTTGTAATTTTGAGCCTCTATATAAGGCCATTTGTACTCATTTGTAAAGAGAGTTATGTTGGAGAATTGTTGCCAAAATACTATCAAAATTGTTCTTTATTCATTGTTGTGATTTGCATGGTGGATATACATGATCATTTTGGTGTATTGCATGGTTCCTTTCATCTCTCAAATTAAAGTAGGATTTCATTTCATGTTGTTAAAGTAAGAGTAGTGATAGATGGTTAATTGCATGGTGATATTGGTAGATGTTTGATAGGGATCCTATACTAGGCCACTAGCATCTTGGCGGCTTGTCAAGGAGCCTTGTGTGGTAATCTAGTCTTCTTTCCTTAGAATCATTGCACCTGTGGAGGTAACACCGCTGGTATGCTTTCATTTGGTTTGATCCCCGTCCATTTGCCAATCTTTCCATTCTTAGGAGTAGAGGTAATCAATAACTTAGTAGTTGAAGTTGAGAATCAGTAGTTCAGTAGTTGAAGTTGAGAAGTTGAAGTTCGAAAGTTTGACAAGCAAAGTTGGAAATGATATAAAAGAAGAAAGAAGTCTTGTCATCATCATAGCGAAAGTTTGACATCCTCAAGTGAACAACGTAAGCCCGCCGAAGTGATTACCAACAAATCACATTTATATAACTGAGTTAGTATCCACAGGTGTAAGGAACCTTGGAGTATCTTATATACTTTTCAAGAGAGGGTTGAGTGTTTGGTACGCTGTATCAAGTCATTCGATTGCTATATGTTATGTAGTGGTACAAAACTCACATCAACAATAGTCTATAGTAGTGCGGAAGAAATTTATAACATGCTCTCCTCTTCATCCAGTAGATGTGACCTTTCTGCAAGACTCAGCTTCAGATCAAAAAGCCTGCACACAGAGATATCTCAGGCTACTATGGTGTCTAGGATGTTTCATCCCACTTCTGGCTCTTTGCTTTTGCTGCTTGCTAAAGATTTGCTTAGGTTATCCTTTCTTACCACCTCTGTTCCTCTAACTTGAGTGCTCATGTCAAGTTAGTTGTCACTTGTATTCCATCTCTGCGTCTTCCAATGTGTGACTCCTACACATCATGTTGTTATCTCTTCCTCACAAGTTGCAACAGAATCTCTTGATAGCCACTTTTCTAACAATTCTTGTAAATTTGTCTTTGATGAGACAAGTTTACAGTTAAATGGAGTGTGTTTGTTACAATCAGCTGCCCATGCTGAAAGTGAGAAGTGAACTAGATGGAGCCTTATTGAGCTTGTACCCAAGATTGCCTCATCTACACGATTGATCCCTGACCATGTTCTGTCATTTATAAATCACAAGGCAATGAATTCTTGTAGTCTGCATCATTTAGGTTTCAGCCAATGTTTTTCAGGTTTGGTTGTTCATCCTCTTCTATTATTAGCCTTGAACCTTCCATGCTGAATCTAACAGAGGGCATGTCAATTGTCAGCATGGTATTACATGTTTTATATATAGACTTTATAAGAACCTTTACATGTTAAGGTTCTAGAAATTTTAGTGTAAGGCTTGATTTGAGATTTCTTACTTTGTGGATCAACCTGCAGACTACAGTACAATTGTTTTTGTACACTGCATTCATGAGATGAAATGCAGGACTTTTAATGTTATCTGCATTTTATCTTTCTTGTTATATTGTTATCATCATCATCGGAAAGCTTGGACTGGCATTGACTTGGCAGCTCAAAATTTTGATTCAGACTGTGGACTCAGCAAATCTTGGTAATAATAGCAAACACATTATTACTTTAAAAAACTGAAATTAGTGCATTTAGAGCACGTAATTCTAATCTGATCATCAATTTGGCTTATAATTCAAAGATTTTATGTGTCATAGTCAGAGTTTGTGTAATCAGATATACTGAGTTTGGGCTTCATAGCTTGACCATGTGTTTGGGTCCTTTGGGATGATATTGAAACTGGTGTCGAAAAGTGTGAACATTGCAGAAAAATTCTGTAATCACCTTTATCGATCAATAAAGAGCAATCAGTCAGGGCATGGTTTAAGCATTTTAAATTTTTATTAAGGTGGTAATGGAAATTGTAAATAGTCAATAACCTGATGCAGGAGGAATGTTTGTGATGTGGCCTAAAATTGTTTAGATACTTCAATAGTATCTTCTTTGGTGACTTCTATCAAATCGATTACACTTAAGTTGAATAATAACGGGATCAATTTTTTGAAATCCTGCAAATCAAAAATAGTGAAAACTAAGTTGGGTATGTGAGTATATTTTTTGGCTGTGAGTTGCAGCAAGTCTTTGTGAATCAGGACAGGTCCACATGAGTAATCAAACTATAAAAATATTTACTTTTCAGCCTTTTTGATTAAAAACATACTGAAAAGCTAGTTACCAGATACTGTAGGGTACTGCTATTGACTTCATGTCAGCCTATTTGACATGTATTGGATATGGATACTTCACTGATGTATGTTGTGTACACAAACATTGTACACACACACATATATATATATATATATATATATATATATATATATATAAAGAATGGGCCCCAAGCATGAGACACATAAGAAGCAATGCAATTGGCTAGTTTTTAAGAATGGTTTTGATACGCTGGTCATTTTTCTCCCCAAGACATATCACAAACACTAATCCAAATTCAGGGAAAATTTATATCTATACAATTTTGATGTCACAATACATTTTATGTTTTATTAAAACAAAAGTAGGTAGATCTGTGCACAGCCATAATGGTTTATAGACATATTATATTCACATTCTGTAGTTCACTAGGAAGCTGTAGTCAAATTTGAATTAAACCCTACAGACATGCAGACTGAATTTACTCACATATGGCATATTTTGCCTCTCAAGGGGTACAAGGAACGCCCAAATGCAAAAAATAAATAATTGAATACCTCATTGCAATGCCCAAACCAAAAATGAATGACTGCAGATTTTCAACACCTATGTTACAACCAAAAGGGCATATGCAAGTAGCTGTTGGAAGCCTCTTCCTCTGCTCATGGAGAGTCCTCAGTGGCAAATTATCCAATTCTCGAAAGATAAGAATGATAATATAATGCAATCTATTTTAGGTGTCTCCTGCTGGTCTAAATCTAGTGGGTGAAGGCAAACAACCATCTAGACATATGATTCACCAGAAACTAGTGACCTGTAGAAAACTCTTCTTTGGTGCTTTTAAAAAATGGTGCAATCTCCTCATAATATAAATGATAGAAAGACTCCTTCAAAAGAAATGTGTAATTACAATTTTGATGTCCTTCAGCATCTGTACCCTCACAAGTCCTCTCTTGCACAGCAAAAAAAAATATCTTGGAAATGATCAATTGAGAGACAAAAAAGGGATGATCCAAATGAGTGACTGGCACATGAATTATACTCTACTGATTTAGGATTCATGAGCCTAAAATAGGTCCGCAAGATTGAAATTTGAAATTTATGTTGAAAACCACCTCTATTAATAAACATAGATAAAAATAGAAAATAAAGAAAAAGAAAATAAAACTTTCGCCGTAAATATTCAATAGTTCAAATCAACTTCAGAATTTTGAACATTCTATTACAGCCAAAAAAATCTCCCTTTCATGTAATCATTCTGTCAGGGAGGAAGATAATAAGTTTCAAAGCCAAAACTGAATAAATCAAATAATAAAATTAAACAAATAATGAAAAGCTAATTAAATGGTATCACAGCGATAAAGAGCATATTCAACATACTTCATTTGGAAATAAATAGAAATTTCAAAATAATCACATGCCAGCAATGAAAAAAGTTCTATGCGCGTTCACTGATCCTATTACGTAAGAATAACAGAATGGGAGATGCCCACAAGGGGGGAAATGTTAATGTAGGTTATAGTGCACCAAAATACCACTGATCCAAAAAAATCTTACTCCTGTTAAATTATGGGTCAAATATATTTTGAAGGAAAGAATCATTTAACTTTCATACAACTCTAAAATCTCTTTCCATGGTAACGCCTCCATTTATACTTCACCTCTGTGTTTTGAATACATTGATTTTATTTCATTTTTGGTGAAAATGTGCCTGTACTTTTTATATCTGTGTTTCCTCTCACCTTAGAAAATGGGTAACTGTAAATGCATTGTAAAAGTGTGATACCAACGTTGATACCAAGCAGTGCCAGTGACTTTAAAAAACTTGGACTGTCAAAATATCACGCACTTTAATGTTGATTTGTTTTACGAGACCATATACACGACTCCAAAAAAATACCAATCAACAAAGATTAAGATCACAAATCCAAAATTTAAAATATCAAAGCCCTAATAGCAACATAAAATACAAAAAGAAAGAATAAAAACATTTAAAACCCTAAGAACAGAAGCACACCTGTAATGGATATGGATCCATTTGAAACCCTCGTTTTATCAATAGAAGCATTTGCTTGAACAGACTACTCGTTTAGATTAATTACAACCTTGACTTCATCTGCAGATTCAATTTTTTTTTGCGGGGGGCGGGGGGAAAATAGCTCCGGCGCTCTTGGGAGTCATGTTTTGGGTTTTTCCTGCACCCTTCTTTAGAGTGGGCGTCCCTTTTTCTTTCTTCACTGGGTGGGGAGGCATGCCTGCGGCCTATTCAGACATCTATTCACAAATCCAAGAACCTTCTCTGGATGTAGTCCCGTCTAAAGAAATTCCCCTCCCGCTTAGTTTTGATAAAAAAATTCCCTTCCCGCTTAGTTTATTCATTACATTTATATTTTGTCGTGTAGAGACAATAGTAAATATATTAATTCAAAAAAATAAAAAAAATTTGTCGTGTAGAGACGATAGTAAATATATTAATTCAAAAAAATAAAAATTTAAAAATAGCAGAAAACTTAACGACAAAAAACTAATTTCGTCTCAAATATATGTCTTAAAATATACTAATATGTAGTAGTGTTGAGAGTGAGTGTGTAACATCATTCTGCAACCTCTGGAGTGCGAATTCCCATTCATTTGACGGAGAGACGCCTGCCATTGCCTGCCCGACTACCTTTATGGCTAATGGAAGCCCTCCACACTCCTTGCAAACATGCCTTGCTATTTGTGGGTCAGTGCTCATGGGCAAAACTCCATCGTAGTGTCGGAAAGCATGGGAAGAAAACAATTTCCAACTGTCGTCCTCAGTCAAGTCTTGCATTTGGATGATTGATGAAGGTGGAACACCCAACTGTGAGAGCACACTCTTACTTCTAGAAGTGGCAATGATGATGTTGGAGTTGTGGTGCGGAGAGTGAGGAACACACAACTCCTCTAACAATGATGTTGCGCCTGTCTCCCAAACATCATCTAGAAACAGAGCGAACTTGTGTTTTCTCAGGCTTTCATTTAACCAAGTTTTCACACGGTCTTCATCTCTACTGTCCAGTCTCTCATTTACTTTAAGAGCTATTTGTTTGAAAAGAGCATTTCTAAGAGCATTCAATCCATCCTCTCTTTAATCTGCTCAAATACTAGTTGTTGATTTGCTACATGCTGGTGTAGTTGATGTAGAAAAGCAACGGAAGGCGTGGAAGCTATGTGCTTTTCCAACATCTCAATGAGTTGCCTGATCTTTCTGCTCGTTCTGTAACGACCAATGAGATGACAGTATGGGCGTAACGTGCAGTACTGGGCCAAATCAGATGCTTCTTCCAGAAGAGCATTCAATCCCTTCATCCAACTATTGGCCGTGGAGGGAAAAGAAGAGTTCACTTTGCCAGAGTTCAAAGCTTTTCTATACTGCTGCATTTCCATGTTCATTGATTGAATTTTGAGAAGCAAGACTTTGAGGGCATCCAACTCTTTCCTGCATCTGATTGCAATATTGATGTATTGAATAACCCGACTTGCACCCAAATGAATGGCGTAACCAATAAATCAAGGGATGAAGCCAGGATCGCCCATTTTAGGAGCAACTTCGAAAGAAATTTGAAACTCTAATGAAAGTTTCTTTCTCAGGGAAATTAACAAGGGAAATACATCCCTATAGCAGCTAAAGCTGGCTCGTCTGAAAAGAAGACGCTATCATGGCATTTAATATTATACAAAGACCTCATTACACGAATATTATTTACACATGCAAGAGTGGAATGATCTTATAAGCCAGTTTAACCAGTATATAGTCATGGAAACGAGTTTAAGTAAAACAGAACTCTTTGAAAAGCAAATTTTGATTCCCAACTTTTGGTCATAATTGATATTTATTTTAAAAGCATTTTTTCTTGGTTAAGATCAGAAGCAATATTACTAAAGCATACCAAGTTTGACTCCCTCCATTTATTCACTGTTATCGCACTTTAATGACAGCCACTTAGCTATGCTTGAGGAAACGTGTTAAGAAAAAAGTTGCACACCCGGCTCATCGTCCACGTCCGTGCTTTAGAACTTTCCTGGGTACTAGTTTTCCGCGCTTCCGCCGCATGTGGCGAAGTTTTTGAATAGAAAAAGTCACAACGGAGAAAAAAATTTCAGTCAATCAAACCTGTATCTTTCACGTTTCGAGAAAGATCAATCATACCATCTTATGAGCTAGATCAATTATTGTTTTTTTTTTAATCTACGGTTGTGACTTGTAAGAATGTAGAAGAGAATAGAAGGAAACCAGGAAAGAAATGCACCAGTACAACAATACATATTGCGCTAAAATAGGTTATGGATGGTTTCAAAAGAATATTGGCTTGAAAATCAGAATAATATTTTATATTCAACTTCATCGAGATGTAATCAGTTTGAATGAATAAAAGACTCGAAGATTTTGTGTGTTTGCTGTTTAATTTACAATTGTGTTTATTCTTTACGTTTTCAAAAACTTGAGAAAGGGGGCTCCTTCGCTCAAGCAACTACACAGATTTTTAAAACATTTGTATAATGTGTGTAAAATAGCTTATTTATATATTAGTTTTCATCGAAATGAATCTATGTGAAAAACACATTTATTGTATTTACTTCTTCTATTGTTTGAGTTCAATGCAATTTCTCTTTACAATCTCATTAGACTCTGAGAAATTCAGTACTTCTGCATGAAGACTTATACATTCTACTCAATTAGGACTAGTAATTGCATTTTGGTATGCAATAGGTATTCTAAAATAATAATTTAGGTAGTAATTTATTATAATAAATTTTTAATTATTATTTAAAAATCAACTATAAATAAAATATACAATTACAAATAAACTATAAATATAATTTTAAAATATTATATGAAATATATAGCAAATACTTATGTTATTGTGAATAATGTGAAAATGATAGATTATTTCTAGACATGTAGCCATTATTTTAACTTTTGTATAGAATAATAATTTAATTTTTATTTTTATAAAGAATTTAATATGAATATTAAAAACATGAATATTAAAATTTTTAAATATAATAAAAAAATATAATTCTATTTGGCATAACATTTTCTAAATAATGTATTTTTTTATTTAAATACTACTTTTTGGTTAGTTGTACCCAAAAAGTATTTCAAATATGTTGATTTTGAATTATAAAAAGACTATTTTCATATCATTAAATATCCTTAGTCAATATCTTTTAGATATTATTTGTAAAGGATATTGTTAAAGTCAACCCATAGATGTAGACAATTAAACTTATTAATCCCTATCACATCTCAACACGTACCAAATTATATTACTAATTCATATTTGATAATATCATCGATGTACTTATTTTTTTGTATTTGTTTATATTGATCTAGATTAAGTTTTAAAAAATCACATTTTCAATTGAAAATGAAAAAAATTAAAATTCTATAAAATACATCATAACTTTAACTTTTGTCAATAAATCATCATTTAAATGAGAAAAAAATAAAGGATTAGGCATTGTATGATTTTAATTTGTAACAAAAGTTCAAATTTACAAATTGATCATCCTCATGACAAACTTAAAAAATCAAAACAATCTTTTGCATTTTTTAATGTATTATAAAAAAAAAAATTTACAAATATAAATATATTGAATTAAATGATATTTTTTTAATCGAGTGAGAAGATAAAGTTGAATATGTTTTAGTTTTTTTATTTTCAATTATTTAAATTATATTTCTTATATCAGTTATAAATTTGTATTCAAAATTTGTTTTAATATATTACTAAAATTTACTTTGTAATAAAAAATAATATAAAATAATAATAAATTGGTTTATTCCAAAGATTAGAAGTATATAAAAAATAATAAATCCCTTCCTAACTTTATGCATTTCAGATAAAGAGGCAAACAAAGACCCATTTATCAAACTTGTAAGCCAACATCTAAAATTAAATGATTCCAACATTTTTGATAGATACCCTTATATCTCCCTATTTAATAAACATGATCGATGATCCATAAATGAACATCATATGGACACATGCTGGCTTCCTTTCTTACCAAAGAGGAGCTAAAAATATCTGACGACCACCGCATCCAATCATACAACCATTTGACATAATTTACAGTCGACCAAAATGAAAATTCATCCAAACTTGTACAATGACCTTTTTTTTTCAAAATTACAAGCTATGCCAACCAGTGGAAGGTGCGTACACACATCACATAATCTATTAAATCTGATTTGACAACTATGTGCTTAAAAAAGGTATATTCTTTGAAAAATGGACGTAGACAAAATATGGGCAGAGCATATGGTATTCTGCTTTTGCAAATGATTTTCTGTTGGCCGTCAGATGTAATAAATTTACATCTCTAGCATTTCTGTGAGAAGCCAACAAAAAGGACTGTTCCCATCGGTCTTTTTGACCGAAGCTGTCGGTAAGTAAAAGTCTCCTGGGAGCAAGAGCTCCGCCTCCACTTCCTGCGTGTTGGTAGACCTTAAATTAATACACAAAATGACAAATGGTGACAAAGAAATCGCATGGCTCACGAGATTTAAATCATCTTGCATGCCTCTAGTGCTTCGTCGATTGTCGATACCTTTCTGACAGGCAGATGCCTTTCATATAGGGAACTCCTTCGGGGTAATTAAAAAGAATAAAAAATCGATAGAAAATTATGGAGATAGGAAAAAAATCTTTCAAAATAATGATAGTTTTCCCAACATAGTTATAATTGATGCTATTGAGTTTGAAGAATATAGATGCCTTGTTATGTTTATTATTTTAGAAAATAGGAAAATGTTGAAGGTTTATAAAAGTGCAAGTCCAAACGATAATGGTTGAATTTTAAATTCTTAAATAGCATCAAAAGTGACAATGAAGCCTATGATAAGAAAACATAAGTAAATTTAAATTTAACAATTGCAAACTTATCCTAAGTACATTAAACAATGATAAAAGGAATGTTGAATATGTATTAACTAGCACTTGCAGCAAAAGGAGGTGCAATGGCTATGTAGATAGTAAGATATATGTAAATAATATATTGGGAACAAATTGAAGGAATCCTATAATAATTTTTAGTGCACGAGAGTAAACATAAATCAATAGTTGAGATCCTCCTCATAAGACCCCTATGATCATTGAACATTGTATCCATGAACTCTTTTCTAAAGGAGAAACACAATACCACATACACTAATATTGGGGGGATTTAAATCAGCCAAAAAAAGGGGCAATATATTGCCTTGATAAGGAGGAGGGGGCATTTGTTGGGTGGGGACAAGCGGGGGGGGGATTTGTATAGGAAAAGGGGTTGGGGGTACTAGGTGGGTATTGGAGGGGCCTTAAAGAAAGCAAGTTTGAGGCAATTTTTTTTAAAAATAGGGGGATTCTTTAGTATGCCACAAATGCACGTGCTATGATTTAGGTTCACCAAGTGAAGCCCCCGTGACTATAGGTTTTTTATGATATAATAAAATTATTAATTTATGTTGAGTAGATTATAGTAAATAGAGTCAATGAACCTATCATTGTTGTGCCCCCCCGAACTCAAGATTTCTCTACATAATAGGGCCAATTCCAATGATCCTCGATTGCCAGACCCCCCCAGATATAGTTGGATAAATAATGCATCAATTAGGCACTTGGGAGTTCAAAAAAGTATTCTCCATTAGTTTCTCACCCTATAATTCCCACCCACCCTAATATAAAATGGATGGGAGGGTAGGGACTAATTATAAAACAGAGGGTAGGGAGACATGATTGCAAGCTAGTCCCCCCATATTGCAGTTGAAGAGAAGGGAAGAGAAGATGGTTGAACTCTATTCTCGCCTAGATAAACTATAGTTTGATTCCTCTTGCCTCTGTAAATGGGTGGCCTTGGTGGCCGGTTCATGATGGAGTAAGCTTATGGATAACTCTCTTGAAAGGTACTTGATTATATTAGAGCTATAAGTCACTCCCACCCTAACTCTATTATAGTCTTCACACACCCTCACACGATGCAAATGATCAATAAGAATGGCTTGTCTACGTGAATGACTAATGATTCAAGCATAAAGAATTTTTAAGTTGATCTCCACTTCCTTCTAGGGGTGAAGGATGGCTAACCAATAGCATGAGAAATAGTTTGGGTCATATGACTACTAGTTTTGTCTTGTTGATGTAGATTTTTCAGAGAGAAGCTTCCCATAGAATAGTAGGGACCTCCCACCTAGGCCCTAGAGAACAAGACCCCGGTGAGAGTATCAATCCAAATGTCAAGCCCCTCTCCCTAAGGTCAAGTTCCACCCCTTATAATAGTAGGGCCTTGGCTAATAGTAGGGCCACCCTACCCCAAAACTATTATTTCCCACCCATATTCCTTCATTTCACTTCCTTTAATGAGTTTTTTCTTCTAGGCTAATAAGTTAGGGGCTAGTCCTAGGCCCATCCCTTTGCATCTTAACCCAACTAAGGGATGCTATAATCCCCCCTCATGTTATGGTTAGATATAGAATTTGGGGTAGGGGAGTTAAAAGTAAAAATTAGGATTATAGTTAGACTTTGGATATGATTATGTTTCAGTTTACGACTAGTATTTAAATCATCTAGTTGGCATTAGGTTGAGGGTTAGGATAACATTCAAGAGCTAGAAGTGGGGTTAGGGTCAAAGTTGAGATTATGATCATAGTTAGGTTTGTAGATAGTACCATAACGTTGATTACATCCTAACTCTAATAAATACACATTATCTCTAACCCCAATCCCTTACCCTAATACTAATTAAGCCTTAACACTTATCTCTAACTCCAATTTAAATATTAGTAACACTAACTCCAACCCTAATACTAACCCTAACTAGAATTCAATTGTAAAACATATTGAAGTTTGAATAGAAAAAGTCACAACGAAGAAAATTTTTTCAGTCAATAAAACCTGTATTTTTCAAGCTTCGAGAAAGATCAACATACCATCTTGTGAGTTATATCAATTATTGTTGTTTTTAATCTATGGTTGTGACTTGTAAGAATGCATAAGAGAATAGAAGGAAACTAGGAAAGAGATGCACCAGTACAACAATACATATTGTGCTAAAATAGGTCATGTTTAAAACAAAGGATGGTTTCAAAAGAATATTGGCTTGAAAATCAGAATATTTTTTTATATTCAACTGCATCGAGATGTAATCATTTTGAATGAATAAAAGAATCAAAGATTTTGTGTGTTTGTTGTTTAATTAACAATTGTGTTTATTCTTGACATTTTCAAACAATTGAGAAAGGGGTGGCTCCTTCGCTCAAGCAAATACAAAGATTTTTAAAACATTTGTATAATGTGTGTAAAATAGCTTATTTATATATTAGTTTTCATCGAAATGTATCTATCTGAAAAACACATTTATTGTAGGTGCATTATATTTACTTCTTCTTTTGTTTAAGTTCAATGCAATTATTATACTATTTCTCTTTACAATCATTGGAATCAGAGAAATTCATTACTTCTACATGAAGACTTACAAATTCTACTCAATTAGGATAAAAATTAAAAAAATGTTGATAGAGCGTAAGTGCACAAAGATGGGGGACCAAAAAGGGGGTATAAGTTGCCACTTTTTTCCTGAAATCAGTAAACTCTAAACTTCAACAAGAAATTGAAGATAGTTAGACTCAAAATTTTGAGATGTGACAAAAACAAGAGTTGTAATACTCTGAATCTAGTTCCTAAACTACTAACTTATTTTGAAAATGGTGTAGATTAAGTCCCTCAAAAAGGGGGAGCACAAAAAGTGGTCCTATTTTTTGTCCAAAAACATAACATAGCGTCTAGTGTGCTCCCCCTAAAATGTTAACTTTTTTTTTGAATTTTTTTAATCACTCTGGAGTGAGAAGTTAGCTAACACCACATAGCTTATCCCAGTTTTTTTTGGTAATTTTTTTATGAGCGTATAATTTTTTATGAATTTACGAAGTGCACACATCCTGAAAACATGAAATTTCTGTGTGCTCCCCCTAGAAATCATTTAAAACTAATTGAAAATTACATTTTTTTTTTAAAAAAGTGTGTAGAATGGAGTCTAGTTTCTAAAAATGTAACTTATTGCAAAATTTGATGAACGAGCCAAAATCTATGCCCAAAATACTGCATGTTGGTTTTTTACAAAAAATGGACATACACACAAAAGAAATTAGAGTTCAAAAACTTAACATAATCAGAATTCAAAATAAATTATATGCTTAGATAGCTAATAGAGAGATCTACAATATCACGTTGTCTAATTTTTGCGTTCTTGAGCCACGAGTAAACCTGACGAGGAGCACACAAAAAAAGATGTCATTTTTTTGTATGTCTTTTGGAAAACACGTCTCAGGCCTATTTCAATCGTCCAAGCCTTTGGGTTGGATCTCCAAGGAAAATCCAAGCCTAAGGATTGGTAAATTCAAATCCTTTAAAAAATGCGCATGCCCTATAGGGCGTGCACCCTATGTAAATTTAAGAGATTTACATAGTGATGATAAATATTTAAAGTGGGAGGAAGAGAGAGAGATAGAGGGAGAGAGAGAGAGAGAGAGGGAGAGAGAGAGAGAGAGAGAGAGAGAGTGTGTGTGTGTGTGCTCTCTCTATCTCTCTCCCTCCCCATACTCTCTCTCTCCCTTTCTCCCCCTTATCACTCTCTCTCTCTCTCCCACTTATCACGCTCACTCTGACCTTCTATATCTCTCTCTCTTCTCTCTTCTCTCTCTCATCACCCTCTCTCTCTCTCTCCCTCTCTCCCTCTCTCCCCCATACTCTCTCTCTCTCTCTCTCTCTCTCTCTCTCTCTCTCTCTCACACACACACACACACACACACACAACCACACACACACCTTCTCACTCTCACCTTCTCTCTATCTCTATCTCTCCCTCTCTCCCTCCCCCATTATCTCTCTCTCTCTCTCTCTCTCTCTCTCTCTCTCCCCCACAAAAACACACCTCTCCTTCTCCTTCTCCCTCTCCTACTCTCTCCCTTTCCCCTTCTCTAACTCTCCTTCCCCTTCTCTCCTACTCTCTCTCTCTCTCTCCTATCTCTATTCTCTCTCTCCCTCTCCCTCTCCCCTTCTCTCTCTCCCTCTCTCTTTTCTCCCTTTTTCTTATTTTACATAGTGTGTGCGCCCTATAGGGCATGCACCCTATGTTTAAGACTAGATACGCATGACATGTTTTTTGTTTTGTATAGGGCACACGCCCTATAGGACGTATGCCTTATAGCGTGCTCGCACTATGTAAAACTAGAAGAAACGGTCTTATTTGGAAAGGATCTTGTGAAAGAGGCCCACATATTGTTATGCTGTCTGAATTTTGCATTTTCTTCGACAAGCTTTCGCTTTTCATGGTGTTGATAGTGACAAATCAACATCATTTTGAACCATCATGAAAGTCAATTATTGGAATCAAAAAGACAAAAAGAGATTGAGGTAAGTTTTTTATTTTTTACATGTCAAATGTTAATAGTGTTTTGGTTTATAATTTGTATGATCATGCAAGAAAAGGTTGATGTTTCCTTGAAAGAAATTTTGACTTCTTTAAAACTTGAAGGTTGTTTCATAGCCCATAGTTCCACATCCGTGAAACTTCTAAATTGTTATTTTTTTAGCATCATCTTTAGATATCAACATAGGGTGAATAAGAGGTTAAATATATTGCCAAATTTCATGCCTAAAACCCTAAGCAAAGAGGTGAAAATGATATGCAAGAGCCTTTGTATTATGACATTTTTATGATTATTTCAACAAGACATATTTTTTCCTCCATCAATTTTTGGGGATTCATTATGGGTTTAGGATACCAAATCACTTAGTAGTCCTCGTTGTTGATGTATGCACATATGAAAAAATTTGGACCTTTGATTATGCATCATATATTATGAGGGAAATTCATAAATCTTTGGTGACCATAAAGAAAGACTACAAGGTAGTGCACTTCAAAAGGTACTCACTTTTGTGTCATGTTATTCTTTTCTCTAATTTGAAATTTTGGAAGCCCCAACTCAAGGTGAGACTATAAGAGAATAATAGAGCTTTGTCAAGTTGAGAATGGATCTACATTTGGGACAAGCACTATGAGGCATCTTATTATATAGTTTTTGAAGAATATTTTGGAAAAAAAGATTTGATTTAGATGGGACAACGAGTAGATTGGATATTGTTTGAAAATTTTAACAGATTTTTAAAGAAAAAATACCTTGTGCATGAGAAGGAATAAAACAAATTTGGGGTGATTAGTTTTATCAAATTTTATGGTTCACTAGTAGCATCTCATGCACTACCTAAAAATCTCCTTGATAGAATCCCATTTTTATAGAATACATGGAAATTGAATAAGGTAGATAACACTCATTTAAGAAGTGCAAAAAGGTTTCTACATGCCATCAACACGTATTTTTTATATTTTTTAGTGTTGTCCAACAAAGACCTTTAATTGATCATAAATTTCTTGATACCTTATACAAGTGGATGCACCAAACCCATTTGATCCAGAAAACTTTATCCATGAAGATAGGGAATCTTAGAAAATGTTTGGCTTCATGCACCAATATGATAAAATTGAGGACCTAATAAGAAATTTTTATACTATCAAGAGGTGATCATGAAGAGGGGGAATTGAGAAAATGTCATATTTGTAGACACCTAGAAGAATGAAAATATCCAACATATAAGGGGTTAGCAGAGGAGATTAATGATCCTCTTTTAAGAGTAAAATTATTGATGGATTCTTACAAATATGATCTTGATAAGAACAAGCTATTTTAGCTTGTTCCAATCACTATTACTACACCCCTTGCTGCATCTACACTATCTTCATTAGAACCAACATCAATTATCTCATGTTAAGGACCCAATAATGAAATTTCATAGCAAGTGGACTTGAGGATAGAAAAAGTTGCCAAAGTGAGATAAAATAAATTTGATACCTTGACACCCAATAGAAGATTGTAGTGGACCCTCATCCAATGGTTAAAGCATTATCTAGTTATATAAAAGGAGGATAACTTGTTGATGATGTTAGTGAATCGACACATTATAGACTTGTTCTTGATACATAATTTGATATAAGTGTAATGAATTTATATTATAATTTGTCATATTGTAAGAGGTTTATATTATAATTTGACTTATTGGTTTACATTTATATTATATTTTTAAAATTGTAATAAATTGATATGTAGAAATCATCATCATGCCAAGGAAACGAGAAAAGAATTTAACACTGGAAGAGCATGAAAGAGACAAAGAGAAGAAAAGGGAAAGAATGAGACAACTTCGTGAACAAAAAAAATTAGATACTATAGAAGAAGATTTTCCTTTGGATGAGGAACATGAAACATCAATACAAAGTAAGATAATTGGAATTGGAATAAAAAAGACAACGAATGAGAAACTTGCGTGCAACGAGACAACTGAATTATGAAGATGCGGGGACATCATCTATGAGTTCCCAAGTTCAAGAGAAATCATCTATGAGTTCCCAAGTTCAAGAGACATCATCATCCAATGTTTGAGGCACACCAATGTATCATGCTGAAGGCACACCATTGTCTACTTCCGAAGGTGGAGGCACACCAATGTTTCATGTTGAAGGCACACCATTGTCTACTTTCGAAGGTGGAGGCACACCAATGTATCATGTTGAAGGCACACCATTGTCTACTTTCGAAGGTGTGGGCACACTCTTCAATCATGTTGAAGGCACATCATTGTCTACTTCCAAAGGTGTGGGCACAACATCGTCTCATGTTGAAGGCACTCAAGATGGTACGCAATTCACACATAATTTTTTTGATGCTCCTACAATTATTAAATATAGAGAACCAAAATATTTGATTGATATTGATACTAACATTTTACAAGTAATGCCTGACAAGATTCCTGTCCGTACTTGTCAAAGAAATGTTAATCGTATTTGGAGATCATTTTTTGAGAATTTAAACATGATAGGAAGATGTCAACTATTTGTTGAAATGATGAGAAATCTAAAATTTAGGCCCATCATGAAGATTCTTGGGCTAAGAAAGACAGACAAGTCAAGTGAAAAATCTATTGTAAAGAATCTAATGACTGCATATGAGAGTGTGGGTTCTACATCACGCACGAAAGATAGTAATGTCACACGACGTGTACTTACATCAACGATAGTAAGCACAAATGAAGAAATCTTGACTCATTATAAAGACAAGAAAAACATTGAAAATAAGTAGAAAGTCTCTAATGAGAGCCCTGAGAAGGCGTCAAAGAGTGGAAGATCCAAATAGAAATGAGTTATGGGCATTTTCCAGTAGACTACTGTGAAAAGATAAAGCAATTGTTGAAGCTTTGAAATCCTTGATTGAAGAATTTTGGAAGAATAATACATGGGTATCTCCTAATCAAAGAGATGTTGTAAGAAGGAGGATTGGTAGTTGAATTCGTGTTCCACATCCAAAACATTTTTTGGATTCAACTCAGACACAATTATTTGCAAAATTTATGCATACGTATCCTCAAATTAAAATTAGTCAAAGATATTTTGAAATGTGTAAACCTTTTTATGTCAAGATAAATCACATGCACAACTTGTTGTTGTAGGGTACATATTGAATTTTCTAACCATTTTGAAGTTTATAGGAATATATGTGTAGCTTTGCACTCTAACAATGTTTTGCAGGATTGTAACATAAATGTCCCATCTAGATCTTCAAGGGAATTAATATCTACCATTTTATGTGAAAGAGTGGATGGTCAACAATTTTACAAGCTCTCATGCTTGAATGGTACATGCATAGATTGCAGAGGTTTGCGATGTTTGCCAATTTGTCAACATATGGAGAGTACACATGCAATCAGTAACGAAATAGTGGAATTTGGAAAATATAAGACCATGACATACAATCTAAAAGATGGAAAGGAGGCTAAAAGATGTGATTTAGTAATTGAAAAAATTCTAGTGTATCAGTTCATGGACATTTTTTGTAAAAAAATTATTTATGAGTATGCAAGGCATACACATAGAGCGCGATGGTTAGATATGCAATTCAAGTTGTGCAAGGACACATTCCCACTTCATACCATTGTTTCAGTTGTGGACTTTGTAGAGAACTACACACTACAACCACAGAATGAGGTGCAAGAAAAGTATTACAACTCTCAATAGGTTACTATATTTGTTCATATAGCATTCATGCATGCACCAGATAGTACAGAGGAGAACAGGAAGATATTGAGGGAGTATCATTTTTATATCAGTGATGATCGCTCACATTCTACAGAGTTTTTACATGGTTGCTTTCAACTATTTTATGGTCATTTGGCAAATAGGGGCATAAAATATCATCGACATGTCATTTGGTCAGATAATTGTGCATTCCAATTCAAGAATGCACAGATGTTTTATTGGTTGTGCAGGATGCATAAGATTACTGGAATTCAATATATGTGGAATTTCATAGAGGTTGGTCATGGAAAGGGAGAGCATGATGGCACAGGTGCATGTATTAAAAGAGCCTTAGCACGTGAAGAATTAAAGTACACAGAGAAAGAAACATTATCAGATGCGGGATGTATTGTCCAGTGGTATAACGCTACAATGGGTCTAGGTAATGAAGGTGAGTCTATGGTTTGTAGATTTTTTTGGTTTATGGATGAAACTAACATTGCACCATATGAGGATTGTTGTACATTGATAGGATCGAGTGAGCTACACTCTTTTAGAAGTTGTAATGCAGGTTCATGGAGTATCCACACACGACATATGGTGTGCTTTTTTTCATCATGTGTAGATGAAGATTGGGATGGGTGTGAGTCAAAGGAATGGGTTGACGAATGGTATACACATATTTTGAGTCCACTTGCATCCTATCATCCCCATGAATCACTACAACCGATAGAAATGGAATCATCCATTGACTTTGATCGCTTATCTGATCTAGTACAACCAGGTCAGTATTTTCCACATACAAATAATCTCAAATTTAGTACTTTATCATAAATATTTAGTAAACTAATGTCCTCATTATGTTTATATCATTACATGCCATGTTTTTGCTGTTATTGCACCTGAAGACAATGAAGAAGGGACAGATTATTATTTGTGTCATTGTGTAGAGGCAAAAAAGAAATTGGATTGCTCAGTTATCGATGGTGAAGAATTAGAATACCCTATAGGAGTAGTGGTTGTAATTGGTACATGGCTTAGATGGTATGCTATGAAGAACCCTAGGTTGTGGTTATTCGAGGATTGGGAGACACACAGAAAGATTCTTCATTATTCAAACCTCATCATTGCATCAAATGTCCAGTTAATCAGATATGGGGGAAGACTGCAAAATAAAACTCTTTGGAAGGTTCGTGAGTCAAACCACAAGGCAATACTTGAGACAATCAAGGGTAGGGCAGACCCAATTGGTTCATTGGACTAAATGGAGGTACAAAATATTGTAACATGTCAAATTTATATAGCACTATAAATTGGGTGGATTGTAAATTTCTCATGCATTACCCCGTATGTATAACGGGAAGTTTGTAACATTTAATGACAACCTTTCTCTTCTATTTTTTGGGGCAATACCGGAAGGTTTTCTCTACTCATCTCTTTCCTCTAGTGCTCCTATTGAGCTGAGTTGTACAAATATTTCTCACTACTAATAATTTTTTTTTATAATATAAATCTTATAGTTCAGAGTTTTTTCACAGCATACATAGCATAATTCACATATTCTTGACATACAGTAAGATCTCAGTTCAGCATTAACTTCCACACATAAACCCAAGCCAAAACCAAATTCTAAACAAGCCTGCCATAAACACCACGTACAAAAAACCTAAAATCTTCCAACAAAACCTAACCCAGAGCAGTAGGAAACTTGGTAATAGCCTTACTTCCTTTAGAAGCAGCATGCCTAGCCAGCTCTCCAGGCAGAACAAACTTGACAGCAATCTCAATTTCTCTAGAGGAAAGTGTCACAATCTTGTTATATTTCAGTAGAGAAGAAGCCTCAGGAGTAATCTTATCAAAAATATCAATCATGAAGCTCTCCATGATATCCATGGCAGCACTGGATATTCCCTTGGAGGGATGCACTTGTTTCAACACCTTCTATATTAACCTTTTGTAACTTCCTACACTTCTCTTCCTCTTCTTTTTCTTATTCTCTTCCTTTTGAACATCACTTTCTTTGATTTTCTCAGCTTTGGAGAATCCTTTACTTCATTCTCTCCTTTCATACCATCTCGATGCAGAGCCCTCCACTATCACCTTAAATAGGCGAACTCAACTCGAGGATTCAACAAGTAACTTGAAATCAACTCAAGGAATCAATCCTATTAAAAGATCAAATGGAGTTCTCTAACTTTTTAAGTCACTTCCACAACCACACTCATGAGTTCACTATCACTTTTCTTTGTTCCAATCTCTCTAAGCACCAGTATCCTCCTAGGCCACTTAGTGCACCTAGTGCCTCCAATACACCAAAAACCAAACCAGATTTCTTACCTTTATCCCAATGCTATGGATCATCTTAACATGGTACATTAGACATGTTCAAACTCCCCTTTCACTCTTATCCACTCATATTTCACCATTCTTCCACTATAGCCTTCTAGGCCTGCTTAGTAGCCCTGCCAAAACTGAAATCAATGTTTTTCTCCCAAACTTCCAAAACAACCTATCAATGTTTTTACATTTTTGAGTATCCTTTTTAGATTTCTTAAGTTGATACCAATCTCAGACTTTAACTCTTTGACTGGTGTAGACTTCCTTTTTTAAGTGCTCTTCTCCCAGGCCTAATTAGCCCCTCCTAACAAAGTAGCCCTATCACCCACTTACTTCCAAGGTTACATGACCAAAAAAAGCCTTTTATTATGATCCTAAACCAAGGATTTTCCACTTTTCAAGAATAGACAACAAGTTTTAAACACCCAACTACAAAACCCTCTATTTAAGGCCTTCACACCTGTGGCTTCTCCAATCTAACACCTCCACACACTTCCCAATCAAACTAAGGGTTTAAACACAATTAAAAAAACATAATATTACCAGCCAAGCCATAAAATATGGCCCTCTAATGGATGAATCTCTCAGACCATGACTGGTCCCAACACTAGTAACCCCCAATCAGCACTTTACTCTCCATGTTTGTGGTCTCTCCTCCACAATACCTGCCCATCCCTGCATTTAAAATTCTATACAAGGATTATATACATGTTATGACTCCTCCCACCAATCACATTGACCACAGGGGGTGGGGAAGTCAATCCATTCATTAAACTTTCAAAATAAACAAAGTGTTGTTTGCAAAATCCCTGTTCAGGACAATCAAGAATAACTTGGATTTACTGTCCCAAAACGTCACAACATGCTTCTAGTGAATCCAAATTTAGTTTTTATAAAGATGAGATTTCAAACCTTTTGTGGATCTACAGGCTCAATCACGAGCCCACAGGATTGGCCAAGAGAAAATAGTGATTGTATATCAACTAATTACAAAATGTTCATTTGAGGAGAAAATATTGCAATGATCAAGAAGAAAATTGGCTATGGAAAATATAGTTATGAATTCTGTTAAGAATGAAACTATTAAGGAATTGCACGATACAGTTTAGAGATTTTTCACATCATACATATCATAATTCATATATTATTTACATACACTAAGATCCCAGTTCAACATTAACTTCCACACATAAACCCAAGCCAAAACCAACTTCTAAACAATCTTGCCATAAACACCACATAAAAAAAACCTAAAATATTCCAACAAAACCTAACCCAGAGTAGTAAGAAACTTGGTAACAACCTTACTTCCTTCAGAAGCAGCATGCCTAGCCAGCTCTCTAGGCAGAACAAACTTGACAGCAATCTCAATTTCTCTAGAGGAAAGTGTCACAATCTTGTTATATTTCAGTAGAGAAGAAGCCTCAGGAGTAATCTTATCAAAAATATCAATCATGAAGCTCTCCATGATATCCATGGCAGCACTAGATATTCCCTTGGAGGGATGCACTTGTTTCAACACCTAATACTACTCTTCCAGATCCAAATCGCAAGCCCACAGGATTGGCCAAGAGAAAACTGTGATTGTATATCAACTGATTACAAAATGTTCAATTGAGGACAAAATATTGCAATGATCAAGAAGAAAATTGGCTATGGAATATTCAAGATGAACATGGAATTGCAGCTACATCTATTCAATATATAGAGGAAGATATATAAAATCTTCTTAATAGAGATATTAATGTGAGAGAAAAGGACATTTCAGAAGAAAACGGTTATCTTGGTGCCATCCAAGGTATGCCAATTACTTAGGATGAAGAGACAAAGCCCACAGTTAATGGGAAAGAGTGGGAAGAGCTTCTTGGACCCATGATAGAAGTTACAGATAAGGAGGAAGAGCTAGGAAGGGGAAAGCGGCAAAGGAAAGAAGTAACATATGTGTGTGACCCTATGTCAGATGATTATGATGATTACTCACCATCTGCTAGTAGCTCAAGTAGTGACAAAATCTCTTTAGTGCACATGTACACTGATAGCAAAAATTCAGATAGTGAAGTAACAAGTGTTGTGGAATTATCCACAGAGCAATGTGAAATGAAGCCTCAAATTGGTTCATTAGCAGACAAAGAATTTGGTCATGCACTTCATTGTAGCACCACAAATATTTCTATTAGAAATGACTATCCGTCAAAGGCCTTGCATTGTAAACCAAGCCTAACTAGGCCAATTAGGTATGTGTCCAAGGTGAGTGTTAGGTGGTGCTAGAGTGGAGTTGGAAAGCAAGGCTTTGGGATCTTAAATAACTTCCAAATGGGTGTCTAAAAATATCCTGATTGTGTCAAGATACAAAGTTGTGAAGAAGTTAGAGTGGAAAATCGAGGTTGAGAAGGCTACAAGGAAATTGGCGTGCAGGTCTAGTTTTCTATGGTATGGTTGTAAAGGGAACAAACCAATAGTTGTTTCAGAGTCCTTAGGTCATATGAGGACCATCTACATGCTTGGGAGTGGTTAGGAAGTCCACTGGTGAAGAGTTCTAACTAAAGGCTAGGTTTAGGCATAGTGTCCCGAAAGCCAAAAGGGCATTGAAGTTTGATTGAGTGTATAAACTTGCAAAGGGAGTTTTTTGGGATAGAAATCCATTTTATTGGTTGTGTTACACCATTGTAAGAGCTTGGGAACACCCTTAAGCCTTTGTAGTTGGTTGGTGAGTTGTGGGAGCTAAAAGAAGGGAACTCCACTTTCTTGCTGTAACCTCTGCATTAGTTCTCGTTTAGGTTACCAACTCCTTCGAGGTCCACAAATAGACCCATTAATTTCCCAAACTGGTTTGTCAGTAGGAAAAGAATTTGGTCATGCACTTCATTCTCGCACAACAAATATTTCTATTAGAAATGACTATCCGTAAATGGCCTTGCATTTACGGGACTTGGGCATTATCCTTGAAATGTAAGTTCATTGCCACCTTTGGCAAGGCAGTCTCACTCCTCATTTTACAACAAAGGGAAGCCATCTATGGTCCAAGGTTTTAATTCAGCTAACAAGTGGAGAGCTTCTCAAGGTACTGATCTCTTTCGTAGAGAAGTTCCTGCTTCATCTCAAGGTTCTTGGTGCAGGGCACCCTCCACTAGTAGGAATTTGAATTGCTTTATTTGTGTTTGTAATACATAGGATTGATCTCAATAGATCATCCTAATTTTGGTTTGAAAACCCTGATGTATGATCAAGGATCTTTTGGCAATATTATAAGCCTAAGATACCTTAGGTCATAGGGTTCACCTAGTTAGTAGAAATTTGCAAAGCAATGTATAGAACAAAGAAGTGAGTGAAGTAATGATGGATTTGAGTTATTTAGAGTTGGAGAAGAGTGCCTGAAGCCCTGTATCAATTCTATGAACCCTATACCTCATACTTGCATTGTAAACCAAGCCTAACTAGGCCAATTAGGTCTGTGTCCAAGGTGAGTGTTAGGTGGTGCTAGAGTGGAGTTGTAAAACAAGGCTTTGGGATCTTAAATAACTTCCAAATGGGTGTCTAAAAATATCCTGATTGTGTTAAGATACCAAGTTGTGAAGAAGTTAGAGTGGAAAATCGAGGTTGAGAAGGCTACAAGGAAATTGGCATGCAGGTCTAGTTTTCTATGGTATGGTTGTAAAGGGAACAAACCAAGAGTTGTTTCAGAGTCCTTAGGTCATATGAGGACCATCTACATGCTTGGGAGTGGTCAGGAAGTCCACTGGTGAAGAGTTCTAACTAAAGGCTAGGTTTAGGCATAGTGTCCCTAAAGCCAAAAGGACATTGAAGTTTGATTGAGTGTATAAACTTGCAAAGGGAGTTTTTTGGGATAGAAATCCATTTTATTGGTTGTGTTACACCATTTTAAGAGCTTGGGAACACCCTTAAGCCTTTGTAGTTGGTTGGTGAGTTGTGGGAGCTAAAAGAAGGGAACTCCACTTTCTTGCTGTAACCTCTGCATTAGTTCTTGTTTAGGTGACCAACTCCTTCAAGGTCCACAAATAGACCCATTAATTTCCCAAATTGGTTCATTAGCAAGCAAAGAATTTATCGAATGTCTTGAAATTTAAATGAAGAATTTTGGTGCAGGAGCACCTCTCCAAACACCTAAGTCCACCTTGGAACCAAATGGAGGTAGTGGATCTAAAGAATTCCTAAAAGTGAATTGGGATATATTAAGGCCAATAATGGAAATATCTAATACACAATTTAATTTAAATATTATAAGTCCTAGAAGTCCTAGAAAAGGACTTAGTTTTTCCTTGCAAAATCTTGTTTTTTTTTAATGTTTGGTTGATTGTTTTGGGTTTGGAACAGAATTGTGGGTGATATAATAACATCATAACATCATTTTTCATCTGCATTGAATGATTATATAATCTATTTTGCTTCAGATTTGGAAAGTTGTTGTAGGTGGTCATTTTGGTGCATTGAAATAACTCCATATTGGTCTTTTTGATGATATAATGGGCCATTCAATGAATGTAATTGCTTTTTCTCATTGAATGGACCCTATGTAACATATGTATGATGTTACTAACCATTTGAATGTAGGAGAAGTTGTTTTAGTGGGTGTACACCATGAGGAAGAGTGGGAGAAGGGCACAAAATTGATGCCACAAGTGTAGCAGCAAAGGATCTGCCTTAACAAGGGTATAATTTTATTTGAAACAGAAAAATTATATGTCAAATGAAAGGTGAATCCACAAGGAGGAGTTCTGAAAATGAGTTTTGAGTTGTTTTTTAGAAGGCCCTAGTTTTGAAGGCCTAGAGGGAGCAATTTGGGGCTTTTGGGTATAGAAAGCCTATAGGATCCAATTGACTTCAAATTTCTCTAATTGGGACCATATTAACACTCTATGAAAAGTGGAAAGGTTGGGTGTTAAGTCTGTAATAGGGCTCCTTTGTAAAAGTGGCCTATTAGGTCTGGGAAGGAAAGTGGAGCAACAGTTTTTGGGGGTTGTGTTCCAAATTAACCCTACCTAATTCTTAGATATGTTTTGTAAAACCATAAAAGGTGTCTGAATATGTAATTTATTTTGGGAGTGTTTTGGGAAAACTAAGAGTTATTTGGGAAAAACTCGCTGGTTAAGGCTACAAGGATAGAGAGCCTAGAGTGTGGATTGAGGGTAAGATCTTGGAGTAGTACTTCAAGAACCACTTGAACATTGATGGAGTCATATTTTAATCCATATTGAATCCCTATAATAGTAAGGGAGTTGGGAGAAGTCAGATTGATAGGTTAGTGGCATATTGGCACTCGGGGCCACTTGGGTAAGGAACATCTTTGAGGAAACCAAGGACACTTTATTTATAAAATAACCCCAATCTAACCTACCTATTTGCATCAAATTTTCAACTAAGCTATAAATAAATTGTTGAAGCATTAGTATCCGGATTTGTCAAAATTTCTTTAAAAAATTATCATTACAAGAACAAGAGCCACTTAGGCTTCTTACATATTATATTTATACATTTATGCATTCATTTCATTACTTTTGTTATTATTATAGTTAAGGAATTGACTGTTATTGAGGACAATGAATGGCATTTGTAGCACAGTTAACAAGTTAAACACACAAGCATAACTATAAGGCATGGGAAATTTACAAAGCAAAGACATGAACATAAACATAATTTAGTATACATCAATACACCAAACACATGAATTGCATACCTAAAACATAAAAAATATATATTCATAGGGCATGAAGTCAAATATATATGTCCAATAATGTCATACATTGAATATATTCAATACAGTAAAACTGACTTCCTCAAAGCCAAATGGATGTACAATGTATCACTAATACAATATACAAAAAATATGTCCACTAATGCCATATAGGCATACAATCCATATCCCTAATCTAGTCCTTTCCCGCTAGGGGAAGAAAGCAAATCCTGAGATATCTTCGATCGTCACGTCGATGGAGATGCAGTAGATGTCGTAGTCTTCCAAGTGCACTCACTCATCCTCCTGTCTAGACTCTTCTGTAGCTCAACCTGATAAAAAATAAAATTAGATAGAGATAACTAATATACATCAAAATTGAATTATACAATGACATAAAATTGAATATTGGCTTACCGCTAGCAAATAGTCACTATGTTCATCCACTGTAAGGCACATGTTGGCGATTTGGAGTCATAAGTCCCTACAACAATGATCAAAATAATAATTAAAATACATACATGGATCTCATTATAAAATTCAATACAAACTATTAAAATAACAATTAAAGTTAAGTGATCTCTTTCATACCTCAATCAATGCTTCAGAACTAGCTACTGCTGCAACTACTCCATGATCCAAAGTATCACAGACAGAAGGAGGAGTCTCTGATGTCAAAAGCTGAAAATGAAACAAGAAAAGTAAATTATGTAGTTATCAAGATTACATATATTTTTTACAACCCTACTAATGAGTAAATGATACCTCTGTGAAGGTTCCACCACGTCCTCTAGTGTGTGGTGTCGAAGTCGAAGCTCCGATATTCAACTAGTGCACATGTACATGGAAAATTATAAGATAACCATTCATATAAGAACGTACTATTGACATGTTAATTATAATGCATTATTACATGTATACCTGTGGACTCAATGGTGACCTCACAAACCTAGGTGAAAGAATGTAATCATCGTGCCTCTGGATTTTGATCATAATTTGTCTAGTAATTTAGTCATTCATTCATTAATTAAATATGATCAAGTAAATCCAATTAATATGCAAATAAAGATACCTCAAGGAAAGTTGCACGATGCCCTTCCCTGTCTGTTGTGAATGTCGATGGTCCACCAGTGCACATCTAATGCACACGCACAATAAGCTAGGATATAATTATTCATATAATTACATAGTAATCAAATATGTTAATTAAATGTTTTATTCGATACATACTTCTGCAATTGATGATGATGTGTAAAAGGGGACATTAGGATCATTGCCACTTCCACTGCAACCGCCACCACTGACACTCTTGCCCTGAATTTTCATCATAAACAATAGATACTAAATTAAATACTTATTCTTTTATAAATGAAATATTATCAAAGCAATTTAATGAACTTGGAAATATTTACCTGTGTGTTAATGCCAAATGTCGTATTTAGAAAGTTATCAGTCATCAATCTAGAATCCTCTTGCTCTCTCTCGCCAGTATCAAATGTGCACAGGCATCCACATGACTGACAAATATGGCCCCTCAAGGATTGACCATAGTCACCCTCAACTAAAGGAGTGGCACATTGAATGAGAGTCTGTGTCAGAGCACTAATCATGCCTAGTGTGTCTACCTCTACATGTTCCTTCACAATGGAAGGAATACTAACATGATCCAACGGTGGCTTGCCACTATCAACCGTAGGTGCGTTAGGGTCACGATGTGCCCCTGCTCGATCAAATGATGAACCCCCTCCTCTACCCTGAGAATCCAGCATGTCAAAATAATTTGGCACCTCCTTGAGTACAAACTCACAATAGAGTTTCCTCAAGAAATATATAGGAACCTCATGATTGTTACAATGAGGCGAATCAAAGACCATCCACCATCTCTCCCAAAAATTGTTTTTAATGTCTTCATTTACGTACCAATGAATTGGGAACCTCCTTGTTGTAGTTCTAACAGTATTTGCATCCCTTGGTTTTTTAAATAGCTGACAAATGTCATCTTTTGTGATTTTTTTCTTTTTTATGTCTGCATAAGAAAATTTATTTGCATAATATTGTTTTTGTTCTTCTCTTTGATCTTTCCATATATTAATTTGCCCACTAACTGCGCTTACGTGGGTCGAGATTGCTTCCAATGATTTTGCAATTCTTTCCCTTCCGAGATTTGTACCACTAGAATCTTTTAACCTATTAATTAAAGATTCTAATTCTTTTTGCCCTCTTTCAATTTGGTTCAACAAATTTTTTTGTGTTCCAGGAGGAGGTTTCTCGATTGGTGGAGGCAATTGAGGTTCATTTTCTTCATTTATTTCTTCATTCGGTTCTTCATTTGGCTCTTCATGAGGAGACGGAGGGTTTGGTGGAGGGAGATTATTTCTTCTTGACAATTAAAAAAACTACATTTTAAAATATTGATTACAAAAAAAATTTAAACAAAAACAAATTTGAACAAAACAAATTTAAATAAAAACAAATTGCAACAAAACTAAAATTTTAAAACAAATAAGAGGCATGAGAAGTTGTAAAAACACTTACCTCTTCTCCCGGATCGAACTTGACGACGCCGTGGAGCCATTTGATCGATGGATGAAAAAAAACAATCGACTCATAAGCAACTATGATAGGGCGTGCGCACTTTCAAATCCTCTCTAAGCTGAAAATACGGGTTTGAGAAAAAAAATGAGCTCAAACCCGCGTGCAGCAAAAATATACCACTTTTTACAAAGGGTGTATGCCCTTTGGAAAACACTGAGTTTTCCAAAGGGCGCATGCGCTTTGGAAAACTTAGTGTTTTCCAAAGGGCATACGCCCTATAGGGCATATGCCCTTTGTCTTGGATTGCCCAAGCCATAGGGCGTGCGCCCTATAGGGTGCACGCCTTTTAGTGTGTGTGCACTATGTGCGATGAGGGGCCAAAAAGAAAAGTGGCAACTTTTTGGTCCCCCATCTTTGTGCACTTACCCTAGAAAATTATGGAGAGAGGAAAAATCATCTTTCATAGTAATGATAGTTTTCCCAACATAGTTATAATTGATGCTATTGAGTTTGAAGAATATAGATGCCTAGCTATGTTTATTATTTTAGAAAATAGAAAAATGTTGAAGGTTTACAAAAGTGCAAGTTCAAACCATAATGGTTGAATTATAAATTATTAAATAGAATCAAAAGTGACAATGAAGCCTATGATAAGAAAACATAAGTTTTTAAATTTAACAATTGCAAAAGTTATCCTAAGTACATTAAACAATTATAAAAGGAATGTTGAAAGTGTATTAACTAGCACTTGGAGCAAAAGGAGGTGCAATGGCTATGTAGATAGTAAGATATATGTAAATAATATATTGGGTACGAATTGAAGGAATACTAGAATAATTTTTAGTGCACTAGAGTAAACATAAATCAAATAGTTGAGATCCTCCCCATAAGATCCCTATGATCATTGTACATTGTATCCATGAGGTCTTTTCTAAAGGAGAAACATAATACCACATGCACTAATATTTGGGGGGTTTAAATTAGCAAAAAAAAGGGGTAATATATTGCCTTGCTAGGGAGGAGGGGGCTTTTTTTGGGTAGCGACAAGAGTAGGGGGGGATTTGTATAGGAAAAGGGGTTGGGGATACTAGGTGAGTATTGGAGGGGCATGATAGAAAGCAAGTTTGGGCAATTTTTTTTTAAAATAGGGGGATTCTTTAGTATGTCACGGATGCACGTTCTATGATTTAGGTTCACCAAGTGAAGCCCCTTCTGACTATAGCTTTTTTATAATATAAGAAAATAATTAATTTATGTTCAGTAGATTATAGTAAAAAAGATCATATAAAAAAGCTTAAATCTATTTTAAATGATAGTATTATTGTTGATATTGATCATCAGAAACCAACTGATAATTCAATTCCAAGTCCCACATATCCACCAAACAACTCCTCTACTAGTTCTGCAGTATCGAGTGCAATCCCAACATCAAGCTCAAGTCCAAATAGGAAGGCTGGAAGTTTAGTAGATATTTGTCAAAGAAGTGCAACTCAAGTTCATGAAGAAAATCGTAGAGACGAGATTGTGCATTTTGCATTATTTTTGAATGCTGATTTTGAGCCATAATGTTATGAAGACACATCTTCTAATTAAGTTTAAGTGAAAAAAATGCAACAAGAGATGAATTCTATTAACAAGAATGGTACTTGGGAGCTTACATAGATTCCACACAATAGGAAAAAGATTGGCACTAAATGGGTCTAAAAGACCAAGTACCATAGTGATGGAAGTGTTGAAAGACACAAAGCAAGACTAATTGCTAAAGGATTCACTCAAAGCGACATAGATTATGAAAAAAAAGTTGAACCCGTAGCATGTCAAGAGACCATTAGGATGTTGATTTCTCTTGCAGCTCAAAAGAAATGGAGCATTCATCATATGGGTGTAAAAAGTGCCTTCTTGATTGGGTACTTATAAGAAGAAATTTATATAGAAAAACCACAAGGTTTTATAACTTGCAAGGAAAAGAACATCTAGTGTACACCCTGAAGCAGGTCTTGTATAGCCTCAAGTAGGCACCAAGAGCTTGGTATGCTAGAATTGATAGGTATATACAGGACAATGTCTGTACTAAAAGTAAGAGTGAACCTACCCTTTACTACACACAAGAAGGTAATGACGTTCCTATTGTGATTTTGTATGTTGACGATTTTCTATATATGGGTAGTAATTCTATGATGAAAGATAACTTCAAATGTTCTATGATGAAAGAATTTGAGATGTCAGATTTGGGTTTTATGAAATGTTTTTTAGGCATGGAGGTTTATCAAAGTAAGGATGAAAATTTTCTTTGTCAGTCAAAATATGTTAGAGATATGTTGAAAAAGTTTGATATGAGTGATTGCAAAGTGGTCTCCACTCCAATTTATCATGGAGTTGTGTTGTGTAGAGATGATGGTGCTGAAAAAATAGATGAGACAGCTTATAGGAGTGTAGTTGGAATTTTGATATTTCTCACTCACTCTAGGTCTGATAGTGCATATGCAGTTTCTCTTGTTTCAAGGTATATGGAAGAACCTTTTGAGGTACACAAGAAATCTTCCAAAAGAATTCTAAGGCATGTGAAAGGAACATTGGATTTTGGCATGCATTTCCATACTTCTAAGGAATTTAATCTAGTTGGTTTCAATGATTCTAATTGTGGAGGTAATGTGGATGATCAAAAATCTATTTCTGGTCATTATTTTTCCTTTGGCTCATAATTGCTTTCTTGGAGTTAAAAGAAGAAAAGGATAATTTTTCTTTCTTCACCAGAGGCCAAATATGTTGCAATAACTTTTGCAAGTACTCAAGCATTATGGCTAAGGAAAGTTCTTGAAGAGATAGGTGAAAAAACCTTCATTGTATTGTGATCTTTTGTGATAATATAACAACTATTAAGTGGGCCAAAAATCGTGTGCATCATAGTAGAACTAAGCACTTTGATTTAAAATACCATTTTATCAGAGATTTGGTCAAACAGATAGAGATAGAACTCCGATATATCATGACTACTAAACAACTTGTTGATATATTTACTAAAGTTGTTGCTAAGAATCAATTTTTTATGATATGAGATCTTCTTGGGAGTCCTCTCCGCATCAAGGGGAGTATGTTAGAAAGTAACTGTAGGAACTAGGATTTTCTAAGTAGTTTCTAGGTTAACTAGATTGTTTTCTATAGTTTCTAAGTTAGCTAGACAATTTTCTACAGTTTCTAAGTTAGATCCTAGTTTAATTTGTATTTAGTAATATGGTTTAGCACATTAGTTTTGATGGAAATATTGTAGTCTTGATTTAGTTTATCTATGTTTAAAGCTTGTAGTGTTGCTTTACTTGTGGAAGCAATAAGCTCTCTATATATTTCTATGTAATTTTGTGTTACAAATCAACGGGTTGAGAGCTATTTTGGAGCTGCTCCATTTTATGTAATTTTTAGAAATTAATAGAAATAAGTTGAACATTAAATCAAATTTGCAGATTTGTGTAAATTTGTCTTTCATTATAGTTGTGTTGTTTTTTCATTTTGTTATTTAATATTTGTAATCATGTGAAACTGTTGTTTCAATTCTTCAAATATTATTCTCAAAGGCCATTTGAATATTTGAGAGAATTCATGCATATTCTAGATAAAATAAGATATAAGTAACCAATAATTCATTTGCGTATCTTAAATGCAAGCGTAGACAAGTACTACCCAGGAATGTTCTAAATCACGGACGTGGATGTTGAAGCGGGTGCGGGGGAGGCGGAGGGAATCTTATATGCAACACATAACATATCTTCTACTAGTGAACTATCTACAGGATTGGAGGGCTTGGTCCTCAATTTGAATCCTTCCCAAATTGGAGATATTTGTGTCAATTGATGATGTCTTAGTGAACCAGTCAAAAAGCGTGTCTTATTTAGCACAACAAATTGTTGCGAAGTAAGAAAAATGTTTCTTTCAGATAGGCAGAAGTTTATGAAAGTTTCCAACGGATGGCTCTTCAGAAAATGTCAAAAACGTTTCCTTCAAACAACGGTGAAAGTGAAGAAATTACTGCTCATGCAAATTACTTTATTCAAGCATGTCTTTTTAAGAGAGAGTGCCTGTTCGTGCACGACAAAAGAAGCATTTTTAGTGGAAGAAAAAAATGTAAAAGGATCAAAACAGTAGTCAACAATTAAACGGAATCCAATTTATTGAGAACTCTGGGTGAAATCAAATTCGATTTTCAAGTTGCGATGCGATGCATGAACCTCGCTGCCATGCAATTCAAGTTGTCTATGAAGATTGAATAGCTTAATTCAAGGAATTTTCATGCAATTGGATAGTTACATTTTCTCAAGTTATTGTTAATAGAAGATTAATGCATTCAACATAGTTTACACATGACAAGTAGTAGTTGAGGGATTTGCATGCAGATTTGTTTTTGGATGTAAATTCTATGCATCTATTGGTTGCTGCTCTGTAGTTGTTACATAATAAAATGTTTGTAAAATAAAGGAAAAACTTTATTATAGAGGTACAATGAAATCCTTCTATTGAATTGAATAAAGATTTGTTTGTGTGTAAGACAATATGTTCTCTGTTACTGTTTGTGTGCAAGACAATTTGTTCTCTGTTACTGTTTGTGATTTGTTTGTGTGGAAGACAATTTGCTCTCTGTTACTGTTTGTGATTTGTTTGTGTGCAAGACGATTTTCTCTCTGTTACTGTTTGTGATTTGTTTGTGTAAGACAATTTGTTCTCTGTTACCAGATTTAGAGTAACCAGATTTGGTGGCAAAAAAATATTATATAAAACATGTTGGATGATGAAATTTTCATGTTCCTCGCACGCAGATTGACTGAATTTTTCAATCTTCTGATGTTTTCTATTCAAACACTTCCACTGATTCGATGGAAGCGTAGAAAAATATTGGTACAGATAGCCGGAAAAGTCATTTCAGTGCAACAAAAAGTCACAAACTTAATATTCAATATATAGAAAGTCAAAATTAGTTAAGAATTTGATATCCCTCAAATTGGATTGCTCATATTGACATTTGTTTCACTGCTGAATTTAACCAAAGAAGAATACTCTCAAAACAATTGACATTAGTGAATAAATTGTGGGAATCAAAATTATAGGAAAATACTGAGTGAAATAAATTTTATTTTTCAATTATTATCCCTTCATCTTGTGACGATGATTACATGCTGACGGATGTTGCGCCTTATTAAATCGACTTGTTTCTATACGTTATTGTGCAAGATCTTTCTATACTTTTTCCGTAAGAAAATGTAAGTAGGATCTCAGACAAACCAGCAGATTACTCTACTTCTCTGGCAAGACCTTTAGCTGCTTTTTGGCTGAATTTCATAGAGGCTTTGAAAAGAATTTCAATTTTTCTTTCCCTGCAATATGGGTGATCCTGGGTTCATCCCTGGAATGATAGGTTACGCGATTCACTTGGCCTTTACTAGGGTTTTTCAATATATCAGTGTTGCCATCAGATGCAGGAAAGAGTTGGATGCCCTCAAAGTTCTGCTTCTCAAAATTCAATCGATGAACATGGAAATGCAACAATATAGAAAAGTTTTGAACTCTGCCAAAGTGAACACATCCCATGAGCCTGCTTTACCCTTCACCGTAAATAATTGGTTACACGAATTGAATGCTCTTCTGGAGGAAGCATCTGATTTGGCCCAGAATTGCACTGTGCCCTCATGCAGTCGTCTCTTTTCTCGTTACACAATGAGCAGGAAGATCAAGAAACTCACTGAGAATATGGAAAAGCATATAGCGTCCACGCCTTTCGTTTCTTTTCTACATCAACTACAGCAGCATGTGGCAAACCAGCAAGGGCTTGAGCAGATGAAAGTGAGGATGGAGACCCTCAATCTGCATACTTCAGCAATTGCCGGCACATCAGGAGATCTCTTTCCATCTACTTCTTCTGCTCCCTACACAAAGTACATTGAGGAGGCTCTCATTGTCGGACAAAATTCTGCTTCAACTAGAATTAGGGAGCTGATTGATTCGGTACAGCACAGAAATATATCTCGTTTCGGCTTTGTTGGTAAAGGTGGGGCCGGTAAGACTCTGCTACTCAAACGAGTTTTCAACAGTGACCAGGTACAGAGTATCTTTTGCAATGACTTGATGATTTGGCTTACTATTTCACAAAATCCATCTTTCAATGCCCTTAGAAATGATCTTGTGAAACAAATAGCTCATAAAGTAAACGAAATAGTGGACAGTAGACATGAAGACTATGTGAAAACTTGGTTGAATGAAAGCATGAGAAAACGCAAGTTTGCCCTTTTCTTAGACGATGTTTGGGAAACAAGTGCAAGCTGCTTGTTAGAGGAGCTTTGTGTGCCTCACTCTTCCGTCCACAACTCCAGCATCATCATTGCCACTTCCAGAAGTAAAAGTGTCCTCTCACAGTTGGGTGTTCCAGCTTCATCAATCATTCAAATGAAGGACTTGAGTGCGGATCAGAGCTGGAGTTTATTTTCTTCTCATGCTTTTCTACACAGTAATGGAGTTTTGCCCGTGACTGTTGATCGGGAAATAGCGAGGCGTGTTTGCAATGAGTGCGGAGGGCTTCCGCTAGCCATCAAAGTAGTTGGGCAGGCAATGGCAGGTGTTGCTCAGTCAAGTGAATGGGAATTCGCACTCCAGCGGTTGCAGAATGATGTTACACACTCGCTTTCAAGCAGGTTAAGATTAAGCTTTGATGCTTTGGCTGACTTACCAGGCTATGGCAATTCCTTGCAGTTGTGCTTCCTTTGCCTCGCTGCTTTCTCTGAAGATGAAATCATTCATACTGCAATTGCTACTAAGTACTGGATTGGAGAAGGGTTACTGCCAGGGCCGGATCCTTGCAGAATTGGAGGGATATACGTCAATTTGTTAGCGGACCGATGCCTTATTGAACCAATTCTGAAGGATTACAATGGACAGGTGCTCAATTTCAGGGTGCATGATGTACTGCACCATTTTTTAGCACACCAAATTGCAGAAAAGGAAGAAAAATGCTTCTTCAAGGCACGCAAAGGTTTTTTAGAGTTTCCTGTAGATGACTGTAGGGGACACATCAGAATTTCATTAAGAGACAATAATTTGACTAAGGTTCCAAATGTCTTCGCAGCTCCCTATCTCTGCTCCTTGCTGCTATCCGGTAATACTTCTTTAACAAAAATTTCAAAAGAAGTAATTGGGAGTATGACTGCTCTTAGGGTCCTCGATTTGTCCCGAACTGCCCTCGAGTCATTGCCAAAAAACATAGGAAGTTTGAAGCATTTAGTTTGCCTCAGATTATGCACTGCGCCAATCAAGAAACTGCCCATTTCTATCGTTACCCTTAGAAATCTTCAAGTGTTAGACCTTTATCAATCTGACATTACACAACTCCCATCCAGCATTTCCAAATTGACATCCCTAAAACTTCTCAATGTTGCTTCTTGTCAAGACCTACAGTGGATGCCTTATGGAATCTCACATCTTAGGTCTCTGAAGTACCTGAATGCAGGTGGTTGTCGAAATATGTCATGGAATAAATGCAGAAGAGGTCGGCTTTCAATTAATGATTTGGGTACCCTCAACCAACTCAAATGGTTGGCGCTTACAAATAATGGTGAAATAATTCGAGACGGAATGCTCACAAACATGAGCCAGATGGAATCTCTACTTCTAGATCTTACAGAGACAGAAATGATACCACATGAGATGTCCACCATGTCAAAACTAAGGACAATCTGTTTTGTATGTCCTCAGTTAATCCAAATAGAGGAGTGGTTCTGCAGGTTTCAGTATCTGGGCTACATTAGATTGTGCAACTGCGACATGTTGAAGCAATTACCTCCATTTCAGAAGCTTGGGAATCTAAAGCGCCTGGAGATCTTCAAGTGCCCCAACATAGAGAAGTTCCCACAGGAATTTTGTAATGGAGGAGCATTTCCCATGCTAGAGGCACTTATAATGGTAGAGGTGGAGAAGATAGAGCAGCTACCAATATTGGAAGAAGGAGCAATGCCTTCACTCAAAATATTGACAATAATGAAATGTGAAGCATTACAGAGGATACCACAGTGCTATTGGAATTTGAAGAGTGTAGAGAAGATAAGAGTGTTTGGTTGCTCAAAGGTTCAGCATGCCATGGCAGAGGAAGAAAACTTTATCAAGACAAAGAGAAAGGTGCAAACAATAACATTATCTACCACAAAAACCAAGACATTGGAACAGCGCTTCTATGATATCTCGCGACGAGGTGAACATTTTTATTATGGTGAATTTTGGTGTAGTGAAATTTTCCAGTTTTTGGATGAAATTAACCGATTTTGGTCTTTGTATGGTTCGTGGCAAAATAAGGGTGTGTAAATATTGACTACTTGAGAACAAAATTTTAACCTCATGTTGAGTATAAGGTATATTTATTTCAAAATAATATATCGAATTGTAAGAGAAATTTAAATAAATATAATATATCGAATTGTAAGAGAAATTTTTTTAAAGTATATTTAAATTTTTTAAATTGTCTTACACATATATACGGTATATCTATTATTGTAACATTTGTTTTGATTTGTAGTTGGGCACTCCCAGGCTATGCCAATTCAGCATTGGGAGTGCCCAACTATTGGGGATTATCTTCCTCGCCATTTTCGGGTGGTATTCAAGCCTTTGCCTGTAGAAGTTGCTTCGGCCGTACGGCAGATTATCGGTTACTATGTGTTGATCCCATCTTCGCCGAGATGCATCTTTCATTCGCAAGTTTTGTCAGTTTTTCTCTCCAATTTTTATGATTTGTTTCAAGATTATGTGCAGTTTATGAATATGGTGTCGAAGTTGGTCAGAGAGGACTTTGCATCTTCGGAGGACATTCACAATGCGGTGGCCCGATAGAGTCTTAGGGCATCTCCTGCTTAGATGGGTGGTATCTTCTCCCCTTCGTGTTTGGATAATGAAGTAGGATACATAAAAATGTTCGATGCTTTTAAACTTGGCATCTCCTGTAAGGATAGGGCGGTGATGTAAAGGCCCAAGGGTATTCTGTGGTCAATTGACTGAGTTTCTTAATTCTTCATATAAACTTCTAACCCCTGGCTCCACATCTTTGACAAGTACATTGAACATTACAACATTTATGGATCTATGAGTAGTGAATGCTAGAATAGGTTTACTGTATGGTTTAGAATCTTAGACACCGAACTAAAAGTATAAATGGTTAAACAGTCTAACAGACACTACATGCTTAAAGGAAAGTTGAAAATCTGACTGTAGACTGAACAACTACATACCGGGCACCACAATAGGCTTGATTCAATTCCTCCCTATTCACTGTTACTCCAGACCAGTTATGATTTATAATTTGGTGTTATGTCACCAGCCAATTCGGTTAAGGAATCTCAAACAAGTAAACATCAGAATCGGATCTCAGAGGTGAATATCCAGACTTCAAAATTACTGATCAAAACAAGGAATGAAAATGAAGTACTTCACAAATCTGAACAATACCAAATGGGTTTCGAGCCAAGTGAGAGGACCCAAATGATAGCAGATGTTTCCAGGTAACGAGGTTGGATTTCGCACTGCATTGTGACAGTCATAAACCAATGCCTCTGTTTGTAATAACAGTGTCTATAACAATATCCGAAATGGCTTAGGAACCGGTTACAAGACTGGGCTTACTTCAACATAGTTCATGGACCGTTGACAACCAAATGAACAGGGCTAACAGGTGATCTTATTGCAAGAGTCTCGGACAGGCCACTGAATCACTAAGCTCTGCATACCCTTAATGGTGCGGGCTCTATGACCAGTCGACTGCATAAAGTACTTTCCAAACAATGAAGATTTTAATTACCTATCGTCTTTGATAGACCAAGCAAAGTAAAGATCTGAATACTATTCGAATGGTAATACTGAAATAAGTTAGCAGAACACCCTGTTTTGTTTTCTCAATGCAATCGACAATGGAGCAGTCATCAATTAACGAACCTGTTCCTATTGCCGCTTGCATATTCAAAGTCTTCAAAATGCATTAGGTGTCGGGTTCAAGATACACCAAGCTGCGAAACGAATTCCAATAAAAAACGCCGTGACAGAGAGCTCACCTCAAGCCGGCCTCCAAACCATTGCATAATGTCAACAGTCCAGTCGGCAACACTGGCCTTCTTCGTCGAGACAAACATTGAATGGGAATCGGGCTCGAATGGGTACCCTCCTTCAATACTCCACCGAAATCACAATCACCAAAGCATTACAGTGGAGATGGCGTCGAACGTTTACTGATGGCGCGGTGCAGTCGACTAGGGCACGCACGAAAATGGAGTGCATAAGACTGAATGTGTCTTTTCGAAAATAGTGGGAACAGAGGTTACCCAATCCACGATCTATGTTAATGCTTGGTCGCTGGAGATGTATGCACTTATGTTGTAATTCACGGTGGCGCAATCCAAAGAGGAATCCGCCTAGGGCTCGCTTAGGCAACCATTCTCCCGCCGATCCTCCCTAACTTTTTCCATAAGCTTAAAAGACATGCTACAAAAGTAAATGTTCCACCAGGAATCAAAGGATTCCCATGGTGGAAATGCTTTGGCCGAACACAAAATGGACCAGGCACACAGGGGACCAGCACACGGTTGCTAAATCAAAACCCGATAACCTGGGTTATGTTTGACAGCCTTGTCTCAAAACAGATGCATTCGAAAAACTGATTGGTAGGGCTTCAAGCCGAATCCACACTCATTTGCAGATAAAGCCGTTAGTTACTAAGGTAATTACTGGTGTCTTCCAGATGCAGGGAAAACGATTGTTTTTATTGATATGAGCAAAAAATTATTACATCTCTGCCGCCTTCCATCTGCCTGTCCGGCTATGAAGGCCTTCCGCAACGGCTTTACACCAGTTTTAACTGTTTAGCCGGTTGGGGGATAAGAGTAAACAAACACAGTTGCTGTTTAGCAACTGTTGTAACATATAACCAAAATTTATTAGGGACTTAAGCATTTTAAGACTTAAGCTTTCCCTTTATTTGCAAAAACTATCCTAGAAAGATAATCATTCAGATCTTAATGACCATAGTGTAGCAAGTGGCTTATAACCCGCCAAATCTTGCAACTAGGTCTCACAATGGATCTGAGATTATCTCCTACTTCCTAAACTTCGCTTCATGCTGTTCTGTCCGTAATCTTCAAAGGGTTTTCATGTGCTGAGGGGAGGTGCTCCTGCACCAGGCGGGTTTCAGTACTTCAATGGCCTCGTTGGTGGATTTCATCCCCATTTCAGTTCAGGTGCACACTTTTAACATCTTCAACTGCTGCTTGGTGATCTTGGCCTATGCCCAAGATGATGGTTTGGTTGGCTCCTCCTCATTCAATCAAGCTGTTCCGGGAGTTCATTGGTTTCATCTGAGGCCATGGCTTTGGCCTCCCCCTCCAGTAGTTGCAGGTGCCCTTGCCATACTTGGGGCTCTCACTGATGTCTCTATGCTGTAGACTTCATAATTTTGGGGTTTTTGTAATCATGGGGCTGGGTGTTTGTAAATGTTTTTTCTTTGTATCTGTCCTGGGGTGATGGACTATGTTGCTCGTCCTTTGATTGTAAGTCTTTTTGGCAATTTTTGTTTTTGGTGGCAGAGTACCACTTTTGTAAACTTGTATATATTGGCTGAGAAGGGAGGTTTTCTTCCTACTTCTTTCCTCCTGGAGCCCCACTGAAGTAGTTATTATTAATAAAAATCGATGGCTTTGTCCATTTTTATCAAAAAAAAAAAAAATTATTTTGATTTGTCAAATCTTTTAATATAATGTGTTTATTTAAACTACTCTATTATGGTAGGCATTTTGTTAGTTTGGACTACATGGTATAGCTTACATTTGTCAATGTAGTGAGTCATGTGTTGTAATCTAATCTGTACTATTGAAAATGTGTCTTTTACTGGACTATATATTTTTTTTCAAAGTTAGCTACTCCAACTTGTCAATCTGTGCAAGTAAAATGTTGACCTAATTGACTAAGGATATTTATTTATAATCAACCATCTTTTTAAAAAAAGTTGGCAATCATAAAAAATCTAAAAATATGAAATCTTAATACAACTTAGTAATAAATATTTGACTATAAAACACCTTATGTCTCTCCTCTATGTCACTAGTTGTGATTCTCCTCTCTATTATGCATTGCAGACTCACCTAGTCATATTGATATTTCACATTATTGAGGGTTGATACTACATATTATGACTTTTGACATTTTATTTTAGTTCTATATTTTATATATTTTCTTCATTCCTTACCTCAGGTCACTTTTCCATAGTTTCAATTATGTACCTTTATTCTTACTCATAAGCTACACGGATCTAGAAGCTTTATATTATGTTCTCATTCTTTGTGATGCCACATTTAGGGCATATTCTTATCATAGTACTTAAAATATCTAAATGGTCATTACTAGGCTACTAAGGACTACAACACTATTTTGTCTATGTTGGCATAAACATTTTGATTCATTAATTTTATGTCTAGCCTATTTTGTTATTAAAATAGTACATTCTTTACACTTCATATCATGCATGTCTACTTATATATTTATAGGTTTTGATGCTTATGATTAAATGTACACATACTTATATGATTATGTGTTTACATGTCTACACTAAGCTCACTGTTTATGTAAATTTGATGTAATTCTATTGGATTGTACCAAACTATCCTACTTATAATGTCAATTGTTGTAATAATATTTAGTTTTCAAAGATTCTTTTATAAGACAATTATTCCCAAGTCTCCATCATAACTTACATAAATGCACTTTCTTTTGTTTGTGGTGGTTCATGATAGCCTTTTCTATTATCCTTCCATCTTTCCTATGGCTCGTGGTAGTTCCACATGTCTTATAATTTTCTAGCTTTTTCGTAATGATCCTTAAAGACTTTTGGTGTGACTTATGCTCCTACCTCTTTGTTCTCACTATAAAGGAGGTATGTTTCATCTCTTGAACCATTTTTTTTTTCTAGTTGTTCCTATTTTGTGTATTGGCTTCTTGAAGCTTACATTGGGTGCATGTAATTTGAAAATTTAATGCTATGTTGTGATTGCCATTCTTTTCTTCCATTATTATTTTTATATTAGGTTTCCTCTTTGTGTTCAAAATGATTATCATATCATGTCATAGTTGTAGAGAATTATCCTAATTATATTTTAGTCATATTTATATGATGCATTGTGTGTTATTTTATACTTCTTGTGGTGGCTTTCACTACCTTTGGTAATAGAAGTGTTCATATTGTAGTATTCCTTGGTCACTTTGCCAATGTGTTCCTTGGCCATAAATACTTTTTGGGTCTTTTGATGTATGTGTGTGTGTGTTGTAGTCATATTTTATTGGTGATACTTTTGTGGGTGTGTATTTATTGAAAAAATATTATCTAGTTCACATGTCATGAGTATAGGTGCTTTAGCATTGTTCATGTACATTTTTTTTTGTTGTTCAATGTGATCTTTTGGTGGAATGTGAGTTGTTTACTTATGCACTATTTTTTGATTCTCAATTTATACATTATCTTAGCATGATTAGAATAAATTAGAATAATATGCATGTCTTACTCATTAGTGTATTTATACACACATTTGATGTGCTTCTAGTTGGTTCCTAAATTAATTATTTTGTTGCATGTGTTGTATTCTTTTACTATTTTTAAGTTCAATAGATATTGAATCATTGTATACATGTTTTATATTTATATTTAAAAGTAAAAAATAATTTGCCTTTCTAGATTTAAAAGTAAGAAATGATTTGCCTTTCTTGGAATGTTAGGGGTTTGAATAGCTCCCTTAAACAAAGTGTTGTTAAACACTACATTTTTTTATCATAAGCTTGATGTTCTACCCCTATAAGAAGTTAATATGTCTGCTAGTAATTTCGCTACCCTTGCACCCAATCTTTGGTCGGGTGCAACGTTCCTTTACTCTGAAGCTGCGGGTGTGTCTGGAGGCATTGCTATGCTCTGGAACCCGAATAGGATAATTGGTCAGCTAGCTGCTTCTTCCCCAAATTTCCTAGCTATTACCTTTAGGAAGAATGGACTTGCATGGATCACTTTTATTATTTATGCTCCTCATACCCAGTTTGGCAGAGCCTCCCTGTGGTTTGATCTAGGCCTTCGGCTGGATCAGGACAATTCTATGAATTTCTTACTGGCTGGTGACTTTAACACCCCCCTTTGTCCCTTGAAAAAGTGTGGTGGGCTTATGGACTACTCTGATAGCATGGGGGAGCTGGTAGATTTTATTTCTTCCTTAGGTTTTCTTGACATCACTCTAAAAGGGAACCCCTTCACTTGGACCAACAATAGGAAGGGACCCCATCTCATCCAAGTGTGGCTGGACTGTGTCCTTGCCACCTCTTCGTGGGAAATTTGTCTGAACTCTACCTTGTCTTCCCTCCCTAGCACTACGTCTGATCATAACCCCCTCCTTCTCTATTGGCATGACACCCCTGAGGTCGGCCTAGCCCCCTTTAGATTTGAAATCATGTGGTGTTCTCACCCGTCCTTTAGAGATCAAGTGAAATTCTGGTGGGTGACTAACATCAAAGGTACTGCCATGTTTAGAATTGCCCAAAAACTTGAAATTATCAGAAGGGAGGTTAAAGGTTAGAGCAAACATAACTTCAGTGACTTTCATAAAGAGAAAAAGGAACTGATAGAAACCTTAGAGTCCCTCCAGGCCCAATTGGCTTCTGGAAGCCACCCGCCCCATATTCAGGTGGAGGAGGAGTTGACTAAACACAAGTGGTAGGAAACCCTGAAAAAAGAAGAAATCTACTGGAAGCAAAGATCCAAAATCCAGTGGCTTGCTTAAGGGGACAGGAACATGACTTTCTTCCATAGGTCTACCAGCAGCCATAAAAGTAGAAATTCCACCATTGCTATTAAGGATGAGGGAGGGAATGAAATCAAGGAGAAGGACAAAATCAATCAGGTTGCAGCTAACTACTTTAAGGGGTTGTACTCTAATGAGGGACCTATATGCCCGAACAACATCCAAAATCACCTCCTGGACCACATCCAAAGTGCTATAACTCATAGGGATAATGACCAGCTCATGAAGCATGTTTCTGATGAGGAGGTCAAGAATGCGGTCTTCGCTATGGGAGCTTACAAAGCTCCGGGGCCGGACGGATTTCCTCTGGCATTTTTTCAAGAATTTTGGGACATTGTGGGGACTGATGTTACCCGTGTTGCCAAAGAATTCTTTAGAATAGGGCACCTCCTTAGACAACATAATAATACGTAGATTGTGCTTGTCCCAAAACATGACAATCCTACCACTATGTTGGATTTCAGGCCCATCAGCCTCTGTAACAAGATTCTAGTTGGTAGAATCAAGCCTCTTCTGGATAAGATTATCAACACTACTCAGAAAGGTTTTGTTCCAGGAAGATAGATCCTTGATGCTGCCATAGCCACCCATGAAATCATCCACTCTATGGACAGGAGCAAGGTCCCAGGTATGGCCTTTAAACTGGATATCTCTAAAGCTTATGACAAAGTTAACTGGTCATTCCTGCTTAAAATTATAGATTTAATGGGCTTTAATGAGAAGGTTATTCAGATTATACAAGAATGTGCCTAAACTGTTAGCTTTTATGTGCTTGTCAATGGCACCCCTAGTGGCTTCTTCAAACTTGAAAAGGGTCTCAAATAGGGAGACCCTCTCTCCCCCTACCTCTTTATTATGGTGGCTGATGTTCTTAGTAGGAATATGAGTATGCTTTCCTCTACAGGAAGAATAAAAGGCATCAAACCTGCTTCTACCCTTCATCAGGTTGTGTTAGAACAATTTGTGGGTGGCACTTTCCTTTTCGGATATTCTTCTGTGATTGAGGCTAGACAGTGGAAACAAATCCTTGAAAGTTATGCCTAAGCTTCTTGACAGTGTATTAACTATCAAAAGAGCTAGTTGTTCTTCTTTAGTACCCCCATGGAGATACAAAATAGAGTGCTTCAAATCCTAGGTTGTCTATCAACTTCACTCCCTTCTACCTACTTTGGCCTCCCCCGTACGGTTAAGGAGGTGTCCCAGGATTTCTGGAACTCCATCCTGGAGAGAACCTAGAGGAAACTCATTGGTTGGAAAGGGAAGATTCTAAGCAATGCTGGTAAACTTCAGCTCATGGCGTCCACTCTCCAAGAGATCCCTGTTTACTTCCTATCCCTCTTTAAGATCAAAAGCAACATGGAAGACAAACTTGAAGGAATTCAGAGAACCTTTCTATGGGCAGGATCTGAAGAAAATAAGAGGATGTCTCTTGTCAATTGGGACACTATCTACCTCCTGAAAAGACTGGGTGGTCTGGGACTAAGAAGAATTGGCTTGATGAATAAAGCCCTTAACACGAAAGTGGCATGGAAACTCATAGAAGGGAAAGTGGACTGGTGCAAAATAATGGAAGCTAAGTACCTCCAAGGACATCCCTATGGGATGATGTACCACAATAGTGACCTCCCAAGTGGATCCAAACTCTAGATGAACATCTGTAAATAAAAGACCTTACTGTCTAAAGGAGATTTTTGGCAAATTGGAAATGGGAGATCCATCAAATTTTGGAATGACCACTAGATCCTGAACCACCCTAACTTGAGCCGCAGATTCAAACCTCTTATGGACTACCTTAGACCTATCCTTGGTAACAGAGCCTCCAACTACATCACTGGCAGGGACTGGAAAGATATACCTAATCGGGTAAGAGACAGATTGGACCTTCAATAGTTGGCCAGGGAACTCATGGAAACCCCGACTGATATCAAAATTTTGGGGCTTGGTGACTCCATTAACTGGGCCCCCACCCAGGCTGGTACCTTCTTAGTAAAATCTTCTTACAATCTATTTCTGAAGGAGGAGAATAACCTGGGGGACTGGAAGAAGGTGTGTGTGGTAGGGACTAATCCCAATAACACTTTGAGCCCTACTATCTATTACTGAAAATCAATTTTTTCTAGTGGACCCTCATGCATGGTAAGGTTGTAACCCAGGATAATCTTATAAAGAGGGGCTTCTCCATGGCAAACAAATGTGTCCTATGTAAGAAGGAGGAGGAAATGGTGAATCACCTATTTATCCACTGTGATTATGCCACTAGCATTTGGCAAGCGGTAATCAGCAAGTTGGGTATCTCATGGGCCCTAGGCAGAGATGTCCATCAATTTACTAATTGGAGATCTCCCTCCAATCACCCCCTCCTTCAACTCCTTTGGCAAATGCTACCTCCTCACATCTGCTGGACTATTTGGAAGGAAAGGAACAATAGGATTTTTAGGGAAGCTAGTAACTAGTCTGAGATTTATCTCTATATTGGAACTAAGTTCCTGTGTGAAAATGCCAAGGTGGCTAAGTGGAAGCTTCCCTCTATTCCTCTTGTTGCCTAGGAGGTTAGAATAGCTGATAGTTGGAATCTCCTAGCTGGGTTTACTAGGTTTGATGATGCTAAATAGATAGCTAGAAAAGCTACTAGATGGATCGCCCCTCTCAGAGGATGGACCAAATTAAACTTTGATGGGGCAGCCAATAATCTTGGCCAGGTTGGGGATGGTTTTCTGAGAGATCATAATGGCACATGCTTGCTGGCTTATGCTGGGCCGCTCAATAACTGCACTATCAACCAAGTAGAGGGAATGGCCCTTCTATGGGGGCTTAAATTTGCAACCCAAATGAACATCAGATTGTTGGAAATTGAGGGGGATTCCAAAGTGGTGGTTGAGGCTATCAAAAGTGGAGCTAATGCAGGGTGATGGGTTAGATCCATTATGCTAGAGATCTCTGAGCTGCTCAACAGCTTCCAGTGCATGACTATTGGACACACGTATAGAGAGGGGAATTCGGTTGCTGACTCGATGGTAGCCATAGGCCTAAAACAAATCAAACTTAATAGTTGGAGGGTGGTCAACGATCTACCTATAGTGACTCAGCAACTCATCAGAGGAGAAATGAATATTACAACTTAAAATGAACCAAGCTGTCATATTCATTATGAATCCTTCTTGGATCACATGTTAGCATGATTTGGCAATTTTTGCGATTATGAAAAGGAGAACCCAAAACCCCATAAAGAATCATACTTACTTTTCAAACATGTGGAGACAGAGCTATCCAAATTGGTGGGCTTACTTGGCTAATAAGAACAACAAGTGCATCCCTAGAATTATTGCTATTAATGGCACCTAGAGATCCATTAGATCTGGCCGTACGGAGCCTATCTCCCAATATTTCACCCAAGGCTAGCATTTTGAGTATAATATTTCCTTGAAATGACAACGCAAAAACAAGTGGTTTTTTACGATTTGCCAAGAAGCTCGGCTCTTAGGTTTTCAAGATATTCTGGCATAGGAGAGGCAGATCATTGACATGGAAGGCAACACTCTTCGCATCGAACCTGACAAGATCGACGAGGCTTTCACCTCTAACCCTTTGGTGACCCACTACTACAAAGAAAGTGACATATGGGGTTTTATGGAGTGCATGAAAGGTGGGCACGATGAGCGAATTTCCAAACAATTCATCTCATCCTGGAACAATAGGAGTGTCTTGGTTGGTGGCATCCACTTCTAGATTAATGAGGAGGTCATTGCAAAGATGACAGGCCTCTCTATGGAGGGGAGAAAATACAAAAAGACCAGTCGGACTCTCAACCCTACCAACCTCAACAAGTTTTTCAAGGAAGGAGAGAACCCTATGAAGAAGCAAGGGGGTTTTAACTGGGAAGAGCTGCCAGAGTTTTGGCCCAAGATTTGTCTCATTATGATGAATTATTTTAGGTTGGAAGGTAAGTTTACCGTGTTCTACTTCTACCACTTACCGTTCTTGAATCATATTAGAAATAAGGATTTAATTTCCATACCCTTCTATCTCCTACATTCCATAGAAAGTAATATCTTGGATATTAAGGAGAACCATGATAAATCAATCCCTATCCTCCATCAGGGCCTCCTTCTCTGTATTTACCACTTCCACAAGGCTATCTGCCTGCCGCCCCAAACCCCCCCGATTATCCAAGAGATGACCCAGGATGAGTCCCAAACTAAAATTGAAGATCCCACTCATTCCACCTCCCAGTCCATACAGGTTATCTAGGAGTTTGAACTGGGTGCTAAAGAGGGTAGAATTCACAAAAAATGTGTTAAAAACCCTTTCAATAGGAAGGAGGGTTAGGAGGAGTCTCATGTCTCTGAATCTGTGGAGAACAAAGATCGGAAGGAGTTTGACAGTACTCCTAAGACTGAATGAAAGCCCCAAAAATGGAGAATGATGGAGAGCCAGGTTAATTTGGAGGTTGACTTAAGTGGCTTAGGTTGCCGAAGGTTGAATAGATTTGCAAAGGAGTAGTGTAAAACCAAAATGATGGAAGCGGCCTCTAGAGAGCAGTCCCTATTTGAAAAAGACTCTCACACCACTGAGTCCATGAAGGGTTCCTTGGATGATCACATGAGTCCTATTAGGACTGGTAACAGTCCCCCTCCCAACCTCTAGCAAACCATGGAAATCCCTTGTAACCCTACCCCACCCCTAAGTCCTCTTCATGATCTCTGGGATAAGCCCCCCACCTCTGAGTACAATACCAAGTTTTTGGCTAACAAAGACAAACTTAAAGGCACTCTAAAGATAAGGTTTTCTGATATGGACAAGGAGATTGCTGACATCAAAAAGAATACGCAGGAACTGAAGCATCACTGCATGATGACTAACAAATTTTCTCTAAAGGTCATGCATGCTTCGGCTATGGCCCTCTATACTATACAGGAAAAGCTGGTGGGCGATAGTCTGGAGGCAGACGAGGACAATAAGGATCTTTTCCTATTCCTACAGGAGGAGTGGGCTAGGATCCTGATGTCTAAACATCTGGGTGGAAAGAACTAACTGCTGGTGGTCATGAGTTGTTTATTTTTTACTAGGCATGGCCCTCGGTTCCCCTATTTTGTGTTTGGGTTTAAATTTATTCTGTCTAGCTCTTGGTACAGTCCTATGTGGCTTACAACTTTTATTTTAACTGCTACTCTTCGTTTTAGATACTCTAGTTTAATCCTTTTGATTAGTACTGTGATTTATGTTTTTGATAGGGGCAGATTAGACTTGGTGATCCTATTATTAAACTGTTTGTATCTACTTTGAATAGTGCCATTAATGTGCTATTAATGTGCTTCTAGTCCCTTTGTTTCATGGGCCAACACCCTCTTACTGCTTTTTCTATCAAAAACAATTATATTTAATAGATATAAAATTTAATAACATACAAAAAAGAGCCAAATACTTAAATATAAGAGAATAAATCTTAGAATGTAAAGGAAAGAGAATAAAAGAGATAACTTTGTGAAACTAAGAATTAGAATTCTATAAATGAATATATACATATTTTCTAGTTTAATTAGATAACGAACCATCAATTAAAGGTACAAAAAGATAATAAAATAAAAATATGTAATTAAGAAATTAAACCTCTCTTTTTAAAGATATGTCCTAAAATTATCAATCACCAATCAAATTAAATACTATGATAGCTTTTTCTTTTAAAGTGAGCGAATAGATTAGACTTTTCACTACAATTTTATTGTATTTCCCCTGACTCACCTAAGAAAGAAACTTTCATTAGAATTTCACTTTTCTTTGAGGTGCCTAAAAAATTGGTAATATTGGCTTCATCCCTAGAATTATTGGTTATACAATTTATTTTAGATCTTCATCAATCCAATATTAACAACTTCAATCTAACATTTCAAGTTGAGTTCCTTGAAACATCTAAATGTTACTTCTTGTAAAGGCTTGCAATGCATTCCCCATGGGATCTTACATGTTAAGTCTCTAAAGTAGCTAAACATGGGTAGTTCTCAAAATTTTAGGTTGAATAAGTGCAAATGGAGACATTTTAGTTAACAATTTGGGCACCCTAGAGCAATTCAAAAGATTGACATTTACAAATAATGATGAATTAATAATGCAAGAAGGAATGCTCTGAACCATTTTAATACCTCATAGAAATGGAAAGGCTACTTTGTAACATGTTTGTGATGTCAAAATTGAGGAAACTCAGGCTAGCATGTCCTAAACGACTCTATTTTTAAAAAAAATTTGAATTTCAAAATCTAAACTACATTAGTTTGTTAAATTGTGACATGTTGAACCAACTATGTGAAAGAATTGGAGGATAAGCATTCGATATTTTATTAAATGAATTCGTATCACTTTATACAAGAGATATATCTAGTTTGGTAACTGTATAATTATAATTGATATGAACTGTATTGTAACTAATAGATAGTTACATGTATCAATGCTATTATGCCAACACTCCCCCCCTTAATACATTGATCCTGAATGATCATACTCACATTGCCCTAGGAACCCCTTGTTCAGGCTTACATAACAAAACTTTCTATTTAAATAATAAAAATACATATTTTGAGAAAATGTTCTTTTGAAGTAGTAGATCCTGAACCAAGAAAGGCTCCATCAAGTTGCCTTGTGACCCTTAGAAAGGTGTAGCTTCGAGTTGTGTTCTTAAGCTCTTAGTCCCAAACTCTCGAATCACAGCCTTGAATTATTCAACAATGATCCCTAAGAGATGTGACAGATCTCTATCATTGTCTAGTGACCGTGAAAGGGTATAATTCTTGATCATATACTCTGAAGCTCGCTGGACAACAATCCATACTGAGCGCAAAATCAAGTCCCAAACCTGTCTTCAAAATGAATCTTCAAAAGACATGCATTCTACAAACTTGTTAGCATTAGAAAGCTAAACAAAATTGAAAAACAAAAATGCCAAAAAATGCTTCTCATGCAGAACACCATCTTAAAGTGAGAAGCTGAGTTGAGATGATGGAAGTTCCTCCATCCTTCGATGCCACCAAGCTCCAAAATGATTCTGTTAAAATTTACCGATTTGGTGTTTTGGGTGATTCTTTGGAGGCTTCTTCCTCAAATGAGCTAAGAATCTTGATGTACTTATTTAGAATTTTTCGATCGAATAGACTTGAACTTCTATGCTTTATAGGCTTGTATGAAATAAAGAACTCTATCATAGGCTCAATTTTAAGTTGGTTGAGGGTCATCCAATTGCATATACCGAAGATGCTTCCAATCATTTCAGGCACAATAATCATGTTTAGGAGGTGAGCTTTAACTGGTTCTTGCTTTACACTTGAAAGAGCTTCATAATTAGCTTTGCATAGTTTCTTCATCAACGCCATTAAATTCCCCTTCAAATCTTGTTGCAACCTTCTTTGAACATGACTAATGAAAGAGCTTGATTGCCAACATATTCCTTCTTTTTCTAAAAACAACAAATTGATGATAAATTGGAAAGATAGAGTATAAGAGCAAAAAAAAAATGGTAAAAAATGGAGATATCTTACTTAAAATTCCAAGCTATATATTCTTCCACAAGAATGATTCACGCCAAGTCCTCTGTACTTCACACACATCAAACAGGGTTGAATGATATCTTCAAATTATCACAGACGCAATCTGTAGACTAGGCTATCTGTATCTATTTTGAAAGGCTAAGACAAGAAAACATTAGGTTTTAATCTAACATTATATCAATTCAAAATAAAAAACATCTAAGCTAAGCCACCTCAGATAGAGCTTAAACAGGTGCACCCAAGCACTGTTTGATTTGCTTTTGCTTAGGGGATGTGGGTGTGCTCTCTAAGCACTTGGAGCATATTCTAATGCATGCTAAGATGGATTGAGATTCATGAACACCCCAAAAATGGCACAATATTGGGTAGAACACCCAAAATTGCCCCTAAGGCTTCAAGAACTCAAGATTTATGCAACTAGTATGATTAAGTAGATTTTAGAACCCAAAATAGATGTGAGAATGATGCATAAACAAGAATTAAACTAAGTTAATCCATTAGTTCTATGCTAAGATGTGAGCTAAAAATGCTTGAAAATGATTAAAACTAACAATTAGTATGAAAGCTAAATGATTTAGAGCTACTCTAGCATTATGACATTGCTTGAAATAAAAGGTGAATGGGTATTTTGCTCTTGGAAATGAGGAGTATTTATAGGCTTTAGGAAGGAGGAATGAGTGGCCAGGATCAAAATCCTTAAGAGGGGCCAAGATTCTTTCAAAGGAGAGCACATAGATTGTGCTAGTTCAGGGCCACCTCCTTGTGACAAGTGTCATAAGGGCAATGGGTTGAAAGATGGGAGGGATGTGCACAATTTGAGAAATGTGCCTAAGGTCAAAGGGTGTAAGAAAGGGGCGAGGGGCTTCTTAAATGCATCATATATGCATGTAAGAGGGATAAGGAGGCTTTAAATGCATTTAATGCATGCAAGAGAAATTTCTAGAAGTTTGCCGACTTTGGGTTAAGCTTAGGAGTTGGCTAACCTTGTTTAGGGAATGTGACAAGGTTAGAGGGGGATTAGGATTAGGGGGACAAGGATAAAGACTTTCTAGAAGAGTCTAGAACTTCCTTAGGATAAATATGGATTTTAGGAAATAAATAAAGATTTATTTATTTCCATGGTTTAGGTTTGAGAATATTTATTAAAAATAAATTTAATAAATATGAGGATTAAATATTTAATCTTAATTAAATATTTTGAGTTGGGATTAGGGTTAGGAAATGATGAGATTAGTCTTTAATTGAAATTAAAGAAAGATTAGAAGATTCTAGAAGAGGTTAGTGGTCTTAAGGAAATTGGCCAAGTTTTGGGCAAAAAAAATAAAAATTATTTATTTTGGGATTTTTGGTCAATTTATTAATTAAATAATTAATAAATAGGGAATAATGTTTAAATAAGATTTAAACATTTTTGGGAGGGATTCTTTAATTAAATATTTTTAATTAAGGTAAAGGGATTTAATGACATAAAAATAAATAAATAAATTAATAAATGATGATGTCATCAAGGGTTTTTCAGAAAATAAAAAATAATTTATTTTCTAAAGGATTTTAAGATGTCTACACAATCATATTTAAAGAGCATTATATGATCTGTGAAACTAGTCTAGGTATAATATGTTACGAAATGATGGAGTTGTGACAGAGAAAGTAAAAATGCTTTCTACAGAATAGGGTAGGTCAAAGGCATGTGTACCAGCATTAATATCCTTCTTCCATTCTAGAATTCCAATGACATCATAGGCATAGTCAGGTTCTAACTGTAACTAAGCCAAGCTCTTTGCTTGTCCAATAGCACTGATTTGATCAAAATCCAGTTGTGCATGCTCCTCATCATGACCTTGAAAACTTGTAATGCCCTCTCTACATTCAATAGTACAACATGCACAATAATATGGAATCTTTACTGATTATCATATGCCTCACGGCTCCTTTACGGGCCGGTTTGAATCCATCTCCATGTTTCCTCAACACCAAACGCTGAGTTCAAAACATTAAGATCTTTGACTATCATTTTGGAAATGAGACAGATATATTGCAGGCTACATGAAACACCAGTAACTCTACGCACACCTACTTCTTCCTCTTGGGTTTCTTTCAAAATCACTGTCAATGCACAAATGCTCGGGCTCCTCTACGTAGAAATTGAATAACAGCTCCTTAAGGCATATGAAGAGAGAGGTTCCAATCCATTTGTTGGCTCTGATACCATATGAAAGAATTGGAGGATAAGCATTCAATATTTTATTAAATGAATTCGTATCACTTTATACAAGAGATATATGGAGTTTGGTAACTGCATAGTTATAACTGATATGAACCGTATTGTAACTAATAGACAATTACATGTATCAATGCTATTACTCCAACACTATGTCTATTGGAGAAGCTTGTGAATCTAAATCACTTACAATTTTTTCCTTTTTCAAACATATATAAGTTCTCAAGGGAATATGACAAAGGGGAAGCATTACCCAAGCTAGATCCATATTTTATGATTGAGCTGCATGAGTTAGATCAGATACCAATAGTAGTTTAGACAAATCACTACCTTCATTGAAAATATTGACAATCATGAAGGCTGAGGTAGTGCAGAGGTTACTATAATATTTTAAATTTTAAGAGTTTGGAGAAGATAAGAGTGTAAGGTTCAACTTATCATAGAAATGATAGAAAACAAGTTATTAATACAAAGATCAAGGTGTGATCCAGGAATTATTAAAAGTTTCATAGTCTTAGAATCTCATGAAACCAACATTAGTGCGTAGAGATCACCGACACAGTCCTGACACAACTTGAATGGTCTCAAAAGGAGTTTGTATGTAGAACTTATGTGCAATCAAGGTTAAGTCAAATAGGTGAATCAGGCATTCAAAAAGTGAAAAGTTGATTGTTTTAATTTGAAGCAAAACCATTGCCAAGTCATAGTGCTCATCATGTTGATTCCATAACTATATTCCATTTCGAAAAACTCTTTTTGTGAAAGTTACAACTGGTCAAAGTTGGCAAAAATAATGGGTTGACCAAGTCAAATGATGACATCAAGATGATGTGGCAGCATACTTGGTACTAACGTGGTGACACAGTCATGTTCTAGCAAATGAAAAGATGACATGTGGCACCTTGTGGCATGTTGACATCAACAACATTAGATCAAAAAAGAGAGGAAGGGATTCAAACCCTTGATCTCCACTCTACTTAAGTAATCTCATGAAATGATAGTAAAAAAGGATATTCAAATATATGAAAGGAACTCTGGATTATATTACAAAAGTGATAATTATTTCTCTCTAAAATCCTTTGATGATGTTGATTGGGTTGGGTATTCAGATAATAGAACTGCAAGTAGTGGTGCATTTTTAATAGTTGACAGTTCAGTCTTTTGGACATGCAAAAAGTAGAATTTAATTTCATTATCTTATATATAGGTAGACTATATTCCAGCAACATCTTGTTGTACTTAGATAATGTGAATGAAGTAAACTCTTAAGGATATGTAGATAGTCTATGATGAAGTTATTCCAATGATATGTGACAACACAAGCGCTATTAATATTTTTAAAGAGTAGTGATGCACTCAAAGACTAGACACATTTCTATTCAATATAACTTCTTGAGGGATAATGTTATTAAAAAGGAAGTGCAATTGGAATATGGACCTACTAAGGAAGAAATTGCATATATCTTCACTATGGCATTATTAAAGGATACTTTTGATTATCTTCGACAAAGGTTAGGGGTTATATTTAACAAATGTTTGAGAATGTCTCATAATTACAATAAGTGAGCAATCAATAAAAGAGTTAAGCCAATACAATAGTACAATATTTGTCAATATATATTTATATTGGACCATTCCATCAAAATGAACCCCAAACTAAATATGAATAATATGGATATGAAAAATTCACCATTATACTACTTTATAATATCAAATATTTATTAAAATTAATACATCAAAATTTTAAAATATATTTATGAACCTTCAATTACAATTTAAATGTAATAATTTATCATCACAATTTCGTGTATTCAATTTGATAGTAAACATTACCTAAGTTCAATTTAAACACAACTTGAAAATTTATTTACAGGTGGAAATGGATAGCCAAAACACCTAATTTATTCTAACCATGCAATTTTCCTTTTAGTTTTTTCCATTTAATAATACAGGAGAAGAAATCAAATACTCCAACATTTCAAAGTTTAAATTGACCCATTGAAGATGAGAAAAAGAAAATGCATGAATCTCCATCGTTCCTGTACCTTACTTAGATTTTTTATATCGCTCTTGACCTTTCTTCCAGAGGTGGGAGTGGTTTTTGTACAACTTTTTCAAAACACGAGTTCTTCCGCTAAAAAAATATTAATATTGAATATATCAAGGCGTGTAAGAGAGGAAGCCTTATCCCATTATTAGTATATAAAACTGAGTTATATTCCCACTGTGATTTACTATCCCACAGTGCTAATGCACTAAAGTAAAACGTAGGTGTTAAATAGTCCGAGTACAGTGAAGGGAAACGTTAACATTGTAGGTTGTTTTTCATTTTCATTTGGGTAACTGTTCAATAGCCTTCAACTATATCACATTAGATTTTCTTCAGAGATTTTGCCACATTTCACTTTTCATTGCAATGGACAATAAATGCGTCAACTGCTCACTGCAAATGGAAAAACAAAGTGTGGAGTCTTGCTTGTCACACGCTTAAATATGACCCGCGCCTACTAGTTTTTATCTTGTCGTTGATTATATTACTCATATTATCTTCATTTTATAAACCATTAAATTTTAAATATATGTTGTAAAGCAGATTTTTAGTTGTAAACTAGAATTTTGAAGAGAGGGTTGGTGTAATGCTTGGTGTTGAAAATTTAAAAATATAATACTGTCATTTATTCATAAAAATAGGAAAATTTAAGACCGTTTTTGAGGTTTAAAATTTTGAAATTAGGATGAACATTGTGAATTTGAGGATCAAATTTATAAAATCAATTTTGACCCTAAATAAAACATTGTTCATATTTCAATCTAAATTGTTGAAAAGATTTCTATTTTAAAAGGATTGTTGAAATATTTGCTCCTACCTTTAAAAGAAAGGTTGAATGAGGAAAAATAATCTAAGTGGGGAACTATAGAGATTCAACCAATTTTTCTTTCTCATCTCCAATGGGAAGTTTATTGAAATTCAATAATAAAATACAACCATTATTAGTGAGTTCATATATTTCAGAGAGAATAAATATATCTTTGGTATAGATTTCATATGATTTATGCAAAAAGGCATTATATTTCTACAACTCATTAGATAGGTCTATTGTTCACTTTTGTTTCCAAATCTTGATTAGTCCTAATGTTCTACTAACTTCAATAATGAGAATGAAATAATGAAATTTCAAAGAGATAATTTAATCTAACTTGGACCAAGACTCTTTAATAGATATCCGAGCTAGTCATAAGAGATTTTTGTTTTTGAGGGATGAATGCTTTTGACTTAGGGCTATGAACAAATGAGGTTACATACAAGGGGCATCATCTTCAATATAAGCATTTTGCAATAACACCACAGTAGGGTTTGACGCTTGATGGCAAGAACAACACCGCCATAACTTAAAAATCACATCATACCAATACCAACAAGGTCATAAGAGTTAATGGTTGGTGATGCCAATACTAACAAGGTCATTAGAGTTAATGCTTGGTGTATAGAGACATATTTTTTTCAAAAGTCACAAATAAATATCCCATTTTTTAGATAGAGCAACAATAAACAATCATGAATTAAGGAATGTGTTATGTCTAGCATTTGATTGTTTGGTTAAATGAGTCAAAATTGATCTTAGAAATTTATTTTTCTCCTAATCTAGAGATTATTGCATCTAAGAAAAATCTTTGTAGGATATTAGTCCCCTCCACCCCTTTGATGCCTACTTTAATAGCTATTTGGTTGGAAATGAAGTAAATACAAATAGATAAGTTTAAATTTTGATGTAAAAAGATTTTTTATGGTAGATAAACTTCTTTTGATGCTGTTAGTTTTGTGTGCAAAGAGACATTCTATTGTAGTACCAAATTTTGTGAAACAAGAAAAGGCTAGAAAAGCAGGGAGTGCAACAATAGAAAAATCTAGAGGAAGAAAGAACATTGTGCATCTTCAAACATGAATGTCTAACAACTCTAAAAAGTTGCATGAAAATAGTGATTCACAATAGTTTCAAATACTTTTAGGGAAACCAATAATGTGTAATATTTCAAAAAAAAATTAGAAATGTTGATTTTTGTGGTAAGTGAAAAATATGTTTTCAATATTTTTTCTTGTAGGTATTGTTTGTGTCTATTTGTCTCCATAAATTTTTTGTTTAATTTTATTATGAAATGTTCGATAAAAATGTAGGCATCTTTTTGTAGTTTTATGTGTTTTGTTTGAGTTTTATTCCATCAACTTATATTAGAGCCAAAGCTTCTAGGGTGAATTTGGTCTTGAAAATTTGTTATAGTTTCAAGTATCGATGAAAAGAACAACAAGAGTTGGCAAAATCCATCATTTTATAATAGGAAGAACTATGTTTTTTTAGCCAAAGAAGATGAAAATCATTATGATAGAAAATTATTTGAGTGTTATCATAATAGTGTGTCCCACTTTTGAGATATTCTAATTTATTTTTTCTAAAATCACATATTTTAGAAAGACTAATTAATTCTTGAGAGATTTCTTTTAAGGAAATTTAATTGATCATGGTTATACTTGCAATGAAGTCTTCTTTACAATTATTAAAATGCTAAAAAAAGCCACTTTTTTTAGATCTTTAAAATAATCAAATAATGCCATTTAAAATATATATTTTATACATTATAGATCTTATATATATATATATATATATATAATTTTGAATATACTACATTTTATTACAGTTGAAGATATGGAGATGATTGAGAATACCTAAAATTCTAATGAAATTAAGAATTTAGTTCCCCAACCATTCACCTCCACCATTCCATCAAGAAAATGTAAGTCAACATGAGGGAGATGAAGAAGTGAAACATAATGTAAGAAAGGAACTTGATATAGAAAATATTGAAGAAACTTAATCATCTCAACACTAAGGCCAGAAAAAACCTATAGTTGTGAAGAATACAAACACAACCCCTTTTTCTCCTCCTTCATAATCACATGAAAATATGTATAGCCTCCCAATTGTTGGCATTATGTTAGCATTTATGTATAGCCTCACAATCATTGGCATAATGTTAGCATACCATTCAACATATTACATTGTTTGAAACTATTGGAATTAGGAGAGATAGGTACTGAGAGGGGAGGGGTGAATTAGTGCCTTCAAAACTTTACTTGTAAAACCTTTCAAATCAAAAACTATAAACAGTGATAACCGACCAATATACCTTGAATATAATTGCATGAATCTTTTATCCACTTAACATAAATAAGTAAACAACATGAAATTCATAACACAATCACATGACACAAGTATTTTGGTAATGAAGAAACCCTTGTTAGAAGGTAAAAACTGCGGTGGGGATGACACCCACAAATTCTTCACTACTGCAGATAGAAAAGGCTTGCCTATTAGGGCTACAAGTTTTGATCACTTCTGGTGATCTCACCCGGTTAGGAGTGACATGTTAGATTAGCTAGATCTACCTAGTTATAGGACTTTAGCAACACTACTGAAGTGTGCACTCAGTTAAGAGATTTACATAAGATTGTTAAGTCTACTCTGTTAAGAAATTTTATCCAAAAAACTCTATTACAATTGTCAGAAAGCAATAGGAATTTATCTTCTTTTTTGACACTCAATTGTCTATTACAGATCTATAAGCTTTGATAAAAATTATCTCCTTACTTGTGATGAATCTCTGCTCTGAATCTGCTCGGTAGCCTCTGCTAATTTTGCTCAAACTGAATTCTACTGTGCTCGGTTTTGTTTTGTAAACTGATAGACTTGAAGATAGGCAAAATGCTTCAAGTGCTTCATGATTCATATATCAGCTCTCTCCAAAAATGATGTGAACACATAAATATATAGTGTTCTATTTTTTCCACTTTAACATAATTAGGTTACACACTATAATCATAACCCTAAGATCTACAATGTACAATAATAACCTAGATCATCTATTACAAAAGATATACATTATATTTAATGAATATCATTAAATTAAATATTCCTCGATCTTGGTAAAATATTTTACAAACTGTTGTAACTGTTTGCATAGAAGAATGTGCCATTCCTGATTACTATGCCATTTCCTGTGATCCTTGGTAAACACTGTGTAAACTGATCGGTGTATACTATGATTCTCGATGTTTACTGTCTATCGATGTCTGCTGGTGCTCAGTAAACTGTTTGCTGCTCGATGTATAGGATTTACTGACTAGTCTGTTCTTCTTTATGTTACCAATTAGCTCATTGTAAGTGACCGACCAATATCTTTACATTCCTTTGGTACTAATGACAACCTTAGAAGGCTTAATAGAGATAACAATCTCCCCCTTTGGCATTAGTATCAAAACTTCGAATGTATGAAGACAAAAATCTCTATGTGACTTATATCTCCTTATATCTCTGCCATATACATATACACATAAATTTTTTTCTAAGTACGAAGTACTCCCCCTCGGTGCATGCTCCCGGTAATATAGTATACATAGCATCCATGAACATAATATTTGGCATAATAACATCTGATACATTATTTTCCCCCTTTTTGATAGTAATGCCAAATACAAAATTTGAGGTAGTATACTCACAGCTTATCAAAAATTGACTGATGGGTTCTCTTCAGTTACTCCAAGAGGTTTTCCCATTCCTCTTTCAAGTTGGTGAGAGCAATGTGCTCAAGACCAACTTGTGCATGCATGTCAAAGATGTTTTCTAACATTGAAATTTCTGGTGTTGCAACTAATAGCTCGGCTTTGACAATGTGTGCTTAAAAAATTTTCAGGTACGAAATGAGTTTGGTCTGCAACTCAGTAACCTGATCTGTTAGGTGCACTTCTTGTTTCTTCAAATCTGCTATCAATCGTCGGAGTTCCTGAACTTGGTGAATATGCAAGTTGATCTATAATAGGCGTATCCTCATCAATGTGTATCTCAGGTACTACCTGTTGGAGGATATCCCGCACATTATTTAGTACTTCTTTTCTTTTGTGCTCTTGCTTTAGCTTCTCTTGCGTTACCTTCCTTGAACATAATTCCCCATATTTACTCAATTCCTTGGGGCTTAGGGTCCTTGGGTCACACTCAAGTAAAATAATCACTTCATGTAGGGTGACCGACCCTTTTCCTTTCTTCTTCTTCTTCTGTGCTAGGGGTGATTTCTTATCTATGATAGCAATGGACCTATCTCCAGTCTTCAGAGTGTCCTTCCCTATTTGTACTTGTTCTTCCTTTTTCTGCTTCTCGATAGTGGTGGTCTCAGTTGTTGTAGTATGAGTCTCAGTTGTGGTGTTCGATGGAATCACCTCGGTTGCCTATGGTTCTTGTGTGTCCTTTGTTGCATCTATTTCTTTTGATTCGGTGGAAGGTACCTCTGTATGTGTAGGCTCATTTGTATTTGTAGGTTTCTCAGTGTGTTGGTCTCCAGTTGTATCTTTGTTTTCCTCAAGATCTGAGCCATCAGGTTGTACTTGGGAAAGAATTTCTACTGCTTCGGCAAGTACCAAAAGTTCACCTGGTAGAGATGTAAATAGATTGGCAGTGTCTTGTGCTTCATCTTTGTTTGGTGCAATATTTACATCTTCATCATCTTGGTCATCAGGATCACCATGTGTGATTTCTACAATGAGTACATCATCATCGATTTTCTTTTCTAGTTGGATTTCAACTTTATCCGGTGCATCCTGTGAAACTTTTATTTCTTCCTTGTCCTCAGTGATATTGATTGCCTCGATAACTGATATATCGGTACTCTTTGACTTCTTTTCTGGTCCTTCATCAATGTAAATGCCTTTTCCCTTAGAGTTTTGTCTCTTCTTAGACAGGTTCAAAATTGCTTGTTGCTCAACTTTTTCTTCAGCTTTCAGAATTGATGTCCATATAGAATCTGTAGTGACATCCATATCTGCTACATTGTCATCCATGATCATTAAGGCTCTATTATTGATCATAAATTTTTCTTGGTACTTGGTCAAGTATTCACTGACTTACCCAAAGCTTAAGTATGTGGCTGCCCAAACTAGAGAACATTCTCTCTTTCTCTTCTTGGTGTCTAATGCAACAACCCATTTCTCAATAATTATATCATCCAATTTCTTCAGCAATGCACATGAAAACTCCCTTGGAACTTTCTTAAACTTTATCATCATTTGGATGACAACCTCTTCAATTTTAGTTTGATCTTCTTTTGACGTTTTGTCAAATCTGTCCAACAAAGGATCAATGAGGTCTCCATGTTCAATTATGTCCTTAATGACTTCATCTATTGTTTTGGTCTTGCTACTGACTGTACACACTCAAATGGTTCACTTCTCTAAGTCATTATATCCAAAGAAATCCATGAATAGGAGACCTTAGAAAGTGACCTAGAGCTCTTTATGTATGGAGTTGCAAGATTATTTGATTGCTCTCAGCTAGAGCTATTAAGCTTATGACCTTGCTAGTCAACCACACAATGAGAGATTCAAATGAAGACAAGGGAAAGAATGCCAATACCTCCAAGAATCAAAATGATATGCAATGCAAAGCTATACTTATGAATGAAAATGCAAGCTATGCAAGCTAAGCTATGAAAGGAAATATGCAAGTGTTACAAATCCTTCCTAATTAGACTAGATGAAATAATCTAAAGCATAAAGGAAATCTATACTATGAATGCCATGATAATGAAACTAGAATGCAAGAGATAAACTATGAAATCATTTAAAATGCAAGCCAAGAATGCTCCAAATCTTCAAAAGCTCCAAAGTGACCTAGAAAACCTGCAACATAACATTAGTATTAAAAAATGCATATGAAAATGAGGAAGAGAGCTCTTCTTTTATAGGAAATGAGAATCAACGGACGATGGAGATTAAGAGGCAAAAGTATTAATCAAGGGTGAAGCATCAAAGAGGAGCAATCCATGTGCACAAATATCCTCCAATGAGAAAATAAGAGTTGACTTTTGTTTCCATATGAGACAAAAAATATTTTTCTTCTTTTTATAAAATAAGAATAATGCTTTATTTGTGCAACTTAGGACAAAAGGAAAAGGTGGGGGCTTTTTATTTAATAAAAGGGGAGGAAATATTCCTTTTAATTAAATAAAGACTTAGGATAAAATGGTTAGCCCAAGGCAAATAATCAAAAATGATAAAATAATATTTGATCAAGGAAATTTATATAATTGATAAAATGCTAATTTTTAAAAATATTGATTCAGTGATTTGATAAATTGTTGAATGGGGGCCCAAAGTCTAGGCGACCATTTTAGGGTGCATACATTTTCTCCTCTTTGACTAATGTGAGATCGATTGGGGATCACATGCAGTCAAAGAATGGAATTGACGTGTGAGATCAATTTGGGATCACAAAGCAACCCAGATGTGTGTTCGACGGATGGGAACACATCAAGACAAAGATAAGCTAAAAGACAAGACCAACACTGTTGCTATTGAGTGATAATCAAGTCTAAAAATAAGAGATAAGAATCAAAAGACAAGACCAACACCATTGCTATTGAGTGATAATCATTTCTCAAAAAAAAAATTTTAAGTTGAGCTGAATGATGAACTGAATCAAAGATTAAAGCTGATAGGTACTGCCCCCTCGAAATCAAAATTGAAATCAGGTAGAGGAGAAGCAGCAAAGTGATAAACTTGATCAAGTCACTGGAAATCATAATTGAAAGTGATAGGACGATAGGATAAACATCAAGCAGTGAAAACATGCCCCAATTTGACTAGGTTTTGACTGGAAAAGATATAGGATAAAAAATTAAGTCAAACCTCAGAGAGATGAAGTGAATGGAAATGAAATGAAAGGCTAGAAGTTTGAAAGAGATGGGGGTGAAGAAAATGAAGATGCCTCAGCGAAGATTGAAGGATCAAGCCTCAAATGGTTAGCCAACTGCACAGAAGAGGAGAAAATTTGAAATGTGATTTTGACTATCAAGATGAACTTGGATTTCAATTGCGAGTTTGAAAATAGATCCAGGACGTCGAAATTAGCTATGGGTGCAATTTTTGCACAATTCTAAGGTGTTGAAAATTAGGTCAAAAAGTCAAAATGCTATAGACAAGAAGCGAAAGACATGATCAAGAAGAAGCGAAAGGTGAGCGCAGTTGACCGACAAGTCCATGAAAGATGAAAAAGGAGAGCTCTCTCCATATGCAAGATGAAAAACTAAACTAATATGAACCTAAAAATGCAAGATACTATGAAAAAGTGGTTTACTTGCAAGGTCACAAAGCTTTTAGACTCTAATATTCATTATCGAGAGTTATTGGTAGCGTTGCAAGATCATACAATGCACACTAGTATGACTATGTGGATCTGAATATGATCTATATCAGATAGGTATGTGGAAATCCCACCTAGGCATCAAAGACATATAGGTCAAGATGACTAGTGCAATAAGATTACCTAAGTTTAATATAGCAAGATTATACTCGCATCGAGACACAAGGAAAGTCAAGATGGCTAGAAGTATGCACTTGCGAAAACAATCAAGGATAATACCTTATAAATCCCAATGTCAAGTGGAACAAGCATAAATGCTAATGACAGTTAGGACCAACAAAATATACCCACAAGTAAAAAAGAAATAAAACATGTCCTCATGCCCCCAGTCTTCTAGCTCAGCATCATCGAAAACTATTAGGGAGAGAAAACTCAGCAAAGAAATCATCATAGAAAGCACACAAAGAAATAAGGTCAAGCAAGTCTCATCGAGTGCGTGTGTGTAGGTCATAGAGTCAAACTTTGAGTATCGCATCTGTCGGTGAGAAATATCACATCATTCTAGACTGCAAGTAGGATATCTGATAAGTGCTGATAAACACTGGACGCTAGGGGAGTGTTGAAAAACACAGTTGGGCAAGTGTGACTATTTTTTGGGATTCTGAATTTTTTTATTTTTTGGTATTTTTGAAATATATAATTTTTTTTGGAGATATATCAAAGCGCCTATTGCTAGGTTTCCACTAAGATGATCATTTTTTCAGGACATTTTCCAATTTTTAGAATTTTTAACAATATATCATTTTTTGGGTTTTTTTCAAGATCAATAAGTATGTACAAATGATGCCCCCAGACAGAATGGGCATCAAACTCCCAAGCAAGATTAGATCGTGTAGTCCCAATGTCTAGCAAGGTGGAGGACAAGAAGGATTAGCAAGCTGGTGGAATAGATGAAAGACAAGAGAATGAAGGAGAATGAAGGGAAGAAATCCTCAAAGGCAAACTCCTCAAGAGTACCCAAGCTAGGAAAAAATTATCATGTAAAGCACATTTGGACAAGCAATGAAAGGCCAGCATAGGATAAGTCACAAAGGTGTAATGAAAAAGAAGGAAAGGATGCAATCTAAAGGAGTAGGCATGTCAAGAGACTTCATAGCATCGTGTTTTACTTTTTTTTATTAGATCAAGATCAAAGGGGAAAAGAATAGCAAAAGGCTAGAATGAATGGAGGAAAATAAATATGAAGGCTAAACATGAATGGAATGAAAGCAAGATCATCATAAGATAGCTCACAAGATAGCTAAATATTTATGTACAGGTCAACATTTTCAAGATCAAAGAGAGAAGACAGAATGGATGAAATATGTAGAACTACGCATGATGCCTGATTGCCAGGTTTTCATCATGGTTCTTATCCAAGGCACCACAAGGGAGTGGTTTTCACCATAGAAAAAATTTATTTCTCTTTACTTTTGCTACCAAGGCGTCTATTTCCAAGTTTCCACCAAGGCACATTTTCAATTTTTTCATTTTTTCATTTATTTTATTTTTTATTTTTATTTTATTTTTATTTTTTTGGAAGAAGGCAGATTTTAGATAATGCTCCTTAAAAGGATAAACCATGATATGCCAAGGATTCAAAATGATATGCTCAAAGATGCTAATAGGGAAAGGAAGATGGAAGGGAAAAATGGAGGATAAGGTTTTATGTAAAGCGAGTGAGGTTGGAAGATAGGAGGAATAGGCAAGTGAGGAAAAATGATAGAAGGTAGTAGGATAATGAATGCAAGGATTGTGAAAAGGTAGATGGAAAGGAAGGAGAGATCAACGTCAACACACACCTTGAAGGGTGGTGAGAGGGTGGAGGAAATTTGAATGAAGGAATACGTGAAGGAATATGATGAATGTTTAGTAGAGGTTGCAGTTTAGGCGCATGGAATGGAAGAATGTTTTTGGAGGAAGATGAAGTGGAAGCCTTTGGAAGCTTGAATGTCAACTTCACTTTTTGTTCAATATTAGACTCTTTCAAGAGAGACTTTGGAATCCATATAGCCATAGGATTTTCATTTCTTTTTGATGGTTTAGACAGAATATCTTCAATGATGGATTTTGGAACCCATACTTGTCTTGTAGTTTTCTTCTTAGATATCTCTTTTGACTTTATGCCCCCATGTTGATTAGAGGAGACATGGTGATCTTCTTTTTTTGATGGATTCTTATATTGCTTCTTTTTCTTGCATTGAACATTCAAGTTGCTTCCAAAAAACTTGGGACTTGTGGAAGAAGAAGGAGAATATGACTGGTTTAGATGGGTGGGTGGATGAAAAGGATTCAAGGGTATGCAACTATGTTGATCTTGAGGAAAGATAGGAGATGGAGGGATTTAAGGACCCAAAATGGATGACAAATTAGGAGAGTTAGGAGGGGAAAGTGAAGGGACATAAGGGCCCAAGATGGAAGGAAGACGTGAAGCCCTTAGTAGTGGTGGAAGAGGTCCAAGGATGGAAGTGGAAGATGCAAAAGGATAATAAATAAGTTCATCAACATCTATATGACAACCAAGGACATCAACATCTTTAGAGTGAGCATTAGGATTTACAATAGAATCATGAACATCTTGAATAGGATCAAATTCTTTGATAGAATTATTCAAAGCTTACAAAGACTTAGGAAGAGTAGAAAGTGGAAGCGAACATGGAGTGATAGAACAAGAAGATGGAAGACTTTGATATTAACAAGGAGCTTTGGATAGCATAAGTGTATCATTTTCCTCTTGATTTTCAATAGGATTACTAGTGGAAGTAACAACACCATTTTTAATAACCTTAATGGAAGTATCATTTTTGGAAAGCACAAGTGTAGTAAGGTTATTTTGATTGTCAATAAGCTCAATGGTATAAGTAGTAGCTTGATCTTTCTTAGGAGAAGACTTAAGACATGGTGGAATGAATGAGGAAGAGCGTAAGGGATCAAAAGAACCATGACATGGATAAGAGACATCATGAAAAGGATTGGATGACATGGAGGGTTTTTGATCTTGATCTTTCTTTATGTTCTTTGCTTTATCATTTTTAGAGTCCTCTTGACATGGAGCCACTTCTAAGGACAAGGAAGCATGTTGGAATTGTATGGAAGAATTTGGAAAAGACAGTGAAGGACTAGCTAAAGCGGGCATTATAGAATATAAAGGCTTAGGCTCTTTAGGTTTAGCATTATTGAAAGTATTTGTAGCCAAGTGAAGGTTAGCTTGAGTTTCTTTAAGAGGTAGCCCTTAAGGATAACTATAGGGAACCGCATGAAAAGTATTACGATCTTTGTTGGATGAAGAATTTGTGAAAGATTTGGAAGGCTCAAAAGCTTTAGGAAATGTATGGATATTGGAGGAAGTAGGGGATGGAAGGGAACCATCACAAGACAAAGGTCCATCATTAACATAATCTTGCTTGAGAGTGTAATCTTTACTTTCAACATGAATGTTCTTAGAGGAATGATTCTTATAATATTGATGTTTCAAATCAGCGCGGTGCATTTTATAGTCCTCACTAGTAGTAAATGGATCATAATCAAGGTATTTTTCATAGAAATAATCAAAGTCTCTTTCAAAATTAGAATCATATAGATCACCATCACGATCTATCCAATAGGATGACCCTTTAGTAAGCATGAGCACACGATGAGGAGGACTCTTAGGAATAGAGGTTTCATAGGTATGACTATATGGTTCATCATAATAGTCATCATGCTCATCAAAGGTGGGTGTGTCACTCTTCATGGGAGAGGTATCACAAGGATTACTATATTGCTCATATTGAGGAGTACAACTCTTGGGAGAAGTAGAAGAGGAATGGTATTGTGAAGAATAGGAAAGTGAAGACCTAGGGGAGGAAGAAGACTTGGATAATGAGGAATGCAAATAATATCTAGAAGAGTCATGATAAGACTTGGAAGATGAAGAATTTGAATAATGTCTAGAAGAGTCATGGTAAGACTTGGAAGATGAAGAATTCAAATAATGTCTAGAAGAGTCATGGTAAGACTTGGAAGATGAAGAATTCGAATGGTGTCTAGAAGAGTCATGATAAGACTTAGAAGATGAGGAATTTGAATGATGTTTAGAAGAATCATGATAAGACTTGGAAGGTGAAGAATTTGAATGAGAAGACTTAGATAATGAAGAATGTTTGGAAGAAGGAGATCGTGATAGGATCATGAGCATGATTCTACCAAAGGCAAGTGATTCACTTGCTTTCTTTTGTATTTTTGTCATAAATTTATCATCAATGAAACTATTGGAAGAATGATATTTTTCAAATTGAGCAAGGAGATCAAGATCATCCATTTTCAAGAGAGGTTCTATAGCAAGATAGTTGAAACTCATGATTTTAGAAGAGGAGGAACCAAACATGGAAGAAATGAATAGAAGAGATGAAATAGAAGAAGATAGACTAGATAATAAGAGGAAAAGAATCAAGAAGACATGAACAATTTAGGAAGAATCATGATGAAAGAAGAGAAAGGATGAAAATGGAAGACTAGGAAGACATGGAAGAAGCGGAAGAAAGAAGACTAAGAGTCATTTTTTTTCAATTTGATACCATTGAAATTCATTTGGATATTGAGCAACATGTCATAGCACCTAAGATTTGAGATCTGGACTAACCAAGGAAGACTGGAAGTGACACAAATCAACTTTGGATTGCAAGCAGCAGTGAGACAACAAAAGGACTCTGTGTGATAGTTTCCAGGCTAACAAAGTGATAGTTTATAACTAGACGATATTTCCCTCTAAGCAGAGCGATAGTTTCTAGTAAGCTTGAGTGATATTTTATAGGTAGATAGAGCGATAGTTTTGTAGGAACAAACTATCACATGATATTTCTCAATATGGAGAGTGATAATTGTTTAGTGTTGTATGACTCTTCGACTAGTGAGTGTCAAAATCTCAGTTTTAAGGGCAATTTGGTCCAAATTTCAGTTTGAGGGTTGGTTTTTTCAATTTCAAGCATAGTGACAGCAGTAAATTGACAGGTTTGCAAATAGTAGGTGATCAAACATGTCTTCAAACACTTGAAACAAGGGCAAAAGCAACCTTGCCAAGATAAACAATTGTGATATCAAAATTGAAAAATCCTATGAACACTACCGTGATGTTGAATGTTCAAGAACGTTTACATTGGTATATCACAACGAGAACACTTCAAGCACTTTTTAGCCTAAAAACACAATGGCTCAATACTTAACAACTTGGCCCACACTTGATGTCCCATCACCTCACACAAAGTGGTTGCACACAATAGATATTGGCTTTATCATGGAAATGCCAATGACACAACCAAAAGAACACAGATGGTGAGTAATCTTGGGGTGATTTGGGTTATTCCACTTGGATGAATCCTTGCACCAAGAAACTAAGCAACAAAATAGGGTGGCTTCTATCTATGGTTCTTAATAAGGGCTTCCATTCATAATACCCCTCTTGCTCCCCAAAGGGACTCCTTACCTTGTGGCAAGTAACAGACCTCACGGCCACAAAAGTACCTTAAGCATTCTTGCTCAACACTTTCCTCATGGTCACAATCCCATAAGTACTCACATCAATCGAAGACAAGCACTACGTCTACCAAGGTTTTGTGTCCTTGATAGCCTTGAGTTTATAGTGGGTCGGAATAGCCAGAAAAAGGCTTGTCCCCACTTGGGTCACTCCACTTGATTTCTCAAGAGTAGGCCCGCTAAAGGATTCTAAAGATCTAAACAAAGAGTGGATCAACTTATGAGGTTCAAGGTTTTTGTTTCACCACAAGGGTGAAGAGCATACTCCCCTATCTCAAAGTTTTCTCCCAAACAGACCAAAAAGAGTTCAATTACCCTCTTGCTTTCAAAATCCAAAGATGGGTCAAGATTTTTTGGTTCACCACAAGGGTGAAAAGCATACTTCTCCTAGCACCCAAGAATTCCTACAACAAGATATTACGTTCCTATGAAATGAAACAACTAGTAATTGCCACACTTGAAATGAAATAAACAACAAGCACTTGATTGAGTTTTTATGCTTTGGGAAGGCCTACAAAAACCATTAGTAGCCCTTGTGTATTTGAAGCTTTGACATGCATTCTTTTAAGAAAATAATCAAGCAATGAGAGCACCTACAAGCATAACTTGTTAGCCCCACAATGGTTAGCAAAATCAAAACCAAAATGAAATCTACAAATTAAATCTATCTAACCACAACAAACTAAACCAACAAGCCAACTAGATCCAAATTTAGCAAGAAAGAACCAAGAAACAACTCACTACCGGGTACAGGTGACAGTACAGTCACCAAAAATATCATGTGATACTTTACAATATACTGGGGCGATAATATATTTTTGGGTGATACTTTACTGGACCTGTAGGCAATAGTATGTCTCAAACAGTGTGATAGAATGTCTCAAATGGGGTGATACTTTAATTGGTAAACTATCGCGCAATACTAGAAAACTATCGCACAATAATCTGAGACTAAAAAATTTGAGAGCCAAAAATGAAGCTAAAATTTGACGAAAATTTAACAAAAATGCAGAAAATTAAGGACAAAACAATAATGCTTTGCCCCATGGGGGGAACCAAAAATGTACACACTCAAATGGTGCACTTCTCTAAGTCATTATATCCAATGGAATCCATGAATAGGAGACCTTAGAAAGCGACCTAGAGCTATCTATGTATGGAGTTGCAAGATTATTTGATTGCTCTCAGCTAGAGCTATTAAGCTTATGACCATGCTAGTCAACCACACAATGAGAGATTCAAATTAAGACAAGGGAAAGAATGCCAATACCTCCAAGAATCAAAATGAGATACAATGCAAAGATATACTTATGAATGAAAATGCAAGCTATGCAAGCTAAGCTATGAAAGGAAATATGCAAGTGTTACAAATCCTTCCTAATTAGACTACATGAAATAATCTAAAGCATAAAGGAAATTTATACTATGAATGCCATGATAATGAAACTATAATGCAAGAGATAAACTATGAAAGCATGTAAAATGAAAGCCAAGAATGCTCCAAATCTTCAAAAGCTCCAAAGTGACCTAGAAAACTTGCAGCATAACATTAGTATTAAAAAATGCATATGAAAATGAGGAAGAGAGCTCTTCTTTTATAGGAAATGAGAATCAACGGATGATGGAGATTAAGAGGAAAAAGTCTTAATCAAGGGTGGAACATCAAAGAGGAGCAATCCATGTGCACAAGTATCCTCCAATGAGAAAATAAGAGTTGACTTTTGTGGCTATATGAGACAAAAAGTATTTTTTTTCTTTTTATAAAATAAGAATAATGCTTTATTTGTGCAACTTAGGATAAGAGGAAAAGGTGGGGGCTTTTTATTTAATAAAAGGGGAGGAAATATTCCTTTTAATTAAATAAATACTTAGGATAAAATGGTTAGCCCAAGGTAAATAATTGAAAATGATAAAATAGGATTTGATCAAGGAAATTGATATAATTGATAAAATGCTGATTTTGGAAAATATTGATTCAGGGATTTGATAAATTGCTGAATGGGGGCCCAAAGTCTAGGCGACCATTTTAGGGTGCATACACTAACCACTTTGAATTGATTCATATCATCCTCTATCTCTGTATCCTCTAAATCTTCCTTATTTCTTATGTATTTCCTCTTTTTCTTTGGTGCCTCAGCTACTGTTTTGTTCTTTCTCTTTATGTATTTCTTCGTCGGTGTAGCTGTTCTTCTTTTTGCTACTTTTAATGCTTCTTCTTTCTCAGTAGGTGGTGTTGTAGTTGATGAATGAGTCTTCATACCTTCATGTATCGGTGACTGCATCTTTGTAGGAAGTTCAGGTGGAGAAACCTGCGCAGGATCTACTTCGTTGTCTGACTCGGTCTCCTCACTATCATATAGTTTGTCGGCTAACTGTAGCTGACCTTCAGTTGCCTGTTCAATTGGTATTCCTTTAGATTCTTTTGAATCATCTCCATATTTAGTAATGAGATCCTTCTTCATTTTCTTTACCTTTCTGTGAATTTTATCGATCTCAATATTATTAGATATCCTAGATTTAGCTTCTTCATATACTCTGAACCTAGTGGCTATGGGATCCTTCGGTACTGCAAGTAGTGCATTAATATATTTCAGTGAAAATCATGATTGATCTTATATCCCATCGGTGCCAACCATTTTATCCTAGGCTCAACTACTTTTATCATGGTATAATCATTGTCGACCACAAAACATGTCATCTTCAAATTTTTGTACTAATTTCCTCAAAATTCTGCTTCTCTTTTGCATTTTGGTTTGAAATTTAGTGAAGTAAGCATTAAAATCTACATTCAACTTGTCTCCTAACTTGTTCATCATTTCACCAATCTTTTTTTTATTGGTACATTCAGTATCCAATTTACTTTACCGGTGCCAGGCACAAACTTTTGTAAATAGAAGAATATGCATGCAAGTAGAGATCCGTACTTACATGTGTTAGATTTATTTTTCCTTATAGTCTTCATATTGTCTTGGAGTTGATGTAATAGTACCTCAGCAAGATCAACTTGGTGACCTTTCACCACAATTTTGTGCGCCATGTCTACTACGCTGTAGGGTACGCTGTTGAGTCTGCTGGATTGAAATAGCTTATACCCGATCACATGTACTGTGAATTTTACTGTTGGTCCTTGATAGTTGAAATCTTTAATGCCCGACCATCCTATTGTGCTCCAGTGTACTTCTCAACATCTGATCATGAAAAACTTTAGAAAGCCTTAGCTTTGTCTGTAGTAGGGAGCCTAGTAACCCTATTGATTACTTTCTTGGTGACATCAATTAGTTTATCCAGTCAAAACTTGTCATCGTGATATCTGCTCAGAATGATTCTGATCCAATCCGATTTGAATGATTGTGGTAAGTGCGTAAAATATGATAAACCTAATTCCTCAATCTTCTGGTAGTCTGATTTCATTTTTCCATCAGGGCCACAAAGTGGTTGATATGCTGCAATTGTTTCAAAGTCCCCAACTTCTCAAATTTTGCAATGAATATAAGACCTTACATCTTCTGTCAGTAAAACCCTTTCTGGTATGCTCGAAAATGCACCCATTGTATCTGTCTATGCTGTGACCTTAAGATGTGGTTTAAACTTTGGTTCAACAAAATTTTCCCTAACGATTAGGTTAACTTCCTCTTCAACACTTTGAGTTTTGATTGCAGACGATGTTGATGCCATAAATTGATTCTAGGGTTTCAGCAAGCAACAGAATAGGAAGTTTTTGATTGCAAATAAACTTACTTGGTATCACGAAGAGTGATGTTGGTTTGATCTAGCATAGCCTCGAATCCTTCAGAAAATCATTTAGCTCGAACTCTGCTCTTTGAAATTCTCTGCTCTTTGAAATCGCATTGTAGAAATGAACTCTGTTCCCGTGTATTTATAGACTTTTGATGTTCCCGCTCAAAATTTTATGTAATAAATGCTCCATCTAACTTTTGGTACAACACAACTGTCAGCTCGGTGACTACTAAAAATTTCATCTGCTCGGTTAACATAGGTTTCTTCATCGGTTGATACATATGCTCAGTTAACCTTTGTTGGTGTAATTAATTATTCCTAATTACACTTTACTTAATCTTACTTAGGTTAATGCCTTGCATAGTAATTTGTGATTGAGACATCTAGGAGTGTGCACATCTATTAAGCACATGGTGTAGGAGAAATTCCACTTTTGGTGTGATAGTTGTCTTCACATACCTCGTTGTGTGTGAGATCCACCTTTCATGCTCTTATAACATTATCATCCTAATCCAATGCACATACTTTATTGCATATTGGAGGATGATCCACATTTGGTGGACATGTGATTACACCTAGCATAGGTGATAGCTTATCAGCTCCTTATCATTCTCTCACATCGCCTTTCCTATATAAGGAGGCCTATTATGTAATCATTTCATATCATTAATTCATTGGATCTATTCAATCCATCCTTGCATTCATATTTTCTCTCTTGTGCTTTTATTCAACCTCTAGATCCTTGGTTCAATATTTGTTATTTGCAAATTCTTACATGGTATCAGAGCCATTGGAATGTTTTAGATCAATCAATTTGAAGAGAGCTTGATGCAAGCTTTAAAGGTCCAAATCTCAGATCTGGCAACCAACGTGCGATAGAGGCATCTTGGAGCAGATCTGACCTCACCATTGCGTTCGAAAGGCTGTTTTGGTTAAAATCGCCTATAAATTCACCCATATTTGATGAAAGTCCAATTTGAGGGAAAATTTTTTTGCAAATCGAGCCATACGGCCCAATCTGCCCTCTCTGGTATGATTTTGAAAAATAAAAATATTTTTTTAATTCGGTTTATTTTTTTCTGAATTTTTTTCTTGTAAAAATTTTGGTTCAAGGTTGGTACGGCCCTTGTGTCAGAAAATATCTTCTGTGTCTATGACAAGTACATCACATAGTCTCTGCGACTAGTGGACAGCCCCAATGCACACCAACCACGGACCAAAAGAACAACAAGCCTCAACACTTGATTTTTTAAAGTGGGAGTGCCCACATATACAAAGCAGCATGCACATCCCTTCCCACCGAATGTGGGACTAAAATGCGCCACCCATTCTGCCGCTCCACCGCGGCCCCTCCAACATCACTTCCACCCAGCCCAGCCGCAACCTCTCCACCGCACCCCGCCACTTCTCTGCAAACCATTGGCCCACCGCTGAGCACCACGCAACACCTCCATCATCACTGACAACGCCACCCGAGAAGCTTTTTCAACCACTCTGACACTGCGCAACCCGAGCGGCAAGATCCGCTACCGTGATGCGGAGGCCATGCAGACCGCCACGTGGCTACCAGATCTACAGAGTGATATGCGACATTTTGACATCCCACCAGGCGAGCACTGTGCCCTCTAAATAATTCACAGTGCAGGACCGAATCACAAGAGGACATGTGGTAAAGGTGCCACCTTACAGCCCGCACACAAACCTGCCATGTCATCACCACGTGGAGCCAGCCACTAAACCATGTCACCGTATAGACAAGTATGAATGACCTAGTCAGCTGCCACATTAATAGAGGGCCCTTTTTTTTGCTGACATCATCATTTTCATGTGCTTAAAATTGACAGCTGTCTAGCCATCACCGCAAAGTAGAATTGGGTTTTTTTACGGTCGTATGACCGTCAAATTTAACCTAGTGTTTTTCTGATGTCATCAGGGTTTGGAAATTCTCTGCCTTCACCATATGCATTTTTGGTTTGACAGTCCAACTTTGAGAGGCCATAACTTGGTCATCCAGGCTCTGAATCGGTTGCAATTGTTTTTGAAATTGGGTAGAATTTTCTAAATTTTCTATTGGTGGTGTTGATTTTTCATTTTGGTGGCCAAATTTATCAAAAATTTCAGATCTTGTTGACTGTTCCTAATTTATGCAACTTTAGGGCTTCGTTTGGGCACATACGGTAACATTTTGAGGTGAAATTTTATTTGAAAGTGCATGATTTTTTGTCTACTTTCCAGATCTGCAATTAGATTTGAGTGATTTTGGGTAGACATATCATTTTCAAAAATAGGTCATTTTGGGGCTATAATTACACTTGGTTAAATCCTTAGATTTTAGTTTTCTAATTTGCATCATTCATTTGAAGGAGTTATCAGTAGTTATCGGTCATTATTTGGTTGAAATATGGATAATTCAAAGGTTAAAATCCTCACTCCATATAACTACCATGAATGGAAAGTATCTTTAAGTGATCATTTGTTGAGTCTTGGATTGCTTAGAATGACTCTTGGGCAGGATCAAGAACCTCAAACAGGTGTTGTAGAAAGGCAAAAATGACTTGATAGAAGAGATAAAGCACTTGGCTCTCTTAGATCATCCATCTCTTGTGACTTGCACTTTCATATTGCATCTTGCACACATCCTCATGATGCTTGGATCACATTGGAAGGACTCTTTGGTAAACTTGATAGAATGAGAAAATTTAGATTAGAGAATGATCTCATAGATCTTAATCCTAGGGATTTTGACAATATTCAAGATTTTTTCTCTAAGTTCAATATTATTAGATTGGAGCTTTCTTCATGTGGCATTGTTAAAGGGGATGAACAATTGATCTTTTCTATTCTTTCCAAGCTTGGTCCTAATTATTCTGTCTTTGTTTCTACATTCTATGCTACTATGGATGCTCTTGGTAGTGCATAAAAATTGCCCTCTCTTGATGAATTTGTAGCACAACTCACAAGGGAACAAGCAAAGTTGGCACACATGGGTCAGTTGAAGCCTTCCACTCATCAAGCATTGATTGTAAGTGAGTCTACTTCAAAGGCTTCTAATGGAAAAGGAAAGAAACACAATAAGGATCCTAAGCCTCAAGACAAAGGTAATGAATCTTCCTCACCAAAAAGTATTGAATCCAGGTCCTCTTCAAGAGAGGAATCATCTAGAAGAAAGAGAGATAAATGTGCATATTGTCAAAAGTTAGGACATGATGAGCATAAGTGTTTTCAAAAGAAGATTGACGAGCTAACTCACATTATTCAAAAACACAACATTAAGTTGCCCTCATAAGTGTCTGCTCCTTCTACACATTTGGCAGCTTCTACATCTCCATCATCATCTAAAGATAACGGTAAAGGACAAGCACTCATGGCTTCGACACATCCTGAGCAAGGTAAATGGCTTCTTGATTCAGGTGCATCACATCATATGGCATCTTCTATGGATATGTTTTCTTCTATTGAGCCTTGTAATTCTCCTAATATTTTGATGGGTAACAACACATTCATGAGAGTTTGTGGGAAGGTTCTATTCCTATGGGAGAGGGGACATTTAATGATCTTTGTGTACCATCCTTGACCACTAATCTCCTTTCTATTTACCAAATCACACATGGGGCACAAGGTAAAATTGTTGAGTTCACTCCTGATTATGTCTACATTCGGGACATGGAGACTAGAGATGTCATAGCTATGGGAGTTGTTGATCATACATCTCGCTTGTATTCTTTTGCAAATTTTGTTGATAATGATGATGATATTCATGATGTACCCATCCCTTTGCCCAAGGATAATTATGAGGAGAATTTTGGGCACTTGAATCATTTTGTTGTTGAGACAAGTGTTGATCTTCCTACTCCTCCACCTCCTGCTTCTTCAAACATGGGCTCTACTATTCAGCAGGATGATCATAGTCTTTCAGATCTTACAGAATGTGATGACTACTTTGATGCATCTTCAGCATTTGTTGATTCTCATGATGCAGATTTGGAAGACATACATGAGGGGGTTTCTCTTTCCCTTGATGACAGTTTCATCATAGATGGGGATACTTTTTCACCTTCTTTGGAGATTGGTGTACTTGATTTTTCTCCTTCTTCACTTGATTTGTCACATGATGTGATAGATTCTTTGACCTTGGAGATTCCTACTCAGTCTTCAGAGATTCATGCATGGAGACCTACATCTTCTTCCTCCTTCCATTTGCACAAGGATTGGCTTCTTCATCATTTGATATATCTATTTCTTCCTAAGGGGAGACATGTTTCTTGTAAGCATTGGCTTATCTATTGTTTATAGGTACTCTTCATCAACATGGGAGCTTCTACATTATGGGGGGGATATCATGTCTCCAACTATCCTTCTTATGGGGGGATACTTGTTTGTATATACATGATGTATGTAGTTCTTGGAGGATCTTGAGTACTCCATCCATCCATGCATCTTGTTTTCTTCTCTCCTTTTGGGGGAGGGTTTTTCCCATGAGGTTTTCCCTCTTTCTCCACTTTATGAGAGTTATGCATTTCATGTATTGCTTTTGTACATGGGTACCTAACATGGCCTAGTTGTTGGGACCCATCTTGCATTGTGAGTTTAAGTGCATTCCCCTAAGTTGCACTTAAGGGGGGGTGTTGGTGTAATTAATTATTCCTAATTACACTTTACTTAATCTTACTTAGGTTAATGCCTTGCATAGTAATTTGTGATTGAGACACCTAGGAGTGTGCACATCTATTAAGCACATGGTGTAGGAGAAATTCCACTTTGGTGTGATAGTTGTCTTCACATACCTCGTTGTGTGTGAGATCCACCTTTCATGCTCTTATCACATTATCATCCTAATCCAATGCACATACTTTATTGCATATTGGAGGATGATCCACATTTGGTAGACATGTGATTACACCTAGCATAGGTGATAGCTTATCATCTCCTTATCATTCTCTCACATCGCCTTTCCTATATAAGGAGGCCTATTATGTAATCATTTCATATCATTAATTCATTGGATCTATTCAATCCATCCTTGCATTCATATTTTATCTCTTGTGCTTTTCTTCAACCTCTAGATCCTTGGTTCAATATTTGCTATTTGAAAATTCTTACAACCTTAGGTAGTGATTACCAACAGGTAACCAACTCTCGGTCTGTCTTTTACCGATTGTATAACATTGTTAGCTCATGACATCTAAACCATAGTGCATCTTTATTCATGTTGATTTGGTATAAAAACATTATGCATAAGGAAATGTATGTAAAATATGATCTTTTGAAATATCAGTCTCATACATACCTATTTCATTTTAAGTGGAGGTACTGATGTCACCCAATCTAGTGGATGAGGTTTCACCGACAACATTACTTGACTCAGCATTCTCATTAGATGCCTTCTTCCACACAGTGTTCCTTAACTTCTTGATATCAACAATATTATATCCACTTTCAAATATATGGTTTTCATCTAGTGCTCGGTCTCTGTAGTTCTTGCTTAAATGACCAACCTTATGGCAGTGCATACAAGCCATCCCAGAGTTTGTCCAATTTCTTAATTATCCAATCTGACTTTTTCTATAATAGTTTGCTGCAATGTGTCCATATCTTCCACATACAACATAGTTAGTCCATGTATTATAATCCCAAACATAACAGTTACCTTGTCTCTTCGGTTGATATGGTCTGCATTGAGGTTTCTCCTTAGGTGTCCATACTTTCTTCATTTTTGCCTTGCAGTCTTATGCAGTGTGTCCAGGCTTGTTACACATATAGCATATTTTCTCCATTGTAGTATTATTAGCAAGATCATTTTGCTTGGCTCTACACTCATAAGTAGGATGTCCAAACTTTCCATAGTAATAACAATATCCATTAAACTTAGGAGTGACAATATGTTTACCTTGTGCTTTGCTTCTGCACACATTAGATCTATGTCTAGGTTTGCCACAATGATAACATGTCAACACTTTAGGTTTTTGATTTTGACTGATGTTGACTTGTTCAGCTTGTTGTGATGTTTCGCCTTCACCGATGTAGCCTATACTAGCTCTGCTCCCAAATCTTCTTTGATTAATTAAAAAGTCATCAATCTTCTTGGAACTGTCCTCAGCAAGTTTCTTCATTTCATTTTGTTGCTGTTGATTTTTCACTTCATTTCTCAGCTTCTCATTTTCTTCTTTGAGTCTTGCAACATCTTCTAGTTTTCTTGACAATTCTACATTCACTCGGTTTACTTCTTGATTCACAGTCATCACTTGATTGGTTACTTGGAAATGTCAGTCAGTGAGTCTTTGTATCTCACTTTCTTTAGTTTGAAGTTGTTCACTCATCTGTCTTCGGTCATCAATTGCTAGATTTCTTTCTTGCTCGGCTTGATTTTCTTTGTTCATTTTTTCTATCATTCTCACCATCTGAGATTCTTGACTGATTTGTAGTGCTTTCATTTGATCAGTTAAATATTGATTCTTTTTAGATAGATCAGTGATTATGCTTTCAAATCCATAAGAGATGCTTCCAGAACTAGATCCAGTGTGCTCAAATATGTCATCAATAGGTTCTTCATGATAACCAATCTCATTATGTAGTCTTGCTAGATTCTTCCTTTCATCCAGTAATTTCCTTAGTCCTTCCTTGGCTTGCTTATACTATTCCACATACATTTGCATTTGTATCTTCTGATTTTCAATAGTCTTGTCAAGCTTGTATCTCTCCATGACTTAGATCTTTACCCTTCAATGGTTAAATTGTTCAATAAGAGAACTGTGCTCTGATACCAATTGTTAGAATTAGGAGAGATAGGTAATGAGAGGGGAGGGGTGAATCAGTGCTTTCAAAACTTTACTTGTAAAACCTTTCAAATCTAAAACTGTAAACAGTGATAACCGACAAATATACCTTGAATCTAATTGCATGAATCTTTAATCCACTTAACATAAGTAAGTAAAAAACATGAAATTCATAACACAATCACATGACACAAGTATTTTGGTAACACAAATACCCTTGTTAGAAGGTAAAAACTGCGATGGGGATGACACCCACAAATTCTTCACTACTGCAGATAGAAAAGGTTTGCCTATTAGGGCTACAAGTTTTGATCACTTTTGGTGATCTCACCCTGTTAGGAGTGACATGTTAGATCAGCTAGATCTACCTAGTTATAGGATTTTAGCAACACTACTGAAGTGTGCACTCGATTAAGAGATTTACATAAGACTGTTAAGTCTACTCTATTAAGAGATTTTATCCAAAAAACTCTATAATTGTCAGAAAGTAATAGGAATTTATCTTCTTGTTTGACACTCAATTGTCTGTTACAGATCTATAAGCTCTGATAAAAATTATCACCTTAATTGTGATGAATCTCTGCTTTGAATCTACTTAGTAGCCTTTGCTAATTCTGCTCAAACTGAATTCTACTATGCTTGGCTCTATTTTGTAAACTGATAGACTTGAAGATAGGCAAAATGCTTCAAGTGCTTCGTGATTCATATATCAGCTCTCTCCAAAAATGATGTGAACACATAAATATACAGTGTTCTTTTTTTTCCTCTTTAACACAATTAGGTTACACACTATAATCATAACCCTAAGATCTACGATGTACAATAATAACCTATATCATCTATTACAAAAGATATACATTATATTTAATGAATATCATTACATTAAATATTCCTTGATCTTGGTAAAACATTTTACAAACCATTGTAACCATTTGCATAGAAGAATGTGCCATTCTTGATTACTATGTCATTTCCTGTGATCCTTGGTAAACACTGTGTAAAATGATCGGTGTATACTATGATGCTCGGTGTTTAGTGTCTGTCGGTGTCTGCTAGTGCTCAGTAAACTGTCTGCTACTCGGTGTATAGGCTTTACCAACTAGTCTATTCTACTTTATGTTATCGATTAGCTCATTGTAAGTGACCGACCGATATCTTTACATTCCTTTGGTACTAATGATAACCTTAGAAGGCTCAATATAGATAACATAAACTACATATTTCTTCATACAGTTACACACCTTGCACAATTATAGTAATAATATTGTATTCACTTATGTATAAAGGTGATTCACCTTAATTCAATAGATTAATAAAGTTCTCACTATGGTATCACATTGTTGTTATTCAAAAAATTAGGCCAATCGCTGTGGTGATTGAAACTAGCATTAGAATGGTGTAATGATTAGAGAAGTTAAATTCATGATGCAAATCTTGTGGGTTTCTAGTGATGCCATGAATATTTTTACCCTATTAGTTATTCTTCGTTCATTTCTTGTTCACCAACCACTTCTCTATAACTTTTTTAATGACATACATCTCAAGAAATAGGTGGGATTAATACCATAATAAATCTCGTCTCATCTCACTTACCAAAGTTTTTCAAACTCCCATACAGAATGACCAATGTATATATATCCAAAATTTACAAGACCTAATCTTATTATGCATTGAGAAAAATAAAAGATTAAAATTTGCATTAAAATGACAAAATTATTAGGTGAAAGAAGAGTAAAAATTTGTCTTTCCTTCTAATGAAGGTTCATGGTTGAGTTCTCTACAAGTCTATGGTAGTGTCCATCTGCTATGTTTTTGTTAGGGTTTTTGTACTGTAAGTTCACCAATAGTTATTGAACTACATTTACTACATGAATCAATTAGAATTTTTAATGGTTGTGGCCAGCTTTAGAAAAATATTTTCTTTTGGTGTTGGAGTATTGGCTTTAGGAGATCATGGATCCTCCAAGAAAATACCCACAAAAAAATTTTCTAATTTTTTTTTAAAGAGGTAAGGTCTCTGTGTCTCCTAATGTGGTTTTGCCAATACAAGATTTTGATAAAGCCTACATGAATAGCTTGAAAGAATTACTTTAATTGGATTTTTTTTTGGTCATATTCTTTTTGAAAGTGTGTTGTAGGATTGGGTCACCAAAGCATGGACCCCTTATGGGGTCTACCTAGATGGAAAAATTTGACCAAAGGTTTTTTCTATTCTATTAGGTGAACTCTACTCATGTTGAGTGGCTTCTCAAAATTAACCCTAGGAATGTTTGTTCATCTCTTCTTGTTTTTTAACCTTAGTCTCAAGACTTTATAATCGCTGACAAAAAGAAACTCAAAGTCCCCATTTGGATTAAATTTCCTGGTCCATCCATTCTTTGTCAGCCATTTCTGTGAAATATTCCTCAGACTTTAGTTCAGGTAGTTTTTGTAGAACCTGAGAATATTTTTCATACCTGACCTTAAATGAGGGTTTTTGTTAAGATTTATCTTGCAAAGGAGTTGAAGGAAATAATTTATATACATATTGGTGGCAATGTTTTTCCTAGCATGTCATGTATTTGAATTTTCCAAATACATATTTCTATTGGTAGTCTGCAAACCATAAAATTATGGATTTCCCTTTGGCTACTCCACAGAATCAATCTCCTCCTAAGGAGTCTGTGGCTTCTCAAGGTCCATAAACCTCGAAGCAAGATACTATTTGGACAATTATGGTCTGTAAACTCAAGAACACTTTGGGTCTTCGACTTAAGTAGGATTCACCTCCCACGACTTCGCTGGCTAAGGATTTTGTGTTATCTAATTCTTCCAAGAATTTTTCCCTCCCATGGGGTATTTCAAACCATGCTTCTTAGTGGAATCCTTTACCAACCACTACTTATCTCATAATTAGAAATAGCTTTGTTACTCACTCATTACTAGCTTCTCTACTTTCTAGTGCTCCGACTTCCTTGAGTCACTCTAGCAACCCTCCTGGGAGAGAGTAATTTGAAGATGAAGGGACAGGAAAAATAAAAGTGATCCCATGGGATCTCTATCCTATTTTTCATTTAGACTCAAAATTTTTTATACAATATTTTCTCCTCTCTTGGAGATGAGGATGGCATGACTAATAACTCAAAATGAATTTTGTCTCCTAGAATTTTTGGGGTCTAACGAACCTCTCTCTTAAATATTTTGTGCAAGACATTCATCATAAGCTTCCTTAGATAGATGTACTTCAGTAGGTTAAGATAGCTTTTATTTTCTTGTAGTGAGATGCCATGTAATTTCGTGACACAACTTAATTTTTGCTTCCAACCATGAATATGGAAGAGGAGGGGTTGTTACTTGATGCAACCAAAATTCCTTCAACAACTAACAAAAATACAAGAGAGAAAAAATATATAAGATTTTTAGAATTACAATCCTTATTTATGTTAGGAATGGGAAGACTGAGAGGGGGGGGGGGTGAGTCAGTGTTCACTATACATTTACTTTTTCTTAACTCTTGAAACTTAACTTGAATGCTTAAGTATTGAAATGAACATCAACATAAATAAGATACATAAACACAACACATAACACCAATATGGTTACAGGGAAACCCAAATAGGCAAGAACCCCGGTGGGAATTGACACCCACTAAGAACTGCACTAGTGTCTTGTGATCCTTGTTAGAAGATTTGCAACCCTATTAGGAGTTGTTCTTTATAATGCTTTTAGTACAATGACCTTGTCAAGGGTCAGAATCTATTAGGAGTCTTTTACAATAACTCTACTATGGGTGGGGACACACTATCCTAGAGATCACTGCTCAAGTGATGAAGGCTACAACCTTTTGATATCAGATACACACTATATCTGCTAGATGAACTGGTGTTGTGACACTGCTTGTTTGATTAGATCCTTTGATGCACATATGTTTTGACCTCTTGTAAAGATCTAATACATTCTATATGCTCTTCACATACCTCTTATCTTCTTATCTTGTCTCTATATCCACTTCCATGCATTATTACAAAGACACATCTAATATTTATATGCGCTTACCAAAACAATTAACTAGGTTGGCCTATAATCGATTACATACAATGCTTCCAAGTGAATTGGCTCAAGGATGTTTACAAACAAACATAATTATATGTCTAAAACTTAATTACAATAGGTGCATAGCCTTTACTAAACAATAATATCATCGCCAATCAAATTCCCAACAGTCGGCTGCATACTTTGTTCTGTTCTAGCATTCACTGTCTGTGCTACTTCAACTATCTGTATCTTCGCCATATTGTATCTTCTGATCATGCGCTCTTAGGCTTAGCATTAATACACTCTTACCAACTTATCTTCTAAGGTGCATACCATAACTTTTCCATACACATGTGCGATGATGCTCTAATCTACTGGTACTCTGTTAACTATCCATTCTTCTATACTTAACCAAATTTTGATCTTTTGATAATGTGCGCTGACTCTGAAACATTATATGACTTTGTTTCCATAATGAAAAGACTAAATCTAGTCATATACAATAGTATAGTCAACTTCCAACAATCTCCCCCTTTTTCATTAATGGAAACAAAGGAATATGGCAAAGTTGCTAATTGTACCCTTATACAAAATTCTTTCTAACTTATATCTCCCTTTATACTTTGTACTATACTCTTTCTATACATTATATACATTATATAATGACAAGACTAAATCTAGTCATATACAATAGTATAGTCAACTTCCAACAATCTCCCCCTTTTTCATTAATGGAAACAAAGGAATATGGAAAAGTTGCTAATTGTACCCTTATACAAAATTCTTTCTAACTTATATCTCCCTTTATACTTTGTACTATATCTCCCTTTATACTTTGTACTATACTCTTTCTATACTTTGTACTATACTCTTTATACTGGTACTTTGTTAACTGTCCATTCTTCTATACTTAACCAAATTATGATCTTTTGATAATGTGCGCTGACTCTGAAACATTATATGACTTTGTTTCCATAATGACAAGACTAAATCTAGTCATATACAATAGTATAGTCAACTTCCAACAATCTCCCCCTTTTTCATTAATGGAAACAAAGGAATATGGCAAAGTTGCTAATTGTACCCTTATACAAAATTCTTTCTAACTTATATCTCCCTTTATACTTTGTACTATACTCTTTCTATACATCATATATGATACTCCATATTCTATATACAATACTTCCCCTTTGACATTAATGACAAAGGTGCTCAAAAGATGTATCTATAAGTACTTACAATGTTAGGACATCTGGATATGCTATCTGCAAATTTTGGATCTCTTGTTTCCAAAATGCTATCAGTGAATTTAAAATTTGGAGATGGACACATAAGGCATATTGTAGCTTCTCCATCTTCTCCAAGTCTATACTCAGACCTTGATAATATGTCACCATAGTGGCATCGATCTCCTTGATGTTCTGATTAAGCACATCTAGGGAGGGTGCAAGAGCATTCTTGAGTTGTGTTTACCTTGCCCTTATCTTGGACATCTCCTTCTCATCCTTTTCTATTTTGTCTATCTTCCCCTGGTATACATGGTTGCACATTTTCACATCAATAGAGGGATCTTCCATTGATTTCCTTATGTTAGAATAACTAAGAGGGGGGTGAATCAGTTAATCACTATACCAAGTTAAAATGTACAATTCAAAACAAATAACTCAAACTTCTGCTACTCGGTAACTTAAAATACTGTATTGTCAGTGCTTTCACCGATTACCAATCTAATGATTATCGATCAAATCAAATATGCAACATGAAAATATGACATCAAACAAATATCAAAATCAACACATAACACAAGAGATTTAACGTGGAAACCCTGTGAAGGGAAAAACCACTTGGGACTGGCAACCCAAAAATATTCACTCTTTTGAAGTGAGGTCGGTGAATACCCAACCCTATTAAAGGTTACAAACACACTGTTAGGTGTGACCTTGTTAGAGGATTTTAGACCAACCATTATCATCCAACCAACATTCACTATGGGGTTGATAGGATAACAATGTTCATTCTATGAATGATACATAAAAAGACTTTCCTAGTCCACTCGGTTAAGAGATTTGACAGTGTACATGGTTAAAATGTAACAATAGGTGATTTACCTTAATACAACTTCAATTGAAGATGTACAAATCAATGTTAGGCTCATTCAAATCCTCTGATCATTAATCAATTTTGTTAACTTACTGTCCCTCGGTAATAGCTTCCTAACACTCGGTAACCTCTATAGTTTGGTTCTCACTAACCAATTTGATTAGGTATGCATGAAAATATGTTCACGCGATAATTCTGCAATCTCCTTCTTCCAGCATTCATTTCATTATGAGACTCAAGTCTCTTAAATAGACAAGTAAACCATTTTCTTCTCCTCCATTATATTTTTCCACTTAATCATCTTCATTGATTTTGCCACTTTAACCTTCTTTGGCTGATGTGTCAATAACATGTTTGATTTTCATCTTTTAGATCTTCCTCAAATTTTGTTAGCCGTCGATCTTTGTAACAAACTTTATCTGTTACCTTGAAATCATACACTTTCCAGCTCATCAATCATTATCAGCTAAACTAATCATTTAGTTCCTTTTTCCTACTCAATTAACAAAGAAATGCGTCGATGAACACAAGCTTGGTATACACTACACTTTGTCGGTGTATACCGAAATGCTTCATTAACTGACAACACTGCTTTGTGACTTTCAGCTCTTTTCCTTATCATAGATGAATGCAACATAATCAAGTCAATATCATAAGGTCATAGAATCATCAACAAGTTACCTAATGTATTCCTTATCCTCATCTGTCATATCCATCTTCCTCATGTAGATATTTTTGTTCTTCATCTCTTTCACTCCTTTTTTACAGATGTTTAGGTATAGTAACTTACAAGGTAAGTACTGTCAAACTTAGTTGACATCAATGACAACATAATATTGATTTAATCATCTTACATATTTAATCAACTTAGTGATCTTAAATCATAGATCTTCAATTAGGTTCTAAATCAGTTGTAGTTCATCAATCTCTCCCTTTGGCATTGATGGAAACTCAAGTAATATGAAATATACCATACAACATACCAAACATGTATTCTACAACTCTATTCACAAATGTTGTACAAGCTCTCCCTAGCTTAACATGTTTAATCACTATGTTACAAAAAGCATTTGCAAGTGCAAACGCGGTTCTGTAGATGTGATCTTTTTAGCTCTCAGCTCTTAGGTTCCTACTTCTGTTCTTAGTAACTAATCTTCAATGTTCTCTCTTTTTTCTCAAATTATCTCTCCCTTAGATAGATTGATGCATATTGTTTCATATTTTTTTATCTCTCCCTTTGATAACAATGCCAAAGAAACAAATAAACAAACTGCTCTGTAGTAGCCATGTAACTCTCTATTGTCCATTGCATTCTCTGTATCTTTGTATACTGATATGCCAATCTGTTCTAGTTCTCCATACTTTTCACAACCTTAGACATGATCCAAAGTGTGAACTATGCTACATCAACATGAATGATCTAATAAGATTAGGTTGATGCAACATCGATATTACATTAGTGACTGGTAGACAGGGGACGGACCCCAAGCCTAGTCCCTAATTATTCAAATGTGTCCTTCGGTAGGGGCTTTGTAAATATATTATCAAGTTGTTCTTTTGATGTAACAAACTCTAGCTTCACTTTCTTCTCCTGTACTCATTCTCTTAAGTAGTGATACTTAATAGATATATGCTTTGTCTTAGAGTGCATCAATGGATTCTTTGAAATATTAGTGGCACTAGTGTTGTCACAATATATAATCACCGGCTCAGTGATTATCTCATTCATACCTTCCAATACTTGCTTAATATATGCAATGTTTGAACAATTTGTAGCAGCAACAACATACTCTGCTTCAGATGTAGATTGAGAAATGCAAACCTATTTCTTACTTTTCCATGTAACAAGTCTTTCACCAAAGAAGAATGCTCCTTTGATGGTGCTTTTTTTGTCATCCACATTTCCAGTCCAATCAACATCGGTATAGACCTTCAGTTCAAACTTGCCTTCCTTAGGATACCATAATCCATAGTCTTCAGTCTTTTTTAGGTATCTTAAGATTCTCTTTGTAGCAACCATATGTGATTCTCTAGGGTTTGCAAAAAATCTAGCAACAATTCCCACATCATGTGCTATATCTGGTCTACTATGTAATACATACATTAATTTACCAATTATAGATCAGTACAGTGTCTGGTTTATCTCTGTAGTTTCATCTTCCTTAGTCAGTTTACATCCTGTATCAATTAGTGTTCCCATAGGTTTAACATATTCCATGCCAAATGTCTTCAATACTTCCTTTATATATTTAGATTGTGTGATGAATATCCCATCACTCTGTTGAATCACTTGTAATCCTATAAAGAACTTAATCTCTCTGAACATAGACATTTCAAACTCTTTTCTCATTTCATCAACAAAGGATTTACATATGTGATCTTGACCTCCAAAAATAATATCATCCACAAATATTTTAGCAATAAGAATAGTATTATCAGTATCTCCTTTCATATACAAATTGTTATTCTCACTAGTTCTAAAAAATCCAATACTTAACAAATGAGTATGTAGCCTTTCATACCAAGCTCTTGGTGCTTGCTTCAAACCATATAAAGCTTTATGTAATCTACATACCATGTCTTTGTTGTTTGGATCAACAAACCCTTCTGGTTGTTCTATGTAGACTTCTTCTTCAAGTATTCCATTCAAAAATGTTGACTTCACATCTATTTGATAGACTTTGAATTTCTTATGTGTAGCATATGCAAGTGGCATTCTAACTCCTTCTAATCTAGCAACAAGTGCAAATGTTTCACCATAATCAATTCCTTCTTCCTGTGCATATCCCTTGCATACCAATCTAGCTTTATTTCTTGTTACCTCTCTGTTTTCATTCAGTTTGTTCCTGAATATCCACTTAGTACCGATAACATTCTTGTCCTTAGATCTAGGTACTAAAATCCAAGTTTTTTTCTTCTCTATCTATTCTATTTCCTCTTTCATTGCATTAACCCATTTATCATTTCTAATGCAACTTTTACATTCTTCAGTTCATATTCAAAAACTAGATATGTACCTTGTCTTATCTTGCTCCTTGTTTGCATACGTCTCCAATAATTTGTGTCTCAGGATGATGTCTCCTTACAAATCTCGCTAGTACTTGCTCTCTTCTTTCTTGTTCATCCTAGGAAGGTTCATTTTCTTGCTTGGTAGGACCATCCCGCTCGTCGGTTTCTCTTTCCTAATCTTTGGTATTTTTTTCCTATTGACCAATTGTCACAGTTTGTGGCTTTGGTAGATACTCTGGATGTTCAATGTGAGTGAATCTACTGTAGTCTTCCAGTTCCTTTTTTCTTTCCTCTATATTCTTATCATCAAACTCATCTACATGGACATTAGTACTTTCAATCATTTTATTGTAACTTTATTCAGACACTTATATGCTTTGCTTTTATTGGAATATCCTAAAAATATCCATTCATCACCTTTTGAGTCAAATTTCTCATTTCTTTCATCTTTTAGAATAAAACATTTACTTCCAAAAATCCTGAAATAACTTATAGTGGGTTTGTGTCCAAACCATAACTCATAGGGTTTCTTGTTAGTGTCTTTCTTTAGTTGTACTCAGTTCAGTACATAAACATTTGTACTAACAACTTCTCTCCAATATGTCTGAGCAACATTCTTTTGCAACATTAGTGTCCTTGCATAATCAACTATTGACCTATTCCTCCTTTCAGCAATGCCATTCTACTGAGGTGTCCGCGGTGTAGAGACATGTCTTTTAATACCATGCTCATTACAGAAAATAATAAATTTATCAGAGATAACTTCACCTCCTCTATCAAATCTTAGGCATTTCAATTCTTTACCAGTCTCTTTTTCTACTTTTGCTTTATACCACTTTAACATCTTAAATACTTCAGATTTTTCTTTTAAGAACATGACAGTCATCAATCTAGTATAGTCATCAACAAAAAGAATAAAGTATCTATCACCATAATAACTCTGAGTGCTCATAGGACCACATAGGTCGGTATGAACCAACTCAAGTATCTTCTTTGTTGAATAATCTTTGCTTTTGAAACTAGATCTAGTCATTTTACCTTTCTGACATTCATGACACATAACATGATTAGGTTTTGACAAGTTAGGCAGACCTCTAACTCTTTTTCTTTTATTGATCTTAATCATGTTATCAAAATTCACAAGGCATAACCTTTTATGCCACAACCAAGCATCTTTATTTTTCATCATCAAGCAAGAAGACTTATCATTATCAAGATAAAATAGATTACTTTTTTTTGTGCTCCAGTTCCAACTAGTCTTCCTCCATCATCAAATATTTTTACTTTTGAGAGAAAGAAAGTAAAAATAGATTACTTTTTACAATTCAAGTCATCAGGTTACTTTTGAGAGAAAGAAAGTAAAAATAGATTACTTTTTTTTTGTGCTCCAGTTCCAACTAGTCTTCCTCCATCATCAAATATTTTTACTTTCTTTCTCTCAAAAGTAACTTGATGACCTGAATTGTTCAGTTGTGCCACACTTAGCAAATTTTAGTTAATTCCATCTACCCAATAAGCATTTTCACATTTTGTTTTATCATTTATCATCAGGGATCCTTTACCTCTTACCATACAAGGTGTATCATTACCCATCTTAACATATCCTCCATTATATTCTTCAAGTTGATCAAATTCCTCTTCATTACCAATCATGTGATGTGTACAACCACTGTCTATGATCCATGTATCATTTTTATTAACTTTAGAGATCAGTGTTGTTTCTACATGTTTTTCTTCTTCCTCGGAGTCATCTTTCATAGCAACAAATACAACTTCTACATCATCATCAAAATCAAATTAAGATTAACTTTCTTTAGCTATGTAACATACCTTTTTTCCTTTATCATTATTGTCTCGATTGTCTCTATTGTAGTGTCGGTTGCTCCTATTGTTTCTTCTCCCATAGCTTCCTTCAAATCGATCTTTGGTTCTTTCATCATCTTTCTTATGTGGACATCTAGCAGCAATGTGGCCAACTTCTTTAAAATTAAAGCATGCTAAAGGTAGTTTACCTCTATACCTTCCTTTACCTTTAGGTAACCTTCTAGCCATAAGAGCTTCAAGTTCATCAAGCTCATCATCAATATTGCTATCACTATCATTTCTATTTTTACCACTAGACTTACCAATCTTTAGAGAAGACATAAAAGTAGATTCAACAATCAGAACAACATTGTTGTCAAAGTTATTTAGTTCAAAGGTTTTAAGTTTACCAATTAGATTGTTAAGAGTAAGGACATTACCAGATGCAGACCTTGTTTCATGAATTGTAGATATTCTGATTGCATAAATTGGCAATAAGGTTTTGAGGACTTTGCTTACCACTGTTTCTTCACTAATAACACCATTAGATACTCTAATAGCATGTACTACCTCTTTTAGTTTGTTTGTGTATTGCACAATATTTTCACCTTCCTTCATCTTCATATCATCGAATCTACCCCTTAGGCTTTTAGCTCTGGCTCTTTTGACATTCACATCACCACTGTAAACTTGAGAAAGTTTATCCCACATACCTTTGGCACTTGTGCAACTTTTGATATCTTCAAATTCAACATCGGTACATGCAGCAACAATCTCCATCATAGTAACATTATGTTCATGCTTGTCTCTTAGTTGATCGAGAGTTAAGGGACTAGTGGTCGGTTCAATGTAGCCATTCTCCATCAGTTCTAGTGCAGAATCCCCAATTCTAGAAATGTGGAGCTTCATTCGGCTTTGCCATACTGTGAAATTCTCCTTGTTTAGATTTGGCACTTCCCTCTTATACATCTTGAGATCTTTGTGCTGAAGTCCTTAAAACTCTGTTCTAAGCAACCATAGCTCTGATACTAATTATTAGAATAATTGAGAGGGGGGTGAATCAGTTAATCACTGTCCCAAGTCAAAATGTACAATTCAAAACAAATAACTCAAACTTGTGCTACTCGATAACTTAAAATATTGTACTATCTATGCTTTTACCGATTACTAGTCTAATGATTACCGATCAAATAAAATATGCAACATGAAAATATGACATAAAAAAAATATCACAATCAACACATAACACAAGAGATTTAACGTGGAAACCCTGTGAAGGAAAAAACCACCTAGGACCGACAACCCAAAAATATTCACTCTTCTAAAGTGAGGTCGGTGAAGACCCAACCTTGTTACTGGTTACAAACACACTATTAGGTGTGACCTTGTTAGAGGATTTTAGACCAACCGTTATCATCCAACCAACATTCACTATGGGGTTGATAGGATAAAAATGTTCATTCTATGAACGATACATAAAAAGACTTTTCTAGTCCACTCGGTTAAGAGATTTGACTGTGTACAATGGTTAAAATGTAACAGTAGGTGATTTTCCTTAATACAACTTCAATTGAAGATGTACATATCAGTGTTAGGCTCATTCAAATCCTTTGATCATTAATCAATTTTATTAACTTATTATCGCTCGATAATAGCTTCCTAACACTCGGTAACCTCTACAGTTCGGTTCTCACTAACCAGTTTGATTAGGTATGCATGAAAAATTGTTCATGCAATAATTCTATAGTCTCCTTCTTTTGGTATTCATTTCATTATGAAACTCAAGTCTCTTAAATAGACAAGTAAACTATTTTCTTCTCTTCCATTAGATTTTGTCACTTAATCATCTTCGTTGATTTTGTCACTTTAACCTTCTTCAGTTGATGTGTCAATAACATGTTTCATTTTCATCCTTTAGATCTTCCTCAAATTTTGTTAGCCTTCAATCTTTGTAACAAACTTTATCTGTTACCTCAAAATCATACACTTTCAAGCTCATCAATCCTTGTCAGCTAAACTAATCATTTAGTTCCTTTTTCCTACTCGGTTAACAAAGAAATGCATCGATGAACACAAACTTAGTTTACATTGTGCTCAGTATACACTACACTTTGTCAATGTATACTGAAATGCTTCATTAACTGACAACAAGTGACCTAATGTATTCCTTATCTCCATCTGTCATATCCATCTTCCTCATGTAGATATTTCTATTCTTCATCTCTTTCACTCCTTTTCTATAGATGTTTAGGTATAGTAACTTATAAGATAAGTACTATCAAACTTAGTTAACATAAATGACAACATAATACTGATTTAATCATCTAACATATTTAATCAGCTCAGTGATCTTAAATCACATATCTTCAATTAGGTTCTAAATTAGTTGTACTTCATCACCTTACACTATCAATCATGGCTTCTGCCTTTTGGACTCTCTTTTAGTGATCAGTAATTAGCTTATCTTGATTCATACAATCTACAATGATCTTCCTTCCCTTTGTAGAAAAATCCTTCAAAGATGCTTGACCAACCTTTAATGAACTTAGGTCAAGTGCAAAGTTACTAACTAGTTCACTCAATCTCTTTTTCATGTATTTCTCTTTTGCTACTTGAGATGTAGATGCTTCCAATCTAGAGAAGTTAGTCTTGAAGGCTATAAGGATGGTGCTAACATCATCAACTATATGGACCTTAGATACTTTCTTGTATGAAGGTAATAGGTTGTTCAAAATTGTTAGAGTTTTAGGTGACTCTACAACACCCCCATGATCGAATGCAAGACTAAGATAACTTCCACAAGAGATTGGCAAGACAATTGCATTAAGATGCAATAATGATATTATTGATCATGGACATGATTAAAATGTACATAATAGGCCTCCTTATATAGGAAAGGAGACAAGAGACAATGATAAGGAGTTGATAAGCTATTACCTATGCTAGGTGTAATCACATGTCCACCAAATGTGGATCATCCTTCATTATGAAATAAATTATGTGCAATGGATTAGGATAATAATGTGATAAGAGCATGAAAGGTGGATCTCACACACAAAGAGGTATGTGATGATAACTATCACACCTAAATTGGAAATTCTCCTACACCATGTGCAAGAATGAGGTGCACACTCCTAGGTGTCTCAATCACTAACTACTATGAAATGCATTATCCTAATTAAGATTAAGTTAAGTGTAATTAGAAATATTTAATTACACCAACACCCCCAAGATCGAATGCAAGAACAAGATAACTTCCACAAGAGATTGGCAAGACAATTGCCTTAAGATGCAAGAATGATATTATTGATCATGGACATGATTAAAATGTACATAATAGGCCTCCTTATATAGGAAAGGAGATAAGAGACAATGATAAGGAGTTGATAAGCTATTACTTATGCTAAGTGTAATCACATGTCCACCAAATGTGGATCATCCTCCATTATGCAATAAAGTATGTGCAATGGATTGGGATGATAATGTGATAAGAGCATGAAAGGTGGATCTCACACACAAAGAGGTATGTGATGACAACTATCACACCTGAAGTGGAAATTCTCCTACACCATGTGCAAGAATGAGGTGCACACTCCTAGGTGTCTCAATTGCTAACTACTATGCAATGCATTATCCTAAGTAAGATTAAATTAAGTGTAATTAAGAATATTTAATTACACCAACACCCCCCCTTAAGTGCAACTTAGGGGAATGCACTTAACTCACAATGCAAGACGGGTCCCAAAAACTAGGCCATGTTAGGTACCCATGTACCAAATGCAATACATGAAATGCATAACTCTCATAAAGTGGAGAAAGAGGGAAAACCTCATGGGAAAAACCCTCCCCCCAAAAAAGAGAAGAAAACAAGATGAATGGATGGATGGAGTGCTCAAGACCCCCCAAGAACTACATACATCATGTATATACAAATAATTATCCCCCCATAAGAAGGATAGTTAGAGACATGATATCCCCCCCATAATGAACAATCTCCTACAAAAATGGTGAGTTCTTGAAGACAAATTATATTCCAATGACTACAAACAACATTTCTCCCTTTGGGAAGAAGATATACCAAGTACAAATGTAGGAATGCTTCCCATTGTGGATAGGAACTAGGAAGTGGAATCCAAATGAAGTATGATGATGATGCCATGAACTAATCCATATCCAAATGAAAGAAGGAAGAAGATCTCCAAATATGCATCTTTGAAGACTGAATAGGCCTCTCCAATCTCAAAGAATCTATCACATCATGTGACAAACCAAGTGAAGAAGAAGAATCAAGAATGTCAATCTCCAAAGAATTTGAAGAAGTATCTCCAACTATGATGAAACTCTCATCAAAGAGAAGAGAAACTCCCTCAAGTATGTCTCCCAAATCTAAAATATGAGACTCCACAAATAATGAACCAATATCCGGCAAGTAAGAATCCCAATTAGGAAGATAAATAGATATCTCTTGCAATGAATCACTGGAATCACCAACAAGAGATGATTGTGTGATCTCAAGTAGAGAATTTGGAGCTACATGAGGAGCCATTGGATCATCCTCGCTCTCAATTGCTGCAAATTATTTAATTGCATCTAAAGTATAATCATCATAGGGAATGTTATCCTCATCATCAAGAGGAATGAGGCAATCTGAAGCAAGATCATCTGGGAATGGAGGAACATGTGGATCACCAAAAATCTGCCAAATGATTGTCCAAATAATGTGTGGACATTGAAAACCTCTAAATTGGGGTAGATGTCATAGAAGAGACACAAACTGATGCTACCAATAATCAAATTTATAATATGAGCATTCTTTTCTCCCCAAACATATTGCTTCCCCTGTGACTTTGGCTTAGGAATGAGTCCATAAAGATGAGGCAAGAGATTAAGCCATCTACAATGTGTGATGATTCCTTTTGCCCATGACTCATAATTATCCTTAGTCAAAATTACTACTGTAGGATGTGTTTCATAGCCCATGATTACATTAATGATACACTTCTCTCATTACAAATTGAGATCAACAAATTATTACACTCCAAAATTACGCTATAATAGACTTAGATCATTATGCAAAAGACCAAGCTAAGGCTTATGCATTACAAATGAAAAAAAGTCAATTTTTGAAAGTACAGTTTCTGGTCATAGTCACTAAAATTTGATTCTAGATCTGGAAAATACATAAAAAATTATGCACTTTCAAAAAATTGCACCTAAAAAAGAGTTCATATGAACTCAAATGAGGCCTTAGAAGTTGCAAAAACTAAGATTTGTGATTTTCAGAAAAATTCAGGAATAGAGATTAGAAATCACCTGAACCATCGTGTAGATCATGAAATTCTACCCCAAAACAAAAAAAATTACTCGAAAAAAGGAGTCTAGATGACTAAGATATCGTTGTTTGACAATTGCCTCTGAAATTATTTTTTTTGAATTGTCGCCGCCACACTTCCAAAATTCAAATAGCTCTAGATTTGGCCTCGGGTGTCCAATTTGGATGAAATAAAATTCAATTTAGGGGTTTTTGGACCTCCTTAATATGATGCCAACCTCTGATTTTCACTAGCAAGCATCAATATTGACCTACAATAGAAAGCCACAAAATACAAAACCCCAAATTTTCTCCAAATAGACTAAGCAATGGTGATGTCCAAATACCTTTATTCTACACCCACAATTGAATCAAGCCAAGATTGCACTTCTTGAGAAGAGGTCTTCACACCTTGAGAGCTCTGATATCATGTTAGAGTTTTAGGTGACTCTACAACACCCCCAGGATCGAATGCAAGACTAAGATAACTTCCACAAGAGATTGGAAAGACAATTGCATTAAGATGCAAGAATGATATTACTGATCATGGACATGATTAAAATGTACATAATAGGCCTCCTTATATAGGAAAGGAGATAAGAGATAATGATAAGGAGCTGATAAGCTATTACCTATGCTAGGTGTAATCACATGTCCACCAAATGTGGATCATCCTCCATTATGCAATAAAGTATGTGCAATGGATTAGGATGATAATGTGATAAGAGCGGACATGATTAAAATGTACATAATAGGCCTCCTTAAATAGGAAAGGAGATAAGAGATAATGATAAGGAGTTGATAAGCTATTACCCATGCTAGGTGTAATCACATGTCCACCAAATGTGGATCATCCTCCATTATGCAATAAAGTATGTGCAATGGATTAGGATGATAATGTGATAAGAGCATGAAAGGTGGATCTCACACACAAAGAGGTATGTGATGACAACTATCACACCTATAGTGGAAATTCTCCTACACCATGTGCAAGAATGAGGTGCACACTCCTAGATGTCTCAATCACTAACTACTATGCAATGCATTATCCTAATTAAGATTAAGTTAAGTGTAATTAGGAATATTTAATTACACCAACAAAAATGTTGATTGATTCAACAAATAAAGGGTTCCTCATTACCTATTTCTCTTTTTCTTTTTCCATATCTAAGACATTGATCTTTATTAGGTCTTCTTCTCCCCAAGAGTCCAAGCTAGTGGTGTCTAGTGTCAAACTTAACAACAATGATGTTGAGGGTAATGGAGTGATAGGAGTGCTATCCATCACTTCTTGCTTTACTCTAATTGGCATTTCAACAAATCGCTTATCTGTTGGTTCACTTCCTTTTACCTCTTCTTCTCCTTTCTCCTCTTCTACCTTTTCTTCCTCTTTTTCCATCTCCTTCTCTTCTTCTTCACCTGTTAGATCTTCTATTTGTACTTCTTCTTGTAGCTTGTGTGAATTATCATTGTATAGAGTTTCAACCTCTTGTGTGCTCACAAAGGCTTCTTCAAATTTATCTAAGTCATTTCCTGTGTCCACCATTTCTATCTCTACATTATCTATAAAGATAGTGTCATCTTTTTGTGTCTTTGTCATGGGTGCAGACTTTGTTGCCTTTATAGGTGTTTCCATTGTAGATGTTGAGTCCTAGGGACCTGTCATTGGCACCTTTGTGGTCTCTGACTCCTTGGCTTCCTTAGAGGGCACTTTAGTTGTGTGCGTAGTAGATGGATACATGTACCTATCCAGAAAGACTTTCTCAAAAGCTTTCTCTGTTTCTTTAGCTACCATCTCATAATTATTATCCATTATATGTAGTGTTCTTGTCTTAGTTCTAAGGTGTAGCTTCACCAAATCTAGCAATAATGTTTTCTCTTCTAAGGAACATACTAGGAGGCTTTCATCTAGAATCTTTTCTCTTATCCTTAGATCCTCTTCAATAGCCTATCTCTTCAATAATTCCATGATATTCCACACATTGTCTGGAATCATTGTCTTGAGTTCTAGGACTGTCTTTTTAAACTTTAGTATATGTTTAATAATCATTCCATGAATTTATGATTTATCTATTTCATTGTATTTATCATAGAATTTTCTTATCTAATCAATTTTTCCTTCCTCAATAATCCTTGTACTCAAAAATTTAAGACTAGGTCTAAATCCTACCTAAGGAGGTGCTTGATTTCTCTTTCTCTGACTTTTGGTTTCCCCGTCAGGATGGGTGGATTGTACCAGACTCCTTCTTCCTCTTGTTCATTGTCTTATACTTAGGAGGTGATGTTAGATCAACTGTAATAGTGGGCACACGACTGATATCATTAATTTTACCCTGTTTATCCTTTGGATCATCAGTCTTCTCAATCTTGATCTTCTTCAACTTAGGATCATCTTCCTTAGCTTGTGCTACAGATGTTCTCTCAATCTCCAAAGAAATCTTTTCTTCTCTTGCTTTGTCAAGATCTAACTGAGTTACTACATGAATTCTGAGTATCTTAGAAGTAATCTTTGATGCTTTCCTTTTTGTTGTTGCACTGTTAAGAACTGCATCAACTTCTCTTGTCTTCTCTTCATAAGTCCCCCATCTAGGTTCATTAGGGTCCTTAGGTGCTGATAGTAGGACTTGTGCATAGGCTTCCAAGATTAGTTCCTCAACTTCATACCCAAGTGGATGGATCCACTTTGTTCTTGGCTCAACTACCTCCATACAAGTTAGATCAATTTCTACCATAAAGAAAATGTTGTCCTTGTATTTCTCAACAATACTCTCTGGTATTCTGTACCTCATTTGCATTTTGATTCTAAATGTCTTTAATTCCAGCTCCATGTAATCCTCCAAAGTACTCTCAGTAGATGCCTTAAGAGATATTTTTGGCATTGTAGGTATACTTTTGTCTAGATACAAATAGGAGACCTTTCGAAGTATGTGGAACTACATGTAGATAATTAAAAACCCAAACCTGAATATTTTGGTCTTATCATGCTTGATGGCTTTAATATTATAAATTAGTTGTGCACACAAGATTTCACACAAATTGAACTCACCATTTTCTCTGACAATCCTTATTGTTGCAAGAATAGTGGCCATGGACACACTATTCACCCTGTTAGTGTGCTGAAACCTATAACCTAATATCATGGACATCAATTTGATGTCTTTCTCCTCTATAGGCTCAATTGTCATTCCACGCCTATCACTTCTTGACTTACATGATTGTTCTACTTATTTCCTTACATCCTTGCCCACTAGAAGAATGACGCCTATCTTAGAAAGGCCTATCATCTCATGAATGAGATCTCCTATGATTCTTAGTGGGACTTCACCTATCCAAAATAGGTCATCATGGATTCTGCTTAACAAGATCTTGGTCCACTCAGATTTGTAGAACTCATCTACCATAGAAAACTCAACAATAGGATGATTCTCTAACTATGTGACCTCATCTAGGAAGCTTTTGTCTAGCTTTAACATAGTTTCAATGTGTGCTCTAATCCTATCAAGTCCAACTGGTTCTTTCTTGCAGTAAATGTATGCACAGATGTCTTCAACATGCATGACGCCCATAGGTGTTCTTGAGAATGCACCTTCTAGGTCATCTAGGGCAGACTTAAAAGGGTGCCTCTTGAAAACATATCTTTTCCTCTCTGCAATACCAAACACAACATGAGTAGCCATAACTTACTTCTTTATCACTTCAAATAGGTTTCCAAGAACTTTTGAATCATCATGACGGATTAGGGCTTCACAACCGATTAAACAAACTCTTTTGCTGGTGAATCAAGATTTAATACTTCACAATTAACTACTAGGGCTTATGTGATCTCCAATCACTCTAACTTGAATGCAATAAGTGATATACAAGTCTTTGTGTACTTTAAAGTGAAAATTCCACCTTTAATGCTTACCGCGTAAACTTGACTTTTACTGAGAATTTCAAACTTCCATTCTATAATCGATTAGGTAGTGCACTCTTGCACATAGCCTCAAATAATCTCCAAAAGGTTAAATCCAAAGGTGCATACTCTAAGGGTGAGTATACTGGCTACGTAGGGGTCTAGAGCTAAATTAACTCCCCTTATGACCTTGAGGGTCATTTATCCAGATGTTGAGGGTGCGTCCACTATGGATGCATCCAATACATACTCATCAACCTTATCCTTCTTTGCCTCTAACCAAATCAAGCTCGTATCTTCTGAAGCTTTCAAAAACTTGACTTCTCCTTTGGTATCCAACATTGATTCTTCTAGCTTTTTAGGGCTTTCTTGACTTTGCATTCTTGATCTGCAAAACTTTGAGATATGTCCAGCCTTGTTACAAGAGTGACAAATAACTGGAGGCCTTAAATTATTTGATGCATTGATATGGGTTACCATTTTACACTATCTGGCTGAGTGACCATTATAATTACATATCTAACATGTAATGCTCTGAGAACTTCTTGCATTTGATTGATTTTGACTTCCCTGATTATGCTGAGTCTTGTTCTTCTGACTTGTTCTACAATTCATAGCTTTATGACCAAATTTATTACATGAATAACAATAACCATTGAAAGGTCTTACCTCTTTACAATTCCTTGCTATATGTCCATGCTTGTTACATGCATAACAAGTTCAGTCTACTAGCTTGCGCTCATCCTTAGATGGTTTAATACTATCTTTAGTCTGATTTCCAGTCTCCTTAGCATCTGTGTTGACTTTTGGTGCTTTCATCCTTTCTTGCATGTCATCAATCTGATTTTGTGCTTCATTGAATCCAATGCCGCTAGTATCTCCTTTAAGCTTCTAAGCATATAGCTAAGATTCTATCAGATCCTTGCTTGTGTGTAATTTGTTAATATGATTCTTTGCTTCAATTAATTCAGATTCTAAATTTTCTTTGTTGTTTCTTAGCTCTAAGATTTCCATGTTTGCTTGCCTTAATTCTTCATTTAGTTGAAGGTTCTCTTTGATCTGTTCATCATAAACTTCTTGATTGTTAGTTAACTTATCATCCAATTCTTTAATTTGATCTTTTAGAGATGTGTTCTCTTCATTTAGTTTCTTAACCATCTTCCCTAGATCACTATTTGAACAATCTTTCAAATCTTTTCTTAGATTTTTGATGAAAACTTGTGCACCACTAATTTTCAATTTCATTTCTTCAACTTCTTTCTCTGATATGTCAAGGTCTTCAAGAGTTGCCATAAGTTTCTTCTTCAGATTTGTTTCTCCTTTTGAGCCCATTGATCTCCTCAAGTGGTTGAACTTATCTTCAGAGGACCAGAGCTCTAATACCAATTGTTAGGAATGGGAACACTGAGAGGAGGGGGGGTGAATCAATGTTCACTATACAATTACTTTTTCTTTACTATTGAAACTTAACCTGAATGCTTAAGTACTAAAATGAACATCAACATAAACAAGATACATAAACACAACACATAACACCAATATGGTTATGGGGAAATCCAAATAGGTAAAAACCCCAGTGGGAATTGATACCCACTAAGAACTACACTAGTGTCTTGTGATCCTTGTTAGAAAACCTACAACTCTGTTAAGAGTTGTTCTTTACAATGCTTTTAGTACAATGACCTTGTCAAGGGTCAAACCCTGTTAGGAGTCTTTTAAAATAACTATGTTAGGGGTGGGGACACACTATCCTAGAGCTCACTTCTCAAGTGATGAAGGCTGCAACCTTCTGATATCAGATACACACTATATCTATTGGATGAACTGGTGCTATGACACTTCTTGTCTGATCAGTTCCTTTGATGCGCTGATGCTTTGACCTCTTGTAAATCTCTAATACATTCCATCTGCTCTTCGCATACCTTTTCTCTTCTTATCTTGTCTCTATATCCATTTCAGTGTATTATTACAAAGGCACATCTAATATTTATATGTGCTTACCAAAACAATTAACTAGGTCGGCCTATAACTGATTACATACAACACTTCCAAGTGAATTGGCTCAAGCGTGTTTATAAAAAAACATAATTACATTTCTACAACTTAATTACAATAGGTGCATAGCCTTTACAAAATAATAATATCATCGCTAATCAAATTGCCAACAGTCGGCTGCATACTCTGTTCTATTCTAGCATTCACTGTCTGTGCTACTTCAACTTTTTGTATCTTTGCAATACTGTATCTTCTGATCATGCGCTCTTAGACTTAGCATTAATACACTCAAACCAACTAATCTTCTAAGGTGCATACCATAACTCTGTCATACACATGTGCATTGATGCTCTGATCTATTGGTGCTCTATTAAGTGTCCAGTCTTCTATACTTAACCAAATTCTGATCTTCTGATAATGTGTGCTGACTCTAAAACATTTTATGACTTTGTTGCCATAATGACAACACTAATGACAACACTAAAGCTAGTCATATACAACAGCATAGTCAACTTGCCAACACTTTATTATTCTTCCAACTATTCTTCTTTTACAATGAGAGAAAACACTAATTTAAGTACAAATCTAAAATTACCTTTTTTGGCATTTTTTTCATAAAAGTGGTTTTTGCCATTTTTGGTAATTTTTAAAACAACTCCTAAAAAGCTAATTTTTTTCCATGAAGCTTCCTAAAACTAATATAAGATGAACTACCAACTAACCTTCGAAATTGGAATTAATATTTCAAAGTTATTAAAAAAAACTTTTTTTTCTAAAAACTAAAAAAACTACTAAAATCTTAAAAAGCCATTAAAAGCTCCTACATCATTCTCCTCTAGTTGAAAGAACGCAACTCCTACAAATTTTTTTTGAATGCATTCTTCTTGTCTAGATCTAATCCTTCCCATTATACCAGATATTTATTGTATTGACCCAGAGACAAGAAAATTGAAGCCCTTTTGAATGCAATTCTACTCCTTTTTCCTGGTCTTCCAATTCTTTGGCAATTTTTTCTTCATCCTTGCAACTATCCTTGGATCCTTCTTCCTATTATTTTTCTTAACCCATCTCTTTTTCAATGCTAGCTCAACTTTTAGATTCCAAAATTCTATTTCTTGTGCATATACTTCAATATCATCATTATTTATGTCTTCATCATATAATATAACATCATATTCTCCATTATAATTTTTATAATACTTTTGCAAATATGCATATGCCATATTAACAAACAAATCAGCAACATCTTCACTATCAACCTTATTATCAATAGGCCTTTCCACTTGCTCAATTTGAACATTAGATTCAAATAATTGAAAATGACAGGGAGACTCATTTGCAACTAAATTTACCTTGTCTTCTTCAATGCTTGATGTCATAATATTCATAAGTAAACTTACCATTTCAGTTTCTACATATTCCTCTATTATTTTTGTTCTTTCTTTCATTTTCCTCTTTTGAATAATCTTTCTAATGGGCCATGTGATCTTCTTCTTAACTGGTAGGTGCCATGTTTGCATCTCTAGGGATAATCTTGTTGCTAATTTTTTTAAGGCTTGATCCAACCTTTGTACCTCCTTAAAATATTCTAAACTTTCCTTGTCATCTTCCTTTTTCTTCCCACTTGTGTCTTTTCTCTTATCTTATTTTTCTTGTTTCTTCTTTAGTGAGCCCTCACTTTGCAAGCACCTCTTCAACAAATCCATCTCTTCAAGAAAGTCCCTTTAACCTTGCTTCCACTTTATCTTTTCTTCACTTAGGTATTTTCTCTTCTCTACCTAGCCTTTTGAGAACCAAATTATCTCTTCAACCTGCATAAACACAAACACAAAACTTTCTTTCCCAGACCTTCTAGGCTCTGATACCAAATGATGCAACCAAAATTCCTTCAACAATTAACAAAAATACAAGAGAGAAAGAAACACATAAGATTTTTGGAATTACAATCCTTCTTTATTATTATTCCAACTATTCTTCTTTTACAATGAGAGAAAACACTAATTTAAGTACAAATCTGAAATTACCTTTTTTGGTAGTTTTTTTCATAAAACTATTTTTTTGTCATTTTTGGTAATTTTTAAAACAATTTCTACAAAGCGGATTTTTTCCGTGAAGCTTCCTAAAACTAATATAAGATGAATTGCCAACTAACCTTCGAAATTGGAAATAATATTTCAAAATTATTAAAAAAAACTTTTTTTCTAAAAACTTAAAAAACTACTAAAATCTTAAAAAGCCACTAAAAGCTCCTGCATCATTCTCCTCTAGTTGAAAGAACACAGTTTCTGCAAGTTTTTTTTGAATGCATTCTTCTTGTCTATATCTAATCCTTCCCATTATACTAGATATTTATTGTATTGACCCATAGACGAGAAAATTGAAGCCCTTTTGAACACAATTCTACTCCTTTTTCCTAGTCTTCCAATTCTTTGGCAATTTGTTCTTCATCCTTGCAACTATCCCTGGATTCTTCTTCCTATTATTTTTCTTAACCCATCTCTTTTTCAATGCTAGCTCAACTTTTAGATTCCAAAATTCTATTTCTTGTGCATATACTTCAATAGCATCATTATTTATGTCTTCATCATATAATATAACATCATATTCTCCATTATAATTTTTATAATACTTTTGCAAATATGCATATGCCATATTAACAAACAAATCAGCAACATCTTCACTATCAACCTTATTATCAATAGGTCTTTAAACTTGCTCAATTTGAACATTAGATTCAAATAATTGAAAATGATAGGGAGACTCATTTGCAACTAAATTTACCTTGTCTTCTTCAATGCTTGATGTCAAAATATTCATAGGTAAACTTACTATTTAAGTTTCTACCTCTTCCTCTATTATTTTTGTTTTTTCATTCATTTTCCTCTTTTGAATAATCTTTCTAACAGGCCATGTGATCTTCTTCTTGACTGGTAGGTGCCATGTCAGCATCTCTAGGGAAAATCTTGTTGCTAATTCTTTTAAGGCTTGATCCAACCTTTGTACCTCCTTAAAATATTCTAAACTTCCTTGTCATCTTCCTTTTTCTTTACACTTGTGTATTTCCTCTTCTCTTGTTTTTCTCGTTTCTTCTTTAGTGAGCCCTCACTCTCCAAGTACCTCTTCAACAAATCCATCTCTTCAAGCAAGTCCATTTAACCTTTCTTCCACTTTGTCTTTTCCTCACTTAGGTATTTTCTCTTCTCTACCTAGCCTTTTGGGAACCAAATTCTCTCTTCAACCTGCATAAACACAAACACAAAAATTTCTTTCCAGACCTTCTGGGCTCTGATACCAGATGATGCAGCCAAAATTCCTTCAACAATTAACAAAAATACAAGAGAGAAAAAAAACACATAAGATTTTTAGAATTACAATCCTTCTTTATTATTCTTCCAACTATTCTTCTTTTACAATGAGAGAAAACACTAATTTAAGTACAAATCTGAAATTAGCTTTTTTGGTAGTTTTTTTCATAATCCTATTTTTTGTCATTTTTGGTAATTTTTAAATCAACTCCTAAAAAGCTGATTTTTTCTGTGAAGCTTCCTAAAAATAATATAAGATGAAATTCCTGTTGAACCTACAACTGATTTAGAACTTGATTGATGAAGATTTGTGATTTGTAGATCACTGAAGATGTTGAGTAGATATGTAAGATGATTAAATCAATAATATATTGTCATTGATGTCAACTAGCTTGATAGTACTTATCTTGTAAGTTACCATACCCAAACATCTAGAGAAAAGGAGTGAAAGAGATAAAGAACAATAATATCTACATGAGAAAGATGGATATGACAGATGAGTATAAGGAACACAATGAGTAACTTGTTGATGAGTCTATGACCTTATGTTATTGACTTGATTATGTTGCATTCATCTATAATAAGGAAAAGAGCTGAAAGAAAAAGCAGTGTTGTCGATAAATGAACCATTGTAGTATACACCGATGAAGTTTAGTGTATACCGAGCACAATGTTAATCAAGAAGCTAGTTTTCACCGACAGTGACGCATTTCTTTGTTAACCAAGAAGGAGAAAAGAATTAAATGATTAGTTTAGCCGATAGAATTGATGAGTTAGAAATATCTTGATTTTAGTGTTAAAGATAAAGTTTGTTATGATGATCAACAGCTAACAAAATTCAAGGAAGATCTAATGGAGTAGATTGAAACGTGTTGTTGACATGTCAGATGAAGAAGGTTAAAGCGGCAAAATCAGTGGATGAGATTAAGCAGAAAAATCTGATGGACAAAAAGAAAATAGTTTACATGTCTATATAAGATACTGATGATTTCACAATGAAAAAAGCTAGAAGAAAAAGGAAACTGTAGAGTTATCGCATGAACAAGTTTTCATGCATTCTGATCATACAAGTTAAGGAGAACCGAACTATAGAGCATTACCAAGTGACAAAGAGTAATTACCAATGGATAGTAAATTGATATATTGTTGAAACATAAGTGTTACATTGATCAGAAATATTTGTATGAGCTGAATATTGATCTGTATAGCTAGAATTAAAGTTGTAATAGATCAGATCACATAGTGTTACATATTTAACCATTGTACATAGTCAAATCTCTTAACAGAGTGGACTATTAAAGTCCTTTTATGTATCATTCATAGAATGAACATTTTTATCCTATCAAGCCTATAGTGAATGCTGGTTGGATGATAATGGTTGGTCTTAAATCCTCTAACAAGGTCACACCTAAAAGTATGTCTGTAACCTTTAACAGGGTTGGGTCTTCACCGACCTCACTTCAGAAGAGTGAATATTTTTGGGTTGTCGATCTCGGGTGGTTTTTCCCTTCACAGGGTTTCCACATTAAATCTCATGTTATGTGTTGACTCTGATGATTGTTTGTTATCATACTTTACATAGTACATGTTAGATTTGATTGGTAATCATATATGATGTTAACTGATAGTCAGTAAAACTACTGACAGAATAAGTATTTTAGTTTACTGAGCTACAAAAGATTAAGAATTTGTTTTGGATTATACATTTTGAATTGGGATAGTGGATAACTGATTCACCCCCCTCTCAGTTATTCTAACAATTGGTATCAGAGTGTTGGTTGCTTAGAATAGAGTTTTAAGGACTTCGGTACAAAGATCTCAAAATGTATAAGAGGGAAGTGCCAAGATTGAACAAAGAGAACTTTGCAATATGGAAAAGCCGGATGAAGTTGCACATATTTGGAATTGGGAATGCTACACTAGAACTAATGGAGAATGGCTACATTGAACTGACCCCTAGTCCCTTGACTCTTGATCAACTAAGAAACAGGCATGAACACAATATTACTATGATGGAGATTGTTGCTGCCTGTACCGATGCCAAATTTGAAGATATTAAAAGCTACACTACTACAAAAGCCATGTGGGACAAACTATCTCTAATTTACAGTGGTGATTTGAATGTTAGAAGTGCCCAAGCTGAAAGCCTAAGGGGCAGATTCGATGATATGAAGATGAAGGAAGGTGAGAATATTGTGCAATACTCAAATAGACTAAAAGAGGTGGTACATGCTATTAGAGAATCAGATGGTGTTATTGATGATGAAATGGTGATAAGAAAGATTCATAGAACTTTACTACCAGTTTATGCAATTAGGATTTTTGCAATTCATGAAACAAGGTCTCCATCCAACCTTACTCTTGACACTCTGATTGGTAAGCTCACAACTTTTCAATTGAATAACTTTGATAACAATGTTGGACCGACTATTGAGTCTATTTTCATGTGTTCTCTGAAGATTGGTAAGTCTAGTAGGAGGAATAATAAGAATGATGATAGTGATAGCAATACCGATGATGAACTTGATGAGCTTGAAGCTCTTATGGCCAGAAGGTTACCTAACGAAAAAAGAAGATATAGAGGTAAGCTACCTTACCTTTAGCATGCTTTAACTGTAAAGAGGTTGGCCACATTGTTGCTAGATTTCCACATAAGAAAGATGATGAAAGATCCAAAGACATATCTGAAGGAAGCTATGGCAGGAGAGTCAACAGGAACTACCGATACAACAACAGAGATAACTGAGACAGTAATGACAAAGGAAAGAAGGTATGTTACATAGTCAAAGATAATGAATTTGAATCTAATTCTAATGATGATGTAGAAGTTGTATTTGTTTCTATGAAAGATGACTCCGAGGAAGAAGAAAAACATGTAGAAATAGAACTAATTTCTAAAGTTAACAAAAATGATACACGGATCATAGATAGTGGTTGTACACATCACATGACTAGTGGTGAAGAGAAATTTGATCAACTTGAAGAATACAATGGAGGATCAGTTAAGATGGGTAATGATACACCATGTATGGTAAGAGGTAAAGGATCCCTAATGATAAATGATAGGATAAAATGTGAAAATACTTATTGGGTAGATGGACTAATTTATAACTTGTTAAGTGTGGCACAATTGAACAATATAGGTCATCGAGTTGCTTTTGAGAGAAAGAAAGTAAAAATCTTTGATGATGGAGGAAGACTAGTTGGAACTGGTGCACAATCAAGAGGTAATCTATTCTATCTTGATATTAATGAGTCTTCTTGTCTGATGATTAAAAATGAAGATGCTTGGTTATGGCATAAAAGGTTATGTCATGTGAACTTTGATAACATGATTAAAATCAGTAAAAAGAAAAGAGTTAGAGATCTACCTAACTTATCTAAGCCTAATCATGTTATGTGCCATGAATGTTAGAAAGGGAAAATGCCTAAGTCTAGTTTCAAAAGAAAGGATTATTCAACAAAGAAGATACTTGAGTTGGTTCATACTGACCTATGTGGTCCTATAAGAACTTAGAGTTATTATGGTGATAGATACTTTATTCTTTTTGTTGATGACTATACTAGATTGATGACTATCATGTTTTTAAAAAAAAAATCTGAGGCATTCAAGATGTTTAAGTGGTATAAGGAAAAAGTAGAAAAAGAGACAGGTAAAGTATTGAAATACTTAAGATCTAATAGAGGAGGTGAATTTATCTCTGATGAATTTACTAATTTCTATAATGAGCATGGTATTCAAAGATAGGTCTCTACACCAAGGACACCACAACAAAATGGCATTGTTGAAAGAAGAAATAGGTTAATCATTGATTGTGCAAGGAAAATGATGTTGCAAAAGAATATTGTCTAGACATATTGGAGAGAAGCTATCAGCACAACAGTCTATGTTCTTAACCGAGTACAACTAAAGAAGGACACCAACAAGACACCCTATGAGCTATAGTTTAGACACAAACCTACTATAAGTTATTTCAAGATTTTTGGAAGTAAATGCTTTATTCTGAAAGATGAGAGAAATGGTAAATTTGACTCAAAAGGTGATGAAGATATATTTTTAGGATATTCCACTAAAAGTAAAGCATATAAATGTTTGAGCAAGGTTACAAATAAAATGATTGAAAGTAATAATGTCTGAGTTGATGAGTTTGATGACAAGAATGTAGAGGAAAGTAGAAAGGAACTAGAAGAATATGGTAGATTCACTTACATTGAACATCTATAGTATCTACCAAAGCCATAGCCCGTGATAACCGGTCAGTAGGAAAACAATACCGAAGAATAGGAAAGAGAAATCGATGAGCAGGATGGACCTACCGAGAAAGAAAATGAACCTCAACAAGATGAACAAGAAAGAAGAGATATAGTAATAGAAAGATTTTTTAGGAGACATCATCCCGAGACATAAATTATTGGAGACAGACAGGCTGGCATGCAAACTAGGAGCAAGACAAGACAAGGTACATGTCTAGTTTGTGAATTTGAACCGAAAAATGTGAAAGTTGCATTAGAGAATGATGAATGGATTAATGAAATGGAAGAGGAAATATAACAAATAAAGAAGAAAAAAACTTGGAGTTTAGTACCCATACCTAAAGATAAGAATGTTATCGATACTAAGTGGATATTCAGGAACAAGTTGAATGAAAATGGAGAGGTAACTAGAAATAAAGCTAGATTAGTATGCAAAGGATATGCATAGGAAGAAGGAATTGATTATGGTGAAACATTTTCACCTATTGCAAGATTGGAAGGTGTTAGAATGCTACTTGCATATGCTACACACAAGAAATCCAAAGTCTATCAAATGGATGTTAAGTCATCATTTTTGAATGGTATACTTGAAGAAGAAGTCTACATAGAACAACCTGAAGGGTTTGTTGATCCAGACAACAAAGACATGGTATGTAGATTACAAAAAGTTTTATATGGTTTGAATCAAGCACCGAGAGCCTGGTATGAAAGGTTACATACTTATTTGTTAAGTATTGGATTTGTCAGAACCAGTGAGAATAGTGATTTATACATGAAAGGGAACTCAGATGAAACTATTCGTATTACTGAAATATTTGTTGATGATATCATATTTGGAGGACAAGATCACATATGTAAAGCCTTTGCTGATGAGATGAGACAAGAATTTGAAATGTCTATGTTTGGAGAGATTAAGTTCTTTCTAGGACTACAAGTGATTCAGTAGAGTGATGGCATATTCATTACATAATCCAAATATATCAAGGAAGTATTAAAAATATTTGGCATGGAAGATGCTAAACCTGTGGAAACATCGATGGCCACTGGATGTAAATTGACAAAGGAAGATGGAACTACCAAGGTAAATCAGACACTTTACTAATCTATGATTGGTAAGCTAATGTATGTAGTTCACAGTAGACCAGATACAACACATGTTGTTGGAATACTTGCAAAATTTTCAGCAAATCCAAAAGAATCACACATGATTGCTACTAAAAGAATCTTAAGATACCTAAAGAAAATAGAGGAATACGGCTTATGGTATCCTAAGGAAGGAAATTTTGAGCTGAAGGTACACACCGATGCTGATTGGGCTTGAAATGTGGATGATAGAAAAAGCACCACCGGAGGAGCATTTTTTTTTGGTGAAAGACTTGTTACATGGACAAGTAAGAAACAGGCTTGTATTTCTCAGTCTACAGCTGAAGAAGAGTATGTTGCTGCTGCTACTAATTTCTCAAACATTGCATATATCAAGAAAATGTTAGAAAGAATGAATGAGGTAATCACTGACCCAGTGATTATATACTATGACAACACCAGTACAATAAACATTTCAAAGAATCCAGTGATGCATTCTAAGACAAAGCATATATCTATTAAGTATCACTACTTAAGAGAACAAGTACAAGAGAAGCAAGTGAAATTAGAATTTGTTACATCTAAAGAACAACTTGCAGACATATTTACAAAGCCTCTACCAAAGGATACATTTGAATATTTGAGGACAAGACTTGGGGTCCATCCCCTGTCTACTAGTCACTAATGTGATCTAGATGTTGCATCAGCCTAATCTTATCAGAAGATCATACATGTTGATGTAGCATAGTTCACACTTTGGATCATGTCTAAAGCTGTGAAAAGTATTGGAATAGAATGGCATATCAGTATACAGAGATACAAAGAATGCAATGGACAGCAAAGAATTACTTAGCTTATAAAGAGCAGTTTGTTTAGTTGTTTTTTTGGCATTGTTGTCAAAGGGAGAGATAAACCATATCATATGAAACAATATGCACTAATGAGAAACTATCTAAGGGAGAGTATTGAAGATTCATTACTAAGAACAAAAGAAAGAACATATGAAGCTGAACAAATTATATCTACAGAAGATAGTTTGCAAATATGAATGTTGTTTGAAGTAATGTAGTGATTAAACATATTAAGTCTAATTGACTTACAACATTTGTTCACAGAGTCATAGAATACATGTTTGGTATGTGTATGTCATATTTCATATTGTGTGTTGCCATCAATGCCAAAGGGAGAGATTGTTGAACCTACAACTGATTTAGAACTTGATTGATGAAGATTTGTGATTTGTAGATCACTGAAGATGTTGAGTAGATATGTAAGATTAAATTAGTAATATATTGTCATTGATGTCAACTAGCTTGACAATAATTATCTTGTAAGTTACCATACCCAAACATCTAGAGAAAAGGAGTGAAAGAGATGAAGAATAGTAATATCTACATGAGCAAGATGGATATGACAGATGAGGATAAGGAACAAAATGAGTAGCTTATTGATGAGTCTATGACCTTATGTTATTGTGATGCAGGAGCATCCTATGTGTAAGAGCAATCTTGCATCACCCAAAAATATTTCTATTTTTGTATTCAATAAGGGCTATCTTGTGCAGAGTTGCTATTTATGGAAACTTGCTATTTTTAGTAAGTTGGTCATCCAATCTTAGAATGTTTTGATTTCTTCCCTAGAGATTTATTTTGGTCATATCAGCCTGCCAGTAAAGTTTCATTGACAGATCAGGTCTAGCTTTGTAAATATTGAAGATTTTTTTATATTGGCAATAGGGTACAAAAAATTTGAACTTAGTTTTGAAGGATTTAGAGGCCCCAGATGAGGTTGAAAATTTGGGTGACAGGCACTTGTGTGAGTCAAGGTTGTCGAGCACTTCGTGGCCTTTCTGAAATGGGGTCATAATAGTCAATCGGGTCAACTGGCGATGATTTATGGTCTTCGAAAGTTGGGTCACCTGAAATAGCAGAAAATGATTTTCCTTCAAAATTTCTATTTGGGTTTCAAAAGTTATTTTGAGCTGACTCTGATGTAATAAATTGTAAAATAAAGTAATTCTAAGTTTGGTCGGCCTTGTTGGTTAAAATTTTTGGAACCTTCTCAGGCAGTGGAAAAATTGCCTATATAAGGAAGGCTGTAGTGTTGTCTTAGGTAGTTTGGGGGACAGTTCTAGGTAGTAGATCTGGGTATTGATTCGAAGCTTTGTCCTATAGAATATTGTAAGGGAATGCCCATGTGGCTTTGCATATTGTAATTCTAAAAGTTTGTAATTCCACATTTGTGGAGATAATAAGAAGCCCATTTTCTGTTCTTGCTTATTGTTGTTGTTTCTATGTTTTTGTTATGTGTTTGTGGTATTAAGGGGAGCATCCTTCATCAAGGAATGGGGTCATAATAGTCAATCGAGTCAATTGGTGATGACTTATGGTCTTTGGAAGTTGGGTCACCTGAAATAGAGAAAAATGATTTTCCTTCAAAATTTCTATTTGGGTTTCAAAAGTTATTTTGAGCTGACTTTGATGTAATAAATTGTAAAATAAAATAATTCTAAGTTTAGTCAGCCTTGTTGGTTAAAAATTCTGGAACCTTCCCAGGTGGTGGAAAAATTTCCTAGATAATGAAGGCTGTAGTGTTGTCTTAGGTAGTTTGGGGGATAATTCTAGGTAGTAGATCTGGGTATTGATTCGAGGCTTTGTCCTACAGAATATTGTAAGGGAATGCCCATGTGGCTTTGCATATTGTAATTCTGAAAGTTTGTAATTCCACATTTGTGGAGATAATAAGAAGCCCATTTTCTGTTCTTGCATATTGTTATTGTTTCTTTGTTTTTGTTATGTGTTTGTGGTATTAAGGGGAGCATCATTCATCATATTGACTTGATTATGTTGCATTCATCTATAATAAGGAAAAGAGTTGAAAGACACAAAGTAGTGTTGTCGGTAAATGAACCATTGCAGTATACACCGATAGAGTTTAGTGTATACCGAGCGCAGTGTTAACTGAGAAGCTAGTATTCACCAACATGGACACATTTCTTTGTTAACCGAGAAGGAAAAACAAATTAAATGATCAGTTTAGCTGATAGGATTGATGAGCTAGAAATATCTTGATTTCATTGTTAAAGATAAAGTTTGTTATGATGATCAATGACTAACAAAACTCAAGGAAGATATCATGGAGTAGATTGAAACATGTTATTGACATATCATCCGAAGAAGGTTAAAGCAGAAAAATCAGTGGATGAGATTAAGCGGCAAAATTTGATGGACAAAAAGAAAATGGTTTACATGTCTATATAAGAGACTGATGATTTCACGATGAAAAAAGCCAGAAGAAAAAGGAAACTACAGAGTTATCGCATGAACAATTTTTCATGCATTTTGATCATATAGGTTAAGGAGAAACAAACTACAAAGCATTACCGAGCGACAGAGAGTAATTACCGACGGATAGTAAATTGATATATTGTTGAAACGTAAGTGTTACATTGATCAGAAAGATTTGTATGAGCTAAATATTGATATGTATATCTGCAATTAAAGTTGTAATAGATCAAATCACATACTGTTACATATTTAACCATTGTACACAGTCAAATCTCTTAACAGAGTGGACTATTAAAGTCTTTTTATGTATCTTTCATAGAATGAGCATTGTTATCTTGTCAAATGGATAGTGAATGTTGGTTGGATGATAATGGTTGGTCTTAAATCCTCTAACAAGGTCACACCTAACAGTGTGTCTGTAACCTTTAACAGGGTTGGGTCTTCACCGACCTGACTTCAAAAGAGTGAATATTTTTGGGTTGCCGGTCCTATGTGGTTTTTCCCTTCATAGGGTTTCCACGTTAAGTCTCTTGTATTATGTATTGATTGTGATGATTGTTTGTTATCATAATTTACATATTACATGTTAGATTTGATCGGTAATCATATATGATGTTAATTGATAATCAGTAAAAGCACTGACAGAATAAGTATTTTAGTTTACCAAGCTGCAAAAGATTAAGAATTTGTTTTGGATTATACATTTTGAATTGGGATAGTGGATAACTAATTCACCCCCCTCTCAATTATTCTAACACTTCCAACTAACCTTTGAAATTGGAAATAATATTTTGAAGTTATTAATTTTTTTTTTCTTTCTAAAAACTAAAAAAACTACTAAAATCTTAAAAAGCCACTAAAATCTCCTGCATCATTACTCTAATTGTGTCAAGGTTGAAAGATGCAATGGTTAAACATGGTGTGAAACCTATGCATAGATTTGTTTGGGTTCTCATGCAAATTTACAATCATATTTTTTATATTATTAATATTTATGCCCCCAATTATGTGGTGGAAAGAGAATACTTGTGGCAGTTGATAGTTGAATCTCTACCTCTGGCCCCTTGGGTTTTGTGTGGATATTTCAATATGGTTGAGGTGGATTCTGACAAGGATGTAATTTCACTATTTCATTAGATAAATGGTGAATGTAAGGCTTGGTTCTACATGTACAATAAAATAGGTCTTTTTGATCCCAACACCAATTACCACTTTTTGTATGTAGTTTGATATACTTGGAGTGATTTCAGGGCTGGTTTCTTACATAGTTATTAAATTCCTTGATCTTTCCATGATCTCCTCTCAATCTTGTTTCTCTTTTCGTATAGATCATCCTTTTCTATTTTTTCCTTTGCCTGATGTCACTTTGTCAAACCACTTTCCCGTTAAATTTTTTATTGAATAGTGTTTTCCCTTGCCACATTTCTTTAAGTCTCAAATTTTCCTTAACACGTCACTTTTGTGTCATCCACCTATCTTGGCCCATATTCAACAGATTTTGAATTTACATCCTAGACCCATTCAACCTTTAGGTTGGATTTTGTGGTAGAATGCTATAATTCATAGAACAACTAAATTCCTCCATTTTTCTTGGAAACAACAAGCCCATTTTCACTAGTAGTCTTATCTTTAGACTACTCAAGGAATTGTGTACAACAATTGAGAGTTTGGCAGCTCATCCTTTTTCAATTGATTTACAATTAAAAGCCGCAACTCTCCATCATCAAATGTAGGTTGTTGATAGCTATGCTGCTAGGGGTTCTTAGGTTAAGGAATGTATGCACTAGTTGAAGGTGTGAGATTAGGATAGTAAGGAGTTCTTTTCCTATCTACGCCCTTGACATTCCTCTCTATGTATTAAAAGGATTAGAGAGGGAAATTTAATTATCACTAAAATTTTAGACATTCTCAACGCCTATGTCAATCATTATAAAAATATATGTAGGTGCTATATACTGAAAGATTCTAGAAATAGAAAGTTTGACTCTAAAGGTGATGAAGGAATATTTCTTGGTTATTCATCAAAGAGAAAAGCATATAAATGTTTAATCAAGGATTCTAATAAAATAGTTAAAATTGGAAATATAAGAGTTGATGAATTTGTAGAAGGAATGAAGAGGATAGAAAAATGGAACCTAAGGATTACAACATATTTGCTTATGTACAAGATAGAAATTAGGTTGATACAATGGAGTAGCAACAAGAAGGAACTGATGAACAAGATGAGACTCCATCAAGAGATGAGAATATTGATGAACATTTTACTGAACCTATATTAGCAAAGTATGTGAGAAGACACCACTCACCGATCAGAATAATTAGAGACAAGAATGTAGGAGTCATGAAAATAAGTAAGTTGAAAGATAACACATATTTTATTTCTAAATTTGAGCCTAGATTAGTCAAGGATGCACTAGAGAATGAAGATTCGATGAATTCAATGAAGGAAGAAATTGATTAGATTGAAAAGAATAACACATGGTCACTAGTATTGAGACCTAAGGATAAGAGTGTGATTGGAAAAAAATGGATTATCAGAAATAAACTCAATGAGAAAGGAGATGTGATCAGAAATAAAGTAAGATTATCCTGCAAAGGGTATGCACATGAAGAAGGTATTGAATATGGTAATAATTTTCCTCCTATTTCCAGATTAGAAGGTGTAAGGATATAAATTACATATGCAACTTACAAAGGATTCAAAGTTTATCAAATGGATGTTAAATCTACATTTTTTAATGGAATTCTAGAAGAAGAAGTCTACATTTAACAACTAGATAGTTTTGTTGACAAAAGTAATAATAACATGGTCTACAAAAGTAATCTTTATATGGATTGAAGCAAGCTCCTTGAGCATGGTATGAAAGATTGCACTCTTACTTAGTTAAGATTGGATTTGAAAGGACTACTGATAATGTCAATGTATACTTGAAATGTGATAAATCTAATGAAATTTTGACTGCTAAGATATTTGTTGATGATATTATATTTGGTGGTAATGAGAAAGGAATTTAAGATTTATATGATTGGAGAGATTAAATTCTTTATTGGACTTCAAATTCAACAAGTTAAGGATGGGATCTACATTAGTTAATCTAAGTATATTAAGGAGATCTTGAAAACATTCAATATGGAAGACTCAAAACTAGTTGGAACACCGATGGCTATTGGTTGTAAATTGTTTAAGGAAGATGACCTAAGGAAGTGCATTAGACACTTTACCAATCTATGATTGGTAAGTTACAATATGTTGTACATAGCAGACCAGACATTGCACATTCAATTGGTATAGTTGCAAGGTTTTCTACAAACCCCAAGGAGACATATTTATCTACAATTAAGAGGATATTTAGATATCTAAAAGGGACTGAAGATTTAAGTCTGTTATACACTAGAAAATAAATTTTTTATTTTAAGGTGTATACTAATGTTGATTGGACAAGAAATATTGACGATAGAAAAAACATTAGTGGCAGAGTTTTCTTTTTGGGAGAAAGGCTAGTGACATGGTTAAGCAAGAAACAAAGTTGTATTTCACAATCTACTGCTGAAGCTGAGTATGTAGTAGTAGTTATGAATTATTCTAAAATTATATGGATCAAAAAACTATTGGAAGGTATGCATGAAGAGATTATGATCCTATTACAATTTATTGTGATAATACCAGTGCTATTAACATATCAAAGGACCCTGTGAAGCATTCCAAGACAAAGCATATATTTATTAAAAGTATCACTACTTGAGAGGGAAAGTATAAGATAAGCATGTGACATTGGAGTATGTGAATTCTAAAGAATAGATAGCTGATATATTTAAAAAATTATTACCGAATGATGCTTTTGAGTATCTTCGAGGTAAGCTAGGGGTTCTTCCCCTATCCAATGTACATTAAGGAAAGATGTATGTCCCATCAATTCAAGGACTCAATAGAATATATATCTTGTGAGTTGATGCAATTATTTAACTCTTTAAGTGAATCTTGAAGTTGTGATAGATGTTTATGAATGCAATGAAAAATCTATACACTTGAGGTATAATCTGAGAAATTTATGTTTCTTTGGCATTGTTGTCAAAGGGAGAGAATATTAATGAAGAAGGAGAATAGTAATTGATGATAGATTATCATGAAGGAGATGTTTACTGAAAGAAGGAGAATAATATATCACAAAGGGAGATGCGTATTAGCAAGAAGATGAATGGAGATGAATGAGAATGTTGTTGATGGAATTACAATTAAAGTGTTACTGATAGAGAGAGATAAACTATAGATGAAAGATTAGAAAAGGAGAAGTTACTACTCAGAAGGAGTACAATATATGAATGATAGAAAAGGATGTCATCATCAATTGAAAACTCAATTTGTTAGTGTTGCCATCAATGTCAAATAGGGAGATTGTTATCATAATTGTTAACAATGTTAAAGATTCATTATCTAATGGAGCTAATCATAAAGACCGACCAAGATCAGAGGTATACATGATGATAATAGAAAGATTATGATGATGATGTCAAGAAATTGATTTATGATTTATATTATGTTGCCATATCATTCGGTAATGATATAAGATGAATGAGTTAAGGAGAATAAGAAATGAGAAGTTGTAGAACTTAAATGGGCCACTGATATAGATTAGAAAATGATTAGATTATGTTGATATAATTTGTTTCTACCTAAAATATGATTATTTTAAGTTAGTAAAGCATGATGATGAAGGTTTGACAATTTGGTAAGCTAAGTTATTTTGGCTATTGGGATGGAAATGTCACTCGGTAAGGTAAAGGTAAAAATAGGGTCACTTAGTAAAGAATAAAGGTTTAGGCACCAAGCAATGTAATCAAAATTCTAATGAAGAACACCATGCACAAGAAAAATATATTAAATAAGGATTGAATCAACATTTAATGACTAGCTATGATGAGCTCTATGATCATGAAGATGAGGAGGGTTAGTTACAAGAGATCTACGAATATGAAAATTCAAGATGAAGATTATGGAAGATCTAAGTGGAAAAAAGTAATGGAAAAAGTTTCTAGAAATGTTCAAATTCTTAGATGAAAATAAAACATGTTATCGAGATTCAATTTCAAGGTCTAATGAATTGAATAGTCAAGGTTAATTAAAGGAAAATTCAATAGATGAGATTAAGAGGCAAAAATTGTCTATATAAAGGATGGTCTTATATGGACAAATAGATGGAAAACTGAATAGTTGAAGGGTTACCAACTATTGCAGAGAATAAATAACAAAGAGATTTCGAGTGGGAAAAGAAGGATATGATAAAGTGTTGATGTCATTGGATAATGAAGAATTGAAGTGAAGAAAAAAGAGTACACAAGATTTGATTCAATAAAGATAGTTGCAAATCTATAGGTCAATTTTATTACTAATGCTTACTAGCATTTGTAACAGAGAAATCTCTTAACAGAGTAGACCTAACAGTCTTATTGTAAAATCCTTGAGAAAGGTATCATTCTAAAGAGTGTTTAAAACCCTCAAACGAGGCTACTCCTAATAGGGTGAAGATCCTAATAGATCTAAGGTAAATCCCTTAACTGGGTCATACCTAATAGTGTGTATCATAATATTTAACCAAATTGGCTCTTAATCAGGCATACTTCAAAAGAGTATTTTATTAGTGGGTGACAATTACCACAGTGGTTTTTCCCAAAGTTGGGTTTTCATGTTAAATATTGGTGTTACACATTGTGATTGATTTGTGTGAATGATTTATTGATTGATATAGTTTATTTACTATTGTCAGTAAATAGTGAATTGTGTTGTTACTGAGTTGCTATAGAGTTAATCAGAGAAATTTTATTAAGGTTATTAAGGTATATTGGATTAGGGATTATTGATTCACCCCCCTCTTTGTAATCCAATAAAAATTAGTCACTTGGTCATTTAAGCTTAAACAATGCCTCTCTCTCGAGTGGCTCGTGAAGATTGTAAGAATTTGCAAATAGAAAAGATTGAACCAATGATCTAGATGTTAAAGAAAAGCATAAGAGATGATATGAATGTGATGATGATATTGAATTGATCCAATAAATTCACCTTGATTGATGAATGATTACATAATAGGCCTCCTTATATAGGAAAGGTGATAAGAGAGAAAGATAAGGAGCTGATAAGCTATCACCTATGCTAGGTGTAATCACATGTCCACCAAATGTGGAAGATCCTCCATTATGCAATAAAGTATGTGCTATGGATTAGGATGATAATGTGATAAGAGCACTAAAGGTGGATCTCACACCAAAAGTAGAATTTCTCCTACACCATGTGCTTAATGGAGGTGCACACTCCTAGGTGTCTCAATCACTAACTACTATGCAATGCATTATCCTAAGTAAGATTAAGTTAAGTGCAATTAGGAATATTTAATTACACCAATACCCCCCTTAAGTGCAACTTAGGGGAATGCACTTAAACTCACAATGCAAGACAGGTCCCGGCTACTAGGCCATGTTAGGTACCTATGTACAAAATGCAATACCTGAAATGCATAACTCTCATAAATCAAAGAAAGAGGGAAAATCTCATGGGAATAACCCTCCCCTAACAAGAGAGAAGAAAACAAGATGCATGGATGGATGGAGTACTCAAGACCCCCCAAGAACTACATACAACATGTATATACAAATAATTATCCCCCCATAAGAAGGATAGTTGGAGACATGATATCCCCCCCATAATGTAGAAGCTCCCATGTTGATGAAGAGTACCTACAAATGATACATAAGCAAATTCTTACAAGAAACATGTCTCCCCTTAGGAAGAAATAGATACATCAAATGATGAAGAAGCCAATCCTGGTGCAAATGGAAGGAGGAAGAAGATGAAGGTCTCCATGTATGAATCTCTAAAGACTAAATATGAATCTCCACACCCAAAGAATCTATCACCTCATGTGACAAATAAAATGAAGAAGGAGAAGAATCAAGAGTACCAATCTCCAAAGAAGGTGAAGAAGTATCCCCAACTATGATGAAACTGTCATCAAAGGATAGAGAAACCCCCTCATGTATGTCTTCCAAATCTACATCATGAGAATCAACAAATGCTAAAGATGCATCCAAGTAGTCATCACATTCTGCAAGATCTAAAACACTATGAACATCCTGCTGAATAGTAGAGCCCATGTTTGAAGAAGTAGGAGGTGGAGGAGTAGGAAGATCAATACTTGTCTCAATAATGAAATGATTCAAGTGCCCAAAATTATCCTCATAATTATCCCTTGGCAAAGGGATGTGTACATCATAAATATCATCATCATCAACAAAAGGTGAAAAAGAATACAAGTGTGATGTATGATCAACAACTCCAATAGCTATGACATCTCTAGTCTTCATGTCCCTAATGTAGGCAAAATCAGGAGTGAACTCAACAATTTTACCTTGTGCCCCATGTGTAATTTGGTAAATAGAAAGAAGATTAGTGGTCAAGGATGGTACACAAAGAACATCAATAAATGTCCCATCTCCCATAGGAATAGAACCTTTCCCACAAACTCTCATGAATGTGTTGTTAGCCATCAGAATATTAGGAGAATTACAAGGCTTAATAGAAGAAAAAATATCCATAGAAGATTCCATATGATGTGATGCACCTAAATCAAGAAGCCATTTACCTTGCTCAGGATGTGTGGAAGCCATGAGTGCTTGTCCTTTTCTTTTATCTTTGGATGATGATGGAGATGTAGAATCTGCCAAATGTGTAGAAGGAGTAAACACTGATGAGGGAAACTTAATGTTGTATTTTTGAATAATGTGAGTTAGCTTATCAATCTTCTTTTGAAAACACTTATGCTCATCATGTCCTAGCTTTTTACAATATGCACATTTATCTCTTTTTCTTCTAGATGATTCCTCTCTTGAAGAGGACTTCAATTCAATAGGATTGTGTGAAGGAGATTCATTACCTTTTTCATGAGGCTTATGATTCTTATGATGTTTCTTTTCTTTTCCATTAGACTCCTTTGATGTAGACTCACTTACAATCAATGCTTGATGTGTGGAAGGCTTCAATTGACCCACGTGTGCCAACTTTTCTTGTTCCCTTGTGAGTTGCACTACAAATTCATTAAGAGAGGGAAATTTGTATGGACTTCCAAGAGCATCCATAGTAGCATAGAATGTAGAAACAAAGATAGAATAATCAGGACCAAGCTTGGAAAGAATAGAAAAAATCAATTGTTCATCCCCTTTAATAATGCCACATGTAGAAAGATCCAATCTAATAGAATTGAACTTAGAGAAAAAGTCTTGAATATTGTCAAAATCACTAGGATTAAGACCTATGAGATCATTCTCTAATCTAAATTTTCTTATTCTATTAGGTTTACCAAAGAGTCCTTCCAATATGACCCAAGCATCATGAGGATGTGTGCAAGATGCAATATGAAAGTGCAAGTCGTGAGAGATGGACGATCTAAGAGAGCCAAGTTCTTTATCCCTTCGATCAAACCATTTTCGCCTTTCTGCAACACCTGTTTGAGGTTCTTGAACCTGCCAAAGAGTCATTCTAAGCAATCCAATACTCAAAAAATGATCACTTAAAGATACTTTCCATTCATGGTAGTTATATAGAGTGAGGATTTTAACCTTTGAATCATTCATATATTGCAACCAAATAATGACTAATAACTATTGATAACTCCTTCAAATGACTGATGCAAATCAGAAAACTAAAATCCAAGGATTAATCAAGTGTAAATATAGCCCCAAAATGACCTATTTATGAAAATGATATATCCACCCCAAATCATAGAAAATGGATTTCAGATCTAGAAAGTAGACGAAAAATCATGCACTTTCAAAAAAGATTTCACTTCAAAATGTTATCGTATGTGCCCAAATGAAGCCCTAGAGGTTGCATAAATAAGGAACAGTCAACAAAATCTACAATTTTTGATAAATCTGGCAACCAAATCATAAAAATAATACCACCACTAGATTCTTTAGGAAATTTTACCCAATTTTAAAAAAAAATTGCTCAAAAAAAGGAGCAAAAATGAGCAAGATATGGCCCTCTGAAGTTGGACCGCCAAATCGAAAACTCTAATGGTGAAGCCTATGAATTTTCAAACCTTGATGATGTCAGAAAAACAAGATGAAAAATTTGACGGTCGTATGGCCGTAAAAGAAATCCCAATTTGGCCTTATTTGACGGCTGAATGGGTGTCAAATTTAGGCTACTAAATGGGTGACATCAGCAAATATTTGACCCCCTTCGACTGATGTGGCAGATTGTATGATGACATGGATGATGACATCAGTTGTCATACGGGTGACTCGGTGGTGATGTCAAAAAATTGATGTGGCACTTCTGACATGGTTGGTGATGTGGCACAATTACCACGTGGCAGGGTCTGGTTCACGGTTGGTTTGCTGATAGTGCAGGTGGTTGGGCTAATGTGGGTGGTCGTATGTTGATGTGGTCATCTACGAGGTGGTTGTATAGTGCCTATGTGGCGGGGTCTGAGTATGTCACATGGAAGATGATGGGGTGTTGCGGAGCGGTGCTGGCGGGGCCTGCACGCTAAGATGTCTATTGCAGAAGAGGGGAGGAGTTGCAGATCAAGTTGGTCGGGGAGGAGCTACCGACCAAGCGGAGGGCTGTGGGACTTTAATCCCACATTCCTTGCACTGAGGGTTTTTGAGCCCTTTATATATGTAAAGTCCCCAACATTAAACAAAACAAAGAAGTGGGTAATGGAGTACATGCTTGGGCTTCATCCTGCGCTTGTCTTCCCATTCTAACTTTATGTGTACTATGCTATGATGATGTCAAAAAATGTACAAGGGTTGTACCTCACCCAATATTTTGCAAAAAAAAAATTCTGAAAATAGAATAATAATAAATTATTTTTTACAAAATTGTACCGTAGAGGTGCAGATTGGGTCGTACGGTCCTATTTGTAAAAAAAATTGCCTCAATTTTGACTTTCACCTAATATAGGTGAATTTATAATCGATCTTAACCGAAATAGCCTCCTAGATGCAATGGTGAGGTCAGATCTTCCATAAGATGCATCTATCACATGCTAGTTCCCAGATCTAAAATTTGGACTTTAAAGCTTGCAGCAAGATCTCTTCAAATTGGCTAATCCAAAATGCTCTAATGGCTCTGATATCATGTAAGAATTTGCAAATAGAAAAGATTGAACCAAAGATCTAGAGGTTAAAGAAAAGCACAAGAGATGATATGAATGCAATGATGATATTGAATTGATCCAATGAATTCACCATGATTGATGAATGATTACATAATAGGCATCCTTATATAGGAAAGGCAATAAGAGAGAAAGATAAGGAGATTCAATAAGCTATCACCTATGCTAGGTGTAATCACATGTCCACCAAATGTGGATCATCCTCCATTATGCAATAAAGTATGTGCAATGGATTAGGATGATAATGTGGTAAGAGCACTAAAGGTGGATCTCACACCAAAAGTGGAATTTCTCCTACACCATGTGCTTAATGGAGGTGCACAATCCTATGTGTCTCAATCACTAACTACTATACAATGCATTATCCTAAGTAAGATTAAGCTAAGTGTAATTAGAAATATTTAATTACACCAACAAAGATACATTCACTGGGAACCTTTGAGTAAGATGAAGCAAAAAGCTAGTGGGTAGATAATGAATTGGTAGTGGCGATAGGTTTAACCCATGACAGGTAGCAAGGGCACCTCCTATAGCAATCTCTACATGCTTGTACCAAATATTGATGAGTTTTTTTGGACTCTCAATAGAGAATAATTTTATTCTAAATAGACTATAACAAAATAAGTTTTAACAATTGTTTGATAGTCAGAAGCTTGTTTAATAATCTGGCATGCAAAAGAAGTGATCTCTATGCATAGAGTGTTAGACATAAAAATTTAATAAGGTAACCATCAATGTTTGAGTGAGTAAATAATATGGTTATAGTTGGATATGTTTCTAGAAGAAATGCCTCAATCAAGGGAAACATGATATGCACATAATAGGTTTGATGTTTGGCCTTACAATTTCATGTAGAAAAAAACTATTCTATGAACATGCATGAGTTTGAAAAATACTACTAAATCATTAGTTCATAACCAAATATGATATACAAGCTAAGGAGATCAATTTTTTTTGAAAAATCATTTCTATGTTACATTCTATTAGTCGATCCTAGATGTGATACATTGCAAATATTTGCATTCCAATCAAATCAAGGTCTGTGGCTCAGGGACAAGCCCAAAAATACCTCTATCATCAAACCCCTATGACTTCCTATCATTTCCCATTGCTAGGAGAAACCCTAAACTAAAAACAAGATGAAATGAAAGGAAAGGATAAAATCTAGTAGGTTGGGATATACAAAGAGAAGTAAAAAAACAATTATTCACAAGTCCTCTAGAATCTTTTGTTGTCTCATTCCAAACCCTCATTGTGCCTTGTTACGCCATGTATTTCCTCTAAAATCTTTGTGTCTACCTCTACCACATGAAAACCACTTCACAGTAGGGAATTCTACAATGACACCTACAATTGTATAGAATAATAGAATAATCATACTAATGTTTGCACAGAATAATCAAAAGATTTTTGGTTCTCTAGGATTGGTTTATAAGTATAAAAAATATCCACCAAATCTTTATAATATATCTATAAAGACAAGATGTCTATGGATAGAATACCAAAATAATGCCATATCTTAAGGGTATGTGCAGGATCATGGTATACCAAACTATGGCCTTAAGTGGCAATGAAAAATCAGAAAATTAGGGTTAGTCAACTTGACGTAAAAGGTTGAACATCTTATGAACCTTATGTGAAAAAATTGTAAGAATAGAATCTGTAGGAAATTGAATGTAGTTTCTAAACTACTAGCCCTTGTTTGAAATGTTTTTGTCTAATTGTTCAAAATTTTAGATTTCAATGCAGTACTATGAAAATTTCAGGGAAAAGATAAAAAGTACGTGTATGTCTGACCACCTTAATCACAATCAAATGATGATATATTTTCCCAAGACTCTAGATAGAAGTAGTAGACTCATGCTCGGATGTGACACATATTTTTTTGTAATTTTTGATCAAATAAATAATTAATTATGAATTTTATGCTACAACTTTTTCAGAATAAAAAAACTCTCATGTCTAACCACCTTAACTAATTCAAAATTTTACCAAATTCAAAACTTTTTTTTGTTATAGTAGCCAAAGCATAGAATGTGACACATGTTTTAGATTTCAAAAAGGTTAAACGGTTTGAAAGTTATAGTTGTTTTTCAATCAGTATGTCAGTTTTGACTTTAAAGATAACTCAATTGAAAAATTAGTAATAATTACTTATAGAACTCAAAATTTGACATCAATTATATCGATGGAAAGCTGATAATGTCTTTAAGAAACCCTTTTTGTTTCATCAATTTTGGGTGAAAAAATAGTCATTAGCTACATGGTTGGAGTCTTGGTATCAAGAACTATCTCCTAAAACACGCCTAAAGGGTTGACCACCCACGTTGGGTAATGCCGAAGCAAATACCAAGCCTAATAAAATATCTGATAATATCGGATATCCAATATTTTTAGATATCCAAAAATATCGAATATCCAAAAAATCCCACCTATTTTGAAATTTCAATTGACTCGCTTTTCCCAAATTCAAGTTTCAAAAAATATTATTTTTTTAATAGTAATATTAATTGTCTTATAAATTAAGTTGTATTCTTTTTATGTTAATATTAATTCAAGTTTGATATTAAATTATATTTTTGTTATGTTAATATTAATTTCATTTTAAATATTAATATTAAATAATAATAGCATAGCAAAAATATTATAATATAAATTTTTATATTAGTATGTATTATATTATAAATGATATACAAAATGATTTCAAAAAAATACCTGCACAGTTGATTTGAGGACAGATAGTTTCAGCCCAAATCCTCTTGAACATATCCAGCATGAGATTTTTCTACAAACTCCTTGTAATTTCGACAGTCTGACTCTACTTAAGTAGATGTCAATGGACTTCTCTTGATTAAATACAATAAATTGATTTTTTAACTCTTGAAAAGAAATTTCACACAGTTGAAGACCCACTATACGCTCATCATCTATTCTAGAAATTAACAGTGGCATAAAAATTGATGTCAAAATATTTAAGGTTCATTGTCCACAAAAAGGTATATGAACCCTTTAAATATACATTAAAAAGTGGAGGTCAAGGCTCTAGATGTGTGTGTGTGTGTGAGAGAGAGAGAGAGAGAGAGAGGTCATGAGGACTTCCTAGGGTTCCTAATGTATGATAAGGGGTACTAGGACACCTAGGAAGTCCCCATGACCCCTTTCGACACAATAGAACCCTCAAATGTGTCCTCAGGGGTCATAGGACCCCATAGGACACACTTGAGCATTCAAATGTGTCAGAAGGGGTCATTGGGACTTCCTAAGTGTCCCAGTACCCCTTATCATGTGTTAGGACCCCTAGGTAGTCCTCATGGCCCCTTTTGACACATTTGAAAGCTCAAGTGTCCTCAGGGGTCATAGGACCCCTTAGGACACACTTGAGCTTTCAAATGTGTCAAAAGGGGCCATGAGGACTACCTAGGGGTACTAACACATGATAAGGGGTACTAGGACCCCTAGGCAGTCCTCATGACCACTTTCGATACATTTGAATACTCAAGTGTGTCCTAAAGAGTCACAAGATAGACTTGAGCATTCAAATGTGTTGAAAGGGGTCATGAGGACTTCCTAGGGGTCCTAGTACACCTTATCATGTGTTAAGACCCTAGGAAGTCTTCATGACCCCATTCGACACATTAGAACCCTCAAGTGTGTCCTAAGGGGTCCTACAACTCTTTAGAACACACTTGAGCATTCCAATGTGTCGAAAGGGGTCATGAGGACTTCCTAGGGGTCCTAGTATGCCTTATCATGAGTTAAGACACCTAGGAAGTCCTCATGACCCCATTCAACACATTAGAACCCTCAAGTGTGTCCTAAGGGGTCCTACAAATTGTTAGGACAAACTTGAGCATTCAAATGTGTCGAAAGGGGTCATGAGGACTTCCTAGGGGTCATAGTATGTCTTATCACACGTTAGGACCCCTAGGAAGTCCTCACTATGCCATTCGACACATGAGAACTCTCAAGTGTGTCCTAAGGGGTCCTACGACTCATTAGGACACACTTGAGCATTCAAATGTGTTGCAAGGGGTCATGAGGACTTCTAAGGGGTCCTAGTACACCTTATCATGTGTTAAGACCCCTAGGAAGTCCCCATGACACTATTCGACACATTTGAATGCTCAAGTGTGTCCTAAGGGGTCCTACAACTTGTTAGGACATACTTGTGTATGAAAATTAGATGTCTAACAACTAGAGATGATAAATTAGATATTAACAACCAATAAATCTATCTAATGCAACCCAATGAAGAATACAAAGTAACTATGAAATGATGAAACTAATTTAATTATCTTCACCTACCATGCAGCTTGTCTCCATTGTCCTCCTAGCCTTAATTTCTTGAAGATGTTGAGCTCTCAGATTTCCAAATGAAGCCCTTTCCCAAGATGATCACCAAAGTGTGGGGATTGAATGAAATGAGTGCACAATAGCTTATGCAAACTAATAGATGGAATGCAAATGAAATGGTGATAGTATGAATTGATTGCTCTTAAAATGCTTGATTGCTTGATTGCTTGAATGCTTGAATGCTTGAATTCCTATTATCAAAAATACCTATTAGCTCTCAAATGGGAAATGTGGCTCCTTTTATAGAGTTTTGGAGGATCTAGGCCTAGGTGGCACAATCCTACGGTTGAGAATGAAAGGTGGAAGATCCTAGGGCTAGGATTGACTTGGTTGAAGGAGTTGAGAGAAAGGGGGATATAGTTGGAATGTGAGAGGAAGAATAGGGATGATGTTCCTCTCATATTGACATGGAGGAGAAGAAGGTGGAAGGGAAAGACACATGTAAAGTGTCTCACAAAGAGAAAAGAGATAAAGAGGGAGAGACATTTTCCTCATGAGGACTCTTTGCACAAGTGTCCTATGAGTCACCTTTGACCCTTAGAGGTGGCTTGAGAAGCCCCTTAGGAATAGGGATTGTCTCTTGACTTGGTTTAAGAGAGGACATGTGGTCATGAGACCAAGTCTTATGAGGCCACATAGCCCTTAAGAATAGGATATGTGTGGGTGAGGATAATTGTAAATAAATAATTAATAATAATTATTTATTTTAGCCAAAGTGATGTGTCAGGTGACTAGGTAGGTGAGGTGGACTAGGAAACTTAGTCATATTTAGGTGATTGTGTATTTAATTAAATCACTTTAATAAGACTAATTATAAGACTTAGGATAGAAGAATAGACTATAGTGAATTCACTAAATAAATTGAATAATTTATTTAATAAATAGAGGAATAATTATTAATTAAATAATAAATATTTAATTAATTTATCAAGTCAATAGTAATTAAATAATAAATATTTAATTAATTAATGAAGCCATTTTTAGGTGTATACATTTTTCCCCTCTTTGAAATAATGTGTGTGTCACATTGTTTCAAAGAAAATTTCAAGCATTTTTCCCCTGCCCCAGACAATGTCTAAAATGACGTAAGCATGCCCCCTCGAGAGATTGATTAATAATTTATGTTTGATTATTTATTTATTTTTGTAATTATTATGTTGATTATTTATTTGTCTTTCTCTAAATTTTTTTGCAAAAGCTTCTTTCTCTGATTTTGTCAAGGATGCTACTACTTTGAGGATGCGTGGAGACTCCTCTGTTCCAATGTTAAGTGGTACTGTTGGTTCTATAAGAATGGTAGATTGCTCTTGATACAGATAGTTGGGAAGAGTTTCAATCCTTCCATCATCAGGTGCCTCAGAGAGGTTTTCACCATCAGATGCATCTTTTCTTTTTACTATTTTTGGATCTAATACTGCCACTGAGTGGTTTTCACCATTAGATATGTTGATTATTTTTATATTTTTATGACTGAAAGGATTGGCACTCTCTCCAAAATAGGCCATGTCATTGAGTTCTATCAAAAATCTTGACTTTTGATCCCCTGGTGGTAAATGATCCCTGATGCCAAGATAGTCAATGATCACATCATCATTATGGAAGACATCAAGTTTTGGGTGATTGGGAGAATCCCAATCGATAAGGTCAGGACGAACAAGGGGCATTGGATCATTTGGGTCAATTTCAAAAGCAGAGATGGTATTGATGGAAAAGTTGTCAAGATTTATGATGGTATCAGTGAGGTCTATTTCCATACTCTCATCCGAATCATCTGTCACAAGATAACTCTCACTTCGCTCACGATCAACATGAGTAGTATTATGTGGGACCAATCCTACTGAGTCACTCGTTGAACTCTCGCCCTCATGGTAATCATTATTATATTGATGGACAACATTGAATCCTATTTCTTTAGTATAATCAGATAAGGAATCCCATTCATAATCATTAGAATCAGAATCATCATTATCTTCAAGTCTATCAATGATTCTTTGAGCTATCCTTTGTTTCTTTGGATCTACATACATACCATGCTTTCTGAATTGTAAGGCAGGAGCTTTAGATGTCTCATGAAAAGGTGGGATTTTTACTTTTCCTTTTGGTTCTTGTGGTCCTTCTCCTTTATATCCTAATCCTGTAGTGTCTCTTTGATAATTGGGATTTTACAAAATTGGTTTTATAACACCTTCTCTTTGTAACCCTAAAGTTCGAGCACCTTGATATCCCATCTTTTGTAGCAAAGTATACCCTTTTCCATAGACATCAGGTGATATATATTCATGTTTAGTATCCTCTTCAACCTTCTATGTCTTAAGCCAATAATTTGCATTACGCTTAGCTACCTCTTTGGATATTGTGCCCCCACTCATTAATGTGTTATAAACAAGTGTGGAAGAGGGTTCTGATTGTTGTTTAGTGATCAAATCTACCATATGATCTAGGAGATAAAGGTAGCTCAGTGATTCAAAGAGCTTGAACTAGATTATATTCTCCCATACTACTTTCTTTAATGTCTATCTTGATCCCATCTAATTTTGAAGTTGATGCTATATCACTAGGGTCACTGGGTGTAGTTGCAGAAGATCCAGTACGATTATAGGGAACCAAAGAATCAGAAGTCTTCACATTGCTACAATATTGAAAAGGATTAATGTCTCCTTTGATAGTGATCTCCTAACTATTATGAGGGAATTTTATACATTGGTGATAAGTCGATGGCACAACTTGCATGGAATGAATCCATGGTCTTCCCAAAAGGATATTATAAGCAAGATCCATGTCCAGAACATGACAAGATACATCTTTAACAATGGGACCAACTCTAATTGGAAGAACAATAGACCCCTTGGATGATCTCTCTTCCTCATCATAGGCTTTTATTGTGATTTTCTTTTTTGGATCAACGACATTCTCAGAAAATCCCAATGCAAGGACTAACTTTAACATGCAGATATTCAAGCCAGCTCCCCCATCTATTAGTACTCTTTTAATCTTGTGATTCTAGACAAGGACTTCAACATGTAAGGGAGCATTATGAGGTTGGGTAATAGCTAAATCATCATTTTTAGTGAAGGAAAAATAGTGTGGGGTTGTTAAATGGCCCACCATAGCTTGAAATTGATCATGATCTAGAGTTGTGGGAACCTAGGTCTCTAAGAGAGCTTTTTCAAGGATATCTTTGTGAGATGGGGAAAGATGCAAAAGCTCTAAGATGGATATCTGGGTAGGTGTTTGTTGGAAACAATTGTCTGAAGGAAATTGCTACTCAAATTATGTATTGTCTTTGATGTCACACAATGTCATAGTCCGCAACAATCAGTTACTACCGAGCTCAGTCGGTCTGCCAGACAGGAATATTAGTGCTTACCGAGTCCACTCAGTTATCAAAGAAAATCAGTGTCTACCGAGTTCACTCAGTTACCAAAGGAAATTCAGCATTTATCGAGTTCAGTCGGTCATCGAATAAAAGTTAGTGTTTACCAAGTTCAGTCGGTTGTCGAAGAAAAGTTAGTGTTTACCGAGTTCAGTCGGTTGTCGAATAAAAGTTAGTGTTTACCGAGTTCAGTCGGTTATCGAAGGTAAAGGATTGTCGGTGTTTACCGAGTTCCCTCGGTCTCTGAAAGATTATAGAAAGTTATGGTCACCGAGCACTGTCGGCCCTTGAAGGATTTTTGCAAATAGAGTTTGCTTAATTCAGCCGACTGTTATACTAAATAATGTTGATTTGACAAATCTAAAATCATATAAATAAAAGGTCAAATGTGGAAAATGAAAAAAAAAAAAAAGGAAAATAGAAGATTTACAGAAGAAAAGCAGGAAAGGTGTATGCGAATTTGTGAAGGATGTTCAGATATCCTTGAGGTGCAGCAGAGATTTATTCGATCAGAAAGGATCAGACTTATGCAGAACAGAGATCTGTAATCAACAAGACAGTTGCATCATTATACAGGTCATTTTTCATTGTTACCTTCTTATCATTGTAACAGTGAATTCTAAATCTCTTAACCGAGTTGGTTTAACAACCATATTGTAAATCCTCTAACAAGGTGACAATTCCATTGAATTGTTTTCAAGACCTCTTACCAGGCCACTCCTTGCAGGGTGTTTTAAATCCTCTAACAAGGTCACACCTAACAGTGTGTTTTGTAACCTTTTACTAGGTTGGCTTCTAACCGGGCATCACTTCAGAAAAGTGAAAATCAGTATCTAGATACATTGGTGGTTTTTCCCATATTGGGTTTCCACGTTAAATCTTGTGTCTCTTGTGTTCTTAATTGCTTTCTCAATCATATACATGTGCTGATAAATATCTAAAAGATAATTTTGCTAATACTTTCTGCATCTTCAAAGTTACTGCAATCTATTTACCGTGTGCTAAAATAGATAACATTGTTAAGATATCCTAAGGGATCTGAAAAGAATTAAGTGTAAAGTGTTTTATGGTTGACTGATTCACCCCCCCTCTCAGTCACTTCATCCATATTCTATCAATTGGTATCAAAGCTTTTGGTGCTTGCAGGAAGGGTTTCAAAGACCTAAGCTAAAGATCAGGATGTCTTACAAGAGGGAAATTCCAAAGCTCAACAGAGATAACTTTTCAACATGGCAAGGTCTCATGCGACTTCATCTGGCTTCCATTGGTGATTCAGGATGCAAATACATTGATGAAGAATACACAATTCCTAATGGCGCATTAACTGTTGAAGACATTGCAGATAAAAAGACTCACAACACCATGATGATAGACATTGCATCTGCTCTCAGCTATGAAGAATTTGATGATATTAAAGACTTCACTACTGCATATGAAATGTGGGTGGCACTGAAGAAAATATATGGTGGTGATGCAAATGTGAAAAGAGCCAAAGCAGAAAGCCTAAGAGGACAGTTTGACAAGATGAATATGAAGGAAGATGAAAACATTGCAAAATATGTTGAAAGAATCAAAGCAAGTGTAAGTGCAATTAGAGCTTTTGGAGGAACAATCTCAGATGAGACTGTTATAAGTAAGGTACTCAGAACATTACTCCCTATCTATGCAATAAGAGTATCAGCTATTCAAGAAAGAAGATGTGAAAAAAACCACAATATAACTTTGGATGCTTTAGTTGGAAGATTGACAGCTTTTGAATTAGACAACTATGATAACTATGTTCCTAGTTCCAAAAATTTGGAATCAGCATTTGAGGCCAAGGTTTCACTAAAGAAGAACAAGAAAATCAAAGAAGTTCAGTCAGAAAGTGAAGAAGAATCAGAAGAAAGTTCTGATAGTGATCTTGAAATTGTAGAAGCATTACTTGCAAAGAAGTACTCTAGAGGGAAAGGTAAGTATAAAGGTAAAACTCCTTTAATCTGTTTTTCATGTGAAGAAATTGGACATATTGCAGCTAGGTGCCCAAACAAGCAAGTCGAAGAAGAGAAGAGAAGTCACAAGTACTATGGCAAAAAGAATTTCAAATCATACAAGGATAAAGGTAAGAAATCATGTTTTATGGCTAAAGATTCTGATGATAGTGAAGAAGAAATTGTCTTTATTGCTATAAAAGATGAATCTGATGATGATGAAGATAAGATGGCACTTATTTCTCATATAACCAAAGATGATATATGGATAATAGACAGCGGATGTTCACACCACATGACTGGTGACAAAACAAAATTTGAATATCTAGAAGACTGTGATAGTGGTAATGTAAGATTTGGAAACAATGAACCTTGTTGTATAAAAGGAAAAGGAAAAATCTCATTAACCAAAGAACTCATATGTGATAATGTTTATTGGGTTGAAGGACTAAAACATAATCTTCTAAGTGTAGCACAGCTAATCAACACTGGTTTCAAGGTTGAATTCATGAATGGTCAAGCAAGACTGCTGGATGAAAAAGGAAAACTCATTGGATCAGGCAAACAAACAAAAGGTAACTTATTTTATCTTGATCTCAGTGAATATTCATGCTTTATTGCTCAAATAGAAGAAAGTTGGCTATGGCACAAAAGGTTATGTCATGTGAATTTTGATAACATGATAAAAATAAGCAAATTCAAGAAGGTTAGAGGCATTCCTACTTTGAAGAAACCTGACACTGGTCTATGTAAGAATTGTCAGATTGGCGAAATGAGTAAAACTAGTTTCAAGAGTAAGAACTATCAGTCTAAAGAAATTTTGGAAATTGTGCATACTGACTTATGTGGACCTATTGGAATACAAAGCTATACTAGAGATAAATTCTTTATTCTTTTCGTTGATGATTATTCTAGAATGATGACTGTTATGTATTTAAGAGAAAAATCAGAAGCATTTGAAAAGTTCAAATGGTACTTAGCAAGAGTAGAAAAGGAAACAGGGAAAAGATTGAAATGCTTAAGATCAGACAGAGGTGGTGAATTCATCTCCCATGATTTTAACAACTTCTGCATTGAAAGAGGAATCAAAAGACAGGTATCAGCTCCTAGAACTCCTGAGCAGAATGGAATAGCAGAAAGAAGAAACAGATCTATTATGGATTGTGCAAGGACTCTAATGATAGAAAAGAACATCGCTATAAATTACTGGAAGGAAGCTATCAGCACTGCAGGTCATACCTTGAACCGAGTACAATTGAAGAAAGACACATTCAAAACTCCTTATGAATTATGGTATGGCTATAAACCCAATGTAAGTTACATGAAAATATTTGGTAGCAAGTGTTATATCTTAAAAGAATCCAGAAGAAATAAATTTGATGTGAAAAGTGATGAAGGAATATTCCTAGGATATTCTAGCAAAAGCAAGGCATACAAATGTCTGAACTTATCTACTCACAAAGTCATAGAAAGTATACATGTAAAATTTGATGAGTTTGCAGAAAAGACTGAGGAAGAAAGCAAAAGGGAACCTGAGAACTATAGAAGATTCATTTACATTGAACCTAAAACATTGGCAGACACAACTATCAGTAAGGAAACTATATCTACCAAGCCGAGCACAGTTACCGAGTCACAAACCGAGTCACAGGAAGAAATTCAGACCGAGTCTCAGCCTGAAGTTACCGAGCAAATATCTACCAAGCCCGAGCAACCTGAAGAAGAGATCCTAGAAGACAACAACATGAATCATTCAAAAGGCAAGGAACCTATACTAGCCAAATATGTCAGAAGACATCATACACCAGATCAAATCATTGGAAACAAATCAGATGGTACTATGACAAGAAGCAAGCTAAAAGGTACATGTCTGCTTACTGATTTTGAACCTAGAAATATCAAAGATGCATTGGAAAATGAAAGTTGGATTGAAGCAATAAATGAAGAATTAGAACAAATACAAAAGACTAAAACTTGGACTCTTGTACCTAGACCTAAAGATAAGAATGTAATTGGAACAAAATGGGTATTCAGGAATAAGCTGAATGAAGATGGTCAAGTATCTAGAAACAAAGCTAGACTGGTATGCAAAGGTTATTCTCAAGAAGAAGGTATAGATTATGGAGAAACTTTCGCTCCTGTTGCAAGATTAGAAGGTGTAAGAACTCTACTTGCTTATGCAGCACACAAAAGATTTAAGGTATATCAGATGGATATAAAATCTGCATTTCTCAATGGAATTCTTGATGAAGAAGTCTACATTGAACAACCTGAAGGTTTCGTTGATCCAGATAAAAGGGACATGGTCTGCAGGTTACACAAAGCATTGTATGGTTTAAAACAAGCTCCTAGAGCATGGTATGAAAGACTCCATAACTATTTGATTCAGATTAATTTCAAAAGAGCTAATGATAACAGCAATCTGTATATTAAAGAAGGACCGGATGACAAAATTGTATTGGCAGAAATATTTGTGGATGATACTATATTTACAGGGAATGAGGATCAGTGCAAATAATTTTCAAAGAAAATAAACAAAGAATTTGAAATGTGTATGTTTGGTCTAATAAAATTTTTTGTTGGTCTTCAAATTCAGCAAAGCAAGAATGGTATATACATTACTCAATCTAAATACATTAAGGAGATACTTAAGAAGTTTGGTATGGAAGATTCAAAACCAGTTGGTACACCCATGTGTACTGGACTAAAACTTACTAAAAATGATGATTCAAAAGAAGTTGATCAGACCCTATACCGATCTATGATTGGAAAATTGCAGTATGTAGTACATACAAGACCTGATATTGCCTTAGCAGTCGGTATAGTAGCTAGATTCTCAGCAAAACCTAAGGAAAATCACATGATGGCAATCAAAACAATCTTAAGATACTTAAGAGGAACTGAAGAATATGGTTTGTGGTATAAATTTGGAGGCAATCTAGACTTGAAAGTGTTTACTGATGTTGATTGGGCAGGAAACATTGATGACAGAAAAAGCACAAGTGGTGGAGCATTTTTTCTTGGAAAGAAACTGGTATCCTGGACTAGTAAAAAGTAGAATTGCACATCTCAATCCACAGCTGAAGCAGAATATGTTGCTGCTGCAGTAAACTGTTCAAACATTGTTTGGTTTAAACAGCTATTAGAAGGTATGAAGGTTGAAATCAAAGAACCAGTTGTTATATTTTGTGACAATACCAGTGCAATAAACATTTCGAAGAATCCAGTAATGCATTCCAAAACTAAGCACATTGCTATTAAATATCACTTTGTCAGAGAATTGGTGCAGGACAAGGAAATCAAATTAGAATATATTCATACAAAAGAACAGATTGCAGATATTTTTACCAAACCATTACCTAAGGATGCATTTGTGTATCTAAGAGGTAAGTTAGGGGTCATTCCCCTATCCGAGGCTCACTAAATACAGTTTTAGTGATGCATCAACCAGAACATGATTGAAAATCAACTTGTTGATGCAGCATATTAAAGGAATCATTGCATATGAATCAGTACTTGAGGTACATTAATTTTCACCGGTAATATGTGAATTGTCTTTGGCATGTGTTGTCAAAGAGGGAGTGTTTGCTATGTCTTTGCTATTATTTCAAGAAATTTTCAATAGTCAGAAGGAAGAATTTTCAGGATACAGGAAGTTTGCTAATAGAGGGAGATTTGAATCTAAACTGAGCTAACTCTTTCAAATTTCTTATGCTACGACATATTGTGTTGCCATCAATGCCAAAGAGGGAGATTGTTGGAAACAATTGTCTGAAGGAAATTGCTACTCAAATTATGTAATGTCTTTGATGTCACACAATGTCATAGTCTGTAGCAATCAGTTACTACCGAGCTCAGTTGGTCTGCCAGACAGGAATATTAGTGCTTACCGAGTCCACTCGGTTATCAAAGAAAATCAGTGTCTACCGAGTTCACTCGGTTACCAAAGGAAATTCAGCATTTACCGAGTTCAGTCGGTCATCGAATAAAAGTTAGTGTTTACCGAGTTCAGTTGGTTGTCGAAGAAAAGTTAGTGTTTACCGAGTTCAGTCAGTTGTCGAATAAAAGTTAGTGTTTACCGAGTTCAGTCGGTTATCGAAGGTAAAGGATTGTCGGTGTTTACCGAGTTCCCTCAGTCTCCGAAAGATTATAGAAAGTTATGGTCACCGAGCACTGTCGGCCCTTGAAGGATTTTTGCAAATAGAGTTTGCTTAATTCAGCCGACTGTTATACTAAATAATGTCAATTTGACAAATCTAAAATCATATAAATAAAAGGTCAAATGTGGAAAATGAAAAAACAAAACAAAAAAAAATAGAAGATTTACAGAAGAAAAGCAGGAAAGGTGTATGCGAATTTGTGAAGGATGTTCAGATATCCTTGAGGTGCAGTAGAGATTTATTCGATCAGAAAGGATCAGACTTATGCAGAACAGAGATCTGTAATCAGCAAGACAGTTGCATCATTATACAGGTCATTTTTCATTGTTACCTTCTTATCATTGTAATAGTGAATTCTAAATCTCTTAACCGAGTTGGTTTAACAACCATATTGGAAATCCTCTAACAAGGTGACAATTCCATTGAATTGTTTTCAAGACCTCTTACCAGGCCACTCCTTGCAGGGTGTTTTAAATCCTCTAACAAGGTCACACCTAACAGTGTGTTTTGTAACCTTTTACCGGGTTGGCTTCTAACCTGGCATCACTTCAGAAAAGTGAAAATCAGTATCTAGATACATTGGTGGTTTTTCCCATATTGGGTTTCCACGTTAAATCTTGTGTCTCTTGTGTTCTTAATTGCTTTCTCAATCATATACATGTGCTGATAAATATCTAAAAGATAATTTTGCTAATACTTTCTGCATCTTCAAAGTTACTGCAATCTATTTACCGTGTGCTAAAACAGATAACATTGTTAAGATATCCTAAGGGATCTGAAAAGAATTAAGTGTAAAGTGTTTTATGGTTGACTGATTTACCCCCCCTCTCAGTCACTTCATCCATATTCCATCAGTGTTTTCTTAAGTTGTTCCAAAAGATTGTACTGGTTAGAAGTAATTGGGATAGACTTTGGGACATAAATGAACTTGTTTTGTGTAGTGCTTGGTTTAGACTGGACTCCTTGAAGAGTAACTTTGGCTTGAGCATGAGTAGTAGCTTGGACTGGTTGACTCTCTGATGTAGGAGCATCCTGGGTGTAAGAGCAATCTTGCATCACCCAAAAATATTTCTATTTTTATTTTCAATAAGGGCTATTTTGTGCAGAGCTGCTATTTATGGAAAGTTACTATTTTTGGTAATTTTCGTATGTGCTCAGAATGATCTGATTTCTTTCTTGGAGGTTCATTTTGGTCATATAAGTCTGCCAGCAAAGTTTCATGGCTAGATCAGGTGTAGTTTTGAAGATATTGAAGATTTTCGGTATTGGTAGCAGGGTATAAAAAGTTTGAACTTAGTTTTGAAGGCTTTAGAGGCCCCGAATGAGGTCAAAAATTTGGGTGATAGGCGCTTGCGCCAGTCAAGCCTGTAGAGCGCTTCGTGGCATTTCCGAAATGAGGTTATAATAGTCAATCGGGTCAACTGGTGATGACTTATGATCTCCGGAAGTTGGGTCACCTGAAATGGCAGAAAATAATTTTCCTTCAAAATTTCTGTTCGGGTTTCAAAAGTTATTTTGAGCCGACTTTGATGTAATAAATTGAAAAATAAAATAATTCTAAGTTTGGTCGGCCCTTAGGGCTAAATTTCTGGAACCTTCTCGGGCGGTGGAAATTGCCTATATAGGGAAGGCTGTATTATTGTCTTAGGCAGTTCAGAATAGTTCTGGGTAGTAGATCTGGGTATTGATTTGAGGCTTTGTCCTACAGAATATTGTAAGGAATGCCCATGTGGCTTTGCATATTGTAATTCTGAAAGTTTGTAATTCTACATTTGTGGAGATAATAAGAAGCCAATTTTCTGTTCTTGCATATTATTGTTGTTGTTTCTCTATTTCTGTTATGTGTTTGTGGTATTAAGAGGAGCACCCTTTATCAAGTGGTATCAGAGCAGGAGTTCTTGAGTGTGTAAACAGATCGCCGACTGTGAGGCAGTTTGCACCAGGACCGTGGTTAGGGTTTTAGCGCACATCGCGAAAATGCCTCCACGAAGAGAACGTGGAGGAAGAGCTGGTGCTGTGACACCTGAGGTTAGAGAGCTGCAGAGACAAGTGCGAGCATTGCAAGAAGAGATTCGTAGAGGAATGAATCTTAATGTCAGAGATGAAAGCGAGGATGAAGCTGAAGAAGAATATCAAGAAGGAGAAGTCAAAATTGTAAACTTGGAGGAAGAAAGACTTTTTCAGGCCATTTCTAAGATTGGGAAAAGACCTAAAGTTGAGGTTCCTACATTTTCTGGAAATCTTAACCCAAAAGAATTGATCGACTGGATTAATGAATGTGAGGAATATTTTGAGTATGAAGATGTTGAGGATCCTGATAGGGTCAAATTTGCGAAGGCCAGACTGAAAGGTCATGCGAAGATATGGTGGCAAGAGATTCAGTTGGAGCGAAATAGAAGGGGAAAGGAGAAAATCACGAGATGGGATCAGATGGTGGATAAATTGAAGCAACAGTTCATTCCTGTTGATTATGAGCTTGACCTACTAAAAAAAATGCAAAGTTTGAAGCAAGCAGGAAGATCTGTTCAGGAGTATACAGAGGAGTTCTATCGACTTCTCATCAGAACAGGCCATGCAGAAGCTGATAAAGAGAAAGTTGCCCGATACCTTAATGGGTTAAGGCCAAGCATTCAGGAGGAGCTGAATCTGGTTCGAATGAACAGTATTGAAGAGGCATACCAGTTTGCCCTAAAAGTAGAGGAAAAGCTGAACAAGAAGTTTGAGAGGAGACAAAATGGAAGAGGTCACGGTGGACGATCTAGTGGACGGTCATATGGTGGCCGAAATGAAGATCCGAAAAAGAAGGATGAGGCCAGTAGCAGTCAGAATCAGTGAGGAAATAATTCCAATCCCTTCCAGGATCAGAATAATAGAGATCAGAGAGGAAGAGGAAGAGGACAAGGATCTGGAAGAGGGGGCTTCCGTCGAACATGTTTTCACTGTGGAGAAGAAGGTCATAGGGCATTTGAATGTCCTCAGCGCCAAGGTAGATAGACAGGAGAAATGAAGGCCAGGCCAGAGTTGTACATGTCGATGAAGATGCTAGATCATCAAATTCTGAAGATGCTGAAAGAGGAGAAACGCTAATTAACAGAAGAGTCTTGCTGAGTGGTGAGAATGAACCTGAACAAAGGAGGAGCCTGTTTCGCACTAGATGCAAGTGCGAGGGTAAATGCTGTGATGTGATTATCGATAGTGGAAGCACTGACAATTTGGTGTCAGAAGAGATGGTGACAAAGTTGAAGCTCAAGAGATAGAAACACCCACATCCATATCGGATTGCCTGGGTGCAGGATGACCACAAGGTCATGGTCAGTGAACAATGCCTGGTAAAGTTCAAGATCGGCAGGTACCAAGATGAGGTACTATGTGATATCATCTCTATGGATGCATGTCATATGTTATTGGGTAGACCATGGCAGTTTGACAGATGTGTTGTACATGATGGTCGTGCGAATACCTATTCCCTGACAAAGGATGGAGTGTGACATAAGCTAAAGCCATTGAAGGAGACCGAAGAAAAGGTATGTGGTAATGCAAGAATAACATTTGTTGATGGAAAGAAATTCCTAGATGGTATGAGGCATGAGCATGTGTGCTTTGCTTTGATTCCAAAAGTTGGTAAAGAAGAAGTAGAGGATGTACCTGTAGAGGTTGCATATTTGTTGAATGAGTTTCAGGATATTGTATCTAATAATATACCTGATGGATTACCACCGGTAAGGAAGATCAGTCATCAAATGGATTTGATTCTAGGAGCCAGTTTTCCAAACAAGGTAGCACACAGAATGACACCAGCAGAAAGTGAAGAGTTGAACAGACAAGTACATGAGTTGTTATAGAAAGGGTTGATTCGAGAGAGTCTGAGTCCCTGTGCTGTACCAGCAGTATTAGCACCAAAGAAGAATGGAGAGTGGAGGATGTGTACAGATTCCAGAGCAATAAACAAGATCACAATCAAGTATAGGTTTCCATTGCCACGAATGGACGATATTATGGACTGTTTGAGTGGGGCTGTGTATTTCTCAAAGATAGATCTAAAGAGTGGATATCACCAGATTTGGATCAGAGAAGGAGATGAATGGAAGACTGCCTTCAAAACAAAAGAAGGACTATATGAGTGGTTAGTCATGCCTTTTGGGCTAACCAATGCACCGAGCACTTTCATGCGGCTTATGAACGAGGTTTTGAAAGAATTTTTGGGTAAGTTTGTCATTGTTTACCTAGATGATATTTTGATTTTTAGCAAGACATTGGAGGAACATATGATGCATATTCGTATGGTGTTTGAGAAGTTGAGAGATGAGAAATTGTTGATTAATTTGAAGAAGTGCAGTTTTGTGAAGAAAGAGTTAGTGTATTTGGGATTTGTAGTTTCAGCAGAAGGTCTAAAAATGGACCCAGAGAAGGTACAGGCTATCATTGAATGACCTACTCCGAGGAGTGCTACTGAGGTAAGATCTTTTCATGGTCTAGCTAGTTTTTATAGAAAGTTTATCAAAAAATTTAGCAGTATTTGTGGTCCCTTGACTAAGACAATGAGAGGGGATAGAAAAGAGTTTAAGTGGACTAAAGGAGCAGAAAAGAGTTTTCAATTATTGAAACAAAAAGTTACAGAACAACCTGTTTTAGCACTTCCAGATTTTAATAAGGTGTTTCAAGTAGATTGTGATGCTAGTGGTACTGCAATAGGAGCTGTTATGAGCCAAGAAGGTAAACCTGTTGCGTATTTCAATGAGAAGTTAAATGATGCCAAGAGGAAGTATTCTGTTTATGATCAGAAATTTTATGCTATAGTTCAGGCATTAAAGAAGTGGAGACATTATCTGCTTCTTAAGGAGTTTGTTTTGTATACTGATCATCAAGCTTTGCAATATTTGAATAGTCAAGGAAAATTGAATCAAAGGCATTTGAAATGGGTTGAGTTTTTGCAGAGTTATACATTTGTTTTGAAACACAGAAGTGGAAAGTCTAACAGGGTTGTAGATGCTCTTAGAAGAAGGCAACTATTGCTGACAGAGATGCAGATTGAGGTGGTTGGGTTCAAGGAACTCAATAATTTGTATCCAGAAGATCCTAATTTTGGGGAAGCTTGGAAAGCTTGTACAGAACCTGTTACTCTAGACAGGATGAAATGGTTGGATTTCATCATCCAGGATGATATGCTATTCAAAGGGAGTCAGTTATGCATTCTACAAAGTTCTATGAGGGAGAATCTCATCAAGGAGAAGCATAGCGGAGGATTGGCTGGACATTTTGGTCGTGACAAAACCCTTTCTTTGGTTAGTGAGAATTATTATTGGCCACAATTGCAGCAAGATGTGAAGAAGTTTGTACAGAGTTGCAGAGTATGTCAGATGGCGAAAGGAGTGAAGCAGAATACAGGGTTGTATCAGCCATTACCTATACCAGAGAAGCCTTGGGAGGATATTAGCATGGACTTTGTTCTTAGTTTACCGAGGACTCAGCGGGGACATGATTCAATTTTTGTGGTGGTTGACAGATTTTTGAAGATGGCACATTTCATTCCCTACAAGAAGACTAATGATGCTGTTCATGTAGCAGGATTGTTTTTTAGAGAAGTGGTGAGACTACATGGTTTGCCAAAGACCATAGTTTCAGATCGAGATACTAAGTTTGTTGGATATTTTTGGCGTACATTGTGGAAGAAGTTGAAGACAGATTTGAAGTTCAGTTCATCACATCATCCATAGACTGATGGACAGACAGAGGTGGTGAATAGGAGTTTGGGAAATTTTCTGAGATGTTTGGTTGGAGATAAGCCAACAGGATGGGATTTGATTTTACCACAGGCGGAATTTGCATACAATAATTCTGTCAACAGGAGCACTGGTAAATCACCATTCCAGATTGTATATGGAAGTAGTCCAAAAAATGCATCTGAATTAAGGAAGATAGATAAAGGAGAAATAAGTAGTGTTGAACCTGAGGATTTTGCAGAACATTTGAAGAACATGCATGAGGAGGTGAGGAAGCATATTGCCAAGATGAATGCATAGTATAAGGCCAAGGCAGATGTGAAAAGGAGGCATAAGGAATTTCAGGTTGGAGATGAAGTCATGGTTCATTTGCGGAAGGAGTGGTTTCCGGCTGGTACATATAACAAGTTGAAAATGAAGAAGTTTGGACCATGTAAGATACTGAAGAAGCATGATTCGGGAAATGCATATGAGGTAGAATTACCTAGTGGGCTGAATATTTCACCAGTGTTTAACATTTCAGATTTGACAGAGTATCATGAAGGAGGTGTTGAAGATGAGGTTGCAGCAGCACAGTGGAATATTCCAGCAACCAGTTCAGATATCAAGGAGATTGAAGACATACTGGACAGTCGTGTTTGCAGAAGCACAAGGAATAGGACATATGAAGAATATTTGGTCAAATGGAAAGGATGACCTGTTGAAGATTCATCATGGCTAACAAAGGAGGAGGTTAACCGTCTTGGTTTTCCTCTGCACACCTGAGTCGTGACAGGGTCACTTCTCAAATTACCCCGAGTGTCTGATGCAGGAGCATCCTGGGTGTAAGAGCAATCTTGCATCACCCAAAAATATTTCTATTTTTATTTTCAATAAGGGCTATTTTGTGCAGAGCTGCTATTTATGGAAAGTTACTATTTTTTGTAATTTTTGTATGTGCTCAGAATGATCTGATTTATTTCTCGGAGGTTCATTTTGGTTATATAAGTCTGCCAGCAAAGTTTCATGGCTAGATCAGGTGTAGTTTTGAAGATATTGAAGATTTTCGGTATTGGCAGCAGGGTACAGAAAGTTTGAACTCAGTTTTGAAGGCTTTAGAAGCCCCGGATGAGGTCAAAAATTTGGGTGACGGGCACTTGCACCGGTCAAGCCTATAGAGTGCTTCGTGGCGTTTCTGAAATGAGGTTATAATAGTCAATCAGGTCAACTGGTGATGACTTATGATCTCCGGAAGTCGGGTCACCTGAAATGGCAGAAAATAATTTTCCTTCAAAATTTCTGTTCGAGTTTCAAAAGTTATTTTGAGCCGACTTTGATGTAATAAATTGAAAAATAAAATAATTCTAAGTTTGGTCAGCCCTTAGGGCTAAATTTCTGGAACCTTCTCGGGCGGTGGAAATTGCCTATATAGGGAAGGTTGTATTATTGTCTTAGGCAGTTCAGAATAGTTCTGGGTAGTAGATCTGGGTATTGATTTGAGGCTTTGTCCTATAGAATATTGTAAGGAATGCCCATGTGGCTTTGCATATTGTAATTCTGAAAGTTTGTAATTCTACATTTGTGGAGATAATAAGAAGCCAATTTTCTGTTCTTGCATATTATTGTTGTTGTTTCTCTATTTCTGTTATGTGTTTGTGGTATTAAGGGGAGCACCCTTCATCAATATAGTAATTGGTAAAGTATTCAACTTGAAATAAAAATCAATTGGATTATTTACCTAATCGACAAATCCACCACAAGAACCTTGCACACTCATTGATCAGAATTGTTCAGCTGTGACTGTATAGCCTTGTTTGTAGCCTATTTTCTTGTCCTCTTCTATAAATTTTTTTTGAACTCCAAGGCCTACATTTTTTCTTGGTATCAAGAATTTTTATTGTAGTGAATTTCATCAAAACTAAATTGATTGCAATTTATAAATATTTGCATATGGTTTTTCATTTACTAATATTTACAATTTGTGCAACAAGTTTTGAATATCCACCCAAGCTGAGCTTGTGTTGCCCGTGCTTTTGTTTTCTTTCTTCGGTTGCCTTTGATGTGTCATGAAACCTATGTGATGTTTGAAATATGTTAGATCACATAAGTACAAAGAGTAAATAGTACATAATTTCATTATTAAGATTATCACGTACCTTCTTTCCTCGGGTGATAGTATTTCTCCACCATGTCTTGTGCTTCTCTCCAGTGCATCCTTTTTAAGATTCCCCCACTCATTATTGGGAACATGGGGGGGTGCTTGTAATAAGGGATGCATTCTATTTGGGACCTGTAGTTGTCCCTAATATACTTCAAAGCTTGGTCCACTTTCTCAAAGGGCCTAAGTCTTTGAAAGATGTTGGGTCCAAAAAATTTTGTCATAGATTCAATGATTTTATCCTTTAACTCTTTATCTTGTAATTTCCACCTTTTAAGAAAAAAAAAATGTTAGATTCATAAATGAAGTGAAGCTACCTTTTAATATACTTCAAGAAATGGATGAAAGGAAATATGATCTAGCAATGAAATCAAAATATGATACCATGTGCGTATGGTTGGCCCAAAAATGTGCAAACATTCATCATTAAGTTTTTCATAAAATAGATTATTCCTTGCAAAATAATAACATGATTATTAGTTATTGCAAGGTACTACACAAGGGGTTAGTGCATTACGTTATGAGTATAAGATTGTATAGTAAAAGAAAGGATCAATATTTAAAGTACTTGGAAGCTGGGCTACTCTCAAGGGAAGTCCATCTTCATTATTCATGAGAAATTGATCATAATTCTCTATTGTTCCCATATATCTAACACGAGTACATCCAGAAATTTCCTCATCACCTCCTACATAAAATGAATCCAATATTACAAAATTCCCCCTAAGAAAGAATAGTTCAAGTGAAATAAATACATGATAAATGAGAGAGAAAAATAGGAATCTACTTACCAATAGGCATTTCCATCACATCTATGGTCATGCTATATGTTGTCAACATTGCAGGTGGAAATTCCTCCATGGTTCTAATCCTCATAGCAGGTGGCGTACTCAACATAGGATCAATTGTAGGTGCAGAAAAACAAGATTGTTAAAGCATAAAAAAATATGGACAACCATGGAAAAGATTGTTAGAGCTATTAAAAAATTTATTTTTAGAGCAAAACACAAGTGGAGGATAGAAAATGGAATGTACATGAACCACCTAAAGTATCTGCATCTGGGGCATGATGCTTTAATGTATTTTTCATCATCTATAAAAATAACACATATGTATTTTAGTTAATGACATAAATAAAAGAGTATACTATGTAAACTATTATTGAACTTTTGTTATAATTAAAAACTACATTAATACTTACTTTATAAGTCCAAACACGGTGAATCAACACATCCTCTCTCATCTTTATTTGAGGAGATTGAGGTTGAGCATCTACCAATCGAGTTAACTCTCTTGATATTGCATGAAGGGCCTTTTGCAATGCAACCAAATGATCAATGTCTAATTAAAAATCAATAATGAATGAATCCTACTCATCCTATGGCTCCTCATAGACTGCTTGTTCCTTTCCCTTTTTCTTATCAGCACTCATTTGTGAGAACAATATCATTAGCACTTTATTTAAAAGTAATTCGAAATAGTAGTGAAGAATAAAACATAACAAAAAATACACATTAACATTTTTTTTGTATGTGCATTTGTACAACAACACTGAGTTTTACCTTTCAAGAAGAAGAAGTCCCATGAGAACCATCATCGTCATACGTATTGTGTGGTTGTTGATCCATACTATAGCCATATATTTCAAAACAAAAATCATTGAGACATGTTAAAGCATATGTGTTCTTATTATATGTTACATTCAATAATAGATAATTATTAGAATGCATACCACCTCTTCCATGATAGTCATGGGTTTTTTTTGTATCTATGCAATTTAAATTGTAATTGATAAGAATCTCTTCACCTCCATGTATTGATTTGATCACACATACAAATACGTGATTTTCCTCATGTGCCTCAAATATGCAATTGGGTTGCTTCTTAGTTGACACAAGTTGTGTACTGTTTATAAAACCTGTAATATTCCCTGATGCTTTGTGCTTTCCATCAATGTATATAGCTATTATTTTACTTTTTTCATTGACTTTTTGTTGTATATAATTTTCCATGAGTGCATACCTACACATACTTTTTTTATATCTAACAATTTGCATCAGACTACTATAATCATAACAAGGTCTAACATACTCCATCAATTTGACAACTTTCTTGTAAGAGACCTTTATGCCATCCATGGAAAATAGGCCCAAACCATGTAATGAAGATGGAGCTATGTGATATATCCTTTCTCTAACACAAAAATCAGTGTTTATTGAAGGAAGTTCATCGAGGACCCATTGTTTCTTTAGATGTTTGTACCTAAAGCACACCTTGAAGTCACCTTTTATCTCATCATCATAAGAACATGACCCCCCATGAATAAGGAAAAATTTCATGCATTTATTGAATTTCTTTCTAATCTTTTGACCGTGAGTCAATCTCCTTGATTTAGACATACTAAATGTCTCACTTTCTTCTTCCATTCCTACATTTTCCTCACTCGAGGAAGACAAATCTGGCAAATACCTCTTCATTGGTACCTTCACTTCATGAAATGAGAGAGACAGGTGGCAATGAGAGAGATATTTTACAAATGGTAAAAGACATTAATCTCTATGGGGTGTATTGACTTATTCCTGACAATCCATGAGACTATGTGGGATACCTGACAAAAGATAATAGTTATATAATTAGACAAACATAGTTCACTCCATTGTGGAGAACAAGGAGAAACCCTTATGATTTAACATCATTCCTAAGTACTCAATTCCTCACAAAGTATTTGAAACTAAGATGTTTGACAAAATGCCACAAGAGTGGTGTCTCATGCAATACTGAGATATTCACTATATGCTAATTTGTCAAAATGCTTCAAATAAATGTGATCCCCTATAATATTTTGAATATCTCAGCATTGTATATAACTAAACATCTCAGCATTGCATGAGACACCACTCTTGCGGCATTTCGTCAAACAGTTCTCATGCCTTGCCAATGTTTTTATTACATCTTGTGAAAGACATTATACATTGTTAAAATTATCTATTTACAATTTCCAAATTAGCTCACTCCATTATAGGGAACAAAGAGAATCCCATGTGATTTAACATCATTGATGTGCAAGGAAATAGAAAATTATTAGAAGCAAATCTCATAAGATAGTATTTAGATTAAATGCATTGATATAAAAAAATACCCTAGAAAATGATAAAGAAAGGTAATTTTCTTAATCATGTCACTAATTTGTGCACATCTAAATACTAGTGTCTTTCAAGTGATTTGATTCTTTTCATGCCCACTAGAAATGAGAATAGTTTTAACTAGTGAGGTTGTTTAAGCATATAGAGATTAAATACACTCTTTTAGAATGAAATTTATCTTAACAAAAGATCAAAGATATCAGGAGGACATATAAAACAAGGTGAATAATATTATTTAGATATTAACGCTAAAACAAAAAATGCCATTAATATGAAAACCTAAGCATATTAGTGGAAAAAGTGCAGATTTCAACCCAAAACAATCATTAAAACATGCCAAACAAGAAAAGTCGTATGGATATTTTATCGAATAGTTCACATACCCTATCTATACTTATATTCTTTAGGCATTTTGTCAAACCTATTATGTGGATTGTTAATGATTCCATCTATTCCTTCAGGGCTTGCATGTAGTTGAAGTTGAAACATTTGGCATAATTGTACATTTCATTCATGTAATTGATATTCTTCTTCATTAAGACCATCATCAGGATCATCATCATCGATGACATCACCACCACCACTATCATCATTGTCATCATCATTAGCATCATCATCCTCATCATCATCGTCCTCATCATCACCATCATGATTAGTAGTAGCATCATCCTCATCTTATTCTTCATATTTTTCTTCGACTAACTCTCGATTGTGATCATCATCTACATCATCTTCCACTTCTTCCTCTTCCTTGGTATCTTCTTCTTCCATCGCATTATACTTTATCAGCCTTCCTCTTGGATCATGTCTAACAAAAAATGACCAACCCAGTAATACCTGCTCACATTGGCTTGGAAGAACATAGGGATCTTCCCCAACTGGCTCAAACAACCTTGTATTAATCATTGGAAATCCATTGTCATCTTCAATAAGAAATCTATCATGATTACTTTTATTGAGTCGTAGTCTATAACATTTCTCGACAAAAAGAACTAATTTGAAAGAATTAAAGTCACAGTCAATTATATCAACCAAAATATTATAGTATCAATTTTGTGACTCTCGAGGATGTAAGTAGTTTCTAGATAAAATATTATTTACCTAGAAGAATGCACTTATCCCAGAATCACAAGTTCTCTTCGTATCATCCAAATTTTTGATGCAAATTTTATAACCATTGCATAACATAGCCTTGTGGTGTTTCACCTACAATATTGTCAACCCTGTATAAATTATTGCATCATGAGTTGAAAAACATACGGTTGATTAACAAATTTATAAGTACCTAGTGATCTCTTAAACCATATGCTAAATCTATTTCCTTTTGTGTAACATTGGAATCTCCATTACAATGAGCTTGTATAACCAATGAAGATTCTCATTTTAATTTATCACCATAATGTTGACATCGTTCAATCCATACTGTCATCCAATCTTGATTGTTTGCAATAAACAAATGTATTGCATCCCACTTATTAGCAACTGCACAAAAGTAAATAGATGACTTACAACAAATTTATTTTGAAGATTAAGAATTAATTAACTACAATAACATCTGATAATTTATTACCTTTGATTTTCCTAAATCTACCATTCCCCATAAAGTACTCCCCTTCAAATTTTTTAATGGAGTCAAGATCACAAATGCAATCTATATGGGTCTTTGCTACAAGATTAGGAAGATATTGAGTAATGTATAGATCATCAGGTATACCATATATCTATCAATCATAGAACCCTTGGGACATGCTCTTTGTCATACCAAACCCTCCAAAAATTTCAAGTGTCTCTCAACCATCCACATTGACCTAGGTTGTACAGGTCCACACAATTCAATCTCTTCAACTTGGTGTATGAGGTAGTGTTCTTGTGCATTAAAAAAAGTTGAAGGTAAAAACTTTTGCATTTCACACATTAGTTGACAAATTCTTTTCTTCCAATATTTTATATCTTCTTTATGGATTTCTTTAGATGACAACCATCTACAAGGGATTCAAGACACAAAATATATAAATACAAGACTTTACAACATATTACTTGTTTGATATATTGAACAAATATCACTATTTACCTCATGTATTTTCCAAGATCATATAACACTTGTTTGATATTATTGTTGAAGATCTCTGGGAGCGAAAGGGGTAGCACATACTAAAACAATTGTCATATGATCATTTCATACAATTAAAATTGAATGAATTTACACAAATATATTGTAAATATAAAAGACTGTGACTTACCTTGATGAAGGTATGCCAATCATGAATTTTCATCCCTAACCCAAAATCACTTTTCTTTGATATGAGATTGCTTATATTCACAGTAAATCCTGAAGGAAATCAAATTTTTTGTATGACTTCTTTTATGGAATTACTTTGTTGCTTTGTTAATAACCAAGGAAGAGCACTTGCATTAATCCAGTCTCCATTGCTATTTGATTCAATGATATTTTTCATTGCATGATTGGAATCATGAATGTCACTACAAATTTTGCCAAGTTTTTATTTGTCATGCCTTCCATCCAATATTTTTTACAGTGTTTCTATTACATTCTTTCTAGTATGCATAGTATCAAACAAATGCACAATTTGTAGCTTCTCATAGTAGGGAAGCCTACTAAATTCTCTGGGATAACATTTGAGTCCCTTTGGAAGGTGGTTAGTGATGCCTTCACGACCTTCAAGATCATCAACTACATAAATAGCCAACAAAACATAATCAAAATATATAATTTTCAAACATTAACAATTAGGTGGAATGATATTACCTTGAATTCTATTATATTCCAACTGTCATAGGTGAGGTGTCATTATTGGGGGTTTTCATGTAGTCTCTTCTTTCCCATTGAAAAGATATTTTTCCGCACTTTGATACTTATGATTTATGTGGAGGAAGTGCCTATACTCATCAAACACCTACTTTCTTAAAATTTTGAAATGATGAGATTTCATCTTTGGACCACACATTGGACATAAAAATTTTCCCTTTGTTTGAAGACCTACAAGATACCAATACAATTGTATTAAATATGTTAATTTTTAGAATTAGAATTATCAAATACAACTAGAATTCCCCATAACATACCATAGAAATGTGTCAACCCTGGAGCATCATGAATTGTCCCCATAAGCATTGAATGGAATTGAAATTGTTTTTATCCAATTGGTCTAGAGATGTCATACATAGTGAAACCATTCCATAACATCAACAAATCATCGATAAGAGGCCCAATATATACATTCATATCTTTCACTTGGTACTTACCTAGTTGAATTAACAACAACATCAGATAATTATTGTGGCCATTTCACTCCAAGACTTATAATTACATGTAGATAAATATAAAATAATAAAATACATGGAACAATCATTTCCAACATAATGTGCTCCCTCTTTATTGACATCCATGGAGGAAGGTTATTGTTGATAACAAAAATAAGCCACACCGAATAAACAGATCTCATCTCTCAAAATGGATTGACACCGTCTGTTGCCAGAGAAAGCCTAAGATTTTGAGGTTCTTTTTTAAAGTGTGGCCACTTTTCCTCTATGTCCATAAATGATGAGCCATCCATACACATTCAAATAATGTCATCTCGACTCCTATCATGTGCATGGTAATCCATAAATTATGTGAAGCTATTGCACCTGAACAATTGTTTTAGATGTAGAATAATGGGGATGTAACAAAGAACCTTGTGAGGTACCTTTTTTTTCATTTGATCATCTCGATATCTTCTCATATGGAATTCAAGGCATTCTATTGCATTTTTGTGTTCTTTATGATAAATAACATGATCTTCAAGATAAGCATATATTGCTTGATACTCCATTCTAATATGTTTCATAGTGGCACATAATTCTTGGTACAAGCGAGGGAGAACATTTGATAATGGTAAAAAAAACTCACCTATCAATCTACAACAAAAAAATATAAGTAATTGCTATAAACAATCTTAATGGTCCATATTTCACCTTTTATAGACTATAATGGTGTATATGACAAACCTTAGCATACGTGACATTTCTATGTTGGATAAACCATTCATAACCTTCAAATTCACCAACAAAAATACAATAGAGAGAAGAGTAGATTAGAATCCTTTGTAAAGGGTTGTGCTTGCCTTCTCAAGTAGAGGTATACCATGGAAGACATCAATGTCATCCTCATCATAATCATCATCATCATCAACAACAGCACCAGCACCAGCAACACTAGTACCAAATGTGTCAATAATCAATGTATTCATACCATCATCTTCAAATGTGTTTTCTGGCATATGATCATCATCTTCCATGGGATCATGATCTTCATCTTCAATAATCATACCTCTATGTTCCTCTATATTCACACTCCCATGTTCCTCTAAGATGTGGTGGTCCATATCACATACTACACTAGGGAGATCAACCTATATAAAAATGATAATAATCAAAACCCCCTTCAATGTGATAACCAAACCTCCTTCCATGGTTCATATGTATATTAATTGTGAAAACAATATAACAAACAACTTACCAATGAATGATAATCAAACCCCCCTTCAATGTGACCATTCTCCCTACAATGTCTCTTTGTTTTTCTTATTTTGATTCTTCTTGTCTTTAAGCCGTTACAAATCTTTCATGGACAATAACATTTTTCATCACCTTCTCTTTGAAAGTTAGACAATAATCTAGCGATTGTCTCCCTATTTTGATCTAATTCTCTTATATTATCTAACATGATCCTTAATGTCTCTATCTAAAAAAAAATGGACATGTTGTACTTAATGTTTATATCTACAAATATGGTTTTGATAGAAAATGGTCACTCTATTTGCTCGTGGTGAGAACTCTTTAGTTGTGACAAAAAATGTCAAACAAAAAATGACATGTTACGATAGGTTTTATAAATGATATGTAACTTTGTAAATTTAACTTTAGGTTTTATAATTGTACATATATGTTCTTTGACTCCCCCACATCCATCTCATATAATCTCAAAAGGGAAATTCTTTTTAGAGATGCCTCCTTTCATTAATGTATTGATCTAGATCATTTCATATGGAAATTTTGTCAAATGGTTGGCATGTATGTTTGTTCAAATGGAGTTTTAGCAGTGTTTCGTAACACCATAAGAATTCAATTTTCTTAGATTTGAAATGCTGATAGTAATCTCATTAGATTTCTAAATAAATTATACTTCAAATATCATTTGGAATGGACATATGACAGGTTGATATCGAATTCTATGTCAAGATTTACAACATTAAATTGATCATAGTTGGAAGACTGAGGCACGAGAAGAATATGAGTATAGTCATCTTTCAAAAGAATATAAATGAATGCAAACATACATAAGTGGATGAACATAAATAATGAAGGTACCATACATTGTTTGAAGTAATGAAGTGTTGACTTGGGGTTGAATCCAATATGCTCTTGTATGATCCAAAACCTGCAAGGAAAGAAAAGATGGGGTTATATCCAAAGGCTCTAAGAAATGCCTAGCACCCTATTACTGATCCTCATCTACAATTATGCATGTGCATAGTCAATCCATACACTTCTAAAAGGAACTATGCTATAGAACATGTGCACTTAGGAACATGAGCATTCATACCATGAAGACAAAATAGTAAAGATAGAAAGAATGGAAGAACATAAAGGATATCGACATTGAAAGAAGAAGTGACTGTATTTATGTCTCTATGAACACCTGGTGAATCATTTTTATAACTGTCATCCAAAAAGTGCAAAAGAAACACTAGATGTTATTGTTTCATCTAGTGTTGCTATGGCATTATTTCCAAATTATGCATCCACAACAGTAATCCACCATGCCCATAAACACAAGGTAGTCATGATCAAGCATAAGCAATGGAGGGGACATTATCAAGGTCAAATCAGAGGTCAAAGTTATCTATGAAGTGTGTTAAATCTACATGCACTCAGTAAATCAGGAAGAAAATGGACCAAAAAGTATGATGTCAAATGTGTTATCAAGAAACAACTCATGGGATGTGAGTCAACATGGTATGTTTTTTATACAAGATCATTAAAAGGACATCTTGATAAAATATTATGCAAGATCATTAAGCCTAGATGACAATGATACAATAGTTCACATCTCAAACCTCACAAGATCTTCAAGCTAGCATGCTATCAAAATAGAATGGTAGTGGTGATTCAATGCATCTATAGCCTCAACAACATGGCAACATTGATCCAATAATAAAAAATACATTAAAAATTCCAAGCGCATATTCTTAATGAAATAAATAGTGTATACAACAACATATGGTGCACAACAACAACAAGCATGCAATGAAAACAATAACATTGCATGATTCCCATTTTGAGTAGAGAGAATGAATGGAGTACCAAATAACACTTAGGATGTCCTAGTTTAAGATTTAGAAAAAATCAAAACAACATTAATATGGCACCAATCAAATAGGGACACCAGTAATAAAATAATGCCAATCAATGATGCAAACAGCTCATGAGCATGGAAAAATCAGTGAGCATCAATATTATCATAAATGAAATGCCTAAATACTCCACATGGTGCCATGATAGTAGTAGGGTCATGAGGTTCTCAAAAAATGAGCTCATAAACAATGTATGATGCCCTAGCTTGCAGATCACGAGCCATGAAGATATTTCCTCATAAAATGATCATAAGCAAGGAGTAACACATAGTGAATATCAAAAACAAAACAAATAAAGAGAGATCAAACACTTCACACAATGCCTTGAAGGTAATAGAAACGATGTCCTAGCTCTCAAAGCTCGCAGGTCATCAAGCATTCCAAATGCAAAGATGTAAACAATTCCAGTATTAACATTCATATTGTTCTATTAAATCAACAAATGCCATCAAAATGAAATTGAGTTAATGAGAAGACAAATCTTGAATGCCTACCTCAAGTCATGGTTTCCATATGAAGATCAAAAGGCTCCAAGCTTCCAAATAAAGCTCAAGATTCACAATAGAAGAGAAGTGCAAAGTGGTAACTTTCCTGATATTTTACCATAGTTAGGGCCCTCTTCAAGGACACAGCTCGGATTTATGAAAATTAGAAATGAGCCTTTCTTTTTCTTTTTCTTTTTGTTTATAATAAAAAAACATGAAATGATGGTATTTTATATTGAAGTTGATCAATGGGTGAATTAATTGTTTGGCTATGGTTCAAAGGGTTATGAAGACATGGAATGGTCAAGGTAATGTTTTGTGGAGAGTCAAGTCAAGGTTATGTTTGTGTGGGTCAGTTGCTCTTGGGAACATAATGGACATGTAATGAGTCCACTAGAGTCTTGTAATGGTGTGAAAAGAGTCTAATAAGAACTTGTGGGTCATTCATTTATACAATGGTGATTTTTAGTTAAGGGATTGAGTGACCCTTTTATAAGGAAAGGCATTGATAAATCTAGAAAGGGGAGAAATCTAGTTGTCAAGTTAGGATAGGAAGTATATTCTGATAATAAGAGAGTGACACTATATTCTGCTAAAGACTTTTCTCATACACACAAATGGAAGGATTGGTGATTTTTTCTCATATTTAGAGGATAAATTGTGTATATAAGTGGTAATGAGTTGTCTTCAGTTATTAGTGGATATTGGTAGATCGATGAGATAAATATGACAGAACATATTTTTGACTATTGATTCTATGTATGTTGGTTACACTATCAATGACAAAGACCTTCAAGAAGAGATAATTGAAGAGGAGGTCGAAATTCATGAGAATTGATTTGGGTTAGTTTGTGGTTAATTTTTTTATTCAAGCAGACTTATGTGTGTTGGGAGTTTGATTTGAGAACCATGCTTTATGAGCTTTATGTTTTTTCTTAAGTGAAGACAAAGATTATCTTAATTTATTATCTTTAACTTTTATTCATTTTATGATTTCAAAAATTGAAATAAAAAATATTTCAATTATATTTGGAGTCATGGCCGGTGGCACCTAACATCCAAGGTCCAGTCACTGCATAAGTATTTTTGGTGACACTTTGAAGGCAACCAAAGAAGATTGGTAGCAAATTGAGACTTGCAGTAGTGCAAAGAAGAGAGCTTAGAAGTTCGTGAGGAAGAAAATCTACTGAGATTTAATAGGTAACCAAGTCTTTATTATTTGCAGTTAACCAATTGCCAAAGCATTTATGGAATGCAGCTAACAACAAAAAGAGAAATAAAATTGCAGTGACCCTTACACTAGAGGTTTCATCATTGAGAGGACAACTTCCAGCTAAGGATGGGTAGAAGTTGGTGGAACTTGAGACAACTCCACAAGTTGTAAAGGTGGGTAGAGTTGTCTAGAGAAGAGAGAAAGTGAAGCTCTTGAGATTGAATAGGTTGTTGAAGTCTAGAGGACCAGAGGAAGTTCAAAGGTTCATAGAGAAATAATGAAGATGACTATGAATAGTCATGAGAAGGGTTCAAGTAAAAGCCACAATAGTATGGAGGAGAATGATAAAGAAAATAGAATAAATATGAGAAAGATGAGTCAAGAGTAAGTTGACAAAGAAATTGTTTAGATGAAGGAACAACTTAGTTTAATGAAGATGCTGCTACAGGGAAGTGAGAGATACGAAAGATATGGTTGGAGAATTAAGAAGTGGATTACATGGCCTATTAAATAATTATTTACAAAAAAATTGAGGAAGAAGTTGAGATACATGTTAAGTTCTTGGTTGAAGGAAGAAGGACTTGGGGCACTTGAATTTATGGAAGAAGAATTTCACTATTGTGAACCAGAACAAGGATCTATCCTTGGTGAAGATGAGGATGAAGGAGCTGACGAGATTCAAGAATCTCATGTTTTCAAAACTAATAAGTTTCATGTTCATGCAAGTCATGCAGGTGTAGATGATGAAGATTTTCCTCATGAAGGCAATACCAATGAAATTCCAATTAATGGAATTATAGATGAAATTCATATGCAAGAGGAAAAAGATGTGGACTTCCAAGAAGAAAGAAAGAAATGGCATCAACAAACTATAAAAGATGAATTAGAGGTTCAAAGAGAGACAACTGCATATGGAGGGATAATGAATTGCATATTTGTAGATGTCAGTGAAAAGAAGGAAGCAATCATTCTTATGCTGGATGGTAATTCTTGGAGATTTGGTAATTATTATAATAAATTAATTTCATGTGTAGATGCAAGTAAACACAATACTTTGGAATATGAAATTCATTTTTTCATAAAACTTTCATGGAGGCAACTAATGGGGAGATTGGGATAGACTAGCCTAGTTTATGCTCCTTGATGCCTTTCTTTGATCTCTAGTGTGTTCTACTCACACCTTGTGGTCTCTAGAATCTCTCTTATCAATAGAATCCCCTGATCCAACCCAATCTAACCACCAATGATAAGCACTCCTTGTCCTAAGCTCTCCTTCACACTACTTGGCTTCAAACCCTTACATAAGCTTATAAGGGCTTCACTACTTCCATACCTTCTCAGGCTCTAGAAAGGATGTAGATAGGTCCTAAGGTGTTTTTAAAACCTTCCATGTGACACCAAGGGCTTGGACAATCTGACTTGATACCTGATCTCACCATTTTCTCCCAAAACAAGACTACAAGGAAAGAGCTCCAATTAGGCCCCCCTTCTAGATTTATAGGACTTTCACCTACAACCTTCACCAAATCTTGGCTAGTCATCCAAATATAATCCTATTCAATTCCATAACTCTCAAGGATTTTCAAGGTTTCAGGACCCCAAGTGTCTATACAGTGCCCTAACTAGATATGAGGGTTTTTAGGTGTTTTTGAGCTTGACAAGATCACACAACTGGTTTGTTTGTTTCACCACCTTATCTAGATTGGTAGAAGCCTCTCCTTATCACCAATGATGCTTCTTTATCCCTTCTTGAAATCTTCCAAAGGATTTCTTCTGCAATCTTCACCCTTTCTTTTGATAGCCTTCACAACGTTGACCTTACCTAGTCGGGCATAGTCCAGGCTCACCTAGGGCTTGGTCTCAAAATTACTTGCACTCACTTCCCAAGGCCCTGATTGATAATATACATAGTATAGGGTCTATAATTCCATATCCCATGGTTCCATGGTGTTTCCATAGTTGGGATAGGAGCTACAGGCCTATCTTTACATTTCACTCCAAACTGGGCAGTGAACTGCTAACTTCAAACTACTAGCACAAACACACTCAAACCTACAAAGAAACTAATCTAACCACACAAAAATGAAAGCTTATACACAAATGAAGATTTAAAATACTCAAAACTATCAATTTCAATTCATTATCTTTCAAGCTTCATGCCATTGTGAACTCTGGCATACAAACAATAGTCACTGTCTAAAAAATTCTTCCTCAAAGTTGTACAATCTGACCTCCAACCCTTAGATTAGGGTTTTTCCAAGCATTTATGGTCTCATCCTCAGGGTATGGGTTATATGATGGATTTTAGCCACTGGGTTAGGGTTCTAACCTTTCATAAGAAAAGTTGCTAAGCAACTTTGAAAAGTTTCTATGCAACTTTTTGAGCAACTTTTGTTGCTTGAGAAAGTTTTGCCCTCTCCACACTTCTAGGCCACACATAGGCCAAAATCAATACAAACATGTGCTAAATCACAACAAACCCAAAATTTTAGACCTTTATCAAACCTAAGGCTAGGTGACATTAGGATGACATCATCTCCTAAGTCCCTAAGCATTTACAAATGGCTAAGCTAAATTGTGAACTTAGGACCCAACCTAGGACCTCAACAACCACACTGAGCTCATGGCTCTTATTTTAATTACAAGGATTCATATAGAAGAAAAGAACAAAAAAAATTTCAATGGTAGGAGCCCTTAGAAGGGTACTCCTACACCATACTCCCCCTCAGCATAGAATTAAGGAACTTTGGGAGTGATAAGAGCTAGATCAATACCTAGCTTCTTGAACCTACTCTCTTCAACCCAAGTAGCTTCAAACTCAGGTTGACCTACCCACTTTACCAATTGTTCCATGTAAACTTTGTGCCTTGTTGAATTCTTCACTCTAGACTCCAAGATCTACTCTGCTATGGGCTGCTTCTTTTGAAGCATGGCATTCTTTTCTAGGTCCTGTAGTACCTTGGTTTGATTCTCAATCTACCCTACTATTTCTCCTTTGTACATGACCAAGTTAGCTACATTGAAGACTGGTGATATAGCTAAGTCTAATGGTAGATCTACTTTATAAGCATTCTCACCATACTTGGCCAGAATTTGAAAAGGCCCTACTCTCTTCATTTGCAGCTTGGTAGGCATGCCCTTTTGCATTCTAGCTTTGCTCAAATGGACCATCACATAGTCACCCACTTTGAACTAAACCTCTTTCCTTCTCTCATCCACTTTAGCTTTCATTTTTTTAGTATACTCTAGGATGTCTCTCTTGACCTTTTCTTGTACTTCCTTGATGGTTTGAGTGAAGTCTTCTGCTTGGCCCCTCTTCATCTCTAATTAACCAAGTTCTCTTAATTCACACACCCCTCTAGGATGTCTTCCATATACAACTTCAAAAGGACTCCTTCATGTGGTCCTATTAACACTATCATTGTAGGCATACTCAGCTTTTGGAATGACTAGATCCCAAGTCTGCCCATACTCCTTAGTTAGGCACCTTAGCAAATTGCCTAATACCCTATTAATAACTTCAGTTTGACCATTAGTTTGTGGATGGTAAGCTGAGCTGAATGATAGGTTAGTTCCAAGACTTTTCCATAATATTTTCCAAAAATGGCCCATGAACTTGCTATCCCTGTCTGAAACAATGCTCAATGGGAGTCCATGAATCCTTACAATCTCCTTAAAGAAGAGATGTGCAATATAACTAGCATCATGAGTAGTTCTACATGGAATGAAATGAATCATCTTAGCGAACATGTCTAATACCACATATATGATATCCATACATGTTTTTTTTTTAGGGAGTCCAACCACAAAGTCCATGCTCACACACTCCCAAGGCCTATTTGGAATTGGTAATGGTTGATAGAGTCCTGCATTTCTTGAGCCTCATTTATCCCTTTGACATACACCACATTGTTCCACATACTTCCTCACATGCCTTGGCAACCTAGGCCAATAGTAGTACCTCTGTACTAGGTCCATAGTTTTATTGATGCCAGAATGCCCACTTAGGCTCCCATTGTGCTTCTCCTGTATTATATTTTGTCTGATGGATCCTCTAGGAACACATAGCGGATTGCCTTTAAACAAGAGGCCATTTTGAAGTGTATAATCTACATACTCACTGTGAAAGTGATTCTCAAACTAATTTCATACCTTATAGGCTATAGAGAAGTCTTCATCCTCTTCATAGAGATCCTTGAAACTTTCTATCCCTATGCTTTGCAATTGTACTTCTTGGACAGTCAATAACATCCTACTTAAAGCATCTACCACTTTGTTGAGCTGCCCCTTCTTATGCTTGATGGTAAACGTAAAGGATTGGAGGTACTCCATTTCAAGTGCCTATTGCTAAGCTTCTCTTGAGTATTAATGTAACTCAAAGCTTGGTTATCTATGAGCACCAAAAATTCATTTGGGAGTAATTAATGTCTCCACTTCTTGAGGGACTGAACTAGTGCATACAACTCTAGATCATAGGATAAATACCTCTTCTTTGCTTTATTGATTTTCTCACTGAAAAATGCCATAGGCCTTCCCTCTTGGCTCAATACACCCCCTACTACAATTCAACTTGCATCACACTCTAGTGTAAATAGTTTGTCAAAAGTAGGTAAGAGTAGGATAGGTTTAGTGGCTACATCTTGCTTCAATAATTAGAATGCTTTATCAGCTTCCTTAGTCCACTTGAACTTAGTTTTAAGTCCTCCTTTAATGGTGTCAAGTACTAGTGCACATATGCCACAAAATTTCCTCACAAATTTCCTATAGAATTGTGCCAAGCAATGAAAACTCCTAACTTCGGTCCCTATTTTAGGGGCAAGCCAATTCAAGATTGCCTCCACTTTGCTTGGGTCCATCTTCAAGGTACCCTTGGACACCACAAATCCTAAGTAGACTAGCTCTTGCTGCAAAAATTCACACTTCTCTAGGTTGATTTCCAACTTCTCCTCATCTAACCTCTTCAAGACTAACCTCAAATGTTCAAGGTGCTCTTCTTTGGTTCTGCTATAGATGAGTATGTCATCTAGATACACCACCACAAATTTTCTAGTGAAGTCCTTTAAGACCTCATTCATCAACCTCATGAAGGTGATTGGAGCATTGGTAAGCCCAAATGGCATCACAAGCCATTCATACAACCCATTTATGGTCTTAAAAATTGGCTTCCACTCATCACCCTCCTTAATTCTTATTTGATGATAACCACTTTTAAGATCCAACTTTGTAAAGTACATAGCACTCCCTAAACATTCCATCAAGTCTTCTATTATAGGAATTGGGAATCTATACCTAATTTTAATCCTATTGATGGCCCTTGAATCAGTGCAAAGTCTCCACTCGCCTCCCTTCTTTGATTCTAGCACCACTAGGACTGCACATGGGCTGATGCTCTTCTTAATCAATCCTTGATCCAATAACTCTTGCACTTGCCTTGCCACCTCCTTGTTTTGATCAGGAGTAAGATTGTATGCTGCTTTATTTAGCAGAGATGCACCAGGTACAAAATCTATTTGATGGTTTATAGCCCTTCTTGGAGGAAGTGTTGCAGGTGAACCATCACTTACTATGTCTTTGTATTCTTCCAACATTTGCTTTATCTCTTTAGGTGTCTCTGTCTGCAACTTGTGGTCCTCTTCCTTTGGCTTCATAATAATGGAACATCCCACTATTTCATCTTCATGCAATAGGTGTAAGAACTCCTTACCACTACTAAGCATAACACTAGGTGTCCTTGAGGCTCCTTCATCATTCTTTGTCAGAGACTGAATCTTAAATGTTTTGTTATCCTTCTTAAAGGAAATGGAGTTCTCCTCTCCATCATAAATCACCTTCCTATCAAACTACAAGGGTCTTCCTAATAGAAGATGAACTGCATCCATGGATAGGACATCACAAAGGATCTTGTCCTTATACCCTCCAATGGAAAACTCCACCCAAGTCTGTTCATTGACTAGCACACTCTGCTCTTGATTCAACCAAGTTACCTTGTAGGGATTAGTATGGGGAATCTTAGTGATTTTCAACTTCTTTGTTGCTTCATCTGATATAATGTTTTCATTTGATCCTGAATCAACTATCACCTTGTAGAATTTGCCTAAGATCTTGCACCTAACTCTAAAAAGAGCTCTTCTTTGTTTGGGTTCTCGTTGGGTAGGCTATCTAATGAGTACTCTTCTAAACATAAGATTCTCCCCCATCTTTGATTCTAACTTGCTAACCTCATTGGTGCATGAGCTGGCTCCATCTTCTTGGGCATAAGCTACCCTCTTCTCATTGCCAAAGCTTGTAGATTTATCACAACACCTATAAGCAAGGTGTCCAAGTTGGCCACACTGGTAACATTTCATTGTGGAAAAGTAGGAGTTGCTTCTCCCTGCACTTGTTCCTCTACTTGAGCCTCCATGGGATCCTCTTCCTTGGCTAAAAGTACCTCTTGTACTGGTCTATGCAATTTTTTATAGGATTCTATTCTCTCCTTGACTTCTTGAATCACCTCCTCTACCACTAGAACCTCCTCTTTGACCCCCTCTAGAGTCTTCACCTCTGTCTCTATTTTTAGAGTTGGGTTCTTGCTTCCTTCTCTTCTTTTCTTCTATCTTTTGTCCCATATGTTGACACCCAAGAACAATATTAGGAGTGAAAAAATTCATCTCCTCTGCTATACTCCACTTCAACCCACTCAAGTACCTTGCCACCTTAATGCTCTCCTCTTCCTTCACTTTGGATTTCAATCTCAACTTGTGAAACTCTTTTGTATAGGTGGCCATATCCATCTCTTTCTATCTAAGGTTCAATCTTCTTCTATGCTACTCAATTTCAAATTCTATAGGCAAGTAAGCTTCTCTCACCTTGTTCACCATAGCTTTCCAATTAGCAATTGGATTCTTCCCTTCTTTCTCCCTTTCTTCTTGGAGATAGTTCCACCAAGTTAGAGCTTGGCCCCTCAACCTTGATTTTTCCACTTTGAACTTTTGTGCTTTAGAGATCTCTTCACATTCAAAGTGATTCTCCATGCCCTCAATCCATTGCATTACTAATTCAGTGTCCATTTTGCCAGTGAGGAAGGGGACACCTTCAAGTGCTTTACCGGTGATGGCTTTAATTGCCTTCAAGAACTACTCATCTTGAGTTGGAGGGTCAAGTATGGGAACTTCATCATCTATATTCTTTTCTTTTTCCTTAGCATCTTGCTCCTCCATTCTATCATTAACTTTTTCTACTTTGGCTTGGACATCATCCAAGAGTTGTTCTAACTAAATCAATCTCTCTTGTAGGATTCTATTAGCTTCCTCCTGATCTTCTACCTTTTTTTCTAGCTTGACATTATTCACCATATTTTTCTTTTGAGATGACCCTACTAATTCTTCTAGAGGTTGAAACATTCACACTGTCCAACTATCCACTTCCCAAGTCTTTTTGGCTCTAATACCAATCTAATGGGGAGATTGGGATAGACTCACCTAGTCTATGCTCCTTGATCCCTTTCTTGGATCTCTATTATTTTCTACTCACACCCTGTGGTCTCTAGGATCTCTCTTTTCAATATAATCCCTTGACCCAACCCAATCTAGCCACCAATGATAAGTACTCCTTCTCCTAAGCTCTCCTTCACACTACTTGGCTTCAAACCCTTACATAAGCTTATAAGGGCTTCACTACTTCCATGCCTTCTCAGGCTCTAGAAAGGATGGAGATAGGTCCTAAGGTGTTTTTACAACCTTCCATGTAACTCCAATGGCTTCGGAAATTTGACTTGATACCCGATCTCACCATTTTCTCCCAAATAGGGCTACAACGAAAGAGCCCCAATTAGGCCTCCCTTCTGGATTTATAGGACTTTCACCTGCAACATTCAAAAAATATTGGATAGTCTTCCAAAGAGACTCCTATTAAATCCCATAACTCTCAAGTATTTTCAAGGTTTTAGGACCCCAAGTGTCTGTACAGCTCCCTAACTAGATATGAGGGTTTTTAGGTGTTTTTGAGCTTAACAGGGTCACGGGACTAGTTTTTTTGTTTCACCACCTTATTAGGATTGGTGGAAGCCACTACTTCTCACCAGTGATGACTATTTATCCCTTATTGAAATAATCCAAAGGATTTCTTCCACAATCTTCACCCTTTCTTTGGAGAGCCTTCACAACGCTGACCTTACCTAGCCGGGCATAGTCCAGGCTCACCTAGGGCTTGGTCTCAAAATTAATTACACTCACTTCCTAGGTCCCTTCTTGATAATATACATAGTACATGGTATTTACTTCCATATCCCATGGTTCCATGGTGTTTCCATAGTGGGGATAGGCGCTACAGGCCCATCTTTACATTTCACTCCAAACTGGGTAGTGAACTACTAACTTCAAACTACTAGCACAAACACACTCAAACTTGCAAAGAAACTAATCTAACCACACAAAAATGAAATCTTATACTCAAATGAAGATTTAAAATACTCAAAACTATCAAGTTCAATTCATTAGCTTTCAAGCTTCATTCCATTGTGAACTCTGGCATACAAACAATAGTCACAGTCTAAAAAATTCTTCCTCAAAGTCATACAATTTGACCTCCAACCCTTAGATTAGGGTTTTTCCAAGAATTTATGGTCTCATCCTCAGGGTATGGGTTAGATTAGGGCTTTTAGCCACTGGGTTATGGTTCTAACCTTTAATAAGAAAAGTTACTATGCAACTTTTTTAGCAACTTTTGTTGCTTGAGGAAGTTTTGCTCTCTCCATACTTCTAGGCCACACATAGGCCAAAATCAATGCACACATGTGCTTAATCACCACATACCCAAACTTTTAGACCTCTATCAAACTTAAGGCCAGGTGACATTAGGATGACATCATCCCCTGAGTCCCTGAGCATTTACAAATGGCTAAGCTAGACTATGAACTTAGGACCCAACCTAGGACCTAAACAACCACACTGAGCTCATGGATCTTATTTTAATTACAAGGTTTCATACAGAAGAAAAGAACAACAAAACTTTCAATGGTGGGAGCCCTTAGAAGGGTGCTCCTACACCAGAAACAAAGTTCCTTAAACATTTGTGAAAAAATGTCTGGTGATGAAGAATGGAAGTTGAATAATGAAATGGAAATGGAGGCCATAAAAGTTTTAAATATTGAAACAAAGATGCATTTGATCAATATCATAAGCATGGACCAGGGAAGGAGTATGCTAGGTAATAAGATTGAGAAGTTATGTATACTGATGAATAAATTTACAAAGAGGAGACATACTAAAGTGAAGAAGACAATCCAACATAGAAATCAATTGATCTCAAGAGAATACATTGGTAGGGAAAGTGGTATTGCAAAGTAGAGTATGGAAATCTAGAAGATTAAGGAGAGAAGCAACATATCAAGAGGTGAAGAAGACAAAGTTAATAAAAAGGTTCGATGCCATAATAAAATTTGAAGAACATGTTCAGAATAGAAAGGAAATCAAAAAATGACAAAATAAAGTTTGGGATCTAAGAGGGAAATAAGTTGTAGTAAATATACCTACAATTGGAAAATATGGAACAAAGTACAACTAGAAAATTAAGTTAGTAAGGAAATGAGGAATATTCCCAAAAACTATGACTTGTCTACTAAGGATTTATCACCCAAACATCCTATCAATACATCATCTTTGAATAAAAAATCTTTGCGAGTTATGACTATTACAATTTTTCCTTTTAGGATAGTCAAAAAAATAATTAATGACCCTTACTAGAATGGCTTCCAATATATTGATTTCGACCCTTAAAGACCGTGCAAATCCCTCTACCACCACACATAAAATGGGTCAAACTTTTTTTGTCTTCTATAAGTTGATTTCTTCCAATTCGTTGTCAATTTAAGTCTTCTACATAGGGAAATTTATGGATGTATAATCATTCCTCAACCTCCAAAATGACCAAAACCAACTTGCAACCAATTTTCAAAAAAATTTCATTACAAATGAAAATGTTGTCATGACAACATGACAAATTTTAAGAAACTTTTACATCTTTTCATCAAATGACCCAAAAACATCAAGAATGGTCATATATCATCACTAATGGTCAAAACTGAGCTTATTTATATAACATAACTCAAAAAAATACAAAACCCAAAAAATGTATCTCATAGGAACAAGAGTGCCCTTGCACCAAGTTGTTCCCTTGTCATTTGATTGCATCACAAACCTTTCCCTATGTCATTTTGAAAAGACAAATACCATGTGTTCAAAGATTTTGAAAACAAATTCAAGACAAGTACTAAAGAAAATGTCTTTGAATCAAGCCATGTTGGAGTTAAGGCATGGGTATGTGATTGGATAAGTCACTCACACACAAAAACAATAGGGATGAGAGAGTGTAATACCTCAACACATCTAACAATTAGTCTAGTAGGGATTCATGGTAATATTGTTACCATAATTTTCATATTCATTTTAGATTGGTAACCTAATTACTAGATGAGAGACTAAAGTACCCTAGTTTGCATTATTAGATGATCTTGTTTAAATTTGTGTTCATTTCATGAGAAAAGATACATGCAAGGAAAAATAAATTTCTACATCTAAAGATTACAGGTATATATATACCAAATGTCTTGTATGTACTGTACAAAGAAATGAAGTGAAAGATAAGAACATATGAGCTCACATAGGCCATGAGAATAGCCAACTTTCAGAATAATGTAAATGAATGAAAACATACATAAGTAGATGAACATAAATAATGAAGGTACCAGACATTGTCTGAAGTAATGAAGTGTTGACCTGAGGTTGAATCCAGTATGCTCTTATATGATCCAAAACCTGCAAGGAGGGAAAAGATGGGGTTAGATCCAAATGATCTAAGAATTCCTAACACCCTATTATTGATCCTCATCTACAATTATGCATGTGCATAGTCAAGCCATACACTTCTAAAGAACTATGCTACAGAACATGTGCACTCTAAGAAACATGTGCATGAAGTGAGTAAATTAAGACAAAAATGGAGAAAAAAGTATGATGTCAAATGTGTTATGAAGCAATAGCTCATGGGCTGTGAGTCAAAATGGTATCTTGTTTATACAAGATCACTAAAAGGACATCTTGATAAAATAGTATGCAAGATCATTAAGCCTAGATGGAAGTGATACAATGGTTCACATCTCGAAACTCACAAGATCTTCAAGCTAGCATGCTATCAAAATAGAATGGAAGTGGTGATTAAATGCATCTATAGCCTTACACACATGGTGCCATTATCCAACAACAACAAATAAATTACAAATTCCAAGCTCACAGTCTCAATGAAATAAACAGTGTATAAAATAATATTTGGTGCACAACAGTAGCAATCATGCAATGACAACAATAACATTGCATGATGTCCTAGCTAAAATTCAAAATAGTAAGTGTATTGATGTATGATCTAATAGCAGCAATATAAAAAATAGAGTACCGTCCAAGGGCATGATGCCATCATTGAACACTGAGGATCATTAAGAAAGCACAGGGGCCATAAGATCAATAGTGAAAAAATGATGCCACAGTTCAAACACGGGCTCCATGAATTAGTGTTAAGTATATGAGCATCAATAGTATAATGATATCTTTAGCAAAGAACATCAAATTCAAATAGAAAAGTATTAAGATATTTTATAACTAAGTAAAAATTATGTAAAGTATATAGGGGTATATTCTTGATTGTGGTATCTCTTCCTCATTTGATATAGGGAATTGAAAGGTGATAGGGTCTCATGGATTCTCTACCTCCTTGTTAAATATTTGGATTATTTCTTTTGTATGCTTAGAGATATGTGAAGGTTCTTCTTGTCAAGGTTCCCTAAAAGGGTCTCCTTCTCTTATTGTTGTGTCTCTTCCTCTTGTTCTCTTATCTTACTTAACGGGTCCACTAAGTTAATATGTGTTTCTAGTATATCTTTTCACTTAGAATAGGGAAGACATTGCTAATGCATCTCTCCCATTGCATTCCATATGTATCTTGAGCTTATAATTATCATCATCACCTTGTTCGTAGATTGTTTTAAACAAAGATTGTACTAACTAAATTGTAGAATTGGAAAATATAACAATTATACTATGAAAGAAAATAATAAGAAATCAAATCTATGCTAGATAAATCCTAAGCCTTAACACCATCCCTATCAATGATTAGCTTCCATTATAGATAATTAGCTGGTGTATAAAAATCTATGCATGCTCCTAATGTTGGTACTCTCAAATTTGGCCCAAATTTGGAGTGACCAATTCAAAATTTTCTCTAAGGCAAAGGAGGTACTCCTAAAATTTTTAAGAGAAGGCCTAATTGATGTGCTTGTAAAAGATACCCTGATGATTTTCATGAGATATAGCTTGGGGAACAAGTTCAACACCTTTCATTTGACATATGCAGTGCGTTCCAACTCCTAAATTTTAAATCTGATATGTTTAGGGAGTAACCATTTTGAGGTGTTCACTTAAATCTGCATTTTTGCCTAAGTGTCAATCATTGTAGTAGGCCCTATTTGCATTTGAATATCTTGTGCCCTGTTAGGTTTCATGGCTTGTCACTTTGGGAATGTTTAAAGTGTATATCAGAGAGCTTATGTTTCAAAGCTGAAGCCATTTTGAGTCCATTTGATAAGTTTTCAGATCCTCCAAAGTTGGCTTTCCAGAATTGTCATGTTACTCTATTTTGCCCAGTTTTCTGAATGGCCATGTTTGACTGATTGTAAATTTTGACCATTTGACCTAATTGAAAAGTCTCCTTTTGTACTGTATTCCAAAGGTCAAAAAATTCTTGAGCCTCTATTTTCAGGTCACAACAAGTCCTTTTGGTCAGTTTCCTAAGCCCATTCCATTTGCATTTTCTATCAGTGTGCCAAACTGTCAAATGCAGATTTCTAAGTAGCTTACTTTGAGGTATCCCAGTTTACACCCTACTCGAGGTCTGACATAATTGAATTTTTTTTCATACTATAGACCTAGAAGACTACTTGCCTAATAATTTCGAGGTCTCTGCCAATCCATCTAATTACTTTTCCAGGCCAATTCCAAATCAGATCTCTATGATTTTCACTATTTTATTCCTGAATAGGTCTGACAGGCTGACTTTGGCATTTGTTTGTAACTAGCCACTTGATCTTTTGGGTGAGTTGATTATGGATATGTGTACCTTGTATGGGGGTGAATCATTTCCCAGGTTTTCAGTTCTTGAAGATCTCAGTGGTGGCGTGTTCTTGTGAGACTATTTGGTCAGTTTTTGAAGCTGCTTTCTAGAGGCATGACTTTGAAGTTTATTTCTGGATGATTGGTTTATCTTTCCAAAAATCTGATTTTAGCCTCATTTTATAAGTGTGAGGAAGATCATTCACCTAGGATTTCAAATGACGAGGTTTCTGTTTGACAAGTTTGCAAGATCAAACAAAAAGTGCTTTATGCTAATAAAAAGTGTGGATAGGACAACTTTGCAAAGTAGCTATTTTCAGAAATTTGTAGTTTTTTGTCAGAAGGTTGTCTTTAGTTGAGGGTTGATGTGTTTTGTTCCTTGTATATGAGTCTTATGCCAGATCTAGTGGTTTATCTCCTTCTGGAGCAGTTTACAGTGATTTCAATTTGTGTTTGGCGGCAATTTAGAATGGGTGATTTCAACTTTTAAAATCTCTTGCCCTGTTCGTATTTAGATGAAGCCATTTTATAGAGTGATTATTTGTATTACAAAGTTTGTTCTTGCCAACTTTCAGCTTCCAATGATTAGTTTTGAGCAGTGGTTTTAAAAGGTGATTGGAGGCAATTTATGCAAGTTTGCCGACTGGCAAAATATTAAAAATTGAAGTGTTTAAAAAGTTTTTGGTTATCTGGATTGGATCCGGTTGCAACCATCAGTCATCTGGGTAATGTATCTGAGGTCCGGGTGTTTGAGTTCAAAAAAAATTCAAGCCGGACCCGTTTGGGGTCCAACCTACTTCATTATTATTTTCTTAATTAAATTTTGCCGGCTACATAGAGTTGCTGGCAATTCATGAGTTTGAGGAGGAATGTTTTCGAAGAAGAACAATAGTGAAGTGAATGCCAATATAGAAGATAAATGTTTCAGCCTGTGCCATCTCCGACACTTGCACAATATTTGCAGAGCAACCATTGCTACTAGATTTATATTCAGTTGTAAATTCCTTACTGGCTAAGTATGCAACAGATTTCGTTTGGCTGGGAATGCATCCAATTTAAATTAATAAGTATTTGAATATTATGAGGAGGCTGCCAGTAAAAAGAACATTCAAGAGAGGCAACTTGAAGATGAAGGAATGTTGCACATTAAAATTAAGAGGGGATGCCTGCAAATAAGAAATGCCAGTTAAAAATGAATGAGCACACCATTTATTTATAAGAAATAAAGTACACCAGATATGTAATATGTTGCATAATGAATGGAGTGCTGCATATTATTTGAAACACCATGCTATATAGCTTCTTGGGTTCTCACGTGAGCATCTAGTCAACAGAGGAGGAGGCTCAAGCATGAAACAACATGAAAAATATGAGGAAAGATGAAACCAAAATAGGCTGCCAGCGCAAATGCAAGGGGTTTTTTTATTAAATGAAGAGTTGGCTGGCTTTTGCAAGAAGGAGACAATGTAAATAAAGAGTCAGAGGTTGTAAGAGGAGGCATCACACATTGAGGTTTGAATGGAAATTCACACAGCATTGTGTGAATGAAATTAACAAAGTGAGATATGATGCTAGTTTGATGTGCATGAAGGTTTGATATGTGGCTAACATATCAAACAAATACCAATTTAAATGAGCCAGTGCATGGTAAAAAGACAAGTTAATGGCTCACGCATACCAAAAGGTTGTGCATGTACAAAGGGACTTATGCAAGTCTAAAGGAAGGTTGAATGTTAAAGGTTCCTGCCAACATAAGAAGTCTGTGCATTGAATTTGGAACTGTGCGTGATTTTTGGAGGTGTGTAAATGCCCAGAAGTGTGCTCACATGAGCAACCAGCTAGCATGGAGCATGCCTTATGTAAGAATCATTGGCAAGATATATGTGCTCTGCATAAAAGCTAATACAAGCTGTAGATTTGGAAAAGAATCATGCACTTATGGGTTAGCATAAGAAAAGAAAGGGGTTTTTCTTGCCCACACAATGAAAAGAAGTTACGTAGTATGATATTTGATTTACAATTTATCATTCAAAATGTGTGCAGTTTCAAATGTTGATGAAATGGTGACTGTAGATTTGGAGGCTCACACACGGTAGGATTATGAGAAGCTAGTAAACCATTGGAAGCTTGGCAATGAGGAATGAAGAAATGAAGTGCATGTACATGCAGAAGGAAGGGAAAAGTGCTGAGGATGTGCATGTGGGTTTATCCCACATGCACCCCGAAATGGAATTTTAAAGAGTTTATAAACAATAACACTCAAATGGTATTGTAAAAAGAAAGAAGAGATGCACATGTGCTACCTCTGCCTTGTGGGCCCACCTTGGGTTGCATGCCAACTGGGCACTGAAGACAAAATTTTGAAAAGTCTTTAAAAATTTTCAAAAAACTTAGTCCCACATTCATCCAAAAATTGAAATTTGAGATGTATAAATGAAACTCAACACACATATGAAATAGATTGAAAAGGAGGAGGCTTTGCTCATGCCATCCTGTGCAGCCATCTTAGTTTCCATGTCGATGGGCCCAAGAGATAATTTTGCAGATGAAGAGTGCTAATGATGACTAAGGAGGACACGTTTCATATGGTCGTGCAATCGCTGAATGAAACTGGAGGTTAGGCAAAAATTCAGTGACTTGGAGATGTGGTTAGTCGCTAGGTCATGGTAGTTAAAGATGACAATCAGAGACCTTGAGATAGCTTGTCACCAGATCTTATGAAGTCAAATAGTTAGCATAAAAAATTTAGAGATTTAGAGACTAACTGCCGGTCGTGAGATCTCATGATGCAAGCAGTTAGAGGTTGAAGGTTCCGAAATTGTGAGATTGCCTTGTCACCAGGTCGCTGGACAAGATATTCAGAGATCTAGAGACTTGGAGATTTAGAGACTGAAGCTAGTCGTGAGGTCTCCCAATCTAACTGCAGTTAAGAAAATCATTTGGAGATTAAGAGACTGAGGAGATTCTCCAAGTCTCTGAAGGCAATTGTGGTTAAGAGGTAACTCTAGAGATTTGGAGACTAATGTAGTCTCCAAATCTCCAGATCAATCGAGGTTAAGGCTGAGTTTGTTTGAGCAACAAATTAGAGTGCGACACTTGGTGAGTTCTGGTGGCATGTGCAGATTTAAGAGTTTATAAAGATTTAAAAAAGTTATAAAGTTCAAACCTTGGGATAAACTCAAATTTATTTCATGTCAAGAGCCTGCTTAGAGGTTTTATTACTACAGATTTATTTTTTTGTCCAAATATAGCAGTATAATATCTTTTCGGAAATGTCAGAAGATGGCGGATGTAGTGGCAGTGGATAAAATATGATTAGATTGAGTTGCTGAGAGCAGTAAGAGCTTTTTCATTCAGATCATATTTTGCAGAGATTTTTTATTTCAAGCATATTTTATTTTGCAGATCTGATAGAGGGCTTTCATTATTGATTATTCTCCCAGGAGCAGAAGATAAGTTTTGATTTTCAAAGGACAGAGGGTTGTTGAATCAGATTTGCCAGGAGGAAAAGATGATCAAAGTTTAAAAGTGGTAGATGAGATCAAATTTTGGATGTGCCCTAGGATATCAGATTTCAAAGGAGAGAGGACTTTGGAGATCAAATTGAAGGAACAAACATGTGTTGATTAGGCATGATTTTTAGGGTTTCTCTGTTTATTTATTCTCTTCTCCTCTCTATTTTAGGGGTTCCTGTTCCGGTTCTCCACTGGGTTCTGGGGGGTTTCAGACTGTGTCTGCCTCTTTTCTTGAAGTTCAAGACGGGATTCCATGTGAACTATTGTAATATTTTCCTTTCTTTGCATACTTGGTGTTCAGATTTTCTCTTATTCTCAGAGAAGAACATCATTGTAAAAGGTAGTTTTTGCTTGTTTATGAATGAATTGCGGCACTTGTTACTTTGATATCAAGTTGTCTCCATCTATGTCTTTAAATCATATAGAATGAGGCATTAAGGATGTTTTATTCTTGTCTGTTGTTAGTCATTTAAGGAATGATCAGCAATAGAGTTGTTTAAGGGATAACTGTGATTTAAGATTTGTATTCAAATGTGTATGAGATTGAATATCAAGGGTATTTTAATCTTGTCTTTCCAGTGGATGTTGGTTATGTATTATCTATTCTAAGGTCTCTTCCAAGGGGAGGGTTAAATCCTATGAGTAGGGAGTTGCATGTTTGAAATACACAGGTGGATTCATAAGAAGAACTTGATTGATGAGGTCTATTTTATGTAAGGCATGTAAACATTTCAAATTGTGCTGATGTTCCTTGTTCATAATCTCTTTGCAACGTCATGTTTGACTCTATGCCCAATGAATCAGGCACTGGTCTATGCAAGGTTTGGGATGTTATTGAAATCCTTTTCATCAAAACAAAATTTAACTACCAGTACATTTATGTTCTTTAGTTTATGCCTATTGTGGAAGGACTGTATTTAGGTGATATAGTTTCAGTCTGTTGATTCCTTGAAGAGAGAATCCAGAGGTTAACCTTCCTTGATTTGTACTCATAAAAAGAAGAAGGTTTCACATCCTTATCCCACTGTTCTATGCTATCACATTCATAGTTTCTATTGCTATCCTCTGTATCAGGAAGTTCTCAACTGCTTACAGAGTATTATTTCATTAAAGTATTTCAAAAGCCTAGATAGCATAGCAATGAAGACCTAATCCACCATTTGAATGTTTACTTGAAACATAGTAAATCTTTATAGGCAATACCCGCCTGAGTCTTGTGGAGCTCGAAGCAGAAGGAGAATCTTATCCAATCCTCATCAATTAGGCTTTTCTTACAAACTTGGAGTCCTTTTTAACTGAGAATCAAGCCCAATCATTGCCAAGTTTGATCCCACAAGAAAAATCCCTAACACCTAACAAGCCAACTATTCCTCAATTAAGTAACCTTTATTTTAGGGGAAAATCATTTAATTATTGACCAGGGATGTATATACTTAGATGACACTACCATTGTATGTGCAGTAGATTATCTCTAGCTTCCACTTTAATGCATTAAATAGTAATAATTTATAAAGGAAACAACAATGATAAACACAATCTAACATTGGTTCTAGTCACATGGTAGTGGATGTGAGTGTGACCACACAAGGATGGTTGCAATTGAATCAACTACTAAAATAATAATAAATTAACTTATAATAAAATTCTTTTTATATTGAGACTAACTGAATCTATGCTAAACTAGTTTAACTTCTTATTATTAAGTGAGTAAAACTATCATCTAAAGTAACTAATAATCAATTAAACATATTACCACTATGAAGAAATGTAATAAATGAAACTACTAATTAATCTAATCTAACTAGAGGAATACTTTACCTCAAGAAGCCCTTGCATAAGGATTCATAGACTTGAATCAATTCAGAACTTTAATCAATTGAAGATAATTGTACCCTTGCATTAATAGTACTAGACATTATAATAGCAATAATATATATTAATTATTGTAATCTAAAAAAATATTTGAGAACATTTGAACCAAAACTATTCAGACTTTACTAGATTTCATAGGAAATCTTAGAAGCAGTGATCATAAAATATCATTGAATCTCTATTGCCCACATGTCATTCTTTAAAAATATATGACTTATTATAAAAATTAAAAAACTAATTAATAAAGCTACAAACATGGAGTCCAAGTAGAACTCAAACATGTCATCATAGATCTTTTAATTTTATAGGAACAAAATTGTCACCCAATGGATGACCATTGTCAATGCATAAAGTCTCCATCTCTGTGTGCATAGAAGTAGAAAAGGCATAGTCATTTTTTTGAGAGAAACCTCTTTAATAATTAGCTTTGAATCCTCCATCATTATAGAAGAGATAAATGGGTAAAAGCACAATAAGTTGTCACCCTTTTACAAAGGAAGAGGTTAACAACATAAAAACTGAAAAACTTCAAGGGCATAAAAGTCACATTTCTGTTGAGAATTTGAAGATGATGTAAACTAATGAAATGTGTAAAATAGGATGAATTTTATGCCTATAATTTTTAAAAATTATTTTGGACATAAATTAATATATTTTTTTAATTGTTAAGGTCTATTTTTCATGTCCTGAAAATACAACAAATCAGCGGGTTTACCTCCCGTCAAATAATTATAAGTAAAACATTGTTTTTTCCTCCAATTTCAAAATGTGTTTTAGATTACATGTATACCTAGTGCAGAAAAAAGGAAAGAAGTGTTTTTGATCTATAATTTGCTTGTTATAAGTATTCAAAGTACAACTTACACGAAATCAGCAGTTTTTGTCTCCTGCCAATTTTCACCTATCAAAATTATTCCAAAATCCAAATAAATTATATATTCTTGAAGAAGATTCTCTTCTCTAGTGCCACATATAATTTTTTTATTTTTTTTAATTGATTTACTATTTTTTTAATTTATCGAATCGGTGACTTCTCAAACCTTTATATACCTACATGTAGTTTTTTAGAAATTTGTTTAACATTTTCTAATTCAAATTATATAAAATTTATATGTCCAGAATTGTAGTTCTGAGATGTACAAAAGGGTAGTTTTAGTTTTTTGAAATTTTTAATTTGCAGAAGAGAAAAAAACACCAGAAGTGCAAATTCTGTATTTTGGGTGTTTTTGAAGTTTTCACTGCCAAGTTGGCATGCCACTTAGGATGACTTGGTCGAGTCTGACTCAGCCAAGTCCCCTAAATGGTCGGCCCCTTGCGACCAGTCGTGTGGACGACCTGCCTTTTCAATCCAAAAGCTATATATGTGTGTGATGTTTTTTAAAAAATATATATCAATTGCGAATTTACATTCTTATTTTAGGATATGGATATTTTGAAGCAGCAAGTCATTTTTTCAGTGAAGTTATAAAGATATTTTGGTTTCGAAGGAGTTTGAAGGAAAGTTTTTTAGCAACGAAATAGTAAGACAATAAAAAAATTCTTGCTTAGATATTTGAGCAATGGGAAATAAAAGGACTAGAACAAGGAAGTATGATCGTAAAAGGGATGACCAAATGAAAGGTCATATGAAATGTGTCCAAGAGCAACCAATCGATGTTGAAGAAGAACCTATTGCTATAGAAGGTACAACTCAACTAGGAGAGGATATTGGTAGTAGTCGAAGTATACATTTTTTTCCTACAATGCAGAATTTGATGGACATGAATGAGGAATCACTTATTAGTCAAATTGAACCAGAACACCTGGAACTTGAAAGCACTATTAAATTGCATCTCAAACACATGTGGATCAAATATTTTGAGAGTAAATATTTGGTGGGAAAAGCATAATTGTTTGCAAAGTTATTCAAGAAAAAGGAAATGACTCCGATTTTGGAGTTCTTGGGTATTGATAATAGGAAAATTGGAGGTAAAGTAAAAGAGACAATAATTCAAAATTTACAAGATGCACTGAATGTTGTTAACAGGGCAGATCATAAAGGACTAGATTCAAATGCAGCTAGAAGAGCCTTGATGACTATGATAACTAGCAAGAAATTGACCCATAGAAATCAAGTTCGAGCAATTTCTGATTTACTCAAGGTATCTTGAAGAACTGTATAGAGATATATTAGGAGGAGAAATATGTTGGATATGGATATTGAAAAGAATTAGGTATAGATTTGTAGACTTCCCCATAAAGATAGAATTTCTAAAGATGTAAGAAGATGGGTCATTGATTTTTGGACCAACCACTCTCATGTTTCTTCCAATAGAAGGGACACTATACAAATGAACGATGAAGACACCAGTATGAAGATTTCACATCCAAAACATTTTGTTGATACTACACAAAGTGAATTATTTGAAGCATTCAAGCATGAATTTTCAAATTTGAAAATAGGTCAGAGAATGTTTGAGATGTTGCGCCCTTGCTTCATACGCATAAATAAAGTTTGTGAAACATGTTGTCAAAATCATGTTGAGTTTCACTTATACTTGCAATCATATAAAAGGGTTATGGCAATACTTAATCTAGATATGGTTACTGGAAGTACAACAAAATTTGTAAAGTCCATTTTATGTGATAAATCAGAAGATTCAGATGAATTCAATGTCCATTGTATAAAAAATGAATGCAATAATTGTGGAAATTTGTAGAAATTTCCTTTACAATTTGATAATATTGATGTTACAACACCAGTCCAGTGGAAGAGATTTGAATATGAGATATACCAAATGAAGACAGGAGGTGAATAAAAAAAAATTACATTAAAGGAGAGTGAATTACCATACCTTTAGTTCATGGATAGATTTCGATCTATGATTTATCCACATATCCAACATCGTCATTGTGCACGATGGCAAGCTAAATAGTTTCATGATTCCAAAAATTGTTTTCACCTAGTTGTATTCTTTCAATTGTAGATTGTGTAGAGAACTATACATTTTCCCCTCAAAAGGAGATCTAGTCTCAATATTATCATTCTAATCAAGTGGCAATATTTGTGCATGTGATCTATAGACATGCAGAATATGATTTGGATGAGATAGACGGTATATATCAAAATGAACGCATTATCATCAAGGAGGTCCATTTTTATATTAGTGATGATAGGGTTCATGATAGGAGCTACGTGGCTCATTGTTTCAACATGTTTTTCAACAATTTTGCGAGTCGTGGGATAAATGCTTCACAACATTAGATCTGGTATGATGGGTGTGCAGGTAAGTACGTGTGCATTATATAAATTTTCTTTTAAATTTTCTCAATTATAGATATATTTATGTGTCACATATATACATTTTTGTATTTATTTGAATTATATGTCAATTTAAGTCAGCAAAAGCCTTTAATTGGTTAGCCATGTAACATGCTAGACACAACATTAAGTTTGTTTGGAACTTCTTTGAAAGTGGACATGGAAAAGGAGACCATGATGGAGTAGGAGCATGTGTGAAGTGTGCACTCCGACAACATGAACTTCAAGGTATGTGTATGTATACATTTGATATTCAACTTGTTTACTTCAACTAGACTATTTAAAACTTTACATTAAACATGTACACATGCATATATATATATACTAAATTGTTAAAAATATATCTCTCTAGGTAATTTGTTAGAGAATTCAAAGAAAATTGTTGAATGGTGTCAAAATCATTTCGCTGCTTGAGACACAAAATACAACAAATGTTACTTTTGGGAAGTGATAGGTATTTAAATTTAATTTACTTTTATTTTTCAAACTCAAATTCAAAAAACTATATATATATATAGGTATGTCACATGTGTGTTTTAACTTGTAGATCTATATATATTGCATTTCACATTTTTCATGATTTCAAACTGAGATCTATATATCAATCCATCCAATCCAGATATCAATCGATCAGATCCCTAAAATTGTCAATCAATTTTTGGAATTAGAAGTTTGCATCAAGTGATGACTACGGGACAACACAAGCCTCCACTGATTCAACTAAGAGATAAATCATGCTTTTGTGAAGATTGTCTTAACAACAACACAATGAGTCAATGTGTTAATATTGCAAATGGATATGTTTCAATATGGGATCATAAAGTGTTAATTAGAATGCCTCCTTATGAAGATGATGACAATGTCATAGACATCCATGATCCTATATATTCAGTTGACTATGAATGTGTTTCTGATTTAGTTGTTATAGGTGCGTATTTTTTATTTCTAAG